>OX101754.1:42003338-43314382 GCA_944452675.1 Tachina lurida
AACTTTGTTATTTAAGAATGGAACACAATATCATTTACATGAGTACCACGACTGGCTCGGCAGTACTCCAGTCAATCAACCCAATTTTTTTTCTCAAAGAAGTATGGGAAATTATCAGTTCCTGAGAACGATGACGAGTTGATGTTGATTGATGTTCTTGCACATTCTCAGCCACAGCATCAATGTTTTCGATTGAAAGCACTAGATGACAACGTTCACGGATTGGTTTGTCCAATAACTATCCATTTTCATGAACTCTTTACAAATTGGCGCGCAAGCTGAACTGAAAAGGCCGATATCTCGAAAATTTTCCACGTAAATTTCTTACAGTTTGCGTCAAAGACTCACTACTATGGATGTTTTTAATATTTCCCAATTTTGTTCGAGCGTTTATATAATTAACATCAGGCAGCTTGTCAATTTCGTTCAATGTTGAACGTTGGGTACATTCACCCAGTTGACCAAGACTTTCGTTATTGATATCGATTTCGAATATATCTCGAACATTTATTGTATTAAACTATCGAGAGTGACACTCAAAAATGAATAGAAAAAAGTTCACCTGTCGCTCCGTTTTGTCCCAAAAACATTCGATTTCGAAGTTTCGCTAGCAATAGCAAATGTGGGAGAATATCGAACTAATTTCGATAACGCAAAAAGGCAGCGGAAAAAGAAATTTTGTTTTTTAATTTATTTATTTTAACTTATTTATTTGATTTATATTTTTTAATACCTTATAGCTTACGCTGCAGGATTTGAGCATGGTACCTCCACTCTAACAGACTAGCACACATCCACTAGGCTATCGTGGCAATTTTTTTTCTGATCAATTATTGTAGATATCGAGTCATAACCGCTAAAATAGCTTAAGCGACACATTTTTTGGACTTCGTTTTTTTGACGAAAATCGACTATTTACGATCAAAAATAATCGATTTTGGTAAAAAATGAGGTTTGAAAATTATGTCGCTTAAGCTATTTTGGCGGTTATGGCACGATATGCAAGTATGTATTTTTTATTTATTTTTTAACTTAGAGTGCTGTCATGGCTCGAGTTTGGTACCTCTAGGCAAACAGACTAGGACACATCTACTCGGCTACCGTCACACATTCGAGAAACTATCGAGAGAAGTTCGAAGCTTTAGCGATTTTTCTTAGATTTGTGAACAAATATTGAACAATTTTGTTTCGAAATTTTTTCGATTTAGTGAGCATTCGTTTATATCGAATCTCAGGTCAAGTGGGCTGCTGGCAACCGAGAGCAATGTATTCGTGTATACGTATTAATTTGTATAAGAAACCGCTTGAAGTTCGGCACTCTGGTGCTACTTTGGCCAGCTACGATTTAAAGCAGCAGTCAGTCAATTCGAAACCTCTACGAACATGGTGACAGGTGAAGCTATTCGTTGTGTATATCTATTCGTATATTGTGTTCACTTCGACTGTGACTCTTTGAACTTTCAGTAGCAGAAGTATGAGCAACAGGTTGCGAATGGGCAGTTAAAAAATAGCACATTTTTACGACTTTTGCTATTTCGACAGAAGCGGTGATAGTAAACACCCTTGTATAACCCCAGACGTTATTTTAAATGGCTTACACCTTATGTAAAACCGTGCATTTAAATGTATCATAGCATCATACGTATTTTTTTATTCTGGTACGCCAAGATATGGTTAGCTCAGGCCAAACATAGTTTCTATTTCAAGTGCTTTTTCATAATCAACAAACAGCATAGTATAGGGCTGATTGCGTTTGCAGAGATTGTTCTGTGAGTGTTTATTTGGTCCGTACAGTAAAATATCAGGTCTCAAGCCTGCTTGATCAGGTCATAACTAATATTATTTTGAACATGTAGAATTTATTAAAGTTGTTAGTCCTTTTTTACAATTGATAAATTGAAAGGCAGACGGATGAAGTTTTTAGGCGAGTGTTTGAAGAGGTAGAGTGTGTAGTACACGCCACTCTGTACCGGACATTTTTTGTTTCTCTTTTCTACTTTTCGTAATTTATTCTTGTTGCTTCACATGCTTTTTCTCCTTTCAGGGGCTGTATGCATATTTAATGTATATCAAGGCATATGTACTCGTATGTATTTATGTGTAGGTGTATGTGAGTAGCTAATGTGAAGAACCCTGCAGGAAATGCGAATAGTAAAATTGTAGTGATTTACTAGTGACATTGTCAGTAGTACTACTGACCAGGTGTACCCCAGCCAATGCAATTATCTATTTACATTTAACATTAGCTTGTCATTGAAAATCCACCACTAGACTGTAGAACTACTGACTAAGTAGTTCTTTTTTTGGAGCACATGGAGATGTTGGCACCAAAGATTCACTAGTAAATGTTTGGGGCCCCTGTCTACAATATCGATATTTCCTCGCTCGATGTCAATAGTAAAATTGTAGTGATTTACTAGTGACGTTGTCAATAGTACTACTGACTAGGTGTACCCCAGCCAATGTAATCGCCTATTGACATATAACATAGGGTTGTCATTGAAAATCTACCAGTAGACTTTAGCACTATTCTTTTACGACCATATGGAGGCATTTGAACTAAACAATCACTAGTAGATTTTAGTGACCCTCGTCTACAATTTTATAAGGGTTAGGCAAACAAACTTTAATACATACAGACATACATACTTATCTACGTAAGTTTTTAACATTATTGCATAGCATAATAAAAAAGAAAAACAAACTATTGACACGTTCATTGACAATGTCACCAGAAATACACTAGAACTGTTGTCTCTAACGTATCTCTACTGGCGCATAAAAGGAAAGTTGTCGACATTTCAACTAGTGCAATTGTCGCTAGAAAAAAGAGTGTTGACATAGAGACATATGGTTCTAGGCTGACTAGAGGGAAGTAAACAAACTATACATTTTATGTCTGTCTGTTAATTTCCCAATTGTAAAAGGTTTAGGTAAGTTCAAAAGAGAATTAGAAAAATGTCTACCCTTCAATTTCCCAATTGCAAAAGCGGACTTACAAAACATAAAATTTTCGTCCATTTAAAACAATCTCTTCTGCTTCATAATTTTTTAAAAACTCAGTAGTTAAAACTAGTTTTTCAAGCTTTTAACAAAAAATTTTTATTTTTCATACGCACTACAACAAACTAATCCCAGCAAAAAACTTCAAAAAAGGTAATCGGGTTTGGAATTACGAGTTTTTGGTGGAAGCTGTGTAAGTTTTTGCTGGGAATAAATAGTACGTAAGTATCGCACACTCAAAATTATCAAATGGGTTTTGTTTTTTTTATAAACCAGTTAATTGAACAAATCTATAACGCCCACAACAATTTCTTTTGCAATACAATCTTTTTGATTAATATAACTGTACTTTATATTAATCAAAAAGATTGTTTTTATGTTACATACTTTCGTCATTTGTACAGTATCAATAGTTATTTGCCACTACTCAGCAACTGAAATTTTTTGAGTTGTGACTCTTTATGATTTAGTGTGCGATATGTATAGTTATACGTACTTTTGGCGTTGAATTTTATTTTCTCCAGATTTGCCCGCAACAGAACAGAACGAAGAAGAAAAGACCAACCACACATACAGATTTTCAATTAAACAGGAACAAAACATAAGTATGATTCATAACAGGATAGAACGTACAAACTAATTCTGCCTTTACTGTCGAATTTCATCTAAAAAAGGACAATAAGCAAAGTTGTGTGTTCTTCTCGGTAGGGAGTACCTAGTAAATATTTAGGGACTTATGTATAAGAAAAAACTGCATAAGTGACAAAATTAAATTAAAGATCTTAGCCATAAAATTTCACATCAAAAATCACGCATACTAATGCACCCATTTTTAATATTAATATTCGTCACTTATGTCAAATTCATGCCAATTTTTTCTTATACATACTCGTAAGGCCGTTAATTTTTATTGATTTTTCATGAGAATTGTAAAGGTCATCAAGTAATTTTGCTCTGTCAGCCTCAATTATAATATGTACTTACTCTATTGTTGATTTTCTTTTCTTAAAATTTTGTTACCAATTCTGTTTTTATGTAAAAGTATTAACAATTTATTTAAATTAACTTAAAATAAAGTATTTTACTTTCTAATAATAAAAACTCAATATGAGTCAATATTTTAACTTTGAAATTCCCTTTTGATATTTTTTACAAAATATTTCTGAAAGGGACTATCAAAGCAAAATTTTTAAATCTTTTCTTAAGTATTAAGCTGGCTTAACTAATGGCACAGTATGGTACATTCTTCATTAAAAAAATTGTTGTTTTAAGTGGCTAGAAAAACTTAATTTGGGCCTTAAAATTACAGGAAGTGTGGAGAAATCGATAGAAGATATAACGAAAAAAAATATAAATAATTTTCTTTTGCACCCAATTGGAGCCCCGAGTAGATACTGTTAAATTTTGCAGGTTCAAGTAGATTTTTAAGTAACAAAAATTTCTGAATCTTCTTAAAATAAATTTATGCTCGTTGTAAAATATTAATGTTAGTAATTTCCTTAAGCGAAAATTTTGCCAAAATATTCTTCTGTCAGTTCTACCGATATCTCCTTTAAATATATCATGGCTTTTTAGTTCTCTAATGTTAAGTGACTCGTTCTTAAATATTAATATGTTCAAAACTTTTCGTCATCAATATTGGACCTATAGTTATTAAGAGCGTTTGAATTGCGCTTCAGAGTACCAGTTTCACAATCATTATAAGTTTTGGCCAATACCTTAGGGGTATGATTATGAGCGATATTGTTGCGATTCAAAGTACCGGTTTTGAAGTTCTTCGATGTAGGCGAAGAGCACATATTAAAGCTCGATTGTCGTTTCACTTTAGGACGGACATCATAAATCTAAAAAAATAATTAAAAAAATTTAAAGAACGGTTAATAGATTAATATCTAACAGAAGGTATGCTTACATCTTTGGTGGGTAGACTTGAATACTGATTGGGATATGAGTCATAGCTAGTGGTAGAAGGTGCGTTATTTTTCAACAGGGCTACTGGCTGTCCATAACGGCGACGTGTCACCCAGAATGTCATAAATATGGTCATGATATATAGCAAAATTACAACAGAAATAATGGAAATCAGAGTGGAAGTAGAAGCCACTTGTGTACCTACTTCAGTCAATAAAAAGGAATAAATAATTAGTTTATCCTTTACCAACGGTAAAATAAAATCACCTTCACATTCGCCTGGCACACAAGATGTTTTCTCAAATTCTTCGCCACGACATTCCGTTGCACTGGGTTCTTCCTCTAAGCACTTGCGGTGTCTGAAACGTATGCCATCTTTAGTGCAATCCGACCATTCGGACCAACTACTCCAACCGATAAAATCTAAAAGGGCACACGAATAGTTAATTATCTTCCAAGCATACATTTAGAAACAAACTTACCTTCACAGGGTTTCATTTCACATTTTTCCTCATCTATAGATCTGCCGTGGCACATTTTTTCATGGCCTCCCAAGCATTTGCGTGTTCTCTTCTTTATACCCACTCCACAGGTCACCGAACAAGGAGACCAATCAGTCCAGCAGCTCCATTCATGGGATGTAATTTCATTGAAACTAATTGGCGATTCAGGACAGGGGTGCATATTACAGGCCCTACTTTGTACATGTCTACCACGCAGCTTACCATTGGTATCGTAACTGCCTCTGTGTTGTACACCGCCACCACAGGTCACATTACACGGCCCCCATTCACCATGTTCACTTTCGTCTAAAGCAGTCGCCTCATTGTGACGATGGCAAACACCATCACGACAAATACGATTTTCAGTTTTGGCCAAGGATATGTGCATGGATCCTGCGTCTGGAGTGCTGGCACGGCATACAAAACGAAAACGTTTTTCCATCAGTACACTAGAGCCTTCTGTTTCGTCCGTTTTGTTTTGTTGTATTAACCAAGGAGTCCAACCACTTAGTTTTTTTACCTCAGGACATGATTGCATGTTACAGTCTTCGTAGTCTATACTACAGCCAGGACATTCCATTCCCCCATTTTGTGGTCTAGGGTCATTGCACTCTCGACGCCGTATACGATAACCGCCACCGCAGAAAGCACTGCATTCACTCCATTCTCCCCAAGGACCCCAACCGCCATCAATCGCCACTAGCTTAGGGGCAGGACAAGGCGGCAACTGACTGCAATACATTTCAGCCCTTTCTGGACCAATACAAGTTCGTCCGCCATAGGCAGGTTTTGGATTGCCACAGTAACGTCTTTTGGTCTTCACAGCTATTCCACAGGTCTGAGAACAAGGTGACCAAACCGACCACTCAGTCCATCCCCCGTGAACAGTACAATTGCTTACCTCGGTATTTATACCAACGCATTCATTGCCGCCATTTTGCGGTTTGGGATTGTTGCATTCTCTGGATCGACAGATACAATCACCATCACTTTCTCCATGCTTGGAACACTTATACCAATCAGACCAAGTGGACCAGGCTCCGTCAACAGCCGCTGTAAGCACTGGGCATTTCAATTCCTGTGCTTGTAACCAGTATTTTTCTTTCATTTGTTCACCTAAATATTGGGCTGTACATTTATCCACTACTTCATTCCAACCACAATAAGGATCCATGGCATTCAAACAAGAAGTTTTACTCACATGACGACTGCAATGTTGTGCTGGTATGCGCGACAGGGATTCTTCGGAGCCCACATACAGGGAATCTGTAACTTTCAAATATTCCATTTTTAAAATGTCAACATCTTCTGTCTTCCAAACTTCCACTAGGCATGTTTGAGCGGGCGAAACCTCATTTTCATGTTTTAGTGATATTTTCTTAATCATGTGTTTGTCGGTGTTAACGAACAACACATTGACTTTTTCCGTTTTTGTGTGCAAAATGTCCAAGGCGATTTGAGAAAATCTTTCTAACTTTGAATAATACAAAGGTTTTTGGGTTATCGGTTGTACGGCTCGGTCCATTAAATGATATTTTGAGGATTCCAAAAAGTGTTTAGAGCGTGTACTGGGAGGAGGAATTTGACATTGAAATTGACTTTTGTGCTTGGAGTTAACGGGTCTCCAGTAGTTGTCAATGTGTTCCTGATGCTTAAAGGGTCCATCGAATGCCTCATTGATGGACGTTAGACTGTAAGCACATACTGCGGAGCCATGAATGCTATTGCTGTAAATTGGAAAGTTCAAAAAGTACAAATAAACTATACAACTTCGTGCAATCTTTAAATATACTCACTCTGGAGTCGTGAATGTAGCATAGACGATATTTTCTTCGTCTGAATAGGACATGCCTTGTACTTCATCGAAATAAAATGGATACTCTCCCGGCAGGGAACAATTTAAACGAGCTTTCAAAAACGTAGTCCAATTATCTCTTAGAATTTGATCACCACCAGCGTCATTTTTACAAACACGAGCAATGCGAGAATAAATTACCTGAATTGAAGATAAATTTCATTACAACATTTATTGTTAGAAATTCTGCCGGTTAGCCCTGTCATAACATCATTTTTGAACTTTCTACTAATCAAAATGGGAAGATTGAAAGATTTCACACCAGTTTTCCAAAATCAACTGTTTGTCCGATCTCAAAATTTTGAGACCATACGAAACTATTTTGACTATTTTTAGGGGAAAATCGGCTGAAAAATACCTACATCGACACCATCAGTTGTCACAAGTCATATAAGAGTTTATTCTCTGTTTGTCAATGGAGGTGTTAAGAATTTGAGAATACTTGATTCTACTTTTATAATTTCTGTTTTCTAATTTTGTGAATACAATAGTTTAATTTTGACAATTATCCTTCTCAATTTTCGTTGTTTTGAGAGCACTTGTTTCTTTATATGACAAATTCTATCTCGAATCATGAAAAAATAAAATTAATCTTTTCGTTATCAACTGGACAACGTTTCATTCATCATTTGAGAGCATAAGTTATCTTTATTTTTACATTATTGATCTGACAACATCTTATTAAAGATTTGACAACAACAGTTGCACAAATAAATAAGAATGGTTGGTTGACAATTTTACGGCCGTTGTCAGTACTCTCTGTATATTTAAAGCCAGGAAGGGCTTAAGCGATTGAGGCCAAAATTGGGAGGAGTACATTGACCTCATTTAGATGTCCTAAATTGATAAACCGATTCGGTTGGGTAGATCTCGGCTTTATTTTTCAAAGGGAATCGTTGTTGGAAAAATTCAAAGTACACATACTATATATCGTTACCTTAATATAGAAAGGCCCTAACTCATAATTTTTTTAATTCAAAATTTTTGCATTTTTCGATACATTAGATGTTCTTCTATCGAAATATACAAAAAAAATCCACTTCAAAAAAATAATGAGCTAGGGCCTTTCTATATTAAGGTAAAGATATGTACGTTTTTTATGGCAAAAGTTATTTTCTCATTTCACTTACGTTTTTGGGTTTGAAAATCTACAAAATGAAATGTTATAAGTTTGTAGTGTGTGTCTGTCCGTGTCCACGTACACCCTGGACCGATTTTGATTTAGTTTTCTCTGTTTGAAAGGTGACTTGATCGAGAAGTTTCTTAACTATGTTTGAAGATATCACATCTTTTCTAGATATATGGGGGTTTTTTAAAATGTTTAATTTTTGTTATTTATTTTATTTTTTGTCAATAATTAACATTAATGTGAATTCTAAAAAAGATTATTTTGATATAAGTTAGTCCATTCTTGGTGCTGATGCCAACTCATCAGTAGAAGTACAACCACATTAGAAAGCTCCGCTGTGTATATTAGAACTCACAATAAGTAATCGAGAATTATTACCCATAACAAAGAAACTTTTTTCTTTCGCATTCAGTTTGTTTAAATAGTTATTTGGGATTAGAGTTTGGGTACCAACCTTGCCATAATTCATGAATTCCACAGCTGGCTCTCTAAACAGGAAATACACAAATTCCCCAGCTTCGAAGCTGCCCACAAATTGAGCATTGTCTAGCCAATCATTATTGTACTGTTTGGTTCTCATAAGCTTTTGATAATTTGGCTGAAATGAACATCAAACATAAATATATTTAATTTAATTATGTATATAGTACGTATATATCGTCGCCTAAAATCCAAAAGACCATAACAACCAAAAAATTCAAAATACTCACATATGTTCAAAAATACAAATTTTATTCATTATTCAATTTGGCACCTAACAAATAAATAGTAACTGCCTTATTCATAAAAAATATTTTAGGTTTATTAAGCGCTTATTTGACGTATTTCTATGGGAAATTTTTTAAATAAACCTGTAATAAACCTACAACATTTTTTATGAATACGGCGGTAAATTTATAACGCTTCTCCTATAAAGAAGTAAAAAGTGTACTTACAGCTTTTTGGATTTTAGGTGGCGATATGTATTTACTCATGTATAAGTATATTGAAAACAATTATCAGAATATTTCTTATGAAAACAAAATTATTTAACATTTAAAATCTATTACTAAAATGAGGAAGAATTTGTTGGTAAAAGTCCCGAAAGCTCCGCATGATAAAAGAAAACCACATTAATCTTACCACATTTTGTTGCACATCAGTTTTTAAAATTGCAGCATCACTACCCGAAAAATCTGTGGTGGTGCCCACAAACATTTTGCTGTCCTTAGTCATGAGACTGGTAATGTTCGATTTTGGATTAAAAGGACATTTGCCAACGCCATCGTTGTAACCAGTGACTGTTAAATTTTCCATCTGCAAAGACAGAGAAATATCAATTAAATTCAAAGCAATAAATCTAATGAAACGCTAGATTGAATTTATGATTATACATTTTAAAATGTATTATTATTGTTATTTAAATAATCACTTTTTTTAACAATTAATTCTTAAGGTTTAAAGGCACCTACCACCAGTAACCACAGAGATAAAAAACTATAGAAAAAAAAGTTGTTAATTGCAAAATTTTTGTCTTTCTATGGTTTGTTAACTTAACTATTTGATTGTATTTCTTATATTTTGTATTGGTTTCTTGTTTAGTTAAGATTTAATTTAATTTGTTGGCAGTTTTAAGCCCGACTTACTTGGCGCCATGTACAGTTTGGCTGAAAAGCATACGTCCCACACGCGTACAATAGATTCTCACCATAAGCTTGCAAAACGCGCACATAATTACGGCACATTTGGTCTGATTGGCCTTTTATCAGACACATTTGTATTTGTACTGACGTTGCCTCCCAATCGGCACGTTCAAGCAATTCCAAATCGAAGGACATCCGATATAAAACATCTCTGTAAAATAAAGAAAAAAAAAGAGTTTAATAGTGGTTTAGTAAAAAAATTATAAAAGGCGATAAGCGCGCATATTTTAAATTAAATTGTTAATAAATAAAAAGTAGTAGTTTATTCAACAGTACATGAAGTATTTCATAGTATGAGGATATTCCCTGCAAATAATATTGGATCACGTGGTCCAATGTGGATGAAACAGGATACTTATATCATGGTCTCATGTAATGCACTCACGGACCACGTCGTTTTCACACCAAACATTCAATGCTGTATGCCAAGTGTTCGTAAAGGTGTATTTACACGGTAATACAAAGTATTACGACTTTGTAGAATCAAAATATTATGAACTCCTCTCCGTGCTTAGAAAAAAGAGAAGTAAAGTCTGCTGCAGGTATTTTTTATGTTTCCACTGATACTAATGGGTGTTTTTTATTGAGGTATAGAACTTTAAGTTGGCATCACTTTTTTAACTGGCGGCCATTTTGTCAGCTGTCAAGTGATTAATATTTAGTTTGGTTTGCCATTTCATCATGAACAGGTTGACAAAAGAACAACGCTTGCAAATCGTGCAAATTTATTTCGAAACTAATGGTTCAGTTCGCGAAGTTTACCGCAAGCTCCGTCCATTTTATGGTCGACATAATCGTCCATCAGAGCAATTAATTAGGTTAACCATGGATCGTTTTCGCACTACGTTTACTCTATGTGATAATACGCATCCGCAGAGACGTCGAACAGTGCGCACCGAAGAAACAATTGCCGCTGTAGAGCAAAGTGTTGAAGAGGACCCGAATGAATCGATTCGCCACCGTGCACAGCAATTGGAGCTGATAACCGACTATTTTGTTCCCGAATTGGATGTCATGAATGTGGATGAGTTGTGGTTCCAACAAGACGGCGCTACATGCCACACAGCGCACGTCACAATCGATTTATTGAAGGAAACATTCGATGAGCGCATAATTTCGCGGAATGGACCTGTCAATTGGCCACCAAGATCGTGTGATTTGACACCATTGGATTATTTTCTTTGGGGATATGTGAAGTCGCTCGTCTACGCCAACAAACCAGAAACGTTAGGGGACTTGGAAGCCAACATTCGTGGCGTTATTGCCAACATACGGCCCCATATGCTCGAAAAAGTGGTTGAAAATTGGACCTGTAGAATTGGCTTTATTCGAGCCAGCCGCGGCGGCCACATGCCCGAAATCATATTTAAACATTAATGGCATAAAATTATCCTTCCAATAAAGCCAAATTGATGGACATTAAAACGATTTTCTTGTGTTTTATTTCAATTCGAAGTTCTATACCTCTAAAAAAACACCCTTTACAATATTTACAAAAACAACATGAAAATTTCCTGAGTTGTTAACACCTTCAATAGATACCATTAGTGCTGCCAATGTTTACTTTGAAATACACCTCTGGTGTGATGAGAATATTTAAGTTTCTAAAATGGTTTAGAAAACAAAACATTTACCGGCCGCTTGTCAAATTTTCTATCCGTATTCTCTCCTACTCTATACATTTTGCGTTTATATGACAAGATTTTGTACATTCTACAGCATTTTTTGAGATGTTGTAATACATTGTAAATATTACCATGTAAAGACAGCTTAAGTAAACGATTATGATCGCTCTTTTAAGACAGTGGTCTGCAACTATTCCATATGGGCTAGTTTCATAGTTAGTTCGATGTAAAGCCAAGTTTAACCATATAGTGCAGCTCTAGGATATATTTTATCCATACGTTGGGACTATATTTGGACTAGTCTTGGTTCTTTATGGAGTAGACCTTACATGCATGTATTTATTTGCGCTATTTATGTATGGACATTAGAGTGGCCGTTAGTTGTACGGAGAATTTTTTCTGTTGATTTCTTTTATTATCTCCCTCCAAATCGGTTCAGTTTTATGTAAAAAAAATACAAATAAATTTCATAGCGATAAGGTGCGTCCGCCCTTCAAAGTTGCCCCTCAAGCCCATTTATTCAATGTAATTTTTTTTGTTTTTTTTTTTTTTGGTTTCTTATGACCAAGGGCAAGTACTTCATGCATTTAAAAATGGTATTTTAGGCGCTTAAAATATGACATTAAAAACCAAAATATGCAAAAACAATAAAATATGCACATATTTTAAAAATTTTTTGTTCAAAAGAAAAGTTTTCAATTCACATACAAGTAATTAAAGATATAAAAATATTTTCTTTTCTTTTATATTAAATTTTTACACAAGATTAAATATGATTTAATTTTGCATTATTAACTCCAACCACGTATTTTCGAGATATGTTTATATTTGCGTTAAAGGAGCGATTCGTAAATAGAAAAAAGAAAAGTGTTGTTATTTATTTATTTTCATTTAAAAATATTATTTTTTATATTTTCGAATGTGAAGTTCTATCAATTTGTTTTCAGAAAGCTTCTGTGCATTGACAAAGGCCTTGTAACGTCTGCGGATGTAATCGACTCAAATTTAAATGCTTCCTTTTATATAATCTTATATAAATATTTAACTCAACCAGTACAATGAATTGAATACTAGCTATTAGATTTGCTTTTTAATCCGTTATAATTTTTAAAAACAATATCAATTTTTTAAAATATATCAATATCAATTGTTTCACTACTTTCGGCTTTAATAGCAGACAACAATGCAAGCGAATAAATTTGCCAATAAAAACAGTCTTGCATTAGTAATTTGTCAACAATAATATGTATATTTTAATTTTTAATTATTGACAAAATATGACACAATATCACGTATTATACCAAAATATGAGACAAAAATATGCATTTATGACAAAATTATGCAAAAATATGCACGAACAAATCGATGCCATTTTCACGCAAATTCACAGTTTCGTGAAGATATTTCGTTCTTGCCATTATCACTGTTAAGGGGAAAAACATGCATTTGCATGAAACCCTTGTCCCTGCTTATGACTATACTTACGTATGAAATAATTTAATAGATATAAAGTCTTATTGTACATGCTTAGTAAAATAATTTCTATATAAATACAATTTTGGTATATAAATTTATTGGTATTTTGTTGGTTATTTTCTTTATTATTTTCTAAAATATTAATTTTGGCAAAAAAACTTTCTTTGAAGCTAATGTTGTTGACTAAAAGAGCTAAAATTTGCTCTTATATCATATTCTTGTAAAATGTTTTTTTACTTTGAAGAAATGGGCTTGAAAGCAACTTTGAGGGGTGAACGCACATCCTAAACCGCAACTTATCGCTTTTAAATTTTTTTACATAAAACTGATCCGATAAGCGGGAGAGAATATAAGAAATAAAAAAAATAACGGCCACTCTAATGTACATACATGTCTAAAACTTCTATAATGACATAATTTGGTGTTTGAAGAAGTGGACGGAGCTGAGCCCATTATAAATTTTATATTATATTTTACATTATTATACGTAAAGGGCTTTCATTTAAGGCTCTTAAGATGACAGCGCCTAGGAAGTAACAAGTAATTAAAAAAAAGTTCAACATTTTCGAGAACAATATTTTACGAACCATTTAACCGATCCAGGGAAAGTTTGAGGTCGAAAAAAGTAAATAGATCCTTATAACCGGTTTGACAAGAATTTATGGAGTTATTAAAATAAGAAACGAATCAATCGATTTTATTAAAATTTGCAGTGATTAAAATTTTTCATTTAAGGGTCTGATTAGATTTTGGAGTTTATAATTCATTTGATTTTTTTTATTCCGAACACTATTTTAGAAAATTGTCAAAACTGAAACGAATCGGTTCATGAATTTACGATATATAGATGAGGTCAATTTCTTAAAAATGCCACAGATTCCTTTCCGATATTTAAGCTATTCTTAAGTTATGAGAGGTTTACACACAACACACACATCAGAGCCAGGGTGACCGATGGCATTTTTCAAAAAGTGGCACCAAAAGAGGATTTATAAAAAAAAGGCAAAATTAAAAAAAAACGAGAAAACTACATTAAACTTTTTATTTTTAATGTATTTTTATATAAAACTATGCAACAAAACAAATTAACCTCTACACTGAAATGTTTTCTTAGCTAATTTAGGGTCGCTGAAAACGAATATGGCACTCATTTATTTTTCTTAAGAAGCGTTTCCAAAGTGTTTTTTTTTGCAGTTTACAAAGATATTTCCAAAAATCTTGAGAACTGTTTACTTAAATTATTCAAATTTTACACTGCTGAAAAGATATGTTGATCTTTCATCACCCCCTATTTGTAGTGTATTGATCGGATAAAAATTCACTGAATTCACATCCGAAAATTCTAATTCGGATATATTCATTAAATATGTTGTAACGTTTTAATGTTTTGCCGGATAATAATAATTTTACAGTTAATAAGATGGCTGCAAAATTTTATTCAAGATGCAGGTTTTAAATAAATTTTAGATGTTTTTTTTTGACTTAGGGGCGCAACTTAAAATACTGAATAAAAAAAACCTAAAAACTTTAAATTTTTTAAATCTTAACGGCTGTAACTCAATGAATTTTTGTCCGATCAATACACTATAGATATGGGGCGATAAAAGAAAAATATATGTATCTCAACATTTTTGGAAATATCTTTGTAAACTGCAAAAAGCACGTTTTTCGCGAATATCTCGAAAACGCTTCTTAAGAAAAATAAATAAATGCTAGTCGTGTTCAGCGACCCTCAATTAACTAAGAAAACATGTAATTTTTGAGGTTACGGTAAAAAGATAAAAATTTGTTGCATAGTGTAATTCACTCTAAAAAAAGGGACAAAAAGTGACAAGGCAGTCAATAAAGTTGCAATGCACTCGGAAAAATTTTCGTTCGTATGTGTATTCATTTGTATAAGAAACCGATTAATGTTCGGCACTCTGGTGCTACTTTGGACAGACATGGTATACATACATACGTCCATTCGGACATCATCGCAAATATAGAATATACTCCCATGACCTCAAAACGTCGAGATCTGATGAAAACCCCATTCTCGAATAGCAGGGGAAGTTAAAAATAACTATAAAGTATTATTTCTATGTATAATAAAATCTCTAGAGGAAATCGCATCCTTCTCATTGGTGTAGCGATTCCTTTATTTTGAAATGTTTGATCAAAATACCAAAAGCTATTTCCCTTGACGTTTCTAAAAAAACGAGTTTTTGACGATTTAAACGAAAATCTAAAATAACGCTGTGTATGTGTGTAATGACAAGGACTCTCAGATTTCTTGCCAAACGTGGCGATTTCTCTGGCAATAAATGAATTTGTTGACGATTTTTAGGGCTATTTTTTTTAGCAAACTTGGACTTCAAAATTTTTAACATTCAGCAGAATTACTTTGTTGAAAGGGTATTTAAAACAAATAAGCAAGAAATTAAAACAATGCGATTTTGGTGATTTTTCTTATATTAATTAAAGTCAGGTATTTTAAATTTGGATGAGAAAAATTTACAAGAAATAATTTTTGGGGATTTAATTTGTACTCTTGGCGATTTTCTGCTAAATTTTTTTTATTACAATTTTATAAAAATTTATTAAAAAAAATAGAAATAGAAATAGAAACAAATTTATTATCAAGTATATACGATGTATTAGGAAAAACTACATAAAATTGATTTTGGCGTCTTTGGCGATTTTTTAAATCAATTTGGCAAAAATAAGTCGAAAAAAATCTGACAACCCTGGTAATGACAAGTCATTATCAAACTTTTGCTAAAATCATTTTGAAAAAAATCACAATTTTTAATTTTTCCCGTTTCTGTGGACCGCCAGATAATTTTCTGTCTCGTTTTTATTATTTAATTACACCCAACAAATGATAAAAGAAAATCATGGAAAAAACCGTTCATTGAACTGCAAGGCAAACAGGTACATTAAACGCCCATCAACAATCCAACAACGGACAAGCCAACTGGACAAGCGCAAACAACAAAAAGTAAACATTCATTCATTTATTCAAACTCAAAACTCAACTGCCATTAGATACAATTGCAATTGCTGCCCATTATTACCCAAGCAACATTGTGATACTCGCCCGGAATGCCGGTTAGGCACTCAGTCAGCCACATGAAAATATTTTTCAATTCCAACCCACTACAAAAATCGACTTGAGAAATAAAATCTCTAGCAAATAAGTTGTTGTAACTAACTGACGGTATCACGTGCAGTGATGCCAACTTTTTTCGCTCTAAAAGCACATCAAAATTTAAAATAAGCACTAAAAGCGTAATTTTAGGATCTAAAAAGCGTAAAAAGCACCTACATACATACGTGAAAAACGAGTGAAGATTCAAACGAATGAAGTTTAATAATTCTTATGAATTGAACAGGCTAATGTTCGTAACGCTTTTTAAGCCAAATTACATGTGAGTTGTAAATATTCTGA
This sequence comes from Tachina lurida, assembly GCA_944452675.1. Lineage (NCBI taxonomy): Eukaryota > Metazoa > Arthropoda > Insecta > Diptera > Tachinidae > Tachina > Tachina lurida. Next base: position 42,019,956 of record OX101754.1, read on the forward strand.
CAACAACATATAGTTGAACGGAACAGCCAGCCGTTTTCGAAGGCCACTAAACCTTCGTCATCAGCGTTCTTCTGTGTTTTTGGTCCACTGTGTGTGGTGTCAGTTGATGTAGATGTCTGCCTTATATACGAAACTTTATTGCAAATGGAATATGTGAATTGGTTTGATTCATTGCATTTCAATTTGCTCATGTGTTTTGTAATGAAGGCTCAAAGTTACCATCTCTATATTTACAACAGTCTTACCATTGACGTTTGTTCCTTCCTGGCTGGCTGTTCCGTTCAACTATATGTTGTTGTCAGAATATTTACAACTAACTTTGATGTTATTTGTTCATTAATAATTATCACATGTAGTTTGGCTTAAAAAGCGTTACGAACATTAGCCTGTTCAATTCATAAGACGCAATTTACACTGTGCCTTTTCTGCTTGCATGTGTAGGCAGGCTTTTTCAGTTCGTTGGTGAGAGGTGTTGAGAAGCAGGCGGAGTAAAACAAAAGGCACGAAATGAAAATTTGAGGGGATTTTTGACATTTCTCTTTGTTTTTTCGTACTCTCAGCACTAAGAGTGTATACAAACGTCAAAAAGGCATGAAGAAAAAAGTCTTAATGTAAATGTGCTTGCCTTTTCGTAGGGGTTTAAAAGAAAATTGTCGAAAGAAGGCAGGCTAAAAAGGCATAATGTGAATAGGCTCTAAGAATATAGAAACAAAATACAGTTCGAAAAATAATTAAATTAGCTAGAAGTTTAATAATGTTGAATATTTTCTAAGCTAATCTCTATTTCGCCAATAGCATTATCTTTAATGAAATATATCAGACGAAATAGGTATGCTTTACGCTGAAACAATAAATACACCAAGTTTTTATTGAAGTAATTTTAAGAAATATACAAATTTCTAAAAAGCACTACTTCGTGCTTTTTCTTAAGCTTAAATTAGACGTGACATAGCCATAATGTCATAGCCATAACCAAACCAAAAATCAATTGGTTTCTATGGTGAGAATTATGGTGAGTCACGTATAATCAAATACACTGTTGCCCATTAGTTTGGTTAGAACGGCTTTTTTCTATGGGTATGGTTATGTCACGTCTGATTGAGAGTTTAGTTTGGCACTAACGCTCAAAGTTTGGCGTTTTGAGTCTTCAAAAAGCACTAAAAATAGTGGCAAAAGCACCAAGTTGGCATCGCTGATCACGTGTAACGTGCACCGTGTGTTTGCAACAAACAAGTGATTGTGTCAAGATAAATACACAGGCACACTCACTCAAGAATAGTTATACTTTTTTTTTTGAAGATTTTTAATTTATAGTGACTACAAGAAGACTGTATTACGTCTGTGCTCAAATGTAGCCCGGAGTTGAGTCGCCAGTCTTACACACACACACACAAAATCGTATATTGAAATAAACAAATATAAAAATAAAACTCTCAAATTGTTTGGTATCTTAACGCCCATATACGCTGCTGTTCAACAGCTGAAAGAATTTTTTGATAATTTAATATAAATTATGATTTTTTTTAATGAAAAAAGTAGAAAAAACATGTGCTTAAAATAGACAAACTTCATTAACAGTTTGAAGCAAAAAAGAATCGTAAAAGATAAATTTGTTTGCCTGAGGCACGCGTCTATCACAAGTAATCGAAACAATTTTTCAACTCAAAATTGCGTGATTTTCTCACAGAAATTCGCCAAACTCAAGCAAACATGCCGCCAAAGGTCCACTGATATCTTAGTAACATTTTTGTTTTTAATTACACTTTTCATCAATTCTTTTACATATTTTTTTTAAATTTAGTTTACATTACATTGTCGTACAGCTGTTTGAATTTAATATAGACTTTGTTGGCTGGTGTGGCACGTATGAGTTGCAGTTGCTGGGAAAATAAGAAAAAGTGTGCACCTACATTGTATATACGTCAACACTTGCACCATGACCCATTTATTTGTATCTTACAAGTTTATTTATGCCTCAACAACAGACACCACACCACAAGTCAGTGCTGACTAGTGTTGTTAACTATTCGTTTTTTATATTTGTTCGAATGAAATTTCATGATTTTTTTCTTGTTCGAACAGACAAATAATTTTGAACTTTTATTCGAATATTCGAACGAACAAAGAATAAAAAAATGTATTCGAATAATTTTAAAAACGTTTGCAAAAAACGACACTCATTTGTATTAGTTAAATTTTTTCTTATTAACAAGCGAAAAATAATTCATTACATAAGAAAACCAAATAATATTCATAACAAACTTAGAAATATTAATAAATAAAAATATTAATAACAAAAATTAAAGAGAGTAAAAACCCCAATGCAGTGAGGCTGTAGCACAAGTTAAGAACTCTATGTTCCACTAATATTATTGAAGTAACAGAACAGCAAATAAGAAAAGAGTAAATTAATATATAGAGAATCTATGATAACTTCCAATCGACTAGACCGATTTTCTTCAAGTATAGACCGCATAGAAGATATACGATCACGTCACCTTTCAAACGAAAAAGATAAATTAAAATCGACCAAGTCGTTTGGGAGCTACGGCGTCAAGGACACACAGATTCAACACTATCGATCAAGTCACCTTTCAAACAAAAAAAAAATAAATCAAAATCGGCCCAGCATTTGGTCTGTACGTGAACTCGCGCATAAAAACAGATACACAGACTCACACTACAAACTTATAACACCACCTTTTTTGGTCGTGGGTTAAAAACCGAGACGATATTAGTTAAAAAGTATAGGTATTTATACACATTTACAAAAATTTTTTAATATGTCATTAAGTTCTTTTAATAAATAATTTAAAAACTCCAGATCTATCAACTTTTTACTCGTAACTTTCAGACGATTATTTTTTACTTTTAATAAAAGAACAAGTCGTTCAACGTGTTACCTCCTTTAGGAAAGGGATAGTGAGAGAGTGTGTGAGAAGGAAGAGATAGAGGAAAGCTTCATTATTTTACAACTCTGCTTTTTTGCACATTTTTTTAATAATGCAGTATTGCAGCGCCTCTCTGATGTTAAAATGAGGAGTATTAATTTTTTGCAGCTTTGTCTTGTAGCCATTTTATTGATTATTTTACTTCGCCGATGATTCTGCTACACAACGAAGGAGGGCGCTCTGATGTTACATTAGGATTAGTATCTGCTGAAGTCGGCATAGTTCAGTGCCCAGTGACTATGGCTTCATCACTTGAACTTCAATACAACAACTGATACAAAGGGACACTAATGCACATCAGAAAAATGCGTGGTGTTGTTATTTAATGACTGTTGGATACAGGCACTGAACCCAGGACCTTCGGTTTTGTAGTCAACGTGCTAACTATTTCAGCCAACGCCATCCTCAATTTGGAGTAATTTGATTACTCAACATCCCATTGTTAACAATTTAAAAAGTTATGAAATGAAAAATACTTTTTATGCAAAGTAGTTAGGAAATTGTTCGAATATTCGAATATTCGACAAAAATCATTCGAATAATTTTTTATTCTAAATTGAAAATATTTATTCTTTCTAACAAAAATGATAAAAAGTTGTTCGAATATTCGAACAATATTTGTTCGAATGACAACACTAGTGTTGACAGATTACTGAATTTTTCACCAAATCAGGGGATTTTTCTAGCACTCGGGGATACCAAAATTAGTTTGGGAATTAATGCGGGGCGAATTAATTAAATGATTGGTAATGAATATTTAAATAGTGAGTTAGAAGGCGGTATGAACTCTCTGAAGAAATGGTAAGTCTTATCTATTCATTTAAATATATTGCTCTATACCAAATACACGTCTTTGTGTGATTGTGCTAATGTTTTTTATCTCAGAACCAGGTTAAAATATCAGCTCATAATATTAATGATGAGATGGTGCGCATCGCACTTTTCGATTTCCCATAAGATTTACATGGTATGCATTGATTTTGTTCATTCTGATTGTCATAAGTAAAGAACGCAATGTTCTACAGTAAATTTCCTGGTACGCTTTTGTAGAAATTTTTTTGAGAATTACCCTAATGTATATATATTTAAATTTTTTTTTATGTTGCCTACTTGTATATAATATTTATTTTACAGAAATATAATCAAAAAATTTCGAGGACTAAACTAACAACAAACGATTTTTAACATCCTTACAATAACAGTAAGATATCCTGATATGTTCATCAATGTGACTATGGCTGTGTTCGTAAATGCATCACTGCTCTGGATCATACGTGCAAACTTTTATTTAAAATGCAGTACAAGTTCGCTGATAATTTGTTTTACTAGTAATCATGTCTATACACAATATTTGACATTTATTTGTGCGTTATATACTTCAGTGAACCAATTTAGGACATTTAAAATTCTATTTGCAGCGCAGTGATGCATTTACGAACACACCCTCTATCTACATGAAAGAAATTTTTATGTAGCTTAATAATCCAGAAAGTATTTTTATGTTTGGAGCACCATTCGTAAAATATTAACGGAATAATACAAAAAGTGGTGTAAATTATGCAACTGCTGAATGTCACTATATCTTTAAAACTAGAGCTGATAGGGGATCAGGAGATAAGAATACATAAAGATCGGCTATTTTTATTTAAACATCATAAAAACCTTAATTTTGTTGAGCAGTGTAATGCATAATTAGTTTTTTGCATACTTATGTATGTATAATTTTGTATATTTATTCCATATAAATATTGCTCATTTGCTCAAAGAACGTCATTCAAAAGAACAAGTTTGCCACGAGTTTGAAGTTTTCAATTTATACATAACTTAATGAAAAAATTACATTTTACTTTGCTTTCAACAGTTGAGTAAACCAGATATTTGTAAGAAATTTTTACACAATATGAAGAACGATATGAGGATTAATTCTGCATCATTAACTCAAAAATTCTATATTTTGAGTTATGAGGTTCTTGGAGGAAATGAGCTATATTTATCTATAATTTTTTAGAACCAAAATTATTAGTAATCAGCTGTTGTATGTATATATTTTACTGGATTTTTACAATTTTCCCGTTCCCGTACTTTTATATGCAAACGTTTTTATTGAAAGTTATTTCTTTGTATTACTCAATTACTGGATTTGATAAACGTTTAAGTTAATGTTAAAAAAATCTGAGTCTGATAAATAAATAAACATACATATTTAAACTACGATCATGCGAAATCTGCAAGACGTGATATTTTGGCTTTGCAGCAAAGAAAAAACAAAACTTTCTCATTCAATAAAATGTTCACAATATTTACAATGAACTGCTGATTTACGTGGCTTATTTCATATTTGCATTTTGTTGCTCGCAAAATTTAATATTTATCAATGCGAAGAGTAACGGATTTCCGTTTTTACTTATTCACTAAAATATATGCAAGTTGTATGTTAGTAATTAAAATAAATAATAAATGGCGATTTGTTCTTTTGTTTTATTTAAAAATATAAAGAAAAAGTAGAAAAAATCAGGGAAGTTACTTCTGTTCATTTGTGGTTATATATTAGTGAGTACTTGGATGAGAAATTTTGGGTTTTCGGGGTTTTCTGAAATATTTTTCATATAAAGATCTAGGCTTATGGTAGCGTATATTTAAATGAAAACATTCAGCCTGTTTTAACCTTATTCATGGCTTTATTCTCCTCAATCGTAAAGTTATGAAACCCCATCGGAGATAGATTAATGATATATTGAATAACTCATTAGCTCATGGGACACTTCTGTTATATACAGAGAGCTGAAATTTAATATACAAGGGACTGTGACACCTCTAGGGTGCGATACCCTGATGGTGAAGAAAAAAAATTATTTTAAATTATGGTGGACTTGGTCCTGATTTTTATCTCAATAATTTAAGCGTATGAAGTTTTCGGATATGAGCCTTATATTCACATTTACGTTTTTGTGCATTCAAAGATCATTCTTGTTGTGAATCGATCTGACCTTATATCCTTCAGTAAGCCCAGATATTAGTAACCTATATTTATTTTAACCGCGCCAAATTATTAATGAATTAAGTATTGCTTTCTTTGATTGGGTTTTGCATTCGCCAAAACTATTTGAATATATATATATTAAAATTGAAATAATGGAATCAGAAACAATTAAAAAAAACTGCTTAAATAATTTAATAATTAAATACTCATATGAAACAACATTTTACTTAAAACAGATTTTGTATATGGTGATCATACGCTCTCTTTTTTTAGAACACAATAATCTATTTTAACTCGCTGTCATCTATAAAATTTGTGTCATCTTTTTTTATTATCTCTCTTGCCATCTTTAAATCTAAAAAAATTACCAATATTTGTTTTTATTTAACTTTTGCTTTTGAAAATACGAGTATATGGTAAAGCTTTTATGATAATAAAATATCATCAGCCTTAAAGGCGGTGTCAGATACAACTTCAACGCTTTGCGTGAAGTTTCTAACTTTGGAAAAAAAGCGTGACGCAAAATGTGCATGACACAATGAAAACTTTGACAGCACTCACTTTTTGTTTTACTGCTTTGTTTGATGCATAAAATATAGCAAAATTCTATTACTCTAATGCCACTATCTAGTTTTTTATGTAAATTTACCAAAAGTTTAATAAAACTTCATATTTACATGCGAGTTTAGTCAAACAAATTAAGAAAAGTATACCAACTGATTGTCAAAGCACGCAAAAAGTTGAAAGTTGCCTAACTTTTTGCTTCGCTTTGCGTTAATAGTACTTTATGTGACATGTTTCATGTAACCATATACATTCCATCTTAAATGTCAAATCGAATCTTCAACGCAACGCGAAGCAAAAGTTTTATCTGACATGGCCTTAAGGCAGATGAAACCAAGCACTATATATAATTTTTTTTGTTTATTTTGGAGGTTGACAGTTGAAATAAACAGCTGCTTTATGTGCTTACCTGCAGTGATGCCAACTTTTTAGACTCAAAACGCGTAAAAATTTTTGAAAAAAAGGCTAATAGTGTTTTCACACTGCAAGTTAAAACCTGGTTTTAACGTTAAAACCATAAACAGCTGATTTTGCATTCACACTGCAAGTTTGTTAAATTCAGGTTTTAACTCACAGACTGTCTAATAACTTTGCTCAAAATAAAATAAATCTCCTGCAGAAATGCGTGTGTTTGTTGTTGTATTTTTTTCTGCTTTTTCTAACACTTATTTGACAAACTGTACAATTGGTTTTGTTTGTATGAAAAACTAAGAACTTTATAATGCGCTCTAAAATGGAAATTATTTTATATTTTGTAAATTTATATTTTATAATTATGGAACTAGTAATATTTTTTTTTTTCAAATATATATATATTTTTTTATTGTATCTTCAAAAATGAACTAACAATAAGTAATCAAATCTTAAATCTAAATATAATTATTAGGCCCGACCAGTATCGGACATAAACTTAGTGATAGTTACAAATAATACATAAGTAGTGATAATCAAAAAGGAAAAAAAAGAAGTATTTTTAAGCAGTCCCATCTGGAGTGTTGAGTATAAGAGCCCTTGTGTCCCTCTTTTTTAAGCGGATGTGTCCAGTAAAGCTCAAAATATTACGGGCAAGCGGATTAGGATGTGACTCGAGTTTTGTTAAATATTTGCCTGCGTATTTTTCAATTTCTTCACTCACTAGTGGCATATTTAAATCACGATGAATATTTGAATTTTTAATGTACCATGGAGCAGATGTTATCAAACGTAAAATTTTGTTTTGCCTTCGTTGGATTTTCTCTATATTTGAAGCTGAAGCAGTGCCCCATAGCTGAACTCCATAGCACCATATGGGCTTTAAAAGCGACTTGTATATCAAAAGTTTGCAGTCTAGGCTGAGTGTTGAATTTCTGCCAATTAACCAATATATTTGAGTTAATTTAAGTTTCATTTGGGTTAACTTAGAGTCAATATGATATTTCCATGTAAGCCTTCGATCAAGGTGTATTCCAAGGTATTTCACTTGAGAATGTTGAGGAATATTTTGATTGTTGATTCCAATGGGGGAACAGGTGTCTTTTCTTAGGGTAAACGTTATATGAACACACTTTTGTTCATTTACTTTAATTCTCCATAAGTTCAACCATATTTCAAGCTGGGTAATGTGTGGTTGGAGATTGCGGGATGCCTCATCAGGGTTTTTGTGCATACTCATACAGGCTGTATCATCGGCAAATGTAGAAGAGTGGATGTTATTGCTCACAGGCATATCACAAGTATAAATTAGATACAAGACTGGCCCCAGAATACTGCCCTGTGGCACACCAGAAGATATAGACTCGGGTACACTCATGAAGTCTCCTTCCACAACAGTAAATTTCCTATCAACAATATAACTATCCAAAAGCTTTTGTATGTTTATTGGTAGGTATGTCTTCAGTTTTAAAACTAGGCCTTCGTGCCATACTTTATCAAATGCCTGAGAAACATCAATAAAAAGGGCAGAACAATACTTTTTTTCTTCAAATGTCCTCCTTACAACTTGAACCAATCTATGCGTTTGCTCAATGGTGCTATGCTGACTTCTAAAGCCAAATTGATGGTCCGGGATGCACCCACTATCAGCTAAAATTGTGGACAATTTAGTCATGAGCAGCTTTTCGAAAACCTTTGAAATTGTTGAAAGTAAGCTAATAGGCCTATATGACTCAGCCTTGGTAACATCTTTGCCTGGCTTTGGAATCATTTTAATCTTGGCAAGTTTCCAGTTATGTGGAAAATACTGCATTCGTAAAATTGCATTAAAAATAAATAGCAAGATTCTTATTGCAATATGAGGCAAGTTCATCAGCATCTTGTTACTAATGCCATCAATACCTGGAGCTTTCTTCGGGTCGAGTTCAGCAACTATTTTTTGTAGTTCACGCATCTTAAACCTTAAGGGACGAGGGGGTAGAGATACTACACTCGGTAATCCGGCAGCACCCGTACATGAATTGGGAGTGAATACAGATTTTAAATGCTCAGAAAATAAGATACCTTTCTCACTATCGCTTCTTGCCCAGCCTCTGGTCGAAGTACGCAGTGGTGATTTGAGATCAACGGGTCTTTTCTAGTAGATTTCTAGTAGCGCGCCATAAAGAGTAATTAGATGTTGACGTTACATCAAAACCTTCTAAATACTTTTCCAGTAATGCAGTCTTTTCCGACGATAGCAGCTCTTTGAGTCGTTTAGTACATTCTTTAAGTCTGATTTTATTTAGGGGTGATCGGTGTTGTTGCCATTCTCTTCTAGCTCTCCTTTTTTCACATACAAGACGTTCAATTTCCGTAGAATAAATTCTATTAAAGCCAGTCTGCGGATAGGAAGTATTGGCATGTTCAGCAGCCTGTTTAATATATTCGTTAAGGTTGGCAATATTAAATTCAATATCATCAGGTGATCTTAACTGAATGTTTTCTACGCAGTGACAACTAATATATTTTTTGAATCCAAGCCAGTTGACCCTATTAATCGTTTTCGCATATGAGTTAGTTAAATCACTCCTTAGTGGGTTGAAAATTGTAACTATTGTGGGAGAGTGATCGGAGGACAGATCTAGAGAGCCCTCTACGTGAATTAAGTCCCTATGGATATTTTTCGTGACGCCAAAATCTATAACATCTGGAATTTTTCTTACATCAGTAGGCCAGTAAGTAGGCTCCCCACTCGAAATGACATCTAGGCCCATTTTTGAAATTGTATTAAACAACGCTCTACCTCTAGGTGTAACAAGACGCGAGCCCCAGTACGTATGTTTTGCATTGTAGTCACCAGCTGCTACGAAACAAGATCCAAGCGATTTGTAGAACTTCTCATACTGATCTTCGGTAACTGAAAATCTGGGAGGTGAGTAAATTGAAGATATCACGAAATTCGCACAAAAATTGTCTACGAAAATATTCGTAGCTTGCATATATTCTTCACTAATGTTCTCAAGGATATAGTGCTTGAGTCTTGACTTAATTAGAATTGCTGATCCACCGCATGCTCTCCCTCTCGGGTCCTTTGAATCATATAGAGTGTAACCATTTATTTTAAAGCAGCTTCTCGAAGTCAAGTGAGTCTCAGAGACCAACATTATATCAATATTTTTTTCCATGAGGAAGTTCATTTTTATGTTGGCGAATGCCGTTTGCGTTCCAGAAACATATTTTTAACGTGTTCATGGTTTGTTGACTAATGCTTGAAGCAGAGTATACTGCATTCTCAGCATTTCTTGCATCATGCTAGTCATATTTGTTGTAAAGTTGTTTATAGTTAGCACCAGATTCTCAATAGTAGCTTCAAGGCGACTAAAGTTAAAGCTAAAGTTTGCATTCGTTGAATTACTTGGCGGTGGAACATTTTGTGTGGGAATAGAACTAGTCTTAGCAGCACCGGCATACGATACACGTGAAGTAACTAGTTGGCTAGTTTGAGGAAGAGTGGTGGAGTAAGCATTTGCTAATTGAACTAGAGCTAATTTTGGTTTTTGACCCATAGCCTGTTTAACGAAAGAATATACCGGGCATCCTCTGTAGTTAGCGGTGTGATTACCTCCACAATTACTGCATTTTTTTTCTCCTTGTACATTTGGCTTGGTACAGTTAGCAGTACCATGCAATTCACCGCAGATAACACAAACTGTAGGTAATTTGCAGTAGGTTTTTGTGTGGCTATATTCTTGGCAATTATGGCACTGTACGGGACCTGAACGCTTACGTGGCTCTTCAACTGTGATTTTTCGGTGTAAAAGGTGTTTTAGACTATAAATTGGGTGCGTCTCGTTTTTTTTAACTGTATATCGTTCGGCTCCAGTTCAACACGAAATAGAGGCTGGGGAACCTTCTCTCTATTGATTATATTGGTAACATTTTTTACCTTAAATCCTTGTTCGATAAGTGCACATTTTACTTCTGCGGGCTCAACATATGAATCTATGCCCTTTAATACTATTTGTAGGCCTTTAGCACTCTTAAGTTGATATGTGTAAAAATTTGTTTTATTTTTTTCAAACTCACTAACAATTTTTCGGAAATCTTTTTCATCATATATTTGGATTTTAGTTTTATCAATATTACCTCGTTTAATTGGAATGATGTGAAAAGTATTTTCACCAATGGTCGATAGTAGATTTTTAAGAAGCGCGTTAGAATTTTTTTCTCTCAGATAAATAGGTGGTGGCTTAAAAGACTTTTGCGATGATGCAGCTGGCTTGTCGTTTTTGTCTTGCAATAATGAAAAACGATTTTGACGATTGATAGAAGATGTGCTGTTATCCCTAGAGATCTTTGGGGCGGATCCAATTTTAGTAGAATTTGGGCTTCGCCCGCGCTTTAAAATAGTTATATATCTGTCCATTCCTACTTGTACCTTTGGTTTTGAACTACTGTTATCTTCAGTGACAACTTGTTTAAGTGATGACCACGAGTCCGAAGCGGATGAAATCGCTGAGTTAAATGTAGAAGTACTAGGCAATAATGTCAACGATTCACTAGTTGGCATTGGACAAAGCGAAGTTGATCGCTGACGAAACTGTGGTTTTGCCGTTAGAAAAAGTCTATCAGATTTTTGATTTTTATTAAGAGCTTCAGAACTCACAGCAAGTCTATTATCAGATTTTTTATTTTTATTGTTATCATTATGAGCATCAAAACTCACAGTAAAATAGGCATTTCTGCCGTTAGAACTCACTTCACTATTTTTTTCCTTTGGGGTACTCATAAAGAGTATTCCTCAAGGGTACTTTGTATGTTTTTTTGTTTACGGTTTTTTTTTGTTTTTGTTATTTCAATATGTAAAAATATTATCAAAGCAAAAAAAAATGCTTATTTATCAAAGTTAATATGTACTACGAATATTTTGTGTATGATTTTTTTTTGTTTAGTTTGTATGTAAGAAAAATTCCTCTATTACGTCTGTTCACTATGAAGGTACAACAAAATTTTAGCAACATGAACTAGTAATATAAAGTGAAGAAGTGCTTGGAAATCAAGTTATTGTTTATAAAAAATGCACAAATAAATCACAATCGATCGGTGGATCGATATGTCAAATCGTTTATTTTCACTTTCCAGAGTTCAACGAAAATATTTTTGTTGTTTTCCTCCCAAAAAAACTCTTATGTTTCTATAATTTTTTACTTATTGTTGCTGCTGCATCCATTTTTAAGTTGAAAATCTTTCAAGCGACATCTCTTGTTATTCACTGGCATAAACATTATCAGCTGCTTCCGGTCATTTTAACTTGGCAGCACTGAATTTACCACAGCGAAATCAGGGTTGCATTTCATAAAACCAAAATAAAACCAATTCAGAAATGGTTTTAAGTTGGATTTAACAAAAACAATTTGTATGGTAAAATCAGGTTTTAACAGTTGGTTTTAACATTAAAACCAACTTTTATTAAAACCAAGTCAGTGTGAAAACACTATAAACTGAAAAAAATATTCGTTTAATGCAACATAACGTAAAATTTTTGGAAAAAGCGCGAAAAGGGGCTAGTTTTAAATCTTTCTGTTGAAAACCAAAGCCAAAGTAAAGTAATTTGTTAGAAAATAAATAACTACCATGAGATGAAGACATATCTTGATATATAACATTTCAATAAAGTACATACATATTTCATTTACATTTCATACTACATTTCAATAAGGGACATACGTAGATTAAATAGTGTGTATGTATACATACAGTAGTAGTATACATACATATGGCTACGTAAGTAAATTTTAAATTTATTAAATAAAAATCTGTTTTTAGGCTATACTGAAAATCTTTGAAAGCACAAACAATTTTGAAGAAATATGTAGAACATTTTTCCATATTTTCTTCTTTTTTAAATTGGTAAAGCAAAATAAGAGAAGAAACTTAGTAAAACAATGCTGTCACGTTATTTCATAAGTCGATATTGCTAGATTAAAGGAAGCAAAAAGTTAAAAAGGGCTGGAAGATAATTGTAAAAAGTGCTAGATAAACGCGTTTTATAGATTCGGGCCAAAATTTTTTTCGCGTTTTAAGTGACTGAAAAGGGCTAAGTTGGCATCACTGCTTACCTGGTTTTGGTGTACCCTGGTAAGCTTAATCTGTGCATTTGACATTTTTTTCACAGCAACATCAGCTACTTCTTTTAATAAAAAATCTAGCTTCAGAATTTTAAAAAATTTCGAATATCTGAAAATTTCTAGTTTCGTAAGTGAAACTTGTTAGTTGATTAAATAAAAATTTTCTACCAACGATGTTTTCATACATAATTGTGTTTCGTTTTCGTGTAAAATAAGAATTAAGTTCTTCATGCACATTTGAAATACATAATAGCAGAACTTTTTCTTTTGCAAATTCTTGAAGTGAAGAAGTCAAGGTCAAAATATTGAAAAATCACCCTATTTAATTAGTTAAGACATTTTCAAATTATCAAAGCCTTGTCCGTTTCTGGTATTTGTTTCAAATACGCATAATCCATTCAAATTTGTAGTACGGTCGTTATTTTTAATTATTATCTTCGGTAAGTTCTATTTCTATTGTTCCTAAATCTACATAATTCCATTTTATTATTTTGATCATAAAATAAACGTCTTTACTACCGTCTTTAGTTTGGTTTTTTCCTTACTGCTCGGAATTACTGTTGTACATATAGATAATTTTCAGAGCTTAGAAATAAGAGCGGAAACTACTGTTCGTTGTATATCAGTAAATTTGCGATATATGGAATTACTTTTAGCCACATTTATACTGGGTTCACGCAAACCATTTTTTTTAGGTTATGGATGAGAGTGAAGGTAATGAAGAGGGGATTCACCATATTTTCCTCTCGCGCCAATGAACGAAAAATTTGCTCAACTAAAATTGCCATATGTGAACTGCCACTTAGAGAACTTATGGCAGCAGTTGACTTTTGTATATGTATGTATATTAAAATATATAAGGCCAGCACAATTTTTTTAAAATGTATTAAAATGCAGACAATTTCGGTTTGAGTTCGAACTTTAGATATTTTTTTATACACATAGTAAGATGTTACTTCAGTGTCCGGCAGTAGTTTTGGTCGCGGCGCTTCCGCTTTGATAATTTACAAGCGCAGAAATCAAGCTTTTTTGATTTTATAAAAACTTACACTTACACTGCAATGGGTTTTTGTATTGCATATAATATGCATTAAAGTAGGAAATTTCAGTTTCATATGTTTTGTTGGTATGGTATTGCAGAATATAGCATACCTGTATGAAGAACTTGATACCTGCAATATCGGCACCAGCAGTTTGTAACGAAATGAACATACATATATTTTTAAAAATTTTCAGCTACATTTGTTCCTGAAAGTTTTATGATGCTGTAGAAAAATCGATCTGTTATAATAATTGACAGATACTCCTACATACAATTGTGTGTATGTATGTAAAATTTAGAGGAATATATTTTTTATTCTTAATTAAAAAAAAAATTATTCAAGCAGAAAAAACGTCGAATAATCGAATAAGTTTTGCTCAAAAGACAATCTTATATTTATTTGTTTGTTTGTTTATTCAATAAAAATGCAATATATAATACTCGTACAATAAATGTTGCAAAAGAAATAGATTTTGCACTTAAAAACAAGTTGAGGATGTATATGTAATAAGTCCACTAAAAATATGCCCTCGTCTATTAATATTAATTGTAAGTGTAAAGTAAAATAAATTTGAATGCTAATTTTTTCAATCGAGAAACCAGAATTCAATGTATTTGTACCACGTACTTAAAATTATTTTATAAAATAAAATAAAATAAAATCTTACGGAGTTTGGGTCAGAGGTGAGGCGGTGAAGAAAAAAACTTTATTATGCCTTGATTTTCTGTGCGAACAGTTGCAATGTGTTCCGAGCGATATTGTAGTCTAGTGTAGAACAGTGCAGAGCCACAGCCAGTGTAGGCGTAACATAAGCGCCTTTGTGGCGTCGTCATTAGAAATAGTAACTGTTGTAATCTTAAAAAAGCAACAACTAAACAACCGCAGATATAATAACAACTGTTTAAGATTTTGAATGTAGTTTACCAAGTCACTCTGGCATCGTTACAACTAGTAGCAGTTGAAGTCATTGTAGTACTCGTAACTGAGATTGATGGACATTTTGGTGGCTTTAAATTCTACACACAATTATTTATTAAAAGTATGTGCCAGGGACGGGTGGGTTAACGCAATTTTAATAAATTTATTTAGGCAGAAAACGAATATGATTATTAGCTATGCAAAAGGTTTTGATCGCCCTTAAGGTAGAAATACATAACACGCGTTTGTTCGTCGACGAATATCGTGCGCTTGAAAACTTTACCGCATGAAAAATGGCAAGTTACACAACACGCGTTACAAACGCCTTTTCTTTCAGCTTTTTTATTCATTTTTACATTGAAAAATGATCTTGGAACATTTTCAAATCCTTTTTTGTGCAATACTGTGTAGTTTTCAAACTCTTTATTAAGATTTTTCGTCATGATTCAAATTTTTTTTAATTTTTTCTTTTTTATTGTCGGCTGATTAGTTGTCAAAACAACACAACGCGTTAAAAAGTTGAAAGTTAACCAACTTTCTGCGGCAAACGCGTCAAAGAGTTTGGTATGTAACTTGTCGTATGCAAAAACACTATTTCAACTTTTTTTGACAGATGCCTACAGTTCACACGCGCACTAACGCGTGTTATGTAACTTCACCTTTAATGCGCCCTTAATGCGCGTGCGCGCACAAGTTACAACCACAACTTTTTGCCGCGTTTGCCGCAGAAAGTTAGTTAGCCTTCAACTTTTTAACGCATTGTGTAGTTTTGACGGCTAATCGGCTGGCAATGAAATAACAATTAAATAAATTTTTGAATCATGGAGGAAGAACTTATTGAAGAAGTTAAAAAAATATACAGTATTGTATAAAAAAGGAATTGAAATGCTTACAAATAGATCTTTTAATGTACAACTAAGTATGAAAATAAACAAGTAAGAGTGCTATATTCGGCTGTGCCGAATCTTATATACCCTTTACCAACGTACGTACATATGTATAGTATACAGACACGTACATACATATTTGTTTTGTGAAAAAATTTATCATTTTTTTAAAGTTTCCATCTTTGGAGCTATAATTTTCATTTTTCAAATTTCATACACCAAACTTTTCTTTCAGAAGCATAAAATATATTCAATTTATAAAGAAAAAGAAAAAAATTTTTAGACCTATTTAATTTTACATAACACAAAAAGTGTAAGTTTTCCAACCCTGGAGTCATAATTTTGGATTTTTCTGATTATTGATACCAATCTAGTTCTTTAAAAAATACATAAAATATGTTAAGTGAAAAAAGCAAGAACGAAATAAGCAAAAACTTAGTTTCATTTAATTCCTTTAATATTAAAAAAATCAGTTAAGTGCGACTTTGAATCGCGCACGAAAGGAAGGTTTTTTGCTTTTTTGAAGTTTTTTTCGGTTAAAACGATTTTTTCAGTTTTGTCGCTTTTTTCTCGTTTTGGCGATTTTGTCTGTTTTTGGAGGTTTTTTTCATTTTGGCGATTTTTTTCTGTTGTTGGGCTTTTCTTCATTTTGGAGATTTTTCTCATTTTGACGATTTTTTCTGTTTTTTGGGTTTTTTTCGGGATTTTTTTGTTTTTTTTTTTCGTTTTGGTGATTTTTTTCATTTTGGCGATTATTTTTCATTTTGGCAATTTATTTTTTTTTATGTTTTTTTCGTTTTGGTGATTTTTTTCATTTTGGCGATTTTTTTTTCATTTTGGCGATTTTTTTTCATTTTGGCGATTTTTTTGTTTTCAAGTTTTTTTTTCGTTTTGGCGATTTTTTTTCATTTTGGCGATTTTTTTGTTTTCAAGTTTTTTTTTCGTTTTGGCGATTTTTTTTCTTTTTTTGGCGATTTTTTCTGTTTTTTAGGTTTTTTTTCGTTTTAGCGATACTTTTCATTTTGGCGATGTTTTTTTCATTTTAGCAATTTTTTCGTTTTTTTGCGATTTATTTTAGTCTTAGAAATTTTCTTTTAATTTAGTGTTTTTTTTCATTTTGGCGATATTTTTCTGTTTTTTTGGGGTTTTTTTCGTTTTGGTGATTTTTTTTCATTTTGGCGATTTTTTTTATAATTTTGGCGATTTTTTTCTGTTTTTAGGTTTTTTTTTCGTTTTGGTGATTTTTTTCATTTTGGCGATTTTTTTTTCATTTTGGCGATTTTCTTTCATTTTGGCGATTTCTGTTTTCATTTTAGGAATTTTTCCGTTTTTTTGCGATTTATTTTAGTCTTAGAAATTTTTTTTTAATTTGGTGCTTTTTTTCGTTTTGGCGATTTTTTTCTGTTATTTAGGTTTTTTCTTTTTTTTGGCGATTTTTTTCATTTTGGCGATTTTTTTCTGTTTTTTAGGGTTTTTTCCGTTTTGGTGATTTTTTTCATTTTGGCGATTTTTTTTCATTTTGGCGATTTTTTTCTGTTTTTTAGGTTTTTTCTTTTTTTGGCGATTTTTTTTTCATATTGGCGATTTTTTTCTGTTTTTTAGGTTTTTTTTTCGTTTTGGCGATTTTTTTTCATTTTAGCAATTTTTCCGTTTTTTTGCGATTTATTTTAGTTTTAGAAATTTTTTTTAATTTGGTGCTTTTTTTCGTTTTGGCGATTTTTATTTCTGTTTTTGGTTTTTTTTCATTTTGGCGATTTTTTTCTGTTTTTGGGGTTTTTTCATTTTGGCGATTTTTTTTCATTTTGGCGATTTTTTTCTGTTTTTTAAGGTTTTTTTTCATTTTGGCGATTTTCTTTCATTTTGGCGATTTTTGTTTTCATTTTAGCAATTTTTCCGTTATTTTTTGCGATTTATTTTAGTCTTAGAATTTTTTTTAATTTGGTGCTTTTTTTCGTTTTGGCGATTTTTTCTTGTTTTTGGCGATTTTTTTCGGTTTGACGATTTTATAATTTTTTATTTTTTCAGTTTTACCGTTTTTGAAAATTTCAAGAGTTTTGCTGTTACGGTTTCCAAGATACAGCAAATTGTCAAAATTACATAATCAAAATTGCATTAACTGATGGAACACCCTTTAATTTAAATTTTTTTAAATTTTGTAGTCTGTATAAAAATACACTAACCTTACAAATTTCAAGTGTACAATTGTATATATACTACATGGGATTTTAAAATTTTTCGTTGCTCGTTTTGGAACACCCTTTAATTTCCAATTATCATGTATTTGTTGTTGTAGCGGCCAAAGGTCTACATACTGTGTCCAAATTTCAGGTCTCTAGCTCTTACGGTTCTCGAGAAAATACTAATATAGTTTTAGACATAGTTAATTTTACATAATACAAAAAGTTAAAGTTTTCCAACCCTGGAAACGTCTTTTTAATTTTTTTGTATTTTTTTTATTTAAAATTCCAATTTTAGTCGTACTGAAGTGTAAAATATGTACATTTATTAAAAAAAATAAAAATTTGTTTTCGGGAGTTACTTTTATATGGCAAAATGAAGTTTACGTTTTCCAGCTCTGCAATCGTCTGGTCGATTTTGCTGAATTTCAATACCAATCTATTTTGGAAAATTTCTGACACACCAGTCCAAGAACGAAGTCTCTAGCTCTTCTGGGAGCTTCGGAAAACCGATTTCACGTACAGACAGACGGACAGACGGACAGACGGACAGACGGACAGACGGACAGACGGACAGACGGACATCGCTTATTCGTCTTCCCTATGCATAAGGATCCAGAATATATATATTTTATGGATCGCTTATTGATATTATAGAAATTACAAACGGAATGACAAACCTATATATACCCTTTTACCATTTTTGTTGGTAAAGGGTATAAAAACAGCTAATGGAAAAGGCTTTTATAGCGTGTGTTGTGTAACCTGCCGTTTTTCATGCGCTAATGTTTTCAAACGCACGATGCTCGCCGAGGAACTAACGTGTGTTATAAACATCTACCTTTAGGGGCACTCAAATGAAAAAAATCTCGCAAAAAAGTTTTGAAACGGCCTTTATCAATTGCAATGAATCATAAGATTGTTTAACAGAGATAGAATCTTTAACCGATGGTTTGATAAAAAAAATTTTAGGAAGTTAATTAAGCAATTTATCAGAATTTTTATTATTTCTTATGGCATTATATAATTAGTGAAGAATAATTCACGTTGTGTCGTTTCCAACTCCACTAAGAGAGTCAGAGAATCAATTATAAAATTAGTCCTTGCATACACACAGAAAAAAATAACAATGTAAAATCAATATGCAAAAAGGTTGATTCAAACTCATTCAAATCACATTAAATTTACAAGAAATAATATGTTGTTTGAGTGTGTTGGTGTTTATTTGCCTTGTTCATAGGTGCAATACACTTTTGTGCTTAGTTGTGTAGGTTGTTTTTGTATTGTTGTTGTTTTTTGATGTTTGTAAACAGTCGGCAAACTGCTGCTGGCTGGTAGGGAGTGTACTACTCTTGCAGTCGGATGATCGCAGGTTCGAATCCTGTAGTCAAGTCAAAGTATTTTATATTTTTTTTTTAACCAAAACTTTTCAAGTGAAAGCATTTTGTTTTTTTTAACTTAAACTAAAACTTTTTAAATAAATTGTATGTTAAATGATAAATGAAATAATGTTAAATTACAATTTAATTCAAGATGACACATATTAGTGTGTATCTTAAGAATATTTATTCGCGATGAGTTCAACGAGTTCAAATCGTTTCCCGGGAAGCCATTTAATTCATATACAAACATTTTTCTGATGTCTATGTCAACCACGCGTAAGTAGGGTTTGGGATTTCCCGGACTTTTGCACTTCCCGGGAAACGGGAATTAAAAAATCTAGTTCCCGGGAATTCCCGGGATTCCCGGGAAAAGCTAATTTTCTAAATTAAATACATTTATTAAATGAAAGTTGGTGAAATTTCGATTGTTTTATTAATGTAAGCATTCTTTTGAAATAAAAGTTAATAAAAAAGCAGTTCTAAGACAAATTTTTAAGAATTTTTAATTGAATTTAAGCAAATGGAATAAAGTTATTACACAGCAAAAGATCAAATAAAAACCAATTGACGACAGTTACCACAATTAGTAGACAATGTTCTAATAAGACCTACCTTCATTTTAATAAGAATTTTACTTGCTTGTTTCTTATCGTTAAGTACAAGCAGGTTACAGTACCATACTGCGCTGCGCCGAATTTTGAATACCCTGAGCCACAGTATGTCTAAGTGTCTTTCATTTTATTTCTCCTAAAATATTTTCTGCAGGGTTTCCATAATAGCGTCTACTTGTAATCAATTTAAGTTTCGTCAACTTAGAGTTCTTACAGCTTAAAACTTTCACTACACTTTTCAAAATTTGTTCACTAATTCGGCGAAAAATCACTTTAAGTTCGCTTAGCATCGAATTATTTACTTTAGGAAACGATTATATCATTGCAATCATTGATACTTATACAATTTATTCCACTTTTTTAGGAGATATGGTATGACCTCAATTTAATGGAATTTTTATGAAATTTCAAACTAGATTTGAATAGCTCACATTTTTATTTTATATTAAAAAAACATGGACATTTTACTTCTTGTCAATCGGAGTCGAAAGAATTCTTTCTTTCTTACAGTTACATTTAAAACAAAAACTCAATTTAAATTTTAAGATTAAAAAATGTCCTTCGAACAAGGTATGTATATGTAAGTGTTTAAACAGACGATGAAAAACTTGTGAACGTTCGTGTAAATTTTGTCATACAATCATTCAAACGAACTTTTGTAATATATAAAAAAATAATAAGTTTTTATATTAAAGTAAAATTGGATTATAAATTCTATATATTTATAAAATAACATGCACTTTTAATTTCCCGTTTTCCCGGGAAAATCTCAAAAATTTCCCGGAATATTAGACAGACATTTCCCGGGATTTCCCGCCCGGGAATTCCCGTTTCCCAAACCCTACGCGTAAGTTAAATAATTAATAAAGTACACTTACTACGTTAAATTAAATTCATCTTGTTCCAACTTGAAATAACTTTGATTCAACATGATTCTTTATTTTGATTTTAACAGTACGTAAATGTTAAATCAACATGAAATAAAGTTATTTCAAAAGGAAAAATTTTCTTTGGCAATTACTATAAATCATGTTTGATTAACATGAAACACATATGAAGCAAAATCATTGCCAAAAATTATTAGATTAACCTTGTTTAAGTAGATTTTACGTTGAAATTTTTCTGTGTGTATATATGTATTTTGCAAATTACTAAATTTCTGTTTGCCATCTCTGGTTGCGAAACTTTGATATATACAAACTGGGTTGTAAGCAAATGCTGTACACAAGTACATATACGTATAGTTGTATATATTATGTATGTCTCCACACTTGCAACGCTGCAGGTTGTATAATTAAAATCAAAGCAGAATTGAAACAACTTGTTCCTATTTTTTTTGAGCCAAGAATCTGTAGCACAAGTCCAACATTGTAAGAGTGTGACTTGTTTTTTTTTCGGTGAGAAGGAAAATACAACAGAAACTGGTGCGCCTGCGCATTAAAGACATTTTTGAAATTTTCAACAATAAATAAAAAAGAAAAATGTGAAACTTACTTGGGTTGACAAAATGTCGTTGTTGCCAATATTTGAAATGGCTTCAGAGGTTTAATTTAAAATAACGTAATATTAAGTAATTTAGAAGATTTATTACAATTACTGATTGATATGGTATAGATATCGTGTATTGGACAGATTTCCAGTTGTAAATTAGGCCTCAGAGACAGTGCACAATGGGAACGACTGACAGTTATTTTTTTTTTGTCGACTACTAAGTCGTTTTGGAGTGCAAAAAAATTATTGATTTTAGATAACAATTTCAGATGATTTTTGTTTGTACATACACATACATATAAAACAGAATTAAAATTTGTTTTAGTATTGTTTATAAAAAGAAAGTCACAACAGCGCTAACCAGAATGAATGTCTTTTTTTCGAACAAATCCGTTGTTTGATGTTGTATATACAGTCGAGTCTCGATAAAGTGAAATTAAAGGGACCAGAAAAAAAGTTCCCATTATCGGGAGTTATATTTACACGAGTTTCTTGAACTCATTTTAACTAAAAACACAAACTTTAGCAATAAAAGTTAAAGACTACACGCTAACTGTATGCTCAGTGTATGGAACTCGGGCTCATGTTTTCAGATTTGAATATAATACCTTAACCACTTCAGCCAATAGCACAAAATGTTTTCTATGAAAACTGTTACGTTGTATTTAAGACACATTTTCATTGTATAGTTTATGTAAAAATTTATTTTATATTATTTATTTTAAAGTGATTTTGCAAGAAAGAGATCATCAAATCTATTGAGATACATTTCTAGTTTTCTAAAAATTAAAAAAAAATTGGACTTCATAATATAATAACAAAAATTAAAAATTTAAAAATCTTCCGATATATCTAGAAAAGATATGATATCTTCTAAGCGGCTGGACCGATTTTCAAACATAGTGAAGAACCTTCTCGATTAAGTCACCTTTCGAACAGAAAAAACTAAATCAAAATCGGTCCAGCCGTTTGGGCTGTATTGTAGTGGAAAGCACTACAATAAGTACTTTCACGTAATGATATAAATAAGTTCTTATTTTATTCATTACAGGGCAGTCATTATTATGCACATAAAATAATTACATAAACAAGTATCAGTCATTACTTTGTAAGCCATTAAAAGAGTACCTACCCATTACAAAATTTCGAAAATTTTTTGCTGGGAAACTACAGGAAAAAGTGATTTAATAGCGCCACAACAATGCAGGTTTTAAAGCCAGAAAGTTATCTAATATACACACATCCAATATTATATACTCATCCCAGTTGACCACAGCTATATCTCGAACATTTATCGTGTAAAACTATCGAGAGTGACACTCAAAAATGAATCGAAAAATGTTCACCTGCCGCCCATTTTTGTCCCAAGAAACATTTGATCTCGAATTTCGCTAGCAATATCCAGCAGAAAAAGTAAAATGTTTTTTTATATTTATTTTAACTTGCTTATTTTATTAATTTGTTTAATTCCGTAACTTACGCTGCAGGCTTTGAACACGGTACCTCCATTCTAACAGACTCGCACACATCCGCTAGGCTATCGTGGCAAATTTGTTTCTGTTGAATTATTGCACATATGAGGGTATGTGTTCTTATTTTATTTTTTAATTTACAGTGCTGTTATGCATCGAACTTGGTACTTCTAGACTAACAGGCTGACGCACTTCTACGCAGCTACCGTCACACATTCGAAACACTATCGAGAGAAGTGCGAAGCTCGGAGCTTTAGCGAACATTCGAACTTTTTAGATTTTCGAACAAATATCGAACAATTTTGTTTCGAAATTTCTTCGCTTTAGTGAGCATTCGTTTTTATCGAATCTCAGGTCAAGTGGGATATTATGCCATGTACATATGCATATGCATTAGAAGATTTTTTCATCTAAGTTGTCAAAGGTATTGTACACCCAAGCACACACGTGCATACATACAAAACACAACTGACGAGAGTTTTAGCCTGTAAACGAACAAAAGCAAATTACTCGGAAGCATTTTTCAAAACAAAAATTAAATTTTTCCAAAGAAAAATTAATAATAACAAAAATTTAAAATTTTAAAAACCCCCGATATATCTAGAAAAGATGTGATATCTGCTAAACGTCTGGACCGATTTTCTGCAAACATATATAAGAACCTTCTCGATAAACTCACCTTTCAAACAGAAAAAACTAAATCAATATCGGTCCAGCCGTTTGGGCTGTACGTGGACACGGCCAGACACACAGCCACACCGATACACAGACACACACTACAAACTTATAACACCCCTTTTATGGTCGGGGGCTAAAAATTGACATTTAACTGCTTTTTTGCATGTTTTATTAGACTAAAAAAAAGCGTTTTTGTGAGCAAAAATGTTGTCCTCCAAACCGGGAACTCGCCATACAAAAATCAGCAGCGATATCAGCAGGTTTGTCAGCGCTACTTTTATTCTCTAATAGTAGAAACCTGCTTTATTTAAAGCAAAATTTTTGCTGGGTATGTATGTACTAGGGTGATTGACTCGGCGTTTCAATTGGTTTTAAGACCCGGTTTTTTCACAATACGAATGTCGAATAGTCCGGTTTTTTTACAACATAAAAACTGGCTGAGTCGAATTCTTTTCGATTTGTATATTTTGCAATAAAATTAGTTTTTACTATGTTAAAATTTAGACCAACGTGTTCTGTTGATTTTCCTACGTATTTTTTTCAGTGTAAAAGTCCTAAGCATTTTTTTAGCATGGCAGCACTTACTGAAATATGAAATAAAAGCGAAATTATTTTATTAGGTGGTAGCAGAGGCTAATTAAATTGGCCTGATGGTGTGCAATGGATGTCAAAATCCATTTGCAAAATGTGTTTTTTAGTTTTGTTGATACCTTGTACATACCTTCATATGTATGTATATTATATATATGTACTAGACATACATATGTACATAAGTATATGAAGTTAATTTTTATGTTTTACCTTTAATTTTTGTATTGTTTTATAGTATTTACATGAACTGTTAACTCTTTTTTTTAATAAAGCAATTTAAAATCACAACTTGTATAGAATATTTTTTTTACTTAAAAAAACCGGTTGACCGGGTTTTCCAGATTTGTAAGACCTGAAACCGGGTTTTTCATAATTTCAAATATTCAAACTATTCGAAAACTGGTTTCTCGAAAAAAAAAAATTTCGAATAATCGATCACCCTAGTATGTACATATTCCACAATAAAGCTTCGTTTTTTAAACAATGCATGATGAATTAAATTACGCTTTCGAAGAAAATTACGAATAAAAATAATTTAATTACTCGTGTATTTTATGGAAAAATTTTATGTATTAATTATATTATATTTATAAAGTATGTATATATCGTTTGCTAAAATGCAAAAAGATGTAACTAACAAATCGTATTCACAATAAGCAAACAAAAACTCGATTTTGAGTTCTTTGTTTGTTACGCCTTTTTGCATTTTAGGTAACGATATGTATGTTTATCTTAATATATAAAAAATCCGTGTCACTGTGTATGTTTCGAATAAACTCAAAAACGAGTCAACTGATATTCATGAAAATTGGCATATATATGTAATTTGGTCCAACTTAGATGATAGGATAGTTATTATTTAAATTAATGGCCTTGGGGGCGGAGGGGCGTGGCAAAATGTTTGTACCGTATACGAAGCTAGACCGCTGGACCGATCCTTCTGAAACTTTGCCAGCATGTTACTCAAACTCCAGCATAAATAATAGGAAATTTTTTTTTTCGTCCACGCCTACTTTAACGCCCATTTTTTAATGATATAAAGCAATTTTTAGTTTTTTTGTGTTTTTGCACCGTAACTCAAGAACTACTGAACCGATTTTTACCAAACTTCATATACATGCTCTATAGGGCGTGAGGAGCGTTTCTGTGTAGTTTGAAGTTCGTCCGGCAGATGGCGCAATATTTAGCTTATTCGTGGGCAAAATCCAATTTTCATATTGTACCACCAATGCCATATTCAACACTAATGTTTGCTTAGGGCCAGCAACGCGGACCGAGGTCAGCTAGTATATTTATAAAATATTACAAACTTATTTTGACAAGCAGAGTTAAAAAGAACCTTTACCTGTTGCAGTGATCAGACCATATTTTTTGAAATATAGATGATACTTCCAATATTCAAAGTCGAAAAGAGAATTGATTTCTTTTCAGGAGCTTAAATATAAAACTGAAAATTAAGACAAGTTTATATTATATCCCTTACAAGTATTAAATTTTTTACAGTTTGCTTCACTGTTGAATATTTTTTTACTTTGCATTTAGAAACTTTACATTTCATGCCATCTCTCCCAATAACTTTTAAATCAACATTATCAGAATGACTAAAAAAAAAAGAATTTTAATTGTTTAAACAATAAATCCTCATAATATCGCACCTTATCGTGAAAAACATGATTCAAGTTTTCGCTGTTGACTTTTGTATATTTTTGTTGTTGATTATTGTGCAAATAATTGTTAAACTATGAAAATAAAATTACATTTTTTATTACGAACTTTTTTTAGTTTAACTAGAAAAGCAAAGTAATTAAACAAAATTCTGCAGCCGTCAAGTCTACGAGGCTAAAGTCACGTCAGCGAAATTTACAAAAAAGTGCACAAAAAAATACTTTAATATTTGTATGTTAGTCAGTGTTACCAAAATATATATTCAAAATAACACCTCGTAGGAGCCAAAATTACCCGATTTTAACGGAATTACACCCATTATTAAAATAAATAAAACATTTCAAAAATCTTATTTAAGGTCTACTAATGATTTGGTATCAGCCCCAATGAAATGGAACATATTGAGAGTCTATATTTAAAATAAGTCAACTTAAATTGTGTCAAAATGAGTTTCCGATGGCAAAAAGCTCCCCTATGTAATATTCATGTTTATTATAAATTCCGAATCAAAGAAATTATTTTTTCTCGTTTTGTATAAATTTTTTTTATTCTGCTATCTCAAAGTATAATTTTTTATTGGTGAAAATAAATGCTAACGGGAGTGTAAATTTCCAAAATTAAAAAAAAAATAATTAGCTTATGATAAATCTACCTCATATCCTATTGCGTTTGGCATGCTGAACACGAATCAGGTAAGGATTTTGATATCCTAGGGCTAGTTTTTGAGATATGGTCACTTTTAACGTATTTGATCATAGGGGTTCCGATAAAAAAATTTATAATATATGTATTACTTTTAAACTGTCAATCAAATAGAAATACTATGTATGGACCGATTATAGTCAATGATATAAGCTTTCGAACATTTGGACTGATCCTGCTACAATAGAGATTGATTTAGAGAGTGCCAAAGCTGACCACCTCGAGACGGAAGAGGGTTTCAGTCAGGCTTAAGTTTTTTTTATGGTATTTTAAGATTTTTCTCGTAGCTTTTCAATTCATATATTTACTATTGAGTAAAAAAACTCACAAATGGATTAAAAAATCATGATTTTGTTTTCTGACAAAATATGCTAACTTTGAAAAAATATTTGTGTTTTGATCGACTAAAATATGATATCTATTTATTTATTTAGTTCGCTCTAGTGAAAAGTTACTTTTTTGAGTTGAAGTATTTTGAATATAGGCTGAACACACAACAAACTATTGTTTAGGAGAGGTTTGCAGCAATGGTATTGGAGGATAATTTATTACATTTTATTTTATTTATTTGTATACATATTATAAAATATATATATGTTTTTTATTTAAAACAAAAGATTTTCAAATTACCCGTGAACTGCACCTGAGAGCAATTACCCACGCGCTACACATGCACATAAAAATTATACCTGATGTTAGTGTGAATACGATTGTTGAATGGAAATGTCTGTTCATGATGAATATCTCTCTCAACTCTCTTTTGAAGAAACACGTGATAAATTTTCACATTATTAAGTTCAAACGTATGTGTATACATACATGAAGCCATATAATTTAAGTACTAAATATTAATCAATCACAATTGTGTGAAATGTATTTAAAACATATTTCCGTTAACGTATCACATAAAAGTTAACACTTGTTTGTTACTCGTAGATTTGCATTTTACGTCCTACATACATGTATTGTTGGTTTGCCCGAATGATGTTATGAAAAAATAATACGAGTAACGGTTGACTTTGCCGGCCACCTTTGAAATTCCAGTTAAGGTCAATCCCAGAGTTGCAAAACCTATCGATAGTACTATCGATAGAATCGATAGGTTTATTTTAAATGAAATATCGATAGTTTTTTCCACTATCGATAAAAAAGCAAGTAATTAAAAGAGTAAAAATCGAAGTCGGTAAACAGTAGACGATGGCAGGTTTGAAGCAAATTATCCGCAGTTTCTTGCACTTGAATTAGGAGGCTTGCCAGACGGGCTTGATTTGGCTGGATTGTCAAGCTTTTTCAAGGCTTGTCAATAATCAAGATTAAAAGCTATTTGTCAAGCTAAAAATTAATTTAAATATATCTTAGGCTTACTTCGATATGCTGATTGTATAACTATAAATAATGTCGCAATAGCTGCAACACTAAGTGTCGAGAAGTATATTCCAGCTTTACACAACATCACACTGAGCGACCAGCTGATGAAATTATATTGAATTTCCACATACTTTAAAAATATATATGTATGTATGGCTTTGCAACTGTTTTTTTAATTAAATATAATTTTTGGTAAAAGCCACTGAGTTATTATTGTTTTCAAAATATTTTAAATTCTTGTTAAGCTTTTTTTTGAAAATCAAGAATTTTTTCCTTGAATGTCAAGATTTTTCACTGCTTGGGTCTGGCAAGCCTAACTTGAATACATATCGCACACTAAACCATAAAGATTCACAACTCAAACAATTTCAGATGCTGAGTAGTTGCAAACAACTGTTGATACTGTACAAATGACACAAGTATGTGACATAAAAACAAGCATAACGGTATTTTATATTCTTCAAGAAGACTGTATTGCAAAAGAAATTGTTGAGGTCGTTATAGATTTCTTCAATTAACTGGTTTATAAAAAAGCAAAAGCACTTTTATTATTTTGAGTTGTAACTCTTTATGATTTAGTGTGCGATATGTATATAAAGTTATTATCGACCCTGTTCTGTAAACCGATCGATTTGAAACCGCACGATTTTAGAAAACTAAGTCCGACAATACGAATATTTTATTAGATTTTTTTAAATTTATTTATTTTAATAGATTCTCAAATATCACATTGGAAAGATAATTATTGTGTATGATATTAAAAACGTCTGCAGGACTATTATTAATTTTTTGAAAACGAGAAATTTACTCGGATTCGGTTTACAGAACAGGGACGTATAACTCGAAGTTTTATTCAACAAATAGTAGACAAAAAACTGAGCGTCTTCGACAAAAAGATAAATTTCAGTGGTACTGACATCGCAACGGCCGCCAATCTTCTACGATTTATTTTGACAAATCTCCTGTTAACATACGCAAGCATGTTTCTATACACGTATTTTTTAATTATACTTACATACCTACATACATACATATATTTTAATATACATATGTACATATATTTTAATATACTGATGAAAATGTTGAGGATTCTAAATTTTTTTCGTTTGTTGCAACATTTATAAAACCATTCGACACTATCGATAACATCGATAGTTTTACTTCAAACTGCAGCTATAGTCAGTCCCAAAGTGTTGGATAATTTATAAATTTTATGTAACTCAATATTTCTGTGGCTAAAAGGAAAAAGTGCTTAAGTCGAGATATGCTGATTTTGAGTTAACGGTACTTCCGTAATCTGCATATTTCAATGTACCCCTGGTCAAAATCTCAATTAATTTGTGTGATTTTTCAGGAAGTTATAGCACTATGACTTTCGACTTATCTTTTTTAGACTTCCAATCTCATTTGGAATAACAGCTTAATTCAGGTTATACTTTTGTATTTTTCAACTTAAATGTATTACTTATAGTGTATAGAAGGAAGTTTGCTTAAAAAAATAAAGATTAACAGAGAATTTCCCAATTTAACTGTAAAAGAAATAAATTTTTAAAAATCGACTTGAACGCTTAAAATTGCTCTCCTGCAAAACAGTGAAATATGACTTAAGCACTTTTTCCTTATTGCCACAGATTTTTTGGTTCTAAAACATTGAAATACGAGGAAAACACTGTTTTAAATTTTTTTGTGTGATACGGTTTCAACTTTTCCACTACAGTCCGCAGTAGGGCGATTGATTATTCGACATTTTTCAGAAACCGGTTTTCGAATAGTTCGAATATTTCAAGTCATGAAAAACACGGTCTCGGTTTTTAAAATTCAGGAAAAACCGGTCAACCGGTTTTATAGTGGGAAAATTATTATACAAAAGCTTTGATTTTACATTGATTTATTAAAATAAATAAATAAGTAGTATTTATGTAAATATTACAAAATAATAAAAAAATTAAAGGTAAAACATAAAAAATAACTTCATATACATACATATGTAAATTATATATCGCACAATAAATCATAAAGAGTGACAAGTCAAAATTATCAATATGATTTTGTTTTTCGATAAACCATTTTACTGAACAAATGTCTAATGGCCGAAAAAATTTCTTTTCTTCTTGAACAATATAAGGTATCGGGTAATCAGCTCCTAATCGGCATCTGATATACGCAAATACAGCAATACAAACACAAATTTTTGGTCTTCGATGGATGTCTAAATCTAATCTAAAAAAAAATTATTTTGACACCCATTGTACTACCATAAACCGGCTTTAATTTTCTTGTTGCAGCATTTGTTGCCATACCCATAAGCGTGTAGAACTTTTGAACTGAAAAAAAAATTCTTGGGAAAATCAAAAGGGAACGGTGGTTTAATTTTAATATAGTAATAACTACTTTTATTGCAAAATCTACAAATTGAGAAGTATTCGACTGAGCCACTGAAAAATCCACATTTTAAAACAAGTAAGAGTGCTATATTCGGCTGTGCCGAATCTTATATACCCTTTACCAACGTACGTACATATGTATAGTATACAGACACGTACATACATATTTGTTTTGTGAAAAAATTTATCATTTTTTTAAAGTTTCCATCTTTGGAGCTATAATTTTCATTTTTCAAATTTCATACACCAAACTTTTTGTTCAGAAGCATAAAATATATTCAATTTATAAAGAAAAAGAAAAAAATTTTTAGACCTATTTAATTTTACATAACACAAAAAGTGTAAGTTTTCCAACCCTGGAGTCATAATTTTGGATTTTTCTGATTATTGATACCAATCTAGTTCTTTAAAAAATACATAAAATATGTTAAGTGAAAAAAGCAAGAACGAAATAAGCAAAAACTTAGTTTCATTTAATTCCTTTAATATTAAAAAAATCAGTTAAGTGCGACTTTGAATCGCGCACGAAAGGAAGGTTTTTTGCTTTTTTGAAGTTTTTTTCGGTTAAAACGATTTTTTCAGTTTTGTCGCTTTTTTCTCGTTTTGGCGATTTTGTCTGTTTTTGGAGGTTTTTTTCATTTTGGCGATTTTTTTCTGTTGTTGGGCTTTTCTTCATTTTGGAGATTTTTCTCATTTTGACGATTTTTTCTGTTTTTTGGGTTTTTTTCGGGATTTTTTTGTTTTTTTTTTTCGTTTTGGTGATTTTTTTCATTTTGGCGATTATTTTTCATTTTGGCAATTTATTTTTTTTTATGTTTTTTTCGTTTTGGTGATTTTTTTCATTTTGGCGATTTTTTTTTCATTTTGGCGATTTTTTTTCATTTTGGCGATTTTTTTGTTTTCAAGTTTTTTTTTCGTTTTGGCGATTTTTTTTCATTTTGGCGATTTTTTTGTTTTCAAGTTTTTTTTTCGTTTTGGCGATTTTTTTTCTTTTTTTGGCGATTTTTTCTGTTTTTTAGGTTTTTTTTCGTTTTAGCGATACTTTTCATTTTGGCGATGTTTTTTTCATTTTAGCAATTTTTTCGTTTTTTTGCGATTTATTTTAGTCTTAGAAATTTTCTTTTAATTTAGTGTTTTTTTTCATTTTGGCGATATTTTTCTGTTTTTTTGGGGTTTTTTTCGTTTTGGTGATTTTTTTTCATTTTGGCGATTTTTTTTATAATTTTGGCGATTTTTTTCTGTTTTTAGGTTTTTTTTTCGTTTTGGTGATTTTTTTCATTTTGGCGATTTTTTTTTCATTTTGGCGATTTTCTTTCATTTTGGCGATTTCTGTTTTCATTTTAGGAATTTTTCCGTTTTTTTGCGATTTATTTTAGTCTTAGAAATTTTTTTTTAATTTGGTGCTTTTTTTCGTTTTGGCGATTTTTTTTTTTTATTTAAGTTTTTTCTTTTTTTTGGCGATTTTTTTCATTTTGGCGATTTTTTTCTGTTTTTTAGGGTTTTTTCCGTTTTGGTGATTTTTTTCATTTTGGCGATTTTTTTTCATTTTGGCGATTTTTTTCTGTTTTTTAGGTTTTTTCTTTTTTTGGCGATTTTTTTTTCATATTGGCGATTTTTTTCTGTTTTTTAGGTTTTTTTTTCGTTTTGGCGATTTTTTTTCATTTTAGCAATTTTTCCGTTTTTTTGCGATTTATTTTAGTTTTAGAAATTTTTTTTAATTTGGTGCTTTTTTTCGTTTTGGCGATTTTTATTTCTGTTTTTGGTTTTTTTCATTTTGGCGATTTTTTTCT
The DNA here is from genome assembly GCA_944452675.1 of Tachina lurida. Lineage (NCBI taxonomy): Eukaryota > Metazoa > Arthropoda > Insecta > Diptera > Tachinidae > Tachina > Tachina lurida. Next base: position 42,052,131 of record OX101754.1, read on the forward strand.
GTTTTTGGGGTTTTTTCATTTTGGCGATTTTTTTTCATTTTGGCGATTTTTTTCTGTTTTTTAAGGTTTTTTTTCATTTTGGCGATTTTCTTTCATTTTGGCGATTTTTGTTTTCATTTTAGCAATTTTTCCGTTATTTTTTGCGATTTATTTTAGTCTTAGAATTTTTTTTAATTTGGTGCTTTTTTTCGTTTTGGCGATTTTTTCTTGTTTTTGGCGATTTTTTTCGGTTTGACGATTTTATAATTTTTTATTTTTTCAGTTTTACCGTTTTTGAAAATTTCAAGAGTTTTGCTGTTACGGTTTCCAAGATACAGCAAATTGTCAAAATTACATAATCAAAATTGCATTAACTGATGGAACACCCTTTAATTTAAATTTTTTTAAATTTTGTAGTCTGTATAAAAATACACTAACCTTACAAATTTCAAGTGTACAATTGTATATATACTACATGGGATTTTAAAATTTTTCGTTGCTCGTTTTGGAACACCCTTTAATTTCCAATTATCATGTATTTGTTGTTGTAGCGGCCAAAGGTCTACATACTGTGTCCAAATTTCAGGTCTCTAGCTCTTACGGTTCTCGAGAAAATACTAATATAGTTTTAGACATAGTTAATTTTACATAATACAAAAAGTTAAAGTTTTCCAAACCTGGAAACGTCTTTTTAATTTTTTTGTATTTTTTTTATTTAAAATTCCAATTTTAGTCGTACTGAAGTGTAAAATATGTACATTTATTAAAAAAAATAAAAATTTGTTTTCGGGAGTTACTTTTATATGGCAAAATGAAGTTTACGTTTTCCAGCTCTGCAATCGTCTGGTCGATTTTGCTGAATTTCAATACCAATCTATTTTGGAAAATTTCTGACACACCAGTCCAAGAACGAAGTCTCTAGCTCTTCTGGGAGCTTCGGAAAACCGATTTCACGTACAGACAGACGGACAGACGGACAGACGGACAGACGGACAGACGGACATCGCTTATTCGTCTTCCCTATGCATAAGGATCCAGAATATATATATTTTATGGATCGCTTATTGATATTATAGAAATTACAAACGGAATGACAAACCTATATATACCCTTTTACCATTTTTGTTGGTAAAGGGTATAAAAACCGACAGCGGTATTGTAAAATAACCGGGGGTTAAAACCGGTTGAAAAATCGAATCGATCACCCTAGTCCGCAGATATCATCTTTTAAGATTTTTTTCTTAGACCCAAGTTCACAGTCATTAATTTGCTAATAATAACCAATAATATTTGATGCACAACTTTTTATTTACCATTAGTTAAAGCGCCAAATGTCATTGCTTAACAAATAGTTAGACAACAGCTGATTCGTTGTAAACCTTACTAATATTGTTGTTTTGTAAAAAAATTTAGGACACATTTCAGACATACGTTGTCAAGCATATTCTTTGTATTTATCTGTAGCACATTCTCCTTTTTATTTTCTATTATATTTTGGTTTTCCGCGAAAATTTCAGCAATAATTCAATATCTTGCACGGTAAAGTTAGACGAGCGAGCACTTGTTTTATCAATTCTTAAGAATTAATATAACAAATTCGAACAAAAACCATATGCTACAGCAGAGCTGCCAATACTGAAAATTAATAGTTTGATAGGGTTACCATCTTTGCTCATATTACGAACGTTACCCTACAAGAAATGAATGACTGAAACTAACACAAACAACATTTTTTAACTAACACATTTGCAACAATTTTACATTCAATTCAACAGCGATTATAGTTGCTCTACTCTAACATACATGCCAGAGTGGAACATCTACGGCCCTATGTATAAGCAAAAATTGGCATGAAGTTAGCATAAGTGACAAAATTGAACATGATCTTAAAGAGTAAGAACTACAGAACTTCACATTAAAAATCATGCTAAGACTTAGAGGTGGGGTAAAATTAAGTAATGCGACCATTTTTAATGTCAAATTGTATGGAGGAACTCGTTTACACCTAATTGAATTTGGTCACTTATGCTAAACTCATGCCAATTTATGCTTATACATAGGGCCGCTAATGTACATATGTCAAAAATTCTAAAATATTGAATTTTACTGAAAATAATTCATAATTTGTTCGGTTTGTTCAATTAAAATTTATTAAAGTTGTAAAAAATATGATATGTTTGTGAAAAAGTAAGATAAAAACAATAATGAACAAAAGAAATTTTAGAAAGTTTAATTTAAAATATACATGTTATGTATGTTTTCGTTTCTTTTTAAATTTTTAGCTATTTGGAAAGAGCAAGATGAGTTGGGGGTTGAAGAAGGCGGTATCAAAATTGTTTTTACTAATTATTTTCTTTGTTTTTAAACATTTATTGTATATTTCTATAGTTTTGATAATAAAAAAGTATTAAATTAATATAAAAATTATATTTATTATTAGTATATCACTTTTACGTCAGTACTGATTAGTTAGCTCTGACGATGTTTATATCAGTACTGATTAGTAATATACTGTGGAGTGAGCAGTTCAGATATATGTTTTACTAGTTCATAAAGTTCACAAGTATGAGAGAGAAACTAAATCCCATGTGCACGAATGATTACATCAGTTTTTTCATATTGCCCTTAACAAAATGATAGAAACTTCTGATGTATATAGCATTTTCAGTTTAAACTAAACCTTTTTCAAATTAAACGAAACCCTTTTAAAATTAAACGAAACCTTTTTCAACATAAACGGATCCATTTTCAAATTGAACGAAACTATTTTCAAACTAAACGAAACCTTTTTCAAATCAAACGAAACCTTTTGCAAATTGTTTTGTTTTGCGATTTTTTAAAATAACGTATAGACAACATCTAAGCACATAAACATGGTATCAGTTTTTTCGCTAAGAAAATCGAAATATGTAGCTCGTTTCTGTATTTCTCGCATCGCAAAATTTCCCGCATGAAACATGGAAATCGTAACAAAAACAGTGTAAATTTAAACACAAAAGGGCTTTTCTCACATAACGCATTTTAAATTGGTGCTTGAACAACCAAATTTTTACAAACACTACGGTTTGGGATTTCCCGGACTATTCTACATCGCGGAAAACGCGAATGAAAAAATCGCTTTCCTGGGAATTCCCGGGATTCCCGGAAAACGCTAATTTTCTAAATTAAGTACATTTATTAAATGAAAGTTGGCGAAATTTCAAGTGCATGCAAGCAAATAGAATGAACGTAGCTATTATTTAGATCATATAAAGACTAATTGATGGCACTTACCGCAATTAGTAAAAAAAATTTATAATAAGGCTTTAAAATTTGCCTTGCTTGTTTCTCAGTCTTCTTGAAAAATTTCCAGGAGGCTTGTTATCGTTAAGTACAATCAAGTTACAATACTATACTCAGCTGAGCGAAATTTTACATAACATGAGACACAGTATGTCTAAATGTCTATCATTTTTCATTTTATTTCTCCTAAAATATTTCCTTCAGGGTTTCAATAATTCAATAAATTTGACTGCCACTTACGCCATTTTATAAATATGTGTGTCACAAAAGTCTATCACCCATGTGCAAAAAAAATAACGTGTACTTGAAGTGTACGTTAAAACACGTTATTTTTTTCTGCATATGGGGGTATATATTTATGAAATAACGTGTATTTTTAATTTCCCGTTTTCCCGGGAAAATCTCAAAAATTTCCCGGGAATGTTACGCAGACATCTCCCGGGATTTCCCGCCCGGGAATTCTCGTTTCCCAAACCCTAACAAACACATATGAATTTTTTAATTTGTGTGTGAAAATATGAAAAATAAATTAGTTGAAAAGATATGCAACGAGTTATTGAACTAAAATTATTATTACGAGTCGATATGATTATGCTTATTTAGATTTTTTGTGTAATTTTCTTGATAGAAGAAAACTTATTCCAAGCATTTTACATTCTTTTATTGTAAATAATTTCTTTTTTTGTTATTGAAATAATACTTTTGTGACATTTTGTTTTCATTTGACACTTAATTACTGGAATGTACTTGACTATAATATTTTAATTTAAATAAAAACAAAAGTATGTATTAATAATATAATACATGTGATTTATTTTGTTTAGAGCAAAAACAGAAATTAGCGACATAAATTCAAATTTTTTAAAGAATTTTTTTATTAAATTAAAGTAACTACATATTTTATATGTATGTATGCATATTGGTTAAAAAATTTAATTTTAGTTTAAAAACATTCTATATGTAATTCTAATTTTATTATACATAATCTCTAAATTATTTGTTCAATAGTTCCTCAATTTACTACTGTTTAGAAGCATTTTTTGTGTTAAGTTTGAAAATATCTTCATCATAACAATTATTAGAATTAGATTTCATTAAATCTTTTATTTTTTTTATGGCCTGCTTGAAGATATCGAAAGAAAACTCTCGACTAAAATTTTATATTGAAAAAAGAGAATTTTCATATTTTATTGTTGATTTCAATATAAATTTTCAGCCGAAAGAAAAGATACTTTCCACACATGCTGAGGAATGGGGATAGAAAGAGTTGCTTGAATAATTCTGTATACATTTCTATGCAAAGGTTTACCTAAACGATTTTTAATGGTAGAAATCGTTTTGCAAAATTTACTTCTACTTAAATCTTTAAGGTTTTTAAATTCTGGAACTTGCGATACTGCCCTATGTTCGTTATTTACTTGTTCTGTTTCCTTTTGAAAAAGGTTAACTGAAGCCAGTTAAAGTAAAAATTTTCAAAAAATAAAAGTAGTTTTTAAAACGGAAAAAATTCAAAGGTTTGAAGGAATTAGTTGAATTTTGAGTTGAAAGGGCCAAAATAGCCTAGAGAGTACCACAGGGCCATCAAACAACCAAAAGTGCCACAAATGGCCCAATTGTGCCACATTTTGCATCACTGGAGTCAATGTTGTCTGTTTTCACATTCCAATACAGAAACACTTTTTTCTCACAAATCGAGAAACGATGGAATTTTGTGTTTCATACTTCATTTGAGAAATTTTACGATGCGAGAATTACAGAAACGAGCTACTGGAAAGCCAAAGATTTTTATATGAAGTATGTATGAATGTTAATTGTGGATTTTTTGGTTTCATTTTAAAGTTTTAAGTTTAAGCTTAAAAAATTATTTAAAAAAATAGAACACCCGACCCGTTAAAGATGCTAAATGTTCATTCCAAATGAAAAGTTGTAAGAAAATTTTCAATTACCTGTCGAATAATACCCATTTTGATATGGTTCAACAATTTTTTTTTCGTATTCAAAAAATGGCGTCTATTAGACGCCATACTTAAGTTTGACAACTGTCGTATCAACTCGGTTGACTTAAAAATCGGATGTAATATTAAAATTGCTTCTACTGCATGTTATTGCATGAAATAAGTCCCAAATTAAATTACTCCCAATGAAATAACTCCCAATGAAATAATTCCCAACCAAAATGAAATAAGTCCTAATGAGAAAAAATTAAATAACTTCCAATTGTTCAAATGAAATAACTCCCAATAATTTGAACTTATTTCATTAAAAACGAAATAACTTCCACTGAAATAAGTCCCCAAAATAAATTAAATATATCCCAAAAAAAATACAATAAGTCCCAGTGGAATTAGTTATGCTGACAGCGTTGCCTACTATAGGTTTCTAGCATAGCCGGCCTTCGGCTGGACTTTGGAATTTTCTCCACCATTGTATTTCGCGACACGGTGCGGGTTACTTACATAGCCAGCCTACAGCCGAACTTATAACAATACTAGTAGAAAAAAGAAATGCTAAGATAAATGAAATAACACCCAAAAAAAATTAAATAACTCCCAAACAAAAAATTAAATAACTCCCAATCGAAAATTAAATAACTCCCAATCGAAAAATTAAATAAATTCCAATGGCAGAAGAAAATGAAATAAGTCGCAACATATTTCTTGTTGGAAGTTATTTCATATGAAATTAAAAAAATTAAGTAATTCCAATGTATTGGGACCTATTTTATAATGAAATAAGTCCCAATTTTGTATGGAAAAATCATTGGGAGTTATTTCCTTTTTTTCTTGCGAGTTATTTCATTTGAGACTTATTTCATGGTACCTTGGTTCACATAAAATTAAGAACCAAAACTCTGATACACGTTTATTTTAATCTGCCTCTCTAAATCAATCGTCAGCATTCTTTGTTTTTTTTTTATTTTTATAAGAATAATGTGGCCATATCAGGGTCTTTGATTAGAACGTGAAGAATTTTGTGGAAGAGAGCTTCGAGGCATACCCAGTTTCAGATATTGTAGATCCCAAAAAGACATGAATATTTGTTTCATTATACTGCCAAATGTCTTTAAAGGATAAAGAGATGAAAACAGATATTCGGCAATTAACTTTTGTATATTACTTTGAAGGCATCTGATATAACCAAGAAGAAATAAGGCAAGGAAATTTAACAAATTTGGGCTACCAAAGCATGATGCTGTTATTGACACCATTACGTCTCATATGCCATTCCGATACGTGTAGAATTAGGATGCAAGATCTGAAAAGAAGTTGAGAAATTTCTCTAGCAGCGACTTGTCCAATTATTTGCTTTGAATATAAATGTTGGCAAAAATTGATGTCTGGTACTCAAGAGCCATAATTAGGAGAAACCTATGAAAACATGTAGGATATAAGTTATAGCAATGGGCTGACATATGCAAATTAATTGTAAATAAGCGAGCCATCCAAATATTTGGTGCTAATAGTTTTCAATTATGAGGGGAGGGGCATTTAATATTCGACTCTGCAACATATTTTAATAATAGCTGCAATTAATAATTACCTATTTTATTATCATGACTATTTCTTATTGCAGCTCTTATCTGAAGGTTTTCTATTAGTTTCCTATTCTATAAATAAATTTTACAATTATTTATTATTTAAAAATATTTTTCATACGTTTTTCTATATACATACAATATATTGCAAGCTCTTGAACTTGAAAATCATTGTTTGGCTACTGTTTCCTTAGCTCATTGATAATTAACTTTGATTTATGATTCATTTTTATTTTTATTTAATTATTTTAATTTGTCTCGATTTAACCAAAGCAAAAAACTAAATTTCCGTTTCCTTTTTATAATGATCAAGTGTTCACTGAATAAATGATAAAGTTTTATATTAATGCAGAAGTTAAAGTAAAATAAAAATACAAAATTATAATAATAATTAAACCTGTATACTGTTTGAAAAATTTTAAGCACAAGTTGATTTGCACAATATCCGCAAATTTAAGAAGAAAAAGTTAAAAAAATAATGGCAAATTAAAATGAGTGGACATTGGATAACCAACTCCTTAATGAATTCTAAAAAATTAAAAAAATATCTCTGATAGTTCTTCATCATATTTTGTAGATACTTCAAATTTTTTTAACAACCCAGCAAAAAACTTTGCCTACTAGAATGCAAAAAAGTGTATGTACTCCTCAGTCGTAAGTACTTACAATTTGACTGAATAACCCATTATTTTTGTTTGAGAAGTTCAAAAAGTATGCGGTACCCTATACTTTTTGCCTACAAACATACAAAAGTTAATAGATTACTGATTTTTTTTTTTTTTTTTTTAGGACCAGCACTCAGGGGATAACCCCTACTCATGCAATGCATTGTGCTAGAACTAGGAAAATAGGTTTTGGAGAGGAGGATAGAGGGAGTAGTGTCTGTGGACATTCGATTTAAACTTTCCCACGTTGAAAGTGACAGGAAACACTTCCGCAGGTAGATTATTCCACATACGAATAGTACGGCTAAAAAAGGAATTCTCTCTGTAATGCGTAGTGCGATTTATTGGCCAATCGACCACAAAAGGATGTGCCCTAAATGAAGCTCGTGTTGTGCGTAAAAATGTGCGGGTTTCAGGAACAAGTTCCCTAATTTCATTAGAACACATTCCATTGTAGTAGCGATAGAACAAGGAAATGCACCCCACATTGCGTCGATGCTCCAATGAGTCAATAGAGTTGGATACCCTACTGTCACCAATGAGCTTCTTCGCCCTCTCCTGTGCGTGGTCGAGCAACCCCAAAATAGACTTTGAAGCGCCGGCCCATACATGAGAGTTGTATTCCATCTTCGGTCGGATATAAGTAGTATAAATAGTAAGAAGATCAGATGGAGTGAAGTATTGCTTGCACCGTTTTAAAAATCCTAGGCACTTGAATGCTTCTTTTGAGACCTGAAAAATGTGTTCAGTCCAACGAACATCACACTGAATTTTCATGCCAAGAACATCAAGAGCTTCCGATTCCTTAATATTTATACCACCCATAGTTACAGAGGCAGCAGCATCAACGGTCATGCGTCTGTGAGTAATCGTACAGCATTGGGTCTTACGGGCGTTAAAATCGACCCTATTCGCATGACCCCATTCAGAAATTTTTTCTAAATCGTAGTTTAATGTCTCATTCATTGTTTGTCGCATAGCCTCAACCTCCGGAAGGCTAGGTCTATTGCTGAATGAGAAAGAATGGCAAATGCTGCTGTCGTCCGCGAAAGAATAAATAGGGTTGAAAGTTTTACAAAAAAGGTAATTTAGAAAGATTAGGAATAGAGTTGGTGAAAGAACAGAACCTTGCGGTACCCCTGAATTTAACTTGAACTCATTTGATGAGATCCCATCTATAACAACTCTTATAGTGCGATCCTTGAGGAAACTCGATAAGAATCGAGAGAAGTTATCACCGACACCAAGGGCAATACATTTTGACAAAAGTGTACCATGCCACACTCTATCAAACGCCTTGGAGATATCTAGAGCCACCACCTTACTTTCGCCAAAATGGTGGATTGAATTACACCATTTCTCCGAGAGGAGGGCAAGTAGGTCTCCCGTAGAGCGGCCTCTACGAAATCCATACTGCCGGTCGTTGAGTAAGCTGTTGGACTCCAGATACCTTACAAGATGGAAATTCACCATACTTTCCATCACTTTGGAAAGTGCAGAACATATTGCAATTGGGCGATAATTTCAGGGTTATTTGCTTCTCCTTTTTTAGGGATTGGCGTAACATTAGCAACCTTCCAACACACTGGGAACTCACCAGCATGGTACAATGTGCTGAAGAGGTTAGTTAATGGACGTGCTAGCGTCGAGGAACACTGCTTCAAGACCAGTGCTGGAATGCCATCCGGCCCGGGAAACTTATTTATGTTGAGTTCCGATAAAACCTTTTTTACTGCCCGAGCCCGAAAGGATATCTTGGGCATAGTAGTAGATACTCTCTCTAGCACAGGCAGTGGCTGATTGCTTTCCGGCAAGCAGGAATTACTTGCAAATATTTCAGCTAGTAGGTTAGCTTTATCAGCCGGGTCAGTGAGTATTTGGTCATCCTTTAAAAGAGTCGGAATTGAAGAACTAGCATTATTCTTTACTCTTTTAACGAATGACCAAAAGGTCTTACTACCCCGAGGGGCAGCAAGAACTTTAGCACGGAGGCGTTGCCTAAAAGTACTCAAAATTTAATGGGTTATTTTTTGCGTACAAATATGCAAAATAATATAGATTAATTTTTGCTTAAACTTATTCAAAATTAATTTGCTATATTTTCTAATTTTTTTATTTTAAATGAATAAAATTTTGTAACAAATTTCTCTAGATATACATATTTCCTTATTAACTGGAAAGTACTACAATAAGTACTTTCACGTAGTGATATAAATAAGTTCTTATTTTATTAATTACATGACAGTCATTATTATGCAAATAAAATAATTAGATAAATAAGTACCACTCGTTACTTTGTAAGCCATTAAAAGACTACTACCCATTACAAAATTTCGAAAATTTTTTGCTGGGAAATTAGTATAAAACCGGAAAAACTCATTTTCCCATTATTAACAATCATAGTTTTTATTACTGAATAAAAAGCAAATATGTACATTATTTTTTTATTAAATGTTACAAATATAATTACAAATTATACAGTAATTCATTTTGACGAGCTTAGTAACAGAGACCTTCACTCGTTGTAGTGAAACAGACCAGAGTCCTTGGTGGGAATCGAACCCACGACCCTCCAACTGATAGCCACGCAGACATAAATACTTATATTTTACTTCTAAATGCATAAAATATTTTTTTTAGCTTTTCTCATAGCAATTTTATTCTTTCACTAGCTGATACCCGACCAGTGCTGGATTTAGGGGCGGCAAGATTTTAAGATCAATAAGAATTAAAATATTAAATAGTTTGATATTGATAATTTTTGTCAATCAATGAAAAATTTAGAATATAATTCTGACTTTACCCGTTAATTGATCGGTGCTATTTTAATTTTTTTTATTTATATGATAGTGTTCTAAAACACTTGAGTGCATTGTTGAGATTTAACGACAGTTCGGGTAAGTGTATTTTACATTTTGATTTACGAAACCAGAACGCACTCTAGTTAGGAGGTATTGACAAGCAGCGTTTAAAAACTTCTGATTTGTGTAATTACTTTTGCTTCTGCTTACGCTTCTGTTTCTGGAAATGTAAACAGTCGCAATCAAAGCGAACGCATGCAACGATAAATTATACACTACGGAGAATTTCCACAGTCGACATCTTCGAACAGTTATTGGTTTGATTGACTGCTCTTTTAAATAAATTCTGATGTTAAATTTTCGTTTTTTTTACCACTATACTTTTTTTTTTTTGCAAAAAAAAGTGTTACTTAAACGCAACAGAGAAGTGTGCATTAATTATATGATTTTAGAAAAAAATTGTGAAAAATTAAAATTTTTGAGTTAAAAAGTGGTGTGTATGAACTATTAGGGTGCTTAGACACATTCAGATTATATTGCCAAATGTTGTTAGCAAAAAATTAGGAGTCCCTGTTAGTTATTCTGAAAGAAATTAAAGAAAAGTTTTACTTAACTTCCAAAAAAAAGTGCATGAAGAAATAATTTTTTCGACGTAAAATGCTAATGAGATTTATTTAGTGGACTCTTAGCTACATTATTGCCATATATAGTAAAGCGCTATCACTTAGTCTGAGTCTAAGTCTAGGCCGTTAGTCAAAAACTCACCACAATTGTTTTGAGGGCATACTGATTTTCGTGATCTTTGGAAATCCATAAAAAAAGTTGTTGACGAAAACCGCCAAACTATCGAACATATACTATCAGGACCTAGCGGATTCGCACGTGTAATGCACAGTGTAATTGAAATATTTATAAATTTCATATTTAATTTTAAAAAACTTTTTTTCATAGAGCAAAAAAGGGCGGCATATCTCACGGTGCCTAGGACGACATCAAACATAAATCCGCTACTACGCTGACAAAAATTAGTGACAAGAAGGAAATTTATTAAAATTAGTCCAGGAAGCATTATATTTAAAATTACCGCAATATGCGTAATTGAGGGATTTGGTAAATTTTTTTCCATTATAATGTACATACATAAGAACAAGTTTTTTCAATTCCGCTTTGTCACTATTATTAGAGCTTAGAAATGTTCAATCTCTTATTCGATCTCTATTAAAATGTAACTGAAAAAAATTATTTCCAAACATTTTTTTAAGTGTAGTTATTGCTTAAGTAGCCAAAACCCTGTGTACTTCGCTAATCCACATACATATACGTTTTGAGATGAAAAGAAAATTTTTTTTATGTTAGAAGTGCCGCTCATACGGTTCAACAATCACTATTTTGTAGAATACAATTCTCATTATTAACATAAATAGTCATGAAGAGTTTAAGAATCTCACTGCATTAGTTTCCAAGATATATTTTAATCAAACAATTCCTCTATTTGAGAGGAGCCAGGCTCGCTTGCCGATTATTTTCTATCACCGCACAGAGGAGTATTTGAGCAAACAGGCAAAACAAAGTTATTGAAAGTCCCTAGATCAATTAAACTTGGCAGAGATATGTTCAATACTTCTAGGCTGTTAAAACTTGAAAATAAGGAAAATCTGACAAAGGGGAATAAGTTCCCCTAAGAGGAGCTAGTCTTACTTCTTAAAAATTAAGTTTTTTTCTTAAATTTTTTTTATACTTTTGTTTAGAAAATGAACTTTTACCGATGACGACAGTTCAAAACCTCTAAACTTGGACCCAGTACACCGTCCGATGCCATTTTCGTCCGCGCTTGCTTTTGTGGGTTGTGACAAAAATATTATTTTCAAAAATGGGTAGTATGAATAAAAAAAAGTATTTGCTTTTTACTTAAAAATTTGTTTTAAAACCCCAAATATGTGTGTGTTTTTTGTTTTTTTTTAAACAAATTTTTAAGTAAAAAGCAAATATTATTTTTTATTCATACTACTCAATAATGTACATATTAAAAAAAATGTACTACTTATGCTTTAGGGCTAATAAATCAGTCAAAGTTTAAACGCTGGTACAGTTAAACTCAAATTTATATGTAGTAAATCAGTGAACCACACTTTATGTGTAGTTTAAAAAATAATATTGTGGCAGCAGTAGAATAAATGTCAGAAACAGCTGTTTTGTAGCAGGCTATCAATTCTTTGAACAAAATGTTAAGAAATTTTAATTAAAGGTCGTCAAATTTTGCTGACAAAGTAATTATATTTATGCGTGGCGAAGTAGAATAGTATAAAAGAATAATAGAGTGTAAAAAAAACAAGTCGAACAATATCTGAAGAAGAAGTAGAAGCTATATGGCCTGTTGGAAGTTTAAACGACAAACTTTATGCATTTACAGATCGTTTAAATACTGTATTGATTTATAGATTTGCTAGTCTAAAAACATTTTAAACCAGAAATAGATATTAACTTGAACTGATTTCTTAGCACTTAATATCATAAAAAGTTAACTTTTGAGCATTTATGGGAAGGGGCAGTATCTCTCTCTTCAAAGCAAAAACTGACAAAAAGGTTTCTTACTCATATTTATCTATGCAAGATGAGTAAAAACAGAAAAAAAATTGAAATAAATAATTGGGTATTATGCATATCGAAACACATGTCCCTAAAAATGTTCAAACCTTTGTGGTAACAACCAATCGAATTAAAAATGAAAATACAGAAAATTTACTTCATTTACTTGAAATTTGGTTTATTTTTTTCTCTCTGCTGAAATTAAAAACTAAATGATGTAACGTAATTTTGCATTTCAGCTAACGATATATAGATTATAAAAGGAAATTGAAAGCTCAAAATTTCTTAAATCTTCATTTAATTTTTTATCGCCCTCAGGGTGACCGATGACATTTTTCAAAAAGTGGCACAAAATAGGGGATTTATCAAAAAATAGGGGCAAAATTAAAAAAAGAACAAAACTACACTAAATTTCGTAGTCTTAATGTATTATTATATAATTCACTTAAAAAAAGAGGGAAAAAAGTGGCAAAACAGTCGAAAAAGTGGCAATATGTCACTTTAGTCGGTCAAACGGTCACGCCAATCGCGCTTTTGCTAAAACAATTACATTTTCTTTATTCAGTATTCAGTATTTTCTGTATACAGTATGTGGAGTGCCCATATGCGTAGAAAGGCCATTCTGGGGGGTGCATTGCCCCCTTGAATTGCTGTTGCCCATCCCCTAGAATTATTAAAAATTTCATTTAACCATCTATTTTATTATTACTCCTGAAAATCACCAGTCATAATGCCCCCCTAGAAAAAATGTATAGCTATGCCAATGGGAGTGCCTCATACTAAAAAAATTTCAAAAAATTATTTTTTGAAACTAACATATTTCTTGTAACAACTTCATTTACAAGTCTTAATTTTCATGCGGTAGTTAAATGAGATTTATTTTTTAAATTGCTTAAAATGAAAAAATTACGAGAAATGTTTCTTGTTTAAAATAATTTTTTTCAACACGAGCCATTTCAATTGCTTACTATTCTTTAGAATTAAGCAAAATGTTTGCAGCAATATCGCATTCAAAATCTGATTATATCTTTTTATTCATAATTTTACAAATTCTTTAAAGAAGAAAGCAAAAATCTCAAATTACCAACTCGAATTACTTGAAGACGTAAAAATTTTTTTTTTTACTAAACAAAAAGATATAAAAAGTAATAATAAACAAGTATTTTTTAACATAAATTCTGGCTATTTAACAATTTCATTCTTTCATTCTCAGCTCATTTAAATAAATCCTTTTTGGGTTTTTTTGTGCAACAAAAATCCTCGATTTAGTGACTTTTAAAGTTAATTACCCTTCCAAGGAAAACCTTTCGTGTACAATTTTTTCTCGTTTCATTTCATAAGTACTTAAAAAAATGCAACAAAAACGTCATACAGGAAATCTGATCCTAAGCGGTTTTTGTCCTTTCTCCTGTTCTCAACGACAACGAACTCAATTACTTACGCAGGCATTGTAATGAACTTCTTTTAAGACCTTTTAATTGAGGTTAAAAGCAAAAGGCATTTTGTAGCTAAAATTTTGTGACCGCAGGAAAGTGTGATTAAATATTTATTACAAAATGGTTTGTAATTTCACTACATTAAAGGGGGCATTTAAAATGTTAATGCCTTATGATAAAAATATAAATGGCTGTGTTTTTTTTTTTGTTATTATAAAGTGTAAAAATAAATGTAATTTTAAACCACGTTAAATTATCTTTAAGAATTTAATTTAAGCATTTTTTGAGACATTTAAAACCCAAGCCGATAAAAAAAATCCTTGGTTAGTGTACGAGTAATAAATAGTATAACATTCCCAGCAAAAAACAAATAAAAAATAAGCAACTGTAGGAGAATGATTTTTACATTAATTTCCATACAGATTAAAAAACTTAAGGCTTCCCAGCTAAAAAAAAATATGTATGATCCATATATTTTTAATATATGAATGTATATAAATATATATGAATATCTATGAATTCATGTATGGAAATATATAGGATTATACATTGCAAAAGTATTATATATGAATTGATATATGGACTAATATATAAAATTTATTATAATATATGAGGTCATATATGGAAATTTAATTATGAAGCTCTTCATATGTGGATCCAATATAGAAATAAGATGTAATATATGAATCCATATAAAAATGTATGCATACATGATATCTCACATAAGATCGTTTTTTCAATCAAAAAAGTTTGAATTTTATTAACTCTATCTTTTCCTCTCTTTTTTTATCACTATTGAATTATAAATCTATTAGAAATTACAAAGGGTTTGAAAAGTTTATATTCGTACAGCCTCAACGTTTAAAAAATAAATCCCATGGTACGATTTTATACATTGTGACCCTATTAAATAAATGAAATAATCAAAAGGATATTTCAGTCATTGATATTATAGAAAATACTCTAGATATATTTAGGAAACAAAGTTCATATTACTGCAAAAAAATTTGATTGAAAACTAGTGTTGGTATAAAACCGGATAATTTTTGTATGATTAATTGTATTAGTTTTTAATCTAAATTCTTATTGAATTAAATTTTGTGTACGAAGGTGAGTTGTGTGTTTTTTAAATAATCGATGCATCTTTTCTCTTAAAATGATGAATAAAATGTCTTTTAGTTCGTTTTTAATTATTTATCCAAACAAATGTTTCATCAAATATAACTTCGATGTTTAAAATCTTAAAAAAATTTAAATTTTAATAAATACGAATATGAATTTACAAATATGTATTATTGACCTGCACAAGACCATTTATAAGACCTTTCAAGACATGCGACATTTTTCAAACGCTTTACTACAGCGAAATATTCTAAAATAAACGCTAAACAACACTGGCAATATTTTTTTTGAGTTCTTTGTCTTGCCAACAGTGTTTTTTAGCGTTTGTTTTAGAATATTTCGCTGTAGTAAAGCGTTTAAAAAATTTCGCATGTCTTGAAAGGTCTTATAAATAGTCTTGTGCAGGACTTTAATATGTATGTGTATGAAAATGTATGGATATATATTCACATATATTGCCATATACCCATATATGGGATATCATACATATATGCTACATACATATTTTTTTTAGCTGGGTTACTTAATTATATACATATTTACATATTTTGCTGGGATAAATGTAAATGAAATGTAATACTCGTAGGTTGCCTGAATTTGTCAAATATGAATACGAATGTTTTTTTTTCCAAAGAAAAGAAAATATAAAAATAAATAATGGCCTAATTTTGTAAAACGGAACGAAACGTTTCAAACAGAAATTTTTGGTTTGTTTTTAATTTTTAATTTTGTAAAACATTTGAAAACGAAAATTCTATCTTACGTAAAATAAATATATTTTATAAAACAGTTGCAAACGTTTTCAAACGACTTAAATGTCATATGAAAACGTTTATTAAATTGTATTCGTTTTAAAAGTTTTAACTACATTATTGCATTAGTTTTGCTGCAATAATGAGTAAATTAGTATCTAGGTCAAACATATGCAAAAGGCCGCCCGTGGGAAGTTTGTTATGATATTTTTACACGCACATTCGTACAAGCATGCATTTTACTCTCTTTTTTTATATGTATATGTATGCGTTTGCCTGACTTTGATCTAAGTGCACGATAGAGCTCCAGGCCAGCTCGGCCTATGGACGTAGTGCCTATATTTACACATACATTCGCTTTGAGGCCCTCATAACTACTTTGTTCCTGTCAATGGTACAATGATAAAATTTAATCCGAAGTTTGAAAGTGTGTACTGAAAGTTTCCTGATAAATTGATATGCAAAAAGTGAATTTCTTAAGACATACTCACTGACACTGACCACTGATACAGTCATCAAATTGATGAAGCACTTGAACTTTAACAACAGAGCTATATTTTGTTACACAAGTAGGCCTAGGTGAGTTACGATCAAGAAAAATTCGAAAGCATTGAATTTATAACGTGATGTTATACTATTATGTATCTCTCCTTAACCCATTATATTATTTAACTCTGCCCTTTTAAACTGGCGCAATGATCATTAATAGAAATATAACAGACTAGCAATGTTTAATTTACAATGTTTTATTAAAGAAAACAAAAGTAGTTAGATCTTCACAAAAATATAAATGAGAAAAAGGCCAAGTTCCTATTAAAAATTTCGGCCATGAAAAGTAGTGAGATACATTTTTTTTTTATAAAGTATCACAATATTACATACATATGTATGTGTTTTAATTTATAATCGTTAGGGTGTCATGTTATTTCTATGCAACCTGCATACTTGGCAATATTTTTACCTTTACAATACAGAAGATAATAGCGGATATCTCTTTATTCCTTTACGTGGGGAAAATTTTTGTGAAGTAAGCAGGTTGCCTAGAAATGATATGAGACCTTGTCGATTGCAGTTTTGAGATTTTGGATAGGAACTTGACTGAATACATGTGTATGGCGAAAAACATATCCATATACATTAACATTTCACTCCAGCATTGAAATATTGAACGTTTCAAAGTTACACAAGCATCCAATAAGTATTTATGGGCCCTTAACTAACGCCGCTGATTTAGAATTTCTTCTTTCGTTGGTGCATATTAAATTTGACTTTGAAAATATTTTCAAATTCAGCTTTTTATAATGAATAACAAATTTTTCAATTATAATATTTTGACAAAAAGCGAAAACAACGTAGCGTTTTACAAAATTTAAAATATTTTTGTTTTCGCTCCAACCAGAAAAGAAAACGAAAATTCGTTTAGTTTTACAAAATTAGGCCATAAATTAATTATAAATCGTTAGGAAATTTAAATAAATGAAAAAAATATTACTCGCAGTTTATAGAAGCCATGTAAAAATTCCCGGCTGTCTATTTATATTGAAAACAAAAACAAATTTTGAGTGCTTTGTTTTTGCTTTCAATATACTAAATAGGCAGACGAGAATTTTTACATGGCTTCTGTAAACTGGCAGTAAATATTGCCTAGCTATAGATATAAATATCCTGTACTTATGTCTATATAGTTTGAACCATATTTTTTTTAAAGAGAAAGTATGCAATGAATGCCAAGTACTATTACTAGCTGTTACATTCTTTAGGAAATGTATAGTGATAGAGAAGACATCGGCTGAAAGAAGAGATAGAGGAGAGCTTCATTCTTTTAAAACTCTGATTTTTGCACGTTTTTAATAATGTAGTGTTGCAGCAGCGCCTCTGGTGCTAAATGAGGTGTATTAAATTTTTGAAGTTATGTTTAGTAGCCATTTTATTGGTTGTTTTACTTCGCCGACAATTCTCTTATACAAATTTGATGAAGGAGGGCGCTTTGATGTTACATTAGCATTAGTACCCGCTGAAGTCGGTGTAGTTCAGTGACCACTGTGTTTGCCTTCATCACTTGAACTTTCCTGCAACAACTGATACAAAATGCGTGGTGTTATTTTAATGACTGTCGGAGACCGAGTTAAAACCCAGTTAGAACCAACGTGCTAACTACTTCAGCCAACGCCACCCTCTTATTTAATGAGTGCAAATCATTTTAGGGCTCGTTTCCCATTTTGCAATTTTTTTTTGCACATTATGACTATTATTGATCATTATAGAACTTTTCTATACTTTTAATGCTTACAAGTTTTTGCAAATTTTTGTTAATTTTTGCATTTTTCCCGATCTTTTGCATTATTTAAAATTTTAACTATTTCAAAACAATTTTATTTATTTGCCAATTTTTAAACGTTATCGATGTTTTCGGTCTTTTAAACGTTAGCAATGTTTTGGAAATTTTCGTAAAAATATGTAATTTTTTTACTACATTTTTTAATTATTTTTTTATAACCTTGCAAGGTAACAAAGCCTTGTTGCCATAATGTCGGAACAAATAAAAGTTACAATAGGGTAAGATTAATTCGATTACAATTCTATTATTACTTAATTGCCAGAATAAGGCTGTTAATAAAAATAAAATTCAATATTTTTAGTGCACAGTACACCAAAACTAAATATTTTGGAGGGAGTCCTATTCATTTGAAGCAAATTTTTAAGAAGTATTTTTAACTTAATTTTATAAAAAGGCTTTTTAATCTAATCCATTTTTTAATTAATTTTTCAAAATAAAGTTACCTTTCTTAAAAAAGTAATACCCAAGCTGCTGGTGTTGTTAAAGTCGAAGATATTGAGTTTTTACAAAAAAGCGTATGGGAGGTCCCATTAAATGTGGCAAGGAGTGTACGTGTGTGAATGTTTAGGTTTGTATAGTTTCTTCCCTGCAGAAAATTTGGTGACAATTTATCCAAACGTACTCGTTAGTTATATGACTTGAGAAAATAAGGGGTTGTTAACAAAAGTAGGGAGTAGAGTATGTTGAAAAAAGGACATCTTGTAAATGGTTAGATAATCACCATTGTCTTGACGTATCGTCTTGTTATTTTGTCAATTTAATTGGGAATCGGACGAGTATTATGGTAAACGGCACTGAACAAGTTCGATGTGGTTGCATCCAAGACCTATCAAATAGTATAAATATAATATTAATTGTTCTCTCCAATGATACAGCCAAACAACTCTGTATTCAGTCCCGTAACTATAGAGAGTTATTAACCTAAGCTTAACTAGTATTTGTACTTTTGAAATATGAGTGCACCTGTGCTCGAGTAGAGGTTGTCGGTTCGAATCCCAAAAAAATATTGCCTTAAAAATTATATATAATTGCATTTGTAATAATAAAAAAAAAAAATCTCAAGTTTTCATTGTTACAGTTAAGTTTCGGAATGACATTTTTAAATAATTTATATTATTCTACACCGATTAGGTCGGTATGAGATAGTTCAGTGACAAGTCACAAGGTGCATATAAAGTATCAATTAACCCAATTTTAGGTCATCCCCATGTAAAAGTGACTGGTCCGCTTCATAGGAAGTGTTTGAACTAAGAGTGGTCCCAATTCCATTTCCTGCAGTGTTGTTATTGAAATCAGATATTATAATATCTGTAACTTATATATGTTTATAAACTCCATAGAGGACCTACTAGTCTACACAGAGAAAATAGTGCTTACTAAATACCTCATAACATAGAACAAAATTAATAAGAAATCTCTATGGTTTTTTTTTCAATAAGGAAATCTTATTAATTTCATAGGGAAACCCTTTTTGAAAAAATCAAGAACAAATCTTCCAGGTTTTATTAGGTTATCGTATTGATTTTTTCAATAAGGTTTTCTTCTTGTTTTTATTAGGCGAACTCATAAAAAAAAATTAAAAAAAATATTTTCATTTAAATTCTGTACCATATACATACATATGTATATATTTAGTATATTGTAGATGTTATTTATTTATACATACCTACATACACATTATGTTATATTCTTAACTAACTTACTCACCAAGTATTGTACCAGCAAACTTCTGACTGATAGACAAGCACTCTAACTAATATGCTCACAAGCAGCCTGAATAACCATTGAAATAATTGTGTAAACATGCTCATACAAAAACGAAAAATATAATGAAAAAAATTTTCTCTATGTATATTTATAGATATAAAATAACAAGACACCTCATAAAATCAAGAAGATTTCCTTATTAAAAAAATCAATAAGATGCTTTACACATAATTATATAGGAACCTACTGAAATCAAGAAGAAAATCTTATTGAAAAAATCAATAGCATAGCCTAATAAAATCAAGAAGAAAACCTTTTCAAAAAAAAAAAAATCAATAAGATAACCTAATAAAATCAATAAGAAATTCCTATAGTTTACAATTTATAAGAAAACCTAATAGAATCAAGAAGTTTTTCTCTATGGATTGTTTTTTTGATGCCAAAAATAACGGAAATTGAGTAAAAATAACTTGTGAATGATAAGATTTCTTCCTGATTTTATGTGGTTTTCTTCTTGATAAAATTAATAAGATTTACCACATAAAATTAATAAGGAATCTCTATGAAAAAATCTTCGCTTCTTTCTGCTGGGATACTCCTTAGCCGAAGAACGTTTCATAGAGAAAATCTTCTTGATTCTATGAGGCAATTTTTTTCTAAATATAATCTAAATGTATGGAGAAACATTATTGATTTAACATTGCGATGTCCTAGGCTGGACTGCATGGTCCAACCTTGCATTACATTGGACTTACCCCAAAACTACCTCATATGTAATAGTTATACGATACTCGCATACAATAGTAAGATTCTTAGAAGAACGATTACAATCGCTTAAACACAAACACTTGTCGTGCAGTATTGAATGCTTGTGTAAAAACGACATGGTCCTTGAGTGCATTACATGGGACTGTGATGTAACTAGTCTGATTCATCTACATTGGACCATGTAGTTCAATATTATTTGCAGGGTAGTAATTGTTTTTAATTTATGTATGTATGCAGGTGCACATAAATATTATATGGGGTTTTAATATTACCATTGGATTAGAGTATTTGTAATATCACTTCACAACCTCTATCGTAATTCACAACAAAACAAAAAACTTAAAAATTCATACTGCGACAGCAAATCATTTTTTATTAGGTTTTAACAAATGCAATACATCAAGCCTTGAAGATGAAAAGAGGAATTCGAATATTTAATTTGTTCGTTTTTAACTGAAACTTAAAATGTAGTAAAAACGTGTTCACAGCGTGATTAAACGACAATATTTAAAATAATTTTTTTAAGTAAGAAAAACAACCAAATTGATAAATTTACAAAAAAATATATACATATGTATGTACATATTTTTAAAATTAAATTTCACTTAAAAATTTTTTATTTAATTTAATGTCTTTGTATTGGAAGTCAACGCCAAACGTTTTAGTAAAAAAAAGTGAAAATATTTGATGTACGAGTATATCTTTTAATTAAAAGTATTTATATTTTATTTAAATTTTTCTTGTATGTGTGTATAAATTAGATTTATGCACATTCATACATTCAAAGGTATTTTTATGTCATTCCCACGTTAAATTTTGGCACATTAATCAAAAAAAAATTTGGAGAATAATTTCTGCCTTTTCCTGTTCGGTTAGAGCAGACGCAATTTGTCTAGTTCTGCGGCTAACAAATGAGACTTTAAATGTTGGAAATTATAATACAAAGATATCGTCACCTTAAATGCAAACGGACGTAACTATACATTTATATTTCTTACAGCATAAACAAAAAACGTTACAAAATCAATAATAATAATAAAGTATTGTTGATTTTTTTTTCAATATTTACTTCTAGTATGTATGGTTATATATTTTTAACCATTTACTTCCTATTTGTATATATTTAAGCTTTTATGTTAGTTACGTTCTTTGCAATACAAATAGATGTATGTATTCGTAATTATGTCCGTTTGAATTTCTTTAATAAAGTCGTCATTTTTGATTGAAAACGTCTAAATATTTGCGTGAACAAGTAGTTTGATAAAATGAACCATAATCAATCAAAAACTCGATTTCGAATTTTTGTGTAGTTAAGTCCGTTTGCATTTAAGGTGACGATATGTTCATACATATGCATGTACTTTCATAATATTTCACTCAGAACGTGTAGTTTTTCTATAAAACTCAATGCGAACTCTAAAATTTATCTAGTCTGTAACTAATTGACAATAGAAAAAGGAGCGATAATGAAGAACTTCTACCTGAAGGACCAAATTGCTAAGAAACTCACATATAAGAGAATATGTTACAAGCATTGCATTAAACACATTCACCACACCAAGCTACCGACTACCAAATGTCAAGGATAGAATACACATGTTTATATGAGAATGATTCTTTTGAAGACAGCAAGGCAACACGGCGACAGGTTGTTGTCTATGCTGATTTTGTCGTTGTACTCCAATTAAACTAATTTCTATTTCTCTGGCTACAATGAGCAAATGCAGTGTTGCCAGTATAATACAAAATGGTGCGTGAATGATACCGTACAATTATTTCATACTATTTACCAGAAACAATATCCAAAAATTTATGTAAAGAATAAATTGATTCATTATTGTGCTTTTATGTGAAATAAGTACATTTTAAAAGAGTAGTTAATTTTTATAAATGCAAAATACATATATGAAAATGGCAATACTGAACTATGTATTTGTACTTGAATATCCAAAATAATTAAGTAGCTGGCTACAAGGCGACAAATGCTGCTAGCGGCATTTGAAGTCGTGTGTTCGTGTAGCCTGCTGTGGTGAATGTGTTTAATGCATATGTCGGCATCAGCGTTTTCGACCAACCCTCACTCCGGCTGTGCGCCTACAAAACAATTACCTGTCCAATAACTAACGAGAAAATTAATAATGAACAATGAGTCATTAGGATTTACACGAATTTGTTTTACAAGTTGGCATCGACGCGTCAATGTAAACGACAGGACGAAAATTATATAAATTTTTATGTATGTACGTAAGCATAGATATGCAAGCAGGCAGACTAAATATGAAATATTTATGAATAGCTCAGAAGCTTCTTTATTAAAATATCCATAAACAAGACCCAGTTGCTGTTAGTTAGTGTTATGAATAATACTGAGTTAATAAGGATAATAATAAAAAGTTAATAATAGAAAATTAGTCTTTTTCATTGCATACTAATTGCACATATTATGGTAAATGGTTGTAATGGTAAATGCTTCACTTAAACCTTGTAACAATTTTCAAATCGTATAAATTCTTCCTTGGAGTAATCTTATTTACCTAGAAAGATTTCATGATACATCATATAAATAGCATTCGGTTTATGGTTCTTACATAGACGTTCCTATATAAATAATTCATGGAGTTGTTTGCAGTCACTGAAAAAACGGTTGGAAACTAAGCGGCCAAGCAAACTTATGCGGCCCCTACACGTTGCAACTGGTCATACAATTGAATATACCAGTTGATCGTTCAATGCAAAGGCTGCAATTTTTCAGGAATGAGTTGAAGACCAGGGGCGCGTTTCTCAAAACTACAAGTTGTAAATTTACAAATAAAATACTCACAAAACAACAATAAAATTTGTAAAACTTTTGTTGTTTTGTGTGTATTTTAC
The DNA here is from genome assembly GCA_944452675.1 of Tachina lurida. Classification (NCBI taxonomy): domain Eukaryota; kingdom Metazoa; phylum Arthropoda; class Insecta; order Diptera; family Tachinidae; genus Tachina; species Tachina lurida. The sequence goes on from OX101754.1 coordinate 42,075,973, forward strand.
TTGTAGATTTGTAACTTGTTTCGGAAATCGGTTATTATTTTTAAAAATTATATCTAGTTTTCGTCGTATTATTTAGTTACTTTCTTGAAATCATCAAAATAAAAATTTACATTAAATGTGTGTGTATATTCGTACAACCGTTATACAATTCTACAACAATGCAAGAAAATAAATTTTTTAAACAAAAGGTTTGGAATAATAATTTGTCAAAATAATATTGTTTCAAATTTTAATTTTTGACAAAATATGACACAAAAACAAGCATTTATAACAAAATATGAGACAACCATATGATATTTTCAGCAAAATAAGAAAAAATGTGCATAAACAATTCGATGCCACAGATATTTTGTTCTAGCCATTATCAGGGTCAAGAGAAAAGACATTCATGTGCATGAAACCCCTGTCCCTGGTTACAAGCATAGTATGTTTATGACAACAAAAGCCAGCATATATCGCTCATTTAATTCAATAGTGTCACAACTTAAAAATTAGTTTTTCAGAAAACGTGTTTAAAGTTTTCAATTCACATAAAACTCAATGAAAACGAGTTGGCATTAAAAGCTTTAATATGAAGTTTTTACACAATATAAAACACAAATTCCCGAATTGTGCTGCATTATTTAGTAAAAAAACCATGTATTGAGTTATGGTACTATTGAATTAAATGAGCGATATGGTTCACTTAGTCTCTCAATTATACAAGTACCAGTAGTATTAGGTATCTCGTTTGGCAATACTTTATTGTCTACTCTGCGCATGTTTGATATAAACTGTAACTAGGGTTTGGGAAACGGGAATTCCCGGGCGGGAAATCCCGGGAAATGTCTGTCTAATATTCCCGGGAAATTTTTGAGATTTTCCCGGGAAAACGGGAAATTTATAGTGCATGTTATTTCATAAATATATAGAATTTATAATCCAATTTTACTTTAATATAAAAACTTATTATTTTTTTATATATTACAAAAGTTCGTTTGAATGATTGTATGACAAAATTTACACGAACGTTGACACGTTTTTCATTGTCTGTTTAAACACTTACATATACCTTGTTCGAAGGAAATTTTTTAATCTTAAAATTTAAATTCAGTTTTTGTTTTAAATGTAACTGTAAGAAAGAAAGAATTCTTTCGACTCCGATAAACAAGAAGTAAAATGTCCATGTTTTTTTAATATAAAACAAAAATGTGAGCTATTCAAATCTAGTCTGAAATTTCATAAAAATTCCATTAAGTTGAGGTCATACCATATCTCCTAAAAGAAGTGGAATAAATTGTATAAGTATCAATGATTGCAGTGATGTAATCGTTTCCTAAAGTAAATAATTCGATGCTAAGCGAACTTGAAGTGATTTTTCGCCGAATTAGTGTACAAATTTTGAAAAGTGTAGTGAAAATTTTAAGCTGTAAGAACTCTGAGTTGACGAAACTTAAATTGATTACAAGTAGACGCTATTATGGAAACCCTGCAGAAAATATTTTAGGAGAAATAAAATGAAAGACACTTAGACATACTGTGGCTCAGGGTATTCAAAATTCGGCGCAGCGCAATATGGTACTGTGACCTGCTTGTACTTAACGATAAGAAACCGCCTGGAACTTTTTCAAAAAGAATGAGAAACAAGCAAGGCAAATTCTTATTAAAATGAAGGTAGGTCTTATTAGAAAATTGTCTACTAATTGTGGTAACAGTCGTCAATTGGTTTTTATGTGATCTTTTGCTGTGTAATAACTTTATTCCATTTGCTTAAATTCAATTAAAAATCCTTAAAAATTTGTCTTAGAACGGCTTTTTTATTAACTTTTATTTCAAAAGAATGCTTACATTAATAAAACAATCGAAATTTCACCAACTTTCATTCAATAATCCCGGGAATTCCCGGGAACTTGATTTTTTAATTCCCGTTTCCCGGGAAGTGCAAAAGTCCGGGAAATCCCAAACCCTAACTGTAACCCATTTCTGTAACTTGTGAGAAGTTCTCGCATCGATATCAATTGAATAATTATATTGGTTGTCCTATTTTGCACAGGGTTACTCACATAAAAACTTATATAAACTTACAAAAAATATCAACAAATACAGTTTTTTTCTTACTCACCCTGTGTTTCACAGGATGATAACAATTTTTTCGACTCGAAAAGTTCTCACATCATTTACAGAAACGAGGCACTGGAGTCGATTTGAAAAAAAATTTAGGCTTAATTTTTCTTCGTAAAATTTTTTAAGAAGGTTCCTTAAAATTTTTTTTTTTTAATGCATGATTTTTATTTATTGTATCTTCATATATGAACTAACAAAAAGTATTCAAATCTTAAATCTAAAAATATAATTAGGCCCGACCAGTGTCGGACATAAGCTTAGTAATAGTTATATATAATAAATAAGTAGTGATAGTCAAAAGGAAAAAACTAAAAGTATTTTCAAGAAGTTCCATATGGAGTGCTATGAATAAGAGCCCTTGTGTCCCTCTTTTTTAGGCGGATGTGTCCAGTAAAGTTCAAAATATTACGGGCAAGCGGATTAGGATGTGACTCGAGTTTTGTTAAATATTTGCCAGCGTATTTTGCAATTTCTTCAGTCACTAGTGGCATATTTAAATCACGATGTATATTTGAATTTTTTATATACCATGGAGCCAATGTTATTAACCGTAAAATTTTGTTTTGCCTTCGTTGGATTCTCTCGACATTAGAAGCTGAAGCAGTGCCCCATAACTGTATTCCGTAGCACCATATTGGTTTCAAAATTGACCTGTATATTAAAAGTTTACAATCTAGACTGAGTGTTGAATTTCTACCAATCAGCCAATGTATCTGAGTTAATTTCAGTTTCATTTGTGTAAGCTTTGAGTCAATATGGGGCTTCCATGTAAGCCGTCGATCAAGGTGTATACCAAGGTATTTTACGTGTGAATGTTGAAGAACAACTTGATTGTTGATTCGAATTGGCGAACAAGTATCTCTTCGCAGGGTAAATGTTACCTGGACACACTTTTGCTCGTTTACTTTGATTCTCCATAAATTTAACCATAGTTCCAGTTGTGTAATATGTTCTTGTAGATATCGGGAAGCCTCGTGAGGGTTTTCGTGCATACTAAGGCAGGCTGTATCATCGGCAAACGTAGATGTATGGATATTGCTGCTCAAAGGCATATCACAAGTGTAAATCAAATACAAAACTGGCCCCAGTATGCTCCCCTGTGGCACACCGGATAATATAGATTCAGGCACACTCATGAAGTCTCCTTCCACAACCGTAAACTTCCGGGTAGTAATATAACTTTCTAATAGTTTCAGAAAATTTATTGGTAAATATGATTTCAATTTTAAAATAAGACCTTCATGGCACACTTTATCAAATGCCTGAGAAACGTCGATAAACAGCGCAGAACAATACTTCTTTTCTTCAAATGTTCTTCTTGTAAATTGAACCAATCTATGAGTTTGTTCGATAGTGCTATGCTGACTTCTAAAACCAAATTGATTGTCCGGTATGCACCCACTACTAACTAGAATTGGGGACAATTTTGTCATGAGCAGTTTTTCGAAAAGTTTTGACATTGTTGATAACAGACTTATTGGCCTGTATGACTCAGCCTTGGTAAGGTATTTGCCCGGCTTTGGAATCATTTTAACTTTGGCAAGCTTCCAGCTATTTGGATAACACTCCAGTCGTATAATGGCGTTAAAAATAAATAACAGGATTCTAATTGCAATACGAGGCAACTTTATTAGCATCTGGTTACTAATTCCATCAATACCCGGAGCTTTCTTCGAGTTTTTGTACATCACACGTTCTAAATTTTATTGGTCGAGGGGGTAGCGCCACTACATTCGGCAAATCAATAACACCAGTACATGAGTTAGTGGTAAATACTGATTTTAAATGCTCAGCAAATATTTTACCTTTTTCAGTATCGCTTCTTGCCCAATCCCCTGTAGATGTACGCAGAGATGGTTTAAACGCAACAGGTGTTTTAAGCTTTCTAGCAGCGCGCCACAAAGAGTAATTAGATGCTGGTGTGGCATCAATACCTTCCAGATAGTTTTTAAAAGATGCAGTTTTTTCAAATGCAAGCAAGTCTTGGAGTCGTTTAGTGCACTCTTTAAATCTGATTTTATGTTGGGGCGATCTGTGCTGTTGCCATTCCCTTCTAGCTCTTCTTTTTTCACTTACGAGACGTTCAATGTCCGTAGAATAAATTCTATTTACCCTAGTCTGAGGATGGGTGGTAGTGGCATGTTTAGCAGCCTGTTTAATATTTTCATTAAGGTTGGCAATGTTAGATTCAATATCATCGGGTGTTCTAAGCGTAATGTTTTCCGTACAATGACTGCTGAGATATTTTTTGAACCCCAGCCAATTTACACGATTGATCATCTTCACATATGGGTCAGGTAAGTTACTTCTTAATGGGCTACAAATTGTAATGATCGTCGGGGAGTGATCGGACGAGAGATCAAGAGAAGCTTGAACTTGAATTAAATCCCTAGAGATATTTTTTATGACTCCAAAATCTATAACATCCGGAATTTTTTGTATGTCAGTAGGCCAATAAGTGGGCTCTTCACTCGAAATGACATCCAAGCCCATTTTTGAAATAGTGTTGAACAATGCTCGACCTCTGGGTGTAACAAGGCGCGAACACCAGAACGTATGTTTCGCATTGTAGTCTCCAGCTGCTACAAAACAAGGTCCAAGAGATTTGTAGAAATCCTCATATTGATTCTCAGTGATTGAAAATCTGGGAGGGGAGTAAATTGATGATATAACGAAATTTGAACAAAAACTTTCAATGCCAATATTTGTTGCTTGTAGGTATTCTTCACAAATGTTATCAAGAACATAGTGCTTGAGTCTTGACTTTATTAGAATTGCTGATCCACCGCAAGCCCTTCCTCTAGGGTCCTTTGTATCATATATAGTGTAGCCATAAATTTTAAAAAGACTTCTCGAAGTCAAATGAGTCTCAGATACTAACATTATATCAATATTTTTTTCCGTGAGGAAGTGCTCAAGTTCATTTTTATGTTGGCGAATGCCGTTTGCGTTCCAGAAACATATTGTTAACGTGTTCATGGCTTATTAAGTATTGCTTGAAGCAGAGTATTCTGCATTCGCAACATTTCTTGCATCATGGTAGTCATATTTGTTGTAAAATTGTTTATAGTTTGCACAAGATTTTCAATAGTGGCTTCAAGGCGATTATAATTAAAGTTTGAGTTTGTATTTGTAGAATTATTTTGCGGTGAAACATTTTGTGTCGGAATAGAACTAGCCTTAGCAGCATCTGCATACGATACACGGGAAGTAACTGGTTGGCTTATTTGCTGAAAAGTGGCAGAGTAAACGTTTGCTGATTGTGCTGGAGCTAATTTAGGTTTTTGCACCATAGTCTTCTTTACCAAAGAGTACACACGACAACCTCTGTAGTTAGCGGTGTGATTACCTCCACAATTACTGCATTTTTTATCACTTTGATCTTTTGGTTTGTTGCAGCTAGCGGTGCCGTGTAATTCGCCGCACACAACACAAACAGAGGGTAAATTGCAGTATGTTTTTGTATGGCCATATTCTTGGCAATTATGGCACTGTACAGGACCTGAACGCTTATGTGGCTCTTCAACTGTGATTTTTCGGTACAAGAGGTATTTTAAATTATAAATTGGATGCGGGTAGGAGGTAGTCGCATGTTCAGCAGCCTGTTTTATATTTTTGATAAGATTGGCAATGTTAAATTCAATATCTTCGGATGTTCTTAGCCTAATGTTTTCCGTACAATGAGTACTGAGATATTTTTTGAACCCCAGCCAATTAACAAAGAAGGTTCCTTAAATGAAAAAAATTTATTCAGAGTTCTGCATTTACTTTCGAACCCAAAATATGTTCATATTGAACATGTCTGCATATTTATATTTTGAATTAAAAGTTTTTATATAGTTTATGGTAAGATTACTTCATAGTTAGAAACCTTGCCTTATCAAGGTACTTTGTTAGTGAGACAAAATTTTTAAAATAAATCCTGCGAGATCGCGCATAAGTTAAATATTTTTGTTCGTGAGCCAAGAAAACGCTCACGAGCACATCTGCTTTATGGACTTTTTTTTTTTTTTAATAAAATCGATAATTTAGCAATTTTTATTTGTCGAAATAATTGTTATTTTTTTTTGGAAATTGCTGGTGTGCGATATTAGTTTTAATTGTTGACCATTCAGAATGAAGAATTGTTATAAGGAAAAGTTAGTTTTTCCACATTTTATATGAATATCTAATTGATTATTTGTTTAGAGATCTCAATTCTTGTGTCATTTATCTATGAGATTATATATAAATTATTAAAAATGTCTCATTTTCAATTGATTATTTTGTACTTTAGACTTGGCGGTATCGCTGTGAAACTCCTCGCATATAATGGTTAGATGACACTACTTTCTTATCTCAAGAAGTGAAATAAGACAAAGCAAATAAATCATATTTGTCTCAAGAAACTTTTATACAGCAAAAACGAGATACGCATGTATTACAAAATTAATAAATAAAAAATAACAAAATAATTACTGTACATTTACAAACTTATAAAGTTTTTTTAATATGAAGAAACAATATTCTACTATCTACCAAATGATTACATTCTACTGATTAAAAAACCAAAAAAAAAGTTTCATAATATTTGTTTTAGTTTAATGCTGGTAGTGTCTTAGTTTTGTAAGATGGATTATAAAATGTATGATTAAAAGAAATACAAACATGCATATGTACTTATATCGTTTGAGATGTAACCCAAATTATTTTTATTTTATCAAATTAAAGATAAGATTAAATTTATTTGAAAGAAAATAAAAAATAGCGACTTTATAAATTTACCTCCCCTTGAAATTTATTATTTGTTTTAATTTTTTATGTATGCATAAGCATATATTTTATTTATTTTATTTTTTGTAACACAAACTGAAAAAATTAAACAAATCAACTGACACTTGTTTTACTGATAAGAAATCACGGAGTTGCCTTTTTTCCTATTTTTTTCTTCTTATTGTAAACACCACTATCAAGTGTCACACACACTCAGTCTTTTGAATTCAATCATTCAATCATGAATGTCCTAAAGAGTTGATAAATTTCTATTATTTTGCTGTTATCAGTTGCGACTGCAGTATATTGATTATGAAATCGTTCCAGATATCCCAGCAAAAAATTTAAAAACAGGTAATCGAGTTTGGAACTAAGCATTTTTGGTGGGAGAGCCTCCCAACTGGATTACCGCTTTAATGATTTTAACGAGGCGTGAGACTAAAATAATCAATTCTTGAGAACTGGTTAACTAGTTTGATAACGGAAATAAATATTCACTTGAACTATCTATGTTAAAATTTCCTTTTAATCAATTAAATTCATTTAAAAATAGGAAATGAGTTCAATCAGAATTTATTTCATTTTTGTTTTTGTGTAATGTGTTTTGAAAGTCAGTAAACAAATTTGGCAAATTTTGTAAGAGAGTGAAAAAATTTGTCATTATATGTCAAGTAGTTCTTAAGGTTATGTCTAATTATTTGCTGTCTATGTTTCATTAATGTACTTACCTCGCTCCTACAATCATTTGATTTCTGGCCACATCGAATAATAATTCGGAAAATGTAGTTACACCAGATTCTGCGAAACGTTTCGCTGTAGTCATGAGATCTGCAAAAAATTAATAAGGAAAATAATTGTTGATTTTCATATAAAACGAAAAAGGAATTGTATAAGGCTAGGGTTGTTATCTCGTAATTTATAAAAGGAGGATAGCAAAAGGAAAATAACACGGACATTTGCTTAAAAAAGGAGGGCTTAAAAATAAAACGAAATTGATTTTTTCCAAAGCCAATAAAATCTTAAATACATATTGATGGTATTGGGTAAATAAATTGTGTCAATCTCGCACCATTTTACATAGAATATTGGATCTTTTTACCCAAAAGCATCGATATTTGTATGCAGAGCTGTTAAATTTCGATTACGATTAGGAATCAATTAGATTACATTTTAAAAAGAATTGTACTGATTATATAATTGCCTGCTAAATAATTGATTACGATTACTAATAATCGAAATGAAATCTGAATTACTTGAAATTACTACAAATTAATCAAAAAGAATCAAAAGTAATCCGACTACTTTCAAAGATTACTTTTGATTCTTTTTGATTATTTTCAAACATTTTGAATTTACATTACTTTATTTTGAAAAAGTTCTAAAGAAATTTATAAAATTAGATGTTTTTCTTAAGAAATTCTTAACATATTCGGTTATATAACAACACTAATAATATCAATCTGAGAAAAAAAATATAACGAAAACATAAAGTGAAATTGTTTGTTGGTGGTTAAGCATTGTCTATATGCATTTCATTGTTTCCTTGACAAAACGTGAGTAGACTTCAACCACACATTTTGAACAGCCACAAACTTTTTATCTTATTCACAGACTTTTCAAAAATGATTTGAGAATTCACAAAAAATATTTTTGAAAATCAAAAAAGAAAAATAAGTAGTAAGTAGACTTAAAAACCTGTAAAAAACCCGCCAAATAATTTGTATTCGTTATATACAAGTTTCGCTTATTTTTCTTTTGTGATTTAGAAAAAATACTTTTTGTGAATTTTAAAATAATTTTTTGAAAGACTGTGTATAAGATGAGAAGTTTGTGGCTTATCGAATGGCGCATAGTGAGACAGCCCTATAGTAACCGCGGCAAAAAATGGTTTTTGGCGTGTCGTCCAATTTGGATGAAATTTTCACAGTACATTAAATTTCAGCCTCATAACTTCATTACTTTTTGGTCTAGAGCAAGTCAAAGTTGAGGTATGCCAACGCGCTTGAAATATGTTAGTTCAATATGTAATATTCAAAAGCTTATTAATAAAAAAATACATAATAAATATAACTTTAAAGTATTTTGTTAATTAATTTAGTTGTTGTAGAATGAGTAGATGAAAGAAGAAATTAAAAAAAACACAAACAAAAAATTTCTTAACAACAGAATTGTGGTGTAAAAATTTAACATTTTGCATTTTCAATGGACTAGGAAATATAGAGCAGCCCCTCGCCCTAGGTGCAGACTTATATCAGTAAAGGACATATAGCAAAAGTGTGCAAAAGTAATTTAAACATACAAAATACTACAAAAAATACGCATCGCGCCATTCTGTCGCTATACGTATGTTGGCATGTTTATTTTACTTTTATTTTTTTTAATTATTAATTATTTTTTTGTTTTTTATTATTATTAAAAAATTATTGACAGAATGAAAAAAAAAATGTTCTTTTTTATTTCATTTCAATGGCGTAATAGTGGGAGTGTTATTGTAATTTTTGCATGCAACATTACAGTAAATATCAAATTTGAAGGTTGAATTTTTTTTTTTTAACTGGAATTGTCTCAAAAATAACCTGTGCAAAATTTCAAAGCTCTACAATGACTCCTTGTATTTAATGCCGGTGTTGTCTCACTGTGTGGCGTGACTATCGATAGCTTGCCAGCTCTATTGCTTTGGTATTATAATAAGTTTTCCCTGATTTAAAAATTTTTTAGGTGCAATAAATTTTTTGTAATTTTTCGAATTATCCTTAATTCTTGTCTATTTTATGTATTAAATTTGATGTACAAATTCCCAGAAAAATCTTTACGAAATTTGTTAGTGGATAGTACTCGTAAAATTGCTTACAAAGAAATGGATGGTACTTGTTATCTAACTATTTTATATGTATAACTATAACTTGCCCGTAATAAAAACAATAAGCCCTTATTTATATCATTATATGAACTACACTACATACTAGTTATTTAAGTATTTTCCAGTTATTAATAAAATATGTATAGAAACAAATTTATTGCTCGGGAAACTTAACTTTGAAAACATAGAAGATTTTTTAAATTCAAGTATTAAGTATTTAATTTTTTTTTAGAAAAAAATTTAATTTAATTTTAGGATTTTTGTAGGCAAATAAAAGAATACTAGATATACCGAACGGACGATTGTATCGTCCGTGCGGAAGTTTCCCCCTTCAGAAAAGGTTGTGTGGCAAAGGCGATACTTCGAAGAAATGCGAATGCAGCATGTGGTAAATCACCAGGCTGAACAAAATTAAACATTTTAATAACACAAAATACCTTGTTAAAGGAAACAATAAATAGTCAACACATTTTGAACTCTTCATTCAAAAAGTTTCACTAAAATGAAAATATTTTAATATCAAAAAAGTATTGCTTTGATGATTTTCTTCTAAATAATAAAAATAAAATATTGTATTTATATCTTCTGGGTAAAATATATCTTCCAAATGTTTGTAGGGGTGTGTGCTATGTTTGCATGTAGTAGTAGCAACTTTAAACGATTATAGCTTCCAAAATAGTAAACCGTTTTCAATAAAATATAGATTCTGCACCCCTGTACAGAAAGCCCTTTAAAAGCATGTAAATTTTTCTAAAATTGGTGCTGTATTTCCGGCGTAAAAAGGGATTACAAAAAACTTGTTCGCCTATTAATTATATAGGCTGTTGTAATCTTATAACTGCACTTTTTTGAAGGCGTACGTGTAGTGGGTACCCTATATTTCTTGAACTTCTTCAACAGAATAACCAATGATGACCGCAAAAGATAAACATGAACAGTTACATATACTTAGGTAGAGTGATATAACTTCGTGCTAACATGGAAAAACAGAAAATGAATAGTGATACTTACAAATGAATTTACCAAAGGTAAATCATTAATTGTATACACAATTTAATCAATTCTCATATTCCATTTCAGTAAAAATTTACGTTAAATAGCTGATGTTAATAACAATCTCCACCCAAGTAGACAGACATCGGTGCCGATGAAGTGCGTGGCTGCACAGAAAAATATTGTTATTTCCCCATCTAATAAAGTCTAGTTTAATTTTTCCTCTCTTCTTTAGAAACTCACATTAATTAATAAAAAAATACTGCAATCAATAATACTTGAAAATACTGAACTTGAGCCCGGTTAAGAAATCATTCCAGATTCTTTTATTTTATTTGGTTTAATTGTAATTTAATTTAATTTAATTTTTTTTACTTTATTTTATTTTAATTTATTTTAATTTTTAGGTTATTTTATTTTCTCATATATTGCTTTATTTTTTATAAAACTTTTTTTATTTTACTTTATGTTAGTTTATTTAATTTTATTTTGTTTTGATTCACGCGGAGTCACGCCCATTGAAATGTAATATTTTAGTTTACGTGGTTCTATTTTACCGATTTTTACAAAACTTAACACACACCCTAAGCCCTAAAAACACACACAATCTTGCATTTAAAAAATGGGCGGAGGCACGCTAATTACAATTTAATTTTATATTTCACGTACTACTTCTTATCTTCTTCTATCAGATCTTGGCATTGAAGTCGGTTTCTTTGGGAGAAAGAACTATGTTATTAGAAAACAAACATATAACGAAAATAACACTTTTCGGTATACGAAACCGTATTGCGGACTCAGCTCGTGCATTTATATAAAAAGTCCATTTATTTTTGTGATTTGCAGAAGAAACTTCTTTGGGAAATAAATAAGTGCATTTCCGATGTCTGCTATAAGAAAATATTCATAAACGAAATACCTCACAGGGAATTTATGAATTATTCAATTACATATTTGAATTAATTAGTATAACTAAACTAACAAAAAGTCAAATCATAAAGAAGTCGTTATATATTTACATATATCTTGCAAATAATTCTCCTTTTATCACTTGTTCGGAAGAAGTCTAGTTTTGATTTTTATAAATAACTATATGCACATTAATATATATTTATGAATATTTTCTTGATTATCTGGACATGATTTATAAATAAAGGCTGGTCTGGCGTTAAATTTTTATTTAAACAACTTTTGAAATAAATAACAAGTTCTCAAATTAATAAAACGCTAAAGTTTATGCAAGACCATCACAAACAAAACTTATCACAGAACCTGTATACAAATTGAAACAAAATATTAAACCAGGAAACTTAAGAAGACCCCTTTGAATAAACATTAAAAAAATTTGCTTAAATCAGCCCTAAAATATTTATCAAAGTTCAATTCTCAGTTTATAAGTAATCAAGTAATAAACAAATATTAAAATCACATTAAATAAATAAAACGAAATTTATAATTTAAGCCCGCGATAAAAAATTTCATTACATCATCACAAAACAAAAAATATAAAATATAAAAATTTTCTGAAGCAGAAAGAAATAAATATGTTACACTTGTCTGTTAACATGAAAATCAAATAAAATGTTAAATAATTTTAATTTAACTTCCCTAGGAAAAAATGAACCAAATAATACAAGTGTTATTATTTATTATTTGTTATGGCAGAGTGATCACAGGGGAGTTTATTATACATGAGTGTCGACCTGCCGCAGTCTAAATAATTTGCATAATTAATTGTATTAATGCTTCGAATATATTAAACAGATTAAGATTAATAGTGCGCATTTTAATTCCTCTGGAGAGATAGATTGGTATTTAACGCGTATCAGATGGATGGAAAGGTATTAATTTAGTTTTCTCACATTTAATCTTTTAATTATATACAGGCTGTCGTTAAGAAATTCCCATCTCTGAGTTTGTTTTGTTTGAAACATAATTTTACAGCCTTGGGTTAGTTTGGTTTGTTGCTGCCATATCCGTATGCAAAATATGATTCTTCGTTGCAAAGACTAGGTTCACACACTGCAATTTTTTTAGTTTATGAGCGATAGAGAAAAATATAATAGCTCTTGTCTTCATTATATTTTTCTCTCTTTCTGTCTCATAAACAATAAAAGTGCCTTCCATAGTGAGATGGAAGACGAGCTGCCCTTATTGCTTTCTATGGAACATCATGCATCGCATGTCAAGTTCTTATTATGATCTGGAAGCACAATTAAAGTTTTCGCTGCGCAGCGAACGCACAGAACTTTTTCCAAATAGTGACTGTTTTCGTTTGCTTATAGACCCTAAAATTTTATAAGGTCAAAAGTTGTATGTAAGTAAACAACAACTCGAAAGGTTAGTTTCAATTATGGAGGAAAATCCTTTATTTGCTACGCAAAACTCTTTTGAAACACTTCACTTGGGTAGAGGAATCGATTTCCAAAGCACCCCCTAAGTACTTTTCGGCATCCTAAATTCCATTCATTCTTATCTAACGAAGTACCGAACCATAACTCTGTCGTAGTAGTATTTTATTTTTACAAGGTAGCGCAAAAGTTATGGCGTGTCGGAAAGGTAACGTTAGTTTTGCAAACGGCAACTGAATGTAACTGGGCTTTGAAATTTATAATGTGGATACATATTTATGTATGTAGGTTAGGGCGGGTCGATTTAAAAATCGCATAAAATAAAAGGAAAATCGTATTCTTGGGATCAAAATAAGAAACTTTGCCGAAGGAACCATACCTCTAAAAGATTTTTTTATGTCCCGACTTTTGATCCGAAGGGTCAAATTTTCTTGAAGGGTAAAATTTTTAAAAATCTCATTTTGACCCATTTAGAGTTCCTCAATCGAGTCAAAATGTATAACCGAACCCCACTAATTTTGAAAGGCCGACCCACCTATGCGAGTGGCACACCCCTGGAACCACCCCTGGGGGGTTCCCAATACAAATATTTCAAAAAATCACAAATGTTTGTATGTTTCTTATTTATTTTTAAGTACATATCTCAATATACATTTTCTATTATATAGAAAATTATTGAATTAATGTGACGCGTTCTTATTTTTAAGTTGCAGCTTTTCACTGAGTGTAGTTGTAATCTACGCATGGAACCATACAAACCCCAAATAAACTTTTTATATATATATATTTTTATATGTATATATTTATAACCAAATGGCAGCCAGTTCAAAAATTACATTACTATAATACATACATTCATCCATATATTTTTTACTCAATCTGAAGATGTATTTTTATTTTGCTATCTGAACATGGCAACACCTAAAGGAAGGGCCTATATGTATAGGAGTCTATAAATGTTATACATTAGCGTCTAAGGGCTAATAAATTAGTTAAAGTTTAAACGCTAGTTTAGTTAAACTAAACTAAAATTTATATGCAGTTTAAACTCAACAGGAGTAAATCAATGAACCATACCTTATTTGTAGTTTAAAAAATTATATTGTGGCAGCACTAGAATAAATGTCAAAAGACAGCTGTTATCCAGCAGGCTATTAATTCGTTGCACAATCAAAAAGGCAAACAAGTTAAGAAGTTTTAATTAAAGGTCGCCAAATTTTACAGAGAAAGGAATTATATTTATGCTTGGTGAAGTAGAATAGTACATATAAAACAATAATAGAGAAACAAGAAAACAAGTCGAAAATGATCTGAAGAAAAAGTAGAGGCTTGGAAAAAATTTGAGTGCTCCTTTAATGAAAATATATAATAATTTGGATGAGTGCGGTGTCATTCGGTTCGTTATTGTGCTGAGATACTTAAAGGCTAAAGTTATTTCTATTTCTCAAAATGGCGGACATGGGATGGCGTATTGTCTAGTTACAAACATCGAAGACTATCATAATGAGTATCATATTAAATGTATCGATTTTCGTCGGCTCACTGAAATGAAGTCATAAGTAATAAATTAAATTTCCCTTATGTGTCAACTAATTGAAATTAAGGATATAATTGCACCATACTGCATTTTTAATAAAGACATATATACTTATTCCAAAATTATTTGAGTAATAATGCCATTTTAGCTTACTTATGCCTTTAAAAATCAGTACATTGTGCCCATAGTGTGATCCAGGCTTATGAATAAAATTCTAACGAAATATCGCTCATTTACTCAAAGAAAAAATGGAATTTTTGAGTTAATGATGCAGAATTAATCCTCATACATATGTATGTCTTCATATTGTGTAAAAAGTTCATTCAAATATCTTGTACTCTTGAAAACAAAATAAAATATTTGCATGTAAAATTTAGGGGTAATATTTCATAAAATGTTAGGATTTACCAAATTAAGATTATTTATATAAATAATTATTTTATTTAATTGTTATACTAATTTAATTTATTAATATTTATATTAAATTATTTATAATAAAATAAATTTACATTGTAAATTGAAAACTTTACACTCGTTTTCTGCAAACTAGTTTTTTGAGTTGTGACGTTCTTTCAGTAAATGAGCGATATGTACTTATAACCAAATTCAAAATGGCAATCACAGGACAGTATAATATCAGAAACAAAAAACTGAAAATTATTAGAAACTATCGAGATGGGTATCATATGTGAGAGAAGAAAAATATCATTCTAGAGACAAATAACAAATTCAAATTGGCAACGGTGGAACAGCGCGGACAAACAAAAAATTGAAAATCATTGTCCAAAAATTTAAATTAATACAAATTTTAACCTGTCAACGAAAAATCGACTAAAAATTTATACATATACATATCTGTGGCAATAAATAATAATGGCTTAAGTTGACATAAGTGCTTTTTAATTTTATTACATGTTCTTATTCTGTTCTTCAAGATCTATCACTCAGCTAAATTTCAGTTATAAAATGTCATTATTAGTAAAACTATACGCATTTATATTTTAACTTAAGTCTTCATGGAAAATAATACATAAGCCATAACATCTTAACTCAACTTATTTCTTTTTTAATGTAGCTGCATCAATATTAAAATGTTTAAGCATTAAGTTCAATAACTAACATCCCATCCAAATTATTCCTCATAAAAAAATTATATTTAACTAAGCGTTTAAAAAAATATCTTATCTCAGGCTTTTCGCATTTTTCAATTTAACCTAAAGCTCTTATATCGACTTACTATCAATAAAAATTATTTTGCCATTTAATATAATAGTTTAAGTTCACTTTAGTTTTATTTTTTCTGACGATGGATTTTTTCATAACATCTTAACTCAAAAGCAACGAATATTAACTAATAAAACGTTTTCTTATTTTATAAAATTAACCTGTTTGTTCTAAATAAATGTGAATCTTTTTCGGTGGCAAAAAATGTTATATAAAAACCAAACACAATTTATTTTAGACAAAATCCTTAATATCTGAAAACACTATGAAACCATCCAACCGATGTGCTTTAAGCCGATTTCATTAGAAAATGGTTTTATATACCTAAAACACTGCATTAGGTCGAATCGGTCCATATAAATTTTTTTCCGAATTTTAAACATTTGCAAATTTCTGTAACTTAGGCACCTCTCTCAATATGTAGATCCACTAAGAAGGAATTTTCGGATATTCAAATTTCAATGAGGTAAAAATGGATAATATTGGTATCACATTTCCGGAACTGAAAACCTATCACCAAAACTCAAACTTATTCTGAACTTGTGCAATAAATAAATAGACTGGTGTGTGGTTCTTTTTGAGGTTTTACTCTTAACGGGATAAAACGGGAGAAACCGGAGTTTTGGTACTTTATGTAATCCCATTTATCCTGGAAAGCAATAAGCATAGATATTAAATTTAAATATAATTGCAGTACTTCTAGGAAAACTTGAAATGAATTTTGGCTTTTTTGCAATTCGAACGTATAATTTGACCAATTGATCTCTCTTTTTGGTACTTCTTACAAAAATAATTTTAATGATTTACACTGATTTGCCCCTCGATTTCTAGCGGTTACTGTTTCCAGTGTGCCTTCGCCATAACCTTCAATATGACTCAAGGCCAATCTCTAAGCTCAAATTGGAAAATGTCTGTTTTTGTACCGAGCAGTTACATGTTGCTTGCTCTAGAGTTGGAGCACCGAAAAATTTCAAAATATTATCTATCCGATAGCTTTAACATTGGTGTAGCTATAAATTTTTTCTAAAGGGAGGGGATGTTTGGCTGGTGATTTTCATTGGTAATGTTAAAATAGTTAATTACATGCAATATTTTTTAAAAATATTGCTGGTAGGGGGGAGCAATTTTGGGAGGGAGGGAATGCTCCCCCATTTATGTGTAGGATGTCACGAGTTTCTTACACGTTACTTACATTAAGTTTATTTATAGTAAAAGCTCAAACATTTTACAAAAAATATCCTGCAATTTCTTGCTACATCCAAATATTAGATTTTTTGGCAAAAAATTCAAATATTCGATCAATGCTGGATGTAGGGTGCACCTGAAAAACTCTATAACATTTCTTTTGTTGTATTTCTTAAGACCTCTTCTCTTAGAAACAGTCAAAGTGTTTATCAAATACTTTGATTGCAAAATTATTCCTTGCTACAATTTTTGAGATACGAGTATCAAAAATATTTTGTTTTTGCATATGAATTTAAGTAAAGCCTTTTTTTAAATAACAAAAAAAAAAACGATGTTTGCTAGATAATAAAGGAGTTATGTACTAACGGCAAACTAGTAACCACCCTACGATATGTAGCAAATAATATCGGCGGTTGGTTTCTGGTTTGCGGCAAAGTATATTCAAAATACATTATGTCTGCAGCAAACCAGAAACCAACCGACGATGTGTCAATAAATCGTGTCGCCGAGTACCGAAAACATAAATGATTATGTCTTCCCCACCCGTAAATTGTTGCAAACTAAATGTTTCCCTTCCAAATGCTTTTGTATCTAAAGGTCGGGGCACAATGAATCCGTCATGCGTTAAACTTCGCGTTTTTCAACTGACAGCTAAGTTGAAATACACGGTTTCTTATGAGGTCGGTTACATTCAGTACGTGTCCGTCAACGCATAGTACAAAATTTGGTCAACTTTTAACTTTTTTCGTACGTTGAGTAGTGTGGCAGATATTTGTTGGTTTTTTTGTATATTCTGATTTAGATTTTTGTGTTTTGTAGCAGCAAAAACAAAATTAAACAAAAGAAATAAACGAAATAAAAAAAAGTTGAATTTAATAAATAAAATGAAGAATCGACCTATAGAAGCTGTTCAAATGATTCCGTCAATAAAGTACTGCCAACCTGCTCCGTGGTTGCGTTAATGTCAGTGGGAAAAGGCGAAGTTTAACGTATGACGGTTTCATTGTGCCTCGGCCTTAAGCCCGTGGTCGGCAAATTAATGGGGCCGCGCCTTTTAATATACTCTTCTTGTTGTGTGTATCGCATACTCTTAAGAATAAGCGTTGCCAGAGAAAAAATTTTATCCCCACAATAAGAAAATATGTGTGATGGGAACTTACTAAATTTTTTATTTTCAGTAAATTATTATGGCAAACCAGAAGGTTTGGTTTGTCAACGTGCCTTGTCAGGCATCCAAAAATGTGACATGCAAAGGCATTTTCAAACATGTATTTAAATTACACTGTACAACAGCCAAAATAGCCTTTAGATAAAAGTATGCGGACTAAATTATTGTTTCTGCAAGAACCAAAATGGATAAATAGTGGAAGAGAAAATCAGTTTCGAAATGAAAACTTTTCATGACTAAATAGCGAGATATCTTTCCAAATTAAAAAAGCAGCTATTAAAACTACTTTTTCCACTGTCGAACGTCCAGAGGTTCCATTTTGCAAAAAAGGCGGAATATGGGAAAAGAAGAGCAGCAGCGGAGCTTTCAACGGCAAACTGATTTACTAGTACAAGCAGCAGCAACCTCAGCTAGGCTAACTCAGCTGCAGTTCTTAAGGAAACCATAGCAAGTCTAACAAAACCTTCCAAAATGAAAAAAAATGTACTCAGAAAGTCAACCTAAACCAATTCCTCTTTCTGGAGATGAAGCGTTAGCTTTTTTCATAGAAAACACTTTCACAAGAGCACAGTATAACGCAATACGTCGTGAAAGTAAATCGAAAAACTGTGACATATATCCTCACTATAACCAAATTCTAGCTGCGGAGTCAAAATACCGACTCTTCAGCTGAATAGCTTCACAAGATTTACAGGTCCGACAGATTGCATCATGCTCGCAAAAACAGCAGAACTAACAACCTTCTGGATGTTTTCAACAGAGCTTTAGATACATCCGATCCAATAAAAAAAAAACCACTACGAACAAGGCGAAATTTTATCGGCTAGTTCAATAAATATTTTTAGTCAAATGTGTCTAGAAACTGAATTGATACAATCAATTTGACTGAAAACTAGAGTAAAATGATTTTTTTAATAAAAAATTAATAATGAAATAAATTGACTTTTTTTGCATCTTCCCTCTCATTGTGGCTCCAAAATGTTTAATGTTTTAAAAGTTACTAAGTTCGCACGGAAAAAGTAGGTGTTTGAAATATAGTGCGTTGGTTGAATTGACATCAGCATCATCCTTCATCAAATGTTCGTAATGACACCATTCGAAATTTCGTTCGTTCATCCGCGCTTCCGAATAAGTCTAAAATCCAAAATCTCTCATAGCAATAACGAACTTATTTTCGGACTCAGCTAGAGAAATGCAGATTTAAACTTTCTGAGTTTATTTATCCTACTGGATACCTTCTTATCAAAGAATGAAAATTGTACGTACATACATGCATTCATTACCTTTTATAATTTTTCCAGATTTTCTATGCCTTTCGTTAATAATGAGCAGGGAAACCACAAATATGCTCTAAAAAAAGTGTTTTATGCGCATTCAATATGCACTAAAAACTTGTAAATATGCGCTTAAAAGTCAAAAAATATGCTCTTAAAAATAGAATAAATTGGTTTATTTGTAAATGAAGATATATTTTTTAATCAAAAATTCAACAACATTTGCATATAAAATAAGAAACAATAAATAACCAGAAAACGGAAACATAATTAACAAAGATTAACTGGGTTTGAAGTGCACGTTAAAACAAAATTACTATAAAAATTTTTACTAAAACAAATTAATTTTTATTGGATGCATAAGAATTTAAATTTAATTTCAAAAGATCATGATATCAGAATTAAGCCTTTGGAACTGTATTTTGGATAAATAAGACAAGATTTTAATTTATAATTTTTATTGCAATAAATAACATAATATTGACCTAGAGTTTCAAATAAAAATCTTTTCTGTCCCATCTTAATGAACTTTCATACATTTATAATGTTCCTTCAAGGTCTTTTCGGGGCAGAGTAAATCACATGTAGCTAAACTGAATTTGTATTGCAACTAACGTCCGTGAAACTGCGTTATATATAAAAAAATTATACACTACATGGAACATTGGAACAGAGATTTAGATGGCGAAAATTAAAAATAATTTGTAAGCATATTAACCCAGATAGCACATGAAAAAAATTTTCTTTAAAACTTAAATTTTTATTTCGAAAACAAAATTTTAATGCGTTGCTAAAAAAAAATTCATAACATTTCATAAAATTTTTTTTTCGGAATAGAGTTTTTTTTTAAAGGATGGTGGTGTCAAGCGGGTTGAAATAAAATAAATTCCATAAAGTATCAAAATATGCCCTAAAAGCGTAAATTATGCTCTAAAAATTCGAAAATATGCTAAAAATATGCGTGTAAAACTGATATATGCATAAACATGCTTTAAAGGGTAAAATATGCAAAAATATGCAAAAATATGCACTAACAAATCGATGCCAAAATTCATTAAAAGTTCTGAAACGGATAAATATCTTGTCCCCGCATTAATACGTGATACAAGAAAAAACATGCAATTGCATATTTGCGGTTTCCCTGATAATGAGACAACTACAACTTAATTGAATTAAATTCTTTATTTTTTTAGTTATTGTGTGTCCATCATTATCATACTCCGTTCTTTAACTGACGATTAAATTATTTATTTTACACTTAAAAAGCGCGTACATGTAAACTAGGCGTGCGTTTTACGCATGTTAAATTGAATCAATAAAACATAATCAAAGAATAAAAAATATTTAAACAAAGATTCTGCTTCAAACAATAAGAATATGAGAATTCATGTCTTGTGGGTGTTAAAATTTTCGATTTTGATTTTTTTTTATAAAATTTGGATGAATACAAGTACCACACATACACAGCCACACATACATATGCACATAAGTGGTATTATAATTACCATGCCACGTAAAGTATGTAAGTGTGAACACGCTATTCAGTGAGTACTTAAATAATTGAGTGTGGGTTTTAAATGAATAAAGTGTTTTTTTTTAACTTACCTTGATACGAAATGTAACGGGAATCGTTTTCGATTAATTCATAATTAGCCTCTAAGTCAATCAGCTGCTGCTGGCGATATTGCTGGTGGTGATGAAATCCCTCGATAGGATTATGGAAACTCACCAATGTGACAAGAAATATTAAGATTTGTAACAACATTTTGTTGTTTTTATAAGTTTTATCTAGCAGGTGCAATTTTATCATACTGTAAATATAAACAAAACACAAATTTATTAACAATTAAATGGCAAATGCTTGTACGAGTACGTTTTAATAAATTTATCTAAAAATGGAAAGAAATGTGAGGTAAATAATAAATTGAAGTGCGATAACATATCGCTAATAAATAATAGTTATTTAGCATTAATATTGGCGTACATAAAATTACGAAACTTGAAAGGATGATCCATCGGGACAACCTTGTAATTTAGAGTTTTTAAAATTGTACAATGAAAACTTCCTGCGATATGGAGGTGTGGCTTACGTGTATGTCCCCGGACATGAGCGTAATGGCTCCTTTTTAGGGTTTCGTACACCAAAGGTGAAAAGAAACCCTATTGTTGTCGCTGCGCTATTCGTCTGTCCGTCCCTCTGTCACAGGGTATTTTATCGAAAACCGTAAGAGCTACGGGCCTGAAATTTGGACACAGTGTGTAGACCCTTGGCCGCTACAAGAAAAAATACATGACAGTTGGAAAGTAATCGGTGTTCCGAAACGAGCAACGAAAAATTTTTAAATCCCTTGTAATATATATACAATTGTATGTATATACTCTTGAATTTTGTAAGGTTAGTGTATTTTTATACAGACTACAACAATTAACACTAAAATTTCAAAAAATTTAAATTAAAGGGTGTTCCATCAGTTAATGCAATTTTGATAACTTGCTGTATCTTGGAAACCGTAAGAGCAAACTTCTTGAAATTTTCAAAAACGGTAAAACAAAAAAATCCCAAAATTATAAAATCGCCAAACCGAAAAAAAATCGCCAGAATAAAAAAAAAATTCGCCAAAACGAAAAAAAGCACCAAATTAAAAAAAATTTCTAAATCGAAAATAAATCGCGAAAATCTGGAAAAATCGCCAAAATTAAAAAAGTCACCAAATTGAAAAAAACGCCAAAATAAAAAATATCGCCATAATGAAAAAAATCGCCAAAATTAAAAAAAAAATCGCTAAAATAAAAAAAATCGCCAAAACGGAAAAAAACTCCAAAAACTGAAAAAAATCGCCAAAACGAGAAAAAAGCGATAAAAAAACAAAATAAAATATTTCACGACGATCCTCACAATTTGTAGCCCATTAAGAAGTAACTTACCTGACCCATATGTGAAGATGATCAATCGTGTAAATTGGCTGGGGTTCAAAAAATATCTCAGCAGTCATTGTACGGAAAACATTACGCTTAGAACACCCGATGATATTGAATCGAACATTGCCAATCTCAGCGAGAATATTAAACAGGCTGCTGAACATGCCACTATCTCCCATCCGCAGATTGGGTTTAATAAAATTTATTCTACAGACATTGAACGTCTCGTACGTGAAAAAAGAAGGGCTAGAAGGGAATGGCAACAGCACAGATCACCACAAAATAAAATCAGATTTAAAGAGTGCACTAAACGACTCCAAGAGTTGCTTGCATCTGAAAAAATTGCATCTCTTAAAAATTATCTGGAGGGTCTAGCTGTTACACCGGCGTCTAATTACTCCTTGTGGCGCGCTGCCAGAAAGCTTAAAACACCCGTTGAGTATAAGCCACCTCTACGCACATCTACAGGAGGTTGGGCAAGAAGCGATACTGAAAAAGGTAAAATATTTGCTGAGCACTTAAAATCCGTTTTTACGCCAAATATATGTACTGGTGTTGCTGATTTGCCGAATATAGTCGCTCTACCCCCTCAACACATAAAGTTTAAGACGCGTGATTTACAAAAATTAATTGCCGAACTCAACCCGAAGAAAGCTCCGGGTATTGATGGAATTAGTAATCAGATGCTGATGAACTTGCCTCGTATTGCAATGAGAATCCTGTTATTCATATTTAATGCTATTTTACGACTGGAGTATTATCCACACAACTGGAAACTTGCCAAGGTTAAAATGATTCCAAAGCCGGGCAAAGATATAACAAAGGCTGAGTCATATAGGCCAATAAGTCTACTATCTACAATGTCAAAGCTTTTCGAAAAACTGCTCAAAACAAAATTGTCCCCAATTCTAATTAGTAGTGGGTGCATACCAGACCATCAATTTGGTTTTAGAAGTCAGCATAGCACCATTGAACAAACTCACAGATTAGTTCAATTTATAAGAAGAACTTTTGAGGGAAAAAAGTATTGTTCTGCGCTGTTTATTGACGTTTCCCAGGCATTTGATAAAGTGTGGCATGAAGGCCTTATTTTAAAATTGAAGACTTACTTACCAATAAACATTTTAAATCTTTTGGAAAGTTACATTATTTCCCGTAAGTTCACTGTTGCGGAAGGAGACTTTACAAGTAGGCCTGAAACAATTTCATCTGGTGTGCCACAGGGGAGTATACTGGGACCAGTTTTATATTTAATTTATACTTGTGATATGCCTGTGAGCAGTAGTATCCATACTTCCACATTTGCCGACGATACAGCCTGCCTTAGTATGCATGAAAACCCTGATGAGGCATCCCGCAAACTCCAGGAACACATTAGCCAGATGGAGCTTTGGTTAAACTTGTGGAGAATCAAGGTAAATGAACAAAAGTGTGTTCAAGTAACATTTACTTTACGAAGAGATACTTGTTCCCCCATTCGGATTAACAATCAAGTTGTTTCTCAACATTCACATGTGAAATATCTTGGTATACACCTTGATCGACGACTTACATGGAAACACCACATTGATTCTAAGTTAACTCAAATGAAACTTAAACTAACTCAGGTACATTGGCTGATTGGTCGAAATTCAACACTTAGCCTAGACTGTAAACTTTTAATATACAAATCGCTTTTAAAGCCAATATGGTGCTACGGAATTCAACTATGGGGCACTGCTTCAGCTTCAAATGTAGAGAAAATTCAACGCAGGCAAAATAAAATTTTACGCATGATAACATCGGCTCCATGGTACATCAAAAATTCAAATATACATCGTGATTTGAATATGCCACTAGTGACTGAAGAAATTGCAAAATTCGCTGGCAAATATTTAACAAAACTCGAGTCACATCCTAATCCGCTTGCCCGTAATATTTTGAACTTTACTGGACACATCCGCCTAAAAAAGAGGGACACAATGGCTCTTATTCACAGCACTCCAGATGGGACTTCTTGAAAATACTTTTTTTTTTTTTTCCTTTTGATTATCACTACTTACATATGTATTATATATAACTACTACTAAGCTTATGTCCGGCATTGGTCGGGCCTAATTATATTTTTTAGATTTAAGATTTGAATACTTATTGTTAGTTCATATATGAAGATACAATAAATAAAAAATTCATGCATAAAAAAAAAAAAAAAACTTGAAAAAACGCAAAAAAACGCCATATTAAAAAATGCCCAAGGCCCAACGTACGGAACCCTTCGAGCCCGAGTTAAAGTCGCACTTTGACAATTGACAAAATCGAATGGAACCAAGTGACCCGAACACTTTCTCTTTTCTAGGAAACCTGTTAACCTAAGTCTAGGTAAGTAGGCAACTAGACAAATCTAACCGGGGCCACACCCGTTAAAGTTTCTATTGAAAAATTTATTTCAAACGTTGTCAACATAGCGTACTGCACATATATATAATGCTTTAATTTTGCATTTTAACAGAGAATTTTACGAAACTTTGCACACACCTTGAACTCTTGTTATGACACAATAATTTTTTTTCCAAAGGACTTTTTTGCACTTTTTCTAATCCGATTTTTTTTCGAAACATTGCACACACTTTGGACCCTTGTAATGGCACAGTTCTATATTTTCATATGAAGCTTACAGCAGGTTTTCATATATGTATATGTTTTGGAACATAACATTTGTTTTTCCACATGTTTTTCCACAAAATTTTTCACGTAACTTTAGTTAACTTGTTTTGCTCCTAAGCATGTCGAAATATGTCCATGCAAGTCTGCGCGGATATCTGAAAACTTGTGCGAAAAAGCCGCAATATACTGAAAATATGTGGCACTATAAAATATTCAATCCTTAAACAAGTAAGAAGCAAGCAGTAAGGGTTGTTGCCTTGATAATACAATCAAATTTATTTCTAAGCGCACACTTACATTCAAAACAAAAACAAATTTTAATATTTTGTTGTTGTTTCAAACAGACAAATTTTCAAATGGAAGTGTGCGACAACTCGAACGTTGTCGACATCGTGGATATTAGAGCGTCTCGCCCAATAGGCAAGAAAAAAAAGTTCTCCGTACACCAGCGAATATAAAGTAGATATTGTTCCAAGGACATTTCAAAAAATTTTTTTTATTTTTTAAGTTTTTTCGTTATATCTTCCATATTTACAGCCCGATCTTAAAGTTTGATATAGGGAATTTTTCGTCTCAGAAAGGCCAATATTTTTTGCTTTTAAGTCCATTGACCTCAAGTGTACCGTTCTTGTACTTACCCCCCAAATCTCATTTTCTACTACCCTGATGTTAGAAATTTATAGCTCGCGAAAAATCATAAAACTTTTGCTAAGAAAGTATTTCGATAATTACAGCACAGCTATTAAAAAAATGCTTTTATAAATTCATTGTTGCAGACCGTAGGGGTCACTTTTTTAAATTTGTCATAGATTCAGTATTTACATTCAGATATTAAATTATAATATATCGATGAGTTTGTCTGAGGCAGACCAATTTTTTTTAATTAAAAAGTCTTTGACCTCAAGTAACCTTTACATCATACCTCAATTTATAGAACAAGGAATAAGCAACAAAAAGCAAAGTAAAATAATAGAAATTTTAGTCAATCATATCTCGACGTGATTCAAGTTGGCTACATTTTTGACATGGCCTAAGATTCGTTTACCCAAAACACAAAGAACATAATGGAATCACTTTTATTTCTTTTGCAAATATTTAGTGGAAACGTTCTATAAGTAGGGTTTGGGAAACGGGAATTCCTGGGCGGGAAATCCCGGGAAATGTTTGGGTAATATTCTCGGGAAATTTTTGATATTTTCCCGGGAAAACGGGAAATTTAAAGTACACGTTATTTCATAAATATGTACATATATCGCACATTCAGTTCAATAATGTCATAACTCAAAAAATTCGTTTTTTAGCCTAATAATGCAAAATAATAATGAATTTCGTATTTTATCTTGCGTAAAATTTTTATATAAATAGCTTGTACTATTCTGAGACAGGAATATTTGTTTATGGCTTCATTGAGTTGTAAGTAAATTGAAAACTTTAAACGTGTTTTCCAGTGATGAAATTTGGGTTTTTTGGTTTAGGGCCAAATTAACAATTTAAAAGTGCCAAATTTACTTCTACTTAAATCTTTGAGCTTTTTAAATTCTGTGTGTTCGAATTGTAATGTTAATAACAGAAAAATTCGAACAGTTTCCGTTTCGAATCGAAATACATAATAACCCCCCCAGTATAAATAAAAATCTCCAAAAATAAAAGTACTCAAAGGTTTGAAGGAATTAGTTGAATTTTGAGCTGAAAGGGCCAAAATATCCTAGAGAGTACCACAGGGCTATCAAACATCCAAAAGTGCCACAAATGGCACAATTGTGCCACATTTTGCATCACTGGTGTTTTCTGCAAAACTTATTTTTTGAGTTATGACGCTATTGAACTGAATGTGCGATATATCGTAGACTTTTGTGATACAAATATTTATGAAATGGCGTAAGTTACAGTCAAATTTTTTTTTCATTCATTAAGATTCATTCATTTTATTATAATCCTGTTTTACATTAATATCAACATTTTCATTGTTTTTTTATATACGAGTAATACAAAAGTTCTTTTGAACGATTGTATGAATAAATTTAAACGATAAAATTGTTCAGGGTCTACTTCAAAAATGTTATGTTTCTCATCGTCTGTTTATACACTAATACCCTGTTTATCGATGTCGAAGGAAATTTTTCATTCTAACAATTACATTTAAAACAAAATTAAATTTTAAAATTTTGTTTTTGTTTCAAATGTAAGTGTAAGAACGAAATAATTCCTTCGACACCGATAAACAAGCAGTAAAATGATCATTAAATTTTTTTATATAAAATAAAAAACTGAGCTGTTTATACGGAAATTTCATAAAAATTCTATAAAATTGAAGTAATACCATTTCTGCTAATTCTCCATTGCTCTATTTGAAAACTGCATGCAAGATGCATTTAGTAAAGGGCGTTTCTGACTATAATACAAGTATTAATACTTTTGTAGAAAATGAAACTCTGACATGCTGAGTTGTTATTGTTTTTTTCAAATTCTTGAAACTGAAATTATATCAGCGAGGCGATTTATTCAAAAGTATTAATAGCCTCTATGGCTGTCTTTTAATCACTATAACATAAGAAAGTGGAATACTTTTTATAAAGTACACAATTCGATGTTAAACAAACTTGAAGTGATTTTTGCGAATTAGTGAAAATTTTAAGCTTACCTTTTATTTTATTAACAAAGTTATGTTTTCATTGCCGGTAAAAAATATTTTTCAACTTAACTTCACATGAAACATTTACCCAAAAAAGCGTAACCACTAAATATCGATGAAAACCCTTTTGGCTCAGACACATGTTTCTTAAGTTAAATATGACATTGCCTATTTATTATGTATTAAAAATGTTTCACTTAATAAACATGTGTCTGAATCAAGATGGGTTTCAATAGTATTTAGTGGTCACACTTTCTTGGGCAAATGTTTGCCCAAGTTTCACCATACCTTAAGAGACAACAAAAAAAAAATACAAATCAAGAACAACACAAATAAGCGTAACTGCTTTCGCTACACCCTTCACCATAAAGCCTGATACTCTGTTCGCAATTTCGTGCGAAATGCTGTCAAACTACATATAAAAGTATTTGGTATGAAATATTTGCGAAATAAATTCGCAAGAGTAGTACTCTGTTCTTGGTGTGAAAAACACGGAAAATCATGTCTTTCCATGCAAAATTAATCTGGCATCATTTTAGTTTAGCTGCGAAACAACATGAGCAGTACTTTTTTCGCACGGAATTTTAACAATGTTGCATACTTTCAAGCAATAAAAGCAAGAAATTTATTTAAAAAACCGCGAGTTGGGCTACATTTAGTACATGTCAAAATTTTCACGCGAAATAACGAATGGCACTGAAAATTTTTCACAACTTCGAACAGAGTACCATGCTTAAACTACAAAAATCGTGTTTCATCGTGGAAACTAAATGTTACTTTAATTCAAACTCCGCCTAACTTTGGTCTTGGCCTAACAATCTTCGTTCGAACAATCACATTTTCATTTCTAAGAAAGCATTAAAAACCCTGTACTTGAGAATGATTAAAAAATTATTCCTGCAGTTAATATTCATTACAGTTTGAATAAAAGTAAACAAAAAATATTTTTATTAAACATAACTATACATTAAAAAAAAAAAACAAATTTAAAAAACAGACTTCATTAAGCTTACTAGACTTATATGTATGTGATACTGCTTGTTCTCACATAAACTTTTACAGTATACCCCGTTTAATTACTCATCGTTTAAATACCTTTATCGCTTATTTACCCCAAATACTGAATCCCAGCTTAATTACTCATTTTGGGTAATTACCCAGAAATAGTTTAGCCCAAAATAAAATTTCCCCTAAAATCTCCGTGCACCTTATCTATTTATTTTTTGTAATATTAATTGTTTTCAGTACATAATAAAATATTTTATTTGAAGAAATACATATGTATGTGCATTTTATTTCAAGTAATTATGTACTACACACCACAGTGAGTTCGGATAAATGAATTTCTTAAGGTATTTAAGCGTACATATTCTCATAATTACCCATATGAGGTAATTAAAGGTCTTCGCTTTAATACCTTTCCCGGATAATTACCCCAAAAATCATGACATTTTTGATTAGGTAATTAACAGGGGTTTACTGTATTGTATTATAAATTTGTACGCAAAAACCCTCTTATATGTACATATATAAAATAAATGGCATTGAAATTCTAAGAACGCTTCTTACTTAATTCTACACAAGATCTTTTTGCTGAATAAAAATTCCAATTTACAAATTTTTATTATCCTAATGAATACATGTATTTGGCAATATATTAAAACAAAATTCTAGTAAGGAGTTATTACAGTATATAAATAGCAAGTTACTTGTGAGCGATGTAAGTGCTAATGTCACTTTTCTGTGTACTGTTTCGACTATGTGGCAGTTACCCACGTGGTACGTGGTAGTTACCCAGTTGGCCACGTCTTTAAGACATCTTTGACGACAGGTACAAGACAACGGTAAGTCGTAGAAGACATATTGAAGACAACTCTATACAAATCGTCGATGACATTTTCATACAAATGGCGGTGAGGTCACACAAGATGACAATGTCGCTCAGATTGTCGTCAACACTGCTTTATTGAAGACAAAACGAGGGACATTATCACTCAGATTGTCATAAGTACACTGTCGCGCAGATTGTCTTTAACAAAGTCTTATTGAAGACAAAATGTATGACACTCTCGCTCAGATTGTCGTCAATACGGCTTTATTGAAAACAAAACAAGGGACATTATCGCTCAGATTGTCCTCCACAAAGTTTTATTGAAGACAAAACGTGTGACATTGTCGCTCAGATAGTCCTGAACGACGATTTCGTTTAAATTGTCTATTGGAAAACCCAATCGACAAGCGACATGTGGTACATTAATCGTCGAAGACAATGTCATCTGTGACGATTTGGCCAACTAGGTAATCGCGTTTCCAATACAATATAATAAAATTAATACAAACACCAAAGAAAAAAGTTTTCGAACTTTTTTGAGGATAATTTAAACATAAAAAATCATGACTTCCTTTATAGTGTTTTCACACTGCAAGTTAAAACCAGGTTTTAACGTTAAAACCAGGTTTTAACGTTAAAACCGCAAACAGCTGATTTTGCATTCACACTGACAGTTTGCTAAATTCAGGTTTTAATTCACAGACTGTCTAATAACTTTGCTGAAAATAAAATAAATCTCCTGCAGAAATGCGTGTGTTTGTTGTTGTATTTTTTTCTGCTTTTTATAACACTTATTTGACAAACTGTACAACTGTTTTTGTTTGTATGAAAAACTAAGAAACTTTACAATGCGCTCTAAAATGGAAATTATTGTATATTTTGTAAATTAATATTTTAAAATTATGGAACTAGTAATACAAAGTGAAGAAGTGCTTGGAAATCAAGTTATTTTATATAAAAAATGCACAAATAAATCACAAAATACAACTTTTTCATCCGTGGATCGATTTGTAATGTCGTTTATTTTCACTTTCCAGAGGTCAATGAAAATATTTTTGTTGTTTTCTTTCCAAAAAACTCTTATTTTTCTATAATTTTTAACTTATTGTTGCTGCTGCATCCATTTTTAAGTTGAAAATCTTTCAGGCGCCATCTCTTGTTATTCACTGGCATAAACATTATCAGCTGCTACCGGTCATTTTAACTTGGCAGCACTGAATTTACCACAGCGAAAACAGGGTTT
This sequence comes from Tachina lurida, assembly GCA_944452675.1. Lineage (NCBI taxonomy): Eukaryota > Metazoa > Arthropoda > Insecta > Diptera > Tachinidae > Tachina > Tachina lurida. Next base: position 42,106,688 of record OX101754.1, read on the forward strand.
CATTTCATAAAACCAAAATAAAACCAATTCAGAAATGGTTTTAAGTTGGATTTAACAAACACAATTTGTATGGTAAAACCAGGTTTTAACAGTTGGTTTTAACATTAAAACCAATTTTTATTAAAACCAAGTCAGTGTGAAAACACTATTATACTCGCATATCCTCGATTTGTTGTTTTGTTGTGCATTTAGTGTTATCCTCTAATATAGTCTTCCTTTAACACTAAGTGCTACTACTAAAACTTCCCACTAATTAAAGTTTCTACCAGACATATAAATATACATATCGTCGGTTGGTTTCTGGTTTGCGGCACAGTATATTCAAAATACATTATGTCTGCAGCAAACCAGAAACCAACGGACGATATATTGGTTATTGCACTTTAACTTAAATCTAATGGCGTTTTCTTTTCTAAAAGAAAAGTGTAACATATATGTTACATGTAATTTGGCAAAATTTTTAAATGCTCACCTGATTTTTAAGAAGTGTTGCATATTTTGCGTTTACAAAAGAACAATTTTCCAACAAGTTTCGGCATAAAACAATGACGAACTATAAAATGATTCATTTTTTTCATAGACAATAACAAAAACAGCTGTTAATATGATGCTGCACTCATGCCCCTTTAATGAAAATGAGTGTTGAACATGTAGCATTTTTCTTCTTTTTAAGGGCAACATCTTGAGAAAAGAACGCGTTGATTTTTAAAATAATACATACTTTTCAGAAAAGAACACAAAGAAATGTAAAAGGCAGCATAAGTGCAGCATATTGCTCAGAAAAGAAAACGCCATAAGACTGAACGACAAACTAACGGCAAGTTGTCGGTAAATTTTAAAGCGATCCCTAAACTTTTTATACTGACAATATTTCTGTTGCAATAAGGAAAAAGTGCTTAAGTCATACTTTACTGTTTTGCTGGAGAGCACTTTAAAGCTTTCAAGACGATTTTCAGAAGTTTATTTCCTTTGCAGTTAACCCTACGTCTATATCTCATATACATATTTTTATCATAACAAAAGTCAAACTTTATATTGAAAAATAATTTTTTTTATGTTTGCTCTTTTATCTATATGGAATTTGATATTTGTTATGAAAAAAGTATACCAGGTGTAGACGAAGGGTAAGTTGGGAAATTCTCTATTGACCTTTATTTTTTAAGCAAACATCGTTCTACACACTATTGGCCCTGTGTATAAGCAAAAATTGGCATGAAGTTAGCATAAGTGACGATATTGAATTATATGTTTACGAGTTCCTCCATACAATTCGACATTAAAAATTATCGCATTGCCTCATTTTAACCCATCTCTAGGTCCTAGCATGATTTTTAATGTGAAGTTTCATGGTAAAACTCTTTATGATTATGTTCAATTTTGCCACTTATGCTAACTTCATGCCAATGTTTGCTTATACATAGCGCCGTATAAGTAATACATTTTTAAGTTGAAATATACTAAAGTATAACCTAAATTAAGTTATTATTCCCAATGAGATTAGAAGTCATAGGGCTATAACTTCCTGAAAAACTACACATATTAATTGAGATTTTTACCAGGGATACTCTGCAGATTACGGAGGTACCACTAACTCAAAATTAGCTTATATCGACTTAAGCACTTTTTCCTTTTTGCCACATATTTAATATGGTAACTTCAGTTTAATTATTTTTAATTTCAACAAAATATGACATAAAACAAAAAAACACAAAATAATTCTAAACGAAAAAAAAATTGTGCAAATAAACAAAAGCGTGTAGTTGCCACTAAGTACTTTTCATAATCAGTGGGTCTGCTCTGTAATTAGAAACGAAAGAAAATGCTTTCGAATTTTTAGGCTAATAATGTAAGTTCGAAAACATTTTCTTACGTTTCAAATTACAGAGCAGACGCCCAGAAGAAGTCCATACTTTTATTACTACATTTTTATTTTTTTTTTACTGAAAAAAGTAATAACCTATTTTGAACATGTAATATAAAAGTTTTGAGCGTATGTATTATATTTTTGACTACGAAGAAATTATTTCAATAAAATTATATCAAAACGTATGAATATATGCTTCCAACTAGTGTTAGTATTAAAGACCTTTTGAAATCAATGCTACACAAAAAATTTAAGAACTATGTATATCTTTACTTTCAGTGATTATTTCGATGCCAGAATTCCTTCAGAAATAATGGCTAAATCCAGACAAAAAAAGCCAATGAATGCAAAAAAAATAAAATAAATGGCTCAAGGCACAATCGTGCGACTTTATAGAAAATACCACCCTGGTATGATAGAGTTTGTGAGCATTTTTAAAAGACAATAGCAATTTTTCTTAAAGAAGTAACACTCATGCATCGAGTGCATGCCACTATTTGTAGGTGTTACCTTCTTTAGGAAAGGGATACTTGAAGAGAAGACATGTGATGATGTCTGGCTAAATCCAGACAAAAAAAGCCAATGAATGCAAAAAAAATAAAATAAATGGCTCAAGGCACAATCGTGCGACTTTATAGAAAATACCACCCTGGTATGATAGAGTTTGTGAGCATTTTTAAAAGACAATAGCAATTTTTCTTAAAGAAGTAACACTCATGCATCGAGTGCATGCCACTATTTGTAGGTGTTACCTTCTTTAGGAAAGGGATACTTGAAGAGAAGACATGTGATGAAGGAAGAGATAGAGGAAAGCTTTATTCTTTTACAACTCTGTTTTTGCACGTTTTTAATAATGGAGTGTTGCAGCGCCTCTGGTGTCAATGAGATGTATTAAATTTTTGAAGCTGTGTTTAGTATCCATTTTATTGGTTATTTTACTTCGCCGATAATTCTGCTTCATAATAGTGACGTAGGAGGGCGCTCTGATGTTATATTAGCATTAGTACTCGCTGAAGCCGGTGTAGTTCAGTGACCAGTGCTCGAGAACATTAAAATAAAAATAAATACAAATATTGGTAATACCTAAATTAACGTTTCTTCTGGTTTTGCCAGAAAATGGCTGAATTGGACTCACTGGTTTGAGTAAAACTTCATGTGCAAACAATTTTCGCAAATATTTTTTATCAATGGAATAAAGTCACGTTGATGTATATATGTATGTATGTATGCATTACTTTTTTAGTTTCCAAGTTAAGCAAATATTTAGCGACATTTAACAAATCACATGTCCTCAAAATTTTTTGGACTCTCTCCCAGTAAATTTTCACTTCATAACAATTTTTTTTTTGTTCTACTTGCCCTTGTTGAGCTCCCTACTCTAAAAGCCGTAGAACTAAGCTGAACGTATCATTTGTATTCAATATTATTAATGGATTTTTAATCAACGTTCAATGTTCGTCAACGTACATCCCGTAATTTCATTCCTCTATCAGTAAAAGCTTTTAGAACTAATTATGCTGAACCCGATCTTCTTAGAATAATTTGTAACACATTTAAACAGGGTTATAATCGTCTCTTTCGATAACGAGCTGATTTGATCCCGTTTTTTCAGTTTGAGATTATTTCATTCGATATCGAACTATATTATTATATTGTTCGTTAGCGAATGACATAATCTCAAGCTGAAAAAAGTGATCGAATCCGCCCATTATCGAAAAAGACGATTAGACTACAGTTGTATAGATGTAATGACTTTTTATTAAATGTTAATGTATTAAAAAATGCGATTGGTAAGTCATAACAAATCCTTGTTGTATTTTTTCAATATTATTTTTGACAGGTTTTTTCACTTTTCCCTTTGTTTTTTTATTTTTGTAGGCGAATTGAATTATTCCATCAATCAAATAATTTCCATATTTTCATTCGAATCAAATGTTACAAAAGTTATAAATATTTATTTTTAGGACAAGATTAGTAAATAAAGTTCACAATTGTTCACAACAATTTCCTGCAACATCTTTTTTCATGGAGTATGAATCTGTTTGGTTCACACATAGTAAGTTTCATGGCGGTATACTAAAGAATTTTTTCCACTGCGCACTGTGGGCGAAATGGTCGATCTAGCGTCGTTTAATTCAATTTTCAAAGTGTTTAATTGCGCCAAAATTGTGTCTCAATCGATTACTAATATACCACTGAACTTATATATCGATTCTTTTTTGATTGCCATGATCTAGTTGCACAGCAGTGAGCTGTCAAACACAAAATATGTTTCAGGCGGTGCATCAATAAGCTTTAACACGTGTTTTCTTTGCATTGCCAAATATTCTCTAAATTTACATTTGTCTCAATTAAGTGGAAGAAAAGTGGTTTTATTTTTAGTTAGAGGTATGTATTAACTAAAAAAATTTTTGTTTGTGACCTGTGCTTAACTGTTGTAGAAAAAAATAGAGTTGAAGTTGACTATACCACCAACTGCTTGAAAAAAGCCAAAAATAAGACTTCCGTGGACCAGAACTTCTTATATTGGTGGGTATTGGGGTTAGAATATTTTTTTTAATTACTATGTTGTCTTGTGATTGTAAAATATCCAAGTTATCTGCTACTTTATGCTGCTTTACATGATATTGCATTTTTTAGGAGCAATGTCGTTGCTCAGACGAGAAGTTTATTTACTATGGCGCAACGAGCCTGTGGCTACTAAAAAATTTTCTGCCGTTGAGAGTCATATATTTCATAATAAAATTAATATCAACATGTATAATGCTAATGAAATCCTTGTAATAAGCAAAAAAATTTGAAATTTTGTAGCACAATTGGTTCAGAAATGGAAATTCAACCATAGAATCGGCCACAAATTTGAAGAAAACAACACTTAGTGGTTAGACGGACAATTTTTGTTAGTTGATCCACTGACTAATCGTGGGAGACCCGATTAGATGATCGACGAATGTTCCAACAAAACGAAATTAAGTAAAGTTTCCCAAATTGTTAAGGAAACAGCTCACAGTGAGCTCGTACTAGCTACAACGAGCAGTTTATACAAAGAACATTGTGTACCTTGCACTTGTGATTCATCTCGTAGTTCCGAATCGGAATAAAAATCTGTTATTACTATTGCAATTAGTATTGTTATTTTTTTGTGCATTATAATTTAATTTTTGTTATGAAAACAACTGAAATATATGAAGACTGAATAAGGCTAAAAATAGTTATTTCAAAATTTTAAACAAAAAAATAAATAAATAAATGTTTAAAAAAAAGTTGTTCATATTAAAAGTTTAATATATTTTTAGTCCAAAAGAATGTGAAACATTAAATATATTAATAAATTAATTAAATATATTAGCTTTATCATGTTTTCCGGAATGAAATAAACAATGTCTAATTTATGAAAAAAAATGCAACTTTCACAACAACAATATATATATATATATATATATATATATATATATATATATATATATATATATATATATATATATATATATATATATATATATTTAAAAAAAAAATTTATTTAATATTGTAGCTTAATCTATTTTCAACTAAAAAAAATATTACACAAACAAAAAAAATTTTTCCATAAGCGCTATTAATTTAACGCCGCTAGACGAGCCTTTTCGCCCACTGTGCTGCGGCTAGAATATTTAAAATCACAACTTAAAAAAAATCATTTGGAACCAAAAATTAGGCTATTTCTTATTATTAAACTTAAATTTTTTTGAATTTCAATTAATTTTTAAGCTTAAAAAACCTTTTCCCCTTTTGCACATTCACTGGGGCTGTTAGCGGGGAAAATATTTCACGGAGAATCAACTTTAGGAATGAAAATTTAACGGTAAAAAAAATTCCACTTCTTATTCACGATATCAGTAATCGTATGTAATGAATTTACTGCCATATACAAATATTAATAAATAAATAATAATATAACAATATATAAGTCCTGTTTTCTGAAAAGTATTATTTTAAATGAAGTAACGACCGGTAGTTTTACTTATGTAAAGAGTGTATTTTTTATAGAGCAACACAAGTTTAAATCATAATAAAATAAGGAAATATATATTTAATATCAATGAAACGGGCTTTTGAAAATAAAAATTTATGAAATTAATGTTTAAATATGATTTCTGCCATGTGGTCGCCGTACGAAAAAGTTTCGAATCAATTCCTATACTGTTCAGCATTGACAGTAACATTCTGACCATCATCGTTTTTGAAGACATATGGGATCTTATGGGGTTTCGACAAAAGCTTGTGGATTCTACTCAATACAAATGTGACAATTCTGCTTATTCCCATACCCATTCAACCAGAAATGGGCTTTATCAGAAAATGGAACAATTATTTTGATTAAAAATTTCAACAATTTGCACGCGTTGCTCTGGTATAAATAAGTCAATTCATAATGAAATTTCAAAGCAAACTAAACAAAAAGCAACTATCAGCTGTTGGTGCTCAAATAAAGCAGTGATGCCAACTCAAAGTTGTGACACTCTAAAAACACCCTTTAACTAGTTTTTATTTAAAATTTTAATTAAGAAACTAAAAACAACAACAAATCGAACAAATCAGCTGTTTTCCGGTGATTTAGAAAAAATAAAACTACGCCGAAAAACGTAAAATCGTCTGATTTACAAAACAGCATAAAATCGTGTGCATAATTTTAAATCGGTTTGTGAATTGAAATAACATTATTTTCAGAACTGGCCTGTATACGTATAACTTAAGCGTTTAACTACAAAAAAAAAGTTGCAGACTCTAAATAAAATATTTTTAAAGGTATGCGATTGTGTCCCGTGCTTCTATTGTTCATTTTTGAAAATGGAACCACCTGTGGAGCACACCATTTGAAAAATAATTTAAAACATCGGTTCGGTCGTTAAAAATTGCAGTTGGATTGTTTCTGAAATTTAAATGCTTGTGTTTTTTATCCGATTTTGGTTCACAGGGACTTATTATTTTTGAAGCAGAATGAACTATTGAATTAAATCTGTGGCAATATGGAGTAGTAGCTGGAACATGATAAAGCTAAATTTAATTAAATCTACTTAAGTTACTATTCCGTATTCCCACAGAAATTATAAAACGATGACTTCTTTTTTTCCTATAACTTGTACCTTTCCAACAAGATAGGTAGAGTTTATTTTAACTCTGGGAGAAAAAGACAACGAAACAATCAAATGTAGCGTTATACCTACATAAATATAGCAAATGAACGAAATCGAAAATACTTTATTTGTGTTTGAAAGTTATCTGAAAATTTCAATAAACAATTTTAGCATTGCTGAGACAAAACTTTGCAAACCAGTGTAATTAGTGTGCTGTTAAAATCTTATATCCATTTGTTGTTCTTATTTAATTTTACTCCACAATTACTTTACAAAAACCCACATTCAAAATAATTTTTAACAAAAAGAAATGGTTGGCGTAACTGGCGCGCTTAAGGCAGGCACACTGTCATTAATTAGGATCATAATTATTATCAATTCATGTGAATCTATCCAATTTATTTGCATACTTTTATATGTTTGCTCTTTTTAATGGGATGGAATATTTAATAAAATCGTATAAAAACTTTATACGCTTTATACGAACAAACAACACAAAAACAATTTATTTGTAATTTATACTCCAATCAAATAAAAGAAATAATAAAACAATTTTAGATCCGGAATAAACGGATTGATGTACATATGTATGTAAATATGTATGTATATACAACATATGTATCTATCTATGTATGTATCTTTAAAATATGAAAGTATCTAATGTCAGCAACTATGTTGTATCTTACTATAAGCACATAACTGTTTTAATAGTTTGTTTACCTCTAAAAATTAATATAATCCGCTTAAAATTTTGTTAAGATCATTAAGTTTATCCAAGATTTGAGGAAGTTGCAAACGCTTTTCAAATACATTTTTGAATCAAATATGTATGTAGGTATATTATTAAAATTGTTGCATACAACCGATTATTTTTTTAAACTTTTTTTTTAATTAAAAAACATTTATTTGATTCCTTATTTCAATTATTACTTCAATTTGAATGTAATTTTTCTGATAAGACTTTTTGTATTTTTTTTCAACCACATCAAGTTACGAATACCGCTTATGGTTTTATTTTATATAAACTAAAAATTATACACATATTTATGTAAGATACTTTTTTTTAACTTTGAAAACAAACGCATGCGTTCAGTTTTCCTAACACGAAACGTTAACAGCGAAGCATAAGCACGAACTGAATTTTCAAACTCTTGGATTCAAACTCAAAACCCTACAAGAGAGTGAAAACGAATGACAAAACAAAATACAAAAATACAACATAAACAATACAAAATGTTTATGAAGATCGCGGACAAAATAAACTGAAAAGAGTGATAAATATTTAGAGCAGTGTTGCCAGAAATTGAAATTGGTAAGATACCAAATAGCTCAAATAATTTTCCAGAGGATTATACATATGTATGATAAATTATATCTGAATCATTCATTATAAAAATACCTCTTCACAAGAGATTTAAAACGGTCAAGTGATATACTTACAATACCAATTTATGGTAATGTGTCATTTTAGTCCCGTGAACGTGCATAACTGACATTTTTCTGTGTAAACAAGCTGTACACTCAAAAGGTATACATACTAGAGTTCGACCGATTAATCGGCTTCGGCTTCGGCCTTCGGCCAAAAATTGGTAATCAGCCAACATTCGGCCTACGGCAAAAATCGGCCGATTAGCCGAAGCCGAATATTTTTCATTACAAGCTTGAAAAATAAAGTTATGTTTGGTCGTTGCTTGCCGACAGTTTCTATTGTGTTTAACGTTTTGAAAGGGTTGCTTTGAAATACAACCCTGTTCCTTTCTATTTTCTTTTATTTGTACGTTCTTGTGAGTGATAATATGAAAAAGCAATCTAGAAATTGCAAAATAATTTTATTTTTCTTGTTATGTATCCAATAGATATTACAGCTATTTCAGTGATCTCAAAAAAGCAAACTTTTTTCTTAATTCATATAAAATCTAAGTATCATTTTAAAAATTTAAAACATTCGGCTTCGGCTTCGGTTTTGGTAGAAGTTTAGGATTTCAGCCGAAGTTCGGCTTCGGCTTCGGCCAAAAAAAACGCCTTCGGTCGATCTCTAATACATACTTCTTAATGTATCTATTATGATAATAACCAAACTTCTCTTGGGTTTGACTTCTAACAACCAATAATTTCTCGCCGCCGAGAAAGTGGCGAACTGAAGTTTGATTGCCACGCCGATATTTCAGGTACCTTCAGCCTTACAGCAAGTCTTAAAAAACTACATGCATTTTATTTGTATAAATTACTGTGTTACTTTTCAATAGCTGGTGACATTGTGAGAGTATGTGTCTCGTGAGCCAAGGCGCATTTATTAGGTGGCAGCACTACACCATGTGTCTAACATCATTATACCAAGTCAGATGTCAAATTTGGATTGTGTAGGTATAAGACTAAGAACATGCTGATATTCCGGTCATCCTCAAACACCTAACGAATATTCAGTTTTGTATGGTGTTTGACATTTCCTACAAGGAACATACACTCTGACGATGCTACCCTGTTTTGAAAGGTAAAGTGGTAATTCAGACATGTGGTTATTGCTGTTGTAATATTTGTTGTACTAATGCGGGTACCTGATTGATGTGCCTTGTTGTGAGCTATCTATTACTACGTTTATACGCGCACTATTTGCAAATAAAATTATTTGCAAATAAATTAACTCACTGTTTATACGGCTTAGCAAAAGTACACAAACTTGGTAGCACTTCTATAGAAAGCTTACTTATGTTGAGAAAAAAATAGTGTAAATGCACAAAATATTAAATAATTATTTGTTTTAATTGTCATTATTTGCTTCTATCAATGTTTTTTGTTGCAATATTTGTCCATTTATTGTTTTTGTTATCAAACATTTGTAAGCGTGGTAACCTTAGGCATTTTATTTGCAAATAATGCGTTAATCGTGAATAGTTTTCTGAATTAGTAAGTCGCAATAAAAAGAATAATATGACAACAATTTATAGTTTTATTTGCAAATAAGCCCTGCGTATAAACGAAGTATATGTGTATGTGTATATACATAAACTGTAGGCCTGTGCCATACTTGAATAAATTACTTCAAGTCCAACTTTCAAGTCATCTTTCGGTTTAATTTTTCTGTTGAGCTGATAGGAATGTTATATGTCAAACTTTTTACCTTGTAATGATTTTAAAATGTGCTGCCTAATTCATTTGTTTCTACGTTTATACGCGCACTATTTGCAAATAAAATTATTTGCAAACAAAATAACTCACTGTTTATACGGCATAGCAAAAGTACACAAACTTGGGTAGCACTTCTATAGAACATTTCTTATGTTGACAAAAAAATAGTATAAATGTACAAAATATGAAATAATTATTTGTTTTAGTTGTAATTATTTGCTTCTTTCAATGTTTTTTGTTGCAATATTTATCCATTTATTGTTATTTATTACCAAACATTTGTAAGCGTGCCAACCTCAAGCGTTTTATTTGCAAATAGTGCGTTGATCGTGTATAGTTTTCTGAATTAGTAAGTCGCAATAAAATCAATAATATGGCAACAATTTACAGTTTTATTTGCAAATACGCTCTGCGTATAAACGTAGTATGTTATACTTCTTTTGCTTATCTATTTTGAAATCAAAATACTATTGCTATTTTAAAAACGATCTTAAAGTCTTTAAATCCCCACATATGAATATTCAATATTTTGTAAACAATATTTTCTAAAATGTATTTTCAAATTAATATTAAAAATGTTTTTGTTCTTAAAATAACAATGAATGCAAATTGAAACATTTCCGAAAAAGACAATTCATTCGGAAAATTGCTGACAATCAGAAATTTTAAAGAAAAAAATGTTTCACTTAACCTTTCTGAAAGAGAATGAAAGAATCACAATGAAATATTTGCTCAATAATATTAGTTGGTAGCCTGAATATTAGCTGAAAACTGTCTTTTTAATAAAAAAAAATGCTATTTCGAACTTGAAAATTATTTCCAACTTTCCTAATTATTGCATTAATATTAGGCATAAGAACTTAATATTTTCATAACATATTCAGGGTTTTAAAAATTTAAATCCTTTTTGATTTTATGACTTGGTAATAAGAAAAAGCTATAAATTATTAACAGTTCTAGAGGTTTGAACTTAGTTTCAGATAAACCCTTTTCAAATTCTATTTAGCATTGGTGAATATGGGCTCTCTTTCCATTCTATTTGTATCTTGAATGAAAGATCTTCTATCACTTTACATGGACTATGATGTTGAGAATGAATATAATTCTGTTGAAGTTATATGGGAGTCACCAAATTTGACGACAAGCACACATAAGCTATTCAAGAGAACACTGAAGATGGCGCAATGATTCGCTTATCAACCAAATTTTGGGAAAATCTTCCCAAATTAAAGAAAACTTCTTCTTGATATTATAGAGTAAAAACTTCGTCGGAAGAAAAGTATATCTTCCATGATGATTTTTTTTTATTATTTATAACCATATAAAATTTAGAGTACAAAATCATAATCATAATTCGTATATTCGAAATACTCGTAAAAATTGTATTTAAGGATAAAAATATTTTCATTCATTTCAAAAACAAAATTTTTATTTAAATCCTGAAATTGCTAGGGATAAAAATAAAAAAAAAAACAAATATGTTCTACTTACGAATGTTTTAATGTATTCGATTTATGTAGTATTTAATATATCAAAGAAAATAAAACTAAACTGTCGAGATTAAAGGGCGTTAGTTTTATCAAATGGTAAGCACAGATACATTTTTCGTAACCTAAAGCAAAGCTGCAGCCAGGTCCCTTCTAAATATGTATGTAAGTATACCACATCAATCTTTCTGCGCGAATGCTCAATACCCACCGATGAGATGGCGAACAATTCGAACATCAGCCTTTAATTTGATCGATGATAATCTAGCAAGGATGTTGAAGACTGTGGCATGTCACTGCTAGTTATTCTGCTGGATGATGTATTCTTTTCTACAATGCAATTCAGGCGGAGCAGGGAACATGTGATATATAGCGAGAACGATATAGCCTCGCATAGCGACTAGCACAGCAGTACAACTTTTTCAGCTTTTACGAATAGAAATGCGTGTCTATGATCGCTAGTCACTGCGATGCGGGGTCTCTTTTAGGTTCATGTGAAAATTTTTACACTTAAATATCTTAAAAGATTCTTTAAAAGAATACACATAAAACAATAGCCCAAGGCCGATTAATAAGGTCAAGTTGAAAACGCATCTGATCTACTTTTTTTCTGCTTAATTTAATGCGAATTCATATAATTGTTGGCTCGTATGTCAAAACTTGTTTATGTACAGAGACCTGTGCCAACCGATTTTGTCGGCGGCGGCGGCTCTTGAAAAAATCGTTGGCGGAAGCTCAAATTCGGCTTCAGCCATCTGACAACAAATAACTAAAAAATCATATTTAAGATAAAAACTAAATAAAATAATTTTAATTTATATTCATCTCTATTCTTCGTTTCGATTAGGGATGGGCAAAAAATATCGATATATCGAAATATCGATATTTGAGAAAATAAATATCGATATATATCGCCGATATTTCATAAACCGATATATCGATACATCGATTCTTATTTACGAGTATCGGGTTTCGATACTTTTAAGAGCTTTAGCCGTTTTTTAACTACGATATTGGCATCACTACTAGTAATGCGAAGAAAAAAACAGAAGTTTCATAATAACAGCCCAGGTGCATCTATAAGGTGACCCCACTAAGCCAGGTGACGTTTATTTGTTAACTAAGCTAAATGCCAAATTTGTATACGATATATATAAGCCTAAAGGCAGAATGAGTTTTTATCTTCTGTTACGAATCAGCTGACTTTTTTTGGTTTATATAGATCTTATACAAGCCGTTAGTTTTTCTTTCATTCTGTTCTGCTTCGGTTCAACCTATGAAAATCAAAAAACTGTTAAGTAATTGTAAGTGGCAACATAAATAAAAACATTTCGAAATAAACTGTGATTGTGCTTTAAGAATTTAAAAAAAAATTAATTTTTACCAGAAAAATATAAACAGTATATTGAAACATAACAATGGACGATACAAAACTCATAAATTTAGTGGAAAACTGTGACCGTTCTGGTCAGAAATAGCTAATTTATTAAAGAAAAAGTAACAATTAATATGTAAAAATAGAACGGCACAGCACAGAACAGCAACATAAAATAAAAACTAATGAAGTCTTGCTTAAACTTTTTTTTTGCGGTTAATGCACGATATGTTAGTATGTATGTGTATTTATTTTAGATTCGGAATATTTTGGCAACATTTGTAGGTAAAAAATATCGATATATCGAGATATCGATGTTTTCAAAAAATATGTATCGATACTGTTCAAAAATATCGATACGATATATATCGATACATTTTTTCATTTGCCCATCCCTAGTTTCGATACGAATCGAAATTTGATCCGTTTGCAATTTTACGCTTCAAAAAATAATGTAAGTATTAAATGTTATTTTTATTTTGCAATGAAATGCGATAGAACAGTGTGAAAAGATGGCATATTTAATAACAACAAAACGATATTGTCTGAATATTTAATTAAATTAAAACAAATAAACTTTATTCTTGTGTTACAAATATGTATACAAAATGAAAATATTACCTCCGTCGTGACAGAATGCTTCATAAATTTGGCCATAAATACCTTTTTCTTATCTCGTTTTTTAAATCTCTCTGTACTTAAAATTGCAATAATTTATTTAATATAAATTTTCACAAAATTTAATACTTTTCTTTTGAATTGTTAAATCACTGCTGATTAGTATCTTTAATCAGCTGCTTTTGACACACGAGCCTCCAAAGCAACAACAAAATGCCATATTGTTTTTATTGTTTGTAATTTGTTGTAGTATTAACTTTACCTGTTATGAATTTGCCTTGCAATAGCCCAATTCACAATCTTGTGCAAATGGTCTTGCATCGTAGCATGTGCAAAATGGTATACTATATTGATATTCACCACTTAACAGTTCTTAGTGGTGAGTATCAATATGGTATACCATTTTGCACATGCTACGGTGCAAGACCATTTGCACAAGATTGTGAATAGGGCTATTAATAGCTTGCATACATACATGTGTATGTACATAATTGTGTATTTCAAATTCCGGATAGCATTATACAATTAAAGGATCATTAGTGTAACCAACATTGAAAATGCTGATTGGTAACACTGCTTCAGATTCAGAGAGTGGTGGACTCTTTTAACAGTAACAAACAGTACGTATTCGTCAGATACCAACCACTTATGTTGTATGTACATATGTATTCGATAGAACGAGTTCTGAGTTGTATTTGCTGTCGAGGAGTAGCAAACAAAAACAAATTGTAAAAAAGTTTAAAATGACAAAAAAAGTTTAATTAAACTAGCATTGTGTGCACGAATGTAGAAAAAGATAATAAGAAATCAACTACTACTGTACGAATTTGTGTGTACGTAGTGTGTTTTATTTTTTTTTGATATCTAGCACTTCGGTGACGTAGTTGTAGATACGATACGTAACAAACGGGTAGTTGAATACAACACGTACACACAGTTTCAGACATATTCAAATCTTCTTGTGTATTTGGTAAGGTCGTTTAATTTTATATACATATATATGTATGTACTTATACTTATTTACTATACGTCGTATGCGAGAGTACCACTTGACGATGGTGATAATGAGGTTCAATGAAGATAATGATCATTAATATTAAATAAAAGGTTGTTTTTGTTTGTATAAGTGGAGTTACCAGACGTTCCTACTTAATTATATTTTTTACTCAAGGAATACATATGTAAGTATGTATGTATTATATAAAAATTTCGACGAAAATTTTTAATTATATATCGATTTTTATCAAGGTAAATCCAATAAAATCATCTAACACAATCTAACTGAAAACTATGAAAGGTCACTGACCTCAGAACACTGGTAGCTTTTTTTTAGATAACTTTATTTTCGTCATGACTCAGCAAAAATTTGTAGTCAGAATGTAAAATTAAAGTTAATTTATTGAAAATTAATGTACGAAACTTTTTTGTTTAAAGACTTAATTTTCGCGACCAATTAATTTTTGTCTAAGGTATGAAAATAATTTCAGATAATGATGTAAATAATTGCTTAGACAATTATCATTACTTTTTAAGTAGATACTGGAATTTGCAAATGACTTTTGCTTTAAGATTTATTAACTGTAATATCACCAAAGACAGTCGATGTTTCAGAGCACAATACACTTTTTATTTTGTTTTAATTTCTCTAGCATTCCAATTTTCGCCGAGCAAGTGAATCCTACCTATGCTTTCCGATATGTCAACAGTATTGCTTACTGATAAAAAGTATTGCTAAGTCCTAAGTCCTTACACTATGCAAGTCTTATTGCTAAGCTGATTAATTTGTGGGAGAGAGAGACGAGGGAACAGAAACGTGTTTTTTCCTCTCGTCTCTCTCTCCTAAAAAACTAACCAGCTTAGCAATAAGACTTGCATAGTGTAAACTATGACTAACCTATGTATATTTTTAGGCTTCAGTACACCACAGATGAAGAAGAACTCTATTGTTTTCACTGCGATGTCCGTCTGTCCGTCGGAGGCTATTTTCTCGAGAGCTGTAAGAGGCACGGAATTAAATTTTTACAAAATATGTTAAATAATGACCGCTACAACAAAAAATATATGACAGTTAAAACTCAAAGGCTGTTCTAAGACGAGCAACTAAAAATATTTAAATACTAATAAAGAAAAATCGGTGAAATTATCGATAGGTCACTACTATAGGGAAATCAGTAATTGGGTAGAAAGCAGGACCAACAGTTCATGGCGAAGTAGGGAGGATTGTAGAGTCTCGAGGGCTATGTGGCCAAAGCTTGACTGAGGAAGCTCGAAACTGCTACTGGACATGGCTAGGAAGACGATGCGAATCATAATAGGCGCATTGACTGGTCACTGCTCAGTGAGAGTAAGAACTAGCATATGGGAAGCTGACACTCCAGATTTTTGTAGGATGTGCGGGGATGAAGAGGAACCAGAAACCATTGAACACATTATCTGTCACTGCCCGAAGCTGGAACTTCATAGCCTTACATGGCTGAGCAGGCGTTTCGATGAGAGCATTGCTGATATCGGGAACTGTAAACTAGCGGACATCAGGGGCCTTATCATGGGAATTCTGTGGCTTTATCACGGATAATAGGGTAACTTCTGAGTACAAATGGGGGGTAAAGATTTTTTTTAATGGGAAGGGTATCGCAATGGACCCAGTTAGGTCTCCGAATGGAGGTGCATTTTTGCCACCATCGTTCCTATCCTAACCTAAACGAATACAGACAATTATATACAGACACTTGCAAATTTCAAAGTTAGTGTATTTTTGTGCAGACTACACCAATTAATGTTGAAATTTAAAAAATCAATATGTCTGTCATTTAATGTTATTTTATTTTATTATTTTTTTATATTTTATTTATAAATTACTCTACTCATAAAATAATAATATTTTGAGTTTAATCTATGTGTGTATGTATGTATGTAACGTATGGAGTCCAAAACGGCTGGGCCGATTTTGATGAAATTGTCAAGGAATCTTCAGAATAATCAGGCGGGTGACACTGTGAAGTCCGATTTTTTATTTTAGGTCTGCGGGCGGAGAGGCGTGGCAAAATCAAATTATCATATTGCACCACCAATGCCATACATCTATATTTATTTTTTTTTGCGGGCTGGGGAGGAGTAGTGAAGCACACCGGGTAAAGCTAGTAAATAATAAAATAATGGGTAACAAGGCAATTTACATAATATATAAATTTCAAAATAAATCAGTAATATAATTATAAATTAAAAAGAAACATTACACATACATACATATCGCACCTTATCTACAAGAGGGTATTAACTCAAAATTTTAAAATGTTCAGTAGAGACGAAAAACTGTTTGTGGTTAGATTACAAGAGAATTTGAAAATCCGAATCCATAGTAGTAATTAAATTTCATTTGAAAATATATTTGCATTGTTTTTATTTCAAAATGTTGGAATTCTTGGGAAAAAACTCTATGTTTTGAGTTAATACCATTTTTCTGAATTTTCTCGATATTTTTTTTGGTATTATTTTGAGTTATGACGCTTTAGTTGAAATTTAAATAAAGTTTCAAAATATATTTTTCAACAAAACAGTATCAACTCAAAATACAACAAAATTTAAATAAAACAATTGGATTGTTTTTAACTTGAATAAAGGCTCAAATCAAAATAATACCTTTTTTATGAAAATATAAGATACATTTCTGTGTCCACTTTTGTACTAACTCAAAATAATACCTTTTTGATTATATAAAGGTAGTCACTACACTATCACAAAAATGGTCTCAAATGTGGTTTTCGAGGTGAACGAGTAATCGGAATACGTTGAAATTTTTACAGTATATAGATATTGATGTTGTTAGTTGATGTCTTGCAAAAAGTGAAATTTCAAAAATTTTGAGTTAATTTTGAGTAGACATACATACATATCGCACCTTATCTTGTAATCTAACCACAAACAGTTTTTCGTCTCTACTGAACATTTTAAAATTTTGGGTTAATACCCTCTTGTTGATAAGGGCACAGAGAAAACAGATTCGTTGAGATCACCGAATTTGTTGTCAATCGAATTGCGGCGGTTGCACCAACTATCATAGAATTCTGGTATAACGACTGCAATTTTCTTGTGGTACCACTGTATTTTAATTATAACCCTTAACCAAATAGTTGCAGCAGCAGAAAAAATTTGTTAACAGTATGGAATTTGAAATAAAAGTTATTCTTCCTACCGAAAATATGGTTAATATAACTAAAACAATATCATAATTGGTACCTGTGAAAGAAAATAATAAACGCAAATAAAAATACACAATTTAAGAAATTTATAATTCGACATATTGTCATAAGTTTATTTTAATTGAAACTTATTTCCTGGTGGGGAAGCATGTCTATATGCATTTCTGATAGAAAGTGTTTATTTTAACCTTAATATAGACAAACATTTTTTAGTTGCCAATACCAAAAGTTGGTAGTAAAATCCATTTCATAATATTTTATTCGGTTGTGTTAACCAATCAGTTAATTAGTCATGACAAAAGCATACACTCGGTTGATGCAGTCAATTTAAGAATTGTCAGAATCATTTCTTTATTACAATTATTATGCCCTTATGGCAATGGACATGGATTGTTTTTTGGATTAATGGAAAATTGATAGCGTGAACTGAAATAAAGTTTATGCAAATGATATTTTATTGGCCTAATCATTTTCCAGCCAATCTTTTTTCTGGGTGTACCCATAGTTCAGCTATAAGTATATTACGTGTGTCACTAGCTTTTTTGATAATCGCATTATCATCCCAGGGAAACCCAAATATAAGCCGTTCACTTCTTTCCACAATCTTACACATACTTGACTATACAGTTGGCTGTATTTTATCTAGGCGCACGGTAGTACACCAGGGGCCAAATCACGGCATTCGAAATCGTGTGCACCTTCGATATTTCGATAACTAAAATTTTTTGGATCACGGTATTCGATCGTAATTTATGTTACCTACTACTATTTTTTAAATTGCTGTTAGCATATGACAATAAGAAAAACAAAACGAAACCGGATCTCCCACCAAAAATTGCTCCAATACTTATTTTTGTTTCCCATTTTCTTTATTTGTATTTGTTCTGGAAGCGACTTTTCCCTTATTTATTTTTTTGCACAGTCTATTGGGCAATCTTTGTATTGATATTCATTTTCCCTTATAGCAATTAAAACTATATTTTCTAAACTAATTGTTCAAAAATATCAAGAAAATACTTATATTTTTATTACTCCTTTATTTTTTTCCTTTGTTTTAGTTCTTTGGTTTGTTTCGCGGCAAAAAGCTAGAGTTTACTTGTTTTCGATAGTAGATTACCAATCGAGTACAACTTCGAGTAGATACGTTTAGATAACGATTGCCGTGATCCACGTTAACAACATTTCGATGACAAAGTACTTGATTTCGAATGCGATGATTTGCCCCCAGGTCAAGTTCAGGCCTATGCACGCCATAGAGTTGTGTCCAACAGCTCTCTTTAAACTAGTTTGAGAGCGTTCGAATCAAAAGTTGTTTCCAACCCATTTAATTTACATTGACGTTTTTTGGTATATTTACACAAAGCGTTTTTTTACGTCGTCGTTTTTTTTTACTCCCATGATAACTTTGTTCCGCGCCATCGTAAAATTCTAAAACTTAAAAAATAATTAGAATTATTTTACCTTATATGAGAAGTTTGAAAGTTGTACACAAAAGCTTCCTGAGATATCGAGCACTATTTTCGATTTTATCGTAAGCGACATGTTACCGAAAATATACTTTTTTATTGAAAATAAAATTTTATAAAAATGCTAAAATTGCTGATAATTGTTTTAAGATACTTGTGTTACAATTTTATCGTAAGCCACAATTTAAATACAAAAATATATTTGATTATTTCAAAAAAACCTCCTAGAAACTTCAATTTTTGTCGCTTACGATAAAATCGAAAATAAAGCTCGATATGGAGGTGCAAAAAGTGCATAGTTATTTTAAGACATACTCACTTATTGACTGACTCACAAGTAGACCTAGGTGAGTAATCACCTAGAAAAATCTGAAAACCCGAAAATGTTAACCAGGAGGGTCCATAAAGCTCAGAATTAAAAAAAAAAAACAAATCTAAAGCGTTTCACTCAAGCGATTTTATTGAAATTTTTCATACATGTTGCAATAATGCAAAGTTATAAATTCTCGTTGAAAAAATTGGCGTTAACATAAAATTCAAGTCACCTATTTCTCAGTACATTTAAATATACTATTTATATATTTATTATTATCCGTTTCCAACGAAACTCGACAGGAAGTATATTCACTGGGCAAAGAAAATCTTTAGTGTTAAAAGTGGGCGGGGTCACGCCCATAAAAAATACATCATTTGCGCTTGTGGGCTCAAATTTGATACAAAAGTAGGTCTAGGTGAGCAACATAAGCCTGAAAATTAAATATGTATTGCGATAATGCAAGTCTATAAATTTTCTTTGAAAATGTGGGCATTGGCAATATTTTTACCTTTCTAAAAAAAAAAGAATAATGGATATTTGTTCATTACTTTATATGGAAAAAATTTTTGTCAAGTATGCAGATTGCCTAGATATGATATGATACCTTGACGATTACAAATTTATATAATGCCTAGCATATTTCACTGATAGGTATTGTGTCAAACAAGAACTTGGTCAACATTTTTATCTCACTACTTTTGATGGAAGAAATTTTTGAAAATTAATGTTTTTGTGAGCATTGAAAATTTACTTGTTCTCATTTCCAAAGATTTATTCAATTGCTTGGTAAATGTATCTGGTAACCTCTAAAAGATATTTGACCGGCCGCTTGATGATGACGATGATGGGTTTATTTGTATATTGCCGTTTGCTTTGCCTGCATTTAAAAGAACTTTATTTAATATATTATTTGAGAGACACAACACATGATAGATGACAAACAAATAAATAACGAAGCAAAACAAAACATTTAAACGAACTGACAGACAAACAATTCAACCATACCAAACATAACACTACGTGTGTACGTTTTTATTCACAAATACGATTCTCGTACTTATGGATACAAGATGTATATATGCATATGTTTTGGGTTTTTGGATATGATGGACTGATTATGGATTCACGTACGCGTACACGCACACACATACATACGTAATCGCTTTTTTAGGATACACTAAATAACACTTGAATGTTCATATTTAGTATTGCTGCAATAACCGAACCTTAAAAATCCCATCTTCTTGAGTGTATAATATTATTTCAACCAACATTCGATCATTATCCGTTCATTCATCTACTGTGAAAGATAAACACAAGAAACATGCAGTCGCAAGTACAGTGGCTCACATTGAAAGTCGGGCAAGGCATTGATAGAATGCAATAGTGTTTTCACACTGAAAGTTAAAACCTGGTTTTAACGTTAAAACCATAAACAGCTGATTTTGCATTCACACTGCAAGTTTGTTAAATTCAGGTTTTAAATCACAGACTGTCTAATAGCTTTGCTCAAAATAGAATAAATCTGCTGCAGAAATGAGTACATTTGTTGTTGTATTTTTTCTGATTTTTAATAACACTTATTCGACAAACTGTACAACAACTGTTTTGTTTGTATGAAAAATTAAGAAAGTTTACAATGCGCAAGATATGACAGTAGTCAAAACTCAATATGGCGGCCAACGGAAGCCATTTTGTAAATGCGAAGGCAAACTATATCAAAATGGTTATCATTCGCTTATGATTTTTCATTTCGTATGACCATTTAGGATATTTAACGGTTCAAAGTTGGTCGCAGTTGGGTTTTTTAATTTTTTTTAATTACTAGTTGTTAACCCCCGACCAAAATGGGGTGTTATAAGTTGGTAGTGTGTGCCTGTGTGTCTGTCCGAGTCTACGTACAGAATAAACGGGTGGATCGATTTTAATTTAGTTTTTTCTGCTTGAAAGTTGACTAAATCGAAAGTGTTCTTGGCTATTTTTGAAGAAAATCGGGTCAACAGATTAGAAGATATCACATATTTTCTACACATATTCGGTTGGATCGTTTCGGTTTATTTTCGTTTGAAAAGTGATTTGATCTATTATCTTCCCGCCTATACTTGAAAAAAATCGGCTATTTATTGTAGTTTTTTATTTTAAACCCCCGACCAAATAAAGGGGTGTTATAAGTTTGTAATGCGTGTCTGTCCAAATCCACGTACAGACCAAACAGCTGGACTGATTTTAGTCTATTTGAAATGTGACTCTATCGAGAGTGTTATTAGCTATGTTTGAAGAAAATCAGTTCAGCCGCTTAGAAGATATCGCATCTTTTCTAGATATGTCGCGGGTTTTTAAAACTTTTAATTTTTGTTATTGTATTATCCTGTTTTATTTTCGCTTTCATCAATTGACAATATTTTAAAATTTTTTGTACACTTTTGTAAGGAAAAAATACAACTTGAAATGGCAAATACATAAAAGTTCAACAGTCTATAAACGGTTATTAATTAAAGAGCCATTGAAAAATAAACTTATCTCGAGGAATGAGAAGTTCATTGTTCCTGCTATGTTCTTAAAACGGCCATTTTTCTCTGCTCTACAACTTGTAAAGGAAAAACAGTCTTAATTGCCAATTTGTTCTAAAGAAGCCAGCCATGTGTTAGTGAGAAAAATAGAAAAAAATATTGTTAAGTATTTTCACAAGAGATAATTTCTAAGGATTTTTCATTCTAAGGCACTGTAAAATTGATGAGCCACACATTATTCAGTTTTCTATAACTAGTTCAACATTTTGCAGGTCCTTTTTGCAGAAAATGCGAATTTAATTTTTTCGAGTCTGATGGTTGAATGAATAATGCTGTCCCAATAATACTAAAAAACCGCGAAGAGCGGGGCTAGTTTGGTGATACACAGGGTTACCGCTGGGAATTTTAGAAAAGTCGCACAAAAGGTCGTTTTGTGAAAATAAAGTCGCATAAAAAAGTCGTTTGAGAAAATAAAAGTTGCACCTCTTTTTTAACGTTTTTTATTAATAAAAAGCATAACAAAACAAAAAAACAATTGAAACAAAACAAAAAGCTTATTGCAGAATCCATTTTTATCATATTTCACAACACATGCAGTTGCATTATACATGCTTATATATGTACCCAGCAAAAAATTACACATTACCATATAATGACTTACTTTTCTGATTACCAAATTTCATTACTCGCTTACAAATCACATTACCTAAAATTTGAAAAAATTATATACAAGTTGCTAAATGATGAGAATAATTTTTTTAGATTAAATAGATTACGTGAACAAGTTGCCAAATAAAAAAAGTAAGTACTTCTCAAGAATCGATTATTTTAGTCTCATGCCTTGATAAAATCATTAACTTGGTAATCCAGTAAGGAAAAGCTTCCACCAAAAATGCTTCATTCCAAACCCGATTACCTTTTTTGACATTTTTTGCTGGGTATGTACATGTTTTCATGTACCCTGAAGATTTTAGTTAAAACTATTCTTTGCAACTTCTACTGAAAATTTATGAAACATTTCTTGAATACATTTTATACATGACTTGCATGTTGCAAAAAGTGATAAAAGTGTTTCCAAATGACCAATAATCTGTGAATTGCTTTTAAATTTTGCCGATTTTTTTTTTTATAAAAATAATCAAAACACTTTTAATGAACTGTTTTTTGAGAAGTTTCACAAAAAAGGGTAAAAAGTCGCAACAAAATTAAAAAATTCGGAAAAGTCGGTGACAAAAAAAAGTCTCACAAAAAGTCGCAGACCGCTAAAAAAAGGGTCAAATTGCGACTTTAGTCGGGTGAACGGTAACCCTGGTGATACATGCCAGCAAAAATATTTATCTACCTGGAATCCGGTTGATTAGGGAGAGAGAGCACAACACTTTCTTACTATATTTACACTACAAATACTTTTTGTTCGCGCATTGAATCAGTATTCGATCCCAGGATCTCTGCATGTTACGCTAGAGCACTACCCACTGACCTACCGAGTACATATTTTTTTTCGTACAAAATTCATTAAAAAAATAAAAAATCAAAACACGAAATAAAAACTTTATTCGCATCCAAATTTGTATATACGTAAGCGAGAGCGAATGTACTATAAAAAACTTTGAGTATTTAAGTATAAATAACAGACCAACTTTATAGTGCTTGTGTTAAATTTCGTCATTCGCTTACGTTATTGCATCCTCGTAAGGCAGAAGGGATGCAATGTGTGCTTTTCCGCGCTTCCGACGATGTATTTTCCGAAAATGTATTTTTGCTCGGATGACAGCTTCAATAGTCGGAATCCTTCACTTTGTAAAATTTATAATGGATTAAACCATGTCTCGGACAACTCTCGTTAAGGAAAGTGCATAAAACTTTTGAATTGCTGATAGTTTAAAATTTTATAAACACAATCACCTCAAGTACACTTCACTGATAGTAAGGAACTGGTTATTGTTGAAATCTCCTTATGTCATGAAAACATCAGCTCGCAGCCTAGATATGTATGTACTATATGCCCAGCAAAAAATTTTCAAGATTTTGTAATGTGTATTAAGTACTCTTTTAATGGCTTACAAAGTAATGAGTGGTACTTATTTATCTAATTATTTCATGTGTATAATAATGACTGCCCTGTAATGAATAAAATAATAATTTAAGTCAATACGTGAAAGTACTTATTGTAGTACTTTCTAGTTGACAATGAAATATATCTAGAAAAAAATTTATTGATCGTGAAAATGGGCTTCGAAAAGGATAAAATAACTTCGGTTTACTATAATTTTGGTTACAAAATTTTATTATTTTCGCATATTCTTCAATATGCATATTCAGATAGTTTCTTAGTTAAATTACAATTTTAATCAATCCCCAAAAAACAGATACAAGTTTTGTAATTTTGTTACAAAATTCTATTTATTTTTTTTAGAAAAAATTTTCAACTAACTTTGGAATAATTTTATGCAAAAAGTTATCTACAAAATTTTGCATATTTGCAAGCAAAAAAATAATGCATTAAATTATGAATACTTTTAGGCAATAAGTAATCTATTAACTTTTGGATGTTTGTAGGCACAAAGTATAGGGTGCCGCATACTTTTTGAACTTTTCAAACAAAAATAATGGGTTATTCAGTCAAATTGTGTGTACTTACGACTGGAGAGTACATTTTTGCATTCTAGTAGGCAAACTTTTTCGCTGGGTTGATGTGTATATACATGAACTGGTTTGGCATTCGATAGGACATTCACCTAACAGCCATACCTAAACAAGGGCGGAAAGCGGAACGTTTTGTTCCGCCGAGCTTTAACGCTGAAATGTCATACCTAAACAAAAGCGGCAACGTTATGTCAAAACGATAAAACAGGGTTATCAAACCAATAAATAAAACAATCCTGATTATTTTACACATGGACAGACGACATTGTTGTTTGTGATTTTGTTATTAAAATTTTGTTATTTAAATTAAAATAAAATAATTAAAGAAAACTTGCTTGTGTTTTCTCAAAAACCTTCAAGTCGGACAAAAAATCTTTTTTTCTCATTAATAATCTTTTGTGATTTTACTCAAAATATATTAATATGCATTGATTTTACTCAATTTAAATTCAGGAAAAATTTATTTTGTTTCAATTGAACTAAACCCTACAAGAATAATATCAGTCAATTGACCGGTCATTTGACCGGAAGTCATGTAGGTTATATTCATCATTGCGTATAACAAAGTTTCTATCACATTATTAAAGGTAAAATGAAAAGTGTGATGTAAACTTTTGTGTACGTGTGATATTGCATCTCTCTCTAACTAATGAATGTAACATATAGTCGAACTGCTCACTGCAGTGCTTTCTACTAATCAATTACAATATTAATATTAATTCGACTGATCATAATTGACTAATATATCCCCCATATACTGACAATAAATATAATTTTTATTATTTTAATTGATTTTTGTTTATTTTAAAAAGTCAATTCAAATTATTCAAGTAAATAAAATATTTAAAATTAAAGACAGAAATAAGCAAAAACAGAATAACCTAGGCGGTATCTAGCCCTCTTCACACCTTTTCATTGCCCACACATCTTTCTTTTAAAAGAAAATATAGATTAAATTAAATTTTGTACATTTCTTTTATTCACTATTGTTTTTACTTATCTTTTTTAACACTTATAAATTTTAATTTTCACAGACAGAATGATTTTTTTTAAATAAAATTCGAGTCATAAAAGTTTTGGCATACATATGTATATAAGATGACCCACTCTAATATATATGCTGGAGTAGAGCAACTATAATTAATAAATAAATCCATCATCACTTCCAATCGAATGACTAGTCAATTGACTATCACTATTGAATTCAATGTAAAATTGTTGCAAATGTGTTAGTGAAACAATTTTGTTTGTGAAACTACCCTGAAGGAAATGCCGATGGTGAAAATGTACCGAGTCGCTTTTGACTTTGTCACCAGTACTACTCTCTAATTAATCCCCATACAATACTTTGTGCTATAGACATTTAGCATGTGCTTGTCATTGAAAATCTACTAGTTACACTAAAACAATTGACTAGGTAGTGACTACATAGTTTTTATGCGAACATGGAGACATACCAACCAGACATTTAGTGGTACATTTCTATACCTTACGTACATACAATTATAGGAATATTGACAAATTGTTGCAAAAGCCACCAGAAATACACTACATTTGTTTTCTCTCTTTCTTTTATACTGACGAATAGAAAAGAAATTGTAGACAATGTACCTACTACTAGAATTTTAGTGTTGACATAGAGACATTTGACCCCAGTCTTACTGCAGGGTAGTCATTCATTTCTTGTAGGGAACAAACCTGTGGGCTTTTGACAAAACAACTTCTCTCGAAATAAGAAATTTTTGCAAGATTTTTATATTAAATATAAATTTTCAAGACGGTTCTTTTTGTGTAATCCTTGCATTTCTACGCCATTTGGTTAAAAATCTACAGTTCTTGGCAAATCAACTTCTTTCATTATATTTGGAAAAAATATTTGATAAAATATCTTATCTGAAAGAATTTAAAAATTTTCTAAAATGCAAGAAATAAAATTGTTATATCCTTTTGACAAAACATCTAAATTGTATTTAATAATTTTTTGCATATATAAATTTTGTTTTAACAAAACAACTTCTCTTCAAAGAAGTTGTTTTATCAAAACTGAAATTTAGAAAATATGTAACTTGCTTGAGACAAGATAAATTTTTAAATGGTTTATAGGAGAAAATTAATTTTGACTAAACGACTTGTGTAATGTAAGTTATTTTTTTTTTTGTTGAAAACAATTTCGACAAAACATCCTATCTTTTTAGTCTTAATTTTTCTGAAAATCTTTTGGCATTAGAATAGAATTATTCATATCTTCACTTCAATTTAGTATTTAAATTTAATACTACACTTTCACTTTTTCACCCAATATTTCAAAATCAATGTTACTAGATATTTTATCAGTTTTTTCGTTCTCCTGTAAAATTACAGTTTTTGAAAGAGGTTGTTTTGTCAAAAGTCCACAGAAACGTAAAGGTAAATAACACAAAATATTTACTGAATAGAACATGTATAAGATAAATATACATATGTATGCACATAATTCATACTTTTAATGAAAGAAAGAAGAAAACGAGTCAGTACTTCAGTCAAAAGGACATTAAATAATAAACTAAAAGTATTAAATATCATATTCTTAAAAATCTTATTTTTAACAAAGAAATGTTTTAGTATTTTTAACATCCCGAAAAACTTTGAAAATAAGATAAATATTCACATGTAACTCTGATGATGGCAAACAGAAGGCAATTGTTTTCTTTTGCAACTAACTTCATTGTAAAACGCGTTGTCAAAATCGCATTTTCCAATAGCAAAGCCTTGCCGTCGCGATGCCGCCGCGTTATTACGGTATGCTCCATACAAAATGTATGGACATTTTAACTTTTGACAGCTAAAAAACGCTTGCCGCCCGTGTTTAGGGATAGCTGTAAGTAATATTTTTTTTCGATCTTTCATATTGAATCAACTTTTGTTAAACAGAAGTAACAATCGGTTTGGTGGTTGCTTGACTCTCTTCAAATTGAATTGAATTGGAATTGAAAAAATCGAAATAGATCTTCTTGCCATTTGAACACTTGTTCTGCAACTATTGCAAAATATTGTCGATGTCCACGGTATGTTCAAGTATCTGACAGCAAAACCAAAATAATGTAAATATGCATATATGACAGCGCATAGAGAAAGGGACGCAAGGGTAAAAAAAATTAATTTTCACTTTTTTTCATGTGGACAACATTTGAGCATCGAATGAGACCGATCCCATGCCCCAAAAGTGTTCCCTCCCAGAGATATGTGCATTTTATGAAATTGAAGTCGACGATTCTTAGGTTATGTGAAAAAAATTTCGTACTAACAGAGTGATATTCACGATTTAAAAGAATTATAAATGAGTATTTATTGTAATTCACAATTAATAATTTCAGAAAATAAACATGGATTCGAAAAATTGATATCTAACTCATGGAAATAGCACACTAGGTAGAAAACAGTAAAAACCAACTACACAAAACAAGAGGTAGGGAGGACCTACGCGCGTTTTCAAAGTTGACCAACACGTTCCTGACGTCATTAGATGTGTCGCTGTCAAATGGGACCAATACCAACACGCTCAGTGATGGTACACCAAAGATACACGTATTTAAATCTTTAAAATGGCTCTCCTGAACAAAACCGCTTTTTACCCTTAGGTCCCTTTCTATTTTGAGCGTCACATATGCTTGAATCAGTAACACACGATCTCCCGGACATGCTTAAACCCTACTATTTTGAAGATTTATTTATTTAATTTTGTTTATTTAGGTTTCTTGCAGGTAATGTCAAACACCATACAAAATTGAATATAACCCAAATAAAAACATATTTTTAGGACTACAGTCCAATTTTGACGTTTGTCTTGGCTAAAATACATCAGTCTCTTAGCTAAGTGCAGTCAACTTTTTTTATGCGCCTTGATTTAATTTTTATTACATTTCTAAACGTCCTTTATTTGTTGCTGAAAAATATGGTCATCGTAGTTATACACCAGTAAGAGCCAACTTTAAGTTGGATTAAAGGAAATATATATATCACCCTGAGTCCATTCCAAAAAGTCTACAAGCTGTGTAAAATCAGAAAATATATATTTACATGTGTACAACAAGCTGCGAAATAGCTCATATCTCATGAGAAAATATATATTCTGCCCGACTTCCGCGGCCTTATATATTGTATATGGTGAAACTTCACACCAGTTAGAACAAGTGGCAAAATTTAACATTATTTAAAATCACGCTAGGATACAATAGTGGGCTAAAACTATATTATGCTCCGAGTTTTAATGCCGAATTGTATGGAGAAACTCGTTAAGACCTTGAACATGGTCGCCGCTTATGCTAACTGGCATGAATTTTTACGCTATACATAAGGCTGTCTGTCAGTTTTTAAATTCATGTAAACTTTTTGTTATTACATACATACTTGTGTTATAGTAAAACTCGAGTTCTTTCTATGTTGCAAACAATACATTTTCCTAAAAATATATCGGTGAATCTTTACTTGTTTATTTTTTTCAAAGCTGTTATATTTTTTAATCACTTGCCTGACTTCTGCTATAAGCCACAATGTGTGTATTATACTTATGTGTTGTAACTGTATTGGAGAAATGTGGAATAGAAGCCTCGTGGCAGGCCAAGCAATACCACTCCGAAAGCAAAAGAGAAAAATAATAAAAAATGTCATACTTGTTGTCCATATGAAAAAACTCTACTCGTCCGTATTTGCAACAAGATCATACTAACCCAGCAAAAAACTTTGCCTACTAGAATGCAAAAAAGTGTATGTACTCCTCAGTCGTAAGTACTTACAATTTGACTAAATAACCCATTATTTTTGTTTGAGAAGTTCAAAAAGTATGCGGTACCCTATACTTTTTGCCTACAAACATGCAAAAGTTAATAGATTACTGATTGCCTAAAAGTACTCAAAATTTAATGGGTTATTTTTTGCTTACAAATATGCAAAATTGTATAGATTAAATTTTGCTTAAACTAATTCTAAATTAATTTGCTAGTTTTTCTAATTAAAATAATTTTCACGATCAATAAATTTTTCTCTAGATATATTTCCTTATTAACTGGAAAGCACTACAATAAGTACTTTCACGTAATGATATAAATAAGTTCTTATTTTATTCATTACAAGGGAGTCATTATTATGCACATAAAATAATTACATAAATAAGTATCAGTCATTACTTTGTAAGCCATTAAAAGAGTACTACTACCCATTACAAAATTTCGAATTTTTTTTTGCTGGGAAAATAGACTTGTGATTCTTTTTTGTATGAAAAGAACCTTTTTCTGCTTTTTCGTTGTATTTTCTGAAACACATGGCCAATTATTCGAAGCGATTATTCTACTAATATAACACAGATTCACACATAGATAGCAATATGCATGTATCGAAGAAATAGATATCGCTCGTTTATTCAAAGAACGTCATAACTCAAAAAACGGAATTTTGAAGTTAATGAAGTAAGGGGCAAATTACGGCATTCGATACGATTCGAAATTTAAAAATATTTCCATATAAACTCTATTGAAATATTTTGTAATTTCGTTTGATAACGAGTGCCGTAATTTGCCCCATAATTAATCTTCATATCGTTCTTAATATTGTGTAAAAATTTCATATTCATTACTCAACTCTTGAGAGAAAAATAAATTTTTTTTTTCCATTAAGGTGTGTGTAAATTGAAAACCTTAAACTCGTCTTCTGGCTTCAAGCTAGTTTTTTAGAGTTATGACATTGTTTGAGTAAGTGAGCGATATATGTATGTCTGTGAGCATTTTAAGAGTGCAGTGGTACTTTCATATCTGGTTTACGTTTATGTGGGCTGATGAAATGTGATAGTGATAATAAAGTAAAATATTTATAAGTGAAATTTTAAAGAAAAAAAAAACTCAACATGAAAAACCCAAATACGAGTACTAAACAAAATATGCATTTTATTTCCATTTACACTTATTAGAGGGAGTAACTGATGATAAAGTTAAACCAAGTTGTTAAATGCCAGGGAATTCAAATTAAAGCTGATACTAAAAAAGTATGAATAAACACACAAATGTATTTGTTGACTTTGTAATTTATAGAACATAAAAATTTTGCGAAATCTATTATATTACTTTCATATGAAATTAGATTTTCAACAATGAGTGAGATATCACGCACAGAGAAAAATATTTTGCTATGCCACAGACATGTAGTTACATATTTATGTATTTAGGTCTATAAAAAAGTGTTCCTTACGGACAATAATAACTTAATTAATATACTATATTAATTAATTTAATTAATTAATTAATGTTCTGTAAATCACGTGATTTCAAATCACTCGCTATCTTAGTTAAAATCTCATATACGATCTAGTGGAAACGAAAACTAAAAAATGTAAACAAAGAAATTAAAACAAAAAAAATAATAACTTTAATAAAATGACGTCATAGCTCCTGTTTCTGAAACAAAGACTATTGCCCTAATAGTGAAGCCAAAATTAAAAATATTTAAATTATTTTGTGATGGCTGCTATTGTTTCAAAGAACATATAATAGACAAGAACCATTTCTTTTCGATCATTGTTTCAAAGACAACTAAAATTAATTGCAATTCATAATACCAAAAACCAGTTAAGTTGTTCCAGTTTCAATTCAACTTAGTTGAATTGGAAACCGTACTAGAGGCGTTAAATAAAAAATTTTTTAAATTTTTAACTACCCAGTGAAAAAAATTGGAAGTCATTCTAAAGGAACTACATTTTCATTGCTTCCAAAAAATCGATATTTTTAATTTGCCGATAGTTAGTAGAAAACCAACTAGAAGTTTATTTTAGTCATACAAAACCTTGTAATTCCTCTTTAGTTTTAGAAATTACTCACCAGAATTTTTAAAAAATCAATTTTTTTGAAGAAACTTATGAACTAATTTTGGTCTAAAATTTTGAAGTTATTTGCTTAAATTTACATGAAAATACTGTTTCGCGTTTAAATTCCTATAAAAAGAAACTAATTGTTAAAATAGGTAACTATTAAGCATTTTTCCTAGCTGAAAATATTATCATAGAACACAAAAAAGGAAATTTTTCTTAAAATCGCTTCCAATTCGGTGACCAGGCATCGAAAAAGAGAACTTCTTGCAATGACAACCCTATGTAAAAATCATTAGATCGGATCAAAATTTGCACTACTTCCAGATCGCAAACTCTACATTTTCATGACTTTTTTGGAGTGTCTTTTTTTACTGGGTAGTTATAAAAAATAGCTTTTATACATTAATATACTCTTATATTATATATTATAAAGTACTATATTTAATTTGGAATTTTTATCAATTCGCTGATAATTACTATATTACAGATGTACATTTCTGCTGTTTGTGACGTCCCAAGTTTTTATCTTGCTTTATTGAAAGTGTTTGCAGGATTTTGGCCGTTCATGCTAGCGATCTTTTTCCCTGAGGAACTGCTTCATAATTTTGATGAGTGAGACCGGTAGTATGTCTTCAAATAAGAAATTTTGGCTAGTTCGTATCTCAGAAACCTTTCATTGTAAAACTTCGCATGTGGCGTAACTTTAATGGGTTCTCTTTATGTTTAAATTTTCACCAATTTACAAGAGGAACAAATTTATGAGGGTGCTAAAACAGCTTGAATGACTTTGTGTATATAAATATACACACTGCGTGGAGAGGCCGGAATTTGGTCTGGTACACTACCGTGCGCCTGGATAAGTTTTCATAATTAGTGAAAAAAAAGTTATAGAATATTATGTAACAATCGCTGTTAAATCAAAATCTGTGATACAGCCTTTCTTTTAATTTATCCAAATATTCTTTATTGTTTTTCTGGCAAAAAATATTTTTTTTCCATTAGGCAAAATTAATTTTCAAATTACTCATTATTTATTAAGTTACACGTTTTTGCTTGAAAAGTAAGCGAATTAATATTGTAATTCCCTTGTTTTCTTGAGAACCTCCTTGTTAGGTAAAAATAGGCCACTTTAAAATTTATTTACAGGCTAGAGTTTTCTGAATTTGCTTACCTAGGCTACTATTTATATATCGGGAATTGGCAACACTAAGTCAAAAGCTAAAATCTGGCAACGCTGTAGCAAAGTTTGAAATTTTTTTTGGCATAAACGTACTCACAACGTTTTGATATACAAATGCTATTTCAGAAAATAAATCTGACAAAAAAATGGAAATTTCAAGAGAAGGTTTTCGTTAGATTATTTTTCACAACTTTCGAATTCGATTATCTCAACAAGAATGTGCCGATGTATGGCATTAAAGCACTATCAAAAACCACAGTATATCACAGGTATAGTGTATTAAATCGTGGTCGTAGTTCTGTCGCCTACGAATTCCGTGAAGATCATCCAAAATAGGTTGTTGTGCAACAAAACATCTATGCAGTGCGTGAACTGATAATGCAAGTTGGTCATGCGACATAGTGTGAGATACAGGCATTCTTGCACATTAGTTCCACTTCAATACATTCCATTTTCCATAAAAATATAGTTGTAAAAAAATTTTTTCTCGTTGGATACACAATAAGTGTAAGGAAATGATTACAAAAAAAATGAAAGCTCAATTTTACCATCTCTAAATGGCAAGATGGTAAAAGTGAGCTTTCAATACAAAAAAACTTTCAGCAACTTGAAATAAGATGAATGAAAACAATTCACATATTCCATTTGCAATGGTTGAGTATATAAAGCAGAAATCTACATCAACTGACACCACACACAGTGGACCAAAACACAGAAGAGCGCTGATGATGACGAAGGTTTAGTGGCCTTCGAAAATGGATAGTTGTTCCGTTCAACTATGTGTTGTTAGCCAGAATATGTACAACAAACTTTGGTGTTATTTGTTCATTAATAATTATCACATGTAATTTGGCCTACAAAGCGATACGAACTTTAGCCTGTTTAAATCATAAATATATAAACTAAATTAAATTAAATATTGTGCCATCGATTTTTCGATAGCATTTGGCATGAGGAAAAAATTTCACTACGCCATAGCAAAATAATCATTTTCGAGGCGCCAGAAACTAACGGCATTATGTATAAGCAAAACTTGGCATGAAGTTAGCAAAAGTGGCAAAATTGAACATGATCTTAAAGA
This sequence comes from Tachina lurida, assembly GCA_944452675.1. NCBI lineage: Eukaryota > Metazoa > Arthropoda > Insecta > Diptera > Tachinidae > Tachina > Tachina lurida. Next base: position 42,140,502 of record OX101754.1, read on the forward strand.
GTTTTGACATGAAACTTCACATTAAAAACCATGCTAGGACTTAGAGGTGGATTACAATTAGGCAATGCAACCATTTTTAATGTCAAATTGTATGGAGGAACTCGTTAACAACGAAGTCAATTTCGTCACTTATGCTAACTTCATGCCAATTTTTGCTTATACATAGGGCCGTAAATAATTTTATTTTTTTAGTTTTTTTTTATGTTTTCTATGTAGGTAATATATAACTCGGCTGATCAATTTTTTTTAATAATAATATGTTTAAATATTTTTTTGTTATAGTGGAGTTAAACATTGATACGAAATAAATTAATATCATGCAAAATAATTATTTTAAATTCTTTTGTGCTATAGTATCGTATCTTAAGTGTTTTGTTTTATACTGTTAAAAAGTAAAATATTCCAGTATTGCTCTTAAAAAATTTGGCGCCTAGGAAATTATTTTTTTGATATGTCGAAGTGGAGTTTTTTTTTCCTCATGCCAAAAGCTATCAAAAAATCGTTGGCACAATATCGATTATTTTGTTTTCATAAAAATCGGCCCGTTCTAATGTACATACATAGATGTCCACTTTTTGACGCTGGGCCATTTTTTCCATCGCATTTTTGTCATCGCTTTGAAAATCCATTTCATTTGATACCCATATCATGAAAGTGGACATAAATGTCCACTTTTTTGCGCCTCCTCCATTTTTTATATCGCATTTTTTATCATCTCCTCGAAAATCCCTTTTATTTGGTACCCATATAATGAAAGAGATAAAAAGAGTAATACGACCCTTTTTGGTATCCAGCATATTTTTATCGTTAGCGGAATGTCCACAGGTTGATCTCATCGTAGTAGCTATATATGTATATTAGGGTGGCCGTTATTTTTTTTTATTTATTTTACTCTCAGACCTCAAAAACTGTTCAAATTTATGTAAAAAAAAATACAAAAAAAAATTCATAGCGATAAGTTGTATTTTAGGGGGTGCGTCCGGCCCTCAAAGTTAGCCCTCAAGCCCATATATTCAATGAAATTTTTTTTTTGGTTTAGTTTTCTTATTACTATCACTAATATATGTGTGAAATAATTTAATTGATATAAACTCTTATTGTAAACGCTTAGTAAAATAATTTCCATATAAATGCAATTTTGGTGTATTTAATTTTTGGTATTTTGTTGGTTATTTTCTTCATTATTTCCTAAAATATTAATTCTACGAAAAAATTTTCTTTGAGACTAATATTGTAGACTAGAAGAGCTAAAATATTGCCATACATCATATTCTTGTAAAATGTTTTTTTAAAAAAATAGTCATGTGTAAACAAATTACAGTGAAAAAAGGCTTGAAGGCTAACTTTGAGGGGCGGGCGCACCCCCTAAAACACAACTTATCGCTATGAAATTTTTTTGTATTTTTTTACATAAAACTGAACCGATTTGGGGGGTGAGAGTAAAAGAAATAAAAAAAAATTAATAACGGCCACTGTAATGTACATACATATGTATGTATGTATGTAATTACAATGTACAACGTGTGCATGTAAAGATTTATTTATTACATTTAATGTAAAAATAAGAAATTGATTTTTATTTCTGATTAAAAAAATAAAAATCAGAAATTGATTTTAATTTCTGCTCGAAAAATTCAAATCAGAAAATAACAATTATTTCTGCTCAAAAAAATAATAAGCAAACATTTTTAAATCATTTGAGTTTTGAAAAATCTAATTGAAAACAATCAAAATGGTGTGATTGGATAAGCTCTACGACATTTCCTTGTACTTGATTTTTTTCTTTAAAAATTCAAGAACAACAATTATTTTCGGTCCCTGGTGTCAATCCATTGCGCAATGATTGCTGTGCTGATTGCTCGAGCAATTATTGCCAAGTAATTTGCTGTCACTTTTGTTGTATTTTTCATTAAATTTAGCAAAACAGTGAATTCGAACAAAATAAAAAAAGCATCATCCGAAAACATAACATAAGAAAAAAGAAACATAAATTTTTGGTATTTTTGCGTTGAATGTGTAAGATTTGTGGAAAAATTGCCATACGTGTTCTCCGACTCAAGAAAGAATAAAAGAAAAAATAAAATTTCTCTGCCGACGTTATTGCTTGTTCTCAGCAATGAAATTAATTCGTGAAGACCCAGTGATATTTTCGACTTACAGAAATGGCAACTCGTCGTTTGCCGCACAGTATATTAAAAATACATTATTATTGCGGCAAACCAATAATCACCCGGCGAACTGACCACTAAAAACAACTTTATTTGAATTGAAAAGTGTGTATAAACACGAACAGCGTGACCGTTTGACCGACTAAAGTGGCAAATTGCCACTTTTTCGATATATCGATTCCACTTTTCCACTTTTTTGACTTCTTAGCCACTTTTTTTCTACTTTTTTTAGGGTGAGTTATTTAAAAATACATTAATAATAAAAAGTTAAGTGTAGTTTTCTAATTTTTTTTTAATTTTGCCCCTTTTTTTTGATAAGTCCCCTATTTGGTGCCACTTTTTGAAAAATGTCATCGGTCACCCTGAACACGAAGTGCAGTTATATACTAAACAAAATTATCATTAACAAAATTCAGTAAAGTGCGACTTTGACTCTCGCATGAAGGGTTCCGTACGTTGGGTTTTGAGAATTTTTTAAGATGGAGTTTTTTGCATTTTTTCAGCTGAAACGATTTTTTTGTGTTTTTCGCTTTTTTCTTGTTTTGGCTATTTGTCAGTTTTTTTGGGTTTTTTCCATTTTGGCGATTTTTTGTTCATTTAGGCGATTTTTTTTCAGTTCGGCGATTTTTTTTTCATTTTGGCGATTTTTTTTCATTATGGCAATTATTTTCATTTATGGCGATTTTCTTATTTTGGCGATTTATTTTAGTTTTAGAATTTTTTTTATGTTGGCACTTTTTTTCGTTTTGGCGATTTTTTGTTTGGTTTTTGGCGATTTTTTTTTTGGTTTGGCGATTTTATAATTTTAAAATTTTTTTAGTCTTACCATTTTTAAAAATTGCAAGAGTTTGGCTCTTACGGTTTCAAAGATACAGCAAGTTGTCAAAATTACATAGTCTAAATTACATTAACTGATAGAACACCCTTTAATTTAGTTTTTTTTTTAATTTTAGTGTTAATTTTTGTAGTCTGTATAAAAATACACAAACTTTACAAATTTCAAGTGTATGTATAGTTATTGCATGGGATTTTAACATTTTTCGTTGCTCGTTTTGGAACACCCTTTAATTTTTAGCTCTCATGTATTTGTTGTTGTAGTGGCCAAGGATCTACACACTATGTCCATATTTCAGATCCGTAGCTATTACTTTTCTCGAGGAAATAGCCTGAGACGGACAGACGGACAGACGGACAGCGTAGCGAAAACAATAGGGTTCCTTTTCATCTTTGGTGAACGGAACAATTTTTTTAAAACATGTTAAAATGTTAAGACATTATAACACTTTTGTGAATACCCCAAATATGTATACTGATATTAAAAAATTGGATAAAAATAAAATTTGTATGTTCATTTTGAAAATGTTGCTTGTTTTTATGGTTAAGCAATTGCTTATATGTATTTCGTTCCCGCTTTTGGAACTCATCAGTAGACTTTAATCCAAAAAATTTTTGAATTTAGCTAACAAACTTCGTATGTTTATAGTAAGACTCCTAAAATACCATATTGAGAATCATAATATACAAACATAATAAGTTTGAAAGCCTCAAACAAAAAACTTTACAAAACAAGAATCTTTATTCGATGGTGCATCTATTTTATTTTGAAATAAAATAAACAAATACTTTATGTCAAATAAATATACTTTGATATTATTATGTTCAAATTTATGCTGCGCATTTCCTTCAACAAACAATTGCCTCGACAATATCTGGTTTCCTAATAAATTATATTGTAAAATATCAAAACTGTCATAATATCTTTGAGCATTTATCACCTTAAATTTCTTAACAGGTTTGTGAAAAACGTTAAGGTTAAATTAAATTTACATAAAATGATTTACAGCTTTACATAATAAAGAAACGTAAAAGGCCACCAAACCTTAAGGATACAAGACTAGATTGAAATAAAATTACCTTTAAAACGGGTTCCATAAACTTTTATGGACAGAAAATTAAAAAATTAATTTTGGGTTCCCTACAGAACTACATGCAACATTCAAAAATGGAAAAATATTGAATAGAGAAACATAAAATTGAAATTTAAAGCCACTGTTTTATGGATGTCAAAAAGAATTTTGTAATAAAAATCTACCTGAGCAGCAGCAGATTTAGTGGAGGCTACAGAACAGTTGGCGTGGCATGTGTAATCAGCGCTAAGATTTAAGATACCCTTGAAGATGGTGTTTGAAAACTTCTCTTTATTTTTCTTAATTTTTTCTTTTGGTTCATTTATTTGTTGCTTAATATGCGGTATATTTGATTACTACATACATATGTATTTATATGAGTGTGTGTCTGCTTCTTTATTTGATATTCATTTGTGTTGCACAGTCTTTGTTGGTGTCACTAAATTGTCAATATCTTTTGTGGATGCTTTGCAACTTGTCAATTGCTTATTGTTTTAGTTTTATTTTCTTAAGCTGATAATTAATAATATGTACCCAGAATCTTTTTGAAATTCTTTTTCATCCTGAAGACACAAACATTTTGCTTTGTTATAAATTTTTTTTTAAATATTTTTATGATTGAAGACGGCCTGGGCTTGGAAATGACCCTTAGTGTACAATAGAGAAATCAATACATTATTTATTTATTATTTTTGGTTAATTTGGAAAGTGCACCATGCACATATACATACATACGAGTACATACATACATATGTACACACGTGCTCTTTATTTTGGATTTTACGACCTGTCCCCAGGGTGACCGATGACATTTTTAAAAAAGTGGCACCGAAAGGGTATTAATAAAAGAAGGGGTAAAATTAAAAAAAACAAGTAAGAGTGCTATATTCGGCTATGCCGAATCTTATATCCCCTTTACCAACGTACGTATATATATATAGTATACAGACACATACATACATATTTGTTTTGTTTCCATCTTTGGAGCTGTAATTTTCTTTCAGAAGCATAAAATATATTCAATTTATAAAGAAAAAGAAAAAAATTTTTAGACCTATTTAATTTTACATAACACAAAAAGTGTTAGTTTTCCAACCCTGGAGTCATAATTTTGGATTTTTTTGATTATTGATACCAATCTAGTTCTTTAAAAAATACACAAAATATGTTAAGTGAAAAAAGCAAAAACGAAATAAGGAAAAACTTAAGGTCAGATTTTGTAAATTCAAACGATTTTTTCGTTTTGAAATTTGTATGGAAAAAATATTTTTTGAAAAGAATTTTCGTTATTTTTCATACAAATTTGAAACGTTTAGAAACAAAATTTTTTGCAAAATCTGCTTATTAGTTTCATTTAATTCCTTTAATATTAAAAACTTCAGTAAAGTGCGACTTTGAATCGCGCACGAAAGGTAGGCTTTTTTGAAGTTTTTTTTCAGTTTAAACGATTTTTTCAGTTTTGTCGCTTTTTTCTCGTTTTGGCGATTTTTTTCTGTTTTTGGAGTTTTTTTTATTTTGGTGATTTTTTTCTGTTATTGGGATTTTCTTCATTTTGTAGATTTTTCTCTTTTGACGATTTTTTTTCATTTTTGCGATTTTTTTTCTGTTTTTGGGTTTTTTTTATTTAGTTTTTTTTCTTTTTTTTCATTTTGGCGACTTTTTTCTGTTTTTTTGGGGTTTTTTCGTTTTGGCGATTTTTTTTTATTTAAGCAATTTTTCCGGTTTTTCGCGATTTATTTAAGTCCTAGAAATTTTTTTTAATATGGCGATTTTTTTCTGTTTTTGGTTTTTTTTTCATTATGGCGTTTTTTCCTGCTTTGGGGTTTTTTATTTAGGCGATTTTTTTCTCTTTATTGGGGTTTTTTCATTTTGGCGATTTTTTTTCATTTTGTCGTTTTTTTTCCTGTTTTGGGGTTTTTTCATTTTCGCGATTTTTTAATGTTTTTTGGGGTATTTTTCGTTTTGGCGATTTTTTTTTTGTTTTTCGCGATTTTTTTCGGTTTGGCGATTTTATAATTCCTTGATTTTTTAGTTTTACCGTTTTTGAAAATTTCAAGAGTTTTGCTCTTACGGTTTCCAAGATACAGCAAGTTGTCAAAATTGCATAGTCAAAATTGCATTAACTGATGGAACACCCTTTAATTTAAATTTTTTGAAATTTTAGTGTTAATTTTTGTAGTCTGTATAAAAATACACTAACCTTACAAATTTCAAGTGTATATACATATAATTGTATGTATATTACATGGGATTTTAGAATTTTTCGTTGCTCGTTTTGGAACACCCTTTAATTTCCAATTCTCATGTATTTGTTGTTGTAGCGGCCAAAGGCCTACACACTGTGTCCAAATTTCAGGTCTGTAGCTCTTACGGTTCTCGAGAATATACTAATATAGTTTTAGACATAGTTAATTTTACATAACACAAAAAGTTAAAGTTTTCCAACCCTGGAAACGTCTTTTTAATTTTTTTTTATATTTTTTTTAATTTAAAATACCAATTTTAGTCGTACTGAAGTGTAAAATAAATTTATTTATTAAAAAAATAAAAATTTGTTTTCGGTAGTTACTTTTATATGGCAAAATATAGTTTACGTTTTCCAGCTCTGCAATCGTCTGCCCGATTTTGCTGAATTTCAATACCAATCTAAGTTGGACCATTTCTGATACATCAGTCCAAGAACGAAGTCTCTAGCTTTTCTGGGAGCTTCGGAAAACCGATTTCACGTACACCGGACGGACGGACGGACGGACAGCGCTTATTCGTCATCGCTATTCATAAGGACCCAGAATATATATATTTTCTTGGTCGCAAATTAAAATTATGGAAATTACACACGGAATGACAAACCTATATATACCCTTTTCCATTTTTGGTAAAGGGTATAAAAACGAGAAAACTACACTAAAATGTTTATTTTTAATGTATTTTTATATAATTCACTCTAAAAAGAGGGAGAAAAAAGTGGCAAGGCAGTCGAAAAAGTGGCAATTTGACACTTTAGTCGGTTAAACGGCCACGCTGTCTGTCCCACGATGTCACCAGAATTCGTTCGATTGAATAAATATATTGAAAACAACAACAAATTTTCAAATGTTATTGTTGTTTGCAATACAATTTGTCGCTCGAACGATTTCTGGCGACATAGTGGGACAGGCCGTTACATTCTTTTCCATTTTCTTATGCAATATTCCTTGTTCGGTTTGTTGAAGATACACTTTAGAATATTAGTTTATTTTAATATTAATTTAGCTTTTCTGAGCAGTTATTTAAAATTAGGCAAAATCATATTTCAGATTCTTGAATCAAAAAGAAAGTGGGATTCGGTTGATCATGCAGGCGATCTCTAAAACTTCCTGTTTTTGCGGCATCTGACACACTTTTTAAGTTCTCACAAATCAGTAAATATCTATTTGACGAAAGTTTTTTGTTAGTTATTAGAAAGAAACAACTATTTTTCAACTTCTTGAACTTCTTTTAGGCAAATTGGCAGCAATTGGCAAGTCTTTTTGAAGAGAAACTAGATTCGATTTTGAGCCTGATCACTTCAGTTGCTTTAAAAACACAGTTTTATGAACATTTTAGATTTTTTTAAATGCGACTTGATATATTACAACAAGGTTTGTGAATTGAGCAATAGTGTTTCAATATTATAATAATCGTAACATTATGAAATGACTTAGATTAATCATCGTTACTTTTTTTCCAGTAGTAGTCAACATTTTGTTAAGCGAGATTGCTAGCTAGCTTCTAAATTGCAGTTAAATTGTCGAAGACAGTTAGACATCTTCCCTTCGGCACCATCCAATGACATTAAATATGTCATTTAACATAAATCGGCAAAAAAAATTAAAAAATAATATAAAGTTTCAAGGCTTTGAGGCTTCTTTCAATTCTCCATAAATTAAGGCCAATTTTTAAATTCACATACTCATAAGTGCTGGCTGGCAATAAAGGACAGACGTGCGGACAAGGCAAACAGAATAAAATTGAAATTGACAATTGGAAATCAATATTGAAACTCATAAAATTTTATTAAAAGTATTTATGTCTGTACATTTTTATTGCTTCTCTATAAATGCAAGAGCACGAATATAAAATAATATATGTGCATATCGTTACCTTAATATAAAAAGGCTCTAACTCATTATTTTTTTGATAGGGAGATTTTTGCATTTTTCGAAAAATACAAAAAACTCGATTTCAAAAAAAATAATTACTTTCGATATTAAAGTAACGATATGTATGTACAGAAACACATTCAAAGGCCAAAAGAATTGAAAAAACAACATATGGACATTAGCGTGGCCGTTAAGCATTAAACACATTCACCACAGCAAGCTACCGACTACAAAATGTCAAAAATAGAATACACATGTTTATATGACAATGATTATTTTGACGGCAACAAGGCAACGGGCTACAGGTTGTTGCTATGCTGATTTTGTCGTTGTAGTCAAATTAAACTAATTTATATTTCTTTGGCTACTACTTACCAGAAACAATATCCAAAAATTTATGTAAAGAATAAACTGATTCATTATTGTGCTTTTATGTGAAATAAGTACATTTTAAAAGAGTAATTAATTATTATAAATGTAAAATACATATATGAAAGTGGCAATACTGAACTATGTATTTGTACTTGAATATCAGGTGTAGATGGTGCTGTTGTCGTCTGCAAAATAATTAAGTAGCTGGCTAAGGGCGACAAATGCTGCTGGCGGCATTTGAAGTCGTGTGTTCGTGTAGCCTGCTGTGGTGAATGTGTTTAATGCATTAGTTGTAAAAATATATATGTTTTGATTTCTTATATTCTCTCACCCAAAATCGGTTCAGTTTTATAATAAAAAAATTTCATAGCGATAAGGGTTTTTTAGGGGGGGTGCGTCCGCCCATCAAAGTTAGCCCTCAAGCCCATTTATTCGATCCCTCTTATCGAGAATAAAAGACGAACATTTTGTTCACGTGAAATATTTCCCGTGAACAAAAAAATAGCGAACAAAGTTAGAATAGAAAGGGAACACTTTACACGAGAACTTTTATTCACGATAAGGGTGAATGTAATGTTTTGTCAACTTTCTTATTTTAAATATTATTTTTAAAAATGCGGTATTTTTAAAACGAAAAGGCAAAATTATCGTTTTAATGCCCACTATTTCTACAAACAGGTAGTTTACATAAGGTTTTTACCTACGAGTTTGCCTTATAAAATTTAACTTAGACGATAGATACACTACTAGATATCTATGGCTAGAAATAACGGGCATAAGAATACTTTTTTGGTTCAGTGTGCGTATGTATAATATTAATGAACTTTTAAAAGCGCAGATCATATTTAAAGCCAAAATGTAATGAAATTTTGCCACATGTCAACATCAAAATTCGAAATTTAACCACCAGTCTTTTTTATCATGTTGTTGTAGTGGTAAATTTATTTTTTGTGTTGCAAAAGTACAGTGGTCTGAAGTAAATAAGGTGGTAACAAGTATTCTTAAATACGACGAGTTAGCTGATTTGCTAATGATAAATTAGGTTTGATCCCGTAAAAATAAAAATAAAATTCGGAAAAGTTCAAACTGCCTTGCAACAACACCCTATATTCGGTGGCAGTGATGCCAACTCATGTCATCAAAAGCACTGTAAGCATATAAAAATAGGGTAAAAAAGGTTAAACATTTTAAAAATTGCTGGTTAAAAAGCGCCTAGGCGCACGGTACTGCGACAGGCCAAGTTCCGGCGAATGCACCAGTGTTGCCGGAATCTAAATTAAATTTTACACAGACAAACATTCAAAATTATCCAAAATTTTATAAATTACACAAAACAAATTTTGTGTTTGATAATAAGTAATGCTTTTTATATAAGAAAAAAATATATATCGCGTGATTTTTTAGGGTTTCGTAAAAGAAACCCTATTGTTTTCGCTACGCTGTCCGTCCGTCTGTCGCAGGGTATTTTCTCGAGAACCGTAAGAGCTACGGGCCTGAAGTGTACCTGTTTTTTAAGCGGATGTGTCCAGTAAGTACGAGCAAGTGGATTAGGGTGGGACTCGAGTTTTGTTAAGTATTTGCCTACGAATTCTGCAATTTCTTCAGTCACTAGTGGCATATTTAAATTACGAAGTAAATTTGAATTATTGATGTACCATGGAACCGATGTTATTAGTCTCTCTATATTGGAAGCCGAAGCAGTGCCCCATAGTGTTCCGTAGCACCATATTGGCTTCAAAAGCGACTTGTATATCAAAAGTTTGCAGTCTAAACTGAGTGTTGAATTTCTGCCAATCAGCCAATGCATCTGATTTAATTTAAGTTCGTGCATCACTAATATACATGTGTACATAAGTATGTATAAATACAGTTTAAATCCTGTATAAGAAATTTTTGGTAGATTTTAGAATAATTTCGTACTGTAAATAAAATGATAAAAGATAACACTATGCAACAAGAAAAAGTGAACCTCTAAAATGAGATGCTTTCGTAGCTAATTTCGGGTCGCTAAACACGAATATGGAACTCATTTAATTTTCTTAAGAAGCGTTTTCGAGATATTCGCGAAAACGTGTTTTTTTGCAGTTTGCAAAGATATTTTCCAAAATCTTGAGAACTGTTTGTTTAAATTACGCAAATTACACTGCTGAAAAGATATGTTTTTCTTTGATCAGCCCATATTTTTAATGTGTAGATCGGATAAAAGTTCATTGAGTTACGGCTCTTTAGATGTAAAAAAATTTTAAGTTTTTAAGTTTTTTTCAGTTGCATTCTTAAGCCAAAAAAAAATCTAGAATTTATCTTAAACCTGTATCTTAAATAAAATCTTGTGTCCAACTTATTAAGCGTTAAATTGTTATCATTGGAGAACAAATTAAAAAGTTCCGGCATATTTAGTGAAAATATCTATGATGGGTGACTACTGCTGGATGACGCAAAAAAAAATCAACTTCTAAAATTACGTATTTATTAACTTAATTGAGGCTGCTGAAAACGAATATGGCAATTATTTGTTTTTCCTGAGAAACGTTTTCGAGCTTTTCGCAAAAAACGAGTTTATTTTGCAGTTTACAAAGATATTTCCAAAAATCTTGAAAACTTTTTATTTAAATTACGCAAATTTTACACTGCTGAAAAGATATGTTTTTCTTTTATCACTTCATATTTATAGCGTGTTGATCGGATGGAAATTCACTGAGTTACCGCCCTTTAGATTTAAAAAAATCTAAAATTTTTAATGAAAATATCTGAAAATTAAAATTCGGATATATGGAGTAAATATGTATGTCGTAACTTTTTAATGTTGTGACCGATGATAATAATTTTACAGTTAATAAGATGACTACTAAATTTTATTTAAGATACGCGTTTAAAATAAATTTTAGAATTTTCTTTTGGCGTAGAGGCGCAACTTAAAATACTGAATTAAAAAAAAAAAATAAAAACTTAAAATTTTTTAAATCTAAAAGTCCGTAACTCAATGAATTTTTATACGATTAACACACTATAAATATACGGTGATAAGAGAAAAACATATCTTTTAGACGGTGTAAAATTTGAGTATTTTAAAAAAACAGTTCTCAAGATTTTTGAAAATATCTTTGTAAACTGCAAAAGAACACGTTTTTCGCGAATATCTCGAAAACGCTTCGTAAGAAAAATAAATAAATGCCATGTTCGTGTTCAGCGACCCTTAATTAGATAAGAAAACACCTAATTTTTGAGGTTATGGCAAAAAGATAAAAATTTGTTGCATAGTGTAATATGTCCAATTTGATAAAAATTTTTAATTTTCTTTTAAATTCAATCAAATAATCGAAAAATATGATAATATATATGAAAAAAATTGTACGCGATAACCTTTGTAACTTAACGAAATTTTTAAAAATTACGAAATCTATTTTCCTACAGAAGCCACAATTAGTATTGTTAAATGTACAACATTTTCGTTTATTGTTAAAAATATATTTTGAAAAATTCTTTTTGTATATTTTTCATATTACATGAATTATTTTAGGTGCAGTTTTTTCGTTCTCAGCTGTTTTCGGTTAACTGGATCTAATATATTTGTTAGTTTTAATAATTTTTTATATTACAAACTACTCTATTTCATGTCACTGTGCGACAGTAACTTTACTTTTGCCTCAAAGTGTACATATATATGTATGTATGTATGTATATTGATATGTATGGTATTTGTTAGTATAATTTATTATTTTTTCACATGTTTCTGCATCATATCAAGTTTATTCTTGTTAGTTTTATATCTATAATTCAAACCATATTTTGCACAGAAATTTTTTGACACATTTGTCATTTTGACATGTGTCATTTTGAGTGTGTGTTTTTTTTTCTTTTTGAAGTGAACAAGTTTTTTTGTTGCCGCGAGTGTAAATTTTAGCTTGAAGTTTTTTTATCCAAACCCATAAAACCAGTTAAAATATTACACAAATTCAGTTAACGGTTTTTTCTTTTATAAAAGAATATATAATTATATTTAATTACTTAATTATCTAGTAAACAAAACTGAGAAAAGGTTTGGCTTTGCCTTAACGCATCCAAATTAAAGTTGAAAGATGGCAGCCTGAGAACTAAATTTGTTACTTTTGTCTCTGAAAGTATTTGTATGGAAAACAAAAACAAATTTTAAAAATGTTTAAGATATATTTTTGTTTTGCATATGAATTTCACTTGGTGAGTTGTTTTATATGATTGGGCCACCATAGTTTTAGTTGAAATTTAAAAGAAAATTATGCAGCCACAGTGGCGCATATTAACGTTTATTCATATAATTATTGTGACAAAATTTTAAATTAAATAAAGCTTTACTATACCCAGTAAAGAAGAAATTCTATAAAATTTAAGCCTAATGCTTCATGTAAGTATGTATGTACTTCGGCTTAGCACATTTAAATACCTATACTATTTATGTACTTATTATTATACGTTTCCAGCGAAAGTTGAAGCGAATGAGAAACACTGACCACAAAAAAAATATTTAGCTTAAAACTATAAATTAAAATTTGCGCTGGGAGAGTTGAAATTTGATAGACAAGTAAGCCTAGGTGCGAAACATACAAGAAAAATCAGTAAGCTCGAAATTTTTTACCAGGTGGTGGGGATACACCAATAAAGCTCTGAATTAATAACTAAATATACAGCTTTTAACTTAAGCGATTTTATCGAAACCTTGGATGAATGTTGCGCTCTTGCAAGGCTTTAAATTATTGGCGGTATTCTGTGTTTTGCGCAAATTCTATTGCGCCATTGTAAATGCACAATATCGTAGCTTTTGTTTAAAATCCAACAACAATCTAAAGAAAAGCTACGATATTTTGCATTTACACTTACGCAAGACCATTTTCATCAAACATCGAATAGGGCCATTGTCGTAAAAGGTGCACGTGATCACGCACCTAAGATCTTGGCATTGCGTTATACCTACTTCGCCTAAGCAGACTTAAATATATTATTTACGTATTCCATATCAGCTGTTTCCTACGAACATTTACATGGGTGATAACCGCTGCCCACAACCAACTCTTGCTACAGCTAAAATTCACACTAGAGAACTTAAATTTGTAACACACATATGTCTAGATGAGTGAGCAACTGGAAAATCTCAAAATTAGCTTAAATTAGACGTGCCATAGCCATAACCAAACCAATTTCTATGGTAATGGCTATAGCATTATGGCGTTTCACCTATAACCAAATACAGTGTTGCTCATAAGTTTGGTTCGAACAGCTGTTTTGTATGGTTACGGTTATGTCACCTCTAATTTAAGCTTACATCTTTAATTCGCGCTAGAGAGCTGAAATTTGATACACGAATAATTCTAGACCATAAATCACACACATATTTAATATGTGACGATGTAGTCAAAGATATGACAGATGAACAATAAATGTTTTTTTGTCGAATGATGAACAGAATATTAAACAATTCTTATCTACGTTTTGATGAAACTAGACATGCATATTTTTTTATTCAAGAAAGTGCATATACCAAATTTAGAGACTTTTACTGGATTCGGATTGCTTGGGTGGGAGCAGCGTGACCGTTTGACCGACTAAAGAAGCAAATTGCCACTTTTTCGACTGCCTTGCCACTTTTTTTGACTGCCTTGCCACTTTTTTTCTCCCCCTTCTCAGAGTAAATTATATAAAAATACATTAAAAATGAAAATTTTAGTGTAATTTTCTCGTTTTTTTTTTATTTTTGCCCCTTCTTTTATAAATCCCCTTTTGGTGCCACTTTTTTAAAAATGTCATCGGTCACGCTGGGTGGGAGTGCCCCATTTTGATGAAATTATATTTTTACTTAATTAAGTCAATATAATATGTATAATGATCTAAAGGCCCTCATGAACGCAATTAGGATACATGTTATATTATTTCTGATGAGAAAAAGCATCATCGCAGCCAGTTTTTATGGTTTAGTAATTAGGGAATACATACATATTAGGGATTGGTAAATCGATTTTCGATTGGATTGTGTTAAGAATAGTCGATTTTTAGCAATCGATTTTGCGTCTGCGATGAAATCGATTATTGGACTATTAAAATCGATTTTTTATTATTGTCAAAATTTTGGAAATTCTAGTGCAGTTGTAATTTTAATTATAACCACGCAGCTTAGTTTGTCTTAATATTTAAACGGCTTTTACACACGCAAAGTTTGCTTTGCAAGGGCACCCATTCTCTTGTCCCTTCTCTCCCACAAACTCAAGACGCAAGCAAATCTGCGTGTGGAAAAGCCGTCTTACCTTTCAATACCATTGATATGCTTCGCTTTTTTTATGCAACGCTTTATGAACTAGCAACTTTAAATACACATACGCCAATATTTAAACACACTAGTGTGTTATCGAAATTTAAATCCACTTGTAGAGTGGACAAAATACAAAATAATTCAGGCCAACATACTATACGAAATCACAAGGATATATTTGTGCACCCTTGCGTTCTTGTGAAAGGCTAACTTATGGTAACTCAGCAAAGAAACAGACAAAGCAGTCATCACTGAGGCGAGGCGAACATGCTATATCTCGTATTCCTATAACGCGTTTTAGTTTATTATATCTTTCTTGAATATGTTACGTACATGGTCTATGTATACAGGTGACTGCGCAAGAGTTTTTTATAGAAGAATATGGCAACCATAGCTGTGTAAAAGACCGAAGAATGTCAGAAGCACAAAAATAATTGTACCAAAACCAAAACAAAATGAAGTTTTTGACATATTTTGGGGAATAAGTCACGGGAATAAAATTTGGCGATGCCATATTTTTTTCGAACATGCGATTTTTTTTTGTCCTGGAAATAATTCACGATTGCAAACTTTAGGGAAAAGGGAAATATTTTGAGGGAATAAATATTCACGATAGGGATGAATATGAAGAACGGTGTGGGGATTAATTCCGCATCATTAACTCAAACATTCCATTTTTTGAGTTATGACGTTCTTTGAGTAAATGAGCGATATGTACATACTAGGGATGTAACGAATGTTCGCATTCGCTTTCGCATTCGCAAATAATTCGCTTACTTTTGCTATTTGCATTCGCTTTTGCTTTCGCTAAAATGTATCCGAATATTTCAAGCGAATACTACAGACAAAAAATTTTGTATTTATTTTACGAAAATAGTTTACGATTTTAAATTTAAAGACGAAAATTATTTTAAACCAGCATGAAAAAGATATATATACCCAGCAAAAAATTTGGAAAAAGGTAATCGGGTTTGGAATTAAGCATATTTGGTGGAAGCTGTTCCTTACTGGATTACCAACTTAATGATTTTAAAAAGGCGTGAGACTAAAAGAATCGATTCTTGAGAAGTACTTACTTTTTTTTATTTGGCAACTTGTTCACGTAATCTATTTAATCTAAAAAAATTATTCTCCTCATTTAGCAACTTGCACATAATTTTTTTAAATTTTAGGTAATGTGATTTGTAAGCGAGTAATGAAATTTGGTAATCAGAGAAGTAAGTCATTATATGGCAAGTAGTTCTGAGGGTAATGTGTAATTTTTTGCTGGGTACTTACATGTAAAGCATTAATATTTTAGCGGAAAATTTTTCTATCAATAAGTTTTCATAAGTATCAAAATGAAACCCAAATCCAGCGGTGTTTGGAAATATTTTTCAGTTTTGAAAAAGACAAATTACAAATTACAACAAATTTCAAATCCAAACAATATTAACTAGCCCTTGTTTGCCACTCATAATTTCTCATGAAAACTTAAAATGTTGAAGATATACATATTTCATATGTTTTTCCTAAGATGAACAGAGTACTACTTCGGCAAGATTTTCTTCATATGTATTTGACAGCATTTCACATGAAATGTTGAACAGAGTACCAGGATTTAGGGCTAAATTACGAATGGGTGGATTGCCTAACATTGTGTAAACTTATTTTTAATTATTATATACATATACTTACTCTTATATAAATTTATTTGCATGTGAGATTTTAACGAATTGTAATATTTGCATTCGCTTTCGCATTCGCAAAAATTAAAATGTATTATTTGCTTTCGCATTCGCATTCGCTAAACTGGTATTCGTTACATCCCTAGTACATACTTACATACACAATACAACCATAATTGTGGCTTTCAGATTTCGAGCCACTAAGCCATGCTTTTCCGTGGCGTCTTTCTTGTCTTAAACTTTTTAGGTCACTCTAACATCTTGATAAAAACTCATTTCATAATTACATCTCACTAATAGATGTATTTATTATACGGTAACTTTAACATTTCACTTTCAACTGTTTGTTAAGCAAATATTTTTATTTGTCTGTAAATTGAAATTTTCAAATGCTGTAACGATATTTTTATTTACATTACCATGATATAACTCTCAACACTTTGCCGACCCATTACAACGGGTATTAGTAACGGGTAAACATACAAAAATAACCACATGTGTATTCAAATTTGTTGTTATCATTTCAACTAAATATTTCTTAAATTTTAATCTTCTACCATAAGCGAATTTGGTAAAGATCTTACAAAGAATGATGTAAATAAAGTCTTACCCCACTCAAATTTAAACTTGTACGATGCATTTCAAAAGTAAAAAGTCAATAACACCAAACATATGCAAACAAACAAACATCTCTGCCAACTCCATTTTGATTTAATACTTTCTATAAGTTTCTTATGAGTAGTTTTTCTAACCCAAAGTGTGCAGACTTTAAAAGTCAAGCTAATATTTGATTAGCAGTTATTCTACGCACAATATGAATAAATCCAAGCTAAAGCTCATACCGCCTGCCTATTAAGCATGTTTTATCCTACGCATGAGTTATCATTAACTCAAAAACATCATGATCCCAAATATCATTAAAACCATCATCATTACTTCAATCAGCGTAATCTTTATTATTAGAAGTAACTATTAAACAAATACATACATACTCTCAAATAAAAATGAACGTAAATATCAAATGGGTTTTGTTGTTCAAACTCATTCACTCTGAAGCCAAGCAAACATTACGGTGACGTTTCAAATAGAAGATAAAATTACAAGAACACATACATATATATATACCGAGTGTGTGATGCCGAGATCACACACTATGGCATTTTGTGACATTGCAAGCAAAAATAAAAGTGTTTACTAGTGGCAACGTTTGTCATTTCCGATATTTTTCGTTGTGTGGCATTACTTAAGAAACTGTTTACGCATTTATACCTGTAAAGCGATTCACTAACTTTTTTTTAACGATCTTAACGATCGTTAATTAATAATTATAGCGAAAATTTATCGAATTTGCCATTCAGTAACATTTTTAACGATATTGGCCGTAGGTCAATGTCAGCTGCGTCGTTATTTAAGCTACAATAATTTATGTGCTGCTAATTTTATCGACAAAAATCAACAGAAAATATCAGCTGCGTATATCGTTGAAATCACACAATCGTTATTGCAAGTGGCGAAAGGTATAGACAAAAATTACGATTGTGAAGCGCACCACTGGATACACTAACTTTTTGCGAACCGAAAATGGTAATATTTATCGAGTTGTATTTTAATTACAATTTAATTCTATATCATGTGGTATCTCTGTATAGAAACCGTAAGAGAAAAGCACAAATAATAATAAAGAAAAACTAAATGAATTTGAGCTTGTGATTTCACTTTTTTTACCTCAACCGACAAGAAATATCGTTAAAATATGTTATGGAATAGCAAAGTTGATACATTTTTTGTATATATATTTTTTATAGAATACGATTATCGTAATAAAAGTTACTGAATCCAGGTACAGATCATCGGTGCTTGTTTTAGCTTGGTTAGTAATAATTTTCTTGCTTGTCTTAATATCTTCTGATATATATTTTTAAACTTTTGTTAACAAAGGCTTATATTTAATAATAAGTGTTTTATTTTTGGGAATTGTTACAATATAAGGTTAACATTTATTAACGCACTAATAGTCCAAAAAATTATTTCATTTATTCAGTAAAATAATTTTTTATTAAAAATACATTGAAATTTATTACTTATTTTTTTCGATTTTTAATTTTTTTGGTTGATTTTTTGTTTTGTAATTTTAGGCGGTTGTTCATATTTATTTTTGCGCGATTTTGAAGAAATGTTAATTAATAATTCCTATTTTAAACTGCTTCCATATTTAATGACTCCTTTTGGAAATTCTACTCAGCAGTGGTAACAAACATCTAATAAGAAGTATTACAAAATTAGAAACATCATAGAAAGATGTTGTGGAGTCTAAAAACCCGCTTCTGCTGCATAATTGGCGCCAGAGGACTATTTTATATTTCAGAAAAAACTACAAAAATTGTGAATGCTTGTTGCGCCCTTCATAATTTATGTAATTATATGTACTCGTATATTCGTAGTAAATATAGAAGTGGATAGCCTCCGTCATATTCATTAACAAAAGCCATTAATATTGATCTGGCAAATGAAGTAACTGGCGACAATGCTGTAGAGTGTTCATTTGCTTAAAACAATTGGCACTAAATTTTGCAATAAAGTTGTTATAATAAAATGTTTTATTTAAAAAAAGAAAACTTAAAACACAAAACTTGTTTCATAAATTCAATAGATAAGATAAGAATCACTGTAATTAATTTTCTAGAGAAAAATATAAGTTAATTTAAATATTGCAGAAGGTCGGACAGTGTTTAGCTATTAGTTTGGCTGATTCGGCAAATTTTTTAATAGCCTTGAGCTTGTTCCTCTGCAGATTTTAAATGCGACTCTGCAGATTTTGTTTGAGACTTCGATATCGCCTCTTCTGTTACTACTTGCTTTCGTAACAGTTCAAGTTCATTTAAAATATGGTGATGCTCCAGATTAAGTTTATTAGAACGAGCTGGTTTAACTACTCCGACTTTTTGATTGGTTCTTGGTGGAGATTCGTGGTAATTACTGATGGGATTTGGAACGGCACACTTTAAACCATGCACAGGTCCCTGTGGTGCAGTTGCATATGATAAGAGACATATTTTGTCAATCTACAATTCACGAGCAGTTAATGCTTTTATGTGGCAAGGCCCTACTGCAGTTCCCGTTTTCCGCAATGTATTGCTTCGTTCGACTTTTTAAGTGTGCTCAAGTCTGAAACCATTGTTGTTTTATCGTTAAAGGGGAAAGTAATGAAAAATACAAGGTAACTTTTTCCATTCCAGCACTGTTCTTTCTGGTGGACCTATGGCGTTTAAGCTTTGTGCAATTATATCCCATACAGTATCAACATCAGATATTGTGCACCTAAATACGGGATTGGCAGTAGCTAGATGGGGAAAGACTTGTTCGAAAAATAATAGTTTCGACATAATTTAAAATAAATCAACTACTTTGAGGTGATTTAGCCATATGCAAAATGTATTGTAAATCATGCATAAAATTATTATGATTTGTCTAAGTCATGCCGGTGGAAACATATTATTAATAACGAATACACTTATTTATTTTCGAAAAAACGGCTATCAGTATTTAAAAATTATTATTTCTTATATAGTATATAGTGTGTATGTACATTAGGGTGGACCTTGTGTCGACATTTTGGTAGATGAGGGCTCTATTCCGTGCCTTTTTGAAAAAAAATGACAATGCCGAAAAAAAAAATTAAAAAAAAAAATTAGGGGTTGCGCACGAGCCGAGAAAAAGGTCCACTTTGCCAAAATTAGGGGGGAAATTGCCATAGGTCATCAGGGGTCACCCGTAGGGGGGAAGAATGTATGGCCGACCCCCATTAACTTTTTACCGCCAACATTTTCCCCCAAGACACCCACCCCCTAGCTCCTCCCCTTAGGGGGGTCACCATACAAAAATGGAGGTTGCTCAGTATTTTCGAAAAACACCATAGGTCATCAGGGGTCACCCCTAGGGGGGCGAAATATATGACCGACCCCCATTAACTTTTCATCCCCAACATCTTTTCCGAACAAACTTACCCTCTATCTCTACTCCTTGAGGGACTCCCCATACAAAAATAAAAGAAGCTGTAATTGAGTAGTACTACTAAGCACTTTTAATATAATATAGTCAAATTAACATATTTTTGTTCGCTGATGGGTATTTCTTGCGGTAAGAATCGATAACATGTAGTAAATACTGTTTCTCTTCTTCGCCTTGACACAGTATTCTATTATAATCTTGTATCATTTTTACTCCTCTTTCGGCAGTGTCGTTCACAACGCGCAAGTTATTTACAATTCTACGACCTTCTTGATAGTCTGCGCGAGATTTCCAGGTTGCTGGATTTGCTAGAATGAAATCTTGCGATATTCCAAATCGTACAAATAAATTTTTGGTATTATGAGAGACGAAGTTGCTCAAGTCTTTAGCCAAGAATTCCTCATTCACATCTTTGAATTTCACCTCGATTTTTTTAACGCTGGTGCTTTTGATTACGACGCGAGGAGCTGGGGGAACCGGGTCGTCTTCTTCATCTTCTTCACCTTCTTCGTCTTCTTCATCTTCTTCACCTTCGTCATTCTCATTTTCTAGCAATGCTTGGGCCATTTTGGCCTTCAACTCATTTGAAACCTTGTCATCGAAAAAGGCAAGGGCTATGTGCTCATCGGCGAGATACCATAGGTGACCGATAAATTTCTTTATCATTACCCGAGATAAATCCTGGTCAACGGACTTGTACTCGACGATGTCCTTCAAAAACTTCCAATCTTGATTCGGCGCCTCAGCTGCTCGAGAAGAACCAAACCATGCCTTGACGTAAAGTCGCACCACAAAAATACAAACGTGTCGAATACCATTCAATTCACATACAGATAAGTGAAAAGTTCTCCGAAACAAAAACATCTTGAGGCTGTAAATGGCTTTTGCCATCCATCGAGCATGGGAAACGGGTCCTGGAGCTCGGAAATGGTAATTCTCAAGTTTTTCACCCAGAAACAAAAGAATTAATTGTAGCATTTCTTTGTAGTCATCGCGACAAGCTGGAGATAAATGAAACGCGTTGAAGAATAAGAATTCTGAATGAGAGCAAATAAATCTATGCGATCTTACTTCTGGATTGTCTTTCACATAACCCAGCATGTTCTCTCGATTTGAACGCCGACATATCCGAAGCGACGTACGGTTTATTGTGTATTGCTGAGGATCGCGTCCAAATGCTTCTGCCGCCGCTATCATAATGCCGACCGCGTCTCGGTCAGTCACTTTGCACTTGTCCAAAGCTGATAGGACTCGTTCAGTAAAACATTGTTTGTAACCTCTTATGTCACCAACATTTGATGGGCCAGCTTCTGCCGGGAAGTTTTCGTCCTGTCTCCCATTATCATCGCTTGAATCACTGCTTGAAAATTTAACCACTGCAATTGAAAGAATTTCATTTGAATATAAACATTGGACGAACACACAAAGCGCGAAATAACTTACCGCCTTTAGCGAACTGATCTCTACTAGATTCCGTTGCACGTTTGCGTCGCAACTCTTCTTGTTCTTCGCGCTCAGCTTTTCTTTTCCTCGTTCGAGTATCAGTAGCGTCCACACCTCCCATAGTTCCTGGCCGGCCATCTTCTCTTTGCTTTAGCAGAAACTCAATGTCTTCGGTATTTGTCATTTTCTCAAGGGCGTTGGCGTGTGCGATGTCGAAAAGATTATCCAAGCTATCAGAAAACTTATTCTCTTTTTCTCTAGTGGACTCAGTCTTTCTGTGAGATGACTTTCTTAAAGCATCCCACTCATCGTGCAGCGCAGCTATTTTTCTTGTAACATCTCCTCTGGCTTTCGTCGGAATAGCTGCTTGGCGCCAAAAAATCATCACTGCGTCCGCGACTATAACCGCACTATTTTTCTTCGACATGTTTCGTTTGCGAATGTTGAAGAAATGCATTCTTAGCACTTGCTTCTTCGACGGTAATTTGTTCCCCGTAATATTCATGCTTGGATAACCAATCAAAAAAATATCGTCGCGCGATCTAAGTTGTGTTGTCATCTTAACTTTGGTGGAATATTGGTGGAATTTCTGTAAAAAAATCAAAAAAATATCGATATTGTGCAACTGTAAATACATAGATTTTCAGTATTTTTGTATGGGGAGTCCCTCAAGGAGTAGAGATAGAGGGTAAGTTTGTTCGGAAAAGATGTTGGGGATGAAAAGTTAATGGGGGTCGGTCATATATTTTGCCCCCCTAGGGGTGACCCCTGATGACCTATGGTGTTTTTCGAAAATACTGAGCAACCTCCATTTTTGTATGGTGACCCCCCTAAGGGGAGGAGCTAGGGGGTGGGTGTCTTGGGAGAAAATGTTGGCGGTAAAAAGTTAATGGGGGTCGGCCATACATTCTTCCCCCCTACGGGTGACCCCTGATGACCTATGGCAATTTCCCCCCTAATTTTGGCAAAGTGGACCTTTTTCTCGGCTCGTGCGCAACCCCTAATTTTTTTTTTTAATTTTTTTTTTCGGCATTGTCATTTTTTTTCAAAAAGGCACGGAATAGAGCCCTCATCTATCAAAATATCGCAAAAATTTCATTTCAAGGTCCACCTTAATGTACATCAGAGTTACAAGGTCTTTTAAATAATTATTTAACAAAGTATTCAATGTTTTATTGATAAAGATAGGAATTTTGTTTACATCAAAAATTACTTAACCCCAGGATTCCGCCTTAGGGCCACTGTAATAGATAGTAAATTCGTATATAGTTTTTACTATTTCAAAATATTTCTACTGAAAAGTATTATTCGGCCTAAATTGAATCAATTAAATTAAATTAAATTAAATTCTTAATTGAAAACATTAATTGCTGAATACTTTTTTCTGTGACCTTATAAATTTGTTCCCCTCAGCCAAGCTATTTCCAAGTTTTGGTCTCGGTACTTTCGATGGCCGAAATTTTTATAGGAACTTGGCTTTTTTTACATTTATGTTTTGTGAGAATATCAATTTACACAGATATAAATATAAAATAAAGATTGTACAAAATTATACCAACATCCTTTAGTAGATAAGTACCTAATACATGAATTAAAATAGTAGATTTTTCATAAAAAAACTTTTTTATTTGGACTCTTAAAAAATCGTAAATTTTAAGGAAAAAATCGTCAAATAATCATTCGGCCATGTTCTGTAAACCGAATCCGAGTAAATTTCTGGTTTTCATCATTGATGTGTTTTATATCATACATACTAAATAAATTTCAGATATTATATTTCAAGCCCTAAAAAATAGAAAACTACAAAAAAGTCTGAAAAAATCGCTATTAGTGGATTTAAATTTTCTAAATCGAACGTTTTCAAATCGACTCGATTTACAGAACAGGCAGGATTATGTTATTTTCGGCACCAAACATCGTCAAATCGAATTTTCTTGGCAATTGCCACAATTAAGGAGGATGTGAACCGGTGGAAAATCCAAAAGTAATTTTTTCTAACCACCCTAATATCCAATTTCATGAGCTGATATAGAGTACACCTAATTATTTGAACTAAAATAAAATTACATTTTTCGAATCCAGATGTTCTTATATTTAGAAAATATTTTCCCAAAGAAAAGGAACACATTATAAACTGATGTTAAAGACATGAAATAATTTTTTTTTAATATTCAAATTTTCGAAAAAAATTACTTAAATTTAGAAAATTTTTAACCATGAATTGATTTATTTATAAAACTTTTTGTAAATACTGAATTCACAGTTTATACATGGATAGCACCAGGGTGACCGATGACATTTTTCAAAAAGTGGCACCAAAAGGGGATTTATCAAAAAAAAGGGGCAAAATTAAAAAAAAGCGAGAAAACTACATTAAACTTTTTATTTTTAATGTATTTTTATATAATTCACTCTAAAAAAAAAGGGAGAAAAAAGTGGCAAGTCAGTCAAAAAAGTGCCAAGACAGTCGAAAAAGTGGCAATTTGCCACTTTAGTCGGTCAAACGGTCACGCTGGATAGCACACTTGGTTATCTTTGTATTATATTTCTTACAAAACAAAAATAACTGGCAACATTTTACAACTTATTTGCAAATATGTAGTGCGTTGAAAAAGGCGAAGTTTAACGTAATAATAGTGTTTTCACACTGCAAGTTAAAACCTGGTTTTAACGTTAAAACCATAAACAGCTGATTTTGCATTCACACTGCCAGTTTGCTAAATTCAGGTTGTAATTCACAGACTGTCTAATAACTTTGCTGAAAATAAAATAAATCTCCTGCAGAAATGCGTGTGTTTGTTGTTGTATTTTTTTTTTGCTTTTTATAACACTTATTTGACAAACTGTACAACTGTTTTTGTTTGTATGAAAAACTAAGAAACTTTACAATGCGCTCTAAAATGGAAATTATTTTATATTTTGTAAATTAATATTTTAAAATTATGGAACTATTAATACAAAGTGAAGAAGTGCTTGGAAATCAAGTTATTGTATATAAAAAATGCAAAAATAAATCACAAAATACAACTTTTTCATCCGTGGATCGATTTGTCATGTCGTTTATTTTCACTTTCCAGAGGTCAATGAAAATATTTTTGTTGTTTTCCTTCCAAAAAACTCTTATTTTTCTATAATTTTTAACTTATTGTTGCTGCTGCATCCATGTTTAAGTTGAAAATCTTTCAAGCGCCATCTCTTGTTATTCACTGGCATAAACATTATCAGCTGCTACCGGTCATTTTAACTTGGCAGCACTGAATTTACCACAGCGAAAACAGGGTTTCATTTCATAAAACCAAAATAAAACCAATTCAGAAATGGTTTTAAGTTGGATTTAACAAAAACAATTTGTATGGTAAAACCAGGTTTTAACAGTTGGTTTTAACATTAAAACCAATTTTTATTAAAACCAAGTCAGTGTGAAAACACTATAATAAGACGAATTATATGTGCCTGGGTCGAAAAGCTTTGCTCGATGTTAAGAAAATAATTCAATATTGAAAACACAAAGCTAAAATCTCTGACACGAGAAAAGTATTCAATTCTAAAAATCGAATGCCAAAATAGAAAACATTTGAATTTAAAAGACATCTTTAAATAGCATAATATATAAAAAAACGTGGCAAACCATTAAAATGTTTACGTTTAGCTTTTTACATCCACGTATGACATTGTAATTGAAATGAATACAATTTTTTTAAGCATAAATCTCTCCTACGTCTCTGTCCGGGGTCACTTATAGAAGTTAATAAATTAAGTGCTTAAATACTTAAGAGAGCGATAGATACGTTAATCATGAGGCCATTAAGTGAAACTCATAATCATTTTTATTGTCCAATTTCAAAAAGGTGGGTGCCCTAAAAATTTTTGTTTTTTTTTTCTCGATTCCAAAACAAATTAAAGGTGGAATTGCTCCATCAAATCTAACCAGATGCTTATGATGGTTTTTCATTTGAACATTTCCTCAGTTCTAATTTTGATTTTTTACTTTTGATAATAAATAAAATATTGTAAAGTCTTTAAATAACATCAATATTGTTAATAAGCTCTTTTAAAAATCTTATGAAATAGAGAAACTTTTTTTATTACTCGATCAATCTTGTAAATTAATATGGAGGCGTTATGTAGGTTTTTCTTTTTTAAATGTTGAAAATATTACATTTTATTCATTATGATTGATAGTTAGGGAAATTTAACATTTTATTTCTTGCTTAAAGTTGCCTTGAAAACTTTAAATTAAATATATAACTTTTTTTACATTATGCCATATAGAACTTCTCAGGATTCTGTCTTAGGTTAGACCGACTTGGCAGACTTCTTAATGATATTGAAATTCTTCGCTTAGATTAACCAGTATATACCTCGTTCCATTAATCAAATAACTAAGTTCAGTCTTTTAGTATAATTGCTTAATAAAAATATTTTGTTCAGAGTTGTTAAGGTCAGGAGAGCGAAAATTTTCAATAGATTTTATTTCATGTCCTCTTCCTAAGGGCAGTATCTATAGAACTCATTAGAAGAAAAAGATCTTTCGGCTTCGCCAATATCGTCCTTGAATTCCAACGGCTCCTATCAGACCACATTTATGTATATTTATCCCGTTCCCGGTACAGCAGCAGGATTAAATAATTTATGGTATGTCAAAGGGAGCATATTGGAGGCGGACAAACCAGAGGAGCTGCAGTCAAGAAACAAGAAAAGAAATGAGGATGTCCATAACAAAATGTAACAATTTCACTTGAGCATTTTTTTGAATAACGAATAATTTCATTCAGTCTGAATCTCTAGTTTAATTCGGCAAAAATAATGTTCGCCTGTTTAACAAAAACATCTCTTTTTTGTTTATAAAAACCTTTACAATGAAACTATTGACATTTAATATATTTTATTAAAATGGTAACATATCCCAGCAAAAATTTTTCAAGATTTTGTAATGGGTAGTACTCTTTTAATGGCTTACAAAGCAATGAGTGGTACTTATTTATCTAATTATTTTATGTGTATAATAATAAATGTCTAGAGAGAAAAATTTATTGATCGTGCAGAGCTTCGAAAACAATACAATAAATTAGGCTTACTGTAATTTTTATTATTTTATTATCAGACAAAGTTTGCATATTTATAAGCAAAAAATAACCCATTAAATTTTGAATACTTTTAGGCAATCAGTAATCTATTAACTTTTAAATATTTGTAAGCAAAAATTATAGGGTACCGCATACTTCTCAAACAAAAATAATGGGTTATTCAGTCAAATTGTAAGTACTTACGACTGGAGAGTACATACACTTTTTTGCATTCTAGTAAGTAAAATTTTTTAATGGGATATTTTAAGATGTAAAATTATATTAGGTAAAGAATTAAGAGAATTCGAAAAGTGGAATTGTCGCGTTTTGTGATGGACTACAATACACAAATTGCTTATTCTACAACTTTTCTTTTATATTTCAGTTATACTAAATACTTTTCATTTCGGTACTCAATAGTGCTCCATAATTTTAACGAATATGTTTTCTATAATAAGTACTTATTTTTCTAAGAATAGTAAAATATTTTCCTAATTAGAAAAATACTACCCGACCAACGGAAAAAAATTTTCGGGATGATTCAAACGTGGACAATTAGTAAATTCAACTAATTGAATATACATTGAATTGTTATTGACAAACTTTTTAATAAAGTTGAGTATTAGAATTCATTGTCATATCATTTTTCCACAAACATTTTTTTTACCAACGGACGTTTGCCTCAATTATTAGTTATTCTTTTTTGACGGTTGGACTAATTTAAATAATGCAAATAATTTTGCTTCTGGATATTACATTTTTAGACAGAGCTGCTTCTCAACCGTTCAGTCATCACTCAAAAATACAATTGTGAGAGTATCAAGTGAATATTTTTGAGAATTGAGTATCCAATAAATTTTGCAAATTCTATATACCCGTTCCTCAATACCACGTACTACCAGGTCCTTGCAGAGAATCTACACGTACCTCCCGTCTGTCGCGATGCGGGTTGGTACTAAGGCAGAGGCAAGCTGATGGCCCTTAAGGACTAATTATCGGCGGACCTGTGCAAGGCATCTATTAGCAGGATGGGAGAGCCGTGGCCGGGTTCGAAAATTTAAGTTGTTAAAAGTAACGACATACCATCCCTACCACGTGCGCATCCTTAGATTCCAGTATACCCAGATACTTCTGAGGCAGCGCTTTAATTATTAAAATAATGTAATCCCTCTCTCCCAACCAGCAATTAGAAGATGGGGAGGTTCGGTGAGGACAACGGGGGAAGATGTGGGGTAATAAAAATACTTAAAGCTGCATCCCTCCCTCACCTGGTCCAATAATATTTTATTGCAATCCTTTAAATAGGTTACACTGAAGGTCTACAAGGAGATCAGCCTCCAGTGACTTATAATTTCCAGGCGGTGTGCAACCACGCTGTGGAGGAGGGGAAGACGCCAGCCTATGAAACTAAACGATGAATCCGATAAAACGTTCATGGGACGGATGTCGTAGCAGATGCTGAACCTGCTACAGATAAATTTCTAGCGCTCTAAAGCAGCCTCTGATACTCCGCAGCTTTGCATGACAAAATGCGAAGTTGACATAGCCCTAATCAAAAAACCCTTAATTTGTGATGGCAGCGTTTTCGGATTTCGTCAAGAATAAAGGTAATACTAGAACCTACATCCCGGCAAGATACCACCTTAATATATTCCTGTGATACAAATTCAGCGGCAGAGACATGAGGGCGGTTAGCGTGGAAAAGAAAGGTAGATGCTACTAGCTGACATCAGTATACTGTGCTCGCGATGACCAAGTCCCTCTTCCGTCAATTGAAGTGAGGGATTTTACAGTTGCAGCTATTACGCCAACGTACAACACACTATTTGGAGAAGTAAGGACACCATTGAAGGAGATATTGTAGTTAGTACTAACATTAACATTTGTAATAGACGTCAATAACCTCTCTATTATAACAATGAACAGACAGGAAGTCCTGCATGTTACTCTCTCTTCTGATTCAGAAGCGGATGGGATGAACTGGCGTGTACTTCAGAAACAATCCTTTTCAGATCATAGTTATATTCATTTTAGTATCACGGAGGGGACACCGGTGGTAAAAATCTCCCGAAACATTAAGTGGACACATTGACGTCTGCATAAGTCTGTGGTTTCTAGACAATTAGGAACGATCGACAAGTCGTCACCTCTAGAAATCTCGGACATAGATTGTGAGGTTAATAACATCGCTACATACAGAAAGATTTTCAATAAGGTTAAAGCATCCTGGACTCTACAGTTTATACAGTTAAACTAAAAGAATATATAAACCAGATAGGATCTGATAAAAATACAACATGGAAAAAGTTTTGTGAAAACATTGAAAGTGTTTCAGAAGCCTATCCGCATGAGAAAAATTTTGCCTGCTACTCCCTGAAGAATCCCAATGGAACGAGGACTATATCCAAATATTTGTGACCAACGATATGTACATATGTACGTTTATGTTTGCCCCTAATAATTATTTTAAAAGAAAATTTAAATTGAATCGTGTTTTCGATTATATACATAATAACAATTAAATTGTAATATTAAGCAAAAGTTTTTTTCTATTAGTTCGCTATAAATAAAATTTTATTTTACAAGTACATACATAGATTTATGTTTCATAATTTAATTACTTATGTACAATGTTCAAATATTTATTTCATTGCCTTGTATTTTTTAATTTCTTTTTTTTTTGTCATGTCCATCTCTGATAACAACAATTTTTAAGGTTTTAAAACATAGCGATTTATTCTTAGCATTGAAAAATTTTAGAGCCACAAAATTATAAACAAATTCTATTTTATTGGGTCCGTGATTTGAGAATAAATTTTAGTAGTTTTTTTTTTATTCTCATTGAGGTAGTTTACACGAGACTAATTTTTATGCGGCACAATTTTTGTTTTTTTAAGAACACACTAGACTAATTCATCCGTCATAAAAATGTATACGTATGCACAGCTTTGTGTGTGTTAGTGTTTTTCGTATTCATTTACCATTTGGAATTTTTTAAGTTGTGTGTATTGGTTTTGTGCTGCTAATGCGGGGTTGTAGCTGGTTGAAAAATTATGCCAAACACAAAACCCCTCTCTTTGCTTCTCTCACCGACAAACTGGCATGTTATGCCAGCACAATTAATCCCGTGTAAATCAGCGCATTAAGTATAAAATTTACTATAAATAATATATTTTAAATTTATTTTATTCAAATGTTCAACGTGAAAAGTAAATTTACTGGTTTACAAAGTCTCAATAAATTCATTAATCGTAAGTTATAGCTTTCATGTTAGAAACAAATTAATCAGATATACTACAGTACAGGCAGCATAAATGAGTACATGTTCGCACCTCGAGCATAAAAATTTAAATAATAAGCAGTTAGAAAATTTCTTGTTGCTCTTTATTTAGAAAGAACGAATGATAATAGGAAATAGAAACTAAAAAATTCTAATGCAAGCCGCACACCTTGCGACCGTTGGTACAACACCTTGGATTACCAAGTTGTGTGTTTTGCCCACAAACTATACAACAACGTGTACAACATTAGTGCACAACTTAATATCTTAATATTTTTTTTTTGGAGTAAACATGACATCGGGTACTATGGACTATAAAAATTACACGTGGGTGACAGACGAAGTATTTAATGACCTTTTGTCAAAAGTTCCGATGCATATTCAAGAGCAATTCTTCCGCGCAAACTTTTATACAATTATATAAAATCACTTATTTCTGTTGAATTCTCCATTTTAGACGCAGATTTGAATTCGTGTGCGACTTTTTTTATATGACCACAACGAAAATAACAGGGTGCGGAGAGTGCTCGAATTAAACTCGCTCGCAAACGAATTCAATTCGAGCGAGTTTTATTTTTTGTATTGAAACGAGCTACTCTTGTCTGCTCGCGAGTTAAAAAAATACGACTCGCGAGCGCATTTAATTTTTGAGAATCGAAAATAGGACTCGCGAGAAGAATTCAAATTTGAAGAGTCAAAAATAAAACTCGACTCGCGAGTCGAGTTAAAAAGAATTATTCGCGAGTTTTATTAATTTTGTTTGCTCAAATTCTGTTCGCTATAGGTCGAAATATTGAAATTATATTTTATTACTGACAGGTAAGCATTTGCATAACTTTTCATGATGCAGAAGCCTTAAAACATTTGAAAAATACCTCATGACATGAAAGTAATAACAAATATTTTTATATGTATATGTATATGCATTTGTAAGTACTATGCTTTTCAAATTCGCATATAAGTACATATACTTGTTCGAATAAACAAAAACAATTTCTGTAATAACTACTCGTTTTGAATTCGTTTATGCTCGTTTTGCACTCTTTTAAAATTTATGCTTACGAGTTTTACTGCCATCATATTGCAGTATTACTTTTCCCCAGGGAAGATGAATATTCAAACTGAGGCAAGCATATACAATGGCGCTTACTGCACGATGCTTTTTGTTTCATATTATATCTTTTGAGGACAGGTAATGGGCAAAAGTTTTGGCGATATACAGATTGTCTTTACACGGTACTACCCAAATTCATGACATCAAACTTTTCCGCAAGCTTGTCACCTAGTTGCTGAGAGTGAAGTATCTTGTAAGTTTAGTGGACTAACCTGAAAATATCCTCAGTTTTATAAAACTTAGTTTGGTGGACATAATAATCTACCACAAAGTATGAACAATTTGGAAGGAATATTTATTTCAATGATCTTCAGAGGAGGATATATGGATCAGATTAACTTTAGCTAAATGGAGTTTGTGAACTCATCGGAGTTGTTTTTTATACGATTTAATACTTCTCCCGAAGTATTAAGCAGACTAATTGGCGTCTTTATAGGTCTATTTTTCTAGAAAATTAGGATTGATTGGAGACTCGTCACTTCTAGAAACTTCGGATATAGATTTTGAGGTTGATATCATCACTACAATCTTTTAAAATTCAAGGCCAAGAGGGAAAAGGAAACCGCCTTGGTGGAATAGAGAGTTACAATTATGTACGTGTACATAATAATAATAATAACATAAACTCTTCAATAAGGCTAAATCATCCAGAAATGAACTGGACTGGATAGTTTATAAAGGTAAACTAAACGAGTATAAAAAGCAGGTAAGAATTGCTAACTATACAACATGGAAGAAGTTTTGTGAAAATATTTAAAATACTTCAGAAGCCTCTCACATGAGAAAAATGTTGTCTGCTACTCCCTGCACTCTGGGGTATTTGAAGAATCCCAATGGGACGTGGACTACATCCAGCGAGGAGTCGTTAAGAGCCCTGCTAGACAATCATTTTCCGGGCGGCTCTAGGAGCTTCTAGGCAGACCCGCTTTGTAAATAGGGGTACACCACAGGGAGCAGTGCTTTCGTCACTATTTTAAAATCTAGCTCTAAATCCATTGCTGCTATCTGTGGAATCGTGGGGGTGTAAAATCGTGGCTTATGCGGATGATGTGGCCATAGCTGTAAGAGGAAAATTCCTCACTACTCTAAGGGATATCCTACAGGATGGTATTTCACACTGAACAAGATTTCCGACCTATTACTTTTAATAATACCGAGATAAAAGTGTCCAACACTGCAAAATATCTCGGTCTTATTCTTGATTTAAAGCTGAGTTTGAAAACTAATATTCTAGGGAAAGTGAAAAAAACAATAATTTCACTTTATCTATACGAAAAGTTCATTGGAAAAAATTGGGGTCTTACCCCAAAAATCGTTCTTTGGATCTATACTGCAATCGTACGTCCTATTCTCATGTATGGCATCATCGTATGATGGCCGTCCCTGGAGAAAAAGACGTATCTACATATTTTACACAAGGTGCAAGGAATTACATCCTTGTATATAACCAGTGCTCTTCGCACTGCTCCTACGGATGCACTGGGAATGCTCCTTCATCTACTACCATTGGACCTAGTAAGGAAGGAGATGGCAATGTCCTCGGCAATCCGTCTTCGATGTACCTCTCTGTGGAAGGGAAATGGCGCCGGCTACTGTATAATACTCGATGCTGAAGTTAGGGGATGGAGGATTGATCAAACCTCCCCTGCTCTACTACCCGAACGTCTTTACAAGACCTGGATACCATCCACAGAATTGTGGATGAATGGATCTCCAGGTAGAAGAAAAAGTGTTGATTTTTATACGGACGGCTCCAGAACACATGAGTCTTTTCGAGGACTTTAGGTTTTCGTATTGCAAGGCGACTTCCGGATCACTGCAGTGTCTTTTAGGCAGAGATCCTTGCTATAAGAGAAGTTGCGGATTGGTTGAGAGTGAATGTCACTTCATCGACTTTGATTAACATATACAGCAATAGTCGAGCAGCTATTATGGCTCTCCAATCCCCGCTTCTAAGAATAACAACTGCCCTCCACTTCCGATCACATCTAAATGCAATGGCAGATCAGTTTGAGGCTTTCAGGGGACTCTAGGGCTGATGAGCTTCCTAGAATTGGGACAACCTTAGAGGTTCCACCAGATTTAGAATGTGTGGGTTTACCCCTACTCTCTTGCAAAGACTTGACAGAGGATGAAACAAATAAAAGGTGGGTCGCAAGAAATTATTGCGTGATCACAAGGCAGTTATGAACTCACTTAAATAAGGAAGGTACGGATTACTTAATTTTGAAGAATAGGAAACAAATCTCGATTCTAGTGTCCGTGTTAACCGGACACTGTCTCATAGGTAGTCATGCACAGAGGCTAAGGGTTAAACACAATGATTTTTGCCGTAGCTGTCAGAATTTTGATGAAGAGCACAGCATAGAGCATTTTCTTTGTCACTGTCCTGGACTTACAGGAAAGAGAATTGCCACAATGGGCGCTCTTGAGTTCAGGGAACTTTCTGACGTTGCTAGTGTTGAACTTCAACGTGTTAGTAGCTTTATATTAAGCGCTGGTTAGTTCAACGGTGGGGACTCCGCATAAGCAGAGTCTCCGTGGCATCACAATGGACCGAAATGGTATAAATGAGTCCGGGTTTCTGACTGCCACCCCTACCTAACCTAACCTAACTTCAGAATTCATGAATATTTTGCTTTGGAAGTTCAATATATTTGTATCAGTGATCGGTAATGAATCGTTTTTTCGCTATTCATATTGACTCATAAAATTTTAAATATAAGTGAGTAGAGACCATTTAAGCTCAAGTACTCTGATTTACGCATACTCACGATGACATTGATTTATAAGTATAGGTTGAAATAAATATGAACGTGACGTCGACATCATAGTCATTACTACACTCACAATCATAAATCACCTCATTTTGATTGCTAATTTCAGGAAAATACTTCTGCTACTAACATTGATACAGCAGAAATAAACTCACGCAGGTATGTTTATTTCAAAGATTAGTCATTTAACAGTTTGCAAATAGTATACAATAGTAGTAAATAGCATTGTTTTTCAATTCGTGCAAAAAACCAAAAAAAGAAACACATTACCTAATAATGAGAACTTTAATGAACGTAGGCGAAGTTCGCATTGTGAATCATACTTATTTTGCATCGTCCATAGGCCTTGAGTTAAAGAGAGTAAAAATCAACAACGTCATAAATGTTGGTAAGTACGAGTTCGATGCGCACTTCAAACTTTCAAGTGAATATGATTCATAGACAGCATTGCAATAAGTATGAGAGTGCATAAGTACAAGAATTATATGTCATGAAACAACTCTAATCACTTTTCGCTATTCATTGCTGTTCTCTGGTATGTATCTTATGCCGAGTGCACATCCGGCATTTCGTGAGTTGTCATTTTGTGGTGTAATTTTCAAAATGTGTGCAATGGTTTTCCCATTATATTTTTTATATGTAAAGAAATGCCACACAACAAAAAATATAGCAAATGACAAACGTTGCCACCAGTACACACTACTACAATGTTACAAAATGCAATAGTGTGTACTCGGCATTAGTGATAAAAAGACCTGCACGAATATCAAACAGGAAATAAGTAAAATTTAGGTTGGAAGTACCCAATGTATACGAGTACTTACAATTTCTGCCTGCTATACTTCTTTTTAATACATTTGGAAGTTTTTAATGTGATTTTTTAAGGAGTCCTTAACATGAACATGCAGTCACTGATTGTTTGGATGTTATAGAAATGTCATTCCTTGAGTTGTACTTTTATTATTGTTGGAGAAGGAATTAAACCTGAAGTACATGCCACAATTCTGTGGTTTTCATGAAAAACAACCTATGTCCAAAATCTAAATTTTCAGGAGAGTCAAAACGAGTTCTTTTTTGGAGGGGTGACGCTTTAAAATAAAATAATTCTTTTGCAAGCCAACGCTTGTCAACATAATACGGTAGTGTTGAAAGTTATTAGAAAAAAGGTAGGTCCATATTTTTCAAAATTATTTAGACCTTTTTAAAAAGCATTTAAAATATAACAATTTGACTTCATAAACTCGAAATGAGAAAAATTTAACATAGATTGTTATTCGTCAAAACCACTGAATTTGCTTGTCTCTGTTAAAAAGAAAACTTTTTGACGCCCGTTTTATTAGTTGAGCATACATATAAAATCTGCTTCTTTATAAAACTTATTTACAAATCAATCACGCACACAATGGCAAATAATAAAAATAAAAACAAATTAATTTGGCTGAAATTTTTTAACCAGAATTATTAACAACTGTGCAAGATTTTGTGATTTTTATTTTTGTGTCTTTGATTTATAGTTTTAAGTTCAAGGTTTCATCACTCAGTTCTGAGAGGGAGAGACTGACTTGTGTAAAATTTTATTCATACCACAACTTTAATTTTTATATTTTTGCTTCTTGTATCTTTTGTATCTATTTTAAGCAGTTTTAATTGAAAATAATATGAATTTTTTGTTCCTATTTATTTATTTTATGCACTTTATTTCTATATTATTCAAACCGGTTGTTTATAAACTTTAAGTGATCTTTAACCCACTTTCGGTCTTTTTATGAATTAAGTAAAGTGTGATTATATTTTTGTTACACATGAAGTGTATACATACGCTTGTCTTTTAGATTTCGTATGACAAATAGTTTCAATTATAACTTCCATTAGAGTGACCATACTCTTTCATATTTAAGTTTTAGATCATAAATAACGCGACTATTCCATACATGCATCTAAGGACTACTACATAAAAGGCCAGGACTACTACAAAACTAGTCCAAATGTATGGATAAAACATGGTCGACTTAACATTGCGATGTACTAGGGATGGACCACATGGTCCATGCATGCATTACATTGGAGTAACCCCAAAACTACCGCCTATGGAATAGTTATAGAATTCTTGTGGCTAAACGACATGATCCATGGCTGCATTACATGGGACCATGATGTAACTAGTCTGTTAGTCCAATATTATTTGCAGGGCATTGGACTACGTGGTCCAATTTAGATGAAACAGAATAATTACATCATGGTTCCATGTAATGCAGTCATGGATTATGTCGTTTTCATTCAATGTTGCACGATAAGTGTTCGTACTTAAACGATTATGATCGTTCTCCTTATGCACTTACAAATCGTGTGCGAGTAGTATGTAACTATTCCATATGGGTTAGTTTTGGGGTTAGTCCGATGCAATGCAAAATTGGACCATGTGGTCCAGCCCTAGGACATCGCAATGCTAAATCGACCACCTGTTTTTCATATACGTGTATTTGGAGTAGTTTTGGAGTACTCCTACTCATCCTTGGACTAGTATTTACATGCAATGGACTAGTCTAGAGCTGCCATAAGTCCTGGTTTTCCAGGATTTGTGCTGGATTTTGATAAATAGTCCTAGTGTCCTGGTGTCCTGGTCCACTCATAAATTGTCCCAGTTTTTCTATACTGGAAAATTTACCACCAACTACAATAAAGTTAAACAGGAGCCACTCTGATTCAATTTTTGTTTCAACTAAGTGCCATAAAAAATTGCACCGTGTAAACAAGTGCTACAAGTAATCGAGAACCGATTACAAATTGTTTTCTCTAACATGTTAAACATCTGTTTCATTTGTAAAATGCTGAGTTTCATAATATTATTTTATTTTTGTTTTATTTGTTTAAAATATTAACCGTAAAAGAAAAATAATAAAAAAATTATAATTAAAAAGCTATTCCTTATTCAAACCACTTCGGCCATTCTGGGCCACCCTGTATTTCATATTGCAGACGTAAATATAACCACAATTTAATATGTATAGATTTCATATATTATATTCGTAGTCGCGAATATCGTTTCAAATATTCGTATTCGTATTCGCGAATATCAAAAATTGCCATTCGTTACATCAATAGTATGTATGTACATATACATATGTATTTTATATATAACACAATTTAGAAGCGTTGCGGAACTATTTGGGAGAAAGATATTCTGAATTCTTTTAAGCGAGCTTACGAATGGATAGGAAGGGACCTAGTGTGTCAAAAAACGGGTGTGTGTCAAAATCGATAAAAATGAGAAAAACATTAAAATTTTATTCAGAAATAATTTCTTAATCAGGCTTGAGTTCAGTAATTTCAATTCTTATGAATGAAATATTTTTTATTAATTAATGTGAGTATCTAAAGAATAGAAGAAAAATTAAACTAGACACTATTAGCTGGGGGAAATACCGATATTTTTCTGTGCAGCCACGCACTTCATCAGCACCCATGTCTATCTACTGGGGTAGAGATTATTATTAACATCAGCTATTAAACTTAAATTTCTATGAATTGGAATATGAGAATTGATTGTGTATACAATTATTGATTTGCCTTTGGCAAACACATTTGTAAGTATCACTATTCATTTTCTGTTTTTCCATTTTCTATTTAGGTTAGCACGAAGTTATATCACTCTACCTATGTATGTTTAACTATTCTGACTTATCTTTTACGATCATCACATTAATTATTTTTACTTATTCGATGCACCATCGGTACATACATATAAGTATTATTGTAGTGGCTTTATGTTACTTTGTTTTTGCTTTCTACAGTTGACTTAGCTTTCCAGCATTCTGAAGCAGTTCTGGCCAAGTGAACAGTGATCGCCAAGTGAACATATTTTTGTCACGTGCCCATGATGAATTAAACGAGACATTATTAGATTTAATTGAACTATAGTGAATTTTTAATCAGAAATAATTTCTTAATCAGGCTTGAGTTCAGTAATTTCAATTCTTATGAATGAAATATTTTTTATTAATTAATGTGAGTATCTAAAGAATAGAAGAAAAATTAAACTAGACACTATTAGCTGGGGGAAATACCGATATTTTTCTGTGCAGCCACGCACTTCATCAGCACCCATGTCTATCTACTGGGGTAGAGATTATTATTAACATCAGCTATTAAACTTAAATTTCTATGAATTGGAATATGAGAATTGATTGTGTATACAATTATTGATTTGCCTTTGGCAAACACATTTGTAAGTATCACTATTCATTTTCTGTTTTTCCATTTTCTATTTAGGTTAGCACGAAGTTATATCACTCTACCTATGTATGTTTAACTATTCTTACTTATCTTTTACGATCATCACATTAATTATTTTTACTTATTCGATGCACCATCGGTACATACATATAAGTATTATTGTAGTGGCTTTATGTTACTTTGTTTTTGCTTTCTACAGTTGACTTAGCTTTCCAGCATTCTGAAGCAGTTCTGACAAAAATATGTTCACTTGGCCAGAACTGCTGCTAATAGTGTCTAGTTTAATTTTTCTTCTATTCTTTAGATACTCACATTAATTAATAAAAATATTTCGATCATAAGAATTGAAATTACTGAACTCAAGCCTGATTAATAAATTATTTCTGATTAAAAATTTTAAATATCTTTTTCAGTTCAAAAGTTATGATTTTTGCAACGAAAAAAGTAAAAAGGCCCCACTGTGCGGCGCTAGAAAATAAAAATTTAATACCCATAGTAACGTTTTGAAAATTATTTATCATGGTATAGGATTGTGTATCATACAAATGAGTTGGTGAAATTCGGATTAAAGAACGCATAATGAACCAAGAAAGTTTAGTTGTGTTCGTAAATTCATCACTGCTCTGCATCATACGTGCAAACTTTTATTTTAAATGCAATACAAGTTCGCTGATAATCTTTTTTAGTAGTAATCATGTTTGTACACCAAATTTTACATTTATTTCTGCGTTATATACCTCTGTTAACTATTTTGGAACATTTAAATTTCCATTTGCAGCGCAGTGATGCTTTTACGAACGAATTATCTGCCAGTGTTAGAATATGCAATACTTTTGACAGAGAAAACCCGGTATATTTTAATTATAAATTTTATCAATACAACGACCCCAAGCAAAAATCGTCTCTTTGTAGGACATGGTTGCGATAGAACAGCAGAAAAGCTATTGACATTATGGCATAAAGTACTGAAACCCATCGAAAATTTGTGAGCTCACCTAAAGAAAAAGCTCTAGAGTCTAGAAAAAATTAGGTACAGTTAATACAGGTTATAAAGGAAGAGTGGGAGAAAATACCTGAAGAGTATATGTAGTATATCACCTAATTCATTCAATGTCTAGATGTATCTATATATATATATATATATATATATATATTAGCCGAGAAAAAAAAATACATTTTAGGGGAATAAACACAATGTTTATCTATAAATATAAAACAGGATGTGTGTTACTCCAAAACGGCTGGGCCAATTTTGATGACATTATCAGGGAATCTTCAAAATATTCAGGCGGGTGACACTGTGAAATCAGATTTTTTATTTTCGGTCTGCGGGCGGAGGGGCGTGGCAAAATCCAATTTTCATATTGCACCACTAATGCCATATATATATATATTTATTTTTTTTTGCGGGGTGGGGAGGAGAGCGAGGCACACCGGGTTAAGCTAGTGTGATATACATTTGAAAACATTTATTTGACAGTACAAAAACTGAACTGTTTTTAGCAATGAAAACATTTTTTTGACAAACTGTACTTATATGTATGTACTAGTGATGTACGAATATTTGTATTCGAATTTTCGAATATTCGCTCATTTTTAGATATTCGTATCCGTATATATTTTCAAAGAAATTAAATGAATAAATGCATAAATCCTAAACGAAATTTAAATAAATAAAATCCATGAAATTTTTTATAGAAATTTGTGATTTGTATAATTTTCAAATATCATTTAATTACTATCATTAAAATTTGGGTAGTTTTTATCAGAGCTGTTAAATTTCGATTACGATTAGTAATCAATTAGATTACGTTTTAAAAAGAATTGTAATGATTATATAATTGCCCTCAAAAGAATTTCTGATAAATAATTGATTACGATTACTAATAATCGAAAACTAATCTGAATTACTTAAAATTACTAAAAATAATCAAAAAGAATCAAAAGTAATCAAAAAGTAATCCGACTACTTTCAAAAATTTCTTTTGATTCTTAATAAATAATCAAAAAAATCAAAAGTAATCCTTAGAAGTAATCGCATTATTTTTTGACTACTTTTGATTCTTTTTGATTATTTTTAGGAGTTTTAAGTAATTTAGATTACTTTTCCATTATTAGTAGTCGTAATCAATTAGTAATCGAGCGAAACTGAATATAATCGTAATTTAATCATTACTTCACCTTTAAAAAAAAAGTAATGAAATTAGTAATCATTGCGATTAGTAATCATTACTTAACAGGTATGGTTTTTATTCGCCAACAGGAGTATGAAGTCCTTTTTCATAACAATTTTTTAGTATTTCATATTGCAGGCGTAAATAGAACCCCAATTTAAAGTCTATAAATTTCACATACAATATTTGTATTCGTATTCGCGAATATCGTTTCAAATATTCGTATTCGCGAATATCAAAAATTGTCATTCGTTGCATGAATAGTATGTACATACATATGTTTGTATTGAAACAATCACCTTCCATTCTTTTCAATTGCTGATGCCTATTCCGCGTTTCGATTGGAATCGAAATTTTCTCCGTTTGGCAACTTTGGTATTCTGCGTTTCGGACTTCGATTTCTCTTTAGATTGTTTGCATTCCTCATTGCGATTGTAACTACATTTTTGTAAGTTTTTTTAGTGACGGAGTGATTGTCTTTCGATTTTTGTTTGTTTAGCATCAAAAAGTGATTAATTAAAAAAATTATGTATTAAATGCAATAGACGGTTTAATTAATGATCTACACAATTTGTTTTTTTTTTGTATTGAAATGTGATTTTTATTTAATTTATTACAAGTAGAATGAAACAATACCCGAACAGTAGAAAAAGTTGGCAAATTTAATGATAACGAAAAGCGATAATGTCTGTGTATTAAATTAAATTAAAACAAGAAACTTTATTTTTGTGCCACAGTTATGTATGTAAAAATATATGAAAATATCACCTCCACACAGTAGGTAATTTGACTCGAAATTTTGGCCAAAAATAGTTTTTTGCAGTAACAATAATGATTTGTTTGTTAATGAAGTTCGCTTAAGAATATATCCAAGCAAATAATTCCATATTTGGTTTTTGTAAAAAAAACAAATACTCGTATCAGCGGATTTATGGGCAGTCGAAGTTGACATTTGCAAACAACCTGCTTAGTGCAGCATAAAAAGTGTAATTTTGATATAAATTAAAACGTTTTTATGAGTTATTATACAAAAAGAAGAAAATCGTGCATAATATACATAGAGAAGAGATGGAATATTAAC
This sequence comes from Tachina lurida, assembly GCA_944452675.1. NCBI lineage: Eukaryota > Metazoa > Arthropoda > Insecta > Diptera > Tachinidae > Tachina > Tachina lurida. The sequence goes on from OX101754.1 coordinate 42,182,187, forward strand.
TAAAAAAATACAAAAATAATTTGGTGGACGTTATTGCTTTTGTTAACGAAACGTGTAATTCTAAAGGCAGAATTAGTCTTTACGTGCTGTTCTGTTCTGAATCAGCTGTTTTGTTTCTGTTCAGTTGAAAATCTGTATGTGTGGTTAGTTTTTCCTTTTTCGTTTCGTTCTGTTGCGGACAAATCTGTAGAAAATAGAATTCAACGTTAAGTTACAGCAAAAGTGTGTATGTGTGTTGTGATACTTTGTATAGGTTGCCAGCTGATTCTTTTCACAGAAAAAGTAATTGCAAAATATTTGATACAGAAAAGAACGGCACAGAACAGCAACGAAATGTAAAAACTAATGTGGCCTTAACTTAGAGTCCAACCTAAATTAGAGCGCCAAACGTTGCGTTAGCAGCAGGGTACGTATTTTCAGTACATTTAAACTATATTTTATACTTTTAAAATTGAAATCTTAAATGTACTGAAAATACGTACCCGGCTGCTAAAGCAACGCTTGACGCTCTAATTTAGGTTGCACTCTTAACCTCAAAGAAATGACTTTTCCCATAGATATAAACTTCACATAAAGTTTCGATAATGTTGGCCGAGCACTGTTGTAGTGTTCCTTGATGAAAAGTGTAAAGAAAATAGCTCTGAATTAACTTTTTTTATTTCTAGTGCTGCTTACAATTTTAGTATTAGTGAAATTGGTTTAAATAAAATTTGTCTTCGTTGAAGCAAAAGGCGCAACTCCCACGGAAAAATGAGCGACTTTTACAAGAAAGATGTTGGCGAGTTGGATAATACGCCATTTTGTTAGCCCTCTTGCCAATTTTCATGGTGCTAAATTTCAAAAAATATATCCGTACGTTTTCGAGATACATATTTATGGTTTTTTGTACTAAATTCAACTTTTTGCTAAAATGCTAGCAAGATTTCTTATTTTTTCTGTTCCTATGTATTTTACATGTTTCATAGCAAAGGAGCAGGTTTAAACATACTCTACTCTTATTCTTTTTCCTTCGATTCAGGTTTTTTGCAGAATACCTTTTTTCGGTCACTGTGTATCTGAATGCGGGACCGCAATCGAAACGCAAAATTGAAGTGTTAAGCCTTGATCACCGATTTTCGTCGGCTCACTGAAATAAAGTTATAAGTAATAAGGTAAATTCGCCTTATTTCTCAACTATTTGAAATATAATTACATAACTGCACTACACGGCATTGGTAAGAAAAAACCATATAGACTTATTTAAGAATGAATTACATAATAATGCCATTTTGGCTTATTACTTATGCCCTTATTGCAGTTAGCCGACGAAAATTGGTACATTGTGCCGATCGTGTAATTCAAGCTTTATGGTAGAATTATTAAATTCATATCGTGAGTTGACGGATCAGCTGACAAAATCTGTAACATAAATAAAACATGTTACTGTTTATTTAATATGTATAGTAACGTATGTGAGGTAGAAATCTGCAGAAAATAGATTTCTACGTCAACTTCTCTCTTACATACATACACACACATGTATAAAGCAAAGAGAAATACAATAACAGCTGACACGTTCGCTGGAAATCTCACATTTTTACTAACTAATATCCATAATTAAACGATACGACCACTTTAAAAGTAACACGATACGAATCGACTAATTCTACCATTAGCTACAGTTACAGACATTTTTGGAAACAATGAAACTTATTCAGCCCATTCATGAACAAAAATTCCGCGCGAGTTTTTTAACTTTTCTCCTATTATGAATTTGTTTTTTCCTTTTTTTACCAAATGTGGGAATAAAAAACTTCCCGGGGAAAAGTGCGTATTATGAATGTAGTCGAACTTGCTTCTTTCAATAAAAATATTACCCTTGCAAAACATAAGGGAGTTTACATAAAAATACCTTTAATGCTCCATTAAAACAACATTTATATAAATATAGCAAAAATTAATTAATTGCTTTCTCTATCATCATTGACGTGTAATGTCTTCCTTGATATCTTCCGAATCTTTTGTCAATAGTTTGTTCATATTGATAATATCCTCTATAATTACTGCTGATATTGCTTCCTCTTATTATATTCTTGAATCTGTTGTATCCTGTTCTCTTCTCTTGATAAATTCTTTATATACACAGTAGAGACCAAATGGCCCTGCACACTTGCTGTTGTAGCAAATTGAGCTTAAAGCCGATTCTTGCTTTTTCCATCATTAAGCACGTCTTTAGCACTTGAATTGCACCAGTGGATTTATTTTTAAGAACTCAATGTTGTGTTTCGAGCAGACAATCTTAGGGTGTCACAATCTCTTAAATCATTTTCAATCCACATTTTTAATTAGTTTTTGAAAGAAGCAAAACAAATTTGATTTATGTAGACTTCTTAGACATAATTTGTACATAAGTATGTATGTTTAAATTAAGCGTAAATTTATGCAAATTTTAAGTGTGATGGCATGTTTAAGTGCAATTTATACTATTTTTGGATCTTTGAATACCGACACCAAAGACTATAAATATATAAAGATGTTCCACGTAGAACATTAAATGAAAACTAAAATTTTTTGTGTTTATAGATGCTGTGGGGGAAGTAACAAGGGAAAAATAAATTGTTTGTTATTTGAACGAAACCACAAAGAGAGCACAAAATTTTTGAGCATTCACACTTATATAAATATGTATGTAGTAATGTTGTATGGCATACAATGTATGCACACACATAATTGAAGCTTATAGAGAAATTTAGTTGTGTGTGTGTTATATTTCTTGTTTAAAGCGCAGTCAAGTAGGAGCAAAAATATGAAATAACTAAAAGAAGTTTCTTGTTTTGATACATTCATGTGCAAATAAATCACGGAAATCAAATGCGACCGATCGTGTTATTGTAGGGTAAAAATACGTGTTTTATTGTTGTAAAATTAAAAATAAGTTGATTCGCACCGAACTATAATTATTTTATTTAGAAATTTCAATTATATGTATGTATATCAATTATATATTTCAATTACAGTGGAATCTCTATTGAGCGGACACTGAAGGGACCATTGAAATGTGTCCGTACAAGGGAACTGTCCGGTCAAGAGAAAACTAAACATTTAAATGGAGCGCTGCTGGGACCTGTCAAAAGTGTCCGTCTACAGGTGGTGTCCGCCTATAGGAAGTGTCCGTTAAGGGAGATTCCACTGTATTATCTGTTTCTTTATCATAATTTTTAGCGTGAACAAACATTTCTGAAGGATATGACAAAACTTGTGCTGGTTTAATTATATCCACACGACATTTAGCGCAAGTAATTCGTTGAGCTACATATATAACCAACAAAATATCGGTTTGATGTTAACTCTATTGGAACATTATTAGAGTTAAAACAATCTGCATCTTCATTAAAATAATCTTCATTTTCATCGAATATGTTTGTTACATTAACGTCAGGTGTGCGACTACTTTCTGCTGTACTTCGACTTCTTTGAGTATCTTCTAAAATTGTTTGGAACTCAATAGGTAAAAATATCGCATCGTCGTTTGCACAATTTGAAGAGGTACTAAATTGCGTTATTTTAAGAGATAGCAGTTTAGCTACTGCGACATTTAATTCATAGACCGAAGGATTTTTGCAGTGTCCGCCCTTGGGACGTAGGTATATATGAAAACAAGTTTTCCAATGGATCTTGATTAAAATGGCTCGTTAAAATGCATATCAAATTTGAGTTTTCCGCAAACAATTCACGATAACGATAAAATAGCTCTCGTAGTTTGAATTAGGCCATCAATTGAAAATATTTTATTTCCTGCGTATTCAACCTGTTTCATATAGGTAATTAGCTCTTCGAGTAATTACCAAGTTGTGCTTTTCGGCTTCAGGCCACGCTTCAGGGGCTTTGCATCGTTAAAATACATGCTGTTTAAGCAATCAAAATAGCTATCGAGTTTTTTTATAAAAGAGCACGTTGAAGTGGCTATTGTTGCGGAACTTCGTGTAAACTGGCGATTTTCATTTACAGATTGGATTGCAGCAGCAACTGAATTGCTTAAAGTTTGGACAGCTAGGCCAACACGCATCTTCTGAAAATTATTTGGGTTTATGTGCACCGTTGTTAATTTTGGTTACTTTTCCATACTCCAACTCGAATATTTCTCTAACAACGTCGAATCGCGCTACGCCATGCAGTGTTTTAAAATCGGCTTTGATGAAAGCATTTGTTATGGATTTGAAAATATGGGGTACGTCGTACATCAGGTAAATTTTTGCATTTTTATAAATAAAATAAGGTTTTTCACAAGATCCGCCTAGCATATCATAGCATTTTCTATTATTGGGTCCTTGATCACACGTAAGCCCACGCACATTTAGTCCCATTTCTCTTAAAATTTCAAAGTTTGACTCCACAAGTTTTTTTAGTACATCACCTTTTATTGAACTGGAAGTAACAAAATAGTTTAAAACGAACTTCCAACTTTTTACAACTCCTCTTATCATAAAAACGCAAACTTGGGACCCCATTTGATTCACTCGTTCATATCCTAAATCGACAACTCCATCTATAACATCTGCACATTTATTATAAGTAAATTTTTTTCTTATAGATACTTCATCAAAAATTAAAATGCATTCTTTTTCAAAAGGTTGCATCTTTTTCACAGTTTCTGTGAGCGCATTGTATATACATGAATTGTTACCTGGCTGCAAATTTTTAATGCTACTCCATCCACTAAAGGATGAAGGACTCTGAAGGTTCAATTTCAATATATTTCTTAAGAACAAGTATGTGGAGGTTGATCTTTAAAATATACTTTGAGAAAAGCTTATCTCATGCTCTTCCCAACGCGCATTTGTCCCTCTATTTATCTTTAGGAGCATTTTGCAAAATGTTTTTCGTTTGGACTTATATTTAAATTAAATAAGTAAATTTATATTCGGTGCGAATCCATGTATTTGCAAAAGTACAACAACAAAATACATATTTTTGCCCTATAAATAGACAATCGGTAACATTAAATTTTATGTAGCTTATGTCCATACACTTATGCATATGTGCGAAAACACAAGTTCTTTTTGTTTGTGTAAATTTTTTCTTTGCTTTAAATTAAACACACACATCCATTCATACTTACGCATGCAAAGGCACACACACATGCATGCGTATGCAGATGAATAGCGAAGACTTGAGAATAATAAGTGCTCTGAGAAAATAATTACTCTCTTTGAAACAAATGGCTTTAGTAGTAAATCCACCAGCAAATTAAGCACTGGCAGTACAATGTATGGACGTAGAACATCTTTATATATTTATAGTCTTTGACCATATGTCTCTATGTCAACACTCTTTTTTCTAGCGACAATTGCACTAGTTGAAATGTCGACAACTTTCCTTTTATGCGCCAGTAGAGATACGTTAGAGACAACAGTTCTAGTGTATTTCTGGTGACATTGTCAATGAACGTGTCAATAGTTTGTTTTTCTTTTTTATTATGCTATGCAATAATGTTAAAAACTTACGTAGATAAGTATGTATGTCTGTATGTATTAAAGTTTGTTTGCCCAACCCTTATAAAATTGTAGACGAGGGTCACTAAAATCTACTAGTGATTGTTTAGTTCAAATGTCTCCACATGATCGAAAAAGAATAGTGCTTAAGTCTACTGGTAGATTTTCAATGACAACCCTATGTTATATGCCAATAGGCGATTACATTGGCTGCGGTACACCTATTCAGTTATACTATTGACAATGACACTAGTAAATCACTACAATTTTACTATTGACATCAAGCGAGGAAATATCGATATTGTAGAATAGAGCCCCTAAAATTTACTAGTGAATCGTTGGTGCCAATGTCTCCATGTGATCCCAAAAGAACTACTTAGTCAGTATTGCTACAGTCTAGTGGTGGATTTTCAATGACAAGCTAATGTTAAATGTCAATAGATGATTACATTGGCTGGGGTACAGCTGGTCAGTAGTACTAGTGATAATGTCATTAATAAATCACTACTATTTCACTATTCGCATTTCCTGCAGGGTTCTTCACATTACCCTGCAGTCAGACTGGGGCCAAATGTCTCTATGTCAACACTAAATTTCTAGTAGTAGGTACATTGTCTACAATTTCTTTTCTATTCGTCAGTATAAAAGAAAGAGAGACAACAAATGTGGTCTATTTCTGGTGGCTTTTGCAACAACTTGTCAATATTCATATAATTGTATGTACGTAAGGTATAGAAATGTACCACTAAATGTCTGGTTGGTATGTCTCCATGTTCCCATAAGAACTATGTATTCACTACCTAGTCAATTGTTTTAGTGTTACTAGTAGATTTTCAATGACAAGCACATGCTAAATGTCTATAGCACAAAATATTGTATGGGGATTAATTAGAGAGTAGTACTGGTGACAAAGTCAAAAGCGACTCAGTACATTTTCACCATCGACATTTCCTTCAGGGTAGCTACTCACATACACCTACACATAAATACATACGAGTACATATGCCTTGATATACATTAAATATGCATACAGCCCCTGAAAGGAGAAAAAGCATGTGAAGCAACAAGAATAAATTACGAAAAGTAGAAAAGAGAAACAAAAAATGTCCGGTACAGAGTGGCGTGTACTACACACTCTACCTCTTCAAACACTCGCCTAAAAACTTCATCCGTCTGCCTTTCAATTTATCAATTGTAAAAAAGGACTAACAACTTTAATAAATTCTACATGTTCAAAATAATATTAGTTATGACCTGATCAAGCAGGCTTGAGACCTGATATTTTACTGTACGGACCAAATAAACACTCACAGAACAATCTCTGCAAACGCAATCAGCCCTATACTATGCTGTTTGTTGATTATGAAAAAGCACTTGAAATAGAAACTGTGTTTGGCCTGAGCTAACCATATCTTGGCGTACCAGAATAAAAAAATACGTATGATGCTATGATACATTTAAATGCACGGTTTTACATAAGGTGTAAGCCATTTAAAATAACGTCTGGGGTTATACAAGGGTGTTTACTATCACCGCTTCTGTCGAAATAGCAAAAGTCGTAAAATTGTGCTATTTTTTAACTGCCCATTCGCAACCTGTTGCTCATACTTCTGCTACTGAAAGTTCAAAGAGTCACAGTCGAAGTGAACACAATATACGAATAGATATACACAACGAATAGCTTCACCTGTCACCATGTTCGTAGAGGTTTCGAATTGACTGACTGCTGCTTTAAATCGTAGCTGGCCAAAGTAGCACCAGAGTGCCGAACTTCAAGCGGTTTCTTATACAAATTAATACGTATACACGAATACATTGCTCTCGGTTGCCAGCAGCCCACTTGACCTGAGATTCGATATAAACGAATGCTCACTAAATCGAAAAAATTTCGAAACAAAATTGTTCAATATTTGTTCACAAATCTAAGAAAAATCGCTAAAGCTTCGAACTTCTCTCGATAGTTTCTCGAATGTGTGACGGTAGCCGAGTAGATGTGTCCTAGTCTGTTTGCCTAGAGGTACCAAACTCGAGCCATGACAGCACTCTAAGTTAAAAAAGTAACATAAAGCCACTACAATAATACTTATATGTATGTACCGATGGTGCATCGAATAAGTAAAAATAATTAATGTGATGATCGTAAAAGATAAGTCAGAATAGTTAAACATACATAGGTAGAGTGATATAACTTCGTGCTAACCTAAATAGAAAATGGAAAAACAGAAAATGAATAGTGATACTTACAAATGTGTTTGCCAAAGGCAAATCAATAATTGTATACACAATCAATTCTCATATTCCAATTCATAGAAATTTAAGTTTAATAGCTGATGTTAATAATAATCTCTACCCCAGTAGATAGACATGGGTGCTGATGAAGTGCGTGGCTGCACAGAAAAATATCGGTATTTCCCCCAGCTAATAGTGTCTAGTTTAATTTTTCTTCTATTCTTTAGATACTCACATTAATTAATAAAAAATATTTCATTCATAAGAATTGAAATTACTGAACTCAAGCCTGATTAAGAAATTATTTCTGATTAAAAATTCACTATAGTTCAATTAAATCTAATAATGTCTCGATTAAAATTTTATTTTTTAAATGCCTTTTTCTCAAAACTTCATTTTCACACACTAGGTCCCTTTTCTCGAAAAAGGTTACATATATAAAAAAGGCCAAGTTCATTTCCAAAATTTCGGCCATCAAAAGTAGTGAGATAAAAATTTTGACCGGGTTCTTTTTTGACAGAATACATATATACATATCACTGAAATATGCTATGCATTATATAAATTTTGTAATCGTCAAGGTATCATATAATTTCTATGTAATCTAAGCAGATTACAGATAAGATTTTTTACCATATAAAGAAATTAACATACATATGTATGTATATCCATTATTCTCTCCTTTTTTGGAAAGGTAAAAATATTGCCAAGTGTGTGTCCATGCCCCCGATTGAAACTTCCAGGACTTTAGATTTTTCTTGGTGATCTCTGACTTAGATGTATTTGTGTATCGTATTTAACAGCCTGTTGTTCGAAAACTAATAAGTGTATACGTTAGTTAAAATAACGAATGAAATAATGTTAACGTTTTGGTAGCATTTATTAATTTTCATGTGAGTGACAACAAAAGAGCCCAGCAAAAAATTTTCGAAATTTTGTAATGGGTAGTACTCTTTTAATGGCTTACAAAGTAATGACTGATACTTATTTATGTAATTATTTTATGTGCGTAATAATGACTGCCCTGTAATGAATAAAATAAGAACTTATTTATATATGATTACGTGAAAGTAGTTATTGTAGTGCTTTCCAGTTAATAAGGAAATATATCTAGAGAAAAATTTATTGATCGTGAAAATTATTTTAATTAGAAAAACTAGCAAATTAATTTAGATCAAGTTAATTATTATTTTTCGAACTGTATTTGTTTCTATATTCTTATGAATTGAATAGGCTAAAGTTCGTAACGCTTTTTAAGCCAAATTACATGTGATAATTATTAATGAACAAATAACATCAAAGTTAGTTGTAAATATTCTGACAACAACACATAGTTGAACGGAACAGCCAGCCGTTTTCGAAGGCCACTAAACCTTCCTCATCAGCGTTCTTCTGTGTTTTGGTCCACAGTGTGTGGTGTCAGTTGGTGTAGATGTCTGCCCTATATACATAACTTTATTGCAAATGGAATATGTGAATTGGTTTGATTCATTGCATTTTTCAATTTGCTCATATATATGTTAGGTAATGAAGGCTGAAAATTTACCATCTTCCATATATATTACAACAGTCTTACCATTGTCGTTTGTTCCTTACTAACTATGCACATGTTTGTTAATTTGCTGGCTGTTCCGTTCAACTATGTGTTGTTGTCAGAATATTTACAACTAACTTTGATGTTATTTGTTCATTAATAATTATCACATGTAATTTGGCTTAAAAAGCGTTACGAACTTTAGCCTATTCAATTCATAAGAATTTAGATCAAGTTTAAGCAAAAATTACTCGATAAATCTTTGCATATTTGTAAGCAAAAAATAACCCATTACATTTTGAGTACTTTTAGGCAATCAGTAATTTATTAACTTTTGCATGTTTTTAGGCAAAAAGTATAGGGTACTGGATACTTTTTGAACTTCTCAAACAAAAAAATGGGTTATTCAGTCAAATGTAAGTACTTACGACTGAGGAGTACATACACTTTTTTGCATTCTAGTAGGCAAAGTTTTTTGCTGGGAGGTTTCAGTTTTTCATACTCATAAAATTTCTTATGTAAAACTAATTAATAGTCGGGCTAGATATTTTTTTCTTTAAGTTACAAAAAAAAGTTAAATTAACGACAAAATGTGAAGGACTTTTGTTATAATCGGATTGAGTTAACTTTCTCAAGAACAAATCTCGACTTCCGTACAGAGGAAATATGTTTCCATTGTTTCTGTAATTTTTCTGTATAAAATCAACACCAAATTCAGTATACATAAATAAATTTTGATTTATTTTCCATAATTTAACTGTCAAACAAATCACAGAAAATTTTAGTATTGAGTCAAAATAATATAATTTATAGGAAAAAAAAAATAGTTCTAATAAAGATCAATTAAAACAAGTAAGAGTGCTATATTCGGCTGTGCCGAATCTTATATACCCTTTACCAACGTACGTACATTTACATACATATATAGTATAGAGACACATACATACATATTTGTTTTGTGAAAAAATTTATAATTTTTTCCTCTAAAGCAATTAATAGTAAGTGACCTTCCAGTATTTTTCGATTAAAGAATTTGATTCAATTATTTTATTTTCGATATTAAAAATTATCAAAAACCGTGTTGCTATTTAATAACTCTAAAATATTCTTAGTATTGCATCTCCATACCAAGTAAACTAACTTGTTTTATATTTTCCCGCATTTAATAATCATTGATGTTGCAAAACTGCTTAGTGTCTTGATTTAAAGTTCCCATTGCAAATGGTATACATCGAGGTATTATGTAAACGTTTTATTCCATCAGGATTTATTTTTTAAATTTGTTCAGCAGAAAGGAAAGGTATCAGGAAAATGAGACGGAACATGTCCTTTAATTTATCTTTAGCGATAAGTTTTAGTTTTATCTCCATTTACTAAAAATTAATACTTATTATGCTGAGAGCACAATAAGCACAAACCTTCGTTTATACTTCAATTAGATATCCAGAAAAAATTCAACATGTATAAACAATTTTGAGTAATGATTTTCCTAAAACATAAAATCTGTTTAACTGAAAAAAAAAAAAATATTTTTCGTTATTTTTTTTACCGAAACTTTTCTTAATCTCCAACCCTGGAACCATAATTCTGAGGTTCTTAATACTAATTTATTTCTTTATAAAATATAGAATATATTTAATTACCAAAGAAATAATTATTTTTATATACCAGAAAAAATTTAAGTTTTCCAGCTCTGGAGCTATGTCTTTTATTTTTCTAATTTCTATGCCAAACTATTTCATTCTAAGTCATAAAGTATATAAAACTTGTAAACAAAAAGAAAAAACTAACTTGACCTAATTACTTTTGTAAAAAAGCAATAAATTTATCAACCCTGGAATCAACCTTTTAGATTTTTCTGATTTAAAAAATTAATAAAGTGTGTTAAGTGAACAAAGAATTAAAAAAAAAATTTATACTTAAATATCAAAAAAAAAAAAAATCAAAGTTTCCCTCTTTGGAACTGTAATTTTAATTTTTAAAATTTTATAAGCCAAACTTTTGTTTCAGAAGCATAAAATATATTCAATATATGTATAAAGGAAAAGAAAAAAATTGTTAGAACTATTTAATTTTACATAACATAAGAAGTGTAAGTTTTCCAACCCTGGAGTCATAATTTTGAATTTTTCTGATTATTTATACCAATCTAGTTTTTTTAAAAATACATAAAATATGTTAAGTGAACAAAGCAAAAACGAAATAAGAAAAAACTTAGTTTAATTTAATTCCTTTAATATTAAAAAATTCAGTTAAGTGCGACTTTGACTCGCGCACGAATGGTTCCGTACATTCGGTTTTGAGCATTTTTTAATGTGGCTTTTTTGAAGTTTTTTTTCAGTTTAAACGATTTTTTTAGTTTTATCACTTTTTTCTCATTTTGGCGATTTTTTTTCTGTTTTTGGGGCTTTATTTTAATTTTGGAGATTTCTTTCATCTTTTCTTTCGGTTTGGCGATTTTACGAGTATAATTTTTTGATTTTTTAGTTTTACCGTTTTTGAAAATTTTCTAGAGTTTTGCTCTTACGGTTTCCAAAATACAGCAAGTTGTCAAAATTGCATTAACTGATGGAACACCCTTTAATTTAAATTTTTTGAAATTTTAGTGTTAATTTTTGTAGTCTGTATAAAAATACACTAACCTTACAAATTTCAACTATATATACATACATACAATTGTATGTACATATATTACATGGGAACACCCTTTAATTTCCAATTCTCATGTATTTGTTGTTGTAGCGGCCAAATGTCTACACACTGTGTCCAAATTATAAGTCTGTAGCTCTTACGGTTCTCGAGAAAATACCCTGTGCAAGACATAGTTTTAGACACATGTAGTTAATTTTACATAACACAAAAAGTTAAAGTTTCCAACCCTGGAAACGTCTTTTTAATTTTGTTATATGTTTTTAATTTAAAATGCCAATTTTAGTCATACTGAAGTGTAAAATAAGTTATTTATTAAAAAATAAATAAAAATTTGTTTTCGGTAGTTACTTTTATATGGCAAAATAAAGTTTAAGTTTACCAGCTCTGCAATCGTGCTCGATTTTGCTGAATTTCATTACCAATCTATTTTGGAAAATTTCTGACACACTAATCCAAGAACGAAGTCTCTAGCTTTTCTGGGAGCTTCGGAAAACCAATTTCATGTACAGACAGACGGGCAGACAGACAGACGGACATCGCTTATTCGGATCCAGAATATATATATTTTATGGGTCGCTTATTGATATTATAGAAATTACAAACGGAATGACAATCCTATATATACCCTTTTACCATTTTTTTGGTAAAGGGTATAAAAATATAAAAAAAATTATTAGACCTAGATAATTTTATATATCACAAAAACTGTACGTTTCCCAACCCTGGAGTCATAACTTAAAATTTTTCTGATTTCTTACACCAATCTTTTTCTTTTAAGAATTCAAGATATTTTAGATTTATAGATAAAAAGAAAAATTAGTTTTATGTACCTTTTCACAATGTATGGTTAAAAGATAACAGAGACTTTAACTGCAAGTTTTGTATGAAGAACTGTCAGTTAAAGTTCACGTTAACTCTTAACCATATATTGTGAAAAGGTATGTTAGTAGGTTATTTTTATATAACAAAAAAGTTAATGTTCCCAACCCTAGAAACGCCGTTTTGATTTATTTAATTTTTTTCATATTTTTAATACAAATCTTATTCGTACTGAAATATAAAATAAGTTTATTTAACAAAAAAATTAAAAAAAATTGTGTTATCTAGTTACTTTTATATGGAAAAAATCAAGTTTCAGTTTTCCAGCTCTGAAACTGTCAGCTCGATTTTGCTGATTTTCAATACCAATCTAAGTTGGACCATTTCCGAAGCTTTTCTGTGAGCTTCGGAAAACCGATTTCACGTACACCAGACGGACGGACGGACGGACATCGCTTATTCGTCTTCCCTATTCATAAGGACCCAGAATATATACATTTTATGGGTCGCATATGAATATTTTGGAAATTACACACGGAATGACAAACCTATATATACCCTTTTCCACTTTTGGTAAAGGGTATAAAAATGCATACGTCCTTGTTCATAAAATTTAAAATGAATTTGAAATGAATTTTATTTAAAATATTTCATCGAATTTTTTTAATAGGTTTTATTTTTTTATTCCTTTACTGTAATAATTTTTTGAGTGTGTTTTTTGGTTATACTTAAACGAAACATAAAAACGAACGGGCTTATATTTCCGAAAAACAGGCTGTAAGGGCAAACTCAAGGCAGATTCATTTCCAGGTAATATCAGGATTACAAAAACAACGAAAAAATACAACAATGAAAAAAAAACATGGGTTGTAGTTCATCCAAAACTTCAAAAATATAATTTGTTTAACATAATAATAATAAAAATTATTCACATAAATTTTAAAATATTTCTCCACAGCAGCTACCACTAAAAAAATTTGCACGTTTAGCACTATTCACAATTTTTTAATAGTTTTTTCATATTTTTAGATTTGTTTTCACACAATTTTTTTAATAAAATATTTTTCATATTGAAATTTTTTTAAATTTTCTTTTAATTTCCCTTTCGTAAAAAATTTTTGCAGTTTCGGATGAACTTGAATTTGAAAAAAATAGCTCAGATGCATTTCCGCTACTACCTTGTGAATGTGCCTTGGGTAAACTCCAGCTTTAAATGTTATGGATGTTACGACCAATAACATTGTGAGCATCGCTTACTTATCATCGTCCGATTTTTAAAATAATAGTTTCAAGCTTTACATATGTGTACACAAGTTTCAATAAAATGGCTTCAGTATAAATCTGTATATTTATTTTTCAATTCAGTGGAATATTAGCGTGGTCCCGCCACTCCTGGTTAAAATGTTTGAGTTGTTTGATATTTCTAGTTGGTTTCTCACCTTGACCTACTTACGTATCAAATTTCATCTCTGTAGCTCAAGTTTAATTTTTTTCTTATGAGCGTATTCCCGCCCCGCCCGCCCACTTTTTTAAGAGAACAAACTTTTTTGCCGGTGTTTATCATTCTTTGGTAACGGGTAATAATAAATATATAAATAATATATTTAAATGTGCTGAGCCGAAGTACATGAAAAAGGAGGCTTAAGCTTTATAGACGTGTTAACCCCCACTTCCTTCAACGAAAATGTATAGAATTGCATTGTTGCAACATGTATGCCATATTGCAATGAAATCGCTTAAGTTAAACGCCTTAAGCTATGTACAGACGGTTGTCAGATCTTACAATATTGCCAGTAAAATGTGCTCAAAATTTCTTACAACCGTGTGAACTGGCAATTTTTGTCAGACGTCGTTGCCAGAAAAATCATTGTCAGTCCATTGCAAGACTAGCAGCTGACAACAAATTGTCAGACATCTTACAATCGTGTGAACACATTGCAAAATTATTGCCAGATATTTGTCAGACATTTTAATATTTATTGCGATGTTTATGCATCTGACAATGGAGTCATTGTAAGAGAATTCTTTTTATGGGCAACACTGTACACGCTTGATTTTAAATAAAAAATATATAATAAAATATATGCAGCCAAAATCATTGCAATTGTTTCTTTATGGTCCATAATAATTTATGTTTTCAATTTTTACATTTAACACTACCACAATCGATTGATATTTAACAATTTCTAACAAGTGCTTTGAGTCTGGCAACGCATAACAACATGTCTGACAATTTTTGCATATGACAACCGTGTGAACTGACAATTTTTCCACTGGCGATTTTGTCAGATGAATTTATTGTCATACAACCGTCTGGCAATAAATTGTTAGATTTTTTGACAAATTTGATACAACCGTGTGAACTGGCAATCTACCTTTTGCTGGCAATATCTCATTGCCAGTACATTGTCAGCACATTGCCAGATCTGACAATATTGTAAGATCTGACAAATCTTCTATACAAAGCTTTAGATTTGTTTTTTTAATTCTGAGCTTTATGGGCGACGAATGGCTTCCTGTAAACACATACACTGCGTGCATCGGCCGGAACTTGGTCTGCGCACTACCGTGCGCCTAGGTAAAATTAGAGAGTAAATACACATTTATTACCTTATGCATAAAAATATTTTTAATCTATTGAGGTTTTATAACACAAATTTTTTATGAAAAACTTTTTTATAAAGCTCTTACATATACATACATATGTATAATGAAAAATAATTTTTATGAATAAGGCCTTTAATATTTGTATACATATTATTTGCTGACGTTAAATAATTGGGGACAATGTAGACCGGTAGCCTTAGTCAATTTGCTCGTCCATTGATTTGAAACTGCACAACGAATTCCATAATTAAATGCTGTCTAAATTTGTTATAAACAACTGTACACAACATACAGTTGCCTCATAAAGTGAGTGCTCATCCCTACCTAAAATGTTTAAGTCAATATTTAAAACAAACTTAGCTAAAACTTAAAACTGTATTTCTGCTTTATTTTAAGTATATTTTAAAATTATAAGCAATACAAATGAAAATATTTCATATACCAATAAATAAAATATAATTTTTTAACTTAATTCAATTTTGGTAGCGCATAAAGTGATCCCACAGATTATCAATGGGTGAGTTTTCATCCATTTTGGGGAATTGTACTAAGGCCTCATACCATGTGCTTCTGGTTATTGTCATCAGTAAACATAAAATTTTCACCTATTCCAATTTTTCTAGCACTTAAATGGAGATGGATGGGCTTTCAAAATATTGATTGATTTTTATTTTGGCTCAATATGTCAATGCTCGAAATTTAACTTAAACATCAGTAAATTACAAATTTTAACGTTCCTTTTCACAATGTATGATTAAGAGTTAACGTGAACTTTAAGGGTGTGTTCGTAAATGCATCACTGCTCTGCATCATACGTGCAAACTTTTATTTAAAATTCAATATAAGTTCGCTGACTTATTATACATGTTTAGTATAAATAATTTCCATATAAATATAATTTTTGCACATAAAATTGTTGGTATTTTGTTGGTTATTTTCTTCATTATTATCTAAAATATTAATTTTAGCAAAAAACTTTCTTTGAGATTAATGTTCTTGACTAGAGCAGCTAAAATATTGCCATATATAATATTCTTCTAAACCGTTTTACTTGTAAAGATAGTCATATGCAAACAAATTACATTGAAAATGGGCTTGAAGACAAACTTTGAAGGGCGGGCGTACCCCCTAAAACACAACTTATCGCTATGATTTTTTTTTACATAAAACAACGGTTTTGGGGGGAGAGAGTATAAGAAATAAAAATAATTAACGGCCACTCTAGTGCACATACATACATACATAATTTATGCAGAGTGTTGTAACATGTTTCGGATTATTGATATCAATGCTTAATTAAACGGGGTTTCTTTTAATTGCGTTAATGTATCAATTTACAGATTATCGGTTAAATGATATTTCAGTTTAATTGGACCAAACACCGCGCATTTTTAGAAAACAAGGCGGGCTCTCTAACAAAATCGAAGAAAAGGAGAAAAAATTATAATCCAGTAACACAAAAATTATATATATCACATAAAACAAGTACCTGTGACGTGTTACTATTTTTCTGGTAGGTATTTTCGAGCATAACAACGATCTGTATTTGAAATTTTCCAAACATCCCCACAATCTAGAGTTACGGGTAAAAAAAACGTGTTTTCATAATCGTAGGAACTTATGAACATCTAAGTAAGTTGAATATCAACCGATTTGAAATCAATAAGCGGAGTTAGAAAGAAGACTAACACATTTCGAGCAATAAAATAAATGTTTTAGTAAATTTCAGATACATATGTGTTAATTTTCACCAAATATAATATTTGTCGGTTTTTTGTCACTTTTCTACTTTGGATTCGTTCTTAGGCAGTATTGCTGTACTGGAACCATCATGTTTATGACTTTATTTATAAAACGCAATTGCTTTTATTCGAAGACTTTTTGCTAAAAAACCTACCTGCATGATGTTTTTCGCGTTCTATTTATGCGCTTCCTGTGTCTTTAAGTTTCCGCGATGATTAAAGTACAATTTAACAAACATAGATCTCAACACATATTATAAAACTGGTACAACAGTGTTCGCCAGTGTTTTTTCTTGAGAGCCACATTTTTCACATACACCAACCATATATTCCGTCCCAGGTAATTCGATTTCATTAATTTTTGTCACACAGTGTTATTACTTCTGTGAAGCACTTTTGTAAGCGATAAATTAATGGCTTTTTGGAAGATGAATGAATGTATTGCTTCGAGCTGGCTCATTTCGAACAAAAAAACGTTTTATTCATGCGCAACAGCAAATGATTGTCAAACATTGTCTCCCTTACGGAAACGCTTCTGGAAAGCAATTGTTTTTGCTGGGTCAATCGATGATACTTTATGAAAAATTTTGTGTGTAACTGTATACATATGTATATTTTGACAGGTTTTGTGATGGACGAATCCAGGGGGCAATGAACTGTGACACGAATAGAAAGACATCGTTAAATTAATATTTTTCTTACCTTCTTAACACGTATATATATACATACATATGTATGTATGTATGTATTTATCTGCCTATGTACATGTATGTATTTATGTATGTAAATGCATCGTGTGTCTAACTGCGCCTTTTGTGTCTTCTCTAGTCTTACACATTTAATTGTCTTTTCTTTTCATATCTGATATCATCTTTGTCATCGTCGACGTCGTAGACTCTACAACTATCTGGAGCTATTCATCTTCTTGATTATCGATCAGAATGCAAATTGAAAAGGCCTTAAAACCAGGGATCGCAAATAACGATTATTTTCCAAATTTCAACTAAAAAAATCACACTAATAGAGAAGTGCTACGTGCACAAGGAATATACCAGGATACTCCATGTAACGACTACCTATAGATGCAATGATTTTTATTAAAAAACTCAACTTTACCGATTATTTTTTAATTTTTATTTATTCCCCAGAAAATAATACTTACTGTTTGATTTTTATTTATTCGTCACAAAATAAGAGTTATTTTGAGACTTTTACTTATTCCTCAAAAAATACCAGTTACTTTTTGATTTATATTTTTTTGCCCAAAAAAAATTTAATTTTTAAAATAAATAAACTATAAAACAAGTAAATTTAATTTAACATATAATAGTATTTTTTACAGACTCTGGTGATAAATTCAATTTTAAATCGGTTAATATTAGTTTGAACGCAATAATTACGCTTTCTACATTTTAAAAATTAAGCAAAAATAACTAAAAATCAAACAGTAACTTTTATTTTGTAAGAAATAAATAAATAAATAAAATCATGAAATAATGATTAAAATGATTTTTAAAATAAAAATTATAACCGTTACGTTCCCTGCTGAAAACAGTAAATGTGTTACTAGAATTGTTCCGATTCATAGCTTAGCGTATTCTATTGCTTATACATACATATATATATACTTACTAGAGACGGCATTGAGAATATTAAAATTGTACCAACAACTTTAAAAGATTTAACTTTTTTGACCTCAATTTTACTAAAAGAATTTTTTAGTTCCAATTATCGTTTTCACAAATTTGCTTGTAATGCCGGCCATACACTACACAAGTTCAGTGCTCAAGTCTGGCATTGTGTAAACTAAGCTTGCGACACACACTATACAAGTAAACTGTGAATTTTTTTATTTTAATTCGCCATAATGCTGGTGATTCTTTGTATAATTCTAGGAACTGTGTCCAGAATATTTGTTCTGCGCTCATTTCTTGTTGTAAACTCTTAAAAAATCACTACACAACTGAGCGTTTGCAACATACACTACACAAGTTCACTGTTCAGTTTTCAAACTTGAGCAAATATCAAAATCATTTTGATATTTACTCAGTTCACTGCGTAAATAACACAACCACCCCCATACACTACACAAACGCACTGTACAGTGACAAACTTATGCAGTGAACTTGTGTAGTGTATGGCCGGCATAAGTTGAGATAGTTAAAGCATATGGTTACACATATTTAAATTGACATTTAAAATTTACAAATTAATAACATGTGCTATAGCATCCAAATTTAGAAGAAACATTTTTTGCAAATGGACGAGTTCACATTTTTTATTTTCTCGATGCGTTTTGATGTCACAAGACTGTTTGGAAGCGAGAAGAATATGAGTTTCATTGTTCAAAAGTGAAAATTGACATATGCAATCGTTTGAAAACAAATGCGGAGTGAAAGTGGGGAGATTCCTTAAATGTACTAAATTAGTCGTTAGTGTACTATTGTACTTTACTTTGAATAGTATCAGATAACAGATACAATTGTACCAAATTTGCCATCCCTGATACTTACATATGTACATACATACATACATATATGTATGCATGTACATATGTAAGTATTTTGGTCAAGTTGTCTTAAATTGACTGAAAGTTAAAAGGCAATAAATGAAGACTGCTTAATTAAAAGATGGTTGAATTTAAAAACAAAACCAAAATATTTACACACATATATGTACATACATACATATGTACATACCCTGAAGGAAACGTGGGGTTAAGTGTCCCTAAGCCACCACTTTTGTCGACTATTTTGGTGACATTGTCAACGGACCGTCTATTAATATTGTTTTTAATGCGTAGAAGAAATTTTTTCTTCTTCTTAATGTTTTATTGGAAATCAAGTTGGACGTCAAGCAAAATTTAAGTGTTTGTCAAAACTAGGATCGGCCGGTGGTCTAAATTAGACCACTTGACACCTAGTATGGCTTAGTTTATTATAATCACATGTGTACAAAACAAAAACAAAGAAGAAAGTAGCCTTTTTTCAAGCAAATTTAAATAACTTTACTACTTTCGAGCCCAGAAATTTGCAAAAACATTTATATTGTGCATACACAGCAAAAAATTACACATTACCATCAGAACTACTTGCCATATAATGACTTACTTTTCTGATTACCAAATTTCATCACTCGCTTACAAATCACATTACCTTAAATTTAAAAAAATTATGTACAAATTGCTAAATGAGGAGAATATGTTTTTTAGATTAAATAGATTACGTGAACAAGTTGCCAAATAAAAAAATAAGTACTTCTCAAGAATCGATTATTATAGTCTCACGCCTTGTTAAAATCATTAATTTGGTAATCCAGTAAGGAACAGCTTCCACCAGTGATGCATTTTGAGTTTTTTGGTTTAGGGCCAAATTAACGATTTAAAAGGGCCAAAATACCTTTGATAGGGCCAAAAAAGTTTTTTAATGTACTTGACTATAACATTTTAATTTCAATAAAAAAAAGTGTGTATTAATAATATAATACATGTGTTTTATTTTGTTTAGAGCAAAAAGAGAAATTAGCGACAATAATTTAAATTTTTTAAACTTTTTTATGTTAAATTAAAGTAAATACAAATTTTATATGTATTTATGTATGTATGTTGTTTAAAAAATTAAGTTTTAGTTAAGAACATTCTATATGTAATTCTAATTTTATTATACATAATCTCTAAATATGTAGTCCAATAGTTCCTGATTTAAATTCTGTTAAAAGTATTTTTTTGTGAAGTTTTAAAATATCTTCATCATAACAATTATTAGAATTAGATTTCATTAAATCTTTTAATTGTATTAAAAATGACACTGTATTTTTTAAATGACGACAATTTTGTTTCAAGATATCGAAAGAGAACTCTCGACTAAAAATTTATATTGAAAACAGAAGCGAATTTTCATATTTTATTGTTGATTTCAATATAAATTTTCAGTCGAAAGAAAATATTCTTTCCTCACATGTTGAGGAATGGGGAATAGAAAGAGTTCCTTGAATAATACTGTATAAATTTGTATGCAAAGGTTTACCTAAACGATTTTTAATTTTTGCAAAATTTACTTCTACGTAAATCTTGGATTGAGCTTTTTAAATTCTGGAAATTGCGATCCTGCTTATGTTCATTATTTACTTGTTCTGTTTCCTTTTGAAAAGTTTAATAGCAAGAAAAGTTTAATAGCAAGTGGTACAATACTATTGGCTTCCCCACTCAAATCATGATCTGGCGCAGATTTCGGAAGCCAGTTTAAATAAAAATCTCTAAAAATAAAAGTAGTTTTTAAAAGTGTACTCAAAGGTTTGAAGGAATTAGTTGAATTTTGAGCTGAAAGGGACAAAATAGCCTAGATAGTACCACAGAGCCAACAAACATCCAAAAGTGCCACAAATGGCCCAATTGTACCACATTTTGCATCACTGGCTTCCACCAAAAATGCTTAATTCCAAACCCGATTACCTTTTTTGAAATTTTCTGCTGGGTATCTATACAAAAATACCTTTTAAATAATATATGTTAAGATACTTAAAAGTGTACGAACAAAAATGTGCCCCGTATTAATATATAAGATTAGTTTAAGAAATCAAATTAGAAGATTAATTTAAGCGTATTGAACAATAACAATATGCAACAAAAAAAAATTAACCCCCAAAATTAGATATTTCCATAATATTCATATGCGACCCATAATATGTATATATTCTGGGTCCTTATGAATAGGGAAGACGATTAAGCGATGTCCGTCTGTCCGTCCGTCCATCCGTCTGGTGTACGTGAAATTGGTTTTCCGAAGCTCCCAGCTAGAGACCTTGTTCTTGGACTGGTGTGTCAGAAATTGTCCAACTTAGATTGGTATTGAAAATCAGCAAAATCGAGCAGACGGTTTCAGAGCTGGAAAACTGAAACTTGATTTTGCCATATAAAAGCCACTACCGAAAACAAATTTTTATTTTTTTTTACTTAGTTTATACTTCAGTACGACTAAAATTGGAATTTTAAATTAAAGAAATATAAAAAAATTAAAAAGACGTTTCCAGGGTTGGAAAACTTTAACTTTTTGTGTTATGTAAAATGAACTACATGTGTCTAAAACTATGTCTGTCACAGGGTATTTTCTCGAGAACCGTAAGAGCTAGAGACCTGAAATTTGGACACAGTGTGTAGACCTTTGGCCGCTACAACAGCAAATACATAAGAATTGGAAATTAAGGTGTGTTCCAAAACGAGAAACGAAAAATGTTAAAATCACATGTAATATACATACAATTGTATGTATGTATGTATATACACTTGAAATTTGTTAATTTAATGTATTTTTATACAGACTACAAAAATTAACACTAAAATTTCCAAAAATTTTAATTAAAGGGTGTTCCATTAGTTAATGTATCTTGGAAACCGTAAGAGCGAAACTCTTGAAATTTTCAAAAACGGTAAAACTAGAAAATCAAAAAATTATAAAATTGCCAAACCGAAAAAAATCGCCAAAAACAAAAAAAGTCGCCAGAACGAAATAAAGCACGAAATTAAAAATAATGTCTAAGACTAAAATAAATCGCGAAAAACCGGAAAAATTGCTAAAATGAAAAAATATCGCCAAAATGAAAGAAAATCGCCAAAATGAAAAAAATCGCCAAAATGAAAAAAATCGCCAAAATGAAAAAAATCCCCAAAAAGAGATAAAAATCGCCAAAACGAGTAAAACCCCAAAAAATAACAAAATCGCCAAAATAAAAAAAGCCCCCAAAACAGGAAAAAATCGCCAAAATGAAAAAAACCTCCAAAAACTGAAAAGATCGCTTAAACTGAAAAAAAATTCAAAAAAGCAAACCAGCCACATTAAAAAATGCTCAAAACCGAATGTACTGAACCCTTCGTGCGCGAGTCAAAGTCGCACTTTACTGAATTTTTTAATATTAAAGGAATTAAATGAAACTAATGTGTAGTTTCCAGAATGCAAGCAAGCGACTTGTCTAGAATATTTGTATAGGAACCACTCAAAAATTTGAGTGCTTTTCATATATTTTTTCTAGGCAAGTCGCTTGCTTGCATTGTGGAAACTACACATAAGTTTTTTCTTTGTTAACTTAACATATTTTATGTATTTTTTAAAGAACTAGATTGGTATAAGGAACTAGAAAAATCCTAACTTATGATTCCAGGGTTGGAAAACTTACATTTTTGTGTTAAGTAAAATTAAATAGGTCTAAAAATGTTTCTCTTTCCTTTATAAATTGAATATATTTTATGCTTCTGAAAGAAAAGTTTGGCGTATAAAATTTGAAAAATGAAAATTACAGCTCCAAAGATGGAAACTTTGATTTTTTTTTTGATATTGAAGTATAAAATAAATTTTTTTTTATGTCTTTGTTCACTTAACACACTTTATTAATTTTTGAAATAAGAAAAATCAACTATTGCTAATATAGAAAAAAATATAATTGAATCAAATTCTTTAATCGAAAAATACTGAAAGGTCACTTACTATTAATTCCTTTAGATAAAAACAAGATAAATTTTTTACAAAACAAATATGTATGTATGTGTCTACTACTATTACTGTGTATACTATATATGTATATGTACGTACGTTGGTAAAGGGTATATAAGATTCGGCACAGCCGAATATATCACTCTTACTTGTTTTTCTTAACAAGCGTTTTTAAAAAAAGATATGTTTTTCTTTTATCTCCCCATATTTATACTGTGTTGATCAGATAAAAATTCCTTAGGTCACGGCCCTTTATATTGAAAAAACTTTGACGTTCTTAGGTTTTATTTAAGATTCCAGCAAAAAAAATCTAAAATTTCTCTTAAACCTCTATCTTAAATCAAATTTTATAGCCAACTTTATGAATTGTTAAATTATTATCATCGGACTTAAAATTAAAAAGTTATGACATATTTACTGAAAATATCCGAACTGGAATTTTTGCATGTTTTCACTAAAAATTTAAAATTTTTTTAAATCTAAAGGACCGTAACTCAGTAATTTTTTATCCGATCAACACACTATAAATATTGGGAGATAAAAGAAAAATATATCTATATTTTCGACGATGTAAGATTTGCTCAATTTAAATAAACAGTCCTCAAGATTTTTGGAAACACGTGTTTCTCGAGTATCTCGAAAACGCTTCTTAAGAATAAATGAATGCCATATTTGCGTTCAGCAAATTAGCAAGAAAATATCTAATTTTTGAGGTTATGGTGAAAGGTGCCATTTACGGAAATACTTGTTTGACCCTATGGAGGATTTTGTGCCATCAGTTAAAGATTTGTCACACTTTCATATCCATACGTAAGTGTTTGACTTTACTAATTCAGCGAAACATAAAATTTTTGATTTACATATATATATTTCATAGAAATGACAAACAAAATCCCTACTTGCTGGCAATATGTTGAACGAATGAATGAACTCGTTCCTCTGTTATTTTATGTTTTTTTTGCATAAGTTCCTTTTTAGGGTTTCGTACACCAAAGGTCAAAGAAACCCTATTGTTTTCGCTACGCTGTCCGTCTGTCCGTCACAGGGTATTTTCTCGAGAACCGTAAGACCTCGGACCTGAAATTTGGACACAGTGTGTAGACCCTTGGCCGCTACAACAACAAATACATGAGAGTTGGAAAGTAAAGGGTGTGCCAAAACGAGCAACGAAAAATTTTAAAATCCCATGTAATATACATACAATTGTATGTATATACACTTGAAATTTGTAAGGTTAGTGTATTTTTATACAGACTACAACAATTAACACTAAAATTTAAAAAATTTTAATTAAAGGGTGTACCATCAGTTAATGTAATTTCGACTATGTAATTTTGATAACTTGCTGTATGTTGGAAACCGTAAGAGCAAACTTCTTGAAATTTTCAGAAACGGTAAAACAAAAAAATCTCAAAATTATAAAATCGCCAAACCAAAAAAAAATCGCCAAAATCAAAAAAAAAAATCGCCAAGACAAAAAAAAAGCACCAAATTTAAAAAAATGTCTAAATCGAAAATAAATCGCGAAAAACCGGAAAAATCGTCAAAATGGAAAAAATCGCCAAAATGAAAAAAATCGCCAAATTGAAAAAAAAATCGCCAAAATTAAAAAAATCGTCAAAACGAGAAAACAGCGAAATATAATAAAAAAAAAATTAAAAATTAAAAATTATTTCAGCTGAAAAAACGTAAAAAACACTGTATTAAAAAAATGCTCAAAGCCCAACGTACGGAACCCTTCGTGCGCTAGTCAAAGTCGCCTTTTACTGAATTTATTTATTTATATCAAAAGTATACTAGAATTACTAAAATGTACTAGTGATCATCCGTTTCCAATGTCTTCCTATGGTCCCTAAACAACTATTTAATCAGTAGTTCCAATGTCAGTAGTTGCTTGTCAATGACACGCACATGTTAAATGCCTATAGCAAAAAACATTGTGTGGGGTATAATTAGTCAGTAGTACTGGCGACAAAGTCAATAGTGCATCAGTACTGATTCACTAATGAAATGTCCTACAGGGTAACGACAAAGCTGAATTGTTTATACGATTTTAATGAAAATGCCACATAAAAATTAATTCGTTCAATGTTTGTTTGGCACAATTCATTTCATATTGTTTAATATTTTATGAATTGGGAAAAAAGAAAAAAAAAACAATTGTTAAGGACGACAGACAGATGGTTTGAGGCAGGCATCAGACAAATATTTACATACATACATATATATAATATACATACATATTTACTTACATATGTATATTAAAAATGATTAGTTTTTTATAAATGTTCCCAATTAAAGCTCAATTTGTGTTTGTTTCTATTTTTTTGCACACGGTCTTCAATTATTTTATTCAAACATAAATAAAGATTACTTCTGCCGACAAATGAAGAATCAATTATGTACTACTAAAATGAAAGAATAATACTCGTAGCATTATAATTTAGAAATCAATATTGATTTGGATTTGATTTTTTTTTATTAATTTTTAATACTGTGAACTATGAAAAATATTGGCATCTCGAACTCGGAACACTTTAACAATTTATGTATTTCTACATTAAGAAATTTTAACTCATGATTTCTAATATCAGGAAAATACTTATAAAAATTACATTTATTCAGCTCACTCAACTCATACATGTATATTTAAAAGTTTAGTCATTAAAAAGCTTACAACTAGTATGAAGTATGTATGTAGAAATATATAAAAGCATAAAATTGTAAGTTTGTGCAGAAGCATTCCGGGAAAACTTATTTTTTTATTATTAATAATTTTTATGAGCAGGTTGTGATAAATGAATAGCAATGGTGAGATTGAGGAAAAATAAATAGTTTTGTTTTTCAATTAGTGCAAAAAAAAGAAAAAAAGCGATGGAGCAAAAACATAATGCGAAGTTCGAATTGCGAGCCATACTTATTTGGCATTGTTTATACTCACTGAGTTAAGGAGAGTCGAAATCAACAACGTCTTAAATGTTGCTAAGTATGAGTTCGATGAGCATTTCAAATTTTCGAGTTAATATGAAGTTGGAAAACATTGCAATAAGTACAAGTGCGTATACTTATACTTACTAGAAATTATAAACTCTACTCACTTTTACAATATTCATTGCTGATCACTGATACCTAAGTATGTGTCAGTATCCAGTTGGTACTGCAGGTAATCTAATTACACTATATACACTCTAAAACACTTTTGTTGAAAATTAGGTCGATAATAGCAGGCAACACTTTACAGACTACTTTCGACCTAAAATTACACAACTATATTTTTAAACCTTTTGTTGATCTTTGAGCACAATATGTTTAATTTTGAATAAAATATGTTTAATCATGGGTGAGAGCAAATTTCATTTACGCCCTTTCCAATAAAATTGCAAAAATTCACCAAACAACCGATCAGAATATCGAAACGCAAAATATTTTTAAAAACACGGTTTTTATTAGAGTTACTCCGTGAAATGCACTACATAATTATTATAATTTTTAAATAATGTCCCGCATTTTGAATATGTATAAATGTAAATGATAGATTCTTTTAATTTTGCAGATAATTATTTTCTATAGATTCACAACATTTATTTATCACTATTTACACAAAAATATACCACGAGTATTATTATTTACACTAAACTGCTGTAAACACTAGACATTTAATTTAAATTAATTTAATAAAAAATATGGAGTGCTTCTGTTGCAACTTGTTCACTTTTCTACTTCTACTTATTTTTTCAAACATATTTCAGCTGTTTTTCGCATATATGCTTAATTTTAAACATTTTGACGTTATTTAGATATACATATGTGGCTCTATTTTAAGGACACTTTGCTTAAAAATAAACAATTTTAACAGCGGATTTGAATTTTTGTGTAAAAGAAGACAAATATTGTTTTTTTGATGCAAATAACAACAAAATCGATATAAATTTAGACATTAAGAATATTTCAACAACAATTTAGACAATATATGATCCTAAATTTGCGTTAATGTTTTAGAGTGTAGTTTGACCAATTTTCAAGAGCTTCAGCTCTATTTGTGATTTACAGTCCACCTTATAGCGAATGGCGTCATCGACGTCACATCAAGACGACAGTAAAAATTGTCACTTGTCTACTATTTGTCGATAAAAATTTACTACTGTTAACATGCTACTTTAATTTACAAAGCCTTATGCTCTTATGCAAAAACGATTGTTAAAGTTAAAGCATGCTTTAAAACCGGTTTTGCCATACAAAATTCGTTTATTAAACCAACTTTAATTTTAACAATCGTTTTTGCATAAGGGGCTTAGAGATTAGTAAGAGATTGTCCTTAAGAGCCAATTGTTACCGATAAATATCTCAATGGAATACCGAAAATTAGATCCGTATGCCAGTTTGACAGTCAAACTCAATTTTTGACTAGCCCATCCCCTATATCCTTTTCGAGTACACGTTCGTTCTTCGGTACCATTTGAACACTATGCTATAATATCTGTCCATCTCATTGAGACACGTCCAGAAATAATAAGCCAAAATAGACGTAGTGTATACACCTGATAGAAACCTTACGCCGGTTTTACTGTTGGTACCAAAAGTAAAATTTATTAAAAATATTGTTTTGTCCGTCTGTGCAGAAGGGTTTAGAACTAACTGATTTGAATATCTATTTAATATTTCAGTTTTCTGGGTATGTTTTGTACATAGTATGTACTACATACATACAGTGAACAAAGAAAAAACTTGTACAGCAAACGCTCCGCTCTTCTAATCAAAATATCTCTGTTGCTTTGTAAGATTTTAAGATAAAACCAAAAGCGATTTCAAGGAAAATTAATCAGCTTTCTATGAAAATCTTTAATTTTATTAACAAATTTATTTTAATGCGAAAAAAATAACCTAAAATATAATAACACTATTTTCCAGAGCAAAAAAAAACTTGTACACTAACTCTTCTTTCAGGAAGGAGCTATGAAATAAGGAATACACTAAAAATTAGTACTAAATGTGGCCACGTCTAGCATCTAATAGATTATTTTCATAGAATGAACTGGGTTTTTGGTAATTTTGGGAGCTATATGGTCCAATATGCCCTGGAGAGCACTTTTGAGTTAATTTTTACACATAATCTACAGCTCGCGTGATTTTTTGTTCACATACGCCCACAGAATTTCATTTGTACTAAGGCCAAGGATCTAGGGAGGATGTGCCTGCAATTTTTTTCCATTGAATGGAAGCCATTCTCTTATTATTGAAGACGAAAGTTTCGGGTATTTAACTCTAACTAATCAATAGTCTCCACTTACATTTAATTTGGCAGCTAACTGTGCTAAACTATCTCTTAGTATTTTTAAATAATTCATTTTATTTATTGTACGTTCTATAAAAACCGGATTTCATACACCACTCGATCCCATTGGGCCCCATACCATCATATTACACCCCCCATGCTTCTCCGTGATATTCATGTTATTATCGTTAAGGCTGGAGCTTTTCTTTGCCACGCAAAGAAAGATTATATTAATCACTATGATGACTTTTGGGACACTGCTGAATCCAAATTTAATATATTTGGATGTTATCGTTGTAGATTTTTGTGGCGAAGAGGAATTCCAGCATTAGTGATAAAAACCTGAATAACACGGTGAAGCATGGGGGGTGTAATATGATGGTATGGGGCCCAATGGGATCGAGTGGTGTATGAAATCCGGTTTTTATAGAACGTACAATAAATAAAATGAATTATTTAAAAATACTAAGAGATAATTTAGCACAGTTAGCTGCCAAATTAAATGTAAGTGGAGACTATTGATTAGTTAGAGTTAAATACCCGAAACTTTCGTCTTCAATAATAAGAGAATGGCTTCCATTCAATGGAAAAAAATTGCAGGCACATCCTCCCTAGATCCTTGGCCTTAGTACAAATGAAATTCTGTGGGCGTATGTGAAAAAAAAATTACGCGAGCTGTAGATTATGTGTAAAAATTAACTCAAAAGTGCTCTCCAGGGCATATTGGACCATATAGCTCCCAAAATTACCAAAAAGCCAGTTCATTCTATGAAAATAATCTATTAGATGCTAGACGTGGCCGCATTTAGTACTAATTTTTAGTATATTCCTTATTTCATAGCTCCTTCCTGAAAGAAGAGTTAGTGTACAAGTTTTTTTTTTTGCTCTGGAAAATAGTGTTATTATATTTTAGTTTATTTTTTTCGCATTAAAATAAATTTGTTAATAAAATTAAAGATTTTCATAGAAAGCTGACTAATTTTCCTTGAAATCGCTTTTAGTTTTATCCTAAAATCTTACAAAGCAACATAGATATTTTGATTAGAAGAGCGGAGCGTTTGCTGTACAAGTTTTTTCTTTGTTCACTGTATGTATTTATGTATGTATACATGGCAATAGAGATTAACATTTTGTAGACCACACGCTAAAATGCGGCAATTATGTTTCGAATCTTATGATTTCTTAATTAAATCAAAAGCAATATAAAAACTGCAATCTATAAAACAATAAACACACCTTAATTTTGCACACAACAAATCTGACAAAATTTGTGATAAACAATAATCCGTACCAAAAAAAACTAATAATAAATTATGATCAGCGTGATCCTAAAATTCCTTTTGTTCGTTTGAGAATTTCTTAAGCTGTCCTGACAAAAGCAGCGCCACTTACAGGCCGTTCTTCATATGTATGTTGCCGGACCGAGCTCACTTAAATATATATATAATATAAATTATTAGAGTAAGGGTCATTATTATAACTTAACGTTAGTTTAAGGTATGATTTGATCGAACAGATAAGCATTTTTCATAATACAACTTCATTTTAACCTAAAAGTGAGCGATTAGTTGAAATCAAGTTCACCCTACTTGTGAACTATACTTTATAGTTCATGTACATATACTTTAGTTCATGTTTGTGTGTGTTTCTGTCAACTTAAACATAATAGGTCTTGGTACTGAGGTTTAGCCATTTAAAGTTGCTTACATATCGTAATGTGAGAACTTAAGTGTCCAAAACGCCATTATAAACTATTGGATATTGGACACTTAAGTTCTCACATGACGATATATACATACATATGTATATAATTTGATTAGGCTAAAGATAGTATCGCTCAAATGAATTAATTAATCAAATTATATAGCCATGTAGCCCTAGAAACAAATGAAGTTGGAATAATCAATAATTATTGATTATAATCAAGAGTAACGGTATTGAGTGATTGACGGAAACTACGATAGATAGACTCCAAATTCTAAAGGCACACGAATGTTGCTAAAAAATACATCGACACGTGCTTGGTACTTTTTCGATATGTGTACTTTTAGGGTTTAAAAGGGGTAAAAACTGAACTTTTGTCCCTTTTTTGCACTCAACATATCTTCTAAGCTTAGTAGAAAGCTTTTTGGCGCGTTCATTTTTTCTGGACAAAATATCGAATGAGTTTTGGCACTTTTGAAACATTCCTATTTAAAAGGGTTAAAATTGTACCCGTTTTCCGTACTTTTTTGTTAATGATAACGTACATATGACATACATGTACAAATAATTTACTATGCCTTCCTACCACTGAGTAGAAGCTGAGATAATAAAATTTATGGTTTTTAAGGGCCTAAAAGAGGTACCAACAAGTAAGAGTACTATATTCGGCTGTGCCGAATCTTATACAGTATTTTTCGGTTAATTGACCCTACGGTTAATTGGTTTCCACGCTTAATTGAACCACATGATCGGACAAAAAAATATTGCATACGAAAAACATGTAAGTTTCCTCGGATAATTGAACCCGGTTTATTGATTTTCCCGCTTAATTGGTTCAAAATTCATGTCATCAAAAATAAATTTCCTCTTACTTTTACCCGGTTAATTGCATTATTATTGAAAAATAGTCAAGCATTTTTGCACATACATATTTGACATCATTTGTGAAGAACATTGGGTGGCATCTCTACTAATTGAAATAATAATAAATACCTGCGTATACACATACATATATGTAAATTTTTTCTGTTACTTGCATTTTTTTCGTTTAAAGTAAAAAAAAAATATTTTGAAAAACTTAAAGTGCACATATGCGATTTCTTTTAATTCATTAGTAGTTCCAATTATGCGTGATTTCTGTAATTGAACATACTGTTCAATGAAACGGGATTCTTGTAATTGAACGAATTGTTCAATTAAGCGGGTATCGGCTAATTGGTTCCCCGGTTAATTGAACAAAAAATTGTGCAAATTTTGATCTGCAATTAACCGAAAATTACTGTATACCCTTTACCAACGGTACGTTCATATACATATATAGTATACAGCCACATACATACATATTTGTTTTGTGATAAAATTTATAATTTTTTTCTCTAAAGCAATTAATAGTAAGTGACCTTTCAGTATTTTTCGATTAAATTATTCTATTTTCGATATTAGCAATAGTTAAATATTTTACTCTACACTCTGTGGTTAAGATATATTTTACATTCATTCTTATTTCAGTCAACATCGACCTCACGTCAATACAATACCAAAAAAATGAAGCTTATTTACTCGCTCTCGAGATGTTCAAAAACCGTGCTGCTATTTAATAACTCTAAAATATTCTTAGTATTGCACCTCCATACCAAGTAAACTAACTTGTTTTATATTTTCCCGTACTTAATAATCATTGATGTTGCAAAACTGCTTAGTGTCTTGATTTAAAGTTTCCATTGCAAATGGTATACATCGTGGTATTATGTAAACGTTTTATTCCTACAGGATTTTTTTTTAATTTGTTCAGCAGAAAGGAAATGTATCAGGAAAATTAAACGGAACATGTCTTTTAATTTATCTTTAGCGATAAGTCTTAGTTTTATCTCTATTTACTAAAAATTAATAGCACAATAAGCACAAACCTTCGTTTATACTTCAATTACTTTAGATATCCATAAAAAATTAACCATGTATAAAAAATCTTGAGTAATGATTTTCCTAAAACATGAAATCTGTTTAACTGAAAAAACAATATTTTTGGTTATTTTTCTTACCGAAACTTTTTTTAAGCTCCAACCCTGTAACCATATTTCTGAGTTTCTTAATACTAATTTATTTCTTTATAAAATATAGAATTACCAAAGAAATAATTAGTTTTATGTACCAGAAAAAATTTAAGTTTTCCAGCTCTGGAGCTATGTATTTTATTTTTCTAATTTCTATGCCAAACTATTTCATTCTAAGTCATAAAGTATATAAAACTTGTAAACAAAAAGAAAAAACTAACTTGACCTAGTTACTTTTGTAGAAAAAACAATAAATTTACCAACCCTGGAATCAACCTTTTGGATTTTTCTGATTTAAGAAACTAATAAAGTGTGTTAAGTGAACAACGAAATAAAAAAAAATTAATTTTATACTTTAATATTTAAAAAAAAATCAAAGTTTCCATCTCTGGAGCTGTAATTTTAGTTTTTTAAATTTTATACGCCAAACTTTTCTTCCAAAAGCATAAAATATATTCAATTTATAAAGGAAAAAAATTTTTAGAACTATTTAATTTTACATAACACAAAAAGTGTAAGTTTTCCAACCCTGGAATCATAATTTAGGATTTTTCTAATTCCTTATACCAATCTAGTTCTTTAAAAAATACATAAAATATGTTAAGTGAACAAAGCAAAAAGGAAAAAAGAAAAACTTTGTTTTATTTAGTTACTCTATTATCAAAAAAAGCTAAAATTTTCTGTCTCTGGAGCCTTGGTTTTCATTTTTATAATTGTATAGGCCAATTTTTTCTTTCAGAAGCATAAAATATATTTACTGCCTTATTTATAAAAAATATTTCTGTTTTATAAGAGGTTTATTAAACAAATTTTCTATGGAAATTTGATTGATAAACCTTTTATAAAACCAAAATATTTTTTATGAATTAAGCCCTTAAGGAAAAATTAATTATTTAGACGTATTTATTTTTACATAACACAAAAAGTGTAAGTTTTCCAACCCTGGAGTCATAATTTTGGATTTTTCTGATTATTGATTTTTTAAAAAATACATAAAATATGTTAAGTGAACGAAGCAAAAACGAAATAAGAAAAAACGTAGTTTCATTTAATTCCTTTAATATTAAAAAATTCAGTAAAGTGAGACTTTGACTCGCGCACGAAGGGTTCCGCACATTCGGTTCTGAGCATTTTTTAGTGTTTTTTTTTTGCTTTTTTCAGTTCAAAAGATTTTTTCAGTTTTGTCGCTTTTTTCTCATTTTGGCGATTTTTTTCTGTTTTTTTTGGGGTTTATTTTCATTTTGAAGATTTTTTTAATTTTGGCGATTCTTTTTTCATTTTTGCGATTTTTTTTCATTTTGGCGATTTTTTTCTGGTTTTGGTTTTTTTTTCATTTTGGCGATTTTTTTCCGTTTTTGGGGGTTTTTTTCATTTTGGCGATTTTTTTTTTGGATTTTTGCAATTTTTTTTTGGTTTTTTTTTTCATTTTGGCGTTTTTTTTTCATTTTGGCGATTTTTTTTGGAATTTTGCAATTATTTTTTTTTTGGTTTTTTTCCATTTTGACGATTTTTTTTAATTTTGGCGTTTTTTTTCATTTTGGCAATTTTTATAATTATGGCAATTTTTTCCTATTTTGGGTTTTTTTTCATTTTGGCGATTTTTTCTGTTTTTGGGGATTTTTTTCATTATGGAGATATATTTCATTTTGGCGTTTTTTTTTCATTTTGGCGATTTTTTTTCATTTTGGCGATTTTTTTTTCATTTTAGCAATTTTTCCGGTTATTCGCGATTTATTTTAGTCTTAGACATTATTTTTGTAATTTGGTGCTTTTTTCATCTTGGCGATTTTTTTTGTTTCTGGCGATTTTTTTCGATTTGGCGATTTTGTAATTTTTTCATTTTTTAGTTTTACCGTTTTTGAAAATTTCAAGAGTTTTGCTCTTACGGTTTCCAAGATACAGCAAGTTGTCAAAATTGCATTAACTGATGGAACACCCTTTAATTTAAATTTTTTGAAATTTCAGTGGGATTTTAAAATTTTTCGATGCTCGTTTTGGAACACCCTTTAATTTCCAATTCTCATGGATTTGTTGTTGTAGCGGCCAAAGGTCTACACACTGTGTCCAAATTTCAGGTCTCTAACTCTTACGGTTCTCGAGAAAATACCCTGCATAGTTTTAGACATAGTTAATTTTCCATAACACAAAAAGTTAAAGTGTTCCAACCCTGGAAACGTCTTTTTATTTTTTTTATATTTTTTTAATTTCAAATTCCAATTTTAGTCGTACTGAAGTGTAAAATAAATTTATTTATTAAAAACAAATAAAAATTTGTTTTCGGTAGTTACTTTTATATGGCAAAATTAAGATTAAGTTTTCCAGCTCAATACCAATCTAAGTTGGACCATTTCTGATACACCAGTCCAAGAACGAAGTCTCTAGTTTTTCTGGGAGTTTCGGAAAACCGATTTCACGTACACCAGGCGGACGGACGGTCGGACGGACGGATGGACAGACGGACATCGCTTATTCGTCTTCGCTATTCATAAGGACCCAGAATATATATATTTTTTTGGTCGCAAATGAATATTATGGGAATTACACACGGAATGACAAACCTATATATACCCTTTTCCATTTTTGGTAAAGGGTATAAAAAGGGGAAATATGGGAAACGATGCTAAATATTTTATACTCGGAAGAATTCAAATAATTGAAACATTTTAAATTTGAGTTAAATTAAATTAAATAAAATAAATAATTGGTGCTTAAGGGATATTTTGGATATTAATTTGGTACCCTTAAAAAAATACTTTTCAGAAAAATTACTTTTCTAAAAAAGCACATCTTTCAAAAAAAATTTGTTTGTACTATTTTTGGTAACAGCTCTTTTTTAACAGGTGCTTTGGAAAATGGTTCTTTTTCGAAAATCTATTTTTTGAAAATGTACTTTTGGAATAAAAAAAAATTATAAGGTAATTTTTGAAAGGTATACCTTTTATCAATGGTATTTAAAAACAAGTAACAGTTCGGCTGTACCGAATCTTATATACCCTTCACCAAAGTGCGTATATTTAGTATAGATATACATACATACATAAGCACATACATACATATTTGTTTTGTGAAAAACCTTATAACAATTTTTAGTAAGTGATTTCTCGGTATTTTTCGATTAAATATTTTTTTTCGATATTAGCAATGAGTTGAATATTTTATTATACGCTCTGTACCTAAGAAATATTTTACATTCACCCTTATTCCAGTTGTCAAAAACGACGTCACGTCATACAATAATAAAAAGAATTATTCCTAAGGAGTTTTTTCAAATTTGCTAAGCACAAAGGAACTGTTTCAGCGAAACGAAACGGAACATGTCCTTTTATCAATTTTATATATATCGCTTACTTTTGCTATTTGCATTCGCTTTTGCATTCGCTAAAATGTATGCGAATATTTAAAGCGAATACTAAAGACAAAAATATTGGAAATATTTTCCAGTTTTTGAAAAAGAAAAGGCAGTGTGTGAATTGCGCGAAAATATTTTGTACTTAAGACTAGTCTGTTAAAACTTTTGAAAAATGGTAAGCACATTATTACTTCGTTGAAAAAATTGTATATGCTAAAATATTAAAAATTCTTTCTTTGTTGTAAATTTTTTGCGAAACAAGTGTCACTCACATTATTTCGCATGAAAACTTAAAATCTTAAAGATATATTTCATATGTTTTTCCCAAGATGAACAGAGTACTACTTCTGGAAAAAATTTTCATGAACAATTCATTCCAATTTTTTTTAATATGTATTTTGGTAGCATTTTACAGGAAATATTGAACTTAGTACGAATGGGTTGATTGCCTAACATTTTGTAAATTTATTTTTAACTATTATCTATACTTATTTTAATATGATTTCATATATCTTTCAGTTTTAAAATTTTTATTTCTAATAAATTAATAAATATTTGCTGAATTCAAGACTCAAGTAGATCTATGTATTCAACACAACTTCATGTTCTTATAGGTAGATACATTTATTTTCATGTGATTTTTTAACATATTGTAATATTTGTATTCGCTTTCGCATAAATTAAAATGTATTATTCGTTTTCGAATTCGCTAAACTGGTATTCGTTACTTCCCTAATATATACTGTTCTTTAGCGATACATTTTATTTTTACTTTTGGCGTTTTTTCTGTCGCTCGTTTCTCGTTTCTGCTATTTTTTCGGATTTTAGGGTTTGTTTTAATTTTGGCGATTCTTCCGGTTTTTCGCGATTTATTTAGTTTTAGAATTTTTTTTAATTTGGCGTTTTTTTTTCGTTTTGGCGATTTTTTGGTGCTTGGCGATTTTTTTCGGTTTGGCGATTTTATAATTTTATAATTTTTTAGTTTTACCATTTAAAAAAAATTTCAAGAGTTTGGCTCTTACGGTTTCCAAGATACAGCAACTTGTCAGAATTACATAGTCAACATTACATTAACTTATAGAGCACCCTTTAATTTAATTTTTTTTAATTTTAGTGTTAATTGTTGCAGTCTGTATAAAAATACACTAACTTTACAAATTTAAAGTGTAAATACATACAATTGTTTGTATATTACATGGGATTCTTTTCTCGTTTTGGAACACCCTTTAATTTTCAACTTTCATGTATTTATTGTTGTCAAAGTTCTACATACTCTGTCCAAATATCAGATCCGTAGCTCTTACGCTTTAGCAAAACGAAACAAATAATTTTACGTACTTACTTTTATATACAAAAAAATTTATTTTCCAACCCTGCAATCGTCCTTTTTTTCTGATTCCTTATACCAATCTAGTAGTTCTTAAAAAAAAAAATAAAGTATGTTAAGTGAACAAAGAAAAAAGGATATTAAAAAAAAATTGTTTTATTCAGTTACTTTAATATTCAGGAAAAAAAATTTACAAGTTTTTAGCTGCGGTTTTTATTTTCATAATTTCTACACAAAATTTTTCTTTCCAAAACGTAAAAGATATATAATTTATAGAGAAAAGAAAAAAAATAATTAGACCTAGTTACTTTTATATATTACAAAAAGTGTAAGTTTCCCAACCATGGAATCATTCTTTTTTTTATTTTTCTGATCTCTAAAACCTTTTTTAAGAATATAATATATGTTTAATTTATAGAAAAAAAGGAAAAGTTAGTTTTAGTAAATTACTTTTATATAACAAAAAAAAAAGTTAAAATGTTTCAACCCTGGAAACGTCTTCTTAGTTTTTTTTTAATTTATTTTAATTTGAAATACCAACTTTATTCGTACTGAAATATAAAATAAGTTTATTCATTACAAGAAATAAATATTAATTTTAGTAAGTTACTTATATATAACAAAAAAACTTTAAAGCTTTCCAACCCTGGAAACATCTTTTTAAATTTTATTTATTTTTTTCTTAGTTTGAAATATTAATTGTATTTGTACTGAAGTATAAAATAAGTTTATTTATTAAAAAAAATAAAAATTAATTTTAGTAATTTTCTTTTATGTAACAAAAAAAAATTTAAAGTTTTCCAACTCTGGAAAGGTGATTTTATTTTTTAATTTGAACTACCAATCTTTTTCATGCTAAAGTATAAAATAAGTTTAGTTATTAAAAGAAAATAAAAATTAGTCTTAGTAAGTTACATTTATATAACACAAAAAGTTAAGGTATTCCAACCCTGGCAACGTCTTTTTAATTTTTTTATATTTTTTTAAATTTCAAATACCAATTTTATTCGTACTGAAGCTTAAAATAAGTTTATTTATTAAAAAAAAATTTAAAAATTAGTTTTCGGTAGTTACTTTTATATGGCAAAATCAAGTTTAAGTTTTCCAGCTCTGAGACCGTCTGCTCGATTTCGGTGATTTTCAATACCAATCTAAGTTGGACCATTTTTAACACACCAGTCCAAGAACGAAGTCTCTAGCTTTTCTGGGAGCCTCGGAAAACCGATTTCACGTACACCTCCTTCATTTTTTGAAGTCGGTTAAAAATTAGAATATATTTTATTCATTATTATATCTTTAATTTGTTTATCTACTTTTATGATAAAATTGCTCAAATTTTTTTTTAAGTTCCGACTCTTTTCAAAACATGGATATTCTTCCGCAATATTTGCAAGATTTTAAAATAAAAACAAGGTAAATATATTTTCAAGTGGAATTTGCTTA
Source organism: Tachina lurida (assembly GCA_944452675.1). NCBI lineage: Eukaryota > Metazoa > Arthropoda > Insecta > Diptera > Tachinidae > Tachina > Tachina lurida. Next base: position 42,220,869 of record OX101754.1, read on the forward strand.
CTTTTATATATTCGGATTTTCAAATTCTCTAAAAATGTAATCATAAATTGCTTTTCGTCTCTACTGAAAATTTTAAAATTTTGAATTAATACCCTCTTGTTGATTAAGTGCGATGCGAATTTTCTTTATTACGCTACTTCTTTTGAACTTGGAAACGTTTTTAATACACTTGGCTGTTAATGTTTCTGAAAGGAAGTAATATTTTGCGCAAAGACTTTTGTTTAGGACCATAGTGCGATGGCATGCATTCGAATGAAGTCTGTAAATGTTTAACTTTTGATATGGATGTTAAGTTGTTTTATTCAACAAATTTTAAAATCAAACAGTTAAACATCAAATTAATTTGCTCAATAATTTATTATAACACAATTTACATTCGTTATGAATAGAGATGGTAATTTTTATTAATAAATGTAACAGAAAACAAAAACAAAATATAGCTGATGTGAATAAATAATTTATGGGCTTGGAAAATGTTTAAAATTCATATGACTAAATGGAATTATATAAATTTTGACTTTCGAGTATTTGATTTGTACAATCAAGCAAATAAATTTAAATAACCAATTTATTTTTGGTATTTTTGTGTAAATATTAAAAAATAAATACGATGTAAAATATTCAAGATTAATTTAACTGTCAAACTTTAATGACAAATAGTTTGGGCCAATTTTTGTAAGAATTAATGTTAGTAATTTTTACTATTGTTTCTTAATTTGTTTCTAACTTAAACAAGTTTTAATTAAAAATGTACAGTAAATTTTTAAATATATACATATATTTCATAAATTCTAATAAATAAGTTTTCCTTGACAACAATTGCATACGAGAACGTTGGATGTCAACAGCCTCTCCTATTGGGCAACAATATTTTAAGCGTTGCCATATTTGGTGTTAGTTATTTAAAAAAATCAACTCTGTGTTTTAAGAGTTTTAATTCAACATGTTGTAATTTGAAATTGTGTGTTTTTTCTATGTCACTCCTCAGCAACAAGTTCTAAGATGTTTGAAAAAAAGTCTTGTTGCACTTTTATATACTTTGATTTTGTCATGTTTATATTTTGATTTGTGGTCTTGTCTAAATTTGGATTTATAATGTTAAAAAAATTATTGTGCAAAAAGATTGTAATTAAAATAAAAATATAAATCATAACGAAATCTCTACTACATTGACCATAAAATTATTTTAATGTCTATATAAACCAAATATTTTTCGCTGCTGTTTTTTAGTTTTCGTTTTTCTTTCCACAAATGTCAGGTAGCTGGAAACAACGTAAATAAATATTAAGGCATAATTATTGTTGATTGGGAAAAATGGATTTTTTAATGGTTGATAATTGACAGATAAAATTTGTTTCGTACACAAACTTTAACTTTGTTGGGTGTGATACGTTATTAAAAATAGTTAAATATATAATTGTTAATTTGAATTTAGATTAAGTAGTTTTATTACATATATCGCACAATATCAGCATACTATGTTTCGTTCTTCCGGAAATACTGGTCCTAATTCTAAAATTTAATCAGCACAATTTACAAAGAAGCTTCACAAGAGATATAAGGTATTAAGTATTTCGTTACAATGCTTAGGATTATGTTCTGGACAAAGTTAAATCATACCCCGAATATACATATTGCTTCAGCTGAGGAGTTTTTAGGGTTCCGTGCACAAAATAAAAACAAACCCCTACTAACGTGAGTACGCTTTTCATCTTACAATCCATTCATTCCATCTGACCATCAGTCCATGCATTCTTAATTAAGTCAATTTAATTTTAATTGAGCAATTAAATTACCCAATTACCCAGAAATAATTTCTTAATTAGGCTTAAGTTCAGTAATTTCAATTCTTATAGAATAAAATATTTTTATCAATTAATGTAAGTTTCTAATGAAGAGAAGACAAATTAAACTAGACTTTATTAGCTGGGGGAAATACCGATATTTTTCTGTGCAGCCACGCTCTTTATCAGCAGCCATGTCTATATACTGGGGTAGAGATTATTATTAACATCAGCTATTTAACGTAAATTTTTACTGAAATGGAATATGAGAATTGATTAAATTGTGTATACAATTGAAGGTTAGCCGCGAATAACGTTTTAAGTGACAAAATAATAATTTTGCAGGAGAGCCAAAAAACGTATTTTAAGGCAAGACTGTTTTTTTCGTTTAAATTTTTTAGCGTATCGAAAAAAATGATAACTAGCACTATCTTTTCTTTTTGTATCTCTGCTACATTTATCAATTATTTTCGACAATTTTGTTTGCAAGATTTATTAGGTACTTACAAAGTTTTGCACTGACTGACTGATTGTAATTGTATTTTGACGGCGATCAGATGCATAATTTTGAATGGTTTGATGTTTGAACAACGCAAGAGAAGTATGTTAATGGTAATCTGTGAAAAAACTGCTTTTTTAAAAATTGTCTTTTACAACGTTATTCGCGGCTGTGCTTCAATTATTGAACTATCTTTGGTAAATACATTTGCAAGTTTCACTATTCATTTTCTGTTTTTCCAATTTCTATTTAGGTTAGCACGAAGTTATATGACTCTACCTTGAACTGAGATTACCGAGTGAACATATTTTTATCACGTGCCCATGATGATTTAAGTGAGACATTTTTAGATTTAATTAAACTGTAGTGAATTTCAATCAGAAATAATTTCTTAATTAGGCTTAAGTTCAGTAATTTCAATTCTTATAGAATGAAATATTTTTATTAATCAATGTCAATTACCATTTGATAGTTGAAAAAGAAAACATTGTTTTTATTTTGCTCGCAAAAATGCGTGTTTGTAAATTTAAAAAGTTTATGCAAATTCGGATTTAAAAGAAATTTTACTAGTATATAACAGAAATATCAAACTCTTCAAAGTTAGCAGTGCTTAAGAAGAAATAAAACGAAAAACTTGATAATTCTATAGTGTTAGAAAGCAGCATCTATTGCTCTTTGCATTATTGGAGCAGAACGCAACTCTAATATCACTGTAGAAGTTGGAAAATGATAACAAATTTGATGATGTGGAAGAATCTTTGTAAATGAAAGCAACATTTAAAAACCATTAAAATTCATAAAATTCGTTTTTACTTTATTACAACTATTATTATTAATAAATATTCAGGGGTGTCATAGAAACCAATCTTATCGGAATTGGATTAGAAACCGACAAAAAAAATACTTTGGTGTCATGAAATCCAATGTTGTCGGATTTTTGTTCAAACTATGTCTAGTGTCGGTTTTAGGTGTCATAGAAACCAATGTTATCGCTTTGTTATTGGATATAAACCAAGCAGCTTACAGCTGTCTTTTTTTAATTGAAAATAAATAAAAAGGCTAAAAGCGCCATTTTTCATATCTTTTTTTCAACAGTTTGATTTTTAGCGAATATTCAATCAAATTAAAGTTGGTAATTTGATATATGATCTAGGATTTTTTCGCGAATTTGCGATTTTTCGCGTTATTTCCGAGTTTATAACATTTTTAACAGTTTTGAAGACTTATAATCAATTTTAAGGCTTGTTTCCCATTTTGCAACTTCTCGCGAATTTTCGCAATGATCGCGATAAAATCGAGTTTTTGCCAGTATTCTGTTTCTTAACAGTTTTCGCTATTAGACTTTGCTATTATTCAGCTGTTAGCAAGTTTTTTCGAATTTTTTCCATTTTCGCGTTTTGTACAGATTTTTTTTAGCATTATTTAGAGTTATAGCCCTTTTTAATAAAATTATGGCTGGTTTAAAATTTTGCAATTTTTCGCAAATTTCTGTTATATTTGCAAAAGATGTATTTTTTTCCAAAGTTTTTGGATTTCTTCATTCATTTTTACTTAAAAGCTTAACATTTAAAATTTTTGCAAGCTTTTGATTTTCGTAGTATTTTGCTTTTTCTCTCACAGTTTTAGCTAGTTTAAGCAATTTTAGTTTATTGATTGCTTCCAATATTGCGTAAATTTCACCCTTATTAGAGTTAAAGAATATTTGCATAAGAATATTTTAGCGTAAATACCATAATTGACAAAATTTTCAAACAAAAACTTGCATTAGAAGCCGTAAACAAATGAACAAAAACATAAAAAATCTGATTCGAACATCGAACATATTTATATTCAAAAATAACAAAACCGACTTGTTTTCATGACACCAAATGAATCCAATATTGGTTTACAAAACCGATAATCAGCAAAACCGACTTGGATTCTATGACAACCCCGATTAATTTTAATTCTGTATATTTATTTGACAAAAAAAAAATATAAATATTAATATTTTTAAACATTAACCATTATTTTACACCTCTCATCATTATTCATTCAAGTAAAACGTTTAATTATTAAATGTTGGTGGTGGGAACAAAATAGAAAAAACACATAACATCAATTATTTCCAAATATGTATGCTTTAAACCTTCCAATTATCTGATGAACTCTCTCATACTGCGGCCATGTAGAAGGAGATCCTGCCGATACACTCATTGTTGCTACAATTTTGTTTTTTTCTCAAATAAACATGTACTATATATTATTTTTATATATTTATTTCACATCTACATCACATGCCCCCGAAGCTCCTCTAGTCGACATGGCCAGAATTCCAACAGAGCAGCTTCTCTGGCCTCACTCCACGGCAGCCTCTTCTTCTTCAAGTTGATTTGCTATTTATAAAAGATATTATTAAAAAATAAATTTATTTAGGAATTTAAAAAAACTCCTTTTTCACTAGCCATTTCCTTTTGCTTTGTTTATTTATTTATTTTTTTTACATTTGCTCCGCCATTGTAGGAAATTGTTCTACTCACTGAACACAGTTCTCAATAAACAGACTTGTGACCAGGCTTGCATTTCGACTTTTACGCAATTAAGGCGGTGTCAGATGGAACTTCAACGCTTTGCGTGACGTTTCTAACTTTGTGAAATAAGCGTGACACAAAATGTGTATGACACAATGAAAACTTTGACAACACTCACTTTTTGTTCTACTGCTTAGGGTAATATTCTTATGCTATGTTCAGACGGCAACATGAACCACTTGGTTCGCTCTTTGAACCACAATTGCGAACCCTGGTGTTCAGACGACACATTCGTGGTTCATTTTGACAAATATTTTTGATACAGTGATGCCAACTCAGAATTTTTTGGGCTGGATTTAACGCATTTTCAGTCACTCAAAACGTGAAAAAAACGTAGCCCCAATTTTTACAATTACGAATTTTCATTTCGATCGATTTTGTTTTACTTTCTTCAGATTTCGATCGATTTATTCATTCCGAAAAAACGTCAGATCGATTGTTTTCAATTTAAATGTGGAAATATTGGGCAAAAAAAAAACACATTGTTGCTCTTATTAGAAGAGCCAATCAAGGATCAATTTTTTTTATTGAAGTGAACCAAATTTAAAAATTGTTTACATAAAATGTCTGTAATTGCAATAACTGCGGTTTTGGATGCCCAGAGCAGTCAAGATTTTGGCGGAAAATTGCTTCAGATCCACTTTCATATCCAAACGTAGTGTATGTGTCAAAGTTTTATTTAATTTTATTTGACAGAATAGAATATTTCAGTTTTTATGATAATGCATTTTTCCCCTAAGAAAATATCTTAAATATGTAAAAAAAGTTAAATAAAACAAACATATTTTAAATAAATGGTTGAAAAGCATTTTTCTTTGTTGAAATAAAGTTGTTTCAAACATATTTACGAACTTTCACATAGCGAAAATTACAATTCCGAGCATTACTCATCGAGCAAATTCTTCGTTTTTCATTTTCTGCAGAAGCTAATTACGGAATTGAAATCATTTCGATCGAATTTGGTTTCTGTGACAGGCCTGTATATATCAGCCCTTTAGCCCCTTTTTCTTTTTGTTCAATATGGCTAGATTTTAGTCTGTGAACTTTTTCTTGCTTTAATCTAGCAATATCGAATTTTAACTCATTTTATTTTGCTAGATTACCAATTTAAAAAAGAAGAATAATATAGAATAATCTGCTATTTCTTCGAATTTTTTGTGCTCGAATACGAATATTTTTGCAAACAAATTAAATAAATAAATGCATAAATCCTAAACGAAATTTAAATAAATGGCTAAAAATATTACTTTGTACAAATCCATTAAATTCTTTATAGAAATTCGTGCTTTGTATCATTTTTAAATATTATTTAATGACGATCATTAAAATTTTGGGTAGTTTTTATTAACTTTAAAGTACGCCAACAGGAGTATGAAGTCCTTTTTCATAACAATATTTTAATATTTCATATTGCAGACGTAAATAGAACCCCAATTTAATATCTATAAATTTCATATATTATATTCATATTCGCATTAATATCGTTTCAAATATTCGTATTCGCGAATATCAAAAATTGACATTCGTTACATCACTAGTACATACCTTATTAAAATGTAATATCTCGAGCTGATGTTCTTATGTATGTGTTGATCTTATGATAGTCACATATTTATTTTCTAATAAATTAAATTAAATAAATTTCACATATTTATTTTCTAAAAATTTTTGACGTTTTGATTTAAAACAGAAACATTTTAAAACTAGCCCCTTTTCGCGCTTTTTCATTTTAGCCCTTTTTTCAAAAAATTTTTACGCGCTTTGAGTATCAAAAGTTGGCATCACTATTTTCATGTATATACATAGTACATGCACACATCCATACATGAATAGTTGATACGTGGTTGATACGCATTTTATATTCTGTGTTATTTGCTTTTTTACAGTAGATAAACAAATTAAGCAAAAATAATTAATAAAATGTGTACTAATATTATTAATTCATACAAGCATCCATTTTTTTGGTTTGTTTTTTTGTTTACAAATGTATACATGTGTATGTGTACGTGTGTACTCATTTTGTTTTGATAGCTAGTTCAGATAAATTAGCGATAATTTGTTATCAAAACTAGCGATGATAGCAGTTTCTTCATGGTTCGCAGCTAGGTTCAAAATGAACCAAGTTGGTTCGCTCTCAAAAATTTGTATGGCGAACCATGTTGATTCAATCAAGATTCGACCGCGAACCGTGAATGAGAGAGCGAACCTCGATAATTGCTGTCCGTATGAACATGCTATTAGCATTTTGTGTAAATTTCGTTTTTGCTCTCTTGAATTTTTTCTCGCACGAACAAATCGGCCCAGCAAGAATATAAAAATGAATCAATTTATTTCTTTACAATATGGATTTGTAATTTCTTTAATAAATTTAGCAATTTTTCGCTTACTTTGCGATTTTTTTGCGTTTTTTCCAAACTTTTTTTAACGTCTTTGTGGCTTGCGTCTAATTTTGCAAATTCTTGAGAATTTTCGCAAAGTTCGCGTTCAAAGCGCATTTTGCATGTTTTCAGCTTCCTGACAGTTTTGTCGATTTTTAAACAGTATTAGACTTTGTAATCATCCCGATGTTATTAAGTTTTTGCGAGTTTTTGTCACTTTCGCGGTTTTTATTGAATTTTTTGTATTCCTTATAACTTTTTTTTTGCAACTTCTCGCGATTTTGTGCAAGGTTCCTGGCAGTTTTGCCGATTTTTAAACAATATAAGTCTCTGTTATCATCCCGCTATTAATAAGTTTTTTGCAAATTTTCATAATGTTAGCGAGTTCTACCGAATTTTTTGCATTCCTTATACTTAGAGCTGTGTCGTTCATGAACGAACGAGTACAATTGAACGAATCAGTGAAATGAACGAAGTGAGCCGGTCACTTTACTGAGCTGTTTGGCTCAGCAGTACTGATAAAAAGTACAATCTCAAAACTGTGGTACAATTGAACGAAATGAACGACCGAGCACACTTGGCTCTTTTTTTGTTTTGTTTGGCTTTTTCTTTGTTCATGTGAGATTTGTTGTTAAATTCTTGTTTTCATTTGACTTTTTATATACTTTTAGTAACACTGTGGCCATGATGAAATTAATTAAATTACCATTCATATTTATTAAGTTTTTAGAACATATGTATTAATAGTTTCTTAGCAAAATTGGTTTAGATATTTTAGTTTATTTTCATTGTCAGTATTGTGTATAAGTATGTGGCTCTTTTGGCGATATGAATCTTTTTTAATTACTTTACTTTCAATTCAAAGCAAAATGCATTCTGCATGTTTCCCTTTTTATGTACAGAATCAACTGCTTGTTTGTTTTCACTTCGTTCTATTTCTTGAAAAGAGCGGATGAACGAAATGAACGAACTCGTTCTATTTTAGAAAATGAACGAAAATGAGCGGTCACATGAATGAACGATTTGGCACAGCTCTACTTATAGTTTCTGCGATTTTTACTCAATACTATGGATTATGTATAATATTACAACTAATCGCAAAATATAAATAAATTATAATTACGTTTGTAATGGACTGTAAAATTTTGCAACTTTCTTTTTTATTTTGCAATAAAAAATATTTCTAAGCACTAATTTGATTTAAATAAAATTTTTTCTATATCGTCAACACAGTTTTGCACTTATCATTTTGCGTTTTCTAAAGAGGATTTATCGGCGCCTAAGCAGACTTCAATCTATTAAACTACACCACGTTTCTGTTTTTTTAAATATCTATCAATACAATCTGCTGTGCATTATATGAATTTCTCATTGTCAAGGTGTCATCTCATTTCTGACTTACATATATTCTCATATAATAAGACTTGGCATATTCCATTTATTTGTGATCAATTGATAGTGGATATTCCTCAATGAATAACTATATAAGATGAAGATTTTATAACACTTCATTGCCTCAATTCAAAACTCTAAACCCTTACGTGTACTATATCTATATTTCGAATAGCACGTGCCAACTTGTTTCCAAGATTGCTTTTCGTTTACAAATTTCCCCAAAAATTCAATGAAAAAAGGTGTTCAGTAAATTACAAGAAAAAAAAACTCATCACAATAAAATGAACTTATGAATAAAAAGAATAAAATTTATGCTGATGATGATGTATAAATTTTACACGAAAAAAAAACAACAGCAAAATAAAATTTATTTGAAGTGATATTAAAGTTGGTGTTGGTAGAGTTTTATGAATTTTTTCATTTTATAATAAGTTTTATATTTAAACATGGCTCGTGCTGAACAGCTACTGGCATCTTTATGTTTTTCCTTAACTCTTTTTTTTTCTTAAACTAAAAAATCGTAAGTTTTATTAACAACCAACGAGAGACAGACATCTGCTGTCTTAACAGATGCAACATTGTGAGTATGACTTTGTTTTTTTTTTTTTTTTGAGGAGAATCTTTTCAAATACTCACACAAAAATAAGTGGTAATACTTGTCGCATTCATTTAAAAGTAGTTGCAGATACTGTATAACGTTTAAGGTAGTGGAGATATCAGAAGTTGCTTGAGTTGAAAAACACAATAAAGCCTACATATTTAGTATAAAAGAAGCAGAATCAGTTTTCAATTCAGTTTTCGTCGTCTTCTTCTAGGAATTCACGACCACATCACAAAGTAGACCAGAGTTGAAGAAAGTGACTTATGAAAAAAGCTAAAATCATTTGTCGCGCAGATTCTGCGAGAAAGGGACAACTGCAGTATATTTATTATTAAAATGTTACCAAAAAAATCAAAACAAACAAGAGAAAATGTGTGCTTTGTCAAGGCGAATTCAGTATCAGGTGACCTTATCAGCCCAGCTGATTATCAGCTGTTGCTACCAAATTGAGCATTTTGAACCAAAACGTCAAAATTTGCTTAGAAATCTTCTGACAGATTGGTTTTGTAGCATAGCAAACTACGTGTTGTTTTTTGTGTTGTAAAATTGTTGTAGCGATAAGGTCACCTGATACTGAATTCGCCTTGTGCTTTGTGAAACATATACGTGTACATACATACATACGTACATACACATTTACAAAATTAAATTGAAGAATTTGTTGCATTTACTTAAAAAAACCGAATGTGAAAAAGATTATTTGTATTAAAAAGTTATTGAAATTTGTTTGCAAATGATTCCTGATTTAACTTTAAGCATTTTCATTGAAAAAATTTTTACCTTTTATTTACAAAAATCACTCAGCGAATAAGACCACAAAGTGTTAAACGAAAAACATTTCAACAAGTAAACAATTTTGCAAGATTAGATGAAAGAATTTGTTGTGTTGAATTAAGGAACAAAGTGCGAAATAGATTATAACTATTAAAAAGGCAATTACAAATTGTTTTAAGATGATTGCAGATTTCATTTGAAGCATTTTCATTAAAAAAATATTAATTTTTATCATTTATTTACAAAAATCGTCAAGCGAATGAGGTTACAAAGTATAAATTGAAATTAAGCTACAAAATTCCACCACGAAAGAAGGTTAAAGAAGACGCAGTGACAGAGTGAGCGCGAGATCCGAAAACACAAATTATCTTCCGTCTCGTGTCATCTCTGGTATACCCTGTGACCACATTCCAAAATTGTATAAGTGAATTTTTCGTATGTAGTATGTAGGTGAAAAAAATTAAAAAAATCTCTATACGACTATAACTTAAAATGCACAATAAATTTTTAATATATTTTTTTACAAACCCATACACAACTCACTTGAACAATTTGGCTCAGATTTGACATTTTGAATAAATTTGCGGACCAAGAATTTTAATAGTTGACGAAATAAACAAAATAGTATATTATTGTACATCAAAATGAAGTTAGAAATTCGTGGAAAAAATTTGAAACGATTTCAATCATCAAAATGTTTGAGTTAATTAAACAATTCCTTAATTTCTCAAATGTTATCAAAGTAATATATATAGATATGCACTCAAAAAAAAAAACAAGACATGTATTATTATTGAGAAAAAATTTTCCTAGATTCAAGTAAAAAAAATTTCTAATGTGTAGTTTCCACAATGCAAGCAAGCGACTTGTCTAGAAAATTTGTATATGAATCACTCAAAAATTTGAGTGCTTTTCATATATTTTTTCTAGACAAGTCGCTTGCTTGCACTGTGGAAACTACACATAAATTTAAGTAATTTTTTCTAAGTTTGATTACTCCTGATTAGTTCATGAAATTTGACTTACTTAAAAGATGTAAAATTGTATTCTAAATTTAAGGAAAACATTTACCAGTTTTAAGTATTTTTTCTTTGAATTATAGAATTTATTATTAATTTGCATTAAGGAAAAAATATAAGTAAATTTTTCATATTTTCGAGGAATATTTGAACTTGAAATTTATTTTTTGTAAATAAAATAAAATTTTGAAACTCAATAATTTCAATGCTTATTCAGGCTGCCTTGCTTGTAAGGCAATTGGTAAGAGTGCTTCCCTATCAATCAGAAGGTTGCTGGTTCAATACTTGTCTCCTCTCAAGGAATTAATATATATGTATGGTGAATTACTTAAGAATATAATATGAAGATATAATAAATAACATATCATTTGGTATAGAATTTAATTAAAAATAAAAATAAGTACCAGAATTAAAGACAAAAAAAAAATTGGAAAATTTACTAAATTTGAGATCAAAGACGAAAAAAATTGTTTGCAAATCTCCGAATTTTATGAGAAAAGTTTACTTAATTTTGGGAAAATTTTACTTAAATATGAAAATAAATTTAGTATATATTTTCTGGTTTCAAGTAAAAAACAGCCTTGGCGCCATACGACAACTTTTTATTCAAAATTAGAAAATTTTCCAAAGTTTTAGTTAATTTTTTTTTGAGTGTACCATTGTATAATGCATAAATAAAACCACTGATTTAAAAGACATCATGTTTCAAGTTTATAACATGTATTATAATCACTTTCATTAAAAATCTTTCTCATAACATTTTGATTCTCCCTTTCTTAAATAATCTTAATCTTATGGCCATTACTCGTAAGTAGATAGATGTTCTATTCAACCTCAAATCTTCCTTGATGTTGTTATTAGTATCATCCTTTTAATACAAACATTTTGAGCCCTACAAGGTCTCGATTGGTGCAAAAATGACAAAGCTACAGAAGATTTAGTGAATTAACTCACTTTCCGGTTTTATTAAATCAAAAATCCAAAGGAAAAGCTGTAAGTGTTGTAAATATTGACAGTTCACAATTTTAAATTGTTTGCTTAAATTTTTGATTCTCTTGAAATGCAGAATTCGTATTAAGAAAAAAAATAAATAAAATGCATAGTGCAAAACGTGAATTTTTTTGTCAGAACAATCCGAAAAAGTTTTGCTATGCTTGTGGAGTTTATTGTTTTGCGCAGCCGTCAAATATATCAAGCCAATTACAAAATGAATTTTGCCACCGCTATATATTAAACTTGGCTTAATCAAAAACTTCTTCAAAGCTTTTTGATAACCCTGCGTTTACACATGCAAGTACCTTGCATGGAAGCTCTGTGTACGTATTATCAACGAAAATTTCGCACAAATGGCCGACTGTCTTGCAACTTGCAAGTTTACCTTTTCGTGCAGAGTTGTCCGTAACATAAAAAAGTTTAATTTTAAGGGAACCAGATAGTATTGAACTTTATTCGTATTGTTTCAATGTTATTTATGTCTAAAAAATTAATTAAATGCTTGATTTATGAATATTTAAGAAACAAATTATTAAATTACCTTTTAAATTTATTTAAAATGAGTAAAAACTCATATAACATTACACTGAAATCCAGTTAATTTGTCCTAAAGTATTAATAGGGCAACTCTGTTAGCCAACTTTCCATTTACTTGCTACAAGTTCACCAAGTCACTGTCTTGTAAAATTCCTTGGCAGTTGAGTTGGAAGTAGACTGCAAGTGCCGAAAGTGTAGATGTGTTAGTAAAAGAGTTTGAGTGTATTGAGTTTTTCGAACTTGCACTTGCACGTGTAAACCCTAGGTTAAAAGAGGAAACAGTGAGGCAGTTGAATACTTGAAAACCGTTTTTCCCAACGTATCACATGCCAAAATTAGAGAAGGTGTTTTTATAGGACCACAAATTACTAGGCTGCTTAAAGCTTAAAAATTTGATTCGATTTGTCAGAAGATGAATTAAAAGTCATTTGGTTTAGTTGTATCAGGCTTTCTAGGAAATTTCAGGAGCCCAAAATATAAAGATATAATTCAAGAATTGTTAAAAAAATATGACAAAATTGGAAAAGTTTTTAACATGATTTAGTTTTTGTTAATGTTAACATTAATTTTTATGTCTTTCTTAAAAAAGAAGTTAATATGTCTTTACAAATACACCTTCTGCATTCACACTTAAATTTATTCCCAAATAACATTGGCGAAAAGCGACGAGCATGGTGAGCGTTTTACCCAATAAATACAAGAAATGGAACGTCGGTATCCAGGGGCGTATGATGAAGCGATGTTGGGCGACTATTGTTGGTTTCTTGTGCGAGCAGGTAGAAAATAATTACAATAGACAAAACAAATCAACAGTTTTAAGTAATTTTTACCTATATTTACCTATATTTCTATATTTAGTTGTTTTTTTTTATTTAGTTTTTATTTTATAAAAGTGGGATAATTCAATTAATCTTCTGTAACTTTATCATTTTTGCCCCGGAGTGTATTCTATTGAGCACAAAATGTTTCTATTAATATAATCTAACGTGATAAGTAATAAAACGTAAAAATAATAATTATTTGGTTAAAAAAAATAAGTTTTAAAAGGCAAAAAATTACTTAAAGTTTTTGTGAAATTTGAAATTTATTCCACTGTAGTTCAGTCATTCCTGGATCAATTTTTACAAGCAACCCGTGGTTTTAATAATTTTACTTTCTTTCAAGTAAAAAAAAATAAATACAAAATCTATCTAATACTTACCAAGATTATTTTATTAAAGTGATATTTTTAAAAACCCAAATAACTGTAATTTTGCAATATCTCGAAATCTGTTCTACTTTTGACCATTCTGACTTCGGATTCGGTGAAAAATTCTACATTAAGATCATGTGTCCAATTCATTTGGTCACGACTTTGATGAAATTTTGTATCGCAGTGTTATTGATAAATTTTGTCAGGTGAAGAAACTAGTTTCCTCAATATATTTTCTTAAGTTTTTCTAATCCTAATCCCTAAAAAATCCCATATTTGGTATATTTGACTGACCGCTGGACCAGGGCTGCCAGAAGATTTGCGAAGAAAATCATCATTTGTCGGAAAGAAAATCATATTTTGAAGAAAAAAATCATCACAAGTCAATTTTTTTTTTCAAATAAAAAAAGTAACAACAATTGACATATTTATAAAAAATCAAATTTCTCATTGTATATGCCTAAAACAATGATGCATTTTTGTGTATCTAAGTCACAGGGTGCAACAGGGACTGCCTCGCATTACAAAACAGTTCGCAGTTTTATTTTTTTTTTGCCGAACGTAAGGGTCTCCAAAATAAATTTTTCATTATATCTTCGGCATTTTCAGTCGGATCTAAAAGTGTGATATATCGATATTTTGTCTCGAGAAGACCAATGTTTTGCTTCAAATATCTCGTTCTAGTATTTATTTACCCACCAGACGCTAATGTACTACCCTAATTTCAGAAAATTAAAGCTCGCAAAAAATCATTAAACGTTTCCTAAGGAAATATTTCAATGATTCCAGCAGAACTATTAAAAAAAATATTTTTTTGTCGAATTTAGTTGGCTTTTTAAAATTTTTGTCTTATCTTCAGTATTTACGGTCAGATCTTAAAGTATGATATATCGATGTTTTTGTCTCGACGAGTCCTTTTTGTCTTTAATAGTCATTGACCTCTTCTAGTGCTTACTCATCATATAATAATACTTATACAACAAGAATTAAAAAATGTAATTAATCTAAGATCAAAAATTAAATTTTAATCAATGATATTTTTACATGATTCAAGTTGGCAGACATGGCTTCTCGCTGGATTATCTCTCCTCGCATTCTCCGGTGTGAACAGCTTGAACCATACTTGTATCGTATGGTATGGTATGATCGCCTCGAACATTCCAGCCCCCTATATTCGCTGACATTTCTTTCATTGGAATGCGTTCGTAATTTTTATTGACATGACAAAACGGAATAAGCATTAAAAGATCCGAGTTATTAATTAAATGCTTACAGTTACAGAATGCGGAACACAATTAAGAGTAGTTAAAAACTGATAGTATAATAAACTTACAGTGTATGCACTTCCTGGCCGGATTCTGTTTCTTTCTTTCTGTTTACCAAGCAATGATCCCAATAGAGCATTTACTTAAAAAATTAAAGTGGTTCTGCTAAAATTGTTGAAATAATTTCTTTGCAAATGTTTAATGATTTTTTGCGAGCTTTAATTCTAAAATTGGGATGGTAGAAACCGAGATCTGGTGGGTAAATACTACAACGGGATATTTAAGGTCAAGGACTATTAAAGCAAAACATTGGTCTCCTCAAGACAAAACTTCGATATATCACACTTTAAGTTCCGAATGTAAGTGCCGGAGATATAATGAAAGATGTATTTAGGTGACTTCTACTGCGGCAAAATTTTTTTTTCGAATCTGTCTTGCAACAATGCTTTATATTCGGTGGTGCGAAGCGAACTTTTTGATACAAAAGTGTTTTCTTCATACATATATAGCTACTGATAAACATGGTTGAACAGCAAAGAAAATTTTACATAAATATGTATGTACGTATTGAAACTAAAAATCAAAATTTGCAAAATTAAAAATCATCATTCCAGAAAATAAATCATAAAATCATATTTTGGTCCAAAAATCATCAAAAATATGATAAAATCATCATTCTGGCAGCACTGCGCTGGACAGTGACATAACTGTTCGAAGGTTAAACACATCGACCACGATGTGTTTTTGAGTATTTTGTCATCTTTCCGGCAAACTGCATCTGTTATTTTATCAAAAACACATTTGCGATCTTTAACACTGTATTTACTGTTATGTATTATGTTAACCAATTTTTGAAGTCTTGGCCTTTTTTAACTTAGAATAGATTTTGTCTTTACATTTTCTACCAATCCCCACTGTGTTGTTCTATACTTTAGTTTAGTTTGATTTTGAGTTCTTTGAAAGGTTTCGGGCTTTCTATTGTTAGGTTATTCACTAATGGACCAATATCTGCAAGTCTATACACCTATTTGTTTCCAGCGACACCCTGATGTCCTGGAATAGATATTGTCTCGACGTATGTACAATAGATGTATAAACCTATCTCATTTTGAGATTCAATTGCGCTTAAAAGTTGAAATTTATTATTCAAGGCTTTGGTAACCTTACTACAATGTTAAAAATTCGGCAAGCTAATTCCGTACTATTCCATAGAATTGTTTTATATATTCCTTAATATAATGATAATGAAGAAAAGGAAGAAATATATAAAAAATTTTTAACAATGTATTATATACATATACATATATTAATATTGTTATATAAATTATTGATTAATTGTTATTACACATAACACGTTGGCAACATTGCCCATTGTCAAGATATGTATTATACATACTCTGGTGTTTGGTTATATGGTCGCTGGTTCGCGTTATCCATTACCATTAGTCCTGTGACATCCAAATCTGCCTCATATTTAACCTGCAAATCAATGGACTCGATTGATAGTATATTCCCCTTCGTCTTAGTTGATGTGGTTCTTATTGTGCCACAGATTCTGATACAGTATTGTCTTTTTAGTTTTATTTTTTTGAACGGAACCTGCTTTTATGAAAAGGTTAATGATACGTACATGGGTCGTATCAGACTTATGTAAAATCTTGGACTTATTTCCCATTTGGACCCAATTGCTTTTCTGATAAAGATCCAAATTGTTTGGGATTTAATTACTGTAGAGTCATTCCAGGATGAGCTCCAATCAAAATTTTGAACTTTGCGCTTTCTCGTGACCTAAACAATTTCTATTTTTTCTGGATTAATATCAAGAACTCGATCTATTGTTCAGATGAGTTGAGAGCTTCTGTAGACTTTCCATATAATATTCTGGGGCGGTTTATTTGATTGATATCGACACGATGCCTGCATTACATACCAGCTTGAATGCTTCTTTGTATAGAGATAATATACGCCAATGTAGTGTTAAACTTATTTTTGTATCGTTTACCTTGCAACTTATCCACCTGCTGTTAATGTCCGTAATTTCTACACACAGGTAATTTACCTAAGGTTTTTACCCACGAGTTTGCCTTATAAAATTCAACACGATAGATATCTAGAAATTACGGAGCTAAGTATATGACTTATCCAATCGGTTATTCTTAGATCTAAGTCAAGATAAGATAATAATCAAGATCGAAGCATTGTTGAAAGCTTCTTCTATTATACCCCACAGAAAAAATTATACCCAAAAAATTATCAAAGAAACTTTTTTTTAAATAAAATTTAGTTTTTTTTGTTCCAATTTTCTTTTATGCGAAAAACTGTATACCTAGAGTGAAAAATTCTAATTCATACAATTAATATAAAATAACATTTGTAACAAGATTGTTTAGATAAGATTTCTGTTCAAAATTTCAATGGCATACTGTACAGAACAGTTATTCGCTTGATTTGCTTTTTAATTTCGGTAAGAAATTTGTTTGAATAAAACAATTTGTTTATTGAAAAAATCGAATTTTTTTTCCAAACAAATTGTTACAAATTCTTGCATCTGAATTAACAAATTTCTTTGTAGAACCTAAATTGAAAAAAAATTAATGTTTGATTCAGAGAATTTTGTGTTTGAATTGGAAAATTGGTTTTTTTCTGTGCCTAAATATAAATTCCTAAATCAAAAGATCTTTCAACATGATATACAACCCCCTGTAGGGCCGTATCACTTATTTTCGCATTCAACATTGTGTACACAATTCGTTGAAATGTTTTCAGTAAGTACAACCGATTCTTATGAAATTTTTAAATTTTAATAGTATTATTAAGGGATATAGAATGGCCCTTGATAATACTAATAATACTAAAAATTGTATATTCTCATTATATTGACTAATTTATACCTATGTAGATGAAGGGCATTTATTATTCGTATTAGATGAATATTACACGTTTGCTTGTAATAACACAAATTCACAAAAAAAAAAAAATGGAAAAAACCATAATGTGTAAAAAATTACCAAGATGATGCAAATGAGACGATAGAAAATAAATTTTTTTTGATAATTTTAAACATTTGAAATAACAAGACATTTAATTGCTTGCAATATTTTACAACTTAACTAACGTTGTTAAACTATAAAGAAATACCTCCATACATACATACATATGTATGTACCCTGCAGAAAATGCGAATAGTGAAATTGTAGTGATTTACTAGTGACATTGTCAGTAGTACTACTGACCAAGTGTACCCCAGCCAATGTAATTATCTATTGACATTTAACATTAGCTTGTCATTGAAAATACACCATTAGACTGTAGCAATACTGACAAAGTAGTTCTTTTGGGACCACATGGAGACATTGCCACCAAAGATTCACTAGTAAATTTTAGGGGATCTAGTCTACTATATCGATATTTCCTCGCTCGATGTCAATAGTAAAATAGTAGTGATTTACTAGTGACATTGTCAATAGTACAACTGAATAGGTACCGCAGCCAATGTAATCGACCATATGGAGACATTTGAACTAAGGACTCACTAGTACATTTTAGTGACCCTCGTCTACAATTTTATAAGGATTGGGCAACAAACTTAAATACATACATACATACATACATATGTACGTAAGTTTTTAACATTATTCCATAGCATAATAAAAAAGAAAAACAAACTATTGACGCGTTCATTGACAATATCACCAGAAATACACTAGAAATGCTGTCTCTAAAGTATCTCTACTCGCGCATAGAAGGAAAGTTGTCGACATTTCAACTAGTGCAATTGTCGCTGGAGAAAAGAGTGTTGACATAGAGACATATGGTTCTTGGCTGACTAGAGGGTATATACAGTGTACATACATATATTTATGGATTTATTTTGTATTTTATGTTTACATTTGTGCTTAAACAGAAAATAGTTATGTTCGGCTACAGCGGTAAAAATGTTTCGATTATTTATGTGTGTATGTTGTACAACCTCCAGAACTGAAACAATACGGACGGTTTAACTCTAGGCAAAACATTGTCATGCTAATGAATACTTGTAATACATTAATGTATTAATTTCAATTTTAAATTATTGCGAGGGGCTTGAACATGCAACTCTCACAGGTGCTTATGCAGCTTGAAATAATGTTGTTGTATTCTTACCCACAAGCCGCATGTACATACCCTCTAGCCAGCCTAGTGCCATATGTCTCTATGTCAACACTCTTTTCTCTAGCGACAATTGCACTAGTTGAAATGTCGACAATTTTCCTTTTATGCGCGAGTAGAGATACGTTAGAGACAACAGTTCTAATTTATTTCTGTTGATATTGCCAATAGTTTGTTTTTCTTTTTTATTACGCTATGCAATAATGTTAAAAACTTACGTAAATATGTATGTATGTATGTATGTATTTAAGTTTGTTGGCCCAACCCTTATTAAATTGTAGACGAGGGTCCTAAAGTGTACTAGTGATTCTTTAGTTCAAATGTCTCCATATGGTCGTAAATGAATAGTGCTGAAGTCTACTGGTAGATTTTCAATGACAACCCTATGTTATATGTCAATAGGCAATTACATTGGCTGCGGTACACCTATTCAGTTGTACTATTGACAATGTCACTAGTAAATCACTACAACTTTACTATTGATATGGAGCGAGGAAATATCGATATTGTAGACTGGATCTCCTAAAATTTACTAGTGAATCTTTGGATCCAATGTCTCCATGTGGTCCCAAAAGAACTACTTTGTCAGTATTGCTACAGTCTAGTGGTGGATTTTCAATGACAAGCTAATGTTAAATGTCAATAGATAATTAATTACATTGGCTGGGATACACCTGGTCAGTAGTACTACTGACAATGTCACTAGTAAATCAGTACAATTTCACTATTCGCATTTTCTGCAGGGTACATACATACATACATTCATATGTATGGATGTATGCATGTATGTACGTACATACATACATACAAATGTATGTTAGGTCATATTGTGGTCGTACGAGTATGTTGCGTTTTTTTACAGATTTAATGTGGGATTGTTGGTCATTATGTTGCCTACATAATTGACCATTTATGTTCAAATAATACGGCCTTCTTTTCAATTTCATTTGATTGAATACGAAGCGAGTGTCATCGAAATTATTTTTGAAGCGTGCGTTTCCATTGACATCAGCGGATCACGTGTAAACGTCTGTGATCTTTTTCACAGCTGGTTTTTGGCACGTACATATACATATGTAATGGGTGTTTTTTATTGAGGTATAGAACTTTAAGTTGGTATCACTTTTTTAACTGGCGGTCATTTTGTCAGCTGTCAAGTGATTAATATTTAGTTTGGTTTGCCATTTCATCATGAACAGGTTGACAAAAGAACAACGCTTGCAAATCGTGCAAATTTATTTCGAAAATAATGGTTCAATTCGCGAAGTTTACCGCAAGCTCCGGCCATTTTATGGTCGACATAATCGTCCATCAGAGCAATTAATTCGGTTAACCATGGATCGTTTTCGCACTACGTTTACTCTATGTGATAATACGCATCCGCAGAGACGTCGAACAGTGCGCATCGAAGAAACAATTGCCGCTGTAGAGCAAAGTGTTGAAGAGGATCCGAATGAATCGATTCGCCACCGTGCACAGCAATTGGAGCTTTGTCCATCAACTTTATGGAAGATTTTGAAGATTTTGAATGTGGATGAGTTGTGGTTCCAACAAGACGGCGCTACCAAGATCGTGTGATTTGACACCATTGGATTATTTTCTTTGGGGATATGTGAAGTCGCTCGTCTACGCCAACAAACCAGAAACGTTAGGGGACTTGGAAGCCAACATTCGTGGCGTTATTGCCAACATACGGCCCCATATGCTCGAAAAAGTGGTTGAAAATTGGACCTGTAGAATTGGCTTTATTCGAGCCAGCCGCGGCGGCCACATGCCCGAAATCATATTTAAACATTAATGGCATAAAATTATCCTTCCAATAAAGCTAAATTGATGGACATTAAAACGATTTTCTTGTGTTTTATTTCAATTCGAAGTTCTATACCTCTAAAAAAACACCCTGTATGTACATACGTACATTTCTGTTTTTCTTGGATTTGTTTGATGTTAAAAATTTAATCTGTCAAAAATTTAAATTGACATGAGTATCTGTGCGGCACCCTTTGGTCATTATTTAATAAGTCAATTCCATTAGAGTTGTCTATTATGGATTTTTTTTGAGCATAATGAGCGTTTCTAAGCATTAATTGATTTCTTCTATCTAATTTGCTTTAAAAATACATACGGGTTAGAGTTCGACCGATTAATCGGCTTCGGCCCTCGGCCAAAAATTGGTAATCGGCCAACATTCGGCCTATGGCAAAAATCGGCCGATTAGCCGAAGCCGAATATTTTTCATTCCAAGCTTGAAAAATAAAATTATGTTTGGTCTTTGCTCGCCGACAGTTTCTATTGAAAGGGTTGCTTTAAAATACAACCCTGTTGCTTTCTATTTTCTTTTACTTGGACGTTCTTGTGAGTGATCATATGAAAAAGCAATCTAGAAATTGCAAAATAGTTTTATTTTTCTTGTTATTTATCCAATAGATATTACAGCTATTTCAGTGATCTCAAAAAAGCAAACTTGTTTCTTAATTCATATGAAACGTAAGTATCATTTTTAAAATTTAAAACATTCGGCTTCTGCTTCGGTTTTGGCCGAAGTTTAGGATTTTAGCCGAAGTTCGGCTTCGGCTTCGGCCAAAAAAAAAACGCCTTCGGTCTATCTCTAATACGGGTATAGATACAATGTATAACATACATACCTATGTATGTATTTGTTTATACTTATATGCACATATGTAGTTACCTCAAATCTTAAACAAAATTCAGCTGTAAAATATTACGAGGGCGTTTGAAATTTCTTTGATGAAGTTCGGAACATCTGTTAGTTTTATTGTTGAAAACATCATTTAAACAAATTTATTTTGAACACTTAAATATTCTGCAAATAAATTTTGTTTTGAATATACATAAGCATATACATACATACATATGTATGTATTTATTTATTGTATCTTCAAAAATAAACTAACAATAAGTATTAAAATCTTTCACTGGTCCGACCAGTGAAATTTTTGTTGATAGATCCAGATAATGTATCCGTCGTTATGGAACAATTAGAGTTTCATTTTGGTGGATAAGAGAAGTAGCACCAATTTCTGAATCAGACGTAGAGAAATTTATATCCTTTGCGAATGTATTCAAGAATTTATCTGTATTTTTGCAGTCTGCTGGAGCGCAGCAACATTTAGCCAATCCAGCCGATGAGCAAGAAAATTGAATGAGCAAAGTATGCCGCCCCCATTCAACTCTACCCTACGAAAATTTTCAAGCTGCAAAGTTAAGAGTGCCAAGACACGTTCAGATTATATTGATATGTTCACAAAAAGTTGTTAATCTTTACCGTAGGTACAACTTTGCCAAATATTGTTAGCAAAAATTTAGAAGTCTTTTTAAGTTATTCTAAAAAATTAAAAAAAAAATACTTTTCCTTCAATTTTGGTATAAGATGTGCTCGGTTGACTCTTAGCTACATTATTGCTTTATAGAGCTAAGCGTTATCGCCAAGTCTAAATTAGCTGCTATCCACAAACTGATGACACCATTTTTTGAGGATGCACTGATTTTCGAAATCGTTGAAAGTCCATAAACAAATTGGAAACAAAAATCGCCAAACTGAGTATCGGGTTTTACTACCCTTTAGTAGTGCTATTGTACTTATACTGTCAGGACCGTATGTTTTCCCAAAAGTCTGAATTTGTCTCATAGTGCAATCAGAATGTATAAATAAAAGCAAATTAACAAAGGTATTATTTAAAATTTTACCTATTACTCTTTACGGCCCAAATGCCACAGTTACAACGTACGCTATTGTAGATGACGCATCTGCGGTTGCATTAATGACTAAATCATCGATGTTGAAGCTCGGATTGAACGGTAAGTCAAGTCAACTTGAACTGTGTTGGGTTCACCAAGGATCAGTTAAGGAAAAAATAACTCTTATGAACATAATGATTAGTGGACCGAAAGAGGGTGAGAAACATATGCTCAAAGATGTAAACGCTATTAATGATTTAAGCCTGCCATTACAGAACCTCTAGTTGTGTGGTATTAATGACGCAATTGGTATTAGTGAATATTCCAAATGTCATACCTGAGGTCCTCATAGGTTGGACGCTGCAATTGAAACAGTGGAACTTTTTGAAAAGGTTCCACATGGCACTAACACAAAATTAGGTTGGATTGTTTACGGTCCAGCAAAAAATTAAAACAACAATGCCTCTGCCGCATGCCTACATGTACGTACCGTTGAGGAACAGTATTTGGACGGAATAGCTACTGAATATGTTTCAACTGAAAGTTTTTGTGTTAGACCGGCGCCAGTGGTAGAAAGTTATGATGTTGTACGGACAAGGAGTACGAGAACTAAAATTGTTGATGGACGTTTTAATGCGAGATTGCCTTGGAAGGACGAAATTTCACAGCTGCCGAATATGGATTAAAAAAGATTAGGGAACATCGAAAGAAAAATGAGTCGTGATGCCGAGTTTGCTTCCAGGTATAAAAATGCTTTTGAAAATTATATCCAAAAGGGATACGCAAAAAATATCACCGCATGAATTGAATGATATTAAGCTGAGAACATGATATTTGCCCCACTTTGCTGTCTTGAATTCGAATAAGCCGCAAAAGTTACGATTAGTTTTTGATGAGGATAGATGTGCACAAAGATTTTTGTGGCGTAAAAGATGCCACGACCAGCCAACGGATGCTTACGAGATGCAGGTGATGACATTTGGAGCTGCCTCTTCCCCCTGTATAGCTCAATATGTGAAAATGGAAAACGCAAAAAGGCATACTCGACATGATCCTCATGCAATAAAAGCCATTTTGGAAAACCATTATGTCGACGACTATGTCGATAGTTTCAAATCGGTTGAAGAAGCAATATACATCTCACGACAGGTAAAAAAAATCCACACCAATGAAGACTTTGGCTTTTTTGGGCTTGTATTCCATTCTCAGTGTATTTTCAGCTGTCATAGAGACACAAAACTTGAACATGAAGGAGCTCTATCAACCGAAAGAGTTTTAGGCATGTACTCATATCCGAAAAATGATAGTTTGCGTTTTAGACTGAAATTTCATAAAGTTGACGAGAATATCGTAAATGAGAAAAATTCCAACAAAAATAGAACTCCTAAGCACTGTTGCCAGACTTGCAGATTTCTCTGCATTTTGCTAATTTTTCATTATAAAAACTATAAAGTGACATTTGCAGATTTTTTATTTTTATCAAAGAATTTGTAATATCAGCATATGTTTTTGTAAAGCAGTTTAGTTTATGTTAATTCGAAAACAAAATGAAAAACAATTCAAATGAAGATGTTTTTATTGTTGCAGATAAAAAAAAGGGTGCTCGTCTTTGCACAAGACACTAATTGTTGCAGATTTTTTGCAAATTTTTAAAAATAATTTTTCAGATTTTTTTAGCAAATTTTTTATAAAATTATCTGGCAACAGTGCTCCTAAGCATTATTAGATCCCTATTTGACCCACTGGGACTCCTTGGTCGCTTGGACAATTGCTGCTAAGCTAGTTATGAGGGAAGTTTGGAAATGTAATGTCCGATGGGATGAAAGATTGCCTCATCATATAAACATGGCCTGGCTAAAATGAAATTTAAATACCGCGTTATTATTTTAATGTCAACTACCATGATGACCATGGGCTTCATATTTTCGTTGATGCAAGCATTTGCCACAGTAGTTTTTTATCAGTACCCTTCGAGACAAAGCCTAGTATATTTCAAAAGAACTACGGGCTAACCCAATAGACGATATAAGTACACCACGATATGGTTTCAACAAAGACGGAAATCTTATGTCTGTTGTGTTTTCATTCTCTCATATATGCATTATACACGAGAGGAACCAGCTATTTAATGGAAAAGAGGAAATTTTGACATCACTTGGCGTGGAGTTGGTAGCTAAAAATATGAATTAAATGTGATGGAATAACACGATACGCTAACGTCCGAGCTGTTGTCGAGCTTATGACAAACAAAACCATCCCTAATGAAGTTTGTCAGGATTCTTCAGGCCCATTGCCTACAGCTATACGGCATAAAACTGTACGGTTGCCACTATAGGGTCGCTGCTATCTTTGCATGTATACTGATCCCAAATCTGACCGAAAAACACGCAAAATGTGCGATGGCTGTAAACGGTCAATGTGCAATGCTCCACGCTGCACTAGAGGTTATATTTTTTTTCTGCAAACTTAATGTAAAGGTTTTCTTTCTCTTTTACGATAGTACAAATTTCACACAAAATGTATAAAGATATTTAAGGGTATCCGGGTACCCTTATCAGGAGGGAAAAGACTAATTGAATTTGGGTGGCTCCAGAGCCAACCCAAGGTTACTAGAAGGAGCTTGCGGAATTTCAAACTTGTATTTTATTTGCTTTATGAATAATTTTACTTCAAAGTACGTTCGGGTACCGGGGTACCCGTGTCAGGACGGTTAGGGTTAAAGTTTATTTCAGTTAAATTTAATTTTGTATTTTACTTAAGATAAATAATCCCAAACAATTTGAATTGGTTTGTTTATTTTAAGTGCAAATTTCTTACGCATTCGCCTTGATATTTACCCAAATTGCGCATGTCGAGTCGAATATTCCTCTACGAGAATTTTTTACTAGATTAAAGGAAACGTGCTCAAGTTTTCTTTAATCTACGACAGAATTGTCGTAGTCGAATATTCGACTCGATATACGCAATACGGGTGATTGTTACCTACTTTGTACTTATTACCGCCGTTGCAATTGAACCACATTGAATTTTCCCAGCAAAAAATAATCGAGATTTAGAAGCAATAAAAGTCTATATTGCATTTTTATAGCTTCTTTTCCTCCAATAAAAATTTTTTTGCTTACCAAAATAAAGAATATAAAATGAAAAAGGAACTAAGTTATGTAGAAAGCAAGTTGTGTTGCTGTGTATATTAAAACCGGCAGAAGTTTTTCCAACGAAGCATTTCGCCTACTACTTTACTAGGTGTTGCCTTCTTTAGGAAAGGGAAAGTGATAGAGAAGACAGGTGCTGAAGGAAGATATAGAGGACAGCTTCATTAGCCATTTTATTGATTATTTTACTTCGTCGATGATTCTGCTACATAATGAAGGAGGGCGCTCTGATGTTACATTAGGATTAGTATCTGCTGAAGTCGGTATAGTTCAGTGACCAGTGACTATGCCTTCACCACTTGAACTTTCCTACAAAAACTGATACAAAGGGACACCAATGCGCATCAGAAAATGCGTGGTGTTGTTATTTAATGACTGTTGGATACAGGGATTGAACCCAGAATCTTCTGTTTTGTATTCAACGTGCTAACTAATTCAGCCAACTCCACCTCATTTTTCTATTGTACTTTCTTATATCCCTTCCATAATAACAACTCGGAAGGGTAGTTTACTATAAAACTAAAATAAGCGCTTCGAAAGCGCGGAAAAGCAAACAGTGTATCTCCTCTGCCTGCCGTATGAGGATGCAATAACGTAAGCGAATGACGAAATTGAACACAAGCACTACGAAGTCAGTCGGCTGTTTATACCCAAGCTCTCAAAGTTTTTTATAGAGCATTCACTCTCGCTTACCTGGATATAAATTTGGATGCGAAAGAAATTTTTTTTTTCGAGTTCTTATTTTTTAATTGAATTGTGTACAAAAATAAATAGGTGCTTCGGTAGTTCAGTGGGTATCGTTCTAGCCTAACATACGGACTTCTGATTGTATTTAATATATAATAAATATAGAAACAAAATAAAATACTGGAAGTTAATCTGAGAATAGATATAAAATTCTGATCTAAAAAGAACATTTTTTAATTATGTGCATATGAAAAAGACATTGTTCCAGGTAGACGAATATTTTTGCTGAATTCAGGTCACTCCGGCAGACATGAAAGAATCATATTTTAGATCGACGTGGCAGAGCTTCTATGCAAGGAATTCCATATAAAAATCATGTAATATTTCATGCGCTAGCTAATTAACCTTTCCCTTAGAAAGCTGCTCCGGCGGAAGCTCCATTTTCTTTCTGGATTGTTTTGTAAAACATGTTGGGCTGCAAACGCGGTAAGTATTTTTGCTTAAGATCATTAAATTTACTAATTGTAAAGCGTTTAATAAAAATAAAACGAAGCCACCGCAGGCATTGGAATCATAAGTTTATGGTGTTATTAATTCAAGGCTCGACCCAAAGTTTTACGACACTTGTGCACATTACGCTTGGAAAAATACCTAAATTATTTGAATATTTACAACAAAAATTAAAAAACCTGTTAATATTATACATACATATGTTGCAAATGGCAGGGGTATACAATAATCATAGCTTTCGGTAACTAGCTGGTTCGATCACGTTTTTTAACTTTGAGATTATGGCATTCGCTATCGAACAATGCAATATAATTTTTCGATATCGTATGCCATAATATCAAACTAAACAACGTGATTGGATCAGCTCTTTATCGAAAGCTACGATTATACTTATGGCTATTTGTATAACAATAACCGGTTAATCCGATGTTCAAAAAAAGAGATTAAAACCTACTCGTATATAGAGTTCCAGAGAAAAAAATTTATTTTTACTCTTTATTGATTCAAAAAAAGTATAACAGAAAATGACTTCTTGGATTTTGTACCAACTGTGAAAAGAAAATGTACTTTTTGGACCACGGAAACGTAAAAATTTTTTTAAAAATTCAGAAGTAAACAATAAAAAAAACAGAAACTGAACAAAAATGTGTATAAAAATTAAGTATAACATAAACAAATATTAAATATTACCTTCATAAGGGTACATTTGTAGCTTAGACTTGTTAGAGATCGTTTATTTTACAAATTTTGCTTATTAACAGGCCTGTTATTTTCATGCACTATAAAATCTAAGTTATGGGCATAAGAAATGTGCGATAAAACCTAAAACACACCATTGAAGTAAAGGAGCGATATGTAGTTAACAAAAATAAATATAACCACAGCCAAGGCGAGTTCATGTACTGTCAAGTTCAGGTGCTGTCAAGTTAACAGTTAAAGTTAAAGACCTGACAGATTTTGTTTGCAGAGTTGACACCACCTGGTACATGAATTTGCCTTGACAACATCATTGCAACAAAAACAGATAAGCTGGCCGTCTAAAATAAAACACACGAAAAAATATAAGACAACATAGGCAAAATTAATGTTACCATATAGTGAAACATTGGCATTTTTAAATTGTACCAAGTAACTCGCGGTAGTACCACGGTACCAACGAGGTCAAAAATTTGCCATAAAAAGTACATTTGTACCATGATTTCCATCCGTGTAACAGATTATATTGAATGGTTTTTCTATATTTAAAAATTATTCTTTTTATATTTATGATGCAGCTAAAGAAGTGTTGTAATATTTAAAGTTGATGAAAAAATATAATTGCTTAAAACTGAATGATTTTTCAGTTAAACGAGTCGGTCTCATATAAAATCTTTAAATCAGGAAACCACTGTATACATATTTATGTACATATTTACTATATACTTTATTTTGTTGCCGTTATAATATTTTCTCGCTTAACTTTTTGATATAAGAAACAGAAACAGATTTGTGAACATTTAAATTAATCTCTATAAAGTGATAACCACACATGTTTATATTTATGTAAAAGTACAAAATTTGTTTGTTTGTTTGCCTTTCCATAAATATTTATGTTATTCAAATTAAAGTACATTTAGAAAATCAATGCATTAAAAGTGCAACAACTTATCTGACATGAAAGTTTTGTAGAGTCACGCACTCATCTCCACTGCAATCACTTATACGGTAATTATGGTGCTTAACTGAATTACAGTTACTTTTACCTCTAATAGATCATTTGCTTGCGATATAATAAATATTTTACTAGAAAACTTTTAAAAAATTAAAATTAATTGATACTGTTGTGCACGTAACATACGAGTATGTACTATCGTATGTACGCACATACGACAAATGCACCGGACAGACGGACAGGCAACCAAACAAAAAACAACAACAACCGACAACCAACAATATCAGTTAAACAATATCGAAAATCAATTGCATTCGAAACAAGCGGCGACGTCACATTAACTGCCATGTAAAATTTTGAAATCATGAAAAAGCACAAAAAAATTTCTTTTGGAGGAAAAAATAAAATTGAAACAAAATGAAAACTTTCTACAAATTTGTTTTGGATCTAACAAATGATCATGCAAGTAAACTTTGTTTTTTTTTTGTACGTTACTTTTATGGGATTTAACGGCGTGTTTTTTTCTCGTTGGAAAAGAGGGAGGAAGGTTGCATTCCCATTTGAAATGTTTGCATGTCATGTATTATTTTTCAATACATTGAAACGAACAATACAAATACAATTAAATTAAGCAACAAGAAAAAAATAACACGCTGATTTACGCAACTTTCTCATTTAATATTCAACAAAATATTGAAAATCCATAAAACGCAAAAAAAAATGGATAAAGTGTTCAGAAGAAAAACAATGAAAATCAGCCTACAGCGAGCAAACGAGATGTGATGTATTTTTCTACCACAAAAACGACTTTAAAAGTAATAAAACCAACAACAACACAGACTGACAATACAACTATTTATCAAATTTTGGTAATGAACTTTTGTTAAAAGTAAAGTTCAGATCCAAATAACTGCTGAAGCAACATCGAAATTACTCGCGTGTAAATTACTTTCTTTCGTTGTGCTGTTTAATTTAATATTTTCTGATGTGGCCTTAAACCAAAATAAATT
Organism: Tachina lurida; assembly: GCA_944452675.1. Taxonomy (NCBI): domain Eukaryota; kingdom Metazoa; phylum Arthropoda; class Insecta; order Diptera; family Tachinidae; genus Tachina; species Tachina lurida. The sequence goes on from OX101754.1 coordinate 42,250,734, forward strand.
CATGAACTTTTTGTTCATGGACACAAGAGATGCAGATTAAGTTTACCATAACACTTTGTGACGAAAAACACGCCATTGCTTATTGATTCGATTATCTGATAAATTAAAGATTGTGTGACAGCATATTTTCTGGACTCAGAAGAGAACAAGCTGTTGTCCGTTCACATAAGTTTTGTACAGACCATCTTATTACCGAGCTATCAGCTGGATAGACGTTGCCTCTTCATATAACAATTATTGACTTTGAAAAGACGCTCGATACCCTTAGCCGAAATTCTATATGGTATGCTCTTGAATATAAAGGCGTTATCTAGACAATTCTGCACAAAAAACATTTCAAGCATCTGTGTTCTCATCACTTCTTTTCAATTGTGTTCTAGATCTAGGAGTGCAAAAATTTACTAGACACAGAAGGGACATCACTTGGGGTCTACAAGCAAGATTAGAGGCCTCGACTAGGCAGACGATAACTACAATCTTAACTATACATTTGTGAACATGCACTCAAGGCTGACCCTAGTACAATACGCTATGTGTAATGTAGGCCTAAAGGTTAACATAGAAAAGTGAAAGCAATGCGTCTTATTGCTGAGAACCGTTAGTGATTCACCTGATCGAAGATGTTGAATAGTTCGTCTGCTTGGGAAGTATTACAGACAATACACGTGGATGAAAGCAAAATATTTTCAGCCGCATTAATAAAGATCCGCAGGCATTTGAATTTTTAAGCCCTGTATGGGAGTAAACAATAATATCGCAACAGTCGAAAGTATTTAAACTCTAATATTAAGCCTATATTTCTTTACCGCTGTGAGTCGCGAAATGCTGATCAACGTGACATACACGCCATCCAAGTACTTGAAAATAAGTATCTACGGAAAATGCTGCTCAATTTTTAGCCCAGAACTATCACGAATAATCGCCTATATGCGACAACACAAAAACAACCAATGTAAATACCACACGTTAAGGAAACCTGCAGGGGTAATCGCCAGATAGGAATTCACACATGGGGACGTCAGATTGAAATTGAAACTTATACATTAAGCTTAAGTATAAATGAATTTAAAGCTCTTGCTGTGAATAAATTATATTGGAATAGGAAAATACGGTCGTATGCTCCCCCCACAGGAGTAAAAGGAATAAATACATCTAAGACAATTTGGTTTTAGAAGTCAGCATAGCACCATTGAACAAACGCATAGTTTGGTTCAATTTATAAGAAAAACATTTGAAGAAAATAAGTATTGTTTTGCCCTGTTTATTGACTTTTCTCAGGCATTTGATAAAGTGTGACATGAAGGTCTAATTTTAAAATTGAAAACATATCTACCAATAAACATTCTAGAGCTTTTGGAGAGTTACATCCTTACCCGGGAGTTCACTGTTACGGAAGGAGACTTCATGAGTGTGCCCGAATCAATTTCATCTAGTGTACCACAGCGGAGTATACTGGGGCCAGTTTTGTATTTGATTTATATTTCTGATATGCCTGTGAACAGTATTATCCACACTTCTACATTTGCCGATAATACAGTATGCCTTAGGATGCATGGAAACCCTCACGAGGCATTCCGATATCTTCAGAAACATATTACCCAGCTGGAACTATGGTTAAAGTTATGGAGAATAAAGGTAAACTAACAGAAGTGTGGTCAGGTAACATTTACCCTACGAAAAGATACTTGTTTCCCTATTAGAATCAATAACACAGTAGGACATTTTGCAACTTCAAAATCTTGAACCAATTGAGACCTCCAAAATCTGAAAGCTTATGATAGTAGAAGAAAAACGCTAGCTGGGTTTTGAATTATTTGCTAAGGTTTTTTTTTAAATTCATGTCTGAAGTTTTCGACTGGGAGGAGAATTTTAGTACATGTACCATGTAAACACCGTCCGTTTGAATGATTGTTTGATGCAAAGTAACGGCATATTTCAAGTGTCAAAAAATTTTAATTGTTTGGTTGCACGTTCGAATTAAATAAATTTGGGGAATTTAAATATTACGGCATACATTGCAGAAAGAAAAAGTTGATATGGAAAAGTGCTGGAAGCTGAACTTGTTTTGCTACGTTTGTGGTATTTATGTGCCCAAACGTTCAATGAAAACGCAAAAAACAAATTTTACTGCTGAATTCAGAAATGGGTACCTCTTATATTATTCTGACCAGTTGGACTTATTGGATTGTTCGTGGACACCAGATATAGTATGCAGACGTTGTTTTTGTTACATATTCAACTAGATGAACAGAAAACCAAGCCCACTGCCTTATGGAACACCAGTAATATGGACGGACCCAAAGGGACACAATGAAAACACATACTACGGAAGCATAAATTTTAAAAGTGGAATGACTCGAAAAAAATTTCAAGTGTAGTGTACATTCCTGGTCCTCATGCTTCTCTCCCGCAAGAACATTCTAAAGCCAACCCACCAACAAGACCACCGAGTCCAGATAGAGCAACTATATGGACTGCGGAAACGTTTGACAATGTGCTGGCTGATCCACCGTTCGAGCCCGAAGGAACAATCAGCAAGTCTCAGCTCGTAACACAATGCGAAATGAACTATGTTGTCGCCAAGTTAGGTTTGTCAAATCGCAAATCAGAATTTCTATCCGCATTTCTTAAACGAAAAAAGCTAACGGACGTTGATGCTAAGACCTCGATACACCGTAACCGTCAAGCGGAATTTCAAAAGTTTTACAGCGTTAACGACGAAAACTCTTACACCTACTGCAATAACATAAAAGGATTAGCCAATGAAATGGGATTAGAATATATCGCTGAAGACTGGCGATTGTTCATCGATAGCTCAATCACTAGCTTAAAAGCAGTGTTACTGCATAAAACGAACCTGAAGCCTTCAATACCTTTAGCATTGAGCACAGACTTAAAGGAATGCTATTCAACAATGGAAATTTTGCTAAGATACCTTAAATACGCAGATCATTTATGGAAAATCTGTTGGACCTTAAAGTTGTCAATATTTTGCATGGCCAAAGTATTATTTTCTTTCCGTGCCGTCGGGACACACGAGCAAAAGTCGATCACTACTCGCACACTTGGGAAAAACGAAAGTCGGGAGTGAAAGATGCCACTTTAGACATGACAGCAGAGCCACTAATAAAAAATATAACTGACATATTGTTGCCACCTCTGCATAGAAAGTTGGGTATAACAAAGATGTTTATAGAGACGGTAACGAAAAATAAGGACAACGTATTTCAATGCCATAAGAAAATTTTTCCAAGACTGTGATCAAAAAATTAAAGCCGGTAATGTACTTCTTAACTAATCTCTTCAAATTTTTATTTATTTTTTGTGAATTTTGTTTTTTTTTGCTTAGAAGAGGTGTACTTAATGGACCAGACAGTCGAAAGTTGCTAAAAAGTGAAGATTTCAATATAGTTTTGCACGGAATCGACTTAATTGCTTGGAAATCGAGACGACGAATGGAAAGTTTTAGTAAAAAATATGCTGAAGTCCCCTGCGGGAAATTTAACTGACACAAGACTAGTCACGTAACCGGTCCCCAAGTGATAGGGATCAGTCCGAGTTCTAACACTTCCTATGAAGCGGACCAGTCACTTTTACATGCGGATGGCCTAGGATAGGGTTAATTGATACTTTGTATGCACCTTGTGACTTGTCACTGAACTATCCCATAGGGACCTATTCGATGTATAATAATATAAATATAAATTATTTATAAATGTAATTTCGACATTTAACTGTAACAATTAACGCTTATACATTTTTTTATTGTTACAAATGCAATGCCATATTATTTTTAATCTGAAAATTTTTTGAGATTCGAACCGGCAACCTCGTGCATGACAGGCTGGATCACTACCCACTCGACCACAGGGCCACTCATATTTCATATTTAAGCTTAGGTTAATATCTAAGTATAGTTACGGGACTGATCCCAGAGTCACATTGAAGGGAGCAATCAACATTATATTTACACTATTTTGATAGGTCCTGTATTCGACCACATCGAACATGTAGAGTGCCGTTTACTACAATACTAGACCTAGTCAGAACTAAATTGGCTCAAGATCAAGACGATACATCACGAAAATGGTCAATATGTCATCATTTAAACGATATGACTTTTTTCACCATACACTACTACGTACTTTTGATAACACCCACATTATCTCCAGTTATAGGACGAGTACAGTGGGATCAATTGTCACCAAATTTTCTGCAGGGTCATTTCAAGCAATCGGTGTGACCATGACATTAAAACTTCAATTTTTAAGTAATCATTTGGCAGAGTTCGAAAAACAATTGCCAACAGAATCTGATGAGCAACGGGAGGGCTTCCACCAAGTAAGCATCCCGATGGAAAAGCGGTTCAAAGGAAAAAAAATAGAGGCGATGCTTGGGGAAGTATGCTGGTCTAGCCATAAAGTATTTTCATACGAAAATAAAGCTAGCGAAACGGTCGCAAACATGTTTTCAGATGATGAGACTTGCTCCGAAAGCGACGACCAAAGTTCAATATATATGTATTTAAAAAGATTTGAAGTGTCCTTATTTTTCATTCCTTATGTTCAAAATCATAAATTTTTCTAAATATCTATTTTAAAATATTTGAAGTGTCCTTATATTTTCCATCATCAACAATAAAAATCTTTTACGAAATTTTAAGTTTTTTGACAATTTTGCTGTTTTGAGTAAGATGTTGTTGTTTTTTTTATTTTATCTCCAGGTAAAATTTTTAGATCTGATTAAGACCTAAAAATTTGCTGAGGAGAGGCAAGCAATATTTCGAATAGTTCACGAGATATAGACTTAAGAATCAGTACATGTTTTATGAAAATTGTACTTAAATCCACCCCCAGTCGAAAACTTCAAAAATTAATTTAAAAAAACCTTAGCTAATAATCCAAAACCCAACTAAGGGTTTTCTTCTACCATCATAAGCTTTCAGATTTTGGGTGTCTTAATTGGTTCAAGATTTTAGTGCTGCACTGTGTAATGCAATTATTCCTCAACATTCACATGTGAAATGCCTTGGTATACACCTTGATCGAAGACTTATATGGAAACTCCACATTGACTCTAAGCTAACACAAATAAAACTCAATCAAACTCAGATACATTGGCTGATTGGTAGAAATTCAACCCTCGGTCTAGATTGTAAACTTTTACTATACTAGTCGCCCTTGAAACCTATATGGTGCTACAGAATTAAGCTATGGGGCACTGCTAGGGGCAAAAAAATGAAAGCGCCTTTCACGGCTCTTGTATGTAAATGGTCTACATGTAACAGTTTTCCCGTGCGAAGCATCTTCCACGATTAAAATATGCGCTCGTCTGTGATTAAAAATGATCTGCCTACGATTCACAATAGACTCTTCTGCGATTGAAAAGGTTTGCTGGGGATGTTCATGAACATGTTTTCAATAAACACACACAAGCACAAAACCACATAAAGGGTGTTTTTTAGAGTGTCACAAATTCGAGTGGGCATCACTGCTTTAATTGGGCACCCATTTAACAGCTGATAGTTGCTTTTTGTTTAGTTTGCATTGAAATTTCATTATGAATCGACTTACATCAGAGAACCGCGTGTAAATTGTTAAAATTTTGAAAAAATTTTATTTTCCGATTAATCTCTTTTCCGATTGAATGGGTACGTAAATAAGCAGAATTGTTGCATCCAGAAGATTTTGTTGATACATCATTACATCCACAGAAAATTACTGTTTGGTGCGCTCTATGGCCTGGCGGAGTCATTGGCCCATATGTCTTCAAAAACGATGCTGGTCAGAATGTTACTGTCAATGGTGAACGGTATAGGAATATTATTCTAAATTTTTTCGTACCTCAATTACGTGGCATTAATCTTGCTGATATGTGGTTCCAATAGGATAAAGCCACATGCCACAAAGCGGGCGCTACAATTGATTTACTCAATGAAACTTTTGATGAAAAAATAATTTCACGTAATGGCCCTATTAATTGCCCACCAAAATTATGTGATTTAACCACATTGGATTATTTTCTTTAGGGTTATGTTAAGTCACTTGTCTACGTCGATAAACCACAAAAAAAACATATCTACCAATAAACATTCTAGAGCTTTTGGAGAGTTACATCCTTACCCGGGAGTTCACTGTTACGGAAGGAGACTTCATGAGTGTGCCCGAATCAATTTCATCTAGTGTACCACAGCGGAGTATACTGGGGCCAGTTTTGTATTTGATTTATATTTCTGATATGCCTGTGAACAGTATTATCCACACTTCTACATTTGCCGATAATACAGTATGCCTTAGGATGCATGGAAACCCTCACGAGGCATTCCGATATCTTCAGAAACATATTACCCAGCTGGAACTATGGTTAAAGTTATGGAGAATAAAGGTAAACTAACAGAAGTGTGGTCAGGTAACATTTACCCTACGAAAAGATACTTGTTTCCCTATTAGAATCAATAACACAGTAGGACATTTTGCAACTTCAAAATCTTGAACCAATTGAGACCTCCAAAATCTGAAAGCTTATGATAGTAGAAGAAAAACGCTAGCTGGGTTTTGAATTATTTGCTAAGGTTTTTTTTTAAATTCATGTCTGAAGTTTTCGACTGGGAGGAGAATTTTAGTACATGTACCATGTAAACACCGTCCGTTTGAATGATTGTTTGATGCAAAGTAACGGCATATTTCAAGTGTCAAAAAATTTTAATTGTTTGGTTGCACGTTCGAATTAAATAAATTTGGGGAATTTAAATATTACGGCATACATTGCAGAAAGAAAAAGTTGATATGGAAAAGTGCTGGAAGCTGAACTTGTTTTGCTACGTTTGTGGTATTTATGTGCCCAAACGTTCAATGAAAACGCAAAAAACAAATTTTACTGCTGAATTCAGAAATGGGTACCTCTTATATTATTCTGACCAGTTGGACTTATTGGATTGTTCGTGGACACCAGATATAGTATGCAGACGTTGTTTTTGTTACATATTCAACTGGATGAACAGAAAACCAAGCCCACTGCCTTATGGAACACCAGTAATATGGACGGACCCAAAGGGACACAATGAAAACACATACTACGGAAGCATAAATTTTAAAAGTGGAATGACTCGAAAAAAATTTCAAGTGTAGTGTACATTCCTGGTCCTCATGCTTCTCTCCCGCAAGAACATTCTAAAGCCAACCCACCAACAAGACCACCGAGTCCAGATAGAGCAACTATATGGACTGCGGAAACGTTTGACAATGTGCTGGCTGATCCACCGTTCGAGCCCGAAGGAACAATCAGCAAGTCTCAGCTCGTAACACAATGCGAAATGAACTATGTTGTCGCCAAGTTAGGTTTGTCAAATCGCAAATCAGAATTTCTATCCGCATTTCTTAAACGAAAAAAGCTAACGGACGTTGATGCTAAGACCTCGATACACCGTAACCGTCAAGCGGAATTTCAAAAGTTTTACAGCGTTAACGACGAAAACTCTTACACCTACTGCAATAACATAAAAGGATTAGCCAATGAAATGGGATTAGAATATATCGCTGAAGACTGGCGATTGTTCATCGATAGCTCAATCACTAGCTTAAAAGCAGTGTTACTGCATAAAACGAACCTGAAGCCTTCAATACCTTTAGCATTGAGCACAGACTTAAAGGAATGCTATTCAACAATGGAAATTTTGCTAAGATACCTTAAATACGCAGATCATTTATGGAAAATCTGTTGGACCTTAAAGTTGTCAATATTTTGCATGGCCAAAGTATTATTTTCTTTCCGTGCCGTCGGGACACACGAGCAAAAGTCGATCACTACTCGCACACTTGGGAAAAACGAAAGTCGGGAGTGAAAGATGCCACTTTAGACATTACAGCAGAGCCACTAATAAAAAATATAACTGACATATTGTTGCCACCTCTGCATAGAAAGTTGGGTATAACAAAGATGTTTATAGAGACGGTAACGAAAAATAAGGACAACGTATTTCAATGCCATAAGAAAATTTTTCCAAGACTGTGATCAAAAAATTAAAGCCGGTAATGTACTTCTTAACTAATCTCTTCAAATTTTTATTTATTTTTTGTGAATTTTGTTTTTTTTTTGCTTAGAAGAGGTGTACTTAATGGACCAGACAGTCGAAAGTTGCTAAAAAGTGAAGATTTCAATATAGTTTTGCACGGAATCGACTTAATTGCTTGGAAATCGAGACGACGAATGGAAAGTTTTAGTAAAAAATATGCTGAAGTCCCCTGCGGGAAATTTAACTGACACAAGACTAGTCACGTAACCGGTCCCCAAGTGATAGGGATCAGTCCGAGTTCTAACACTTCCTATGAAGCGGACCAGTCACTTTTACATGCGGATGGCCTAGGATAGGGTTAATTGATACTTTGTATGCACCTTGTGACTTGTCACTGAACTATCCCATAGGGACCTATTCGATGTATAATAATATAAATATAAATTATTTATAAATGTAATTTCGACATTTAACTGTAACAATTAACGCTTATACATTTTTTTATTGTTACAAATGCAATGCCATATTATTTTTAATCTGAAAATTTTTTGAGATTCGAACCGGCAACCTCGTGCATGACAGGCTGGATCACTACCCACTCGACCACAGGGCCACTCATATTTCATATTTAAGCTTAGGTTAATATCTAAGTATAGTTACGGGACTGATCCCAGAGTCACATTGAAGGGAGCAATCAACATTATATTTACACTATTTTGATAGGTCCTGTATTCGACCACATCGAACATGTAGAGTGCCGTTTACTACAATACTAGACCTAGTCAGAACTAAATTGGCTCAAGATCAAGACGATACATCACGAAAATGGTCAATATGTCATCATTTAAACGATATGACTTTTTTCACCATACACTACTACGTACTTTTGATAACACCCACATTATCTCCAGTTATAGGACGAGTACAGTGGGATCAATTGTCACCAAATTTTCTGCAGGGTCATTTCAAGCAATCGGTGTGACCATGACATTAAAACTTCAATTTTTAAGTAATCATTTGGCAGAGTTCGAAAAACAATTGCCAACAGAATCTGATGAGCAACGGGAGGGCTTCCACCAAGTAAGCATCCCGATGGAAAAGCGGTTCAAAGGAAAAAAAATAGAGGCGATGCTTGGGGAAGTATGCTGGTCTAGCCATAAAGTATTTTCATACGAAAATAAAGCTAGCGAAACGGTCGCAAACATGTTTTCAGATGATGAGACTTGCTCCGAAAGCGACGACCAAAGTTCAATATATATGTATTTAAAAAGATTTGAAGTGTCCTTATTTTTCATTCCTTATGTTCAAAATCATAAATTTTTCTAAATATCTATTTTAAAATATTTGAAGTGTCCTTATATTTTCCATCATCAACAATAAAAATCTTTTACGAAATTTTAAGTTTTTTGACAATTTTGCTGTTTTGAGTAAGATGTTGTTGTTTTTTTTATTTTATCTCCAGGTAAAATTTTTAGATCTGATTAAGACCTAAAAATTTGCTGAGGAGAGGCAAGCAATATTTCGAATAGTTCACGAGATATAGACTTAAGAATCAGTACATGTTTTATGAAAATTGTACTTAAATCCACCCCCAGTCGAAAACTTCAAAAATTAATTTAAAAAAACCTTAGCTAATAATCCAAAACCCAACTAAGGGTTTTCTTCTACCATCATAAGCTTTCAGATTTTGGGTGTCTTAATTGGTTCAAGATTTTAGTGCTGCACTGTGTAATGCAATTATTCCTCAACATTCACATGTGAAATGCCTTGGTATACACCTTGATCGAAGACTTATATGGAAACTCCACATTGACTCTAAGCTAACACAAATAAAACTCAATCAAACTCAGATACATTGGCTGATTGGTAGAAATTCAACCCTCGGTCTAGATTGTAAACTTTTACTATACTAGTCGCCCTTGAAACCTATATGGTGCTACAGAATTAAGCTATGGGGCACTGCTAGGGGCAAAAAAATGAAAGCGCCTTTCACGGCTCTTGTATGTAAATGGTCTACATGTAACAGTTTTCCCGTGCGAAGCATCTTCCACGATTAAAATATGCGCTCGTCTGTGATTAAAAATGATCTGCCTACGATTCACAATAGACTCTTCTGCGATTGAAAAGGTTTGCTGGGGATGTTCATGAACATGTTTTCAATAAACACACACAAGCACAAAACCACATAAAGGGTGTTTTTTAGAGTGTCACAAATTCGAGTGGGCATCACTGCTTTAATTGGGCACCCATTTAACAGCTGATAGTTGCTTTTTGTTTAGTTTGCATTGAAATTTCATTATGAATCGACTTACATCAGAGAACCGCGTGTAAATTGTTAAAATTTTGAAAAAATTTTATTTTCCGATTAATCTCTTTTCCGATTGAATGGGTACGTAAATAAGCAGAATTGTTGCATCCAGAAGATTTTGTTGATACATCATTACATCCACAGAAAATTACTGTTTGGTGCGCTCTATGGCCTGGCGGAGTCATTGGCCCATATGTCTTCAAAAACGATGCTGGTCAGAATGTTACTGTCAATGGTGAACGGTATAGGAATATTATTCTAAATTTTTTCGTACCTCAATTACGTGGCATTAATCTTGCTGATATGTGGTTCCAATAGGATAAAGCCACATGCCACAAAGCGGGCGCTACAATTGATTTACTCAATGAAACTTTTGATGAAAAAATAATTTCACGTAATGGCCCTATTAATTGCCCACCAAAATTATGTGATTTAACCACATTGGATTATTTTCTTTAGGGTTATGTTAAGTCACTTGTCTACGTCGATAAACCACAAAAAGTTTAAGACCTAGAAATCAACATTTGAGTTATTGGCGAAATACGGTCGCAAATGCTGCGAAAAGTGGTTGACAATTGGTGTTCCATATTGCGCTTTCTACACCCCAGCCGTGGCGGCCACATGGCAGAAGTCATATTTAAACATTAATTTCATAAAATTTTCTTTTTAATAAAGCCCGTTTCATTCATATTAAAATAATATTTCGTTGTTTTATTATGATTTAAACTTGCGTCACTCTATATAAAAACACCCTTTATTATGCTCGTTAAACTTAAATAGTATTTAAATATAAAATTTGGGCATTTAAGTATTATTTAAATATGCACACAAAAACAAAATTTCATATTAAAATATATGTATATTAGATCCTTTAACTCCTATAAGGAGAATAGCGGCTGTTATTTCCTGAGGTTTCGGTAATCAGATGGTTTAAGATGAGCAGCTGATTGAGCTACCGCATCCGATGCTGGAACTGGGACTGCCAGCATGGCCTCCAGGCGGGCTGGCCTATAAGCCTGACATAGCGAGCCTCTTGTTACAAGAGCCGACGAGGATCTTTTACAAGATCCGACGCCCATTTCCAGCTGCCTCTAATCTGAGGAACAATAGATGGCTGTTGGTTATTTGAAGGCGCCAATGAATCGCCTTGACGTTCCAAGTATCGTAGGCACTCAGAATTCGTTAGGAGTGCGGCGCCACTCGGAAACCCTGTGACTCTCCACTCGTAACCGCTGATTGTCCGCGACTGCTTTAGCAGCTGCTCCGTATATCTACGGAGCTTTCTACTATCCGCAACCTGTGGACGCGTCCGGTAACATTCAACTGTGGTTACTATCGGCGGTATATTTAAATAGAACTTAAAAATAATAACAATTCAATTACCAAGTCAAAGATTGGCCCTAAGTAGATTATTGCAAGCAAAAAACAAAGTGTACTTCGTATTTAAGGTAGAAGTATATAGCACGCCTACTTTGTTTTTATTAATTATATATGTATGTATGTTCATGTTCAGTCTCTTAATTTTTTGTAGAATTGTTATTTATGTATTGCCTTTGGTGTTGGAACCAATACTTCAAGAGTTAATCCTAATGTACTTCGAAATTCGACTGTTTAACAAAGCCGTTGCTTATAGTGCGGTATAATATCGTCCCTACCACGTCAAACTATGCAATATGCAAAATTCGTTTTTTATATTCGTTATCTTGGTAACCTAATTTATACGATATGCCACGTTTCAAAATGCTGAAATTCTCATGGACGATAGATAACTCAATAAGAAATATTTTAAGCCTGGCACTTTTAGTTTGACATGGTAGGGACGATATAAGGTCAGCTTCAATAATCACTCATTCTGAATACAAGCTTTTAGTCTGTTCTATTCAGTGTGACCCTTTTAGCATTTTCACTGCTAAATTTAGCATTATGTAGTTTGATTTAGCAGTGAATTTTTTATTTTGCATTTAGCATTTTTTCAGCATTTTTGTATTAATTTTTTAGCATTATTTAGCATTTTTAATTTTATAGTTTTGATATACTCCTTTCCATTTATAACAGTAAAAACCTCTGTCAATTAATGTATTTCAATGTATTTTGTTATTTTTATACAAATGTATAATGATGGAAACCGTGTAAATAGCATAAGACGTGTTAAGCGACTATTAAACTGTCGTACTTCGTATTTGAGAATGTTGTGTTAATGCAAAATTCGTGTTTTTTAGCTTGGTTTGGTTTTCAAAAAATTTTGAATTTTTGTATTTGTCATCATACCATCATACTTGTTTAGTATGATCTTAGATCTTCTGTCAAACTCAGTGCAAATTTGATGACTTGGTTAGAGCGCGCATTATTAAATGTGTTTATTGAAATGTGCGAAAGTCTGTCATGTTCATATACCGAGTATCACCGTCTAATAGCCGCTTTAAATGTCAAACACCTAATAATAAGAAGAAAAGAAGTATTCAAAATTATGTTTTTTTCGGGATCGAACACTTCAAAATTCATCGTTGCGGAATCCGGCTCCTGGACATACAATAAAAAATAAAACTAAAAAAAGTAACTTAATAAATTTTTTAATGCAAATAGTATTTTTTAAATGTCTTTCGCATTATGTTGAGAGCTGGCATCCTAATATATTAAAACGTATCAAATTAAAGTGTAAAATTATTTTACGTACATATTTCATTTTTATAAGAAAATTAACAACAACAAATTTTACACTATTATATTTAATCATACAAAGATATGAATTCAGCAATTGTATTTTACATCTTCCTTAATTGTTGTTTTTACTTTTGAATAAACTTTGTTTGTGTTATTAAAGTTAAACAAAATACTTATTCGTAATTAAACCGGTAAAATTATTAAAAAATTATTCCAAATTTTTAGCATTATATTTTAGCATTTTCAAATATTTTTTTTAGCATTTTTAGCATTATTTTAAGCCTCATTTAGCATTAAAAATTTTTTTAGTTGTGGCCACACTGGTTCTATTCTAAAAAATACTGGTATATCAGTATTCTCTTTTGAATAGATTTATGCTCTTGAAGATGACTTCCCAGCGGCGAAAATGTCGATTACAGAAGCGATGATTCGATGCACACAAGTAAGACAGTAATGCACACCACCTCATATACAGTGAACAAAGAAAAAACTTGTACAGCAAACGCTCCGCTCTTCTAATCAAAATATCTCTGTTGCTTTGTAAGATTTTAAGATAAAACCAAAAGCAGTTTCAAGACAAATTAATAAGCTTTCTATAGAAATCTTTAATTTTATTAAGAAATTTATTTTAATACTAAAAAAATAACTTAACATAAAATAACACTATTTTCAAGAGCCAAAAAAAAACTTGTACACTAACTCTTCTTTCAGGAAGGAGCTATGAAATAAGGAATACACTAAAAATTAGTACTAAATGTGGCCACGTCTAGCATATAATAGATTATTTTCATAGAATGAACTGGGTTTTTGGCAATTTTGGGAGCTATATGGTCCAATATGCCCTGGAGAGCACTTTTGAGTTAATTTTTACACATAATCTACAGCTCGCGTAATTTTTTGTTCACATACGCCCACAGAATAAATAAAATGAATTATTTAAAAATAATAAGAGATAATTTAGCACAGTTAGCTGCCAAATTAAATGTAAGTGGAGACTATTGATTAGTTAGAGTTAAATACCCGAAACTTTCGTCTTCAATAATAAGAGAATGGCTTCCATTCAATGGAAAAAAATTGCAGGCTCATCCTCCCTAGATCCTTGGCCTTAGTACAAATGAAATTCTGTGGGCGTATGTGAACAAAAAATTACGCGAGCTGTAGATTATGTGTAAAAATTAACTCAAAAGTGCTCTCCAGGGCATATTGGACCATATAGCTCCCAAAATTGCCAAAAACCCAGTTCATTCTATGAAAATAATCTATTAGATGCTAGACGTGGCCACATTTAGTATTAATTTTTAGTGTATTCCTTATTTCATAGCTCCTTCCTGAAAGAAGAGTTAGTGTACAAGTTTTTTTTTTGGCTCTTGAAAATAGTGTTATTTTATGTTAAGTTATTTTTTTAGTATTAAAATAAATTTCTTAATAAAATTAAAGATTTCTATAGAAAGCTTATTAATTTGTCTTGAAACTGCTTTTGGTTTTATCTTAAAATCTTACAAAGCAACAGAGATATTTTGATTAGAAGAGCGGAGCGTTTGCTGTACAAGTTTTTTCTTTGTTCACTGTACGTACCTAGTATACATTTCCAAATGCATTGCCGCATTTGTGGAGTGAATGCCTTTCACTTGCACACAAAGTAAGCGAGATACGGAAGGGTTCATCCAATCAGCATAAAAGCTCAGTATTGCCTAACATACATTGTAAGTTGGCAGTGGGCAGTTCGAATACAATCTAGCTTACTTTCGTACACTTTGTAAGCTAGCATTCATTGAACACAAAGTATGAAAAACATCATTAAAGAGATGTAATGTGGTATGCAGCGTTCGCCGCTGGGTTGTGGCGAAAAAGAGAAAACACCTTTAGACACTTAGCTATGTTTCCTATTTTTTTCCCTCAATTTAAAAAAACTAGTGTTTGCCCAGTGGTTGAAAATCAACCATTAACGCACAGAGGTGGAGAATAGAATGAAAATATTTAAAGTTTGATGAATTTAAAACTCAATTTAAAAACTATATTCAAATATACATATGTATAGACTCCAAGGTAAACCACTCTCTTAAACCACTTTCTTAACTACTAAATACGAATTTCATTTATCGGCATAAATAAGAATAGATTTTAAGCAAACTATTTAAAAAAAGTTGTTCACTTTTTGAACTAAATGTAATTACACTGAGAAAATTAAAAGCTTTAAAATCAAAGAAAAAACGTCTTTGTAAAATTGTAACGAAAATATATTTCTTAGAAGGAAAAAATCCTTGCATCAATGATTTATTCTTTAAACAAGCAAATGGTGCGTCTTCAACACAAACGACTAAAATTCTTTGAAGCTTAATCAAAGAAATTATCTTTTCCGTAAAGATAAAATATTTGCTACAACGATTAATTTCTTTGCTAATAAGGGATTGAAAAACGTATTTAAAATTAAAGACTTTTCTTTGTTTTTTTAAAGCTAAGCATCCTTGCTACAAAGACAAACTCTGTAACTTTAAAGAATTTTGTCTTCAATGCATACCGTTGCAAGCCAACATGTGTTGTAAACAAGAGCTGTTAAAAAAATAAAGATAAAGTCTGTATCTTTAAAGAATTTAGTCTTTAAAGTTAAATTTGTTTACGTTTATGTAAAAAATAAAAAGAATTGTTTTCGTGGTTGTCATTAATTGTAAGTCAGTCGATAGGAACGCTCAATTGTGCATGTGCGCCTTGTCTTTTTTCCTTCTTTTTCGTCAAGTGATTTAATATGTAATTTTAATATAAATTGAAGTGTTGTGTTTTTTTTAAATATATTATAATAACAATATAAAATATATAATAATAACAATATAAAAAAAAAATAATATAAAAAAACGCTCTATCGTCGTGGCAGCGCTTGACCTTTGTCAATATACTTATAACTATTAGTAGGTGAAAAGTGAACTATGTATATGAACTATTTTTTATTTTTATTGTATTAAACTTTAATAAAAAAAATGTATTATAAATCTTTTAACATTAAAAATGTCTAGAGTCAGTATTAAAGTCAAAGTCTAAAAATGTTGTTAGATTTTAATTAGTTAAGTAAAGTTATGCTGTATATGAACTATTTTTTTATTTTTATTACATTAAATGGAAATAAAAAAATTTTATAAAAATGCTGTGTTTGGTTTCATTAAATATTTTATTTTGCAGAAAAATTTTAATTTTTTAAAACATGTCTATAGCAGATTTCAAAGAAAATTGCCTTTGTTCCTACATATCAGTCTTTAGTATTTCAAAGAATTATTTCGTTGAATTTAATTGCATTTCTTTGTAATAATGTTAAAATTACGTCTTTGTTACAATGAAAATTGTACTTAAAATCAAAAATTCAAGTCTTAAGACTAACGAATGAAAGTCTTTGTGCCAAAATACTTTTTCCTTAGTTTAAGGACTTTTTTAAGTGTTTCCAAAGACGTAAATCCTTGCCACAAGATTTTAAGTCTTCGATTTTAAGTATATATTTCATGGGAATCTAAAGAACTTTGCGCCTTTCCGGTAAAGTTGTTTTGTCTTTGGGCACAATCTGACCAATAAAAGTCTTTGCAACAAAGTGTATTTTCTTTGATTTTACGATTTAATTTTCTCAGTGTAGATATTTGCTCCTAGTGCTTTCACTTCATATTCATTATTATTGCCCAAAACAAAAATATTCGTTTATTTTTTCATTGAACGCTTTTTCTCTAAAGTTTTAGACTCCCCAATAAAACGTTTGTTACAAAAAAAATTTCTATTCCCTATTCTTTGAGAAAGACCCCATATGTATGTACGAATGTGCTAGCCTAATAATATAAACATTCCATCATATTCCAACATTCCAGTATGTTCAGTAATTTAAAGCACAGAAAAATAATGAAAACAATGAACAAAAACAAAAAGCACACAAAATAAACCAAAAATAAAAAACTTACTTTGTGCTGTAGGTAAATTTAACTTTAATCAAAGTTATTAATAATTAAAAAAATATAATATTTTTAAGGATCTAAAGAAAAATAATACAGTACCACTCGTTATTTAAATATCCAAATTTTATTAGTTTCAGCAATAATCGTTTAAGTACATAGAAAGATGGAAATAAGAATAGAATGAACAAATAAAATACGTTTTTCCTTCTGAGTGTTTATGGAGTTGCCAAGCCAAATTGTTGTAATTTTTTTTTAGCAAATTAAGAGAAAGAGAAATCATGGCTTTATGATTGGCTAATATTCTTAACTGTTTTTAACTATCTTAGACACAAAAATGTAGAAGAAAAAATACATTCTGCACTGCTCCTATTGTCAATCTATCTAACAAAAAAAAAATCAAGCGAATACGTTGAGTTTAAGTCAGTTAAAATGGTTCTTAACTTTTTTCACTTGCCTATTTATATATAGATTTTTAACCATTAAATTTCAACTCGCTAGACTCTTAAACTTAACAACGATTGCAATCCATTGTTTTGTTAAAATTGGATAAACTTGATTGTGGCAACACAAAATCTGTTAAATGCAACAATTTGTTAGTTTGTAACGATTAACGATTTTGCATGTCGATAGCAAAACTTCAAACGTGAAACAGTAACAAAACGCTTACCATCCTGCTGTAACACATTCAATAACTTCCAAACTTCAAATTCGAATTGAAATTGAATGGAAAAATAAACTTTACACTCGTAAACAAACCTAAAACCACCAACGCATTTTATTTGTAGGCGCATTTAAGTTGTTTTGTTTAATATTGATGGCTTGAAGCACGTCAAGATCAGTTGTGGTGGCTGTTGTCTTAAACCTTATAACTATAAATTATTATTTTGTTTTGTTTTCTGTAACGATTAAAGCCAACCAAAATTTAATAGAAAGTTATTTCAACGTAAAAGAAACGAACGCGCGCCTGTTTTGTAGTTTACTGTGTTGGTGGTGTTTGAAATTATGATGTGAGTGAATATTTTGTTTAAACGATTTGAGTTTTATACTGCTGCAGCTGTTGTTGTTGCTGTTGCTGTTGCTGTTGCTGTTGCTTGCACCATATGATCTATTGGAAATAGTGTCACTTTGAAAAAAAAAAAAAAATAACAATCAAATTCTTTAAGTAGGTGTTAAAATTTACAGATCTTGTTTTCCATGGAATTTTAATATGAGTTTTTATATCGGCATCTAAAAAAAAGAAAAACAATATTTTGATTCTAACACGAAATTTATTTAAATGATGTTTTTTAACAAGAATTTTTTGTTTGTTGAGAGATAGAACGATATATGTATATGAAACTGCATTTCAAATCTTTTAAATGATCATTAAATTTGATAATCGGATTAAAATTATTTAATCTTATTAAGTGCATTTGATGTTCTGAAATGTAGACTTGGATCCTCTTATTATTGAAGAGATGTACTCATATGCAGCCGGATGTTAGTTTAAAAACCACACAGAGGGTTAATATTAGACAGTTATCGAATTGGGTGGCCCAACATCATGATCCCTTTACCTTCATTCAGTCTTATGTATGTGATTTGATAAAAATTAATTGTCTAAAAAAAAATAAAAATAACAGAATACAACGAATTTTCGGTTAAGAAATAAATATACGGGGGCAAATGACGGCATTCTATACGATTCAAAATTTAAAAATATTTCCATATAAACTCTATTGAAATGTATCGTAATTTCGTTCGATAGCGCGTGCCGCAATTCGCCCCTAGGTTTATAAAGAAGATCGAAATAAAAATTTCGTTTAGTCTTGCATAGCTTTTGTTCCTTTCTAAATTTTCACGAAATTCTTTATTAATACCCAATAAGCAATCAAGTGTAAAACAACTGTTATTCAAGCCACACATTCAATTGTCAAGGGTTGAATTATGCTTGACTTACACTTTATTTCAATAGCATTCTCCAGTGATATGGGAACTTGAATTCAATTCGAACAATTCAGTTGTACTACAGCATAATTCAAGCTTTGAAATACCATATAGTTCAAGCATTTTAATACAGTTTACTTCAAGCCTTGAATTACAGTTTAATTAAGCCTTGTATTAAATTTGTATTCAAGTCTATTTCAAGCTTCAAAAACAATGCTTTTTGTTTTCTAATAACAAATGTATTATTTATATACTCGTATATGTACATATGTATGTATTTATGCATATATTTTTACATGAAAATAAAAATTAACATTTCAAATACATTTTTGAAAATAATATTAAAAGAAGTACTGCAAAATTAAAGTAGCAAAGTTAAATTAGGTATTTGATTCTTAAAATAGTATAGTTTGTAGTTGAAAATATAAATAGATATATGTATGTGCAAGAATAAATTATAAAACTATTAAGTGATTATTAATTAAATAAAATCAGAAAAAAATTAAAATTAAATATAGGTAGCATCTTTATTTTCAAATGGTGTTTTAGAGCGTCAAGCGTTGCATTAGCAGCAGGGTACGCATTTTCAGTACATTTATACGTATGAAATATTATTTGAATGTACTGAAAATACGCACCCTGCTGTTAACGCAGTGATTGACGCTCTAATTTAGGTTGGACTCTTAGGTAATAATTTTACACTGTTTCGTAAAATGTGTCCATTATTTATTTGAATTAATTTAATATCCTCTAATAATCTCTGTATTAGTCTATTATTGGTATCCAATTTTTCATTGAGCGCTTTAATATATAAAACAAAAGATGTGAAATGGAATATATAATTAGCTAATAATAATAATCACCCCTATTCTGCGTTTCGATTCGAATCGAAATTTTCTCCGTTTGGCAACTTTTTTATTCTGCGTTCCGTTCTACGATTTCTCTTTCGATTGAATGTATTCTGCATTTCGATCGTAATGACCAGGGCTAATTTTTCTGGCTTTTTGCCATAAAAAGCATTTTTTTGCATATTTTAGATTTTTTGTAGAAAAATGCTTATTTTGGATCACCTTGCATAAAAAAGCTTATTTTTCACTCTGGCAACGCGGTTAATATATAACGACTCATATAGCTCAAACTGGTGTAAAAGAAATTCACATAAAATATATTTCTTTCCGTTAATTATTATTTTTCGAACTGTATTTGTTTCTTAAATTCTTATGAATTGAATTAGGCTACTGTTTGTAACGCTTTTTAAGCCAAATTACATGTGATAATTATTAATTAACAAATAACATCAAGTTAGTTGTAAATATTCTGACAACAACACATATTTGAACGGAACAGCCAGCCGTTTTCGAAGGCCACTAAACCTTCCTCATCAGCGTTCTTCTGTGTTTTGGTCCACCGTGTGTGGTGTTAGTTGATGTAGATGTCTGCCTTATATACGAAACTTTATTGGTGTCAACTGACACCACACACGGTGGACCAAAACACAGAAGAACGCTGATGAGGAAGGTTTAGTGGCTGTTCCGTTCAACTATGTGTTGTTGTCAGAATATTTACAACTAACTTGATGTTATTTGTTCATTAATAATTATCACATGTAATTTGGCTTAAAAAGCGTTACGAACAGTAGCCTAATTCAATTCATAAGAATTTAAGAAACAAATACAAAAACAAATAAAAAAACATTATTGTTCATTGTAATAAATATCTCTTTGAATAAAAATACTTTGAAGTAACAAACTTGTTGATTTTATTCTTGCATATTTTGCATATTTGTGCATATAACAGCGCATATTTTGAATTTTTTTCGTGCTATTCCTGGCGCATATTTTTAATTTTTATTTGCATATTTTAATTAGCTCTAGTAATGACGTTTTTGTAAGTTGTTATTTTAGTGACGGAGCGTCTTTCGATTTTTGTTTGTTTAGCTTCAAAAATTGATTAATTCAAACAATGATGTAAGTATTAAATTCAAAAGAAGGTTTAATTATTGAAGTACACAATTTTATTTTTTGTTTTCTTTAATTTAAATGTGATTTTTATTTAATTTATTACTGGTAGAAGGCAATAACACCCGAACAGTATGAAAAGTTGGCAGATTTAATGGCAACGAAGGACGATATTTTCTGCGGATTAACTTAGATTAAAACAAAGAAACTTTATTTTTGTAAGACAATTATGTATAAAAAATTAAAATATCACCTCCGGCGCGACAGGCTTCTTAACACTAGATAATTTTGGCCAAAAATACTTCTTGCTTTTTCGGATTTTCAGTACTTAACTAACAATTTATTTATTAAAAAAGTTCACTATATTTAACATTATTATTTGTTTTAACTGTCAAATCACTCTTTTATTTCACTAATTTTAACTTTTTGCTAAAAATTTTTTCAAAATTGCTTTTTTCTTCCTATTTTTTTCAACTAACGAATTCGTCGTTGTTGTGCTTCACACGACGAATTTACGCAGCGAACTCTTATCGACGTGGACGAAATTCGTCGTTCGTTCCATTAAAAATACTCTTATCTTCTTCTTTTTCTTTCGATTCAGTTTTTTGTCAGAATACCATTTTTCGATCCGTGCACGCAAAGAAAAAATATGGTTGAGGTAACCATAATCAAACAGCAACATACTATGATTGAATTATATGGTTGCAGTCAAATCATATTATTGTCAATGGAAAAGCAAAGTTTAAATAATATTATTTTCTGAGTTAATAATAATATTATCTACAAAACAATTAACTTTGTTATACCTAATCTTATTATTTTAAATAAGACTACACTATTGTTAGATGTGACTAAAATATAATTGATACTTACCATACCATGTTCTAATATCTATATATAAATAGGCAAGTGAAAAAAGTTAAGAACCATTTTAACTGACTTAAACTCAACGTATTCCCTTGATTTTTTTTTTGTTAGATAGATTGACAATAGGAGCAGTGCAGAATGTATTTTTTCTTCTACATTTTTGTGTCTAAGATAGTTAAAAACAGTTAAGAATATTAGCCAATCATAAAGCCATGATTTCTCTTTCTCTCTTAATTTGCTAAAAAAAAATTACAACAATTTGGCTTGGCAACTCCATAAACACTCAGAAGGAAAAACGTATTTTATTTGTTCATTCTATTCTTATTTCCATCTTTCTATGTACTTAAACGATTATTGCTGAAACTAATAAAATTTGGATATTTAAATAACGAGTGGTACTGTATTATTTTTGTTTAGATGCTTAAAAATAATATATTTTTTTAATTATTAATAACTTTGATTAAAGTTAAATTCACCTACAGAACAAAGTAAGTTTTTTATTTTTGGTTTATTTTGTGTGCGTTTTGTTTTTGTTCATTGTTTTCATTATTTTTCTGTGCTTTAAATTACTGAACATACTGGAATGTTGGAATATGATGGAATGTTGGAATATGATGGAATGTTTATATTATTAGGCTAGCATATTCGTACATACATATGGGGTCTTTCTCAAAGAATAGGGAATAGAAACATTATTTGTAACAAACGTTTTAATGGGGAGTCTAAAACTTTAGAGAAAAAGCGTTCAATGAAAAAATAAACGAATATTTTTGTTTTGGGCAATAATAATGAATATGAAGTGAAAGCACTAGGAGCAAATATCTAATTACATTTAGTTCAAAAAGTGAACAACTTTTTTTAAATATTTTGCTTAAAATCTATTCTTATTTATGCCGATAAATGAAATTTTAAATTCGTATTTAGTAGTTAAGAAAGTGGTTTAAGAGAGTGTTTTACCCTGGAGTCTATACATATGTATATTTGAATATAGTTTTTAAATTGTGTTTTAAATTCATCAAACTTTAAATATTTTCATTCTATTCTCCACCTCTGTGCGTTAATGGTTGATTTTCAACCAATGGGCGAACACTAGTTATAATAATATTGTTAAATATGACCACAGTATTATTTTATGTAATAATAATATTGTGTTTTTTAAGCATATATTTATTGGCAAATCTCTTGTTTAAAACAGCTGTGCTGTAAATCCGAAATAAAAATAAATTAATATTGTTGAAAGAAAATGTATGTATGTATGTATAGAAATGTATACTTACATATATGTGTATACAAGAAATACAGACATATTTGTATAAAGAGATATACATACATTCATATGTACATATTATTTTTATTTATCTACCCTTTTGTTTATACTTTTTTTATTTATTTAATACCACGCGTGCATTACCGATAGCTTACAAACGAAAGACTGAACTGACAGAAGATGTTTCTGAGAAAGATTTGTTTAAGAACTTAAAATAGTATGGTTTTAGATAACATTATATTGTTATTTACATCATATTATTTTTACACAATAACACAAATTGTATTGTAGTTATAAATTTTTAACAAAACTATATTGTTAAACTCTAACCATGTCGCACTTTCTATGAATATAATAATGTAAGTATTAAGTTCAAACATTACTGTGTTTATCGTAACAAAATTAATGTTTAAAATAACAATAACTAGTTTTCAACGACCACACATTTGTTGCAGAGAACATAGTATTGTTTTCTCAACCATTTTACAACCATATCTTTTCTTTGCGTGTGCGTAACTGAATTCGGGAACGTAATCAAAACGCAGAATAGGGGTGAATAGTACTAATAAAAACTCGTATATTAATATTTGCTATTCTTACATCTTTTTTTGCAAATTCTACATTATTTGATTCAATGCTCTCAATCAATCGTGTAAGTGAGTGGAATAAAAACTAATTTGTTTTTTTCATAGTTTTCAAACATTACAATTTTTTCCGACTGATGACCAATAATGTTCACCCGTTGCATTGTTTATGAGAAAGTCGTTAGCAAAATTTATATTAAACTCTCTGGGTGAAATCGGGAAATCAAAATAACTTGTTAGATTAAGAATCTGCTGTGATGTTAAAATACGACAAGATTTTTCTTTAATGGAGTTTATCCTATACAAGTTTTCACCGATGAGAAAAATGCATATCATTTTTATTTGCCTTAGATTTGGATTTTATTGATGCATCTTCCTCCAATAGGCATAAACGTTCTTCTACAATTCTTTTGGCAATCAACTAAATGCAACAAGCAGTGTGTTGTATCATTTACTGACAAATGTTGGGTGCACGAATTTTTTTTATATTCTTGCGTAAAAAATGCAACAATTTTCTGCCCATCTGTCTTCGCTTTTCTTTTCACCATTTTTCTCCATTTCACACCATTTTTTAAAAATGCACTTATATATTTACTGCCTTATTCATAAAAAAAATTTCTGTTTAATAAGAAGTTTATGAAACAAATTTTCTATGGGAATTTGATTACTCATTGACAAGTGATTGAGGCAAGATATATTAAAACTAGTTTGATGGATCTTCTTAGTATCTGTTAAATTTTTAAAATTTTTGGTATCTTTAAGCTCATCTTCTTTCCCCTAGACTTTATTAAGTCTAGTTTATTTTTCTTCTCTTCTTTAGAAACTCACATTAATTAGTAAAAACATTTCGTTCAATAAGAATTGAAGTTACTGAACTTAAGCCCGATCAAGAAATTATTTCTGATTAAAGTTCATCTTCTTTCTTTGAAATGTCTTCGTCATCAATAGTAAAAACTTTTACATTGGAAAAATTTTTCTGGAGGGCGTTTGCTAAATCTTCCATCGACGAAATGTAGTTCTCAGTTCGGACAAGTCTATTTGCAGTCCTTTTGTAGGTCGCACCTACTCCATCAAGCGCGCCCTAGCCGTGACCGGTTTCGTGGCAATTACACGTGAAGGCATACATTTTTAAAACGTTATTGGATATGTGTTGGTTTAACGTAAAATAATGTACGTGAAATACTAAGAAAGAAATATTACCTCACTTCCTTATCTACTATTTACCTGCACAAGACCATTTATAAGACCTTTCAAGACATGCGACATTTTTTAAACGCTTTACTACAGCGAAATATTCTAAAATAAACGCTAAGCAACACTGTTGGCAATATTTTTTTTGAGTTATTTGTCTTGCCAACAGTGTTTTTTAGCGTTTGTTTTAGAATATTTCGCTGCAGTAAAGCGTTTAAAAAATGTCGCATGTCTTGAAATGTCTTATAAATAGTCTTGTGCAGGACTTTATTATCTACCCTCGACGCAAAGTCTCTGCCCTGGCATCTGATGAAGCATGGGAGATACGGCAGGGGAGAGACGTTTTTATTAAAAAACTAACACAATCAGAAAAGTATGCACTGTAATGAAAAACCAAACTAAAGCCTGATACTCTGTTCACATTTTTGTGCGAAATGCTGTCAAACTACATATAAAAGTATTTGGTATGAAATATTTGCGAAATAAATTCGCAAGAGTAGTACTCTGTTCTTGGTATGAAAAACACGGAAAATCATGTCTTTCCATGCAAAATTAATCTGGCATCATTTTAGTTTAGCTGCGAAACAACATGATCAGTACTTTTTTTGCACGGAATTTTAACAATGTTGCATACTTTCAAGCAATAAAAGCGAGAAATTTATTTAAAAAACCGCGAGTTGGGCTACACTTAGTACATGTCAAATTTTTCACGCGAAATAACGAATGGCACTGAAAATTTTTCACAACTTCGAACAGAGTACCATGCTTAACACGGTAAACTATGCTGAAATTGAAATAAATTAATATTACAAACAAACTTAAACGAGAAATAACAAGTAAATAAAACTAACCAGGGGAGATACATCAATCACTGACACATTCTGACTAGACGAGCAGCGTGGTCGAATTATCGGCCCAATGAGAGCACGCTATTGGCTCGCGATGTTTATTGTTAAATTCAGTTTAAAAAAAATGCAGCGCTATTAAAGTTTGAAGAGTCAACGCATTTTGTCGGCATTTTTAAACAGTCAAAAAATGTGCCGGGGAGGGACTTAAAATACGAGGGACAAAAACTGCGTTAAATTTTTTAATAGAATATAAAAGTAATTTCAAATTTTTATTAAATAGTTATCATACGGATTATATTTCCTTTTATAATTGCATTAGTAATTAATCTGATTTCTTAAATTACAATTTGTGTACGTTAGACCACACAAAAATTTATGGGATGCTGAAAGTTTTTATTTTATTCGCTCCTCCGGCAGTTTCCGGTAGACTGGCCATAAAAAATTACATGTGCGTAAAAATTGCACTGATAGCGTGCAAGCCGGCCATGCGATTGCACTTTTCACCCAAAAAAAACTATAAGCTGTTGGCAGTTGTGGCACGATATACATTTCGTTCCTGCTTAAGCACCTCCTTAGTAGACTTCAATTCAGAATTTTTTAAATAACCCTAAAGGAAACGTGGGATTAAGTGTCCCCAAGCCACCACTTTTGTCGACTATTTTGGTGACATTGTCAACGGAGCGTCTATTAATATTGTTCTTAATCCGTAGAAGACATTATTTCTTCTTCTTAATGTTTTATTGGTTTGCTGAAAATAAAAGTGACGTTAAGCAAAATTTAAGTGTTTATCAAAATTAGTTTAAGAAATCAAATTAAACAATTAATTTAAACGTATTCAACGGTAATTAGAAAAATTACACAAAAAGAATATACAAAAAAATTAAAAATTAGACGATTTTAAGTGAAAGGTGCCAATTATGGAAATTCTTGTTTGACCCTATGGAGGATTTTGTGCCATCAGTTAAGGATTTGTCACACTTTCAGATCCATACGTAAGTGTTTGACTTTACTAATTCAGCGAAGCATAACATTTTTGATTTACATACATATATGTATTTAATAGAAATGACAAACAAAATCCCTACTTGCTGGCAATACGCTGAACGAATGAATGAATTAATGTTAATGTTTAATAAAATACCAAAATGCGAACAAGCTATGCAATTTCATTATCAAAAGTGTATACTAGAATTACTAAAATGTAGTAGTGACCATCTGTTTCCAATGTCTTCATATGCTTCCTAAAGAACTATCTACTCAGTAGTTCCAACGCCAGTAGTTGCTTGTCAATGACACGCACATGTTAAATGTCTATAGCAAAAAGCATTGTGTGGGGTATAATTAGTCAGTAGTACTGGCGACAAAGTCAATAGTGAATCAGTACTGATTCACTAGTGACATTTCCTACAGGGAAGTTAAAGACTTCATGTGTTATTGAGAATCAAATATACACTTACATATACACAAACGTCATAAGTTTGAAAGCCTCAAATAAACATTTTTGCAAAACAAGCAACGATATTCGATTTTGCATCTTCAAGTTTTCACCAGCAAAGCAAGCGAAAATTTCTAATACATTATATATTGAATGTCAAATGAATACACTTTAGTATTTCTTAGTATAGAAAATATATACGAGTAGATTTAGTTTTTTGCCGAATATTCACAACCTTTTTATGTACATATAGAG
Source organism: Tachina lurida (assembly GCA_944452675.1). Lineage (NCBI taxonomy): Eukaryota > Metazoa > Arthropoda > Insecta > Diptera > Tachinidae > Tachina > Tachina lurida. The sequence continues at coordinate 42,277,968 of OX101754.1, forward strand.
TTGCTATCCGTCCTATTTTGCCCGGACACTGCCCTCATTTTTCTCATCTATTCTCGAAAAAATTGGCGTCTAACTAGGGAAGTTCTACTTTTTTGACCAGCCATTAGTTGTCTTTTTGTTAATAAAAAAGAGTCAAAGATCCAAAAATTCCGCTTGAACATTTCTACAGTCTTATGCATAACGAAAAGCTGACATAAAGTTAGTATAAGAGGTAAAATTTAACATGGTCTTAACGAGTTTCACCATACAATTTTACATGAAAAATCACGCAAACAATCCCATTGAAACAAAAATTGGAAGTATTTCTTAAGGAACTACATTTTTAGTGCTAAAAAAATCGATATTTTTAATATGTCGATAATTATCAGAAAGACAGGAAGAAGTTTATATTAGTAATATAAAAACTTGTAATTTCTTTATACTTTTAGAAAATACTCACCATAATTTTTTAAATATTTATTTTCTTCAAGATATGTATTTATGAACTCATTGTAGTCTAAAAATGAGAAGTTATTTGCTTAAATTTACATTGAAACACTGTTTCGCATTTAAATTGTCATAAAAAAACAAACAAACTACAAAAATGCGTATCTTTTTATCATGTTTTCTAGAGAAAAAAAGGAAATTCTTCTTAATATCGCTTTCAATTCATTGATTCATTAGAAATGATCAAAATTTTAACTACCTTCGGATCGCAAACTCAATACTTTCATGACTTCTACTGGAAATAAACTGTGTTACACAGTTTTTTATTGTAAAAATTTTGTTTCATCGCCGTTATCAAGTCAAACTTTTTGCAAATAATAACAACTTTAAGTTTTTATTTGATATATTTTATTATGATTTTAAATTTTTATTAAAAAATTTCTTTTTACTTTGTATTACTTTTATATGGAATAGTCCGGGTTTTTTCAGTGGATGTACTCTTTTTCCAAATAAGAAGATAACATCCCTATGAACATACTTATTAACATGATCATGTGGAATCACGTAAGAGATGTTCATCTCTATTGCGAATTGGACAAGATTTTGTATGAAATTTATACAAATATACGAAAAAGATATATAAGAAAAATAATATAATAATAATAATAATAAACTTACACTTGGAAATTTTTAAACACGTAACACATTGAAAGATGAAAAACCAGTTCTTTTAACCACAAATCAATTGAAATTATACCGATTAATAATGATCTGCATACATTTTATCATAAAATATAATTTTTCTCAAGAAATGAAGTTGGAAAGAATGAAAGCGTACATAAAAGTTTTTAGGTGATGGAAATGATTTATTCTTTAATAAATAATTAAAATAGTTATTTGAAAACGGTTGCGGCCAATGGAAAAGTTGTTGGAGAAAAAGTGTCAGGCTTTTAAGTCAAATTTTTTTTCAGCAGAATTGTAGCGAAAATAATTTGTACGCCCACATACATATTTTCTCTCAAGCAACTATGAGTAAAATTTAGTGACTAAACTAAACTAGTCACTAAAATTTAGTCACTAATGCCGATTCCAACATATAAGATCATCTCGTTTATGCGAATTAAAAACACAAAGGCATATATGTATGTATCAAACGCATTGACTCTTTATGATCAAACAGAATTGCGGCATAAACACATTTTCCATACAAATTGACACAAAAAAGTATATCCAGAAAGCAGTCGAGAGATAGAATCTATTTTATTTTGACGGCGTTTTTTCTTATGCTCTCACATATAAATTAATATTCTCTCAACAATGCTACCATACTTTCAATAAATTTCATAAATTTTGTGAACAAAACTACAAAGAAATATAAGCACAAAAGAAAATTAAACAAAAATTATAGAGGATTTGAAGTTACTTCCGTAGTTTTTATTATGGGCCTTTTTAATTTGACAGCGATTTTTCCTGAAGTTGCGGACTTATTCTGTTTAATAAATTTCTCATACTTTCAGTCTGAGTATGTTTATACACAGTTTATGTTATGTATCGGGATACTTTTTCCTCCATTCGAACCAACAATCAAAATAGTCCTCAACGTTCTCAAGTGAAATACCTTGGTATACACATTGATCGAAGGCTTACATGGGAACATTATATTGACTCTAAGCTAACTCAAATGAAACTTAAATTAACTCAAATATATTGGTTAATTGGGAGAAATTCAACACTCAGCCTAGATTGCAAACTTTTGACATACAAGTCGCTTTTGAAGCCAATATTGTGCTATGGAATTCAGCGATGTGGCACTGCTTCAGCTTCAAATGTTGAGAAAATCCAAAGAAAGCAAAAGAAAATTTTACGTTTGATAACATTGGATCCATGGTACATCAAGAATTCAAATATACATCGTGATTTAAATATGCCACTAGTAATTGAAGAAATTGCAAAATACGCAGGCAAATAGTTAACAAAACTCGAGTCACATCCTATACCGCTTGGTCGTAATATCTTGAACCTTACTGGACACATCCGCTTAAAAAAGAGGGACACAAGAGCTCTTATACTCAGCACTCCAAATAATAATTCTTGAAACAACTTTTGTGCTTAATACGACATTTATGTATTATTAATTACTATCACTAAGTTTATGTCCGATAATGGTCGGGCTTAATAACACTGTTCTGCACGAAAATTGGCACTGAGACCGCTTCAACTAATTCTTATGTAAAATGACCTCCTGAAACTGAATATGACCTCCGTTTTACCCCATCAATTTCGGGGGTTTTCTCCTTCTCCCCACTTTTTAATTTGCTTAGGTAATTTAAAAATTATTAATTTATTGAACAATACTTTTTATAAATTTTCCACAAATTCTTTTTTTTAACCCCCGACCAAAAAATGGGGTGTTATAAGTTTGTAGTGTGTGTCTGTCCGTGTCCACGTACAGCCCAAACGGTGGACCGATTTTGATTCCGTTTTCTTTGTTTGAAAGGTGACTTGATCGAGATGGTTCTTAACCATGTTTGAAGAAAATCGGTCCAGCCGTTTAGAAGTTGTCATATCTTTTCTAGATATAGCGGGAGTTTTTAAAATTTTTAATTTTGGTTATTCAAAATATTTCCGATCCAAAGACTTCATCTTTATCAGTTGGTGCTTGCTTTTCTCTTGCAGTCTAAGGTTGAAGTTTCTCTTACAATAGACCAGCAGTATACTGCCAACATGCTAGCATTCAACATTCTGTAAAATCTTTTCTCAAACTGAGCGATGTCTAGATGAAATCGTTACCCCTGTTCATCAGAATCTGCTCCTAAATTTGCAGGAAAAAAAATCAGAAATGCAGGAAGTGCAAGAAGTACACTCACACCTGAGAAATGTTACACCCCATAGCCTTATAGGCTGACAGCAACTCCTGAACATGTTACCACTTTTGTTACCCAAAAAGTTCACACACTCATCTTGAAATACATGCCAAGCTTGTTTTTTAGATTCAGGAGTTCAATTAACGTTGCGTCTTCGAAAAGTTGTCTGACTTGGGAACTTACGAACACTACTTCTTTGATTTTAGCAACACTAAGCCGAGGAAATTTAGTTTTTAAAAATTTAAATCTATTACCTGCCTTGTACATTGCTTTCACGAACTGCATTATCAAACCGAGTTTGATGATGAGAGGTGGCAAACAAATATTTTCCTTCGGTACTAGTGGATCGTGGGCAACATTTTTGTGGTCGGAGGATAAACTTTCTCGCAGTGACCAGTTTCGTATAAAGTAATGTTGGTCTCGGCCTCGGATGTCATACTCACATAAAGAGCAGAAGATTTTTGTGAATCTGGATTGTAAGCCCATAAGTAGAGCAACAACTTTTAAGTCAGCATAAATTTTTCAATTATAATCACGATAACTTAAATACTTTATCAATGATTCGTTTGATGTTTTTGAAGGTATCTTTCATATCTACATAATTTGGAACTGGGACTGATAATTGATTTCCACTGACCAACAGTACAACTTTCCAACAGTCTCTACTTATCAGAGTCACAAGGTACCTTCAGTTCTGTCATTAATTCATAAATTCATTTACTTTCGTACTTCGAAGTAAATAATTTGAAGGTTGACTGTCTGGTCCACTGCTGAAATCGAGACCGAAGTAGCTGAGATTTACTCTTAAACAATTTCAAATCCCTAAAGAGATCATTCAATTCCGATTGAGTGACGAAATGAGGTTTTCGATGGGCTAAATCAACTTGAAAATTCTTATAATCTGTGCACATTTCATTTGATAGCCCTGGCTGAATCTCAGCCTTCGAAATCTGTTTCTGGTTCTAGCTTTTAGGTCTTTGGGGGACTAGAATTGGCAAAGATTCGTTGTGAGGAACTGGTCGTTGAGCTGAAGGAATATTCGAATGTTCAATAGTGTGCTTACTTCTTCCAGAGATCCCGTTGATAGAAGTCATACAATAGTAACAATACGTGAAATGACACATGGGCACAGCAAATGATAATGATTTACGGGTCCCTTTAAGCCATTCAGTCGAGCTACTGTAACAAGTAGTGCAGCAAATTTTTGCGAACCCAATTCTAGCCTTGGTCGCCAAAGTAGATTTTATAAGCAGTTTTAAGAAGCTGGGAAGGCATAGGCAATAGTAAAATAAATTCCTTGCTTAATTTCAATTCACAGTGAAAAAATTACAACCATTTTACTCAATTTAGACAATATAAGATCATGGAATCATCGTGCACAGCACCGATATATTGATTTTACGCTCGCTAGAAATGGATTTCAGTGGACTGAAGCTAGATAAAAGTGGTTGTGCAGAGCTATAGAAAAATTTAACAGCTGAAATAATTTTTTATGCATTCTAAATTGAATTCAGTTCGATAAAATCATCGAAACTAGTGCGGGATGAACCCTCGAAAATGGTGGGTGATGGGGAAAAACGGAGATCATATTCGGACTTAGGAGGTCATAAGAATCAGCTGAAACGGTGTCAGTGCTCTTTCTTTTTTTATTTTTTGCAATTATATTTAGATTTAAGATTTGATTACTTATTGTTAGTTCATTTTTAAGATACAACAAATAAATATATGAATAAAGAAAATGTATCGGTATACTCGGGATATTTATTCATCATTCGTCACCTTATACAATCATTTGGGTACATAAAATGGAATGGAGAATGTATGTGTGTGTGTGGATGTTTGAAAACATGCTTAATGTGTGTGGAAATCAAATAGTCCTGTATATACGAATGTTTACTCGGTTAATAGTCAGATTATTTGTGTATCCATGCGTGTGATTGAAGCTCACACAGTCTATAAATTTTAGTTGCTGTCGTTTGTGCTACGTAATTTAGAAAAATGTATAAATATACTTAGTTGTTGGATATTTGTAGTTATATGCATTCGGTTTAAAATTAAAGCGTGTGTTAACATTTTGCGTTTTTTTTTAATTTTTAGCTGCGTGGATTGAAGGCCAATACTGCAAAAGTATTTACTTTTCTATCTTAATTTTGTCATTCTCTCTGGTAACAACTATATTGGCCTCGAGTTATCAGTCACTCACATCGAATATAAAATGATATCTTATTTAGCTGAATTTATTTTAATTTTTGTGACTACTTTTAAGGCAAAAACTTTTTTACTTTTATCTTTTCATTGCCTTTTTTTAAGTTGTCTCATTAAAGCTTAGAAGATATAAATTTTCACTAAACTTGTAATATTTGATAAAATGAAACATGTGCACAAAAAAGCGTAACCACTAATTACTAATGAACAACTGTTTGATTCAGATAGGTAGTTATTAAGTTAAACAGTTTCATACATTACTAATATACAATTTTATAAAATCTAACATAATTGGAAAAAAATTAAAAAATAACAAAAATTAAAATTTTTAAAAAACCCCCGATATATCTAGAAAAGATGTGATATCTTCTAAACGGCTGGACTGATTTTCTTCAAACATAGTTAAGAACCTTCTCGATCAAGTCACCTTTCAAACAGAAAAAACTAAATCAAAATCGGTGCAGCCGTTTGGGCTGTACGTGGACACGGACAGATACACAGACACACACTACAAACTTATAACACCCCTTTTTTTGGTCGGGGGTTAAAAATAGTTTTCGAGGCGCCAGAATTTAAATTTTTTCGATTTTTTGACGGACAAACGGACAGCGTAGCGAAAACAATGGGATTCCTTTTCACATTTGGTATACGGAACTCTAAAAAGAAGATAAATAAAAAAGCCCTTAATTATTCTCAGGTGATGTTAAAATTATTTAAAATCTGAGATAACTCTTTCTTACATTTTTTAAGAACAATACTCGAATTTTTTACTTTTTCAACAGTACCCATAAAACAAAAGACTTAAGATATGAACGTTCTCGGCAGAAGTTTTGTTGGTGTGTCAAATAATATGGAGATTTCTTCTATAGAGCAACTAAATTTAAAATAATTATTTTGCATGATACTAATTTATTAAGTATCTATATTTGACTCCACCACAACAAAAAAATTTACTTCTATGATTATTTAAAAAAACTAAATCAGAGCCGAGCTTTTTTTTATTACCTACTAAATAACCTCAAAAAACTAAAAAAGTAAACAAAATTGAATTCTGGCGCCTGCAAAATGACTTTATTGATATGTCATAGTGGAACTTTTCTTTCCTCATCCCAAAAGCTATCGAAAAATTGATGGCACACTATCGCTTAGTTTCTGTCCATACAAATCGACCCGCTTTAGTGTACATACATACTTTTGTATTTATTTGCAAGTAGAAAAAAAAATTGATTCTTTTCCATCAAATATGATTTTTACCCGAATGCCAAGAAGCGTTATGATTTTCAAGCGTTTCTTGTATGTATGTAAATATCCTTGTTACCTCGTATCTTTCAAACGGTTGCATGGAATTCGATAGTTAAGGTATTGCTATATTCGTCTTAAGTGTTCTTATATAGGATAGCAGATTGCTGTGAAGAGAAAGTAAGTTTTCAGCTCACTTGAGCCCAAATTACAGGCCCTTTGTGGTACTTGAGAGTAAGAAAGGAATAGTGCAAGTGCAGATGGCGAAGTGACAGATAGTTAGAGAGAATAAGATAAGCTCAATTAACTTTTTTCGGTTTTACAACTTTGCTATTGTGCGTTTTGTTAATTTTTATAGCCTCGTTGCAGCGCCTCTGGTGCTAAGTAGGAGTATTACTTTAAGCTATGTAACCGTTTTATTTAAAGCGTTGATAGGACTGGATCAGGCGCTCGAGCACCGTGATTTGCTTTGTAGTTGGCACCCCAACTACTTCAGCCAACAGATATGTGTTCAAAAAATTGGATTGTTTTTCGGGCAAAATAGTAACTTGTTCATAAAAATGTTAGTACCAAATCTATCGAGTAGGGTATCAAAATAAAGGAAATCAAAAGGGGATTACAAAAATGTATATAAGTTACTGACCAGCCTTTCCGCTTTTCATAGGTCGATCCCGCTTCGAATTTCTATTCCGCTTTATCCCTCTTTTTAGAGTTTTATAATTTTCAATATCATGTTCTATTTTTATTAAAATGTCAGTCATAAAAATTCATTCCAAATACTTTTTTAAGCAGAAACCCTGTGTAATTTGCACCAACCCATAAACGTTTTGAGATGAAAAGAATAATTATTTATATTACAAGTGCCACGCTTGCGGTTCAACCTTCACTATTTTTTTTATAAAATTTATTAACATAAATAGTTATTAGTTTCCAAGATATTTTTTTACGTAAACACTTTCTCCATTTGACGCTCACTTGTCCAATCCCGATTGTTTTTGTAATACTATTATCTTTACGAAAACATTTATATTTTTTTATGGTTTTACCTTCCAAGATATCGTGAAGTAAACGTTGCTTGTCTATGTGAGGTGCCACGATAACTTTAGGCATTAAAAAGTTAATAGTCTATTGCTCCTTCTAGACCATCAGTAATACGCTGTGGCAAATCAGCAAGTAATCCCTATCAAATTTCCCGCTTCTCACTATATTACTTTTCCAGATATCTCAAAGTAAAATTTTTTTCTTTATGGGACGTTTCACACCCACATGTCGACTTCGAACTTTTTTGTAAATCAAAAATCATTACCACATTAAAATCGTGCCACATAAAAAAAAAATAGTGAATAGATTTTTTATTCAAATAGATAAATATTTTTGTTTATTTAAAAGCGTTTTCCTAACTACAGAAGAAACTGTGTAACTATTACACATTCCGCTTTCTAAAATGTATTTATTTTAATTTCCCGCTTTTTCGGGGTATTTTCTTCGAAATCCCGCATTTTCATCGATCATGTCCCGCTTTTGCAAAAACCATCTGGTCACGTTAGTTATTACCCGACTGTCAAAATGGGTTAGAATATTTCTTCAATGTTAGACAACACATATTTTTAACCCCCGACTAAAAAAAGGGGTGTTATAAGTTTGTAGTGTGTGGCTGTGTATCTGTGTGTCTGTCCGTGTCCACGTACAGAGCAAACGGCTAGACCGATTTTGATTTAGTTTTTTCTGTTTGAAAGATGACTTGATCGAGGTGGTTCTTAGCTATGTTTGAAGAAAATCGGTCCAGCCGTTTAGGAGATATAACGTCTTCTCTAGATATATCGGGGGTTTTTAAAATTTTTAATTTTTGTTATATTTATTGCACCATAGCATTTATAAAATGAAAAAGACATTCATCAAGAAATATGTAAATTTTCCATAAAAAAGTAAAAAAAAAATTCCGCGAATTCCCGCATAAATTTGCTGGATTTTTCCCGTATGAAAACCGCTATCCGATATTCGAATACAGGGGATATTTAAAGGAATATTCAAAAGTATTTTTAAAATACTAGAGTACATAAATGGCAAAACAAACTTTATATTGACTGGCTTAAGAATTAACTTTAACCCTTCACCAATAAACATGTAAATGTTTGCCAATAATAGAGACTGTCAAAATGAATAATAAAATCAAATCCAATTTTCAAGTAGGAAAGATGTCTGCTGTAGTTTAAAGAATAAAAGTAGTTAACACTTGGATAAATTTTTTACATTTAAGTTTTAATTTTTCTGCCACTGCAGATTGTCTGTCCGAGTACACTGACAATATCACACAACTTTTATACAGACATGCATACGGCCTTCAAATGGCCATTTCAGGTTGGGAAAAAATCCATGTTTTTTTTTGGAACCGAAGTTGTTCTCAAGTTGCTTATCTTCTTTTTTTCGTTGTACTTTTTTTTCGTTTCTTTCAACCCAGGCTTCATAATACGCCATGTGGTTGGTTTGTTTATGCCACCTCATGGCCTGAAGGTTGTGAGTTGAGTGGCGTGATGCCCTGTAATGCAAAATAGTTGTATGAGTGTAAGTGCTGCTCATAAATAAATTTGTTCGAATGTAAAAAGTGAGCATATATTCATTTTAATTTGTCTTTGGTGCAGCAAAAGTGGAAGATGTGATTTTACGAGTAGTGTTGTCGGAAATGTAGTTGAGCAGAGATGAGGTGGTTTCGATTAAGCAGGCGAAAAAGAAAAAAATAGACTATACAGAAACTGTGGGTCGTTTGAGGTGTGAAAAACATGGAAATACCTTTAGTATTTACATCAACATGCTATTAATTTTAACTTTGTTATCTTCCCCATTTAAGCCCACTGTATTTAGAGATTTTAGATTTTGTTTTCGATTTTTCCTTACATACATACTATATACATACATACATATGTTTGTAAGTATGTGTATTAGATAATGTTACTGTTGTAGTTGCGCCTTATAGTGGAATATTAACAAACATATTTTATGCATCCGCTACAACACGACATTTTAAGCCAATTTTATATACCAACAGTACATTAGGGTGATAACTTTTTTGGACGTCATTCTTCCAAGCAGTGATGCCAACTATTTTCAACCCAAACGCGCTATTCCCCTTCTCAAAACGCGCTAGAAAGCGCTGATTAAAGCACTGTCAACTATTTATAGCTAAAACGCGCTATTTTTCTGCGCGCTAAATAAAATTTTAAGAAAAGTCGTTGTATGTATTAGTAAATATACATTTTTAGCAACTCTTTTTCAGATTTTGCAATGTTGCTTCTTTGAAATTATATCCTAATTAACTAAAATAATTCAATACAGAATCGAAATAATTGAAATCCTTAGTTTTAATTTTAATTTTCTTTAACAAAGTTTGTACCAGTAACAACATACTCGTATAAAATGTGGAATAGTTTTGCGATTCAAATGATTTTTGTACTTCAGCTGTAATAGATGCTTGATAAGTTATATAAATTTTTTGGTCACGAGTACGACAACATATTTGTACTTGTGAAATTTAAGGATATTTGCCATTTACAGTATTAAAATGCGTTTTTAATTCTAATCACAGGCAAGAGAATTTTACTTGCAACAGCTGAATCATTAACGAAATTAAAAAAAATTTATCAGAGTTTTGGATACTAGAAAATTGGTAAATTTATACAAAAAAAGAAAAAAAATGTAACTAAAATGATGTTACTGACTTTATCCAAAATGCGCTAAGTTAGCGCTTTTTTTATTAAACCCGCTAAGACGAAAAAAAGTGCGTTTGGCGTAGTTAAAACTCGCCAAATCTAGCGCGAAACGCGCTAAATTGTCATCACTGCTTCCAAGGGTATATTTTACGGGATGTTATTTTGATAAAAACATTTCCTTAATTTAATTTAGTGAAAAAAACTTCACTCACTAAAAGTGATTTCTAAAATTTATTTATTTTTATTGTTTGTATATCGTAAGTATGTATAGGTATATACTACCTGCTTTATTCATAAAAAATATATCTGTCATATAAAAGGTTTATTAAACAAATTTTCTTTTATAAAACCAAAATATTTTTTATGAATTAGGCCCTACATGTACTCGTATACTACATACATAAGTATTCTGCAGGAAATGCGAATAGTGAAATTGTAGCGATTTACTAGTGACATGGTCAGTAGTACTACTGAACAGGTGTACCTCAGTCAATGTATTCATCTATTGCCAATTAACATTAGCTTGTCATTGAAAATCAACCAGTTGACTGTAGCACTCACTACTACCCAGTAAAAAAAGACACTCCAAAAAAGTCATGAAAATGTAGAGTTTGCGAATGTGGAAGTAGTGCGAATTTCGATTCGATCTAATGATTTTTACATAGGGTTGTCATTGCAAGAAGTTCTCTTTTTCGATGCCCGGTCACCGAATTGGAAGCGATTTTAAGAAAAATTTCCTTTTTTGTGTTCTATGATAATATTTTCATCTGGGAAAAATGGTTAATAGTTACCTATTTTAACAATTAGTTTCTTTTTATAGGAATTTAAACGCGAAACAGTATTTTCATGTAAATTTAATCAAATAACTTCAAAATTTTAGACCAAAATTAGTTCAAATGTTTTTAAAAAAAATCGATTTTTTAAAAATTCTGGTGAGTAATTTCTAAAACTGTAGAGGAAATACAAGGTTTTGTATGACTAAAATAAACTTCTACTTGGTTTTCTACTAACTATCGGCAAATTAAAAATATCGATTTTTTGGGAGCAAGGAAAATGTAGTTCCTTTAGAATGACTTCTAATTTTTTTTACTAAGTAGTTCTTTTGGGACCACATGAAGACATTTGAACCAAAGATTCACAAGTGACCCTAGTCTACAAAAAAATTATATTATTCAGCAGTCAAACAGAAGCAGCAGCGGCTAGCCGAAAAGAAAACCAACTATTGACGCGTTCGTTGCCAATGCCAACAGAAATATACTACAACTGTTGTCTGTAACGTATCTGTATTTGCGTATAAAAAGAAAGCTGTGGACATTTTAACTAGTGCAATTGTCGCTAGAGAAAAGAGTGTTGACATAGAGACATATGAATCTAGGCTGACTAGATGGTATATATGTATGTATGTATACTCGGCTAAAAAAAATTATGGAGCATATATTGGATCCGAAAAATGAGGGTATGTATATGGTCATATATGATAATATATATTCATAAATTTTCATGCATCGACATAGTATAAATTCATATTCATATTTATTAAAATTACTTTTTTTAAGATTTTAAACATCGAAGTTGCATATGATGAAACATTTATTTGTATAAATAATTAAAAACGAAATTAAAGATATAATTCATCATTTTAAGAGAAACGGTGCATAGATTACTTAAAAAACACAAAACTTATCTGCGTACATAAAATTTAGTTTAATTAGAATTTAGATTAAAAACTAATGTAATTAATCATTAAAAAAAATTATCAATTTTATTTCAACACTACTTTTCAATATTTTTTTTTTGCAGTAATATGAACTTTGTTTCTTAAAAGTATCTAGAGTATTCCGATATTTTCTATAAAATTAATGACTATAATATCTTTTTGATTATTTCATTTATTTAATACGGCCGCAATGTATAAAATCGTACAAGAATGGGTTTTATTTTTTAAACGTTGAGGCTGTACGCATATAAACTTTTCAAACCGTATGTATTTTCTAATGGATTTGCAATTCACCAGTGATCAAAAAAAGAGAGAAAAAATTCGAGTTAATAAAATGCAAGCTTTTTTGATTCCAAAAACGATTTTATGTGATATATCATGTTTGCATACATTTTTATATGGCTTCATATATTACATCTTAATTCTATATATGGATCCACATATGATCATAATTAAATTTCCATATATCACCTCATATATTATAATAAATTTTATATATTAGTCCATATATCAATTCATATATAATATTTTTGCAATGTATAATCCTATATATTTCCATACATGAATTCATATATATGTATTTATATACATTCATATATTAAAAATATATGGACCATACATACTTTGTTTAGCTGGATAGGGAAGTATGATATTTGCAAATAAATGCAAAAAGTTGTTACCCTAATGTATGTACATGTGTATAGAGTAAGCAAATCATGTCTCAACTTTGATACCTGCCTTGAACTTTTTTATTTAATTTCAAAATTTAAAGTCATCACACTGGAAACATCAACATTGGGGCAGGAATAAAAAAACAAGCAGAGCGACCGAAGGTCGTTTCAAAATCACATGTTTTTAGTGCTACCTTATCTTGGCAACAAAATCACTAGCATATGGGTTGCCACCTGGACATAATTGTAAACAAATGTACGCACATTATAATATTTGTGGCAAAAGGAAAAAGTGCATATCGTCACCTTAAATGAAAACGGACGCAACTACACAACTCGAAATCTAGTTTTGGATTTATTATGGATCAGTTTGTCAAACTACGATTTTAGGAAAGAAATTCAAATTGAAGTAACTACGAATGCATCTTTTGCAAAGATGACGTAACTACTCATGTATGAAAAAATACTTTGCACAAATTTAGTTCAACTTCCAGTTAGCTTTGACATATGGGTAATTCCAGAAAAAGGTCAACCAAAAAAAATTTTTTTTGCTCAAACATTTTTGTTTTGTTTTAAATAATAAAGCACAAAAGTCTATACTTCTTTAAAAAATGGGTTTTAAAAAGGCTACTTTTTGAAATAGGTACCTTTTAAAAAAGTAGTTTCTAGAAAAAGTATTTTGCTATTTATGAATGAAAAAAACTAATATATAAAAAAAATTAAACCAGGGTATAGTGGAAATTCGAATGCAAAGGGTGTAAACATGGGCAAAAATGGGTAAAATCGGAAACTAATGGAGATAAACTCAAATTCAAAAAACATATAAGTGTAGCTAAAAAAATATATGGGAATGTGTCTGGTACTGTTTTGATATTTGTATTTGTATATTGCACTTCCTCCCTTTCCTCTCGGTGATAATGTATGAACATTTATAAATTTGCTCTAGCACAAAAGCCTGGAGTGTAATCGTCGTTTTGGATAACGAGCTGATTCGGTCACGCTTTTTCAGTTTGAGATTATGGCATTTGCTATCGAACAATGTAATACTATGTTTCGATATCTAATGCAATAATCTCAAACTGAAAAAACACCATCGAATCAGCTCGTTATCGAAAGCGACGATTAGACTCCTGGTTGTTTTCCATTTTTTCTTTTATCGTTTAAGTGTTTGCTTATTGGATTGTATTAAAATAAGAATAATTTTCATGCCTCCTCTGATTTGATTTTATTCCACATAAATCCTTTCTTGCATATTTAATGAAACATGTATGAAATTATTTGCAACTAATCAAACGATGCGTTTGTAAGTATGATACTGATTTACTGCCTGTTCAACGATATCGCAAGAAAATCCAAGCTATCGAAAGCCAGTCGTTCGATTTCGATTCAAATTGAATTCAACGATGTCGATAGTGCCCGTTCGCATATCAGCTGATCTTTCTTATGCGCCAGATAGGAATTATCAATATATTTAGCCGATTTCTTTAAAATTTAAAAATAATTCTACTAATTTGCATAAGAAAAAATGCATTCAACAAAATAGTAGCACAACAACGCCCTGTTATCATTATTTTCTTTTACAACTACATTCACTCCATAGAATGAATATAAACCAATAATCACAACAAAAATGTTCAGGAATATTTTAATTTATATTTTATGTCTATTGTGTAAGAATAAAAAAAATATTAGTGATAAATCAATATTTTTGTCAACTTTATTGGCTTCTTGCGAGTTAAATTTTACCAGTCGAAAGCAAAAGAGCAAGTGAGTGGTTTTGACATTTGAGTTCGTATTGTTGATAGTCTTGTCTACGTAGCTGATTTATATTTTATATGAAAACACATATGTTTCCTTTCGACGTTCGAATAAATGCTCTCTGTTGATGAACCCATATTAATTTTCATTCGCTTAGAACGTCAAGTTTCGATATTGTTGAGTTAAACATGTTTGATCAATCGACTCAGATTTATTTAAATGAAGTGTTCTCCATTACCATGACGATTTTACTCAACGTTGGTTTATTTTACATGATTAAAAGTAAATAACAAGTTTAATGTTTGATCAAACCAGGAAATACGTGATTTGTGCAGTTCTCTGGTATGCACGTTGTCAATATAGCATGAATCTACAAGCATTTGTTATTTCTTTTGTCTGCAGCGGCTTTCGTGTTTGTGTGGTTATAAATTTGTTCAAGCCGAGGTTCTACTATCGGAGCAACGTACAGATTTTCGTTGGCTCCCTGCAATAAAGTCATAAATAATAAGCTAAAATAGCCTTACCTCTAAAAAAAACATATAGGACTTTAGATGCAGGTATAAACGCATGTTACTACTAAGCTTTAATGTTTACATAAGGTTCATGTATTTAAGCGATTTCGCATTATTCGTACATACATAGTTCACAACCTTCGGTTCGATTATCCAGAAACCAGAACTAATTAAAAAACAACAATCAAAAACTCAAAGTTGCGTCAGCATTAAAATCTGCTGCCCTTAAATCAGCATTAGCTTTCACAAATACTCTAGGAATGCCGTTGTAAGTCTTAACTTATTTTCAAGATTGCTACATAATTTTCTTTTTTAACTCATTAAATAATTTAAGTAATTCTCTGTTATTTAAATTTCCTTTTTCAAGATCTTAAATTTTTTACCTCTGCACAAAATCAGTACTTAAAAACAGTTCTCATACTCCTTAAAAAAAAGCACAAAAGAAAACAAAAATATAACCAAACTGACCAACAAAACAAAAGAAAATGTTAATTGCATTTGTCTTCTCCTCATCATCAGTCAGTTATTTATTTGTGAATCGTTTTAGTTTTGTGATTTTTGCCCGTTACAAAAAATGTCTTTCTTTTTTAATAAGTCTTTCTTGCTTTTCTTGGATTTGAACATTTCCCATTATAAAGTAATGGTTAATATTCATAAGACTGCGTTTGAGCATGCGTGTATACTTGTGAATAATTTTATTACATACATACATACATATGTACCTATATAATTTTTTACTCTATATAATTTAAAAAAAGGGGGAATTTGAGATTTATTAAGAAGTTTGTAACTGAGCAAATAGCTTTAAATTAAAAGTGCATGGCATTAGCAGATATCTGACTTACATTCTCAAAGCTTTAAATCCCTTAAAAATCGCCACCGACTGTAAGGATACGAGTATTTTTCTATTTTTGTTTCAGTGAAGTGTCTTAGCGATGAAGTCAATGAAAGAAATGTTTAATATTTGCACTTCATATATTCGATTCATTAACAAGTATTTATACAAAAAAAAAAAACAAAAAACCTGACTGTGACGAACTTTGAACCGTTAAATATCCTAAACACTCATTCCAAATGAAAAATCTAACGATGATTTTAAAGTACCTGTCGAATGGTGCCCATTTTGATATATGTATGTAGTTTGCCGACTTTTTATTTGTTTCGTAATAACAAACTGCGGCCATATTGAATGTTAACAACTGACACATTTTTAGCCACAAGAATCATCAAAATTGGTCCACGCGCTCGGTTTATATAGTGCCAATACCAATATATCGATACATCGATTCTTATTTATGAGTATCGGGTTTCGATACTTTTAAGAGCTATAGCCGTTTTTTAACTGTACGATATTGGCATCACTACTAGTGATGCGAAGAAGAAAAAGAAAAATTTCATAATAACAGCCTAGGCGCATTTATAAGGTGACCCCACTAAGCCAGGTGACATTTATTTGCTAACTAAGCTAAATGCCAAATTTGGATTGTGTGGGTATAAGCAAGGCCTATTTATCAGGTCAACGCAACTCTCACGATGCTTTTTGTTTTTATGGTTTGTTTTCTTGTTTGAGCTGTCAAGAGTTATTTGCACCATATACTTTAGTTCATGTTTGTGTGTGTTTCTGACAACTTAAACATAAAGTTGTTTTTTGTATTGCTGTGTTTTTGTAGAGTTGCGTTGACCTGTTAAATAGGCCTTGGGTATAAGCAAAGAATATAAATCATATAGAATGCGCATCTCATACAAGCTAAAATTTTCTATGCGGGTATTTCCAGTAGAACCCGTCAGCATACGTGCTCTCATTTTTTCTGCAGTGTATGCTGCGCTCGCATTGGTGAGAGCGAAAGCATGTGTGTATTTATGTTTGATTTTTATTATTTTGCTTTTTTACAGTCTCGTAGACAGCGTATGCAATGATCAGCGTTGCCGTTTTAGTTACTTGTAACCAAAATTGGTTACTCTTTTTCCAATGTGTACTTGTGTACTTTTTTGCATTTTGGTTACTTTTTTAACACAAAATTAACAATTTTTATATGGTATTTAAATTAGAAGAGAAGATTATTTTTATAATATTCAAATTTGTTTCACATAATTAATTTTCGCTTACGATAAAATTTTACAGCCCGTACTCGTATCTTAAAAGTTATAAAATATTTGGCATTTTGATAATTCTTAACTATGGATAGGCCCATAAAATTTAAATTTAAATAAAAAGGTCTATTTTCAATTAAATCTCACTTACGATAAATATCGAAAATAAAGCTCAATACAAATATGAAACTGAATTACAAATTTAAATGTAATAGCTTAAAAACATTGCATCCTAAACAAAAAATGTGTGTATTTCTCACTATCAAACATAAACTTGTTTAATTTTCTTCCCGTTTTTTACATTCACTGCGAATCAATAGCAGGAACAAACGTTCCCATGAAGTTCCCGATAGCAAATTTCCCCTCATGGGGAATGAAAATTTCATGGGTTCAAAAATTTCACATTTTATTCACGATAGGGGTGAATGTTTATAACGTCAAGCACTGGTGCCAGAAAATTTTACAAAAAATCTGGAAAAATTGGCAAAAAAAATCTGCAAAATTATTTAAAAAAATCGGAAAAAAATCTGCAACAATAAGAACACCTATATTTAGAACTGTTTTTCATTTTGCTTTCGAATTATTAACAGTCTTCAATTAAGGAGGAGGTTAGATGTTTGTCATGTATGCATTTTTTATTTAATTTGCGAATTAAGATAAATTATCTTGCTGTATAAAAACATATACCGATATTACAAATTCTTTAAAATAATGGGACGTATGTGTGACTGTTTATGATTTAGAGTTCGATATGTTTATATATATGTATATTCATACATCTTTGCACAGATTAGCTAGTTTCTTTTTACCATTGTTATGTGGGTGGTATGGTTACTGCAAAATTAAACGTCAAACACTACTTATTTGTTAGTGTTTCTTATGTGTATATTTCTGACAGTGGACACCATGGTTATTTCTGTTACGGAGTAAAGAAAAACATGAAATATTGATGTTACACAAGCATTTCAGAAAATCTGCAAATTTCATTTTATAATTTTTTCAATGAAAAATCAGCAAAATGCAGAGAAATCTGCAAAACTGGCAACAGTGACGACAAGCTGTAGCAGAACTCGAAGCTTTGTCGCTGTATCGTACAGTGTGACCGTTTGATCGACTACAGTGGCAAATTGCCACTTTTTCGATTGCCTTCCCTCTTTTTGTCCCCCTTTTTCTAAAGTAAATTATATAATAATACGTTAAAAATCAGAACTTTAATGTAGTTGTGTCGATTTTTTTAATGTTGCCCCTTTTTTTTGATAAATCCTCCCCTATTTGGTGCAATTTTTTGAAAAGTGTCATCGGTCACCCTGTAAGCAAATGCTATCTCTCTGCGTGTTTGCTTGCGCTTTATACTTTCCCCCGCATCAGTAACGATCTAAAAAAATTTTTAATTTTTTAGCTCAGATGCGCATTCTATATAATTTATATTCTTTGGTATAAGCCTAAAGGCAGAATTTTTTACTTTCTGTTCTGTAAGGAATCAGCTGACTCTTTTTGGTTTATATAGATCTTATACAAGCCGTTAGTTTTTTTCTTTCATTCTGTTCTGTTTCGGTTCAACCCATGATACAATAATACAGGTAATCGCGAAGCGACAGCTGTTTTGCTTGTTTCGTGATGTGATCTGCCAAATGGTGCTTATGTTTTACCAACACACGCTCACAATGTCTATTAACACTGTACTAATACAAACATGCTTTGCAAACCCAAGAGAAAACGCAAGTACATGTATATTGTTTTCTCTTGGTTGTCTCTCTTGTCAATCACAAAACAGCAATAAAAATCACTGTTGTTTTATTTGTTGTACATTTGTTGTAGATTCGCGGCTACCTGTATTAAGGTAGAAATACATAACACGCGTTTGTTCGTCGACGAATATCGTGCGCTTGAAAGCTTTACCGCATGAAAAATGGCAAGTTACACAACACGCGTTACAAACGCCTTTTCTTTCAGCTTTTATTATTCATTTTTACATTGAAAAATGATCTTGGAACATTTTCTAATCCTTTTTTGTGCAATACTGTATAGTTTTCAAACTCTTTATTAAGATTTTTCGTCATGATTCAAATTTTTTTTAATTTTTTCTTTTTTATTGTCGGCTGATTAGTTGTCAAAACAACACAACGCGTTAAAAAGTTGAAAGTTAACCAACTTTCTGCGGCAAACGCGTCAAAGAGTTTGGTATGTAACTTGTCGTATGCAAAAACACTATTTCAACTTTTTTTGACAGATGCCTACAGTTCACACGCGCACTAACGCGTGTTATGTAACTTCACCTTTATTGTATCATGGTTCAACCTGTGAAAATAAAAAAACTGTTAACTAATTGTAAGTGGCAGCATAAATAAAATAAAAACATTTCGAAATATACTGTGATTGTGCTTTAAGAATTTAAAAAATTAAATTTTTATCAGAAAAACATAAACACTATATTGAAACATAACAATGGACGATGCAAAAGTCATCAGTTTAATAGAAAACTGTGCCCGTTCTGGTCAGAAACAGCTGATAATTTATTACAGAAAAAGTAACTAGTAAAGGCCGTTTCACACTATAATACAAGTATTAATACTTTTGACGAAAATGCATCCCTAATCTAATTTCTGTATCAAAAATTTCAAAAGACAATAACAACTCAACATGTCAGAGTTGCATTTTCCACAAAAGTATTAATACTTGTATTATAGTGTGAAATGGCCTTAAGTAAGTAAGTAACACAGCACAGAGCAGCAACAGAAAGTAAGGACTAATGAAGTCTTAAGGAGCTACAGTAGCTTAGAAATAACTTAACACATAAATATTTTTTTTGTACTAAATTTCTTAAAGTGACTAATTGTGCATTCGAAATTAATGCAGTTTTTCAGAAATTATCTTATAATACAAATTAAACATACAGATGAATGGATAAATTTATTTCCTTCTTCGATATCAATATTAATTTGGTTGTTCACGATTTCTTTAAATATTATTGTTTAATGGATGCCTAGTGGATATTTTTTTATCCCGCAACGATGAACTTTGAAATGTTCAACACTGGGCATTCACTAAACAATGATTAACATAATTATTTATAAAAATGATTAAGGCTTTCTAAAGGCTTAATAAGCAAATTTTTTTATTGAAATCCTTTTTAAAAACCCTTAAAAACCCATAAGGTCTCCATATCTGTTCGAAATTTATATCGCTTAAACTTTTTTTGCGATTCTGGCACGATATGTTAGAATGTGTATTAGTTTTAGATTTGCGATATTTTGGCAATTTGTAGGCAAGAAATATCGAAATATCAATATATCGAAATATCGATATATCGAAATATCGATATATCGAAATATCGATGTTTTCAAAAAATATATATCGATACTGCTCAAAAATATCGATAAATTTATTTCATTTGCCCATCCCTACTTTCAAACATGAGACAGAGTTTTGTAGATTAAACTTACAGCCATCCCTAAACAAGGGCGGAAAGCGGAACGTTTTTTTCCGCCGAGCTTTAACGCTGAAATGTCATACCTAAACAAAAGCGGCAACGTTATGTCAAAACGATAAAACAGGGTTATGAAACCAATTAATAAAACAATCCTGGTTATTTTAACACCTGGACAGACGACATTGTTGTTTGTGATTTTGTTATTAAAATTTTGTTATTTAAATTAAAATAAAATAATTAAATTATTAATTAGTGTTTTTATGGGAATTGTTAAAATTTATGTTTAAAATTTTTAAACGCACTAATAATCCCAAAATTATTATTTTACTTATTAAGTAAAATATTTTTTATTAAAAATACATTGAAATTGATTATTGAGGGGTTTAGCTGGATCCTATGCGCATTTCACTGTTGCTAATGCAGATCATCAGGGAACCTTTACCCAAATTTCTTAGAACAACTAGAGTTATTATATTATAAACTTTCATTTACATAAATGAGAAGCCTAACAACAAATAACAAAGTTGAAACAAGAACTCAATAATCAACATGTTTTTTTATTTTCTTACTTTACCATTACTACATTGGCTGACTTTTTTTCAGCTTCAAATTGTAGTTGTAAGAGTATGTAAAAGAAAATAAATGTAAATAACAACAACAGCTATTAAAGAATAGAGTGTTGCCACACAAGTATTTTTGACCGGGTGCAGTCAAGTTAATAATTAGTGTTTTTATGGGAATTGTTAAAATTTATGTAAAATATTTTTTATTAAAAATACATTAACTTGACTGCACCCGGTCAAAAATAATTGTGTGGCAACACTCTATTCTTTAATAGCTGTTGTTGTTATTTACATTTATTTTCTTTTACATACTCTTACAACTACAATTTGAAGCTGAAAAAAAGTCAGCCAATGTAGTAATGGTAAAGTAAGAAAATAAAAAAACATGTTGATTATTGAGTTCTTGTTTCAACTTTGTTATTTGTTGTTAGGCTTCTCATTTATGTAAATGAAAGTTTATAATATAATAACTCTAGTTGTTCTAAGAAATTTGGGTAAAGGTTCCCTGATGATCTGCATTAGCAACAGTGAAATGCGCATAGGATCCAGCTAAACCCCTCAATAACCAATTTCAATGTATTTTTAATAAAAAATATTTTACTTAATAAGTAAAATAATAATTTTGGGATTATTAGTGCGTTTAAAAATTTTAAACATAAATTTTAACAATTCCCATAAAAACACTAATTATTAACTTGACTGCACCCGGTCAAAAATACTTGTGTGGCAACACTCTATTCTTTAATAGCTGTTGTTGTTATTTACATTTATTTTCTTTTACATACTCTTACAACTACAATTTGAAGCTGAAAAAAAGTCAGCCAATGTAGTAATGGTAAAGTAAGAAAATAAAAAAACATGTTGATTATTGAGTTCTTGTTTCAACTTTGTTATTTGTTGTTAGGCTTCTCATTTATTTAAATGAAAGTTTATAATATAATAACTCTAGTTGTTCTAAGAAATTTGGGTAAAGGTTCCCTGATGATCTGCATTAGCAACAGTGAAATGCGCATAGGATCCAGCTAAACCCCTCAATAATCAATTTCAATGTATTTTTAATAAAAAATATTTTACTTAATAAGTAAAATAATAATTTTGGGATTATTAGTGCGTTTAAAAATTTTAAACATAAAATAATTAAAGTTTGAAAAAATTAGTTATTTAGAAAATTTGGAAAACTTGCTTGTGTTTTCTCAAAAACCTTCAAGTCGGACAAAAAAAATCTTTTTTTCTCATTAATAATCTTTTTTTTTTGTGATTTTACTCAAAATATATTAATATGCATTGATTTTACTTAATTTAAATTCAGGAAAAATTTATTTTGTTTCAAATGAACTAAACCCTACAAGAATAATATCAGTCAATTGACCGGTCATTTGACCGGAAGTCATGTAGGTTATAATCATCATCACTTCCGATCGAATGACTAGTCAATTGACTGTCACTATTGAATTCAATGTAAAATTGTTGCAAATGTGTTAGTGAAAGAATTTTGTTTGTGAAACTAGTCATTAATTTCTTGTAGGGAACAAACGTAAAGGTAAATAACACAAAATATTTACTGAATAGAACATGTATAAGTTAAATATACATATGTATGCATAATTCATACTTTTAATGAAGGAAAGAAGAAAATGTGTCAGTACTTTAGTCAAAAGGACATTAAATAATAAAATAAAAGTATTAAATATCATATTCTTAAAAATCTTATTTTTAACAAGGAAATGTTTTAGTATTTTTAACATCCAGAAAAACTTCGAAAATAAGATAAATATTCACATGTGGTAACTCTGATGATGGCAAACAGAAGGCAATTGTTTTCTTTTGCAACTAACTTCATTGTAAAACGCGTTGTCAAAATCGGATTTTCCAATAGCAAAGCGTTGCCGTCGCGTTGCCGCCGCGTTATTTCGGTATGCTCCATACAAAATGTATTTACATGATAACTTTTGACAGCTAAAAAACGCTTGCCGCCCGTGTATAGGGATGGCTGTTACTACGTTTATACGCGCACTATTTGCAAATAAAAATATTTGGAAATAAATTAACTCACTGTTTATACAGCATAGCAAAAGTACACAAACTTGGTAACACTTCTATAGAAAGCTTACTTATGTTGACAAAAAAAATAGTGGAAATGCACAAAATATCAAATAATTATTTGTTTTTATTGTCATTATGTGCTTCTATCAATGTTTTTTGTGCAATATTTATCCATTTATTGTTATTGTTATCAAACATTTGTAAGCGTGGCAACCTTTTCCATTTTATTTGCAAATAGTGCATTAATCGTGAATAGTTTTCTGAATTAGTAAGTCGCAATAAAAACAATAATATGGCAACAATTTACAGTTTTATTTGCAAATAAGCCCTGCGTATAAACGTAGTATGTTACGAATCTGGATGTTCTCGTTTACGGGCATAAAATTTAAAATTCTACTCTCGGTTCTTGCGTGTGTGCACACTGGACGATAACATGAAAAGTTTTATTTTTGAGTAGATTAAAAGAAAAACTTTTAAGATTTCAAGTAGATTTTCCCATACATTATTGCATACGTTCATAAAATAAATATATGCATGTTTGTATTGGTGAGAAAAATGAGAGTAAAATACAGTTCCACTTGAAGAAAAGTTTTGTAATTTGAAGTACATGCTATGGCTATTAATTGTTTGAATATTTTTTGTAAATAAGCAGTTTAATAAAAATTTAAGTAAAAAGTAAAACACCTAATAATCCATTCAATAATGTAGTGTATAAATTCCAAATTAAATTTATTCGCAGCGCTGCGAAAATAATTATAATGCCTTTTTAAACTATCTTTCCTATTATTTTTCAATGTTTCATAGCATAAAATACATTGCATATTGTCAAAAAGGAATTTTTTAACAAAAAATATTTCTTAGCTTCCATAATTATTTTTAGTTTTTTTTTTTTTTGCTGTAGAAATTTATTAAATTTGAACTTTAATTTCGTTCTGTGTGCTGAAAAAAACTAAACAAAAAACTAGGAAAAAATTAATACCGAGTAAAAAAAGACACTCCAAAAAAGTCATGAAAATGTAGAGTTTGCGATCTGGAAGTAGTGCAAATTTCGATCCGATGTAATGATTTTTACATAGGGTTGTCATTGCAAGAAGTTCTCTTTTTCGATGTCTAGTCACCGAATTGGAAGCGATTTTAAGAAAAATTTAATTTTTTGTGTTCTATGATAATATTTTCATCTAGGAAAAATGGTTAAGAGATACTTATTTTAACAATTACTTTCTTTTTATAGGAACTTAAACGCGAAACAGTATTTTCATGTAAGTTTAAGCAAATAACTTCAAAATTTTAGACCAAAATTAGTTCATAAGTTTCGTGAAAAAATCGATTTTTTTAAAATTCTGGTGAGTAATTTCTAAAACTATAGAGGAATTACAAGGTTTTGTATGACTAAAGTAAACTTCTACTTGGTTTTCTGCTAACTATCGGCAAATTAAAAATATTGATTTTTTGGAAGCAATGAAAATGTACTTCCCCTAGAATGACTTCCAATTTTTTTTACTGGGTACAAGAGGGCACCACTTAATTCGTCGCTTGCTCAGTCACAGGGTATACCAGAGATTACACGAGACGGAAGAAAATTTGTGTTTTCGGATTTCTCGCTCACTCTGTCACTGCGTCTTCTTTAAACTTCTTTCGTGGTGGAATTTTGTAGCTTAATTTCAATTTATACTTTGTAACCTCATTCGCTTGACGATTTCTGTAAATAAATGATAAAAATTTAAATTTTTCAATGAAAATGCTTAAAGTTAAATCAGGAATCATTTGCAAACAAATTTTAATAACTTTTTAATACAAATAATCTTTTTCACATTCGGTTTTTTTAATTAAATGCAACAAATTCTTCAATTTAATTTTTTAAATGTGTATGTACGTATGTATGTATGTATGTATGTACAAGTGTTTATTTCACAAAGTACACATTTTCTCTTGTTTGTTTTGATTTTTTTGGTAACATTTTAATAATAAATATACTGCAGTTGTCCCTTTATCGCAGAATCTGCGCGACAAATGATTTTAGCTTTTTTCATAAGTCACTTTCTTCAACTCTGGTCTACTTTGTGGCTCAGTGACGACTAAATGATAGAGCATAAGCATGTATGTATGTGATTTTCATCTGCACAATTGTGCTATGGCTTACGGGTTACTGCTCTTTTGTCTTTTAAAATAGCTTGGACATAATCTAAGTAAGGCAGAGACAGCTAGCTTTCTTTACCAGGAGATACAAAACATCTAAATTTAAGCTACACATGATTGAAGGTCAAAAGGGCGAGTGGGGCTCAATACCTGGAGGTTTTAAGATGTCATGGAAAAGAAAAAGAGTGGCCTAGGAAGCAACCCAACTCTCAAGAGTGATAAATTGAATTTACACAACGGATGCCAATCAGAGGTGCCACAGGAAGCATGGATTTTTCGAAGCGAACCTATTAACACAGAGACTAACGAACTGTACAAAAATCCTAAGTGAGGTTGATTGTGGTGGATGTGTTAAATTTTATAGATCCGTTGAAACCTAAAAGGAGGACTTTTGTGTTCCATCATATATTATATACCGAGGTTGTGCCGTCTTTTACAACAGGTCAAATATGGACGTAGGCACATGCGCTGTAGCACAAAGTATACAGAGGTGAAGAAAGTGAGTGATGAAAAAAGCTAAAATCAGCTACGACACGGGTTCGGTGAGAAAGGGACAACTGTAGTATATTTGTTATTAAGTTGCTAACCATATAATCAAAACAAACAAGAAAAATGTGTACTTTGTGAAATAACCAACAGGACATTTTTACAAAATTAAATGAAAGATTTTGTAGTGTTGAACTAGAAAACTTAATGTGTTAAATGTTATTAGTGGTAAAAAAGTGATTAAAATTAGTTTCCACATAATTACAGACATCATTTTAAGCATTTTCATTAAAAAATATTAGTTTTTACCATTTACTTCCAAAAAGCATATAGCGAATAATACCACAAAGAATAAAATGAAAATACATTTGAACGAGTGAACATTTGTACAAAATTAAATTAAGGAATTTATTGTGTTGAATTAAAAAACTGAATGTGAAAATGTTTATTAGTATTAAAAAAGTTATTAAGATTTGTTTTCAAATGATTCCTGATTTAACTTTGAGCTTTTTAGTTCATAAATGTTAATTTTAACATTTTAATTGCAAAAATCTCATAGCGAATGTGGACTCAAAGAATAAAATACAAAAACGTTAAACCAATGCAACTACGAAAGAAGCTTAAAGAAGACACGGGTTCGGTGTGAGTGCGAAATCCGAAAACACAAATTATCTTCCGTCTCGTGTCACCTCTGTGTACTTTGTGGCTGTAGCCTATATAGAGAAAACTAATGATAGTAAGACATTCAGACTTTGCGAAAGATTCTAATATTTTTCAGGTTAAAATTCTAGCGAACACCGAGAATTTAATCGAAGGTGAAGATGCTATCCTCTATATCGAAACTTTAAAGCCTTTAAGAGGGCAATATGTCAGTTCGAGACTAGTTAGCGACTGAAAATGGGCTTTGCATATTTTTTAGGATGTGGCTAATTTAAGAAGCTTGTATACGGAAAAGTTCAGTGAAAATAAAAGTTATCTAAAACAAGGCCAGAGGAAATCAGGCTTTTCTAAAAACAAACAGAACTACGCACTAAAATGATAAAATATAAAAAGGGGAGCTAAAAATTACTAAATTGCAGTCGAATATTTATTGATTTAGAAAAACTTTGCAGTCTACGATGAGACTTAGTCAAAATGAGTTTCCTATGGTAAATAGCTCCCCTATTCAATATTCATCTGTAATATAAATTTGGAATCAAAAAAATTATTTTTTCTCGTTTTCAGTTGAAAACAAATGTCCTGCTATTAAAGTTTGCAGCGTCAACGCATTTTGGCGGCAGTTTTAAACAGACGAAAAAAGTGCAGGGGAGGAGACTTATGCCCTAATTCTGTTCGACGAATGTATCGTCTTGTCTATGGACGAAAAAAAGAAGCAGTTTTGATTCTTTAAAACAAATATAATTTATTGTCTGTGCTAGAAGGTTCGTGTATTTGCTTTATGATTTTGTTCTAAACATTATATCCAACACATATTTTTTCATGTATTTTTCAAACTATTGTATAATATTTTAATTTAAGTTTTATGTTTTGAAAACATGGCAATAATATTTTTATTTTTCATTATCAAGGACAAAAACCATTTTTGAAGAAAATAATTTAGAGACTTCAAAGACAAGAACTCAGAAGCATTTTCAAACAAATACGTCCTAAATCTTCTTACTGAATTAGGGCATTAAAATAGAATATAAAAAAATTTTAAATTTTTTAAAAATAATTATCATTGTTATTTATACTACTTTATGTAATAAACAATGCTTAGATGTTTAATGAATTAGTAATGTGTAAAATTTCTAAGATTCTGTTACAGAATAGTAAAAGGACAGGCCAGGGTAGATACTTTTTTACTGGTAAACATGAAGTTTTGACTAAACTAAGCTAATTTAGGTGTTGTAACTTATTAGTAACAAAGTATGCTTTATTTATTACTAAATATGTTTGATATTTCCGCAAAATTTACAAGTAATATATGATTTTTTGATGACGCCGTCGATAGTGCCTCTTAACGTAGAATGACTTATATTTATTTATTGTATCTTCAAGAAATTAACTAACAAGAAGTAATCAAATCTTAAACCTAAACATAATTATTATGCTCGACCAGTATCGCACATAATCTTAGAGATAGTAATTAATTATACATAAATGTCATATTAAGCACAAAATTATTTTCAAGTATTATTTGCAGCGTTGCGTATAAGAGCCCTTGCGTCCCGCTTTTTTAAGCGGATGTGTCCAGAAAAGTTCAAAATATTACGAGCAAGCGGATTAGGATGTGACTCGAGTTTTGTTAAATATTTGCCTGTGTATTTTCTAATTTCTTCAGTCACTAGTGGCATTTTAAATCACGATGTATACTTGATGTTTTGATGGAGCCGATGTTATCAAACGTAAGATTTTGTTTTGCCTTCATTGGATTTTCTCAACGTTTGAAGCTGAAGCTGTGCCCCATAGCTGAATTCCATAGCACAATATTGGCTTCAAAAGCGACTTGCATATCAAAAGTTTGCAATATATTTGAGTTAATTTAAGCTTCACTTGAGTTAATATAGAGTCAATATGATGTTTCCATGTAAGCCTTCGATCAAGGTGTATACAAAGGTATTTCACTTGAGAATGTTGAGGAATACTTTTATTGTTGATTCGAATGGGGGAACGAGTATCTCTTCTTAGGGTAAACGTTATATGGACAAACTTTTGTTCATTTACTTTAATTCTCCATAAGTTTAACCATATTTCAAGCTGGGTAATATGTTCTTGAAGATTGCGGGATGCCTCATCGGAATTTTGTGCATACTCATACAGGCTGTATCATCGGCAAATGTAGAAGTGTGGATATTATTGCTCAAAGGCATATCACAAGTATATATTAAATACAAAACTGGCCTCAGAATACTACCCTGAGGCACACCGGAAGAAGCTTTTGTATATTTATTGGAAAGTATGTCTTCGATTTTAAAATTAGGCCTTCGAGCCATGCTTTATCAAATGCCTGAGAAACATCAACAAAGAGAGCTGAACAATACTTCTTTTCTGCAAATATTCTTAAAACTTGGGCCAATCTATGCGTTTGTTGAATGGTGCTATGCTGACTTCTCAAACCAAATTGATGGTCCGGGATGCACCCATTATCAGCTAAAATTTGGGACAATTTAATTATGAGCAGCTTTTCGAAAAGCTTTGAGATTGTTGATAGTAAGCTTATAGGCCTATATGACTCAGCTTTGGAATCATTTTGATCTTGGCAAGTTTCCAGTTATGTGGAAAATGCTACATTCGTAAAATGACATTAAAAATAAATAGCAAGATTGTTGTTGATATTTTTGGCCAAGTCAATTTTTGTGAAGAAGATATCTTTATTAAAGATTTGTTGTAAAACAAATTCGTTAACCATGCATATATATATGTATATATATATGCATATATACATATATATATTTTACATAATGGAAATATAATAATCAACATATATTGTAAGCAAGGTTGGAAACCGAAAAAAATAACGGTATCGGTATTGATACCGGTACAATTATTTTTTAAATTTCGGTATGGGTATCGGTAGCGGTATCGGTATTTTTTTTATTTCGGTATCGGTATTACCGGTACATACCGTTATCGAGTTTATAATACCGGTATACCGATATTACTGATAAATTTATTATTTCAGGCAGTGGACATTACAAAAAATCTTTTTTTATTAAATTACTTCAAAAAGGGAGTATTTTTACATTAACATACATATGTACTCGTATAAAAGCATATTAACTTATTTGTTTCTATATATGTACATATGCATGTTTTTATACTATTATTAAAAAATAATTTATTAAAAAAGTGAAACAAGGAGACTGCAGTTTATATATGTATATAAAGTATACATTTTGGTTAATTAAACCAAATAGTAAAAATAAAAGTTTTGTCTATACTGATATATTACACTGTGTGACAAATTTTGATGAAATCGAAATACCTGGAACGTGTTACTATTTTTCTGCTAGGTATTGTCGAGTATAACAATACAAATTGTATTTGAAATTTTCCAGACACCTCCAAAATCTTGAGTTAAGGGTAAAAACCGGTTTTTCGTACCCGTAGACACTCATCAACCTCCAACTAAGTTAAATATCAACCGATTTTAAATTTATAAAAGGATACAGAAAGAAGAGACTAAGATTTTTTGAACCATATAGATATATCTTGTTTCAGTAAATTTCAAATATGTCTTTTTTTTTCACCAAATATGATTTTTTCGGGTTTTTTCGACACTTTTCTACTTTGGACACGTTCTTAGGCAATATTTTTGTACTGGATCTATATTGTTTATAACTTTGTTTATAAAACATAATTGAATAAGAGTAATTCACAGGACTGTTTTAAATATTTTGTTAGAAGACTTTTTTTTTAAATACCTGTATGATGTATTTCGCGTTTTATTTATACGCTTTCGGGGTAAATAAACTTCCAGGATGATGAAAGTACAATTTAATAGATGTGTATAAACACAGAGTACAAAATTGGTACAACAGTGGTCGCCAACATTTTTTCCTTCATTTTAAAAGTACTTTTCTTCACCTCAAGAGAGGAATCTTTAACTTCAAATATAAAAGTTTAGAAGTTTTTTCTCTACCAACCTTATATATTACGGTGAAGTGTGTAAACAAGACCAAGACCAAAGAAAGAAAGTCAATTGAAATATATCTTTGCAATTTTTTCACATATTACGGTTTACAGCTCAACTAATTTGGATTGAAACTGAAACAACTTAACTTTTAAACAACTGTTTTTTTGGTATTCTTAATATCAACTAATTTTAGTTGGCTTCGAAACAATGCACGAAAAACAAAGGTTCTTATCTATGCTATATGTTTTGAAACCATAGTATCCATTACAAAACATTTTAAATATTTTTAGTTTTGGCCTTGCTATTTTTTCTTGAGATTCTGTGTTTTATGAACATTGCAATAATATCTCTCATTTTTTCACATATAAGACGTTTAATTTCCGTAGAATAAATAATATTAAAGCCCGTCTGCGGATAGGATGTAGTGGCATGTTCAGCAGCCTGTTTAATATTTTCGTTAAGATTGGCAATTTTAAATTCAATATCATCAGATGATCTTAGCTGAATGTTATCTACGCAGTGATACTATTTGAATCCTATGATATTTTTTGAATCCTATCACATATGAGTTAGCTAAATCACTCCTTATTGGGTTGAAAATTGTAACTATTATAGGAGAGTGATCGGAGGACAGATCTAAAGAGGCCTCCGTGTGAATTAAGTCCCTATGGATATTTTTCATGACGCCAAAATTTATAACAACTGAAATTTTTCGTACGTCCCTAGGCCAGTAAGTAGACTACTCACTCTAAATGACATCTAAGCCCATTTTTGAAATTGTATTAAACAACGCTCGACATCTAGGTGTAACAAGCCCCAGTACGTTTGTTTTGCATTGTAGTCACCACGAAACAAGATCCAAGCGATTTGTAGAACTTCTCATACTGATCTTCGGTAACTGAAGTCTGGGAGGCGAGTAAATTGATGATTTCACGAAATTCGCACAAAAATTTTCTATTCGTTGCTTGCATATATTCTTCACTAACGTTGTCAAGGACAAAGTGCTTGAGTCTTGACTTTATTAGAATTGCTGATCCACCGCATGCTCTCCCTCTCGTGACCTTTGAATCATATATAGTATAGCCATTTATTTTAAAGCAGCTTATCGAAGTCAAATGAGTCTCAGAAACCAACATTATATCAATATTTTTTTCCATGAGGAAGTGTTCAAGCTCATTTTTATGTTGGCGAATGCCGTTTGCGTTCCAGAAACATATTTTTAACATGTTCATGGCTTGTTGACTAATGCTTGAAGCAGAGTATTCTGCATTCTCAGCATTTCTTGCATCATGGTAGTCATATTTGTTGTAAAGTTATTTATAGTTAGCACCAGATTCTCAATAGTAGCTTCAAGGAGACTAAAGTTAAGGCTTGAGTTTGCATTTTTTAAATTATTTAGCTTTGGAACATTTTGTGTGGGAATAGAACTAGTCTTAGCAGCATCAGAATACGATACACGTGAAGTAACTGGTTGGCTAGTTTCAGTAAGCGTAAATTAGTGAGCATATTTAAACGATACACATCATTTATTTTTACAATAATGAGCGAATTAACTAGTTTTTTCATTTATTCATGTAGCGAAAAATTTCTTGTGGGCGATTAATAAAGTTATAGCATGAGTAAATATTAGCGGCCTTATGTATAAGCAAAAACTGGCATGAAGTTAGCAAAAGTGGCAAAATTGAACGTAATCTTAAAGAGTTTTGCCATGAAACTTCACATTAAAAATCACGCTAGGAATTAGAGGTGGGTTAAAATTAGACAATGCGACCATTTTTAATGTCAAATTGTATCGAGGAACTCGTTAACAACTAATTAAATTTCGTCACTTATGCTAACTTCATGCCAATTTTTGCTTATACATAGGGCCGTAGGTATTATTACTCTTGTCGAATATTTTAGTTCGACTTTAATTTATTGGAATAGAATTTTACAAAAAGATCTAAAGATCACACGATTGCCGCAATGCACCAATTATGGCTCCATTTTATATGTCAACCGCGTGATTTCACAATTTATTGCCTCATACGACAATCGAGAACAATATTGTCCTGATTTGGCGTAGTGAAATGCAACTCTGGTGGAGCAATCGTGTGAACGGTTGATAGACAATCATGCCCCAATAAAAATGTTAAAAATTTACCAATATTTATTGTGATCTCGAGCAGCAACCAAAGTAGCCAATACGCGACAATTTCTTAAATTAATTTCTTTTTTCATGTGCGACAAGTGTTTTCGTAAGTAAGTTTACTTACTTTCTATGTAATTATAATTTATTTGAAACGTTAACATGGAACTGTGAGTCAATCTTTAACCCATATATTTAGTTTTTATTCGTTTAAAAAACCGAAAATCGCCTTTCATTTGTATATTTAATGATAAAAAAATATACATAGCAGAGGCAATTTTATTTCTTTTAAACGAATAAACCATTTTCACGTACAAAAAAAATTAAAAAAAAATTATTTCTTTAAAAAAAAATATTTGCACCTAAAACAAAACAAACTAAAAACTACCACAACAGCTGTTTGTTTGTGTTGCCGCAAGTTAGAACAGTCGTATGACTGGGCTGCGGCAATTATTGCCCCAAATTCATTCTTCGTCATTCTGCGGCAATCAAATTTTCATAAAATGGGGCAATCATGTAACTGCATCGTATTTGGTTGGGACAATTTTATTATTATGCACTATTTCAACACAATAAAAATTGGGTCAGATTGATGTATTTGCGGCAATTGTGTGATCCTAGCTTAATTCACAACGCAACTCATTAAAATACTCGTAACTAAGTTTTAAATGTACAACTCCTATTTAGACAAAATATATTCTAAGGGTTTAATTCATAAAAAATATTTTGGTTTTATAAAAGGTTTATTTATCAAATTTCCATAGATAATTTGTTTTATTAACCGCTTATAAAACAGGCATATTTTTTATGAATAAGGCAGCAAGAATTTGTATAATTAATATTTTGACATTATAATTTCTAAGTACAATGCTCATATGGATGTAGGTATGTATATAGAATATACGTATTTGTTTTTAGTTTGTGTTTGGTAATTAATGCTTTAATTACGTTTCTATCTGATACTATACTATAGTCTGTTTTGTTAAAAATATGTAATAACAATTTGCAATATTCACAAAATGTTCATGTTTATGTTTTTTGTTTTTAAAAATAATACATTTTCAGCGTACACTGAAAGAATTTTCGGCATAAATTCTATGAATTTCGACATTAATCTAATGAAAAATTCATTAAAATGCAACCAACGTCACGCTTCGTTGGATTAATGAAAACGGTTTCGTCAAAATTATTTTATTGAAAACTTCATCAAATTTATTTAACAGTTTAATTAATGCAGTGCTATAACTTCATCGAAACAATAAAATGATTTCATGAAAATAATGAAATAACTTAAATATAAAGGGGTTTCTTAATCCCAATCAAAGGTGGTTTGGCTGTTTTAAATCGTTAATATGGCCCCAAACCAAAAAACTCAAAATGTATCACTAGTACTAATTGTCTTGAATGTACCTGTGCTATGACTATACTAAAATATTTATTTGATGGAAGAAAATTAAACAAACACAAGAATTAAAATTTTTTTATAAAAAATGGATATACAAACTAGTTGAGCTACATAATGTGAATTCACACTAAGAAGTTTATGATGTCAGGGGTCTACTCTGTATTTCGCAACGAAAGAAAATGCTTTCGAATTTGTATGTTATTAGTATTGCAATTCAAAAGCAATTGCTTTCGTTTCGAATTATAGAGTAGACCCAGTGTGCACACTTCTACCGATATTCGGTAGATTCTACCGAATATGTTTGTGAATTTAACGATCTACCAATTCTACCGAACAAGGCCGAATATTGAACGAACATTTTGATTAACAATGATGCTACAAGATCAAGTTGATCACACATACGGAAAATTAATCACATGTATGTTCTAAAATGTGAAAAGCTTTCCGCGGAGAAGAGAATATGTTTAACGAATTGTTATTTAGTAATTTAAAACAATATATTTGTAAATTGGATATTTTGCCACATAGCAGAGCGGCCGCACAGCGGTCATATTCTGCCATGAAAATCATTAAAACAGAACATAGAATTGTGCCTTGGGGTTGAAATATTTATTCCTCACAATGATTTAATAATTTTTGCACAAAAGTTTAAATTCATAGATGGATCTTACATATAATCTTTGTAGTAGCAAATGTTTTTCAAATAAAAGTTATTTTAGTAGCTGTATAAAACCTATGTACAAAAACTGAATTCCTGTTATTTATGTATATTAAATTATGTATGCATAGCATATCTATATAAGGGGTAAGGGCAAATAACTGGGGATGACACTTTTTTTTCTTGGAAATGCTTCATTGTTTCTGGCAGTTTAGTTTCCAATCACATGCGAAGTTTTAAATGCGCTTTTGGAACCTGTTTAGTTTGATACTTCTTGCACTTACTCTTTATATATATGTAAGTACATATATTTTGTTATTTTTTATGTTTCTTTGAATTGTTATTTTTTATGTTTCTTTGAGTAAAAAATATTTTCTACCAAATTTCATTCAACTCTACCAATTTTTTGTCGATTCTACCGAATTAAAAAAAAATTAAGTGTGCACACTGAGTAGACCCCCTGTTTTTCTTAATTCCCTTTTGAAGTTGCTATCAAAAATTCCTTGCATTCATACGATTGCTCTTTTTCCACATCTAATTTTACTTCTCTCCAGCCATATAGACAATAAGCTAAAAGAGTAACAAATAACCAGAGTTGCCGATTTCTGGGTAATTATCCAAAAATGGGACAAAAAATATTTTCTTGAACTATTTTTGGACCATACAATTTTTTTGTATAATTTTTGTGTAATTTCGACACCAACATTATACAGAAGCAAATTATTTAATTAAATATCTTTATTTCATTTAAAAAGAATTTTACTCTGTAAATTTACTAATTAACATTTGTATAATCTTTTAATGTTTTTGTTTGACTATACGTGTCTTGGAGATGATATTTTTCTCTTATATTCGAACTGTTCAGTAGAACAATTTTCCAGCAAGTTTAAATTAAAAAAAAAACATGAAGAATACGTTGTCATCTGGTACCATCTTGTCAATATTTTTTGCATATGAAGGTATAGGTCAATATTGAGGGGACCATTTTGAACCAACTAAAAATATGTTGAAAATGTAATATTAGAATAGAAAATTGCAATATATCGCATACAGTAATACCTAATTTACATTAAGCATTTTTTCACAAAATTAGTTGCATGAAAATTTTTTTTTTTATTAACAGAAGGCCGGAAAAACAAATCAGATATAAAAAGTTGCTGAAAATACTTCAGAGATTTATGTCACGTTATTTTTTTCAATCATCCTCTTATATAGCGCTGCAATTACCGAAAAGAAAAAGTTTCGTTGTTGACATAACGGTATCTTTATTAACACTGGCCGATATAACAGCAATATTCTCAGTGCATACGTATTGGTGAATTATTGTTCAAAAAAGAGAAACTGGTACGAAATTAAAGTCACAATATCTTGAAAAGTTAAATCGATTATGACGACCATAAAATGGGCATAATTTACGAAACAAATTTCTCACACAGCACAAATTTTTATAATAAAATTCAATGATTTGAAAGTGTTGTTCGCTTGTAAGTGTATTCATGGTGAAATGGGAAACCTTACTGAGCATTTTTGGAATTGTCACAAGTAACTAATCTTTTTTTGCAATAAAAAAATTTACACTGAAAAAACAAATAGTACAAAAATCACTCGATATGTATTCTTTTATAAAATCAGTACTTTTTATTAAACACAAAACTTGTTTCGTGTAAGTTATAACATTTTGGATAATTTTGAATGTTTTTCTGTGTAAAATTGAATTTAGATTCCGGCAACACTGCAAATAACAACAATATAGAAAAGTAACGTTAAACGTAACAACAACAACAACAACAAGTAGAAGAGTGTAAAAAGATATATGAAAAAACCCATGGAAAACAGAAAACAAGTAATTTTTGCTACCCCTCTTTCTTCTATACACCGTTTGCTAACAAACCAAAAATGACGCAGTAAAATGAACTTCATAAAAGTCACCGTGTGAATCCTGTGCATTGTTGCCATTTTGGCATTTTTGCTGCCAGATCTGGCATTTTCATTTCCCGAAAAGCATTTAACTTTTAAAAAACTCTGCCAAATGCTTTTTTGCAGAATTTGCTTAAAATAAAAAATGTTAATTTGTTAAATTTTTTTTCAGTGTAGAGAATAATTCCTTTTTAAGGCTAATTTTTTTCACAATTATGTGTTTCCTACTTAATGTAGATACAATGAATACCTATGTATTATATACATATAATGTGACCATCCATCCCGCTTTCGGCGCGACAGTCCCGACTTTCGGTTCACCGTCCCGGAGTCCCAGAAGGAAAATGGGAAATGGGAATTTGTCCCATAATATAATAGCATAATATACATGTTTGAAAATGTAAAAAAGTTAAAAATTTTTGTTCCGTACGTTATTATTGCGGTGTCCCGGTCTGTGTCCCGCTTTGAGTTACTAAAAAAATGGTCACGCTAATTATATACTATGTATTATATATAAGGATATGTGTGTATATGGAGCCCTATTTTCAATTATCAGTAAGCGACAAAAATTAAAGTTTTCGGAAGATGGTTTTTATAGTATTGAAATCTGTTTTACGTCATACATAAGTTGTCGCTTCCGATAAAATTTTACAGCCTGTATTTTAAAAGATATCAAACA
The DNA here is from genome assembly GCA_944452675.1 of Tachina lurida. NCBI lineage: Eukaryota > Metazoa > Arthropoda > Insecta > Diptera > Tachinidae > Tachina > Tachina lurida. The sequence goes on from OX101754.1 coordinate 42,315,218, forward strand.
TTTCAACATTTTGATAATTCTTGACTATGAGTGGGCTATTATTTTAATTTCAATTAAAAATTTTATTTCTTACAACATCTTGCTTACAATTAAACCGAAAATAGGTCTCGATATGCATACATACCCAGCCAGGATTTTTTGAAATTTTCAATCAAATTCGAGTAATTTTTGACTCCTCTGCGCGATTAAAAAGCTAGAATATGCGCTCATTTTCGGATCATAAATTATACTTTTGTCGGTAGAAAAACGTGACTACCTGCGACTCCTCTTAATAAATCATTTATGAGTCTTTTTCTATATTGACCCTTTTCTAATAGTATTTAAAGTCTTTTTAGAATCGTTTTCTGATAATTTATTAGTCGTATTTCGCTTCATTTTTTACTCTTTTCCGAATTGTCTTTCAGCAATGTTTCTAATCGCTTACGAGTCATATTAGAGAAATTTATCAATCTGTTTGTCATTTATGACTATAATTTGAGTAATTTATCAGTCGCATTTCTAATCGTATTTGTCTCTTCTTCTATTTCATACATTTTGTAAACAAAAATAAGCTGAAAGAAAATAAAACAAAAATCCGAGAGCAGTTGAAGTTACTGCCGTTTATTTTATTATGGCCTTTGTTAATTTGACAGCGATTTTCCCGAAGTTGCAAACTTATTCTGTTTCATCATTTCATATTCGATTTAATTTTTATAAATGAAAAAAATTTAATTATCAATTCAGTTCTTGTTGTTCCTTCATAGTGAACAGACGTAATAGCGGAATTTTTCTTACATACAAACTAAACAAAAAAAAAGCATACAAAAAATATTCGTAGTACATATTAAATTTGATAAATAAGCCTTTTTTTGCTTTGATAATATTTTTACATATAGAAATAACAAAAACAAAAAAAACCGTAAACAAAGAAACATTCAAAGTACCCTTGAGGAATACTCTATATGAGTACCCCAAAGGAAAAATATAGTGAAGTGAGTTCTAACGGCAGAAATGCCTATTTTACTGTGAGTTTTGATGCTCATAATGATAACAATAAAAATAAAATATCTGATAATAGACTTGCTGTGAGTTCTGAAGCTCTTAATAAAAATAAAAAATCTGATAATAGACTTTTTCTAACGGCAAAACCACAGTTTCGTCAGCGATCAACTTCGCTTTGTCCAATGTCAACTAGTGAATCGTTGACAATATTGCCTAGTACTTCTACATTTAACTCAGCGATTTCATCCGCTTCGGACTCGTGGTCATCACTTAAACAAGTTGTCACTGAAGATAAGAGCAGCACAAACCCAAGGTCCAAGTCGGAATGGACAGATACATTACAATTTTAAAGCGCGGGCGAAGCCCAAATTCTACTAAAATTGCATCTGCTCCAAAGATGTCTAGGGATAACAGCGCATCCTCTACTAATCGGCAAAACCGTTTTAAAATATTGCAAGATGACAATGACAAACCCGCTGAATCTGCGAACAAAACCTCTAAACCGCCACCAATCTATTTAAGAGAAAAAAACTCAAACGCTCTTATTAAAAAATTAATTTCGGTCATTGGTGAGAATAAATTCCACATTGTTCCAATAAAACGTGGTAATATTAATGAAACGAAAATTCAAATTTATGAAGAAAAAGATTTTCGCAAAATGGTTTATGAATTTGAAAAAAGTAAAACAAATTTCTACACATATCAGCTCAAGAGTGCTAAAGGTATGCAGATTGTGTTGAAGGGCATAGATTCCTATGTTGCTCCCGAAGAAGTAAAAGATGCTCTCGTCCAAAGGGTTTTAAAGTAAAAAATGTATCTAACATAATAAATAGGGAAAAGATCCCTCAACCCCTATTTCGCGTTGAAATTGAGCCAAATGATATAAAATTGAAAAAAAAAAATGAGACCCATCCAATATATAATTTAAGATATCTCTTATATCGAAAAATAACCGTTGAAGAACCACACAAGCGTTCAGGACCCGTACAGTGCCATAATTGTCAAGAATATGGACATACTAAAACTTACTGCAAATTACCTACTGTTTGTGTTGTGTGCGGCGAATTACACGGCACTGCTAGTTGCAATAAACCAAAAGATCAAAGTGGCAAAAAATGTAGTAATTGTGGAGAAAATCACACCGCTAACTACAGAGGTTGTCCTGTGTACTCTTTCGTCAAACAGACTATGAGGCAAAGACCTAAATTGGCCCCACTCCAATCACCAAACGCTTTATCAGCCACTATTGCGCAAGTGAGCCAACCAGTTAGTTCCCGTGTATCGTATGCAGATGCTGCTAAAACAAATGCTATTCATACAAATATGTTTCACCACCAAATAATTCAACAAATACAAACTCGAACTTTAATTTCAATCGCCTTGAAGCTACTATTGATAATCTGGTGCAAACTATAAATAATTTTACAACAAATATGACTAGCATGATGCAAGAAATGCTGCGAATGCAGAATACATTGCTTCAAGCTTTAGTTAACAAACCATGAACACGTTAAAAATATGTTTCTGGAACGCAAACGGCATTCGCCAACATAAAAATGAACTTCAGCACTTCCTCACGGAAAAAATATTGACATAATTTTGGTCTCTGAGACTCATTTGACTTCGAGAAGTCTTTTTAAAATTTATGGCTACACCTTATATGATTCAAAGGAGCCGAGAGGAAGAGCATGCGGTGGATCAGCAATTTTAATAAAGTCAAGACTCAAGCATTATTTTATTGACAACATTTGTGAAGAACATTTACAAGCAACGAATATTTGTGTCGAAAATTTTTGCACTAATTTTGTCATATCATCAATTTACTCTCCTCCTAGATTCGCAATTACTGAGGATCAATACGAGGATTTTTACAAATCTCTGGGCCCTTGTTTCGTAGCAGCTGGCGACTATAATGCTAAACACACGTTCTGGGGTTCGCGTCTTATTACACCCAGAGGTCGAGCGTTGTTCAATACAATCTCCAAAATGGGCTTGGATGTCATTTCGAGTGGGGAGCCCACTTATTGGCCTGCTGACATACGTAAAATTCCGGATGTAATAGATTTTGGCGTTATGAAAAATATCTCTAGGGATTTAATTCAAATTCAAGCTTCTCTAGATCTCTCGTCCGATCACTCTCCCACGATCGTTACAATTTGTAGCCCGTTAGGAAGTGATTTACCTCACCCATATGCGAATTTGATAAATCGTGTTAATTGGCTGCAATTTAAAAAATATCTTAGTAGTCATTGCACGGAAAATATTACGCTAAGAACACATGATGATATTGAATCTAACATTGCCATCCTTAATGAAAATATTAAACAGGCTGCTGAACATGCCACTACCGCCCATCCGCAGACTAGGATAAATAAAATTTATTCTACGGATATTGAACGTCTCGTAAGTGAAAAAAGAAGAGCTAGAAGAGAATGGCAACAGCACAGATCACCCCAACTTAAAATCAGATTTAAAGAGTGTACTAAACGACTCCAAGAGTTGCTTGCATTTGAAAAAACTGCATCTCTTAAAAATTATTTGGAAGGTCTTGATGTCACACCGGCGTCTAATTACTCTTTGTGGCGCGCTGCTAGAAAGCTAAAAACACCAGTTGAGTTTAAACCACCTCTGCGCACATCTACAGGAGGTTGGGCAAGAAGCGATACTGAAAAAGGTAAAATATTTGGCGAGCATTTAAAATCCGTATTTACCCCAAACACATGTTCTGGTGCTGTTGATTTGCCAAATGTAGTTTCGCTACCCCCTCGACCAATAAAATTTAAGACGCGTGATGTACAAAAACTAATTGCAGAACTCAACCCGAAAAAAGCTCCGGGTATTGATGAAATTAGTAACCAGATGCTGATAATGTTGCCTCGTATAGCTATTAGAATCCTGCTATTCATTTTTAATGCCATTTTACGATTGGAGTATTATCCAAACAGCTGGAAGCTTGCCAAGGTTAAAATGATTCCAAAGCCGGGCAAAGATCTTACCAAAGCTGAGTCATATAGGCCAATAAGTTTACTGTCAACAATGTCAAAGCTTTTCGAAAAACTGCTCATGACAAAATTGTCCCCAATTCTAGTTAGTAGTGGGTGCATACCGGACCACCAATTTGGTTTTAGAAATCAGCATAGCACCATTGAACAAACTCATAGATTGGTTCAATTTATAAGAAAAACTTTTGAAGAAAAAACGTATTGCTCTGCGCTGTTCATTGACGTTTCTCAGGTATTTGATAAAGTGTGGCATGAAGGCCTAATTTTAAAATTAAAGACTTACCTACCAATAAATATTCTAAATCTGCTGGAAAGTTACATTATTGCCCGGAAGTTCACTGTTGTGGAAGGAGACTTTATGAGTACGCCTGAAATAATCTCATCCGGTGTGCCACAGGGGAGTATACTGGGGCCAGTTTTATATTTGATTTATACTTGTGATATGCCCTTGAGCAGCAATATCCATACATCTACGTTTGCCGATGATACAGCCTGCCTTAGTATGCACGAAAACCCACACGAGGCTTCCCGATATCTTCAGCAACATATTACTCAGCTAGTACTATGGTTAAAGATGTGGAGAATAAAGGTAAACGAACAGAAGTGTGCTCAGGTAACATTTACCTTAAGAAAAGACAGTTGTTCCCCCGTTACAATCAATAATCAAATTGTTCCTCAAAACTTACATGTGAAATACCTTGGTATACATCTTGATCGAAGGCTCACATGGAAATACCACATTGACTCCAAGCTAACGCAAATGAAACTTAAACTAACTCAGATACATTGGCTGGTTGGTAGAAACTCAACCCTCACCCTAGATTGTAAACTTTTAATATACAAGTCGCTCTTAAAACCTATATGGTGCTACGGAATTCAGCTATGGGGTACTGCTTCAGCTTCTAATGTCGAGAGAATCCAACGAAGGCAAAACAAAATTTTACGGTTAATAACATCGGCTCCATGGTACATAAAAAATTCAAATATACATCGTGACTTAAATATGCCACTAGTGACTGAAGAAATTGCAAAAAACGCTGGCAAATATTTAACAAAGCTCGGGTCACATCCTAATCCGCTTGCCCGTAATATTTTGAACTTTACTGGACACATCCGCCAAAAAAAGAGGGATACAAGGGCTCTTATTCACAGCACTCCAGATGGGACTTCATGAAAATTCTTTTATTTTTATAATTTTGTTTTTTTTTTGCTTTTGATTATAAATACTTATGTATGTATTCTATATAACTACTACTAAGCTTATGTCCGACACTGGTCGGGCCTAATTATATTTTTATATTTAAGATTTGAATACTTATTGTTAGTTCATATATGAAGATACAATAAATACAAAATCATGTATTAAAAAAAAAAAATATAAAAAAATATAGGCCAATAATTTTACTGTCAACAATGTCAAAGCTTTTCGAAAAACTGCTCATGACAAAATTGTCCCCAATTCTAGTTAATAGTGGGTGCATACCGGACCATCAATTTGGTTTCAGAAGTCAGCATAGCACCATTGAACAAACTCATAGATTGGTCCAATTTATAAGAAGAACATTTGAAGAAAAGAAGTATTGTTCTGCGCTGTTTATCGACGTTTCTCAGGCATTTGATAAAGTGTGGCATGAAGGCCTAATTTTAAAATTAAAAACATACCTGCCAATAAACGTTGTAAGTCTTTTGGAAAGTTACATTACTGCCCGGAAGTTTACTGTTGTGGAAGGAGACGTTATGAGCATGCCTGAAACTATCTCATCCGGTGTGCCACAGGGGAGTATACTGGGACCAGTTTTGTATTTGATTTATACTTGTGATATGCCTCTGAGCAGCAATATCCACACTTCCACATTGCTGATGATACAGCCTGCCTTAGTATGCATGAAAATCCTTACGAGGCATCCCGATATCTTCAAGAATACATTACCCAGCTGGAACTATGGTTAAACTTATGGAGAATTAAGGTAAACGAACAAAAGTGTGTTCAAGTAACATATACATCACGAAGAGATACTTGTTCACCCATTCGGATAAACAATCAAGTTGTGCCTTAACATTCTCATGTGAAATATCTTGGTATACACCTTGATCGACGCCTTACTTGAAAACACCATATTGACTCTAAGTTAACACAAATGAAACTAAAATTAACTCAGGTACATTGGCTGATTGGTAGAAATTCAACACTCAGTCTAGATTGCAAACTTTTTATATACAAGTCACTTTTGAAACGTAAATGGTGCTACGGAATTCAACTATGGGGCACTGCTTCAGCTGCCAATGTCAAGAGAATCCAAGGAAGGCAAAACAAAATTTTGCGATTAATAACATCGGCTCCATGGTATATAAAAAAATCAAATATACATGGTGATTTAAACATGCCACTAGTGATTGAAGAAATTGCAAAATATGCAGACAAATATTTAACAAAACTCGAGTCACATCCTAATCCGCTTGCTCGTAATATTTTGAACTTTACTGGACACATCCGCCTAAAAAAGAGGGATACAAGGGCTCTTATACTCAACACTCCAGATAGGACTGCTTGAAAATAATTTGTATTTTTTATTTATTTTTCCTTCCTTTTGATTATCACTACTCATGTATTATTTATAACGTCTCTAAATTTATGTCCGACAGTGGTCGGGCCTAATAATTATATTTTAGATTTAAGATTTGAATACTTATTGTTAGTTCATATTTGAAGATACAATAAATAAAAAATATGTATTAAAAAAAAAAAAAAATTAATGAACAAATAACATCAAAGTTAGTTGTAAATATTCTGACAACAACACATAGTTGAACGGAACAGCCAGCCGTTTTCGAAGGCCACTAAACCTTCCTCATCAGCGTTCTTCTGTGTTTTGTTCCACTGTGTGTGGTGTCAGTTGACTGTTGTATCACATGTAATTTGGCTTAAAAAGCGTTACGAACATTAGCCTATTCTATTCATAAGAATATAGAAACAAATACAGTTCGAAAAATAATAATTAAATTAATTAAAAAATATTTAAGTTTTTTACATTACACGTAAAGATTGACCCGTTATACTTAAAAATTACGATCAAGTAGTGTTTAATCATCTATATGCGTAAAATATGATCATAAAGTACATAATTATAATCACTTTTAAAACACCTGCGTGATTTGTTTTCGATTAATCATTTTTCAATCTTCCAGATGAATAAAATATGATAATAACTAACGGAAATAATAGTCACATTTTACACGTCTGGATGGTTAATTTTCGATTGCTATACAATTTGTTATTGTATTTTAAATCGAACTAGTTTTAGCCATTAGCGCGAATCATTTTCGAGTCCCTTTCTGATCGTGTAAGTGATTAATCATTTATTGCTCACGAATACTGATCTAAAAAGGCTCAGCAATGTGATTTTTCAAAAAACAATTTTCCAAATGCTAGATGGGATAGTACATACAAACAAACATATATGTATATGTATATAATTAATGTTTGAAAATACATAAACATTCATATCTATGCCCTGAAGGGAATGTCGATGCTGAAAATGTACTGAGTCGCTTTTGGCTTTGTCACCAGTACTACTCTCTAATCCCATACAATACTTTGTGTTATAGACATTTAGCATGTGATTGTCACTGAAAATCTAATACTAACATTAAAACAATTGACTAGGTAGTGACTACGTAGTTCTTATGGGAACATGGAGACATACCAACCACTGGTACATTTCTATAACTTACGTTCATACAAATTTACTTATACTAACAAGTTGTTGCAAAATACACCAGAAATACACCACATCTGTTTACTCTCTTTCTTTTATACTGACGAATAGAAGAGAAATTGTAGACAATGTAACTACTACTACAATTTTAATGTTGATATAGACACTTCGACCTCGTCTTACTGCAGGGTGGATAATAACAAATACATAGCTACATATACTATATGTATGTGCTATAAAAACACCTGTAAATAATAATAAACATGAAATTCAAAGCTATTTCAATCATTTTTCTTTAATTTAAATCTGGTATTATGCTTTTCTTCTGTATACTATTTTAGCAGAATTTTTTTACGGATCTAGCATTCTCTCATCATCATTTTCTGGCAACACTGATCCTGTGATATATGAAAGCTTTTATTGATGTGATAATTTCGTACTACTGGAGTACGACCGTCTTTGGCATTTTCCATTTTTTTAAAAAATACCGTTATTTTTGGACTTAGTTAAAATTTTTTTTTTTATATTTATTACTTATCAATGAAGGTAAATAAAACTGCATTGTAAAAGTGTGCAGAAAATCTTTAGTTTTCTTGAAACTATAGATTTGGGGTGTGTATTTAAACTTTAGTCTCTGAGAGTATATGTAATTATGAATATGAAATTTAGCATGCGAATTAATAAACACTACTATAAGTAACTTGCCCTGGTGTTGAATTTTTTTTTGCCATTCACATAAGGGTTAAGTAACGAGATGTTTACATACAAACAATCACACATCCAGATATGTTAACATACATACGGATATCATCGTTAAAATAGTCAGAATAGTCAGTCCACCATGATTTCAAAGCGTCTATATCCAATGAAAACTCAATTGTCGAAATTGAAATAAGAATTGTGAAGGAAAAATACACGAACTTATCTTTCGACGGATTATGTTTTAATTTGGAACGATATTCTGTCATTCAACGTCAAATTTAATTGAATATTCAAGACAACACTGAAGAAAATCGATACAAATCAATTGTGTAGGATATGTATCGGAGCTACTCTGAGTAAAAATCAATTTCGTATTGATTTTTGATACAGGGTGCTCTACAGTCGACTATGACATTTTTTTTATTTGCTTTTGAACTTATGTCTGAATTATGTCAGTCGTTGACATGATTTTCAAGAAGCCATAGTGGGGCTGTGGTAAGTAGATACAATAATTTCTTAAGACAGGTTCTCAAAGACTTAATTATTTAACGTACAAATAGAAATTTTATTTAGAATTCTATATAAAAAAATTATTTAATATTCTGCTGAAACAGAGCGATCTGGAAGTTTTAAAATCGTTGAAAGTCTTTGACTTTCAATATATTTTATTAATTTTGTTTTCAGTGGCAAATAAATTAATATCCTTAAACCTCTGACATGCATAATATTAATTTTGATCAGCTTTTTGCCCATTTAACTGTTTTTTGCATTATACTCGTAAATATTTTTTTGTCTTTTGTATATTAAACAAAAAAGTAAAGAAAAAAAAACAATCGGGATTGTATGTCTCATTTTGTCCCGGTATTTGGGTCATTTTGTGGCAGAAGACATTTCAAAAATGAATGTCAATAATTTCTTTCATTCGTTGTTGAATGTTTTCACTTACATGGGGTTTATTGCTTCTTCGTATATTAATTTAAATTTTCTTTTTTCATTTTATTCATTTTTAATTCCACTTTATTTTTTGCTGATTTATCATTTTAAATTGACTTTCGTGTCCATGGGTCTGTTTTTGGCAGAGTGCTTCTGCAGTGCAGTGCCAACATGCATCAAGTCAATAAAATTGAATTAATTGATGAAAGTAAAACGCTCATTTTCGCTGAGTGTTTATTTTAGCTGAATTTTTACTTTCAAGTCTTTATTCTTTTATGTAAGTATGCAAATATATATTTTTGAAAACTTTATAATATTCCTAAATTTTGTTTATATTTTTATGCAAGGAGTGTTTTAGAGTGCAATGCTTAAATGATTATGCAGTTGGAAAGGTTTTTGAAGATTTAAGGAATTCTTAGCTAAAAGTTTTGTTTTATTTTAAGTAGAGTTGGGCAAAATAGTTCCTTTTTGGGAATCGTTCGGAACGATCCGAAATATTAAAGGAACTAGGTCGTTCATTTCGTTCATCGTTCCTATTTTATTTTGAACAGTGAATGAACGATGAACGAGAGAACTTCTCTGTCGCTCCTAAAAAATGCAGTGTGTAATTACACATATCATGTGTAATTTTCACTTGCATGTGTAGCGCATGTGTAATTGATTTTATGTGTAATTCATGTGTAGTTTCGCTTTATATTACATTTTTGAGAAACTTCCAAAATTAAAATTTTTCCAAACCCTGATATTATCATTATCTGCTTTTAGTTTGCAACACTAAGACAATTATTTTTCCGAAACCTTTAGATTCCAAACTGAATGGCTTCAGAAAACAGAGATCAAAGGATGGCTGATCAAAATTTCAGATAGAGGAAAAGATGTATCATTTTGCAAATTATGCAATAAAAAACTAATTTGCCATAATCCAGTCCTTTCGAGACACATGGAAACAACTTCTCACAAAGCCGCTGCTTCTGCCGTAAGATCTACTTCTAATGTTTGCACTGCTTTACAAAATACTATTGCAACTAAAGTGACTATTAAAACAGCTGAATTAAAACTCGCTGGACTATTAGCTATTAACAACTTGCCATTTATACTAATATATGACTTTGTACCTGTGTTAAAATCATCAATTCCAGATTCAAATATATTGAAAGATGTAAGTCTTCACAGAACAAATGAACAAATTAGCATTAATGAAAAATATTCTAGGTCCAAGTTTTGCTCAAGATTTGTATGACAATCTAAAAAACTCGATGTTTTCTATTATAATAGATGAAACAACAAATATTAGCTCCATAAAACAAATTGTCATAACAACTATTTTTTACAATGAAAATACATCCAGTGCTCAGTATTCCTTTTTCGATTTTAAAGAATGTATATCATCTACTGCAACCGACATTTTTAATATTTTGAAACACTCTATTGAAGAAAAGGATATACCTTTTACAAATTTGGTCGGATTTGCATTCGATACTCCTAATGTAATGTTTGGACAATACAATTCGGTAGCTAAATTACTAAAAAATGAAAAATCAGATATTGTCTTGATCAAATACTCTTGCCATTTAATTCATTTGGTAGCATCAAAATCTTGTTAAAATTGCCCATTATCTTCGGGTCTTATTTGAATAGAAGCTATATTTGCCAAAAAAAAAGCTTCAAGAGTTTCAAGACTACTTCAAAACTGATGTGCATAAAATATTATCCCCGGCGATTACCATATGGCTCTCAATTCATTCATGTGTTACTCGTGTTTTAGAACAATATGAACCTTTAAGAAGTTTTTTCAGGCTTGAGGTTTTTGAAGATCCTTCAAAAATTACTAGTTCAATGCTAGACGCATTAGATAATCCAGCAACTAAAATCTATTTAGAATTTTTATCACATGCCTTATGTATTTTGGTTTCTTTTAACGAACTTTTTCAATCTGAAAAACCTATTTTATATAAAATAAAAGATGAAGTTATAAATATATTGCAGACTTATTATTCAAATTATATTAAAATATCTGAATTAAAATTAAAAAGTCTATGGGAAATTGATGAGCGTGAAGAGCATTTGTTTCTAAATTTAGAAGAAATCTATATTGGAATAGCTGCATATGAATCTTTGTCTAACTGCACTAGTACCGAAAAAAAGTTATACTTCAAAACTGTAGAGAGTTTTATATAGAAGCTATTCATCAAATAAAATTAAAATTTGATTTTTCAAATGAAATATATACAATTGTCGAAATCGTTCGTCCAAAATTTGCTCAAAACTTTCAGTTAAAGACATGAAAAATTTGATCTTAGTGTAAGTTTAGAATCAGAAGTATACTGGCCAAAAGTTTTTAGATTAAAAAATTCTTTACGTGAAAGTTTGTTTCCAAATTTACAAAAAGTAATTAAATTTCTATTAATACATATTACCATTTTCTAATGCATCAGCAGAAAGAATATTTAGTAATTTAAAAAATTGTAAAACAGATTTAAGAAATAAGTTATCTTCAGAAACAATTGCGGAATTTTTTTTTACCAAAGAAGGAATTCGGAGAAGTGAAAATGAAAACTTCGAATCTACGCAAACTATGTATAATAAGCCAAATTGGAAAAATTGATTTTGTAAAAATTAAACATTTTAAAACATTATGGGCATAATTTTGCACAACGCAATGAAAAACAATAACAAATTTCAAATTATTTTTCTTTGTTAAAAATTTTAAACTTTTCAATCCCAAAAACAATGGAGCATTTTACATGAAGTTTAAATTTTAAATTTACATCCATATGTGTGTATGTACAAACTAACAACTATTTAAAATATTTTCAAATTTGTTATTTTCTGTCACAAAAATTCTGACTGCTGCGTTGCGTTTTGCAAAATTATGACTTACATATATTTTATAGAAAAAATATAATTAATTGATATAAAAGTGTTGTATATACCAAATACTTACATATGTATAAATAAAGTATTATTTTTATAATTCCATATGTACCTATGTCTCTAAATGTAATGTTCAAGTTTGAATTACTATTATTTTTTGGTTGAATATAGTAAATATATAAAAAAAAATCATGTGTAATTTTTCTTCAGATGTGTAATATTGGAAACAGTGATGTGTAATTTCCAAATTCTTCATCGGCAACACTGAAAAAATGCCAACTGGAATGTATTTTGACGTGTAGGAATTGCTGTTTGCTTACATGTATATTTTCGTGTTGAGCAAATCATTGTTTTAATTATAAATAAAAAAATAAATTATAGCCCGTATACATTTATTAAAAAACATAATTCATGAGTTAATTGTCAATCTTGACACAAAAATATCAACCATTTATCAAAAATAAGTGAGCTATTGTTGTGTAAAATGCTGTGTTGATGAACAATTAACTTTGTCGCAAATACTGCACTGCTGTCAAACTTCATGTAAGCAATCTCTCAAACTTAATGATAAAAAACCCTTCAACTATTCTGTGCATATGTGGTTGTAATAATAACACCACCTTGTTAAAAAGACTTTTGTCGGAACGATGAACGATAAGAAATGAAACTGGTGTAAAAGTCCGAACCGTTCCTTTTAGTGAATCGTTCAATGGAACTAGGTCGTTCCGGAACGACACAACTCTAATTTTAAGTAATTTTGAATATCTGATTGAAGCGATAGGAAGTGTATCAATTTAAAGCGTGTCAATACCAAGTGCTTAATAACATTAGGTTTGATCCAGTACTTTTTGGGCAAAGTTCGGTAAAATGAGAAAAAGCTATAATTTCTCTCAATAATACAAAAAATTTACAAAAGTACGGGAACAAGAAAAACCAAAAATTTTACAAAAAGCCAAAGCACAAGTGTTGTGTTTCTTAGTTTTATATAAAAACTCATAAAACTTAGTTCAGCACTTGTTTATAAATAAACCTTTTTGATGTAACTTTTCAACGTTTTTAATGTTTTTTCGGCTTGCGCAAAATAGCACAAGGACAAATTATGGGCTGTTTCGTGCAAGAAGAAGATTACTTTCTCAAAAGCTCCCTTACTTGCCCAAACTTTAAGTACGGGAACAGTTTTCGATAAAATTTTGATCCCGCGGGCGCCCAATGTGGAGTACGGGATCAAACCTATTATTGTGCTTAAACATTTCTGATTACACTACGCAACAAATAGACAAAAAAAAATTACACTGACATGTCTCTACGTGGTGTGAAAAGTATATGAAATTAGAAAATCTCCAGCACAGAAGCTAATATAGGCAAAATTCCAAATTTCGCAACTATTTTGTAAATTCTTCAGAATTTTACCCCAGAATCACAAAATATTTTTCGCACTCGTATTTCGCAATCTAGGCAACATTTCTTTTTTTAATAGTTTGTTTGTGGATTATGAATGGACGATGCACAACTCATCACTTTAGTGCAAAACTGCGACCCTTCTTTTCAGAAACAGCTGATAAGTTACTACAGAAACGGTAGGTACTCAAATTTAGATGCAGAACGGCACAGCACAGAAGAGCAACAGAAAGTAAAGACTAATGAAACTTTAATTCTGCCTTAACTGCCGTATTAAAAATAATAATTTACATTTGAAGTGCACGTTAAAACAAAATTGCCATACAAATTTTGACTAAAGCAAATAACACCAATAAAAATTCTATAAAGTATCAAAATATGTGACGCGTAAAATAGAAAGGGAGCTAAGGGTAAAAACCGGTTTTGGTCAGGAGAGCCATTTTAAAGATTTAAATACGTGTATCTTTGGTGTACCATCCCTGAGCATGTTGGTATTGGTCTCATTTGAAAGCGACACATCTCATGACGTCAGAAACGTGTTGGTCAACCTTGAAAACGGTAGGTCGTCCCTACCTCTTGTTTTGTGTAGTTGGTTTTTACTGTTTTCTACCTAGCGCGCTGTTTCCATGAGTTTGATATACGGTTAAGGAATTAACTCTACATACACCCGTCATTTTTGGGATTTGAGGAAACTTGGGAAGAAATTAAATAAATTAATTATGCCAATATTTAGGGTGCTGATAAATATGTTTATACAGAAAATAAAAAATGAAAATATAATTATAATAACAACAATAAAAGCGAAAATATTCAAAATCCATAGGAAAAAAGTCTACATACAGGCATAAAATACATGAAAAAATACGTGCAAAATGTTCGAGGTCGTCAACTTGTTTGAAAATTCTGTGATTTCCGGTACCAAGCCGTCAACAAATGGCATCCGAATATGGTCTAATATGTTCTTAAAAAGGCAACAATTGATATTAACCTCGAAAGAATAAAAAATATTTACCACAAATGATGCGATTGCCTTTTAAACCTTAACTATGCTTAAGTAGAGTTAAAATTAAGTCATTATTATAAATGACGTAAACTTAAATTCAATAGCGTAATTTGTGGTAAATTTTTTTATTCTTTCGTGAACATCACTCTGTTAGTACGAAAATTTTTTCACATAACCTTATTATGTTATTCGCGAAAATAATTTAAAACTAATAACATTCTTACTGACTGTTTTAGGATGAAATGGTGGACGAATTCGAAGAAGTAGATTTACTTTATCGCTTCCCTGATGACGAGGATGATGACGATCACTTCTCAGAATTATCGGATAGTGACTCTAAAGATGATACCGATAATATGTACCTTGATAAATCTGATCTTTATTTACGCGAAGAAAAGGTAGTTGCTCGACTGTATTGTTCAAATCAATGCAATGAAGTGATCCCTAAGAAGATGGGTGTGGACTTTCGTACGTCTTTCATGAATTTAGATAAGGAATCCCAAGATTTAACTATTCTCGCACATCTGGCAGCTCACCGTGACGATGCAATGCTCAGGTCAAAAGTTGGTGATCGATCGCGAGCTATGAAGAAACGGTACAATCAGATATATAATTTTCGAAGTTTGCCGATATGCCGTGATATGTACTTCTTCCTGTATACAATTAGAATTAAACGCTACAAAAATCTAATCGAACATTACGACAAAAATGGTGTTTATCCACGCGAATTCAGCCAGCATAAATGAAAACATACATCTGAGTAACAATACCAGTTTCGATGACAAACCAATTATAATTCCGTGACCAGTGTTATCGATGAAGCGACCATTGACGCTCCGGGGTTTATGTTTTGACGATTAAAAAAAAGATTCAGTTGCTCCTCTTCCTTTGGTCTCTGGAAATGGAGATGAAGAGGAAGATTCCGTGGAAGTGGACAATCCTCAAGAAGTGGAGGCAGCAGACGTTAATAAGAAATCGAAAGAAAAATAAAGGACCGGTACCGTCAAGTTCTAAGGAACCAATTCGCAAGAACCGTCGATTCAAATGATTTTTCTATTTTTTTAAATTGTTCATAAGAAAAAAAAAATAAATAAATAAATGAAAATAAATAATTTTTTTTTCTGCTCCAAAAGCAATGTACAAAGGTGCTAAAACCAAAATACAAATAAGTACAATATTTTTAATTGTAAATTATGAGGGGTTGCTCACAGCATTATATTTTTTCGTGTTATTACTTTAAAACGTGTTAATTTATGAGTACCATCTGAATACCCCAATGGTATAATTACCATAAATATTTTTATTGCGAAAAATATACATAGACTTACATACCTATTCACAGAAAGTATTGTGACTGAAAAATAGTCATAACTTTAACATTGTGACTAAAGACTAAAATTTCCGATTCTCAAAACAAAATTGTATTTATATAAATGTTTAAAATAAAGACTAGGAATGTATACAATCATAGTAATTGTGACAGACATTTTAAAGGAAAATAATTAAAATTACAAACTTTAAACAAGAAACTAATTTGGAAATGGTAGAAGACATTTATGTAATATACATACATACGTATGTATATAAATTTGGCTGAAGCAGCGCCGAAATGAATTTAGTAAAAGAGAAATATAGATAAAGCTAAAAAAGTAATCTGTTTTCTTTATAGGAGTCCACATAAAAAAAGTTTTATAATTGTTATTTTATGACCATGGAGGATACCAAAAAGACATTTCAAATAGCTTCTTGATCCCATATGTGACATTTTTGATAAAAGTTCATTTCGGTGGTGAAGTAAAGTTTCCGAAAACAATCGAAGAACAAGCTGTGCTTGAAACTGAGTAAAGGGGCCCATACACTACAACAGCATGCATGCGAAATCAGTGTTTGTGCCAGTGGTTTGGTCGTGTATGGGCATTTTGTGCGATTGTATATTTTGCTGTAGCGATGTGAAATATGTATAGTTTGATATTTTGCTGATGGTACCAGCTTGCTGGTGTAGTATATGGTGAAATTAGCTCAGTTGAAACATAATTTGCAAAATATCAAGCTCTTACTTGACGAAACGTACCATCACACAAAATGTCCATAGTGTAGTGTATGACCCCTTAAGAAATAATAATATTGTATCAGCTTGCTGGTATGTTATGTGGTTCGAGCATGATTGTTCAATCGCTTGATTGTGCGAGCAGGCTGTTGTAGTGTCTGGGCCGCTTAAGGTTTTTCATTATTTACTACGTTCGCAGATTTTACCCTTCAATATTATATTTTTATTTATTTTAATCAGAAATAATTTCTTAATCAGGCTTGAGTTCAGTAATTTCAATTCTTATGAATGAAATATTTTTATTAATTAATGTGAGTATCTAAAGAAGAGAAGAAAAATTAAATAGCTGATGTTAATAATAATCTCTACCCCAGTAGATAGACATGGGTGCTGATGAAGTGCGTGGCTGCACAGAAAAATATCGGCATTTCCCCCAGCTAATAGTGTCTAGTTTAATTTTTCTTCTCTTCTTTAGATACTCACATTAATTAATAAAAATATTTCATTCATAAGAATTGAAATTACTGAACTCAAGCCTGATTAAGAAATTATTTCTGATTAAAATTCACTATAGTTCAACTAAATCTAATAATGTCTCATTTTTATTTATTTTATTTTTTTTTTGTAATAATTTGAAATTTATTATTAATTTTTTTATATTTATTTATTCAATATTCAAATGTCATAATTTTCGTTTAACATAGAATGTAAACTATAAAATTTGGATTTTTGTGACTATGTTAGGAGAATACAAAATTAAGACCGAGTCACAAGAGTAAATATGGAACTCAGTCATAACAAAAGTTGTGACTGAATTAAGACTTTTTCTGTGAATAGGCATGTTATTGTATCACATTCCAAATTAATTTTTGTTTTTCTATTTGGGTTGAATTTCAGAATTCATAAAAGTTTTAAACAGCTGATGTGTGAATAAAGGGAAAAAAAGTTAAGCGCATTTTATATATTTTTTGAATTACACCCTACAATCGGAATATCTCGAGATCAGTTAATTATATTGAAATAATAATCAGGTGAAGTAGAAAGACTCAGATAGAAGTCGAAAAGGCCAACATAGAAAAGAAAATTATTTTAATATATATTTTTTATTGTACAAAACAAAATTTTTCCAAAATTTTGACTTTTTTCAGAAAATTTGCGCGTATGTTCGCATTTATGAAAAAGCTGTCAAAAATTTAAGTTTTACATGTTGCAAACTATCCTAACAATAAAATCGAAATTTTTTTTCATTTTTGTTCGAACGAACAAAAGTTTTCAATTTGGAATAATATCCCTGTAGGAAATGGAACTGACACAAGAATAGTCACGTGACTAGAGTTGTGCTTATCAGCTCTTTTGAGTGACCGCTCTTTTCAGCTCAGCTCACTTTACGGAAGTATTTCATTCAGTTGGCTCAGTAGCTCAGTTCATTTGTAGTGAAACATTTTGTGAAGCATAAAGAAAGAGCGAAAACAGAAGCATAAAAGGTGACAGATTTATAGAGTATGTGTGTGTCAGTGTGTGTGGTCATACACAGCGTTACCGTTGGTGCTACTAAAGTAGCAATTTGCCACTCTTTCGACTGCTTGGATACTATTGTGCTACCTTTACAAAATGCACCCAAATATGAAACTTTTTCTAATTTTTACCACTTTTTGATACTTTTTATTGAATGAAGATATACATTCTTGTACTTTCGATTTTATTGATATAAAAGTTTTGCTCTTTAATATATTAATATGTAAGCAAGCATATAACAAATCTTTTTTTTTAACATGCGTGGTTAGCTTATGCATATCTTTTGAATAATTAATACGCCCTCGCTGGCTTATATTCGTATACCTCTGTCTGTATGGATATGTAAATACTAACAATATTTTCCTATTAAAATATGTAAATATGAACAAAAATTTTTGGAATATTCGAACAACTTTTTCTCATTTTTGCTAAGTAATCAAATTACTCCAAATTATAAATACTTGTGTAAGCCTGTTTATATGTATATGTTCGCTAAACGCATCTTTTCTTTTCCTCCTAGGAAAAGATAATACCTCTTTAATGGAATTGGAAGGTGTCTCACAATTCATGATAAAGAGTTTAGAAAAACAAAATAACTGCTGTTCTCTAATCGAAAGCCTTAAGAATCGAATTATTGAACGACGTAAAAGAGCATTAAATGCCTTAATATTATTCCCCAGCTTTACTATCCAATACTAATTTTTTTCAAATACGCCACAAAAAGCGGAAAAACAGTACGCGAATAATTTATTTTCATGATTATTTTGTAATCAAAATATGCGGTAATAATCTCAAATACGATGGAGTAAATGATAATGTTTCATTTACAGATTGATTAATTGATTTAAATTATTTGGAAACATCAAAGAAACTGTATATGATTTTTATTGCTATTTTAACTATATCACCAACATTAGTAATTTGCGAAAGAAACTTTTCTACCTGTTCTTTTATTAAAAGAAAAAAAATAATTGTCTGTCAACTACGAGTAAAAACTGGGATTATCTGGGGTTTTTAAATGATTTTTTAAATCAATGATATATTAAAAAGGGTTTGTAAATGTGTATAAATACCTTTACTTTTTAACTAATTTCGTTTCGGTTTTTAACATCCAACATCTGAAAAAAAGTGATGTTATAAGTTTGTAGTGTGTGTCTGTGTATCTGTTTGTATCTACGATTAGAGACCAAACGGCTGGGCCGATTTTGATTTAGTCCAGCCGTTTAGAAGATATAAGAATCTCTAAGGCTTTCTAAATTAATGTAGGATGTTAATAATAGTCAATTGTTATTGACAAAGAGTAGACAAGTCAACTGCATTGGAGGTTTTTAAAATTTTTAATTTTTTTTATTAAAATTTTTATTTATTAATATTTCTAAGTTTGTTATTAAAATTATTTGTTTTTCTTGTGTAATGAATTACTTTTTGTTTGTTAATAACAAAAATTAAACTAATACACATGCGTGTCATTTTTTGCAAACTTTTTTAAAATTATTCAAATACATTTTTGTTTGTTCGAATATTCGAACAAAAGTTCACAATTATTCGTTTCTTCGAACAATAAAAAAATCGTGAAATTTCATTCGAACACATATAAAGGACAAATAGTGAATTTTTGCCAAGAATTAATAGAAACGATACAAGACTGATTTTATTAAAGTATTTATTTAGATCCAGTAATTATTAAATCAATTGAGGATACTAACTATTTTGAAATTGTTTTCGTTTTTAGTAATATAATAAGTGAACTGTAGGTTTTTGTAAAAGAGTTAAAATTACGCGTGTAAGAAACCTAAGTGAATTAAGAAAGATGTGATGCATTTTCAAAATATCTTAATCTGAAGTGTTGGTACGAAAAAAGCAATTTCTCATATTGCTTGAATGAAAGTTTATAATCAAAATTTTATACATTTGCTTCATATATATATATTTAGTTTGCTGCATACTAGTGCTTCCGCGAAGAGCTTTTTTAATTGGAATCATTAGAAAATAAATTATCTTAAGCTTGTCATTCCATGCTATCTACCTTAAGTTTGTAGCAAACGGATTTGAAAGGCTGGATTCCAAATGATGAAACTGCTCAAAAGCACATATATACAGGGCAATTATGTAAAAAAATTTTTGTTTTCCTATCATTTGCTATTAGTTGGAATTGTTCCCTGGGAACTATTCCTGCGGAATTTTTTGCATAATTGCCCTGATACAGTTTCAAGAAATAGGCATTTAATAACTATTAAAAATGCCTAAAAAGGACCTTTTTCCGTTAATTAAAAAAAATGCAATGTACACAAAATTTACCAAATTGTCGTGTGCATGTATCTTGAGAATTCAATATTAAGATATTTATCAAAAGTTGAATAAATTTTCTCTAAAATATATAAACTGAGTTAGTTTTTTTTTGTAAATAAGTGCCAATGTAAAAAAACCATTAAAAATATATCTGTATCTTCAGAAAATTCAAGTAATTTTTTATTATAAGCACAGATTATATGAATTATTTTTACATTGTGTGGCTTTATTTTATCATAAAAATAGTATATTTTCGTCTTTAAGTATGCAAAACCTGATTTTTATTATTGATGTTTTTAAAAATAAGGAGTTTTGTTTTAATTTTTCTTGTTTTTAAAGTTGCCCCTTTTTTTCCTAAAATCTCCTTTTTGGTGCCATCTTGTTTTAAAAATCCCGTTTTTGTTCCACTTTCTGAAATTTTAAAACGGTAACACTGATTATACATTACAAAACAAGACAGATGAATTATAAGAAATAAATAAAACTAAAATAGTGTATTGATTGGAATTTGTTAATAAATATATCTACATACATATACTATTTATATATGTATATACATACATATGTATGTAGAATCAAAATTAAAATTATTTAATATTTAATATATTTTAATATCACAATATGTGTATAAATTTGTTTATGTACTTGTGCGACAAAAAAAAATTGCTAAAAAAGAACAAGACTTGTATCGAACTCTTTCATTAGGTCGTTTTAGACACAAACCTATAATCTAACCCACTTAATTTACATAGGTTTGTGTCTAAAACGAGCTGCTTAAGAGTTTGATAGAAACCTACATGTAATTTAAATGGGTTTGATTATAGGTTTGTGTCTAAAACGAGCTACTGAAAGAGTTCGATACAAATCCAAAAAGCGCTCAGTACTGAGCTGAAAGCGCTCAGTGGATTGATCGGCTCACAGCGCTCAGTGAAGTGAATCGTTCAATTGAACTAGTTCGTTCATGAGCTGCACAACTCTACACGTGACCGGTCCCCAAGTGATAGGGACCAGTCTGAGTTCTAACACTTCCTATGAAGTGGACCAGTCACTTTTACATGGGGATGGCCTAGGATGGGGTTAATTGATACTTTGTATGCACCTTGTTACTTGTCACTGAACTATCTTTTAGGGACCTATTCCGTGTAGAATATAAATTATATATAAATGTCATTCCGACATTTAACTGTAACAATTAACGCTTATATATCTTTTTATTGTTACAAATGCAATGACATTTTTTTTTTAATTTTATTTTTAATCTGAAAATTTTTTGAGATTTGAACCGACAACCTCGTGCATGACAGGCTGGCACACTACCCATTCGACCACAGGGCCACTCATATTTCAAAAGTATAAATACCATTTAAGCTTAGGTTAATATCTAAGTATGGTTACGGGACTGATCCCAGAGTCACATTGAAGGGGGCAATTAACATTATATTTACACTATTTGATAGGTCCTGTGTTCGACCACATCGAACATGTTCAGTAGTGTACTACAATACTAGACCGAGTCCGAATTAAATTGGCTCAAGATC
This sequence comes from Tachina lurida, assembly GCA_944452675.1. Taxonomy (NCBI): domain Eukaryota; kingdom Metazoa; phylum Arthropoda; class Insecta; order Diptera; family Tachinidae; genus Tachina; species Tachina lurida. The sequence continues at coordinate 42,337,216 of OX101754.1, forward strand.
AAGACGATACACCACGAAAATGGTCAATATGCCACCATTTAAACGATATGACTTTTTTCACCATACACTACTACGTACTTTTGATAACACCCACATTATCTCCAGTTATAGGACGAGTACATTTGGATCAATTGTCACCAAATTTTCTGCAGGGATATTATTCGAATAATTTTTGTACAAAAGTAAAAAGTATTTTATTTTCATAACTTTTTAATTTGTTAATAGGATGTTAAGTAATCAAATTACTCTAAATTATAAATACTTGTGTAAGCATGTCTGTATATGTCAGTCTGTCTTTTGTTTTCTAGTTGGCAAAGATAATACATTTTTAATGAAACTGGAAGGTGTCTTACAATTCCTGATAAAGCGTTAAAAACAGAACTGCTTTTCTACAGATCTACGCGGTAAAAAATCATTAAAAGCTTTAATATTATTCCTCAGCTTACATATCCAATAGTAACTTTTTATTGCCTTATTCATAAAAAACATTTCTGTTTTATAAGAGATTTAGTAAACAAATTTTCTATGAAAATTTGATTAATAAACCTTTTATAAAACCAAAATATTTTTTAATTGAAATCTTCTCTTTTTAGTGCTCTTGATTTTAAAAGAACACTAAAACTGGTATCTAGACGCACGGTATTGCGCCATGCCAAGTTCCAGCCAATGCACGCAGTGTGTATATTTACAGGAAGCCATTCATCATGTTTTTACCTCCCTTATAACTTTGTTCCCCGCCGTCGGACAATTCTAAAATTTAATTCATAATTAGAATTAATTCATGTCACCGCATATGCGAAGTTTGAAAGTTGCAACAAAAGTTTCCTGAAATATGGATGTGCAAAAAGTGCATATTTTAAGACGTACTCACTGATCACTCATCAAATTGATGAATCACTTCCACTATAGGTAGAGAGCTAAAATTTGGTGCACGAGTAGATCTACGTGAGCAATGAACTAGAAAAATCTGAAGACATGAAAATTTTAACCAGGGGGGCGGCCATACGCCCATAAAAATTTAAATTTGTGCTAGTAAGCTGAAATTCCATACAGAACAAGGTCTAGAACCTTAGCACTGAACTAAACAAATCTGAAAACCAGGAGGGCGGGGCTACGCCCACAAAGGTCAGAATTAAAAAAGCAAATCTAAGGCGCTTAATGGAAGCTATATTATGGAAATTTGGCATATATACTGCGATAATGCAAGGCTAAAAATTTTGTTATTTAAAAACTGAGCGTTGACACGCCCGTACAATTTAAACCTCACTTTCATGTACTACGGCTTAGCATATTTAGATATACTATTTATATAGGTATTATTATCCACTTGCAATGAAACTTGACACGAATAATAAGCACTGGCCGAAAAAAATCTTGAGTTTGGAAAAGTGGGCAGGGTTACGCCCATAAGAATACAAAATTTAAATTTGCGCTAGCAAGCTGAAATTTGATAAACAAGTAGGTCTAGGTTAGCAACGCCCATAAAGCTCAGAATTAAAAAAACAAATGTAAGGCGTTTAACTCAAGCGATTTAAATATTTTTTATTATATACATATTTCGTTTCCAACGAATAGTTAGAACCGTCCAAAAATGTTTTCTTCAAAAAAATTGGGCGGGGATACGCTCATAAAAAAAATAATCTGCGGTAGAGAGCTTGAAAGTGGATACGCAAGTAGGTCAAGGCGAGAAACCAAATAGAAAAATCTTAAAACCCAAACATTTTAAATAGGAGTGGCGGGGCCACACCAATATTGCACTGAATTTAAAATCTATTATTATCACTTAATATTTTATGAAATTTTGAGTTTGTGAAATAAAGTATTTTTTTTTTTGTTTCCTTGTTCTATATTTTTGCTTTACACTCAGTTGCGACCACCGCTGCAAACAATATTCGCTCTTGAAAAAAAATACAATAGTGTGCACATTTTCATGGTTTGCGCTCACTTTTAGTACATATGTACCTACCATAGATGGGGGTATTGCAATATTGTGCAATCTGCATTAATTACTGATTGATATTTCAACATGATTAGGATCATTTTTTGGATTTTAATAGGTAATTGTAAAATTGCAATAAAAAATCAACAGCCCAATTCACAATCTTGTGCAAATGGTCTTGCATCGTAGCATGTGCAAAATGGTATAGTTATTAATACTTACCACTTAACAATTCTTAGTGGTGAGTATCAATATACTACCATACCATTTTGCACATGCTACGATGCAAGACCATTTGCACAAGATTGTGAATTGGGCTATAGTATTAGTTGCTTTTAGCAAAACAGGAATTTCAAAATTTTATTACTTAACTTATTTCTCCGAAGCGCGTCTACCATCCCGCTCAACTGGGGCAGTAGAAGGTAAAAGCGTGTTAAATTGTAAAAACATTTGGCTTATTAGCGGGCATTAAGAGAACACAAATTAGTGTCAGGATCCAATAAACACATATCTAATTAATTTACCAAGCAATATGACGAAGCACTAACCACAAACATCTGCTTCAATGCTCAATAGTCAAATCACAAAATATGCAGAAGTGTCACGAGATGGAAGACAAGTTTATTTTTCTGTTTGTCTCGTTTTCCCTCAAATTTTGTAGGTGTTTTTGTTTTATTCTTCTTTCTAGTGCAACAAAATTACAAAGCTTCTTATTAGCTGTGTTAATTGGTAAGTAGTAATACACTACAGTATCAAATACACTATACTATTCTCTTTTTTCCACGAATTTAAAAAAAAACTGATGGGAGCATTTTTTTACCTGTGGTCAAATGTGCAATATAGGCAAAAAAAAGAAATTTAACTGCAGGATGAGACATGCCTGTAATTAAGATCACTTCTATAAAAATGTTTGCGTTAATATAGTTGTGAGTACAAATTAAATTTATACCTTTGAAAAAAAAAAGTTACATGAGATCACGTATAAGCTGCCGATATATTATAAAAATGCTTATTTTCCCAATTTCATTGCAATCGTTTCATGAAAGCTAGTTTGAATGTTGATTGCACTTTAAAATTTTTCAATAATTTCATTGATTGGAATTTTTTTCAAGCAATATTTGTTTATTTATATTGCATAAACTGGCAATACCAATGAATTTTTTTTATTGCGATCGCAATAATATTTCTTATCAATAAATTTGTAGAAAAAATATTGCAATAAAAAGTTTTGAAATTCTATTGATTGCTATTGCAAACCTGATTTCAATCAATTTTTATTGCATACCCCCCCATCTATGATACCCACAGACTATGATAAACAACTGAAATCTATGAACTGTGATAATTTGTGTTGTACCGGGAATATTTATTTATTTAATTTTGATTTATTGACTACAAACTTATGTTATGATGTCCAGTTTTTAGGGTTTCGTACACCAAAGGTGAAAAGAAACCCTATTGTTTTCGCTACGCTGTCCGTCACAGGGTATTTTCTCGAGAACCGTAAGAGCTACGGACCTGAAATTTGGACAGAGTGTGTAGAGACTTGGCCGCTACAACAACAAATACATGAGAGTTGGAAATTAAGGGGTGTGCCAAAAGGAAATTAAGGGTGTGCACTTGAAATTTGTAAAGTTAGTGTATTTTTATACAGACTACAACAATTAACACTAAAATTAAAAAAAAAATTAATTAAAGGGTGTACCATCAGTTAATGTGATTTTGACTATGTAATTTTGATAACTTGCTGTATCTTGGAAACCGTAAGAGCAAACTTCTTGAAATTTTCAAAAGCGGTAAAACAAAAAAATCTCAAAACTAAATTATAAAATCGCCAAACCGAAAAAAAATCGCCAAAAAAAATTTTTTTTTTGTAATGCATGTTTTTATTTATTGTATCTTCAAATATGAACTAACAATAAGTGTTCAAATCTTAAATCTATAAAAAAAAATTTTTATTATGCCCGACCAATGTCGGACATAAGTTTAGTGGTAGTTATTAATACTAAATAAGTAGTGATTAGTAAAAAAAAAAGAAAAAGGTGTTTTCAAGCAGCTTCATCATCTGGAATGTTGAATATTAGGGCCCGTGTATCTCTCCTTAATCGGATGTGTCCAGTAAAGTTCAAAATATTACGAGCAAGCGGATTAGGATGTGATTCGAGTTTTGTTAGATATTTGCCTGCGTATTTTGCAATTTCTTCAGTCACTAGTGGCATATTCAAATCACGATGTATATTTGAATTTTTGATGTACCATGGAGCCGATGTTATCATGCGTAAGATTTTGTTTTGCCTACGTTGAATTTTCTCTACATTTGAAGCTGAAGCAGTGCCCCATAGTTGAATTCCGTAGCACCATATTGGCTTTAAGAGCGACTTGTATATTAAAAGTTTACAGTCTAGGCTAAGTGTTGAATTTCGACCAATCAGCCAATGTACCTGAGTTAATTTAAGTTTCATTTGAGTTAACTTAGAGTCAATGTGGTGTTTCCATGTAAGTCGTCGATCAAGGTGTATACCAAGATATTTCACATGTGAATGTTGAGAAACAACTTGATTGTTAATCCGAATGGGGGAACAAGTATCTCTTCGTAAAGTAAATGTTACTTGAACACACTTTTGTTCATTTACCTTGATTCTCCATAAGTTTAACCAAAGCTCCATCTGGCTAATGTGTTCCTGGAGTTTTCGGGATGCCTCATCAGGGTTTTCATGCATACTAAGGAAGGCTGTATCGTCGGCAAATGTGGAAGTATGGATACTACTGCTCACAGGCATATCACAAGTATAAATTAAATATAAAACTGGTCCCAGTATACTCCCCTGTGGCACACCAGATGAAATTGTTTAAATCGCCAAAATCAAAAAAAAATCGCCAGAACGAAAAAAAGCACCAAATTAAAAAAAAATTTCTAAATCGAAAATAAATCGCGAAAAAGCGGAAAAATCACCAAAATGAAAAAATTGCCAAAATAAAAACAATCGAAAAAAAGGAAAAAATAGCCAAAATGAAAAAAATCGCGAAAATTAAAAAAATCGCCAAAATGAAAAAAAGATCGCCAAAATGAAAAAAATCGTCAAAATGAAAAAAAATCGCCAAAACGAGAAAAAAGCGAAAAATAAACAAAAAAAATTATTTCATCTGAAAAAACTTAAAAAAACGCTATTAAAAAAATGTTGAAAGCCCAACGTACGGAACCCTTCGTGCGCGAGTCAAAGTCGCACTTTACTGAATTTATTTATACTTATATCTTAATTTTACATAGTTAATTGTGCCGTGATGTCCAGTTGTTTATTAATTAAAAACTTTTATAAGCAATATGTAAAATAGTTAAACCAATTATAAATAAAAAAAGGAGAGAGGTGTCTTAGGACACCCGGTTATAGCAATTGCTACTAAGCTATATAATATTATTTTCACACTTATGTTTTTAAACGTTTTTAACGCCTCATTCGTGTTTAAGAGCTTAAACACGATGATTTTGAGATAGATTTTTTACCATACATTGACTTGTTTTGTTAAACATCTCAAATGAAGTGTTTTGTTAAACATCTCAAATGAAGTATTTAAGATTTAAACACTTCCTTAAACACTTAAATAGAGTATGTTCAGTCCGTTTTTTGATAACTCTGGCACCTTTGATTTGTTATTAAATGGCGGCACCTGATAAATTATTTGGTAAGCAAGTAATTACTTAAAAAATACTCAATTATTTACAAAAACATTTGTTGTTTGAAAAGCATAATTATTCGTAATTTTTTACAAATACAATAATTTACAATTTTTTATTGACAAAACGTCAACCTTAAACATCTCAAATATAATATGAACGGTTGCGTTTAGTTTTTAAAAAACTTTGGTTCTTAGAAAACTCGTCTTAAACATAATTGTGAAAATGTCGTCGTTTGGTTTCTGGTTTGCTGCAGACATAATGTATTTTGAATATACTGTGCCGCAAGCCAGAAACCAGCTGACGATGTATTTAACATGTTTAAAAACATAAGTGTGAACATAGTATAAAACAAGTAAAAGTGCTATATTCGGCTGTGCCGAATCTTATATACCCTTTACCAACGTACGTTCATATATATAGTATACAGACACATACATACATATTTGTTTTGTGATAAAATTTATAATTTTTTTCTCTAAAGCAATCAATAGTAAGTGACTTTTCAGTATTTTTCGATTAAAAAATTTGATTAAATTATTTTATTTTCGATATTAGCAATAGTTGAATATTTTACTCTACACTCTGTGGTTAAGATATATTTTACATTCATTCTTATTTCAGTCAACATCGACGTCACGTCAATACAATACCAAAAAATAGAGCTTATTTACTCGCTCTCGAGATGTTGAAAAACCGTGCTGCTATTTAATAACTCTAAAATATTCTTAGTATTGCACCTCCATACCAAGTAAACTAACTTGTTTTATATTTTCCCGTATTTAATAATCATTAATGTTGCAAAACTGCTTAGTGTCTTGATTTAAAGTTCCCATTGCAAATGGTATACATCGTGGTATTATGTAAACGTTTTATTCCTACAGGATTTTTTTGAAATTTGTTCAGCAGAAAGGAAAGGTATCAGGAAAATTAAACGGAACATGTCCTTTAATTTATCTTTAGCAATAAATTTTAGTTTTATCTCCAGTTACTAAAAATTAATAGTTATTATGCTGAGAGCACAATAAGCACAAACCTTCGCTTATACTTCAATTAGATTAGATATCCATCAAAAAATTAACCATGTATAAAAAATCTTGAGTAATGATTTTCCTAAAACATGAAATCTGTTTAACTGAAAAAAAAATATATTTGGTTATTTTTCTTACCGAAACTTTTTTTTAAGCTCCAACCCTGTAACCATATTTCTGAGTTTCTTAATACTAATTTATTTCTTTATAAAATATAGAATTACCAAAGAAATAATTAGTTTTATATACTAGAAAAAATTTAAGTTTTCCAGCTCTGGAGCTGTCTTTTATTTTTCTAATTTCTATGACAAACTATTTCATTCTAAGTCATAAAGTGTATAAAACTTGTAAACAAAAAGAAAAAACTAACTTGACCTAGTTACTTTTGTAAAAAACAATAAATTTAGCAACACTGGAATCAATGTTTTAGATTTTTCTGATTTAAAAAATTAATAAAGTGTGTTAAGTCAACAAAGAAATAAAAAAAAATTAATTTTATACTTTAATATTTAAAAAAAATCAAAGTTTCCATCTTTGGAGCTGTAATTTTAATTTTTCAAATTTTATACGCCAACTTTTATTTTCAGAAGCATAAAATATATTTAATTTATAAAGAAAAAATGAATTATTTAGACGTATTTAATTTTACATAACACAAACAGTGTAAGTTTTCCAACCCTGGAGTCATAATTTTGGATTTTTCTGATTATTGATACCAATCCAGTTCTTTAAAAAATACATAAAATATGTTAAGTGAACGAAGCAAAAACGAAATAAGAAAAAACTTAGTTTCATTTAATTCCTTTAATATTAAAAAATTCAGTAAAGTGAGACTTTGACTCGCGCACGAAGGGTTCCGCACATTCGGTTCTGAGCATTTTTTAATGTGGCTTTTTTTAAGTTTTTTTTAGTTTAAAAGATATTTTCAGTTTTGTCGCTTTTTTCTCATTTTGGCGATTTTTTTCTGTTTTTTTTGGATTTATTTTCATTGAAAGATTTTTTTCATTTTGGCGATTCTTTTTTCATTTTGGCGATTTTTTTTCATTTTGGCGATTTTTTTCTGGTTTTGGGGCTTTTTTTCATTTTGGCGATTTTTTCCATTTTTGGGGGTTTATTTTCATTTTGGAGATTTTTTCATTTTGGCAATTTTTTTGGATTTTTGCAATTTTTTTATTTTTTGGGGTTTTTTTTCATTTTGGCGATTTTTTTTCATTTTGGCGATTTTTTTGGGATATTTGCAATTATTTTTTTTCTGGGTTTTTTTTCATTTTAGCGATTTTTTTTTCATTTTGGCGTTTTTTTTCATTTTGGCGATTTTTTTTCTTTTCTTGGGGCTTTTTTCCATTTTGGAGATTTTTTTCATTTTGGCGATATTTTTTCATTATGGCAGTTTTTTCCTATTTTGGGGTTTTTTTCATTCTGGCGATTTTTTTCTGATTTTGGGGCTTTTTTTCATTTTGGCGATTTTTTTTCATTTTGGCGATTTTTTTCCTGTTTTTGGGGTTTTTTTGCATTTTGGCGATTTTTTCTGTTTTTTGGTGTTTTTTTCGTTCTGGCGATTTTTTTTTCATTTTGGCGTTTTTTTCATTTTGGCGGTTTTTTTTTAATTTTAGCAATTTTTCCGGTTATTCGCGATTTATTTTTGTCTTAGACATTATTTTTGTAATTTGGTGTTTTTTCATTTTGGCGATTTTTTTTTTGTTTTTGGCGATTTTTTTTTTGTTTTTGGCGATTTTTTTCGGTTTGGCGATTTTATAATTTTTTGATTTTTTAGTTTTACCGTTTTTGAAAATTTCAAGAGTTTTGCTCTTACGGTTTCCAAGATACAGCAAGTTGTCAAAATTGCATTAACTGATGGAACACCCTTTAATTTAAATTTTTTGAAATTTTAGTGTTAATTTTTGTAGTCTGTATAAAAATACACTAACCTTACAAATTTCAAGTGTATATACATACGTACATACAATTGTATGTATATTATTTGGGATTTTAACATTTTTTGATGCTCATTTTGGAACACCCTTTAATTTCCAATTCTCATGTATTTGTTGTTGTAGCGCCCAAAGGTCTACACACTGTGTCCAAATTTCAGGTCTCTAACTCTTACGGTTCTCGAGAAAATACCCTGCATAGTTTTAGACATAGTTAATTTTACATAACACAAAAAGTTAAAGTTTTCCAACCCTGGAAACGTCACTTTATTTTTTGTATTTTTTATATTTTTTTAATTTAAAATTCCAATTTTGGTCGTACTGAAGTGTAAAATAAATTTATTTATTAAAAAAAAAATAAAAATTTGTTTTCGGTATTTACTTTTATATGGCAAAATGAAGTTTAAGCTTTCCAACTCTGCAATCGTCTGCTCGATTTTGCTGAATTTCAATACCAATCTAAGTTGGACCATTTCTGATACACCAGTCCAAGAACGAAGTCTCTAGCTTTTCTGGGAGCTTCGGAAAACCGATTTCACCTACACCGGACGGACGGACGGACGGACGGACGACGGACAGATGGACATCGCTTATTCGTCTTCGCTATTCATAAGGACCCAGAATATATATATTTTTTTGGTCGCAAATTAAAATTATGGAAATTACACACGGAATGACAAACCTATATATACCCTTTTCCATTTTTAGTAAAGGGTATAACAAACTTAATGCAATACAATGCAATAAAATTATATTATATGATGACGTCAAATTCGCCGAAAATATTTCAAAACGTATCCATTTATAACCCATTATTATCTTTTCTAGCGGAGCACGATTAAATGAATATATTGTTTGTTGCCGGCGGCGGCTGTTATTCGTCTTACAGTCGATCGGCAATGTTCTCTGGCTTGTGCTTATTTGCATAAAAATAATACAAAAACAAACTGAGCGATGTTTCTCATTGTTGTTGTTTTGTTTCTTTTTTCACTCATTTCAAAGAACCAAAGAAAACAAATTCAAACAATTTGCTTCGTTTATTTTCGTACGCTGCTTTTAAGTACAAAGAAATCAAAACAAAAATAAATTTATAACTGTAATAGTGTCGATTAATTTTGTTACGAAAATTATTTTCTAACCCCTGTATCTCGTCATAAATAGCAATAGCTATAAAAGCACTTGAAGAATTTGGAAAAAAGTCAACCAAACGTCGAGCAGATGTTATATATGTAAATACATCCACATTTTATATATTGTGTCAAATAATAAATTTTTTAAATTGTGTATTTTTATTTCCGTTTACTGTTTATTTGCAAGGAAGGCCAATTTTTCCTTCACAGGTACCAATTATGATATTGTTTTAGTTATACTAACTATATTTTCGGTAGCAAGAATAACTTTTATTTCAAATTCCATACTGTTAACCAATTTTTTCTGTTGCTGCAACTATTTGGTTAAGGGTTATAATTAAAATACAGTGGTACCACAAGAAAATTGCAGTCGTTATACCATTCTATTCTATTTTGGTAACCGCCAAAATTCGATTGGTAACAAATTCGGTTGTCTCAACAAATCTGTTTTCTCTTTGTAGTAATACTATAAGATAAAATACATTTTCTATTTAAGTCTTGCATAACTTTTGTTACACTCTTTAGTACAACTTGATAACATTATGTGTATATCAGATCAACGCCAACTCTCATTACCTTGAACAATATGATCCATTTATATTGTGAAAAGCAAACTGGCATAAAACGGACATTCTAAATTTCATCACGCGATGATGTGCATGTTTTTAAATCTTTTCCTGCATACGCTTAATAATATCAGCTTTATATTATTATGGAATCTATACCTATATATGATAAAATAAGTAATGGCATCAACGAATAGTTAATAATTAATTTAATAACTAAAACCAGAAAAATGTTAACAAAATCCAATTCGGTAATTAATTTTAAATAAAATTATTGTATTTTCTTGCGAAATATATGCATCTCATTCCCAGCCAACTGCAAATCAACATTTTTGTATTTCCTTTATGTGAATAACCGCAATATTCGTTTTACCAAAAAAAAAAAAGAGAGAAGAAAAAACGTATTAAATTACACACTTTCATTAATTGCACACATATTAAATAAATCATCAATATATGTATCAAATACATACATTTTACTAAAGTTCACATGAAATCGCAAATATATTTTTTGTAAAATCAATAATTGTGTTAAACAAAACTAGATTTTCATCACACACCCGAACTCATTGGAGTTGGGGTCCCCTCGTTTTTCAAGATAAAATTAAATTTTGCAGAAAAAAAAAATAAAAATTTTAAAAAAAGAATTTGAAATATTTTTTCTTGCAATGTTTAAGCAACAAATGTTCACCACATGCTGCAAACATTTGTTGTTTGCATCTTGTTTGAAGTGTACGAGTATAATGGATTCGCTGGCTTTACTCGATTTAAGTTGGCGTTTGGAAGGCAATCGATGATGCCCGCTGCTTTATTTGTAATCAAATATTTAAGCATAGTTTTTTCCATTTCTTTAAGCGGTTTGAGTTTTAATTTTAAATGCTTATTTTCGTTGAAATAAAATGTGAATTTTAATGCTACGGCGAGTGTCAACCATAATTGTTGACTTGACATTTGGTCTGCTTTTCGAAATTTTATTTTATTGGCCACTTAAAATCTCAACTCATCTCATTGAAAATGCTTTCTTACAAGATGATAAAATGTTTAATTTTTATTTCAAAATTTATGTATTTTTTAATGATTTTTTAAACTATTTTTATAACTCAATAAATTTTAAGTTGAGTGCCACGAGCTTAATGTACAGTGGAGCTTAGTGTTGTATAATTAGGCAAAAAAAAATGTGTTTGGGATTATTAGAAACTTTTAGCAAAAACTACAATTTTAATGTAGGATTTGTATTTACATTAAGTACAAATGCAGTATCTAACATACGAAGAATCCCAATTAAATGAACTAAAAAAAGAAAGAAAACCCAACAAAATTATAATTCAAGGTTCGGCAAAATTAAAAAAAAAATAGGGTTGCTTTCTTAAAGAGGATTACTTCAGTGTATCAGTTTGTCATATTCGAAAGTTATGCAGAAACAACTTTATTTTGTATTCAGTTGCTAAATTTAAAAAATCAAATACCACAGAATTTGAAAACCAAACATCAAAATTCGTAAAAATTTAATAAAATGAGAAACACATTTTTTCTTTATTAAGCGCAGTATACATGTGCTTGAAGTACAAAGCATACACGTACATGCATCGCACGATAAATTAATAGGTGTGTTCGAGAACTTTTCCAGTAAAATCCAGTAACTGAGTCAATAATAAGTAATTTAAAGAAATTAGTCTCAATAAAGAAGTTTGCATATAAAAGTACCGAGCAGAAAAATTGTAAACTCCAGTTAAATATATACAACAGCTGATTGCCAACAATGCATGTCTGTATGTATGCATATTAAAAAAATGTACATATCGTCGGATAGCTTCTGGTTGGAACAAATATTTTTTTTCGAGAAAATAGATGAAAAATGTTTAGTTCATTTGATTCATAAAAATATATGATAGAATGTTTTATTTAATCATAAAAGTAATTGATAAATATGATTTTTATTTAAACTTAGGAGCCATTCACATATTACGCAATGCTATTTTTGGAGTTTTTATACCAACCCCGCTGCAACGCTTTTTCAAAATTTTCTAAACCGTAATAAATCATAACAACAATCAGAGTTGTCAGCCTTGAAATTTCACTACGCACCGAAAGAAACGCGCCATTTAATAAAAATCGCACCAACTTTAGAATTTCTTTTTTATTTAAAATGTTTATTGAATTACTCTTACATAAAAAGAATAATATTTTTGTATTAAAAACTTAACAACAAAACACGATTTTACAGGGTTCAAGGTTCTTAGAAAAAAAAAATAAACCTAACACAAATAAGAAAAACTTATGGCGTTTTCTTTTGTGGAAAAGGTGTAATATTTTTTACTTTTTATTTAAAAAAAATACAATTTTGCGATCGTTTAAATAAAAAATTTAAGCTCGCAAAGCATGATACAATAGTTTCTAATAAAATGTATATATGTATCAAAAAATCATTTTATTTCGAATTTTCATTGAAAAGTGTAATAAGTGTAATGTATTTTTCCAGAAAAGAAAATGCCATTATAGTTCATTTAAGAAAATCTATATCTACCGTTTACACTAAATTTTTTTGACATTTATCAAGATTTGTTTATCCAAAACAAGACGCATTAGCTGAAAATTTTTCAAAACTACAACCAAACAACTGCAATGAAGCCAATTCACACACCTTTTTTTAGCAGACCGTAGCTAATTCACTCATCTTTTTTTTATAAATATGTTGCACAGGGTATTAAAAACTAAATAAAAATAATAGATTCTGATTAATGACATGTTTCTACATTACAAGTGACTCAGAAATTTTGTTCATATGAGTACAAAAATTGGCTTTGGGGTTCCATAAGGCAATTGTCAACTTTTTTTTGAGTGAAAACGTAATGCTTTTTTATTTTGTTGTTTCTATATAACAATTTCCATTGTAGTTAATGTCAAATAGAGGCAATCAAAAATAATTACTTGGGTAGAAATTAAAATATGCTTTTATTCATTGAAGAAGACATTTATGTGTAGTTTCCACAACACAAGCAAGCGACTTGTCTAGAAAAAATATATGAAAAGCACTCAAATTTTTGAGTGATTCCTATACAAATTTTCTAGAAAGTCGCTTGCTGGCATTGTGGAAATTACGCATTAATGTCCACACAATCATCTAATGGAATCATTATGGAAACTGTAAGTATATATCTAATATTTTTTACATTAGATACCATATAGTTTCATTACAATTTTATTTTAAATTTTGTTCACATAAATTTGTTCAAGGAAAATAATAATAGGTTTGTTCAAGTACGTGAGACATTTTTACTGTGGTTCGCTGTTTTATACTGAAATTCCTTCGTTTACATCAAATCGTGAAAGAGATAATTGGCAGCTCGATGTTATAGTAATAGCAAGCTCTTACTGATTGCCGAAAACACGTTTAAAATGTTCATGTTTGTGGATTTTATTATACCCTTTACCAAAAATATAGGTTTGTTATTCCGTGTGTGATTTCCATAACATTCATATACGACCCATAAAATATATATATTCTGGATCCTTAAGAATAGGGATGACGAATAAGCGATGTCCGTCTGTCCGTCCGTCTGGTGTACGTGAAATCGGTTTTCCGAAGCTCCCAAAAAAGCTAGAGGCTTCTTTCTTGGACTGGAGTATCAGAAATGGTCCAAAATAGATTGGTATTGCAAATCAGCGGAATCGAGCAGATGGTTTCAGAGGTAACTAGATAACAAATTTTTTTTTAATTTTTTGTTAAATAAACTTATTTCACATTTCAGTACGAATAAAATTTGTATTAAATATTAAAAAAAAATCAAAAAAATTAAAAAACATTTCCAGGGTTGGGACCTTTAACTTTTTTGTTAAAAAAAAGTTTGTTGAAAAATCTGGCAGCATCGCGATGACTAGATAAGTTTTTTTTTATACAGCTGAGTTGTTCCCAATTAATTTAAACGCTAAAAAATTATTAAATGATATAAGGTCGGGCATTCGTTTAATATCATTTCTTATCCTTGGAATTTTCACAAATAAAATAAAAGATAGTTAAAAAAGGACTAAAGGAAAATTACAAATGTGTTTGACCATCTGCCGTTCATAACCTCAATTACACACATACAAAAGGTTTACTGGTGCGCACACATGGTTTAATAAAATTTTTTTTATCTACTGGAAATAATCACCGCTTGTAATTAATTAAAATCAGTATCTTCCACGTTAATACGTTAATATGACACCCAATGATACCGCAGTATGCGGGCTTGCATCATGCGGCAAAAATGTTACGAAAAAAACTGGTGGTGTGGCCTGCAGCAAGTGTCTAAAGTGGTTTCATGCAAATTGCGCCAAAATTTCCACTGAAGAATTTAATCTTTTAGCTAAATCTAAAGGAAAACTTTTATATGAATGCAATGACTGTTCCAGTGGAACCTCAGAAGTGGCTGTACTAAGAGAGGAGTTCAGAAAATCCAACAACAGTACACAGCAGAAGCTCGACGCCCTGTTGGAAAAAGTTAGTACTTACGACACCCAAATTAAAAATCTTAATAAAGATGTCACAAATTGCAATAACTTAATTAAATGTATTGATGAAAAAATTAGCAAAACAAATAAACAGCTTGAAGATAAATATGAAATTTTGCAAAAGCGAGTTAACAGATCGGACATTATAATAAATGGTTTACCAAGAAAAGATATTAATCTGAAGGAAATTGTGTTCAGTATCTTCCGTATTCTTGGGGTCAATATAACTGATCAAGATATCAACATATGCTGCTACATCAACAATAGAAATTCAGTTTTACTTAAATTTAATTGTCTGGCCAAAAGGGATGCAGTTATGAAAAGTTATTTCAAGAGGGGTAAGCTCGTAGAAGCAGATGTGCTAAACAACAATAAACAAACAAACATTTATTTAAACGATCACTTAACTGAAAAAGGAGGGAAATTATGCCGTTTTTGCCGAGATTTAAGAAAGAATAAATTCATTACAAAATTTAGAATTTTAAACTCCGATCTTCCTCGAGTTAAAGTGCATTTCGAAGACTTTTCCGAAAAAATACTGGAATATGATGAATGCTTTTCATACTTTAATAAAATTAATAGCCAAAACTTAGCTGATGGAAATTCTAACAATATGTCAGCTGTGGATGTCGATGAAAATAGCAGTAGCAATGGAGAAGCTGAACTAAATGGAAAACACTTTTTTGCTGCCAGCACCTCACTGGGACTACGATGTCTAAGTTTAAATAAGTAGATTTTGCCTTCTTTAATTTCTAAATTTCAAATTGATCTCAATGATTCATGTACAAATTGCACTATAGACATGTTTTATAAATCACATTCTTCGGATTGCGTGTGACTTCGAGGGTAGTTATGGTCATGCAGGTATTTCTTTTTCTCTTTTTTTTATAATATAGTTTCTGAAAGAAATGTGTCGTATATGATTTAAAAAAAAGAAAAGAAGAAAAGGAGGAATAACGTCTGCGGGAGTATTATTAGTTTTTGTTTGTGGTTTGGGAGATGTGATTTTCAAAACATACCTGTTTATTATATTTTTTATTCTTATATATTTATGAATATCGCTCTTGTATTAGTTATACACATACAGTATTATTTTTTGGGACAGCTCTGTTGTTTTTATGATTACCTTTTATACATTAACAAACATTTATTTTTCTCAATTTTCTTTTGTTACAATGCATTTAATGATATGTATAAAATTATACACCTCTTTCTGGATGTGGACTAAATTTTTCAATTTCAACTATGACATCCCGTAATGGTAATTTGGGTCTGGTTATCAGCGATAACAATTTTTTTGTAATGAGCTCTCAGGTCTTCGTTATAATGTTAACGTAGCTCATATAAATTGCCAAAGTCTAAATCCGCTTAGTCAATTCTCTAAAGTAGATGAATTAAGAAATATTGTACTTGGCTCTGGTATACATGTTTTAGGGCTTTCCGAAACGTGGCTAAAGCCTGAGGTAACTAATCAATCTATTCGAATCCCTGGATACTCGCTTTGTAGAAGTGATAGGCTTTCTTCTTTTGTTCATATCGAACAAAATTAAATATAGAAAAGTACTTTTTTCTCAAGATTATAATATTTGTGAATCTGTTTTCATTGAAATTCTATGTAATGACTCTGTCATATTAATAGGTGTTGTTTATCTTCCTTACGGGGATTTAAATGCCTTTGAGGATAATTTAGGTGAGGTAGTCACACAGTATAATAATATAATTATAATGGGAGACTTTAATTGTAATTTGTTTGACACTACCAAAGCCTCTAGGTTTAGGTCTCTATGTAGTAGGTTGGGTCTTTTTTGTGTTCACAATTCCCTACCCACACATTGGGATGTATCTCACAATACCACAACACTAATTGACTTTTTTCTTGTAAGTGACTATACCAGAGTTAGTAGATCGGGACAGGGACAAGTACATTTTCTTCAGTCTTATCATGCACTAATTTACTTATCTATTTCATATAGAAGTATATACAATGATGAGTATGTTGAGTACCGAGATTATGATCATTTTGATGTCAACATATTTCAAAATTTTGTTAACAACTTTGACTTTTCTCCCTTCTATTTCAACCACGACGTAAACGTTAAGTTGTCCATTCTGAACTCTTTACTTCAAGAACTTTTTGATTTAGTTCCTCTAATTAGATTTAAACCCAGGAAAAAAAGGGATCCTTGGATGCTTAGAAGTGAATTAACTGACATCAAGAATCGAAGGGACAGTGCTTATGAAGCTTTTAGATCAAATAGGACTAATACAAACTGGCAAATATATTGCAAACTTAGAAATAAAGTCAAGTCTCTGCACAGAAAGAAGTATTCACCAATTAATATTTTCAATTAAAAATTTAATTGATTCAATTAAATTTTTAATTGTATTTATTAATTTGAGTGAAAAAATTTAATTAATACTATCAAATTGTTTATAGGTGAAAATTTAATTAATTTTTTAATTGATATTACAAATATTTTAATTAATATTACAAAATCATTCATACTACTTTTTTGTGTGTGATTCGAAAATTTAGGAGGCAGTATTATGTAGGATTGTTTGATGGTGCTGGAAGTCGGAAAATTTGGGGATTACTTCGTAAGAATAGCTATATTGGATGTCCTGAAGCTCGAACATCCAATGTTGATGTAAATAATAAAGGATTTTCCTTTAGAGCTATATATGCAAATGAGTTGCTAGAGGCTCTTTTGAAAGTAAGATCAAACTCTATTGGAACTGTACCAAAAAAGGACTCCGATTCTAGCTATAAACCCATAAGTATTCTACCATCCATCTCTAAGGTTGTGGAACATATTCTTAAAATGCAAATTCTTGATTACATTGCAACACATAATTTAGTTAGTGATGCACAATATGCATATAGGGAAGGGTACAGTACTTCTGGTATGCTATTGGGCTTAACTGAGACTGTTAGGGAGCACTTAAATAATGGACGGGATTGTGTTATGCTATCCCTGGATCTTTCCAAAGCTTTTGACCGTATTAATCACAAAATGATTATTTCTAAATTAAGGGAAAAGTTTGGATTTTCAATTATGGCTTGTAAACTTATTTACTCTTATTTGCAAGGAAGGTCTCAATACGTAAGCCTAAATGGTAATGAATCTAATGTTATTTCCGTTACTTCTGGTGTACCACAAGGATCCATAATTGGTCCGGTATTGTTACTAATGTATTTAAATGATTGTGTTGATTGTCTAGATTATGACTTAGTTAAACCCTTTATTTTTGCAGATGATATTCAGCTAATTTTTGGTAACTCTAGGTATTTCAATGATGTTCTAGAAGCCACCATTAATTTTACTATTCAGAGATTATGCGATTGGATGGTAGAAAATAAACTATGCATCAATGCTAGTAAAACTAAAGCTAT
Organism: Tachina lurida; assembly: GCA_944452675.1. Classification (NCBI taxonomy): domain Eukaryota; kingdom Metazoa; phylum Arthropoda; class Insecta; order Diptera; family Tachinidae; genus Tachina; species Tachina lurida. The sequence continues at coordinate 42,355,371 of OX101754.1, forward strand.
TATGTTTCGTACTGGTCGTCGTAGGGTACAATATCCCGAAATAAAAATTTATGGAACTGGTGTGCAATTTGTTGAATCCCTCAAATGTTTAGGTATAGTAATTGATAACCAACTTAATTTTAGTGAACAAATTGATGTAGTAAGTTCTAGGGTCAGGTCTAAGATATCTATATCATTGTGGATTACATTTGCCCATAAGAATAAAATATATACTTGCACATACTTTATTAATGTCTCATGTGAATTACTGTCTTGAAATAATCTCTGGTACTTTAGTATACAACATTAACAAATTAAGCAATATTATAAAGAGGATTGTAAGATTTGTGTATGGCATTAAGTATCGTCATCATATATCCCGCTCCGTTATAAGCTTTCTGGGCTGTTCTATACCGCAGTATTTCAATATTCGTATTTTAATTTTCTTTTACAAGGTGATTGTTACTGGCATACCCAATTACTTAAGATCTAAATTTCAGTTTTCAAGGTCTGATAGAAATCCTCAGATCGTTGTACCTCTTATAACCTGTTCTATGTATCAAAAATCTTTTCTTATAAGAATTGCCAGATTGTGGAACTACTTGCCTATTGAGCTACGCTCTTTAATGTTTTCTTGTAATGTATTCAAGAAAAAACTCTCTTCATATCTAAGTAATACTAATAGTATATACCCAGTAAAAAAATTGGAAGTCATTCTAAAGGAAGTACATTTTCATTGCTTCCAAAAAATCGATATTTTTAATTTGCCGATAGTTAGCAGAAAACCAAGTAGAAGTTTATTTTAGTCATACAAAACCTTGTAATTCCTCTCTAGTTTTAGAAATTACTCACCAGAATTTTTAAAAAATCGATTTTTTTGAAGAAACTTATGAACTAATTTTGGTCTAAAATTTTAAAGTTATTTGCTTAAATTTACATTAAATTACTGTTTCGCGTTTAAATTCCTATAAAAAGAAACTAATTGTTAAAATAGGTAACTATTAGCCATTTTTCCTAGACGAAAATATTATCATAGAACACAAAAAAGGAAATTTTTCTTAAAATCGCTTCCAAATCGGTGACCAGGCAGCGAAAAAGAGAACTTCTTGCAATGACAACCCTATGTAAAAATCATTAGATCGGATCGAAATTTGCACTACTTCCAGATCGCAAACTCTACATTTTCATGACTTTTTTGGAGTGTCTTTTTTTACTGGGTAGTTATATAATCATAAACATTTTGTTTTTTTTTTCGCTGCGGACTCTCACCAAACTAAATATACCTACCTACCTTCATCCGCATTCAGTTTGTGTATAATTTTGTTCAATTTCATTTAATGCAAAAAATAAAAATAAAACTTTTCACTTTTAATACATATAATACATATGTTTATTATTTAGTAACGGTTTTTATACTTAATTTTAAGTGATTTTTCTTTGTTATAATTTAAAATTATTATGAAGTATGTAAGCAATACGCTATTGGCCTTAAAAGCTTCTTTGTATTGCAGATAAATAAATAAATAAAAATAAAATAAAATAAATAAATATTTGATATATTTTTTAAAGAACAAGATTGATATGAGGAACGAAAAAAATCTAAAATGATGACTCCAGGGTTGGGAAATATATAAAACTAACTAAATAAAGCTAGTTATTTCTTTGATAATTAAATATATTCTATATTTTAAAAAGAAATAAAATAGTATGGGAATTAAAACCAAAAAAATTTAAATTATGGTTCCAGGGTAGGAAATTAAAAAAAATTGGGTATAAAAATAACCAAAAATAATAATTTTTTCAGTTAAACAAAATTCATATTTTAGGAAAATCTTTACTCAAGCAAATTCTTTAGTCGAAAAAACCAAGAGATGACTTACTAACACTGCACTATAACAAAAAATTATAAATTTTATCAAAAAAGAAATGTATGTATGCACTTATGTATGCATCTGTATATTACATATACATACGTTGGTAAAGGGTATATAAGATTCGGCACAGCCGAATATAGCACTCTTACTTGTTTTTAAGTACATTCGTCGGGTGTTTTATTATATTAAAAAACCCAAGTAAATATCGGTTTTAAGTGTATAAAATATATTAAGTTTATAAATTTTTCTACATTTTAAATATATGGAAACAAATGAAGCTCTAAGGTTTCCTTATATTCACAATTTTAAAATTTACTACATTTTGTTAAGTACTCGCCTGTGTACCGCTTGCTTGCCTGAAGACTGACTTGTTATGTAGAAACAGGCCATAAATTTCCTACAAATCTACTGACAAAATAGACTTCGTTTTATATAAGTACTAGATTTCGAGACAATGTAAATGCCCTATTAGTGATATATTTTTTAATTTATGCGTGTACAAGATAAAATATTTTTTTTTGTTTAATCTCATCAATTCTATATAAAACTTTTTAAAAAGAAATCAACGATTAAAGGTAAGAAGTCAAAATTAATAACAGCTCAGTATTAAAAAAAATAAAATTAAATATTTTTAAAAATTTATAGTGACAATACTTTGCTTTTGCTAAGCTGTTTAATATTTGATATAATGAAAAGTTTTTTTTCCTGAGATCATTTGTATTAAGACTGGTTTACTTTGTGGATCTGATTTGATACACCTTAGCACCATTATTGGCTGTTTTTATTGTGGTCTGTAAAGTTGATTGTAAAATGGTTGAGAAAACAATATTATGTACTCTGAAACAAATGTGTGGTCGTTGAAAACTAGTTATTGTTATTTTAAACATTAATTTCGTTACGATAAACACAGTAATGTTTGAATTTAATAATTACATTATTATATTCATAGAAATTGCGATATGGTTAGAGTTTAACAATATAATTTAGTTAAAAATTTATGTCTACAATATAGTTTGTATTATTGTGTAAAAATAATATGATGTAAATAACGATGTTATCCAAAACCATACTATGTTAAGTTTCTAAAAAATATTTTTCAGAAACATCTTCTGTCAGTTCAGTGTTTTGTTTGTAAGATATCGGTAGTGCACGCGTGGTGTTAAATAAGTAAAAAAAAGTATAAACAAAAGGGTTATCTACCCTAAAATAAAAATAATATGTACATATGTATGTATGTATATCTCTTTATACAGATATGTCTGTATTTCGTGTACCCACATATATGTAAGTATACATTTCTATACACACATACATACATTTTCTTTCAACAATATTAATTTATTTTTATTTCGGATTTACCGCACAGCTGTTAAAAAAAAAGATTTGCCAATAAATAAATGATTAAAAAACAAAATATTATTATTACATAAAATAATACTATGGTCATATTTAACAATATTAGTATAATATTAGAACATGGTGTGGTAAGTATCAATTATATTTTAGTCACATCTAACACAAAGGGATCATTGTATTGGACCTAGAGATGCTAAACGGGAAATCCCGAGCCCGGAAATCCCGGGATTTTCGGGACTATTCAAATCCCGGAGCCCGGGATTTTTTAATTTTAAAGCCCCGAATTTTCGGGATTATTTGAATCCCGTTTTTTGCATAAATAATGTTTTTGACTGTCATCAGTGTGGCCACAACTAAAAAATTTTTTAATGCTAAATGGGGCTTAAAATAATGCTAAAAATGCTAAAAAAATATTTGAAAATGCTAAAATATAATGCTAAAACTTTTTAATGATATTTTATTAATTATATCGATATAACGAAGAAATATTTTATTTAATTTTAATAAAACAAACAAAGTTGATTCAAAAGTTAAAACAACAATTCAGGAACATACAAAATACGAGTACAATTGCTGAATTCATAAAACCTCCTGTATCTTTGTACGATCGTATTAAATATAAAAGTGTAAAATTTGTTGCTGGTAATTTTCATATAAAAATTAAATACATAAAATGATTTTACACTTTTATTTTATATATATGTTTTAATGTATTAGCATGCCTGCTATCAACATACTATGAAAGAAATTTAAAAAATACTTTTTGCATTAAAAAATGGATTAATTTACTTTTCTATTTTTTATTTTACGTCCAGGAGCCGGATTCAGCAACGATGAATTGTGAAGTGTTCGACTCCGAAAAACATAATTAAAATACTTTTTTTCTTCTTATTATTAGGTGTTTGACGTTTAAAATACATTAAGGCGGCTATTAGAGGCTCATACTCGGTATATGAGCATGACAGACTTTCGTACATTTCAACAAACACCTCTTAAAATGCGCGATCTAACTAAGTCATCTTTATGCTTTGCGTACTCTACGTTTCCACATGGCATGACATTTCGTTGTAACTTGAAGTTATAAGTGATTTGTTAAAACAAATGCACTATCAATAATGTTATCACATGAAAAAAGCATTAATTTGAGCAGTCTACACTTAACATTAACTTAAAGTTTATGTTCAAGTGAGCCTTCTTATGTCAGGTGGAGACCGCAAGTTACGAAAACAAATGAAATTTGCACTGAATTTGACAGAAGATATATTAAAGGAGTGTGATGACAAACACAAAAATTCAAAATTCCTTAAAGCTGAAAAACACGAATTTTGCATTATCACACCATTCTCAAATACCAAGTATGACAGCTTGCCGCTTAAGACGTCTTTTGCTGTTTACATGGTTTCCATCATTATACATTTCTACAAAAACGACAAAATACAATGAAATACAGGAGTTTTTACCTGTATAAATGGAAAAGAATATATGAAATTTATAAAATTAAAAATGCTAAATAATGCTAAAAAAATAATACAAAAATGCTGAAAAAAATGCTAAATGCAAAATAAAAAATTCACTGCTAAATCAAAATACATAATGCTAAATTTAGCAGTGAAAATGCTAAAAGGGTCACACTGACTGTCATCTTTTACATCAAAAATTATTAGAAACTTGGCTTTGAATAAATATTTTAGTAGATAATATTTTATGGTATATACATAATATATAATATGGCTTTTTCTTTTCTAGGAAAAATGTTGCATACATTGCACTTTTCAATGAAAATGTGCAATTAAATATCTGAATTGTATAAGTACCCTTTAAATATGCAAAAAAAATATTTTGAAAAATTAAAATATTATTTTTAATATAAGGACGCACATTTGTGCACAATGTTTTCGGGATTTTGTAAGTCCCGAAAATCCCGGGGTCCCGGTTCGGGATTTCGAGACTCCATCACTAAATCCCGAAGCCCGGGATTTCAAAAAACTTGTCCCGATTAGCATCTCTAATTGGACCCAAGTGAGCTGGACTCTAAATTTCAAACTTATTTACCAGCAGCCTGCTAACCTAACAATAGTGTTGTCTTATTTACAATAATAAGATTAGGTATAACAAAGTTAATTATTTTTTTAGATAATATTATTATTAACTCAGAAAATAATATTATTTAAATTTTGCTTTTCCATTGACAATAATATGATTTGACTGCAACCATATAATTCAATCATAGTATGTTGCTGTTTGATTATGGTTACCTCAACCATATTTTTTCTTTGCGTGAAACACTATTACGTCAGGAACTGAGATTCGCTCTTCAATTAACTTTAAAAAAGTTGATAAACTCTATACCTTGTTGCTATCTGCGCAATAAAAACGAAATTGAGCCGGCTAAATATTATATTTATAGCTTAGTACTAGGGATGTAAAGAATACCAGTTTAGCGAATGCGAAAACGAATAATACATTTTAATTTTTGCGAAGGCGAATGCAAATATTAAAATTCGTTAAAATATCACATGCAAATAAATTTATATAAGAGCAAGTATAGATAATAATTATAATTAATAATAAGTTAACAAAATGTTAGGCAATTAACCCATTCGTACTTTGGCTCTAAAGCGTGGTACTCTGTTCAACATTTCATGTCAAATGCTGTCCAAATACATATTAAGAAAACTTGGAATGAATATTTGCTGAAAAAATCTTTCAGAAGTAGTACTCTGTTCATCTTGGGAAAAACAAGGATTTCAACAATTTAAGTTTTTATTAGAAATAATTAATAATAATAAAGAAACAAACAATGACTAATATTGTTTGGATTTGTAAGAAGTAATGAATGGTGCTCAAAATTTTTTCAAAAGTTTGGACAGACTAGTCTTAAGCAAAAACTGAAATATATTTCCAAGCACCGCTGGAAATTGGTTTAATTTTGACACTTAGGAGAAATTATTTATAGAAAAGTTTTCCGCTCAAATTTTAAAGCATTGTAAGTGTATCTTTTTTATGTGGGCTTGAAATAATTTTCGTTTTTTAATCGCAAACTATTTTCATGAAAGCAATAAAATTTTTGTTGTCTCTAGTATTCGTTTTGAATATTCGCATACATTTTAGCGAATGCAAAAGCGAATGCAAATAGCAAAAGTATGCGAATAATTTGCGAATGTGAACATTCGTTACATCCCTACTTAATACCGAATTCTTCTCAGCATTATACTTCCAAGAACACTTCAAGCTGAATAAAGTGCTATGAAAAAACCCTTCAATGATAAATAACAAACAACTGCGGTAAATTCTTACAGCATTTATTTGGACGTTTGGCTTTTTTTTAGAAATCCATCAAGCTTAAAACATTTACAGGCCTATTCTAACACAATAATAACAGTCACCATGGTTATAATTTTTAACCAAAGGTATCAAAATAGAAAATTGATAAGTTATTATCGTAACAAAAAACTTAAAAAAAAAAACATTACCTACAAAAAAGTAGGTCACAAAAAGTTGGAGACGAACCCGTAGATTCATTTAACATTGCTCAAATCAATTTTATTGCAAAAATACTCGTAGCAAAAGTTCACGAAAAATTGCACAATTACAAACAAGCCCTACAATTGCTTAAAAGTACCTAATATTGCAAGAAATGCTAAAAATTCGAAAAAAAACGTGAAATTTATGAAAATTCGCGAAAATTTTCTAAGGTTAAAAACGATGGCGAACTCTGGTCTTGATTAAAAGGCGGTTTACCCGTAAAAAAAAACCAAAAACTTTCACTTATCGCGAAAATTGTGAATTCGCATGATTTTCTGGATATTTTGAAGTTTTTGGCTTTCCTTATAATATTTTGCTATTGTTGAGCAATTTTTGCGCTCGTTTTCAATTTTGCAGTTTTTCGCAAATAATGACTATTTTCGCGATTTTTAGCAAATTCTTGGCTCTTTACAGTTTTTGCGACTTGTTATCACTATACGACTTGTCCACCTTTTTTAGTGATTACAAGTTTTTGCGAATTTTTGTAGTTTTCACGATTTTTTCCGAGCTTTTTGTTTTTCTAACAATTTAATTTTTGCAATTTTTCGCAAGTTTTCACTATTTTTAATGTAAAAGTGATCTTGGATCTTACAATTTTGCATTGATAAATAGATTTAATATTTTGCATTCAGCAATCTATTTTTATATTCAATTTTATTACAAAATATATGAAAATTGTTTCACCACATTTGTTGAATTATTTTTCTATTACCTTTCAGCCGGAATACCGGAACAAATAAAAGTTATAACAAGGTACGAGTAACAAAAATTCTGTTAGAAATTTATTGCTCGTATTACCAAATTACCAGAATATGGCTGTTAAAGTTATGTCTATGCATGTCATTTGAAAGTGTCTATTTGATTTGTAATTTTCCAGCATATCTTAAATGGTGTCAATTTATTAATCTGCCATTGACTTTTAAATTATTTTATCTCTGAAATTGTAAACTCTTTATATTGTAACACATTTTCTTATTTTAAGAAATTGCTCCAGTTTCTTCCTGACTGACCTAATCAATGACTTGTTAAAATACAACTTAAGATAATATACTTCCTTATATGTAAGAGAAACAAAAAACAAGATCGCTATCAAAAAATCTTGTAAAATGAAAACATACAAACATCAAGAAAGGAAAAATAATGCAAAACAGTAAAAGAAAAACCCCTACATAAAAATTTCCATGCTTGAATTGTTAAGTACAATAATACGCCAAAGCCAAGCTTGTTAAGTGTCAATATTAATAATTTATATGTATATGTATAATAATTACAAGAAACACATAACAAAATTTACAAAAATCATTAAACAAACAATAAATGTAGGCTCAGTGTAGAGTTTCCCTGCTTGTGAGTAAAAAATGTTCCATGTGCAAGTCGGATTTGCATACATACATACATACATATTTACATGTATGTACATGTAGAAAATTAAATTCGTTTTAAAATAACTCAAATCCACATCCATTCACTGGCCATGATCGCCCAAGCAGAGATTGATGTAAATGATTATTGAAAATGCAAACGATCACACAATGATCAGTTGGTGGCAGAGACTGGAAATGAAGCCATTTCAATTTTGCTTCGAACATGTATACAGATGGAAGTACGACCATGTCTAGTCTCTAGATTTTGCATACGATAGCAATTGTTCCACTGTAGTCAATGCACAACTTTTAATTTCCGCCACAAATATTTTCAAAGTAATTTGAGAGTTACCAATGAATTTATATCACTTGGAAGCTAGTCTTTTTTGACAAGGTACAGCAAAGGCACCCAATACTCTTTTAACATTTCTCCCGTTAGTAGTAGAGAAAAAGAGTCCAGCAGAGAGAATGGAAACAACACGTGCAGTCATTTTAAAAGATATATATATATGTGGCTTGCATCAATAACAGCGTATGTCCAAAACTATAATTTTTCAGGAGAGACAAAACGAGTTAGTTTTGAAGCTGCGGTCTCAGTATCAAATTTTTTTAATTTTTTTACAGTATCATGGAGATATGGGTAATGAAAATATTTCGAATAGTTTTTAGGAAACATTTTCTTAAGGATCAGATCCCAGAGAAATTACAAAATATAAACAAAATATTATAAACATCGAAATTGTGTTCTGCCAAACAACTTATGTCAATGTAAGTGATTCTGGCTGACGAAAAAAGTATTAGTGCTACATTCCGCTGTGCCGAATCTTATATACCCTTTACCAACGTAGGTATATGTAGTATACAGATCCATACATACCCAGTAAAAAAAGACACTCCAAAAAAGTCATGAAAATGTAGAGTTTGCGATCTGGAAGTAGTGCAAATTTCGATCCGATCTAATGATTTTTACATAGGGTTGTCATTGCAAGAAGTTCTCTTTTTCGCTGCCTGGTCACCGATTTGGAAGCGATTTTAAGAAAAATTTCCTTTTTTGTGTTCTATGATAATATTTTCGTCTAGGAAAAATGGCTAATAGTTACCTATTTTAACAATTAGTTTCTTTTTATAGGAATTTAAACGCGAAACAGTAATTTAATGTAAATTTAAGCAAATAACTTTAAAATTTTAGACCAAAATTAGTTCATAAGTTTCTTCAAAAAAATCGATTTTTTAAAAATTCTGGTGAGTAATTTCTAAAACTAGAGAGGAATTACAAGGTTTTGTATGACTAAAATAAACTTCTACTTGGTTTTCTCCTAACTATCGGCAAATTAAAAATATCGATTTTTTGGAAGCAATGAAAATGTACTTCCTTTAGAATGACTTCCAATTTTTTTTACTGGGTACATACGAGTACATATTTGTTTTGTGATAAAATTTATAATTTTTTGTTATAGTGCAATTTTTAGTAAGTGGCCTCTCGGTTTTTTTTTCGACCAAAGAATTTGCTTGAGTAAAAATCTTCCAAAAACATGAACTATGTTTAACAGAAAAAAAATTGTTTTGGTTATTTTTTTACCCAAGTTTTTTTTCAATTTCCAACCCTGCAACCACAATTAAAATTTTCTTGTTTTAATACTAGTTTTTTGCTTTCTAAAATATAGAATATATTTAATTACCAAACAAATAACTAGTTTTATTTAATTACTTTTATATATCAAAAAAGTATACTTTTCCCAACCCTGGTTCCGTATACCAATTTTGCTTCTAAAAAATATATAAAATATGTAAAGTGAAAAAAAGAAATAAAGAAAATACTAGTTTTACTTAGTTACTTTAATATCAGAAAAGTTAAAATTTTCCAGCTGTGGGACTGTGGTTTTTATTTTCTAATTTTCTATACCAAAGTTTTCTTTCCAAAATATAAAATATATTTAATTTAGAAAGAAAACGAAAAAAATTAATCAGACCTAGTTACTTTTATATATCACAAAAATGATAAGTTTCCCAACCCTGGAGTCATCCTTTTAGATTTTTATGATTTCTAACACCAATCTTTTTCTTTTAAGAATGTAAGATATGTTTAATTTATAGAGAAAAAGGAAAAATTAGTTTTAGTAGGTTATTTTTATATTACAAAATAAGTTAAAAGTTTTCCAACCTTGGAAGGGTCACATATATTTTTTTATATTGTTAATAATTTTGATCGCACTGAATCATAAAATAAGTTTTTGCTAGTTACTTTTATATGGCAAAATAAAATTTAAGTCTCCCAGCTCTGAAACCGTCTGCTCAATTTCCTTGATTTTCAATACCGATCTATTTTGGACTATTTTTGACACACCACTCCAAGACCGAAGCCTCTAGCTTTTCTAGGATCTTCGGTAAACTAATTTCACGTGCACCAAACGGATGGATATCGCTTGTTCGTCTGCCCTATTCATAAGGACCCAGAATATGTATACTTTATTTTTACGCTTATATATTTTTATTTATTGTATCTTCAAATATGAACTAACAATAAGTATTCAAATCTTAAATCTAAAATATAATTATTAGGCCCGACCGCCGTCGGACATAAATTTAGATATAGTTATAAATATAAGTAGTAGTGTTTTTCATACGGGATTTCCCGGGATCCCGCACATTTTCCGGGAAAGAAATCCCGGGAAATTTGTGCGGGAATTCCCGGGATTTTCTGTTTTTGTTATGGCAACTTAATTTGTATGTACACATTCCTTGATGAGTGTCGTTATTCACTTTATTAATGCGATGGTGCAATAATAAAGGTGATGGCAATATCACAATAGCTAAAGCTTTACAACAACTAAGGCCGAGTTTACATCTGCCACACATGCGTTCTGAGACTTAGATGCCTTTATTTGGAAAAAGCAGAACGCGAAGTTCAAAATTTAATTCTACAACAATTCATAAAAGTAAAAAACAGAAATGAGCAAGGAAATAAAAAAAATTACAAATAATTACAGATTCTTTTTTATAAAAAGTACGGTTAACAGCATTAACAGCTTATTCTGTACTAAAGTCCTATTTCCAAAGAAATATGCCCTAATGCAAAAACGATTGTTAAGGTTAAAGCATGCGTTAAAACTGGTTTTGACATACAAAATTCGTTTGTTAAACCAATTTTAAGTTTAACAATGACTTTTTCATAAGGGGGATATTTTTTAATACTTTTTTTTAATAATACTCGTATAATTTCTTTTTTATACCCTTTACCAAAAATGGAAAAGGGTATATATAGGTTTGTCATTCCGTGTGTAATTTCCATAATATTAATCTGCGACAAAAAAAAATTTATACATATATTCTGGATCCTTATGAATAGCGAAGACGAATAAGCGATGTCCGTCTGTCCGTCTGTCCGTCCGTCCGTCCGGTGTACGTGAAATCGGTTTTCCGAAGCTCTCAGAAAAGCTAGAGATTCGTTCTTGGACTGATGTGTCAGAAATGGTCCAACTTAGATTGGTATAGAAAATCAGCAAAATCGAGCAGACGGTTTCAGAGCTGGAAAACTGAAACTTGATTTTGCCATATAAAAGTCACTACCGAAAACAAATTTTTATTTGTTTTAATAAATAAACCTATTTTACACTTCAGTACGACCAAAATTGGTATTTTAAATTAAAAGAATATTAAAAAAATTAAAAAGACGTTTCCAGGGTTGGAAAACTTTAACTTTTTGTGTTATGTAAAATTAACTATGTCTAAAACTATGCAGGCTATTTTCTCGAGAACCGTAAGAGCTAGAGACCTGAAATTTGGACACAGTGTATAGACCTTTGGCAGCTACAACAAAAAATACATGAGAATTGGAAATTAAAGGGTGTTCCAAAACGAGCAACGAAAAATGTTAAAATCTCATGTAATATACATACAATTGAATGTATGTATGTATGTATATACACTTGAAATTTGTAAGGTTAGTGTATTTGTATACAGACTACAAAAATTAACACTAAAATTTCAAAAAATTTAAATTAAAGGGTGTTCCATCAGTTAATGCAATTTTGACTATGCAATTTTGACAACTTGCTGTATCTTGGAAACCGTAAGAGCTAAACTCTTGAAATTTTCAAAAACGGTAAAACTAAAAATCAAAAAATTATAAAATCGCCAAACCGAAAAAATCGCCAAAAACCAAAAAAAATCGCCAAAATGAAAAAAGCACCAAATTAAAAAAAATGTCTACGACTAAAATAAATTGCGAAAAACCCGAAAAATTGCTTAAATGAAAAAAATCGCCAAAATGAGAGAAAATCGCCAAAATAAAAAAAATCGCCAAAATGAAAAAAAATCGCCAAAACGAAAAAAAAACCCAAAAAAAGCAGAATAAAATCGCCAAAATGAAAAGAACCCCAAAACAGGAAAAACTCGCCAAAAACAAAAAAAATCGCCAAAACGAAATAAAGCACCAAATTAAAAAAAATGTCTAAAGCCTGATACTCTGTTTACAGTTTCGTGCGAAATGCTGTCAAACTACATATAAAAGTATTTGGTATGAAATATTTGCGAAATAAATTCGCAAGAGTAGTACTCTGTTCTTGGTGTGGAAAACACGGAAAATCATGTCTTTCCATGCAAAATTAATCTGGCATCATTTTAGTTTAGCTGCGAAACAACATGAGCAGTACTTTTTTCGCACGGAATTTTAACAATGTTGCATACTTTCAAGCAATAAAAGCGAGAAATTTATTTAAAAAACCGCGACTTGGGCTACATTTAGTACATGTCAAAATTTTCACGCGAAATAACGAATGGCACTGAAAATTTTTCACAACTTCGAACAGAGTACCATGCTTAAGACTAAAATAAATCGCGAAAAACCGGAAAAATTGCTAAAATGAAAAAAAAATCGCGAAAACGAAAGAAAATCGCCAAAATGAAAAAAACGCCAAAATGAAAAAAAATCGCCAAAATTAAAAAAAAATCGCCAAAATGAAAAAAAAACTCCAAAAACAGAAAAAAATGGCCAAAATGAAAAAAACCCCAAAAACAACAAAATTGCCAAAGTGCTGATGAAGTGCGTGGCTGCACAGAAAAATATCGGTATTTCACCCAGCTAATAAAGTCTAGTTTAATTTTTCTTCTCTTCTTTAGATACTCACATTAATTAATAAAAATATTTCATTCAATAAGAATTGAAATTACTGAACTCAAGCCTGATTAAGAGATTATTTCTGATTAAAATTCACTACAGTTCAATTAAATCTAAAAATGTCTCAATATTTTGTATTGTTTTGTATTAGGCGGTAATTCCCGGGATTTCCCGGGAAACCGAAAAATCTTTCCCGCTTTCCCGGGAAATGAAAAAGTCCGGGAAAAGAAAAACTCTAATAAGTAGTGATAATCAAAAGGAAGAAAAAAAAGTATTTTCAAGCAGTCCCATCTGGAGTGTTGAGTATAAGAGCCCTTGTGTCCCTCTTTTTTAGGCGGATGTGTCCAGTAAAGTTCAAAATATTACGAGCAAGCGGATTAGGATGTGACTCGAGTTTTGTTAAATATTTGTCTGCATATTTTGCAATTTCTTCAATCACTATTGGCATGTTTAAATCACGATGTATATTTGAATTTTTTATATACCATGGAGCCGATGTTATTAACCGTAAAATTTTGTTTTGCCTTCGTTGGATTCTCTTGACATTGGAAGCTGAAGCAGTGCCCCATAGTTGAATTCCGTAGCACCATTTACGTTTCAAAAGTGACTTGTATATCAAAAGTTTGCAATCTAGACTGAGGGTTGAATTTCTACCAATCAGCCAATGTACCTGAGTTAATTTTAGTTTCATTCATTCATTAATTCCCCATAAGTTTAACCAAGTTTGTGTTAACTTAGAGTCAATGTGGTGTTTCCAAGTAAGCCGTCGATCAAGGTGTATACCAAGATATTTCACATGAGAATGTTGAGGCACAACTTGATTGTTTATCCGAATGGGTGAACAAGTATCTCTTCGTAATTTATATGTTACTTGAACACACTTTTGTTCGTTTACCTTAATTCCCCATAAGTTTAACCAAGTTTAAAGTTTTTTGTTTAAAAAAGTATCTTCATTATTGTCAATTTTGTGAAAAACTTTGTTCAACATATACATTTTTAAACCACGTAACGCTAAAGACCATCTTTTCAGAATGTGCTAAAAGCTAATTATTTTGTATTTTGGACATGCACCCTACATCCAGCAGTGTCCAAAAATTGCCAACTATAAAAATATTTTTTTGTGTTTAAGCGCTTATAAAAAGTTGCGACGGTAGATTTAGAAAGTTTGAACTATAAAATTTACTTGCGTAGAGTTTTCAACATATTTAATTGAAATTTTAGAGAGCCCTTTCATAAATGCGGACAAGCGCGCATATTTTTTGAAAAAAATCAAAATTTTGTAAAATAGTTGTTTTGTACCATAAAAAATATATATTTAAATTCTTTTCTTTACTTATATTGGCCTTTTTGACTTCTATATAATTTTTTTTTATTTCGCCTGAAAAAATTATTCCAATATATTTAACTGATCTCGAGATATTCCGATTGCAGGGTGCAATTCAAAAAATATATAGAGTGCGCTACTTTTTTCCCTTTAAAGGTACGGTCACACTTGACAAACATTTGCCCAAAAAAGCGTAACCAGTAAATACTAATGCAAAATTTTTTGCATCAGACACGTGTTTATTAAGTTAATTAGTTGCGTATTTAACAAATAGGCAAAGTCATATAATATAATATTATTGGAAACTATTGAACTTAATAAACACGTTTCTGAATCAAAAGATTTCTCATTAGTATTTATTGGTTACGCTTTTTTGGGCAAATGTTTGTCAAGTGTGACCGTACCTTAAGCCTGGTACTCTGTTCACAATTTCGTGCGAAATGCTGTCAAACTACATATAAAAGTATTTGGTATGAAATATTTGCGAAATAAATTCGCAAAAGTAGTACTCTGTTCTTGGTGTGGAAAACACGGAAAATCAT
The DNA here is from genome assembly GCA_944452675.1 of Tachina lurida. Lineage (NCBI taxonomy): Eukaryota > Metazoa > Arthropoda > Insecta > Diptera > Tachinidae > Tachina > Tachina lurida. The sequence goes on from OX101754.1 coordinate 42,370,451, forward strand.
GTCTTTCCATGCAAAATTAATCTGGCATCATTTTAGTTTAGCTGCGAAACAACATGAGCAGTGCTTTTTTTGCACGGATTTTAACAATGTTGCATACTTTCAAGCAATAAAAGCGAGAAGTTTATTAAAAAATCGCGAGTTAGGCTACATTTAGAACATGTCAAATTTTTCACGCGAAATAACCAATGGCACTGAAAATTTTTCACAACTTCGAACAGAGTAATAGGCTTTATTCAGACATCAGCTGTTTAAGACTTTTATGAATTCTTAAATTCAACCTAAATAGAAAAACAAAATAAAATTTGGAATGTGATACAATAAGTCCATGTACACTTTTCGTAATAAAAAATATTTATCGTAATTTAACGAATAACAAAATACATTTATTAATGGATTAAAAAAAGTTTTTGCCCATTACTTTACAGCGGCATCGGGAGGTGCTACCTTGTTATGCTACTGTTTAAAACAGGTAACCTATCACGGCACCAGATATTTAGATAAAATTCACAAAGGTGCTCATAAAGTATACTGTATTATAACAAAAGTTGGAAAAGTTTCAATTGTATTTATTGTTTTTTTTATTATTTACCAGTTGATAACACTTTGTGACAAATTTTTATGAAATCGAAATATCTAGTAAATATCAACCGATTGAAAATTTATAAACGGATATAAAAAAAAGACTAAAGAAAAGACCTTTCGAACCAATTATATCTTGTTTAAGTAAATTTCAGATATATGTGTAATTATTCACCAGATATAATTTTTTCGGTTTTTTTCGACACTTTTCTACCTTTTACTCGTTCTTAGGTAGTATTTTTGTACTGGAACCATACTGTTTTTAACTTTATTTATAAAAGTTAATTGAATAAGAGTACTTCGCAGGTTTTTTTTTAATATAAATATAAATTCATTCAGTAGTTTAGAAGTTCCAGATTTATTACCATTTATTTTGCAAAAGCCCCACTGTGCAGCGTTTTGACATAAAGTATTTGCAAGTGGCATGGCTTCATTGGCATTTGTAAGGGCCGTGTTTGTCTTAGTTTTAGTTTAGAATAAAAAGTTAAACTAAATAAACTTAAATGAAAGAAGTGTTGTTTTAATCTAGACTCTTAAGCGCCTGATACATTGAATTAAAAGTGACATGTACTACTGCAGGGTGTCGGCAAAGACTATAAATATATAAAGATGTTCTACGATGTTCCCTAAAAGCCAGGGGAGCTACCTGAGACGAAAAAAAATATTTTTCCTGGCTTCAGCGCCATCATATTACCTTTCATACAGATTTTCAGATTTTTATCTCGCCATAAATTATTTTTGACCCTGAAAGGGTTAAAACATTAAGTCCTATGAGCGTTAGAAATTAATCCTATTTACATGACACCACTTAGAAACTACATATTGTCAAAATCATAAGTTTAAGTTTCATTCATACTTTTGCCTCCGACAGGTTTCGTCTTTTGCTGAGTAAGAATAACTTGCAAATGTTGCTGACATTCACGAAAGAGTAGATACAATTGGAAGTTCATTTACAAAAGGTCATTTACAAAAACAAGAGTTTGAGAAAAGGTGGATCCTTATGGTACATACATACTTCTGAATTTATCTTGAACTAGTTTTATGAGATCCCATCTACGACAACTCTTATAGTGCGATCCCTGAGGAAGTTCAGTAAGAATCGAGAGTAGTTATAACCGATACCAAAAGCAATACATTTTGACAAAAGTGCACAGCTATCACCATCACAGCTATCACCACCTTTCATAATATTTCCTATACTCTACAGACTTTTCTTAATTTGGAAAGTGCAGAACATATTGGGATTGGGTGGGGGTTAAAGCTTAGAATTAAAAAATAAAAACTCTAAGCATGTGCACAAACGATTATATTGGAATTTTTCATGTAGATTGCACTTGGCGAAGGCTATAATACGAGTGTTACGCTATCAAATGTGAGCTTAAGAGCGCCAATTAAATTTTAGCCATATTCCTTATGTATTTCGGCTTAGCAGATTTTAATCTATTATTAATATATTTTTCATTAACCGGTTCCTACTAAACTGTAAATGTATATTAAGCATGCAGTTTGATAATGTAGTTTAATAATGTGGGCGGCGTTACTTAAAGTGACCATACGTCCTCTTTTTTAGAGGACAATTATCTATTTTAACTCGCTGTCATCTATAAAATTTGTGTCATCTTTTTTATTACCAGTCATCTTTTGTCATCTTTAATATTACAAGAACGATTTAAATTTGTGTTTTATCGATGAAACAATATAGCCTTACTTTCACTTGCATTCTCTAACTATCAACCAAGCTCAATATATACATAAATTTTTTTGATTATTTTGGGTTTACATGGAGGTTGACAGTTGATATAAACATTACCTTATGCTTGCCTGGTTTGAGTGTACCCTAGTAGCTTTATGCCCTATTTCAATAAGAAGATTTAGGACGTTTTTGTTTGCAAATACTTTTGAGTGTTTGGTTTTCAATTTTCTAAATAATTTTCTTCAGAAATAGTTGCTGTCTTTGATAAGGTTTTTAAAATATAAAAATAAACTTAAAGAATTAATGCCGTATTCATAAAAAATATTTTAGGTTTATTAAGCGCTTATTTGACGTATTTCTATGGGAAATTTGTGAAATAAACCTGATATGAAACTAAAATATTTTTTGTGAATACGGCGGTTATACGATAATTTGAAAAATATATAAAAAAATATGTTTTGGATAATGGTTTATAATAAAATCTTAAAGCATATACAGGAACCTTCTAGCATAGGCAATAAGTAATTGTGGTATTCATAAATGGTACTCATAAATTAACACGTTTTAAAGTAATAACATGAAAAAATATGATTATTGTGAGCAACCCCTCATAATTTACAATTATAGATATTGTACTTATTTGTATTTTGGTTTTATCATCTTTTTACATTGCTTACTCTCTCTCTCTCTCTCTCCCAATTCCTTTTGTAATCTCTCTCGCATTTCTACATGTAGTTATGACAAACAACAAACATAGCTGAGAAAGTCATATTACTTTATGACCTTACTGATTAAGCCACAACAATTTTTTTTAACTATGTTAAAATCTTAAGATATTATGACACTTAGGCCACTTAAGACACTGGTGTGAACACCCCAAATAATTGTTTTATAAAATCCCATTTGCGACTTTCTTCCATACACAAACAAGACGACACAATCGTCGAACAGAATTGGGACATTAATGTGTTAAGGGCTTTAATATTGCAAATATTTTATTCGTGTCTGTCATGACTTTCGAACGTTTTCAATTAGAATGAAAATTTTCGAATCGCAAAAAAAAAGATTTGGCGTCTGCTTACTTCAGAATATTTTTGCAAAATTGGTTGCTAATGTGGGAATGTCTATCATATCCTCTTTTCTATGTATTAAAACCAAATATATATTGGTTTAAATTTCCGGATTAGGTAGATGAGATATCAAGCCGACCTTGAAACAAGATTTTGTTTAAAACAAATTAATTTTATTGTGGAAAAAATGCGATTCTATTTACTTTCACGTTACTTGGTGCAGTCGAAAGTAAAACGAAAAAATTATTCGGAAGTGAATGTCAGGACACCAAAATATGCGGAAAAGATTCACTTTCACACGGATGTGAAAGTCATGACAGACACGATTGTTGAGATTTTTTTGGATTTTTTGTTTTGCTGCAGCGTCAACTTTTTTACCATATTTGTTGATGTCATATTTTTCTTTCTTACTCCTATGAAAATTAATAAAGTTGTATTTTGCGCTAGAGTGCTGAAATTTGCTACTAAAGCAGACCAAAGTGAAATGGGGCTAGAAACCTTAAATTAACGCGACCATTCCCATAACATTTTTACGTTTTGTTTCATCTACTTCGGGTAAGCATGATTTAAGCTATTATATACATACTAGTGATCCACGAGTATTCGTATTCGTATTCGAATATTCGGTCATTGTTAGATATTCGTATTCGCCAAATTCAGGCGAATACGAATATTTTTCAAAAAAATTAAATAAATAAATGCATGAATCCTAAGCGACATATAAATAAATGCCTAAAAATATTAGTTTGTACAAATACATTAAATTTTTTGCTTTGTATCATTTTTAAATATTATTTAATGACTATCATTAAAATTTTGGGTAGTTTGTATTAACTTTAAAGTACGCCAACAAGAGTATGAAGTCCTTTTTCATAAACATTTCTTAATATTTCATATTGCATACGTAATTAGAACCCCAATTTAATGTCTATAAATATCATATATTATATTAGTATTCGCGAATATCGTTTCAAATATTCGTATTCGCGAATATCAAAAATTGACATTCGTTACATCACTAATACATACATATGTATGTACATATGTATATAAAAATTCGAATCGATAACTTCCTCCTTTTTATGAAGTCAGTTAAAAAAGTAGACAAGGTCACGTCTTTTAAACGTTAACGTTAAACTTTACGTAGGATTTTCACGAAACTTCTTACATGCCTTGGCCTCTTGGATAGTCAATTTTTCAAAGTGTGCTACGATACACCCACCGAGGCCGAAATTTAAGATTGGAACCTTGCATTTTTCGACATTTATGTGTGTATATGTGGGGATGTAAACATTTACAACTCATCTAAACATAAACATATGTATATATAAATCGAAACTGCGCCTGAAGAAATGTAGTATTATCAATTAATTCTCTAGCACCGGTTTGTCAAAATGTCTCCTTTATTTGCCTGCACACTTGATTGCGCCCCAGGAATGAAAATCACAACGTGCTCAAATTTTTTATTCTCATGTTAGCAGTTTCAGTTTCAATTTTTAAAATAACTTTTTCTTGCTTTCGGTGTTGTTTCTGCTACATTGCACAATTTCTTAGAAATACTTTTTTATTCTTGTTTGATGTTAAAACTAAAATGTTGGCTTAGTTCAATCCTTAAGAAAATGATAATAAAAAAACTATAGGATGGGCTATTTTAAATTTGAATTGGCTAAAAAAAAAGTACTGATTATTTTTTTAAAATTTCTGATTTATTACAAAGGTTGAACTTTGTTATTTAAGAATGGAACACAATATCATTTACATGAGTACCACGACTGGCTCGGCAGTACTCCAGTCGATCAACCCAATTTTTTTTCTCAAAGAAGTATGGTAAATTATCAGTTCCTGAGAACGATGACGAGTTGATGTTGATTGATGTTCTTGCACATTCTCAGCCACAGCATCAATGTTTTCGATTGAAAGCACTAGATGACAACGTTCACGGATTGGTTTGTCCAATAACTATCCATTTTCATGAACTCTTTACAAATTGGCGCGCAAGCTGAACTGAAAAGGCCGATATCTCGAAAATTTTCCACGTAAATTTCTTACAGTTTGCGTCAAAGACTCACTACTATGGATGTTTTTAATATTTCCCAATTTTGTTCGAGCGTTTATATAATTAACATCAGGCAGCTTGTCAATTTCGTTCAATGTTGAACGTTGGGTACATTCACCCAGTTGACCAAGACTTTCGTTATTGATATCGATTTCGAATATATCTCGAACATTTATTGTATTAAACTATCGAGAGTGACACTCAAAAATGAATAGAAAAAAGTTCACCTGTCGCTCCGTTTTGTCTCAAAAACATTCGATTTCGAAGTTTCGCTAGCAATAGCAAATGTGGGAGAATATCGAACTAATTTCGATAACGCAAAAAGGCAGCGGAAAAAGAAATTTTGTTTTTTAATTTATGTCGCTTAAGCTATTTTGGCGGTTATGGCACGATATGCAAGTATGTATTTTTTATTTATTTTTTAACTTAGAGTGCTGTCATGGCTCGAGTTTGGTACCTCTAGGCAAACAGACTAGGACACATCTACTCGGCTACCGTCACACATTCGAGAAACTATCGAGAGAAGTTCGAAGCTTTAGCGATTTTTCTTAGATTTGTGAACAAATATTGAACAATTTTGTTTCGAAATTTTTTCGATTTAGTGAGCATTCGTTTATATCGAATCTCAGGTCAAGTGGGCTGCTGGCAACCGAGAGCAATGTATTCGTGTATACGTATTAATTTGTATAAGAAACCGCTTGAAGTTCGGCACTCTGGTGCTACTTTGGCCAGCTACGATTTAAAGCAGCAGTCAGTCAATTCGAAACCTCTACGAACATGGTGACAGGTGAAGCTATTCGTTGTGTATATCTATTCGTATATTGTGTTCACTTCGACTGTGACTCTTTGAACTTTCAGTAGCAGAAGTATGAGCAACAGGTTGCGAATGGGCAGTTAAAAAATAGCACAATTTTACGACTTTTGCTATTTCGACAGAAGCGGTGATAGTAAACACCCTTGTATAACCCCAGACGTTATTTTAAATGGCTTACACCTTATGTAAAACCGTGCATTTAAATGTATCATAGCATCATACGTATTTTTTTATTCTGGTACGCCAAGATATGGTTAGCTCAGGCCAAACACAGTTTCTATTTCAAGTGCTTTTTCATAATCAACAAACAGCATAGTATAGGGCTGATTGCGTTTGCAGAGATTGTTCTGTGAGTGTTTATTTGGTCCGTACAGTAAAATATCAGGTCTCAAGCCTGCTTGATCAGGTCATAACTAATATTATTTTGAACATGTAGAATTTATTAAAGTTGTTAGTCCTTTTTTACAATTGATAAATTGAAAGGCAGACGGATGAAGTTTTTAGGCGAGTGTTTGAAGAGGTAGAGTGTGTAGTACACGCCACTCTGTACCGGACATTTTTTGTTTCTCTTTTCTACTTTTCGTAATTTATTCTTGTTGCTTCACATGCTTTTTCTCCTTTCAGGGGCTGTATGCATATTTAATGTATATCAAGGCATATGTACTCGTATGTATTTATGTGTAGGTGTATGTGAGTAGCTACCCTGAAGGAAATGTCGATGGTGAAAATGTACTGAGTCGCTTTTGACTTTGTCACCAGTACTACTCTCTAATTAATCCCCATACAATATTTTGTGCTATAGACATTTAGCATGTGCTTGTCATTGAAAATCTACTAGTAACACTAAAACAATTGACTAGGTAGTGAATACATAGTTCTTATGGGAACATGGAGACATACCAACCAGACATTTAGTGGTACATTTCTATACCTTACGTACATACAATTATATGAATATTGACAAGTTGTTGCAAAAGCCACCAGAAATAGACCACATTTGTTGTCTCTCTTTCTTTTATACTGACGAATAGAAAAGAAATTGTAGACAATGTACCTACTACTAGAAATTTAGTGTTGACATAGAGACATTTGGCCCCAGTCTGACTGCAGGGTAATGTGAAGAACCCTGCAGGAAATGCGAATAGTGAAATAGTAGTGATTTATTAATGACATTATCACTAGTACTACTGACCAGCTGTACCCCAGCCAATGTAATCATCTATTGACATTTAACATTAGCTTGTCATTGAAAATCCACCACTAGACTGTAGCAATACTGACTAAGTAGTTCTTTTGGGATCACATGGAGACATTGGCACCAACGATTCACTAGTAAATTTTAGGGGCTCTATTCTACAATATCGATATTTCCTCGCTTGATGTCAATAGTAAAATTGTAGTGATTTACTAGTGTCATTGTCAATAGTATAACTGAATAGGTGTACCGCAGCCAATGTAATCGCCTATTGGCATATAACATAGGGTTGTCATTGAAAATCTACCAGTAGACTTAAGCACTATTCTTTTTCGATCATGTGGAGACATTTGAACTAAACAATCACTAGTAGATTTTAGTGACCCTCGTCTACAATTTTATAAGGGTTGGGCAAACAAACTTTAATACATACAGACATACATACTTATCTACGTAAGTTTTTAACATTATTGCATAGCATAATAAAAAAGAAAAACAAACTATTGACACGTTCATTGACAATGTCACCAGAAATACACTAGAACTGTTGTCTCTAACGTATCTCTACTGGCGCATAAAAGGAAAGTTGTCGACATTTCAACTAGTGCAATTGTCGCTAGAAAAAAGAGTGTTGACATAGAGACATATGGTCAAAGACTATAAATATATAAAGATGTTCTACGTCCATACATTGTACTGCCAGTGCTTAATTTGCTGGTGGATTTACTACTAAAGCCATTTGTTTCAAAGAGAGTAATTATTTTCTCAGAGCACTTATTATTCTCAAGTCTTCGCTATTCATCTGCATACGCATGCATGTGTGTGTGCCTTTGCATGCGTAAGTATGAATGGATGTGTGTGTTTAATTTAAAGCAAAGAAAAAATTTACACAAACAAAAAGAACTTGTGTTTTCGCACATATGCATAAGTGTATGGACATAAGCTACATAAAATTTAATGTTACCGATTGTCTATTTATAGGGCAAAAATATGTATTTTGTTGTTGTACTTTTGCAAATACATGGATTCGCACCGAATATAAATTTACTTATTTAATTTAAATATAAGTCCAAACGAAAAACATTTTGCAAAATGCTCCTAAAGATAAATAGAGGGACAAATGCGCGTTGGGAAGAGCATGAGATAAGCTTTTCTCAAAGTATATTTTAAAGATCAACCTCCACATACTTGTTCTTAAGAAATATATTGAAATTGAACCTTCAGAGTCCTTCATCCTTTAGTGGATGGAGTAGCATTAAAAATTTGCAGCCAGGTAACAATTCATGTATATACAATGCGCTCACAGAAACTGTGAAAAAGATGCAACCTTTTGAAAAAGAATGCATTTTAATTTTTGATGAAGTATCTATAAGAAAAAAATTTACTTATAATAAATGTGCAGATGTTATAGATGGAGTTGTCGATTTAGGATATGAACGAGTGAATCAAATGGGGTCCCAAGTTTGCGTTTTTATGATAAGAGGAGTTGTAAAAAGTTGGAAGTTCGTTTTAAACTATTTTGTTACTTCCAGTTCAATAAAAGGTGATGTACTAAAAAAACTTGTGGAGTCAAACTTTGAAATTTTAAGAGAAATGGGACTAAATGTGCGTGGGCTTACGTGTGATCAAGGACCCAATAATAGAAAATGCTATGATATGCTAGGCGGATCTTGTGAAAAACCTTATTTTATTTATAAAAATGCAAAAATTTACCTGATGTACGACGTACCCCATATTTTCAAATCCATAACAAATGCTTTCATCAAAGCCGATTTTAAAACACTGCATGGCGTAGCGCGATTCGACGTTGTTAGAGAAATATTCGAGTTGGAGTATGGAAAAGTAACCAAAATTAACAACGGTGCACATAAACCCAAATAATTTTCAGAAGATGCGTGTTGGCCTAGCTGTCCAAACTTTAAGCAATTCAGTTGCTGCTGCAATCCAATCTGTAAATGAAAATCGCCAGTTTACACGAAGTTCCGCAACAATAGCCACTTCAACGTGCTCTTTTATAAAAAAACTCGATAGCTATTTTGATTGCTTAAACAGCATGTATTTTAACGATGCAAAGCCCCTGAAGCGTGGCCTGAAGCCGAAAAGCACAACTTGGTAATTACTCGAAGAGCTAATTACCTATATGAAACAGGTTGAATACGCAGGAAATAAAATATTTTCAATTGATGGCCTAATTCAAACTACGAGAGCTATTTTATCGTTATCGTGAATTGTTTGCGGAAAACTCAAATTTGATATGCATTTTAACGAGCCATTTTAATCAAGATCCATTGGAAAACTTGTTTTCATATATACCTACGTCCCAAGGGCGGACACTGCAAAAATCCTTCGGTCTATGAATTAAATGTCGCAGTAGCTAAACTGCTATCTCTTAAAATAACGCAATTTAGTACCTCTTCAAATTGTGCAAACGACGATGCGATATTTTTACCTATTGAGTTCCAAACAATTTTAGAAGATACTCAAAGAAGTCGAAGTACAGCAGAAAGTAGTCGCACACCTGACGTTAATGTAACAAACATATTCGATGAAAATGAAGATTATTTTAATGAAGATGCAGATTGTTTTAACTCTAATAATGTTCCAATAGAGTTAACATCAAACCGATATTTTGTTGGTTATATATGTAGCTCAACGAATTACTTGCGCTAAATGTCGTGTGGATATAATTAAACCAGCACAAGTTTTGTCATATCCTTCAGAAATGTTTGTTCACGCTAAAAATTATGATAAAGAAACAGATAATACAGTGGAATCTCCCTTAACGGACACTTCCTATAGGCGGACACCACCTGTAGACGGACACTTTTGACAGGTCCCAGCAGCGCTCCATTTAAATGTTTAGTTTTCTCTTGACCGGACAGTTCCCTTGTACGGACACATTTCAATGGTCCCTTCAGTGTCCGCTCAATAGAGATTCCACTGTAATTGAAATATATAATTGATATACATACATATAATTGAAATTTCTAAATAAAATAATTATAGTTCGGTGCGAATCAACTTATTTTTAATTTTACAACAATAAAACACGTATTTTTACCCTACAATAACACGATCGGTCGCATTTGATTTCCGTGATTTATTTGCACATGAATGTATCAAAACAAGAAACTTCTTTTAGTTATTTCATATTTTTGCTCCTACTTGACTGCGCTTTAAACAAGAAATATAACACACACACAACTAAATTTCTCTATAAGCTTCAATTATGTGTGTGCATACATTGTATGCCATACAACATTACTACATACATATTTATATAAGTGTGAATGCTCAAAAATTTTGTGCTCTCTTTGTGGTTTCGTTCAAATAACAAACAATTTATTTTTCCCTTGTTACTTCCCCCACAGCATCTATAAACACAAAAAATTTTAGTTTTCATTTAATGTTCTACGTGGAACATCTTTATATATTTATAGTCTTTGGTGTCGGTATTCAAAGATCCAAAAATAGTATAAATTGCACTTAAACATGCCATCACACTTAAAATTTGCATAAATTTACGCTTAATTTAAACATACATACTTATGTACAAATTATGTCTAAGAAGTCTACATAAATCAAATTTGTTTTGCTTCTTTCAAAAACTAATTAAAAATGTGGATTGAAAATGATTTAAGAGATTGTGACACCCTAAGATTGTCTGCTCGAAACACAACATTGAGTTCTTAAAAATAAATCCACTGGTGCAATTCAAGTGCTAAAGACGTGCTTAATGATGGAAAAAGCAAGAATCGGCTTTAAGCTCAATTTGCTACAACAGCAAGTGTGCAGGGCCATTTGGTCTCTACTGTGTATATAAAGAATTTATCAAGAGAAGAGAACAGGATACAACAGATTCAAGAATATAATAAGAGGAAGCAATATCAGCAGTAATTATAGAGGATATTATCAATATGAACAAACTATTGACAAAAGATTCGGAAGATATCAAGGAAGACATTACACGTCAATGATGATAGAGAAAGCAATTAATTAATTTTTGCTATATTTATATAAATGTTGTTTTAATGGAGCATTAAAGGTATTTTTATGTAAACTCCCTTATGTTTTGCAAGGGTAATATTTTTATTGAAAGAAGCAAGTTCGACTACATTCATAATACGCACTTTTCCCCGGGAAGTTTTTTATTCCCACATTTGGTAAAAAAAGGAAAAAACAAATTCATAATAGGAGAAAAGTTAAAAAACTCGCGCGGAATTTTTGTTCATGAATGGGCTGAATAAGTTTCATTGTTTCCAAAAATGTCTGTAACTGTAGCTAATGGTAGAATTAGTCGATTCGTATCGTGTTACTTTTAAAGTGGTCGTATCGTTTAATTATGGATATTAGTTAGTAAAAATGTGAGATTTCCAGCGAACGTGTCAGCTGTTATTGTATTTCTCTTTGCTTTATACATGTGTGTGTATGTATGTAAGAGAGAAGTTGACGTAGAAATCTATTTTCTGCAGATTTCTACCTCACATACGTTACTATACATATTAAATAAACAGTAACATGTTTTATTTATGTTACAGATTTTGTCAGCTGATCCGTCAACTCACGATATGAATTTAATAATTCTACCATAAAGCTTGAATTACACGATCGGCACAATGTACCAATTTTCGTCGGCTAACTGCAATAAGGGCATAAGTAATAAGCCAAAATGGCATTATTATGTAATTCATTCTTAAATAAGTCTATATGGTTTTTTCTTACCAATGCCGTGTAGTGCAGTTATGTAATTATATTTCAAATAGTTGAGAAATAAGGCGAATTTACCTTATTACTTATAACTTTATTTCAGTGAGCCGACGAAAATCGGTGATCAAGGCTTAACACTTCAATTTTGCGTTTCGATTGCGGTCCCGCATTCAGATACACAGTGACCGAAAAAAGGTATTCTGCAAAAAACCTGAATCGAAGGAAAAAGAATAAGAGTAGAGTATGTTTAAACCTGCTCCTTTGCTATGAAACATGTAAAATACATAGGAACAGAAAAAATAAGAAATCTTGCTAGCATTTTAGCAAAAAGTTGAATTTAGTACAAAAAACCATAAATATGTATCTCGAAAACGTACGGATATATTTTTTGAAATTTAGCACCATGAAAATTGGCAAGAGGGCTAACAAAATGGCGTATTATCCAACTCGCCAACATCTTTCTTGTAAAAGTCGCTCATTTTTCCGTGGGAGTTGCGCCTTTTGCTTCAACGAAGACAAATTTTATTTAAACCAATTTCACTAATACTAAAATTGTAAGCAGCACTAGAAATAAAAAAAGTTAATTCAGAGCTATTTTCTTTACACTTTTCATCAAGGAACACTACAACAGTGCTCGGCCAACATTATCGAAACTTTATGTGAAGTTTATATCTATGGGAAAAGTCATTTCTTTGAGGTTAAGAGTGCAACCTAAATTAGAGCGTCAAGCGTTGCTTTAGCAGCCGGGTACGTATTTTCAGTACATTTAAGATTTCAATTTTAAAAGTATAAAATATAGTTTAAATGTACTGAAAATACGTACCCTGCTGCTAACGCAACGTTTGGCGCTCTAATTTAGGTTGGACTCTAAGTTAAGGCCACATTAGTTTTTACATTTCGTTGCTGTTCTGTGCCGTTCTTTTCTGTATCAAATATTTTGCAATTACTTTTTCTGTGAAAAGAATCAGCTGGCAACCTATACAAAGTATCACAACACACATACACACTTTTGCTGTAACTTAACGTTGAATTCTATTTTCTACAGATTTGTCCGCAACAGAACGAAACGAAAAAGGAAAAACTAACCACACATACAGATTTTCAACTGAACAGAAACAAAACAGCTGATTCAGAACAGAACAGCACGTAAAGACTAATTCTGCCTTTAGAATTACACGTTTCGTTAACAAAAGCAATAACGTCCACCAAATTATTTTTGTATTTTTTTAGTTAATATTCCATCTCTTCTCTATGTATATTATGCACGATTTTCTTCTTTTTGTATAATAACTCATAAAAACGTTTTAATTTATATCAAAATTACACTTTTTATGCTGCACTAAGCAGGTTGTTTGCAAATGTCAACTTCGACTGCCCATAAATCCGCTGATACGAGTATTTGTTTTTTTTACAAAAACCAAATATGGAATTATTTGCTTGGATATATTCTTAAGCGAACTTCATTAACAAACAAATCATTATTGTTACTGCAAAAAACTATTTTTGGCCAAAATTTCGAGTCAAATTACCTACTGTGTGGAGGTGATATTTTCATATATTTTTACATACATAACTGTGGCACAAAAATAAAGTTTCTTGTTTTAATTTAATTTAATACACAGACATTATCGCTTTTCGTTATCATTAAATTTGCCAACTTTTTCTACTGTTCGGGTATTGTTTCATTCTACTTGTAATAAATTAAATAAAAATCACATTTCAATACAAAAAAAAAACAAATTGTGTAGATCATTAATTAAACCGTCTATTGCATTTAATACATAATTTTTTTAATTAATCACTTTTTGATGCTAAACAAACAAAAATCGAAAGACAATCACTCCGTCACTAAAAAAACTTACAAAAATGTAGTTACAATCGCAATGAGGAATGCAAACAATCTAAAGAGAAATCGAAGTCCGAAACGCAGAATACCAAAGTTGCCAAACGGAGAAAATTTCGATTCCAATCGAAACGCGGAATAGGCATCAGCAATTGAAAAGAATGGAAGGTGATTGTTTCAATACAAACATATGTATGTACATACTATTCATGCAACGAATGACAATTTTTGATATTCGCGAATACGAATATTTGAAACGATATTCGCGAATACGAATACAAATATTGTATGTGAAATTTATAGACTTTAAATTGGGGTTCTATTTACGCCTGCAATATGAAATACTAAAAAATTGTTATGAAAAAGGACTTCATACTCCTGTTGGCGAATAAAAACCATACCTGTTAAGTAATGATTACTAATCGCAATGATTACTAATTTCATTACTTTTTTTTTAAAGGTGAAGTAATGATTAAATTACGATTATATTCAGTTTCGCTCGATTACTAATTGATTACGACTACTAATAATGGAAAAGTAATCTAAATTACTTAAAACTCCTAAAAATAATCAAAAAGAATCAAAAGTAGTCAAAAAATAATGCGATTACTTCTAAGGATTACTTTTGATTTTTTTGATTATTTATTAAGAATCAAAAGAAATTTTTGAAAGTAGTCGGATTACTTTTTGATTACTTTTGATTCTTTTTGATTATTTTTAGTAATTTTAAGTAATTCAGATTAGTTTTCGATTATTAGTAATCGTAATCAATTATTTATCAGAAATTCTTTTGAGGGCAATTATATAATCATTACAATTCTTTTTAAAACGTAATCTAATTGATTACTAATCGTAATCGAAATTTAACAGCTCTGATAAAAACTACCCAAATTTTAATGATAGTAATTAAATGATATTTGAAAATTATACAAATCACAAATTTCTATAAAAAATTTCATGGATTTTATTTATTTAAATTTCGTTTAGGATTTATGCATTTATTCATTTAATTTCTTTGAAAATATATACGGATACGAATATCTAAAAATGAGCGAATATTCGAAAATTCGAATACAAATATTCGTACATCACTAGTACATACATATAAGTACAGTTTGTCAAAAAAATGTTTTCATTGCTAAAAACAGTTCAGTTTTTGTACTGTCAAATAAATGTTTTCAAATGTATATCACACTAGCTTAACCCGGTGTGCCTCGCTCTCCTCCCCACCCCGCAAAAAAAAATAAATATATATATATATGGCATTAGTGGTGCAATATGAAAATTGGATTTTGCCACGCCCCTCCGCCCGCAGACCGAAAATAAAAAATCTGATTTCACAGTGTCACCCGCCTGAATATTTTGAAGATTCCCTGATAATGTCATCAAAATTGGCCCAGCCGTTTTGGAGTAACACACATCCTGTTTTATATTTATAGATAAACATTGTGTTTATTCCCCTAAAATGTATTTTTTTTTCTCGGCTAATATATATATATATATATATATATATATAGATACATCTAGACATTGAATGAATTAGGTGATATACTACATATACTCTTCAGGTATTTTCTCCCACTCTTCCTTTATAACCTGTATTAACTGTACCTAATTTTTTCTAGACTCTAGAGCTTTTTCTTTAGGTGAGCTCACAAATTTTCGATGGGTTTCAGTACTTTATGCCATAATGTCAATAGCTTTTCTGCTGTTCTATCGCAACCATGTCCTACAAAGAGACGATTTTTGCTTGGGGTCGTTGTATTGATAAAATTTATAATTAAAATATACCGGGTTTTCTCTGTCAAAAGTATTGCATATTCTAACACTGGCAGATAATTCGTTCGTAAAAGCATCACTGCGCTGCAAATGGAAATTTAAATGTTCCAAAATAGTTAACAGAGGTATATAACGCAGAAATAAATGTAAAATTTGGTGTACAAACATGATTACTACTAAAAAAGATTATCAGCGAACTTGTATTGCATTTAAAATAAAAGTTTGCACGTATGATGCAGAGCAGTGATGAATTTACGAACACAACTAAACTTTCTTGGTTCATTATGCGTTCTTTAATCCGAATTTCACCAACTCATTTGTATGATACACAATCCTATACCATGATAAATAATTTTCAAAACGTTACTATGGGTATTAAATTTTTATTTTCTAGCGCCGCACAGTGGGGCCTTTTTACTTTTTTCGTTGCAAAAATCATAACTTTTGAACTGAAAAAGATATTTAAAATTTTTAATCAGAAATAATTTATTAATCAGGCTTGAGTTCAGTAATTTCAATTCTTATGATCGAAATATTTTTATTAATTAATGTGAGTATCTAAAGAATAGAAGAAAAATTAAACTAGACACTATTAGCAGCAGTTCTGGCCAAGTGAACATATTTTTGTCAGAACTGCTTCAGAATGCTGGAAAGCTAAGTCAACTGTAGAAAGCAAAAACAAAGTAACATAAAGCCACTACAATAATACTTATATGTATGTACCGATGGTGCATCGAATAAGTAAAAATAATTAATGTGATGATCGTAAAAGATAAGTAAGAATAGTTAAACATACATAGGTAGAGTGATATAACTTCGTGCTAACCTAAATAGAAAATGGAAAAACAGAAAATGAATAGTGATACTTACAAATGTGTTTGCCAAAGGCAAATCAATAATTGTATACACAATCAATTCTCATATTCCATTTCATAGAAATTTAAGTTTAATAGCTGATGTTAATAATAATCTCTACCCCAGTAGATAGACATGTGTGCTGATGAAGTGCGTGGCTGCACAGAAAAATATCGGTATTTCCCCCAGCTAATAGTGTCTAGTTTAATTTTTCTTCTATTCTTTAGATACTCACATTAATTAATAAAAATATTTCGATCATAAGAATTGAAATTACTGAACTCAAGCCTGATTAATAAATTATTTCTGATTAAAAATTCACTATAGTTTAGGGATGCCAATCGGGATCGATTTTTAGAAATCCCGGGATTCGGGATTTATAGATCCGGGATTTTTCGGGATTTTTCGGGATTCCGGGATTTTCGAGATTTCGGGATCTACAATTTTTTAGTAAAATAAATAATTTAATAAATAAATATTACTTTAATAACAAATTTTATGCATTTTAAAAGTTTTTATGTTGATAATATATCATTAAACATTTGTCTTTAAAGTTAACAATATTTTAATACTAGCATGAAATAAAAATCGAAAGAATTTTTGTCAACTATTTTAAATTCTCTAAATTTATACTGAAAACAATAACTAAATATGAAAACTTGTTTTTGCTTTCAATATAAATGTTTTTCTATAATCTAAATCAAAACGAATGTACATATCTGTGGACTTTTAGCACTATCGCTTAAGTTGATTTACGAAAATTTTAGATGCACTTTCATACAAATAAGCTACAAAAACATTATTGTTTTTTTTAAATATATCTATTAAGGTTTTTTTAATTGCGATTGACCAACAAGTAGCCATTACGGTTGTTACATATACCATGTATTGCCTATTTTTTAAACGATTTCGTCACTACTATGACAACGATAATAAGGCTGAACATGTCGAAAAATTAAAAGAAATGTATACACAATTCTAATCAAATTCTATAAATTACGTCTAATGATCACATTTTTGTAGGCACATACATTAACCGCCGTATTCATAAAAAAATTTAGGTTTATTACAGGTTTATTTGACAAATTTCCCAAAGAAATACGTCAAATAAGCGCTTAATAAGCCTAAAATATTTTTTATGAATATGCCACTAAAAGTATGCCTGAGCACTTGAACAGTATTTTTCTTCTACTGAAAAATTTTAAATTCATACATAAGTTGTTTTCTGTAAGTTCAACAGATACATATGTAGTCCTAAGTTCGCTAAGAGGAGTATGGTTTATTAGTGTGCTGTCCTTCTACTCTGCAACTCGAATAAAACTATAATTGAGTCGAAGTCATTCAGTCGGTCCTTTTTTAACACAAAACACAAACCTTTGATCAAACCCATGTAATTTAAATAGGTCATAGGTTTGTGTCAAAAACGACCTAAACGGTCTAACGAAAATAATTTTGAACTGCAATGTAAAAAAACATACATTCACACTAGAGCAATTTTTTAGACAAAATAGCACGCATTATTCTGTAAATATTTCTCGCTTTTACGTCAACCCGACTTTTTATTTTCTACTTCAATTGTAAGGAGCTGTCAGTAGTACTCAATTGTTACCGAAAAGTGGAAAAGGGTTGAGGAGTCGATATACAGAGCTATACACTGCAATTATGAATAAATTTCCGCAAGAAATGTCTCCCTTTTCCATAATTTTTTTTTCTCATGGAATTTTATTCATAATTGGCCTTATAATATAGAATAAGACGTAATAAATTTGTCAAACTTATTGAATTTTCCAAATGTTATTTTCCTTCCAAAGCTCATATGCTTCTTTTCGTTTTCAAAATAATTCTTAGTTGTATATTGTATCACCTTTGATGAAAATAACCGTGAGAAAGTAGTTAATTTATTTTGCACTTGTTGTTAATTTATAAGAAATATGCCACGAATAGTCATTAAATTGTTAAAACTGCACGTATAAAATTGTATGGGACTTTTAAATATTATAAAAAATACCATAAAATCAACGAAAATTTTAATCTATTAAGTTTTTTATATAAAAATTGCTAAGAAATCCCGAAAAAGAAATCCCGGGATTGAATCTTACAAATCCCGGGATTCGGGATTTGCCAAATCCCGAAAATCCCGGGATTTCCGGGATCGGGATTTCCCGTTTGGCATCCCTACTATAGTTCAATTAAATCTAATAATGTCTCAGATATTTAAAATTTTAAAAAGCATTTGAAAGGAAACTCCTTTAGCTTTAATATACATGATTTATACGCTCATAAGTTAGGCGCGGCACTGTGCACAGTGTCTGCTTTCGACTGTTTTTATTACAAACATTATAACTTTTAAGGTAAGAAAGATATTTTAATAGAAATGAGTATCATTATTGGCCATAGCTTTGTGGAGGCACTATGCACAGTGTTTTTTTTTTTTTTTGTTGAAAACATCATAATTTTTGAAGCTACCAAGAAATTTGTAATGGGGAAAAAACACTTGATTTTTAAATCTTTTAGGATGAAAACAAGTGCTCCCTTATTGTGATAGAAATTGGACACGGTGTCATCGTGACCATTTGACCTTTCTTGTCGCAAAAATCATATATTTTAAAGTAATGATATCTTTAAAACTTCTCAATCATTTTAAATACAACTTTTTGTGGTTTAAATGACATTCTCATAGGGAAGTCTAGAAAAAAATACTACTACTCTAATATAACATGTTATATTAATAGAACTCTTTTTATTTATATTACAGATAAAAATTATTGAAATATTTTTAATACTAATGTTAATTTATAATATTATTTTATAGTATGATATATTATAATATGATATTGAGTTAATTTTATTAATTTTTGAATTGTTAGTTTTCTTCAAAATAGTCATTAACATTTTGATCGATTTGTAATAGACTTAACATATCGGAGCTATAACTATATTCTTCCAAATCCTTTCGAGATATTACATCTTTACCTCTTTAGATGTATGATCCATTAAGTCTTGCTGTTCAACTTCTGCTGATACTTCAGTAACTTTTACATTAGATGGTACTGCTTCCTTTTTGGCAGAGGTAACCTTTTTATATCCAGGAAGAACATTCACATTATGATTCTTTAAAGAGCTTCGTAACATATTATATTTCTCCTTTGACAATTCCAAGTCCATAAATAACGCTAAGGATTCTTCTTCTATGCTATACTTTGTGGGTAATGCATTCGGAGGAGTTGTAATACTTTCTTTAATCCCTCGTAGTCGATCTGGGCTGGCAAGCTCCACAGCTTTTGTAATATCAGATCTTGATTTATCTTTATCTTTTACGTACTTAAGACATAATGCTTCTGACAGATTCGATGTAGATATATATTTTGTAGCATTTTGAAGTTTACGTTTTTTTGTGTACTCCGAACACTCGTTTATAGTTTTAGCAGGCCTTCCTTTTCTGCTGTCCAAGGATGTATGCTGTTCTTCGATGTTTTCAAAAGTTGTTACTCCATTTAGCCAGTCTGAGTACTTTTCTATAAAGGTTTTTGTCATACGGTTTGAGGCAAGCCATTTTCTACGAATATCCAAGAAAACGAAGTGAATTTTGTTTTTAACATCCTTTTCATGGTATCCTGGTAAACCGTGCAATTTTTCCAAAATAGCCAAATTAAATACATTTTCATTATATGATTTTCTAAATAACTTGAACAATTCCGAATTTTTAAATGACATTATGAGTTCTGGTACTGATCACTACTTTTGCAAAGTAAAACCTTAAATGATTGCATTACACAATTGCAGATTAATTTATACCCAAAAATAAAAAGGTTCAAACTACCTGATTTGTGAAACATAAATCTAGGCCACAATTAACTGGATTATATACAACTGCAGTTTTTATTTTACTTAGTATAAAAACCAAGTTTTAAAACTACCTGCCTGTTTTCATAATGTGTTCTTAAATTTAAATAAATAAACAAATTGTAATAATTATGCCTACCTGATTGACACAGCAAAATATTGTTTATCATTTATATGGGATTCATACTATGACTTTTTATGGTGACTTTTGAAGACTTTATTGACGAATGGTGTACAAAGGCTATCAACTCAAAAGAGAATTAAAGAAAAAAGTAGGGAAAAAGTCACTGCTAAAATTTCGTATTAAAGAAAATCAATAAATATTAGTAAAGGCCGTTTCACACTATAATACAAGTATTAATACTTTTGTGGAAAATGCAACTCTGACATGTTGAGTTGTTATTGTCTTTTGAAATTTTTGAAACAGAAATTAGATTAGGGATGCATTTTCGTCAAAAGTATTAATACTTGTATTATAGTGTGAAACGGCCTTAAGAAGTGATGCAGTGAAAACAATTTTATAGAGAGAATAATTTATTTTCATATTTGGACCGCATCTTTGTTACATATATAAAATAATTTTTTAACTTTTAGTAATAAAATACATTTTATAACATAAAGTACAAGTTATTTGTCTCTTATTTTTGTAAAAAAAGAAAACCAAGATTTGATCTTTATATACTATTATATATATTTCAATGAAATAATGCTACATACATATTTATAAGTAGGCACATATGCATACATTATATTGACCTGCACAAGACCATTTATAAGACCTTTCAAGACATGTGACATTTTTTAAACGCTTTACTACAGCGTAATATTCTAAAATAAACGCTAAACAATACTGTTGGCAGTATTTTTTTGAGTTCTTTGTCCTGCCAACAGTGTTTTTTAGCGTTTGTTTTAGAATATTTCGCTGTAGTAAAGCGTTTAAAATATGTCGCATGTCTTGAAAAGTCTTATAAATAGTCTTGTGCAGGACTTTAATACATTAACAAAAATATGTCAATCAGTTCCACTTATATTTACATTTTTGTGCTGTAAGATAACATAAAATATAAAAAATATTAAAATTTTGGTAGCTTTTTTCCTTATTTGGCAATTTTTTTTTTTAATTTTGGTTGCAAAAATATATTGGCTGTGGCAGCGCTGGCTATAAGATTTTTACATTTTTCTTCAAATTTCAAGAAAACCTGTC
Organism: Tachina lurida; assembly: GCA_944452675.1. Classification (NCBI taxonomy): domain Eukaryota; kingdom Metazoa; phylum Arthropoda; class Insecta; order Diptera; family Tachinidae; genus Tachina; species Tachina lurida. The sequence goes on from OX101754.1 coordinate 42,392,089, forward strand.
TTTTTTTCTGGCCCAATTTAGCTTAATTATTTAAAGTACTGTGTGGTAAATATGCTAAGAAAATATGAACGTGACCATTTTTGCCCATTTTTAGATATTCTCTATTTTATTTGTAAAAAGTACCTAAATGTAGGGTGTCTGAAAAACGGGAACTGCCGAAAAAGTAGGGTATCTGGTGGACATTTTCTTACTTTTTTTAATAAACAATAAATATACCTTTAAAACAATACAAAAAAAGTAGTGATCACATGGCAATATTTCTGACACTTCAATTCTAAAATGTTTTTTTTCCCTCAAAATCACATTTTTTTGGACTTTCTAAAAAACTGTCGACTTTAAGCAGCTCCACCAGCTATAATTCTTATCCAATTAAGAAAAACGTTTCTGAATTTTGATCAGTAAAATGGTCTTTATACGATGTGTTCATTCATTTTACAAAATTTTGTCATCAAATTTTGTATTTTTGCCACGGTTTTTGGGAAAAGGCGCCGTCAGAGCGTTGTGCCAAACTTTTTGTGACCCATTGTGATAGAAAACATTAGCTTTGTCTCATCACAAAAAATTACGTTATCCCAGTACTCCAAAGGAAAAGAAATGCGGTCGATAGCTAATTTCAGTTAGTTTTGTATGTGGTTTATCTACCATAACTCTTATTACTTTGGTTTCAATTTACCTAATAACCTTTTTTTTTGTCTACCTGGCGAATGCTTTGATTCCAGTCTACCTTCTTTTGCAGCACGGTTAACTATATAATAAACTGTCCTGAGATTAAGGGAAAAAATTTCAACAATTACTTTCCAGGTTTTTCCTTTGTAACAATTAAAATATACTAAATGAAAAATATTGTTGCTATCCGGACACTTTTTAAAATGAATTTCGAGAGTCACTTGTTGTAGGTAAGACAAATATTTTATGAATGTGCCCTAAAGAAAAGTATTTTGCATACAATACCATGTTTTAAAAAACGAAGACGCAAAAAATGTCCATGAAATAGCGAATTTAGTTATTTGCTGTTAAATTGAAAACATTTTTTCAACACCACTTTCAAGAAACACTTTGCTTTCTGTTGTGGTTTTTCGTAATGAGTGCTTATGTCTGTAGTAGGGTTGCCAGTTTTATTTTTCGAAAAAGCGGTACAAGTTAAAAAAATTTCCAAAATCACGGGATTTTCAAAAGTTTCGCGGAGCAAAAAAAACTTTTAAATATATCTACTTTAAAGAATATATTTATTAAAACAAATTAACATTTTACAAAGCATATAAAAATAAACACATATCTTTCTTACATCAATTAAAAATTAACGAATTTAAATATAACAGTTGGATTTGAAAACAAAACAAAATAAAAAAATTTAAAAATATATTCATACGTGGAATTCATTGGCAATTATTTTAACAACAATTTATAGACATAAGATCGATTTACAGCACCCAGGCGAATTCGTCGTCTACGACCTATATGGCGTGAATTATAGTCTTTGAATCTATTAAGATGCACTTATTCTTTATTAGTTGAAAGTTACTGGTGTTAAATTAAAAATCATCAAATAAAACTTGAGAAAAGCGGGATTTAGAAATTCCGCGCGGTACGCGTGATTTAATTTAAAAAAGCGGGACAATCCCGCGAAAAGCGGTACGAATGGCAACGCTAGTCTGTAGCCAAACAATATTGTCGTAGGCAAGCTAACAGTATGAGAAAAAATAAAACAAAAAGGAATTTATTTGTTGTTGTAATTCATGTTTGAATGTAAAATTACTAGAATCTTTAAGCATTGAAAAATTTTTTTTGACAAACTGTATGTAATTCTAGAAAAGTCCTAATGGCTTGGTCTCGCCTCAAAAATTGTCTTGGTAACTGAAGACAACGATATATATCTTCCGTAATTTAAAAAAAAATATGCCTTGTTAGCTTTTTTACACAATTTAAAATACGAGTAAATAGCTAAATAAGCATTTGAGCAGCAATTCATTATTTAATCATGTCATTCATTTTATTAAATATATTTTTGACATTAAACAGACATTATAATAAATAAAGTTAATTAAATTGTAAATGACAACCGGACCTTTGTTTTGTGAGCAACATTTTATTATTTCTACACCCACTTTATTTTGTAAAACAAAAGCTAAAGCTAAATCATCTTCCAACATTCCAACTTTTTTTTAATTTGATAATGCTGCTGATATAATGGCGATTATGTATACTTAATGTTTTTATTTATAGCATCAAATTAAATTTTTTTTATTACAAACAATATTTTTTAGTCATGAGAATAGAATTAGAAAACTAATAAAAAATTAACCCCTTCAACTATTTGACTAGCACACGATTGCCGTAAAAGCGAAATCAAATTAATAAATAAAAGGTTTTAAAAAATCATGTAAGAAAGTATACACTCGTACTTTGAGTGAATAATACTGACAACTTAAGCTTAAATTAGACGTGACATAGCCATAACGCCATAGCCATAACCAAACCTAAATTCAATTGATTTCTATGGTGAGAATGAGAGAGACTCGCCATAACTCTCACCATAGAAACCAATTGAATTTTGGTTTGGTTATGGCTATGGCGTTATGGGTATGTCACGTCTAATTTAACCTTTCATACCGCAATGCTCATTAACATAAATTCAAATGAAAAAACTCCAAGAGCGTTGTCTAAATCTATTCTAACAAGTATCGGGTGCATTTTTATTGTTATTGTTTCAAACTTGAATTTTTTGTAAGTAATTGCGCTTAGAATATAAAGGGTGTTTTTTTTATAGAGTGATACAAGTTTAAATCATAATAAATAATATCAATGAAACGGGCTTTATTATTTTATGAAATTAATGTTTAAATATGATTTCTGTCATGTGGCCGCTACGGCTGGTGCGTGGAAGGCGTAATCAGGAATACCAATTTTCAACAGCTTTTCGCAGCATTTGCGGCCGTATTTCGCCAATAACTCAAATGTTGATTTCCAAGTGTTAAATTGCTTGTGGTTTATCGACGTAGACAAGTTACTTAACATAAACCGAAAAAAAAAGTAAACCAATGGGGTTAAATCACACGAATTGGGACATTACGTGAAATTATTTTTTTATCAAAAGTTTCTACCGGCCACACACCGGTAGTACCCGTTGTGTGGCATGTGGCTCCGTCCTGTTGGAACCACATATCAGCAAGATTAATGCCACGTAATTGGGGAAGGAAAAAATTTCGAATCAGGTTCACCATTGACAATAACATTCTGACCATTTTTGAAGACACAAGGGCCAATGACTCCGCCAGACCATAAAGCGCGCCAAACAGTAATTTTCTGTGGATATAAAATGGTGTTTCGACAAAAGCTTGTGGATTCTCCTCACTCCATATGCGACAATTCCGCTCATTTACGTACCCATCCGTCCAGAAATGGGTTTCATCTGAAATTAATATTTTGAATGGAAATTCAAAATCAATATCAATTTGTGCTTCAGCCCATTCACCGTATTGGCTCTGATGTAAGTCGATTCATAATTCAAAGCAAACTGAACAAAAAGCAACTATCAGCTGTTAAATGGGTGTTGAAAGAAAGCAGTGATGCTAACTCAAAGTTGTGACACTCTAAAAAAACATGCTTTACAATGTTTTAAAAAAGTCATCAGATATTAAAATTATTTTCCAAATGGTTGTTTGTTTTGAATCCGTACAGTTTGAAATTCAAAAACTCTTAAACGTCAAACCGAAAACCGATAGGAAAACCGTAGATTTTCGATATTTTTACATAAAAAGAGCATTAAAAGCTCCTGCTTTTTTAAAAGAGCATTCTTTTTACATAAAAAGAGCAATGACAAAGATAAAAGTCATCAAAAAAATTTAAAAAAACGAAAATTTTCTTGTTAAAAACTTGTCTGTATGACCTATTAGGGTGCTTAGACACGTTCAGATTATATTGCCAAATATTGTTAGCAAAAAATTAGGAGTCCCTGCTACTTATTCTGAGATAAATGAAAAAAATTTACTTTACTATTTCAAAAAAATAATTTTTTCGACGTAAAAATATAATGAGATTTATTTGGAGGACTCTTAGCTACATTATTACCATATGGTGTAAAACCCTATCTGTAAGTCTGAATTAGCTGTTGGCTAAAAATTGATTTTTTTTATACACACACATATTTATTTATTGTATCTTCAAATATGAACTAACAATAAGTATTCAAATCTTAAATCTAAAAATAGTTATTAGGCCTGACCAGTATCGGACATAAACTTACTGATAGTAATTAATAATACATAAATTTCGTATTAAGCACAATAATTATTTTCAAGAAGTATTATTTGGGGTGCTGAGTATTAGGGCCCTTGTGTCCCTCTTTTTTAAGCGCATGTGTCCAGTAAAATTCAAGATATTACGAGCAAGTGGATTAGGATGAGACTCGAGTTCTGTTAGATATTTGCCTGGGTATTTTGCAATTTCTTCAGTTACTTATGACATATTCAAATCACGATGTAAATTTAAATTTCTTAGGTACCATTAATCCGATGTTTATTATTCGTAAAATTTTGTTTTGCCTTCGTTGAATTTTTTCTATATTTGAAGCTGAAGCAGTACCACAAAGCTGAATTCCGTAGCACCATATAGGTTTCAAAAGCGACTGGTATATAAGAAGTTTACAATATACACTAAGGGTTGAATTTCTAACAATCAGCCAATGTATCTGAGTTAGTTTAAGTTTCATTTGTGTTACCTTAAAGTAAATGTGGTGTTTCCATGTAAGCCTTCGATCAAGGTGTATACCAAGGTATTTCACATGTAAGTATTGAGGAGCAATTTAGTTATTTATTGTAATGGGGGAACAAGTATATTTTCGTAGGATAAATGTTACCTGAGCACATTTCTGTTCGTTTACCTTTATTCTTCATAAGTTTAACCATAGTTCTAGCGGGGTAATATGTTCTTTCCGTGCATAATAATAAGGCAGGCTGTATCATCGGCAAATATAGATGTGTGGATATTACTGCTCAAGTAATATCCACAAGTATAAATCATATACAAAACTGGCCCCAGTATACTCCCATGTGGAACACCGTATAAGATAGTTTCGGGAGTACTAATGAAGTCTCCCTCCACAACAATGAACTTCAGGGCAAAGAGGTAATCAAAAGATTTAGAATGTTTATTGGTAGGTAAGTCTTCAATTTTAAAATTAGGCCTTCATACCACACTTTATCAACTGCCTGAGAAATAAACAGGGCAGAACAATACTTCTTTTTTTCAAACGTTCTTCTTGTAAATTGAACCATTCTATGAGTTTGTTCAATGGTGCTATGCTGACTTCAATAACCTAATTGATGGTCCGGTATGCACCCACTACCAATTAGAATTGGGGACAATTTAATCAAACTTTTCAAAGAGCTTTGACATTTTTGACAGTAAAATTATTGTTGTATATGACTCAGCCTTGGTGAGGTCTTTGCCTGGCTTTGGAATCATTTTAACTTTGGCAAGCTTCCAGCTGTGTGGATAATACTCCAGTAGTAAAATGGCATTAAAAATGAATAACAGAATTCTAATTGCAATACGAGGCAACTTCATCAGCATCTGGTTACGAACTCCATCATTACCCAGAGCTTTCTTCGGGTTGAGTTCAGCAATTAGTTTTTGTACATCACGCGTCTTAAATTTTAGGGGTCGAGGGGGTTGCTCAACTGCACTCGGCAAATCAGCAACACCAATCATGTTTTTGCGGTAAATAAGGATTTTAAATGTTATTAAAAGTCGATTGATGAAAAATACAGTTTAAAACTCGATGAGTGGGCTAGTACTAGATCTAAGTAAAACTTTTATTACATGTATGTAGCTAAAAAAAACTCAAAAATTTATTAATTTTGACATTTCATTGTATTCGGATATGGTGGCAGTCAATGGAGCTGCAGTGAATATTAAATTTTGATTAAAAAATTCAATAGAGCTGTAGCTATATTTTGCTTAAGGAATTCGTCTTGCGGTGATGGATGAAGAAAATTGTATTCATAAGTCAGAGAAAAAGCTTTCGAGTTTCTATCTTAAAAGCCAACATATTTATCAGTTTTGCTTTTGAATCGCATTACACATAAACCTCGAGGGTTAAAAAAACCGAAAGAGCTAGTTCTAAGTTAATTTTAAACTGAAGTTGCGGTTTTTCATTTGATCGGTTTTTAGCAAAGAAAGAAAAGTTTGGTACAAAAATTAAAACCACTGCTCCAGAGCTGGAAATTAAAAAATTTTTTTTTTGATAATAAAGTAACTAAATAAAACTAGTTTTTCCTTGTTTCCTTTTTCGTTGTTCACTTAACATATTTTATATATTTTTGAAAGAACTAGATTGGTAGTAGGAATTAGAAAAATCTAAAAGGATGATTCCGGGGTTGGGAAACTTACACTGTTTGTGGTAAATAAGACTAATTATTTGTTTGATAATTAAATATATTCTATATTTTAGAAAGAACAAATTAGTATTAAAAAACTAGAAGAATCTAAATTAGGGTTTAGGGGTTGAAAATTAAAAAAAAAATATTGGGTGAAAAAATAGCCAAAAATTATTTTTATTTAAATTAAATATATTTCATGTTTTAGGAAGATGTTTCTCAAGATTTTTTTTATATTTGTGCAATTTTATATGGATATCCAATTGAAGTATAAACGAAGGTTTGTGCCATGTTGCTTATTATGCTCTCAGCACAGTTATGTTTAAAATCCATGGTCTTTCGTTGACAGCTTGTAGCGAGTTCTTATTAATGTTTAGTAAATGAAGATATGTATATATATATATATATATATATATATATATATATATATATATATATATATATATATATATATATATTTTAATACATATATTTATTTATTGTATTTTCAAACATGAACTAACAATAAGTATTCAAATCTTAAATCTAAATATAATTACTTAGGCCCGACCAGTATCGGACATAAACTTAGTGATAGTTATTAATAATAAGTCGTGATAAGCAAAAACAAAAGTATTTTCAAGTAGTTTTTTCTGGAGTGCTGCGTATTAGAGCTCTTGTGTCATTAGTTTCATTTGTGTTAGCTTTGAGTCAATATGGGGTTTCATGTAAGCCGTCGATCAAGGTGTATACCAAGGTATTTTACATGTGAATGTTAAAGAACAACTTGATTGTTGATTCGAATTGGGGAACAAGTATCTCTTCGCAGAATAAATGTTACCTGAACACACTTTTGCTCGTTTACTTCAATTCTCCATAAATTTAACCATAGTTCCAGTTGTGTAATATGTTCTTGTAGACATCCGGAAGCCTCGTGAGACTTTTCGTGCATACTTAGGCAGGCTGTATGGATATTTCTGCTCGAGGGCATATCACTAGTGCAAATCAAATACAAAACTGGCTCCAGTGTGTTCCTCTGTGGCACACCGGATGATATATGTAGATTCGGGCACACTCATGAAGTCTTCATCCACAACCGTAAACTTCCGGGTAGTAATTTAACTTTCTAATAACTTCACAAAATTTATTGGTAGATATGATTTCAATTTAAAAATGCCACACTTTATCAAATGCCTGCGAAACGTCAATAAACAGTGCAGAACAGTACTTCTTTTCTTTACATGTTTTTCTTATAAATTGAACCAATCTATGCGTTTGTTCAATGGTGCTATATTGACTCCTAAAATCAAATTGATGGTCTGGGATGCACCCACTACCAATTAGAATAGGGGACAATTTTGTCATGAGCGGTGTTTCGAAAAGTATTGACATTGTTGATAGCAGAGTTATTGACCTGTATGACTCAGCTTTGGTAAGGTTTTTGCTTGGCTTTGGAATCATTTTAACTTTGGCAAGCTTCCACCTGTGTGGATAACCCTAGAATACTAACCCACGTAAAATTTACGTGTAGTTTTTTTTAATATTGTTGCTACAAAATTATCAAGCAACCTAACAGTACCAAATTCTACAAGTGCTTTTATTGAAACTTTTTGAACAAACGCCAAGCCAAAAACAGACCATATTTAACCATTAAACTGTTCTAAAAACATGATCAGTACAAGGCTATACGTAAAATTTACGTGGTGTTAGTGTTAAGAGTATAATATTTTTACGGAAAATAAATAAATAATTAATGTGATGATCGTAAAAGATAAGTAAGAATAGTTAAACATACATAGGTAGAGTGATATAACTTCGTGCTAACCTAAATAGAAAATGGAAAAACAGAAAATGAATAGTGATACTTACAAATGTGTTTGCCAAAGGCAAATCAATAATTGTATACACAATCAATTCTCATATTCCATTTCATAGAAATTTAAGTTTAATAGCTGATGTTATCTACCCCAGTAGATAGACATGGGTGCTGATGAAGTGCGTGGCTGCACAGAAAAATATCGGTATTTCCCCCAGCTAATAGTGTCTAGTTTAATTTTTCTTCTATTCTTTAGATACTCACATTAATTAATAAAAATATTTCATTCATAAGAATTGAAATTACTGAACTCAAGCCTGATTAAGAAATTATTTCTGATTAAAAATTCACTATAGTTCAATTAAATCTAATAATGTCTCATTTTTACGGAAATTATACGTGGCGTTAGTAATAAGAGTATACATTTTGTAGAATTGTTTCATGTTGTGACTGTAAATGCAAGTAAAACCCATTGAATTCCAAGCGTGGTCTGAACTGTAAACATGTCGCAGCATTACTAAACTTCAGCGACTTCAACAACATTGGTGACGCTAGTCATAAAGAGGAGGAGAATTTTGATAGCGGCGATAGTTACGCTGTTAAGAAGTGGTGCAAAGGATGAAAATAACATCGAAAAAGAATTGGCAGAAAGAAGCATCACCGAAAAGTTCATATTGAAAAAAATAAGATGTAGAAAACAAGGCTCACAGAATGACTACGTTTGGAATAACTTTGAATTTTGCAACGAAGGCTCTAAACGCGTGTTATCAAACAAAAGTATACAAAAACTGTATAAGCCAGCAGAACTAATGATATACATACATATGTATGTATATGAACTAACATATGAGAATTTATTTTATTTCAGTTTTGACTTGATACCAAGCATGAATTTTTATTTCGCCTTTAAAATTGTTTTTGATGGCTTTATAATAAATTATAAGTTTATTTCTGTTATATAATTAACAACAACTAATAATATAAAATTAGGTAAAATTCTACAGTACGTAAAATTTACGTGGCGTTAGTATTAACGTAGTATTAAATAGCGTTAGTATTCTAGGGATAATACTCCAGTCGTTAAATGGCATTAAAAATTAATACGTAACAGAATTCTAATTGCAATACGAGGCAACTTTATTAGCATCTGGTTACTAATTCCAGCAATACCTGGAGCTTTCTTTAGGTTAAGTTTAGCAATAAGTTTTTGTACATCACGCGTTTTAAATTTTATGGGTGGGGGGGGGGGGGGGTATCGCAACTACATTCGGCAAATCAACAACACCAGTACATGTGTTTTGGGGTAAATACTGATTTTAAATGCTCGGCAACTTGTTTACCTGTTTTAGTATTGCTTCTTGCCCAACCTCCGGTAGATATGCTCAGGGGGATTTAAACTCAACGGGTGGTTTAAGCCTTCTAGCAGCGCGCCTTCCAGATAATTTTTAAGAGATACAGGTTTTTCCAAATGCAACCATCTTTTGGAGTCGTTTAGTGCACTCTTTAACTCTGATTTTAAGTTGGAGTGATCTGTGCCGTTGCCATTCCCTTATAGCTCTTCTTTTTTTTATTACGATACGTTCAATATCCGTATAATAAATTCCATCAAACCCAGTCTGCGGACGGGAGGTAGTACCATGTTCAGCAGCCTATTGTATATTTTTGATAAGATTGGCAATGTTAAATTCAATATCTTCGGATGTTCTTAGCATAATGTTTTCAGTACAATGACTACTGAGCAAGGTTGGAAACCGAAAAAAAATTACGGTATCGGTATTGATACCGGTACAATTATTTTTAAGATTTCGGTATCGGTAGCGGTATCGGTATTTTTTTTATTTCGGTATCGGTATTACCGGTACATACCGTTATCGAGTTTATAATACCGGTATACCGATATTACTGATAAATTTATTATTTCAGGCAGTGGACATAAGAAAAAATCTTTTATTAATGGCGTAATTTTGTAAAAGAGAACGAAACGTTTCAAACAGAAATTTTTGGTTTGTTTTTAATTTTGAATTTTGTAAAACATTTGAAAACGAAAATTCTATGTTACGTAAAATAAATGTATTTTATAAAACAATTGCAAACGTTTTCAAACGACTTAAATGTCATATGCAAACGTTTATTAAATTGTATTCGTTTTACAAGTTTTACTACATTATTGCATTAGTTTTGCTGCAATAATGAGTAAATTAGTATCTAGGTCAAACATATGCAAAGACCGCCCGTGGGTACTTTGTTATTATATTTTTTACACTCACATTCTTACAAGCATGCATTTTACTCTCTTATATTTTTTTATATATGTAGGTATGTATGCGTTTGCCTGACTTTCATCTAGGTGCACGATAGAGCTCCAGGCCAGCTCGGCCTATGGACGTAGTGCCTATATTTACACATACATTCGCTTTGAGACCCTCATAACTACTTTGGTCCTGTCAATGGTAAAATTATAAAATTTAATGCGAAGTTTGAAAGTGTGTAATGAAAGTTTTCTGATAAATGGAGATGCAAAAAGTGCATTTCTTAAGACATACTCACTGGCGCGGACCACTGATACAGTCATCCAATTGATGAAGCACTTGAGCTCTAACTGCAGAGCTATATTTTGCTACACAAGTAGGCATAGGTCAGTTACGAACAAGAAAAATTCGAAAGCATCGATTGTTAAACCAGGGAGACTGGGCCGTAGTCATAAAATTTAACGTGATGTTATACTATTATGTGTCTCTCTTTAACCCATTATATTATTTAACTCTGCCCTTTTAAACTGGCGCAGTGATCATTAATAGAAATACAACAGACTAGAAATCTTTAATTCAATTTGCACTTTTTTATTAAAGAAAACAAAAAGTAGTTAGATCTTCACAAAAATATAAATGTGAAAAAATTTTACTTGGCAATATTTTTACCTTTATAATAAAGAAGATAATAGCGGATATATCTTTATTTCTTTCTGTGGGAAAAATGTTGTGAAGTAAGCAGGTTGCCTAGAAATGATATGAGATCTTGTCGATTGCAGTTGTGAGATTTTGGATAGGAACTTGACTGAATCCATGTGTATGATGAAAAACATACACATACATTAACATTTCACCCCAGCATTGAAATATTGAACGTTTCAAAGTTTCACAAACATCAAAGAAGTATTTATGGGCCCTTAACTAACGCCGCTGATTTAGAATTTCTTCTTTCGTTGGTGCATATTCCACAATTTAATTAAATTTGACTTTGAAAATATTTTTATATTTAGCTTTTTATAATGAATAATATAATTAATTATAATATTTTGACAAGAAACGAAAACAACGTAGCGTTTTACAAAATTTAAAATATTTTTGTTTTCGCTCCACCCAGTTTCTGCTGGTTTTTGTCGAGTATAACAATACAAATTGTATTTGAAATTTTCCAGACACCTCAAAAATCTTGAGTTACGGGTAAAAACCGGTTTTTCGTACCCGTAGAACCTCCAACAAAGTTAAATATCAATCGATTTTAAATTTATAAACGAATACAGAAAGAAGAGACTAAGACCTTTTGAACCATATACATAGATATATCTTGTTTCAGTAAATTTCAAATATATGTCTTTATTTTTTCACCAAATATGATTTTTTCGGTTTTTTTTTTGACACTTTTCTACTTTGGACACGTTCTTAGGCAATATTTTTGTACTGGACCTATATTGTTTGTAACTTTATTTATAAAACATAATTGAATAAGTGTAATTCACAGGAATGTTTTAAATATTTTATTGGAAAACTTTTTGTTAAAAAACTACCTGTATGATGTATTTCGCGTTTTATACGCTTTCGGTGTATTTAAGCTTCCAGGATGAATGTACAATCTAATAGATGTATATAAACACAGAGTACAAAACAGTGGTCGCCAACATTTTTTCCTTCATTTTAAAAGCGCTTCACCTCAAGAGAGGAATCTTTAACTTCAAATATAAAAGTTTAGAAGTTTTTTCTCTACCAACCGTATATATTACGGTGAAGTGTGTAAACAAGACCAACACCAAAGAAAGTTAATTGAAATATATTTTTGCAATTTTTGCACATATTACGGTTTACAGCTCAACTAAGTTGGATTGAAACTGAAACAACTTAACTTTTAAACAACTGTTTTTTTGGTATTCTGAATAACAACTAATTTTAGTTGACTTAGAAATAATGCAAAGCGAAAAACAAAGGTTCTTATCTATGCTATATGTTTTGAAACCATAGTATCCATTACAAAGCATTTTAAATATTTTTAGTTTTGGCCTTGCTATTTTTTCTTGAGATTCTATGTTTTATGAACATGGCAATAATATTGGTTGGCAAATGGGATTGGTTGGCGTCTGGAATAGTAAAGCAAAACGAACAGAATGGTCGAAATAAAAACCAAAATACAACTGATAAAATGCAATTGTATCATGTTGAAAAAAGTTGTAAACATAATAAAAATTTGGCAACTACAACTCAACTATCATTTATTTTTTGTCCGGAATCGGTATACCGGTACGTACCGGTATAGACGTAAACGGTAGTCTGGATACCGGTATTTTCTAACCGAAATGGATTTCGGTATCGGTAGAAGAATGCGAAAAATATTCTATGATCACCAATGCTTTTCGCGATATTTAATGTGTTTGATGTTGTAAAACGTTTAAGGAAAGAAATTAATATGTATTTAAAAGACATTTTGACTTTTTTTGGAGCATTTTCACTAAACTGCACTTTCTATTTAAACTTTAAAGACAAATAACTCGGGAAATATGGCCTGCAGCAAATTTTTTTTATCAATTTTTTTTTCTTATTTTTCACATTACTATCTGATAAGCTATTTAAGATTTTTTTGAGATTTTTCAGAGTTTCCTATGAAAATTTCAGAGCCCGATAACTTGAAAAATATGGGTCGCTGCCAACTTGTATATTTAAGTTTTTCATCTTATTTTTTAATTTTCTATCACATAGGCTCCTTTTTATTTATTTTTAGCTACTTAAATAAACATAATTTATTCCAAATAATTATTTTTCCTGTGTACTTTCGAGAGCAACGAGACAACGTTTCTCACACATACAACTATAGTTTTATTTTTGACATCACTGTTGTAGATGATCTTCACAAATGTTGTCCAGAATATAGTGCTTGAGTCTTGACTTTATTAGAATTGCTGATGCACCGCAAGCTCTTCCTCTCGGGTCCTTGGAAAATATAAAACCAGTTAGTTTACTTAAGCAGGTCGTACACGAGATGTTTTTAACGTCTGATATTTTGACTTTTCAACTCAGATGTAATTCTGCATGTTTGTCAAAAGTGTTGTTTTACAGAAGGTTTATAATATTCGGTCACAAACCTACATGTTAATTACTTCTGACATAGTTTCTGTTGTTTATTCTCTCTCTCGTGTTGCCGCCACAAACTTTTTTCTTTGCGCCGTAAAAAAGCTCAACCATTTTTATGTTTTTTTCTTCAAATTCGAAGATACCAAGTTCGCATATATTAATGCAACGCTATTTATATTGCATGTACATAATTTCTGTGAAATAATTAAAAAAAAAACATATATATATAGGTGTTGTAATATATCAACTGTAGCCGGCTTATGTTTCCGTCAATAGTAGACCACAGCTACTTCTTTCGTCACGCCATAGATTTCGATGTCAGCTGATGTCAGAAGGTTTATCAGAAGAAAATAGAGCATGCTCGAATTGAAATATTGTCAGACGGCGTTGCGTCTGGCTTTTACAAAAGCAATGTTTTAAAGGTTCCACACGAAATGTACATGTTTTACCCTGGGAAATTTGACAAGTCAGACGCAAGAAACATGTCGTCTACGGGGTTCATTAGTATGGAGGAAATACTAAGGCTATTTTAGGGTTATTAAATAGTAGCGAATATAGCACTCTCTTTTGTTTTTTTTCCTTTCACTTTTTTTTAGGTAGTCGGCTTTGTTAAATTTTTAATTAATTTTGTTATTACATAGTACACTTTTATATCACAAAAGGCGATACAAATATATTTTTTTGTGAAAAAACCGTGAAAATGATTTATGATTTTTACACTAGGTGGAGCGCCGTATATCGTTTTCTCGCAAATAGTAAAAATTGAAAATTTTTGTTGATCCCCTTAGAGAAACAAGTGCGATAAGTTTAAAAATATCATGACTTGTCTTACCTAATAAACCTCTTCCAGCTTGTATTAGTGGTACGTACATATGTATACATACGTTGAAAGAAATGCAATGTGCCAGCATGTAAAACTACAGCAAAAAGATAAGAAAAAAAAAACACAATAACAAATCTCAAGTTCATGAACTCTCTTTTCATACTCGTATGCGTGTTTTTTTCCTTTTTAACCGACTTCAAAAAAAGAAGGAGGTTAACAATTCGTCACTATTTTTTTTTAGGTATGTAGGTCCATAACTCGGTGCATTTTAGACCGATTGTAAAAATTTTTTTGTTGTCTGAGAGGGTATAGCTTCCCATTGGTCCCATTTGAAAAAAGTGGGCGGAGTCACGCCCACAATTTTTTAAATTTGATTTATTGATTTTCTACTTATTTGATTGCTGCGAAACCTAGCAAACATCTTTGGTTCTTGTAATTAGAAAATTCTTGAGTTGAAAAAATGGGCGGGGCTACGCCCATTCAAATGTATTATAACATTACACGTGGTTCTACTTAACCGATTTTTACAAAACTTAGCACACACCTTGAACTCTAAAATAGACAAAATTTTCTTTTAAAAAAATGGGCGGGGTTACGCCCACTAAAATTTTATATTATATTTCACAGGGTTCTATATCACCGATTTTTACGAAACTTGGCACACACGCTAAGCTTTAATCAAGGCACAAAATTGCGTTAAAAAAGTGGGCGGGGCACGCCTATTAAACTTTAGTATAATATTTTATGTGCTTGTATTTAACCAATATTGACGAAACTTGGCACACACCCTAAGCTTTAATAAAGCCATAAAATTGCGTTAAAAAAGTGGGCGGGGTCACGCCTACAATTTTTTAAATTTGATTTTGTGATCTTCTACTCATTTGATTGCTGCGAAACCTAGCAAACATCTTTGGTTTTTGTAATTACAAAATTTTTAAGTTGAAAAAGTGGGTGGGGCTACGCCCATTAAAATGTATTATAACATTACACGTGGTTCTACTTAACCGATTTTTACGAAACTTAGCACACACCTTGAACTCTTAAAAATACACAATCTTGTTAAAAAAAAGGGGCGTAGCCACGCCCCATAAAATTTACCACTTAATTTCACGTGCTTTTACTTCATCGATTTTTACGAAACTGGACCATATTTCCAAATAAAGAAAGATACTTACAAATAAATTTTTTTTGAATTGACCAGAGTTTAAAAAAATTCACTAAAAAGGTAAAAATAAAACTTTTTAAAAAAAAATTAAACCGACTTCAAAAATAAGCACTAAAAAGCAACAAATAATATAGATCTAGATAAATAAAAGATTTTTATATATGTTACCTACAGTGCCGTTTGAAGTTGGTGCCAGTAATACTGGTACTAAGCACATAGGAACATGCCCCGTAAAAAAACTGCAAGTAATTTTTATGTACATATGTATCTGCTTAGTTACCAATGTTGCTGGCACCAACTTCAAACGGCACTGTAGGTAACATATATAAAAATCTTTTATTTATCTAGATCTATATTATTTGTTGCTTTTTAGTGCTTATTTTTGAAGTCGGTTTAATTTTTTTTTAAAAAGTTTTATTTTTAACCGACTTCAAAAAAGAAGGAGGTTAACAATTCGTCACTATTTTTTTTTAGGTATGTAGGTCCATAACTCGGTGCATTTTAGACCGATTGTAAAAATTTTTTTGTTGTCTGAGAGGGTATAGCTTCCCATTGGTCCCATTTGAAAAAAGTGGGCGGGGTCACGCCCACAATTTTTTAAATTTGATTTATTGATCTTCTACTTATTTGATTGCTGCGAAACCTAGCAAACATCTTTGGTTCTTGTAATTAGAAAATTCTTGAGTTGAAAAAATGGGCGGGGCTACGCCCATTCAAATGTATTATAACATTACACGTGGTTCTACTTAACCGATTTTTACAAAACTTAGCACACACCTTGAACTCTAAAATAGACAAAATTTTCTTTTAAAAAAATGGGCGGGGTTACGCCCACTAAAATTTTATATTATATTTCACAGGGTTCTATTTCACCGATTTTTACGAAACTTGGCACACACCCTAAGCTTTAATCAAGGCACAAAATTGCGTTAAAAAAGTGGGCGGGGCACGCCTATTAAACTTTAGTATAATATTTCATGTGCTTGTATTTAACCAATATTGACGAAACTTGGCACACACCCTAAGCTTTAATAAAGCCATAAAATTGCGTTAAAAAAGTGGGCGGGGTCACGCCTACAATTTTTTAAATTTGATTTTGTGATCTTCTACTCATTTGATTGCTGCGAAACCTAGCAAACATCTTTGGTTCTTGTAATTACAAAATTTTTAAATTTAAAAAGTGGGCGGGGCTACGCCGTTTAAAATGTATTATAACATTACACGTGGTTCTACTTAACCGATTTTTACGAAACTTAGCACACACCTTGAACTCTTGAAAATACACAATCTTGTTTTAAAAAAAGGGGCGTAGCCACGCCCCATAAAATTTAACACTTAATTTCACGTGCTTTTACTTCATCGATTTTTACGAAACTGGACCATATTTCCAAATAAAAAAAGATACTTACAAATAAATTTTTTTTGAATTGACCAGAGTTTAAAAGTATTCACTAAAAAGGTAAAAATAAAACTTTTTAAAAAAAAATTAAACCGACTTCAAAAATAAGCACTAAAAAGCAACAAATAATATAGATCTAGTTAAATAAAAGATTTTTATATATGTTACCTACAGTGCCGTTTGAAGTTGGTGCCAGTAATACTGGTACTAAGCACATAGGAACATGCCCCGTAAAAAAACTGCAAGTAATTTTTATGTACATATGTATCTGCTTAGTTACCAATGTTGCTGGCACCAACTTCAAACGGCACTGTAGGTAACATATATAAAAATCTTTTATTTAACTAGATCTATATTATTTGTTGCTTTTTAGTGCTTATTTTTGAAGTCGGTTTAATTTTTTTTTAAAAAGTTTTATTTGCAGTTTATTTAAGATTTCATATTTTTTTTTTTGGAAAACCACAGGAAATTGCGATACAACAATCGCATGGAATGCATGCAAAGAGCACATTTAAGATATCCAATAAGACTTAAAAAACAATTTAAAAATTCAAGCTTAAGATTAAGTGACTAAACTCTTTAAAATGGGCGCTAGCAGCTTTATATTTAAAAATGCTACGAGTATTATAATTATATGTAAAATTGTAAATAAAAAGTAATATATGTACATACATACATACATATGTATGTAATTGTATTTAGATCAGAATTCCAAAACGATCTTAAAAATTAAAAACCAAATAAAGCTTAAAGAATATCAATAATTACTTTTATTATTAAAAACCTGAAAAACATATGCATGTAGATATGTATGTATGTATAACTATAGTAGCTTTATTGTGAAAATGTCACTGATTTAAGAAAATTTTCAACGGTTAATGTCCATAAGCCTGCATATTGTAGGTGCTGATCTCAGCTTATTGTCAGACCCTCAAACATACGTACATATCGTCGATTGGTTATTGGTTTGCGGCACTGTATATTCAAAATACATTATGTCTGCAGCAAACCAATAACCAACCGACGATATGTACGTATGTTTGAGGGTCTGAAAATAAGCTGAGATCAGCACCTACGAGATGCAGGCTTATGGACGATATGTTCGAAGTCCTGGAACTTTCTCAGTTCTTGTCATCTCCAAACATAGCAGTAAGAAGATTTTCTGGATGACCGAGATATCCATTTCGTATACTTCAGAGCCCGTTAGGGGACAGTATGTTTGTACCTTACTTTCCATACTAGTTGTTTATTTATAGTATAAATTGAAAAATTCTAAATAAATAAACGTATGTATGTATATTAAAAAAATCAATTTTCGTTGGATCACCTTTTCAATAATCTTCTTCAAATCGGCGTTTAAAGCGACTCAGACTAATTTTTTGCCACGAGTACTTAGCTCCGTTTATACATGAGGTATTACATTTTTTGTAAACCACATCGGACCATAAACTCTCATCAAGTACGCATCTAATGAATGACGATGAATTCGACTATTGGTATTGTTTAACATTTTTTTAATTGAGATTCAAATTCACCTCAAAACAATTTAGGTCCTGTAGTTTTTCTGTCCAAATGTAATAACAGATGTCGCAGTGGTAATTCATTGAAATGAAACCGGCAGATAAACCACTGTGAATGGTTTATTAAGTTCTTCGATCAAACGAATAAAACTAGATTTAAAACCTGTGTTTACTACTGTTCCATCGCAATCAACAACGACTTCTTCACTGAGTTTCACCGATTTGCATTTTAAATGAGTTAGTACAGAATTTTTAAAACATTTAGCATTTCCCAAACCACACGTTACATGCCCGAAATAGTCGCTTCCCGGCGCTGATAAAATCACATAATGGTTTTCTAGTACTCTCCATCTGTAAAATGTATCATTCTTCTGAATAATAATCAAAGTTTTATCCTTTTTTGCCATCAAACTACATACCGCGTAGGATTTTCTTGTCATCTGCATCCTGTAAAGCCTTGCGATAAGTATGCATTTGCACTCAGCTATAAATGTAAAAATATTTTCTTTGTAATTTTTGTTTATTTTAATCTCTTTGTAAGGTTTCATTAAGCTTCTATATTTGTCATGGTGGGAACGAATAGTTTGTAGTATTCTAGAAAGACTAAAGGTAGAGGTCCATAGCTCGCTTTTTGGGCGTTATGCTTTACACGTTATGCTTTACACATCTTCTTGTTTCATTCTATACTTTGTTCGCGTTGAGTTACATGCACTGCTTTTCATGCGCCATTTTATTTTTGTTTTGATCAGCTGTGTGCGTTTGTTTATAAAGACTTATAAAGCAAAAATGGAGAGTGAAATCAAGTTTTTAATAGAATTTGTGGAGTTAGTCGAGTTTGTATATTTAATTTTATGTGCAAAAAATGCCTATGTACAATTTCAGAAAAAAAGTTTTGGGTGCGGCCGTTGTATTTAGAACGGAATTTAAGTGGGTTTTTTGAAACCACATTTAAAAAAATTAAAACTTCTGACCCTGAGCAATTTCGAACCGCGACAAGAATGTCTGCAGACGTCTTTGACTATTTATTCAGCATTTTAAATGATAGTCTTGAGAAGAACTCGGCCAGGGCTATTCCAGCAAATTGTCGGCTGTTCTTGACTTTAATATAAGGCTGAGCTTACATCTGGCATTTTTTGTGTGCATTTGCCCAAAAAAGCGTAACCAACTAATTATTAATGAAAAACTGTTTGATTCAGACATGTATTTATTGATTTAAACTGTTTACAATCATGTTGGATTCTATAAAATTGTCTATTAGTTATGTATGGAACTATTTAACTTAATAAATATATGAGTGAATAAAACAGTTTTGCATTAGTAATTATTGGTTACGCAATATTAATTAAAATTAATTCATTTTGCGTAATTTTTAATTTTTTAATTTTTTTTATCGATAACGTAAGAAACAAAGTATTATTTAACGTCTTTAGCTTTCAAGAACAGCTGACTTTCTGTCATGGTGCTTGTAACGCGTACAAAAGTAGACCTACTTTTCGCTTTGAACGCGCCTACGCGTTCTGCGTTTTTTGCAATGTAACTTGTCACATACTATTGCATTGATTCTACTTTTTGGAAAGATGCATAGAAAGCGTAACGCGCATAAAGCGAGCTATGGACCTCTACCTTAAGAGTTGCTAGCGATGCTTCTTGGCACATTTCTAAAGGTAGAATTAGTAAAATCGTATCGTTCTACTTTACAGCTTGCGGTTTCGTTCAGCTTTGTGTACAAGTAACAGTTTGCACAGCAAATTTTTTTTTGTCTGGCTTTGAATGTGGCTTTTTGACATTCGCTACAGAAAAATCTGTTTTCTGTAGATTTCTGCGTCAGCAGTGCTACCACCACATATATTATAACTAGTAACATGCATTGCATATGGTACGGCTTTTGTCAGCTGACACGCAACTTCATGATACGATTTTACTAATTCTACCTTAAAACTTCAGTTCTCGTTGTACCTTCATAGTGAACAGACGTGTTAGCGGTGCTTTTTTTACATACATACTAAATAACAAAAAATACAAAATAATGTTCGTAATACATATTTGACTTTAATAATAAGCTTTATTTGCTTCGCATATATTTTTTTACATAGATATAAAAAAACAAAAAAAAAACCGCATTAACATTACAATTGCCTAGTACTTCTTCATTTAGGTTAGCGATATCATCCGCTTGGGGCTCGCGTTCATCACTTAACCAAGTTATCAATACAGATAACAGTATTTCAAAACCCAAGGTACAAGTAGGAATGGACAGATATATAACTGTTTTAAAGCGAAGCCCAAATTCTACTAAAATTGGATCCGCCCCAAAAATGTCAAGGAATAACAGCACATCTTCTATCAATCGTCAAAATCGTTTTTCATTATTGCAAGACAAAAACGACAACCCCGCTG
Source organism: Tachina lurida (assembly GCA_944452675.1). NCBI lineage: Eukaryota > Metazoa > Arthropoda > Insecta > Diptera > Tachinidae > Tachina > Tachina lurida. The sequence goes on from OX101754.1 coordinate 42,412,904, forward strand.
CATCATCGCAAAAGTCTTTTAAGCCACCACCTATTTATCTGAGAGAAAAAAATTCTAAGGCGCTTCTAAAAAAACTACTGTCGTCCATTGGTGAAAATACTTTTCACATCATTCCAATTAAACGAGGTAATATTGATGAAACTAAAATCCAAATATGTGATGAAAAAGATTTCCGAAAAATTTTTAGTGAGTTTGAAAATAATAAAACATATTTTTACACTTACCAACTTAAGAGTGCTAAAGGCCTACAGATAGTATTAAAAGGCATATATTGATATGTTGAGCCCGAAGAAGTAAAATGTGCACTTATCGAACAAGGATTTAAGGTAAAAAATGTTACCAATATAATCAATAGAGAGACGATTCCCCAGCCTCTATTTCGTGTTAAACTGGAGCCGAATGATATACAGTTAAAAAAACGAGACGCACCCAATTTAAAGTCTAAAATACCTTTTACACCGAAAAATCACAGTTGAAGAGCCACGTAAGCGTTCAGGTCCCGTACAGTGCCATAATTGCCAAGAATATGGCCACACAAAAACTTACTGCAAATTACCAACAGTTTGTGTTATTTGCAGTGAATTGCATGGTACTGCTAGCTGTACTAAGCCAAAAGATCAAGCAGAAAAAAATGCAGTAATTGTGGAGGTAATCACACCGCTAACTACAGAGGATGCCCTGTATATTCTTTAGTTAAACAGGCTATGGGTCAAAAACCTAAATTAGCTCCAGTTCAATCAGCAAATGCTTACTCCGCCACTCTTCCTCGAACTAGCCAACTAGTTACTTCACATGTATCGTATGCCGATGCTGCTAAGACTAGTTCTATTCCCACACAAAATGTTCCACCGCAAAATAAGTCAACGAATGCAAGCTCTAGCTTTAACTTTAGTCATGTTGAAGCTACTATTGAGAATCTGGTGCTAACTATAAACAACTTTACAACAAATATGACTAGCATGATGCCAGAAATGCTGAAAATGCAGAATACTCTGCTTCAAGCATTAGTCAACAAACCATGAACACGTTAAAACTATGTTTCTGGAACGCAAACGGCATTCGCCAACATAAAAATGAACTTGAACACTTCCTCAAGGAAAAAAATATTGATATAATGTTGGTCTCTGAGACTCACTTGACTTCGAGAAGCTGCTTTAAAATAAATGGTTACACTCTATATGATTCAAAGGACCCGAGAGGGAGAGCATGCGGTGGATCAGCAATTCTAATTAAGTCAAGACTCAAGCAGTATATCCTTGAGAACGTTAGTGAAGAATATATGCAAGCTACGAATATTTTCGTAGAAAATTTTTGTGCGAATTTCGTGATATCATCAATTTACTCACCTCCCAGATTTTCAGATACCGAAGATCAGTATGTGAAGTTCTACAAATCGCTTGGATCTTGTTTCGTGGCAGCTGGTAACTACAATGCAAAACATACGTACTGGGGCTCGCGTCTTGTTACACCTAGAGGCAGAGCGTTGTTTAATACAATTTCAAAAATGGGCTTAGATGTCATTTCGAGTGGGGAGCCCACTTACTGGCCTACTTTCCAGATGTTATAGATTTTGGCGTCACGAAAAATATCCATAGGGACTTAATTCTCTAGATATGTCCTCCGATCACTCTCCTACAATATTTACAGTTTTCAATTCACTAAGGAGTGATTTAACTAACTCATATGTGAAAACGATTAATAGGGTCAACTGGATAGGATTCAAAAAATATCTTAGTAGTATCACTGCGTAGAAAACATTCAGCTAAGATCATCTGAGGATATTGAATTTAATATTGCCAATCTTAACGAAAATATTAAACAGGCTGCTGAACATGCCACTACCTCCTATCCGCAGACTGGCTTTAATAGAATTTATTCTATGGAAATTGAACTTCTAGTATGTGAAAAAAGGAGAGCTAGATGTGAATAGCAACAACAGAGATCACCCCTAAATAAAGTCAGACTTAAAGAATGTACTAAACGACTGAAAGAGCTGCTTTCGTTGGAAAAGACTGCATTACTGGAAAAGTACTTAGAAGGTCTTGATGTAACGTCAACATCTATTACTCTTTATGGCGCGCTACTAGAAATCTTAAAAGACCCGTTGATCTTAAATCGCCACTGCGTACTTCGACCGGAGGCTGGGCAAGAAGCGATAGTGAGAAAGGTAACTTATTTTCTGAGCATTTAAAATCTGTATTCACTCCCAATTCATGTACGGGTGCTGCCGATTTACCGAGTGTAGTATCTCTACTCCCTCGTCCCTTAATGTTTAAGATGCGTGAACTACAAAAAATAATTGTTGAACTCAACCCGAAGAAAGCTCCGGGTATTGATGGCATTACTAACAAGATGCTGATGAACTTGCCTCATATTGCAATAAGAATCTTGCTATTTATTTTTAATGCCATTTTACGAATGCAGTATTTTCCACATAACTAGAAACTTGCCAAGATTAAAATGATTCCAAAGCCAGGCAAAGATCTTACCAAGGCTGAGTCATATAGGCCTATAAGCTTACTTTCAACAATTTCAAAGCTTTTCGAAAAGCTGCTCATGACTAAATTGTCCACAATTTTAGCTGATAGTGGGTGCATCCCGGACCATCAATTTGGCTTTAGAAGTCAGCATAGCAGTATTGAGCAAACGCATAGATTGGTTCAAGTTGTAAGAAGAACTTTTTAGGAAAAGAAGTATTGTTCTGCTCTCTTTATTGATGTTTCTCAGGCATTTGATAAAGTATGGCACGAAGGCCTAGTTTTAAAATTGAAGACATACCTACCAATAAACATACAAAAGCTTTTTGAAAGTTATATTGTTGATAGGAAGTTTACTGTTGTGGAAGGAGACTTCATGAGTGTGCCCGAATCTATATCTTCTGGTGTGCAACAGGGTAGTATTCTGGGGCCAGTCTTGTATTTAATATATATTTGTGATATGCCTTTGAGCAATAACATCCACACTTCTACATTTGCCGATGATACAGCCTGTATGAGTATGCACAAAAACCCTGATGAGGCATCCCGCAATCTCCAACCACACATTACCCAGCTTGAAATATGGTTGAACTTATGGAGAATTAAAGTAAATGAACAAAAGTGTGTTCATATAACGTTTACCTTAAGAAAAGATACATGTTCCCCCATTCGAAACAACAATCAAAATATTCCTCAACATTCTCAAGCGAAGTACCTTGGCATACACCTTGATCGAAGGCTTACATGGAAATATCATATTGACTCTAAGTTAACCCAAATGAAACTTAAATTAATTCAAATATATTGGTTAATTGGCAGAAATTCAACCCTCAGTCTAGATTGCAAACTTTTGATATACAGGTCGCTTTTGAAACCAATATGGTGCAATGGAATTCAGGTATGGGGCACTGCTTCAGCTTCAAATATGGAGAAAATCCAACGAAGGCAAAACAAAATTTTACGTTTGATAACATCGGCTCCATGGTACATTAAAAATTCAAATATACATCGTGATTTAAATATGCCACTAGTGAGTGAAGAAATTGCAAAATACGCAGGCAAATATTTAAATAAACTTGAGTCACATCCTAATCCGCTTGCCCGTAATATTTTGAGCTTTAATTGGCACATCCGCCCGAAAAAGAGGGACACAAGGGCTCTTATACTCAACACTACGGATGGGACTGCTTAAAAATACTTCTTTTTTTTCCTTTTTGATTATCACTACTTATGTATTATTTAACTAACTATCACTAAGTTTATGTCCGATACTGGTCGGGCCTAATAATTATATTTAGATTTAAGATTTGATTACTTATTGCTAGTTCATTTTTGAAGATACAATAAATAAACTTCCTGAGAAAATTTTTAATATATGTCATGAACGGTCGGCTCTTTTGCTGTTTTATCAGGCTTTAACTCATATTTGATGAATAGATAATTTTTAATATCGTCGTTATAAGTTGGTAATTGAGAAACTTGTAGCTTCTCTGGTAAACCAAACACAGGACAGGTCTGTGTTTGGCGTGTTTTTACTTGAAACATTTGTGTTTTTTTACGTTTGTAGTAAAATGCAGTAAACGAGTAATTACTACGAAAATTTTAAAATTTACTCTCAAAAAGATCGGTTGCCGAAAAAAGTACGCGAACGGAAAGATAGTAAAAATTAGTACGATTAAAGCAACAGGTGACTCCATATCCACATAGTGTTGAAAATATATAAACTTTTGACTATTCAACTCTTTTAATTATTGGCACTCGATACAATATTTTTATAACACGAACAATCTAAGAATAAAAATTATTAATTTATTTCATGTAATATTTGTAATTAATTTCTTTTATTGATTTGTTGTTGGTTAAATTAATAAAAATTACATGACTATTACCTTAAAAGCAATTGAAATACTAAGTAACCAGATACTTTACAGTTTTACAATTCTGAGTAATTCGTATAACTAATTTGCAAAACAAAACGATTAATAAAGTTAAGTGCAAAATAAGTATGTATATACGTACTCGTATATTAACAGTGTCACTGGATGGTCGAGTGGGAGGGTAACTTACCTAATTGTTCCAAGGTTTAATAAGAGCAACCGAAATTAAGAAGTAATAGTTATTTATTTAAGTTTTTATAAAAATATATCAATGTGTAAGTGTAAATGTGTATTGAGATTATGTTGTCGATCTGATGCCGTCGCGTATTGAAAGAGAACTCAAAACATCAACAAGGCTTCGCGTTTTGACATCAGCAGCCAGAAGAGATGCCAGACATACGATTAAAGGAAAATGAATTCAGAGGTGGTGACAACAGTAATTATTATCATACTTTATAAAATAATTCTTTTTTAACGACTTTCACAATTTTTATTTAACCTTTTCTAAAATTTAAGAAATTTATTCTTCGACATATTGTCAGAAAAATAGAATACATTCATATCGAAAATAAATTATTTGCTGGATTTTCTATAAGTTTCTAAGCCTACTACGCGTATTTTTCTTTTGTGATTTTCAAAAATATTATTATCTGTGAATTCTCAAATAGTTTTTGAAAGTCTGTGCATAAGATAAGAGGTTTGTGACTATTCAAAATGTGTGGTTGAAGTCTACTGATGATTTGTTACAGCAAAAATGAAATGCATATAGACAACGCTGAACCACCAGCAAATAAGTTTCAAATCAAAATAAATTTATCTAAAATTTTTACACTTTTCTTTTGCTTACTTTTCATTTGTTTACATTTTGAATCATATGTTTTTATCTTACTAAACTTTACTACGACAAATTGCTGCAGCAAAAATTTGCCAAATACTCAGACAAGAACTGTCACTTTACCATCTCAATTTGTGTTCTCATTTACTGTATTTTGGGTAAACGATCGCAATTTAGTAAAATGCAGTAATAGACATACATGGAGAGGAGGAGACTCGCGTGGAGTGAGGCCAGTGAGGCTGCTCTATTGGAGTTGTGGCCATGTCGAATAGAGGAGCTTCGTAGCCAAAGAAGAAACGGTCACGTATATGCTGAGATGGCGGATGAGCTGCAGAAGTTTCCATACAGCCCACGCGATGTACACGTTAAATTACAAATTTTTATTTATTTTTTATTTTTATATACAAAAACGGTATCTGTAAATTATAAATATGTATATTTGTATGTAACAATGTTTTTTTTTCAGCTGTCAAATGATAATTGAGTTATATAAATTGAGTATGTGTGAACACTAGATTTATGCCCTAATTCTGTTCGACGAATGTATCGTCTTGTCTATGGACGAAAAAAAGAAGCAGTTTTGATTCTTTAAAACAAATATAATTTATTGTCTATGCTAGAAGGTTCGAGTATTTGCTTTGTAATTTTGTTCTAAACATTATATCCAACGCATATTTTTTCATATATTTTTCAAACTGTTGTATAATAATTTAATTGGATTTTTATGTTTTAAAAACATGGCAATAATATTTATATTTTTCATTGTCAAAGACAACAACCATTTTTGAAGAAAATAATTTAGAGACTTCAAAGACAAGAACTCAGAAGCATTTTCAATCAAAAACGTCCTAAATCTTCTTACTGAATTAGGGCATTAATTGCTCAATTAAAATTAAATTAACTCAATTAAAAATGAATACAGTATAAAGTTCAGTAAAAATTTTGTAAAACGTTTGGGTACGCGAACGCAATTAATATGTGCTAAAGTGTTACAATAATTTCTTGAAACGTGAAGAGGAAACTAAAAATACTACTACATGAGTCTTATTTCTTGATATCAGCCGTAAAATTCAAATGTACTCACATAAGAAAATGCACGCACGCGAGTTGACTGATAACGTTCGAATATGGTTTGAAGAGAGTTGTGAAATCACCTCCGGAAAATCCCAAAAATCTGCTTCGCTTTTTTAAACAGACAGCTAAGTTGAAATAACGGATTTCTTATGAGCTCTGTCACATTCAGCATATCTCCATTTAAGCAAAGCACAAAAAGTTGGTCAAATTTTAGTGTACCTTAAGTACTTTGCATGCTATAAGTTGGTTTTTTTTATATATTTTTAGTTTTGTGGGAGCAAGAATAAAATAAAAGAAATTAAATATATATTATAAAAATATTAGGTTTGATTGATGAAATGGAGAAAAAACTTGTTGAAGCTACTCATATATTTCCGTGTTCATTGTGACAGCTTTCTCTATCGTTGCTTCAATGTCAGTGTAGTGTACCTCACTTACTGTAATACACTGTATCATAATATAATTGCATTGCAACACAGTTCATTGTAATAATTAACAAAACGCTTACTTTATTAGATTTAAATGACACACTTTTGTTTTCATTACAAAATTATGTTATTATAGATGGTCAGCAAAAGTAGACATTAAGAAACACAAAAATAGTAAAATGTAAAAAAGTATATAAGTAGAGTTAAACATTCAATAAATCAGACTTTAATTTCTAAACGCAAACCGGCAATAACTTGCCTAGTTTTTTTATTAAATTCTCAAATCTTTTGGCACCTCTTTTGAGCGCCTACTGACAAGCTGGTCTCCCTGACAGCTGTAAAAACTAAGCAAGGGACTATAGGGCCATACACGCACACCAACTACTACACGTTAGGGCTAAAATATGACTCCTGCACCTTCACACATTACATCAGTTGAAAAATGCGCATTATAACGTATGAAGGATTCTATGTGGGCCGGCCTTTATTCTTAAGACATTTTGTTAGTGAGAATATTCGAGAAAAATAAAATATGTACATAAATATTGAAATGCTTCAATATAAATAAAAGTGTATACGAAATAAATTAAACTTACGGCCATTATTACAACTTAATACTATGTTTATACGCGTACTATTTGCAAGTAAGTTAACTAACTATTCATACGGCATATCAAAAGTACACCCAGAGAAAAAACAACCTAAAGTCAATAAAAACCACATTGAATTAATAAAAAAAATTAACGAAAGTCTAGTCATGTTGAAATTTCTTATTTCAATATGGAAAAATATTAATTTACAGTATTAACTTATTAATTTTATTTATTTTTGAGTATCTCTACATACATTTTCTATTATATTGAAAATTATTGAATTAATGTTACGGGTTCTTATTTTTAAGTTTCAGCTTTTTCTTGAGTGAACAAAAAATTGGTAACACTTCACATGGTAAGTGCCATTATTACAACTTGCAGTTAGTTAAAGGTAGGATCTTGTCAGACCGATAAATGGCTTTGCATTATAAAACCTTCATTTACTACTTTCTTATCCATTAAAGTTGCAATAATGCAAAGCTATTTATCGGGTAGACAAAATCCTACCTTTAAGTAACAACAAGTTGTTATAACTAATCGGTTAGTTATAACAAGTTAAAGTTAAAATGATAAGTTAATCGGACGTGTAAAAAGTTGTGCATTATTAGAAACTCAATTTAAAATACCAAGTAGATAGTAAAATTTTTCTAATGAAAACCTTATTATACGTTCAATAAAATCCAACTTTTGACTAACTAAAAATTGTAGTAATGGCCCATAATGTTTGACTTGTTAAAGCATAGATTAGAAGGGTGGTGCTACAACACACTTCCACTGGGAGATCTAGTTGGGTGCATTTTGATTTAGTTCTGTTAATGCCCCATTATAAAAATTTAACCCAGGAGAACCCCAATTATATGTCATTCACTCGTATTGTATGTCGGGTCGGATATTCGTCTATGAAAGTTTTGCGGTTTTGGGAAACCGCAAATATGCAATTGCATTTTTTTTCTTGTATCACGTATAAATGCGGGGACTAGATACTTATCAACTTTCAATGAATTTTGGCATCGATTTGTTAGTGAATATTTGTGCATATTTTACTATATAAAGCATGTTTATGCATATATCAGTCTTACACGCACAATTTTAGCATATTTTGATACTTTATAGAATTTATTTTATTCAACCCGGTTGGCACCACCATCCTTTTAAAAAAACACCCAATTCCAAAAAAAAATTATATGCAATTTTTTTTCTAGCAACTCGTTAAAATTTCATTTTCGAAATAAAAATTTAAGTTTTAAGGATAACATTTTTCCTGCGCTATCTTAGTTAATATGCTTACAAATTAAGGTGTTGGTCCACATTTTTATTTTTATTTTTCGCCATCTAAATCTCTGTTCCAATGTTCCATGTAGTGTATAATTTTTTTTATATATAACGAAGTTTTACGGACGTTAGGTGCAATACCAATTCAGTTTAGCTACATGTGATTTACTCTGCCCCGAGAAGACCTTGAAGGAACATTGTAAATGTATGAAATTTCATTAAAATGAGACAGAAACGATTTTTATTTGAATTTCTAGTCCAATATTTTGTTATTTATTGCAATAAAAACTAATAAAATAATTTTGTTTTAACCTGCACTTCAAACCCAGTTATTCTTTGTTAGATAATTATGTTTCCTTTTTTTATTTATTATTTTTTTTTTCTTATTTTATATGCAAATGTTGTTGAATTTTTGATTAAAAAATATATTTTCATTTACACATAAACCAATTTATTCTAATTTTAAGAGCATATTTTTGACTTTTAAGTGCATATTTATAAGTTTTTAGTGCATATTGAATGCGCATAAAACACTGTTTTAGAGCATATTTTTGGATTCCCTGTATATAACATACCAACGTGTGAATACAAAAGTTATAAACCGTATATAAAACTCAGATTTTGACATATACAGAAAATATCATTTCGAGCCATAATCGCTAAAATAGCTTAAGCGACACATTTTTTGGATTTCGTTTTTTTTACGAAAATCGACTATTTACGATCGCAAATAATCGATTTTGGTCAAAAAATGAAGTTCGAAAATCATGTCGCTTAAGCTATTTTGGCGGTTATGGCACGATGTGTTTATGTGACATTCCATAAGGCAAATACATATAATGTGAACACAACTATAATCTTCTATAGTGGCAACTGGTCACCTTGCAGGTAATTTTCAAAAATCTATACAGAGAAAAATCCATAAACTGGAAACGATTTTAACGCTTTTACTGTATTTGCCTCAAGTAATCCAAGTGCAACTATTAAAAAATATCTAAGAGTTGCTTTTATTTCTGTTATTACTATTTTTAATTTTAATTTTAACATTTAAATTTCAATACACAAGGTCAAATCAACTACGGCCATTCAAGCGAACGAACATTAGCGTCTTTTTTTAATTTCTTCAAACATATTTACCTGTGCAAAAAAAACGAAATATTTTTATTAGTTGTGGCATAAAGTAAATTCTGTGACAAAAAGAAAAAAGTGCTTAAGCCGAGATAAACTGATTTCGTGTTAATCTAAAAAATCTCAAATATTTTTTGCAAATTTTTGGGGAAGTTATAGCGCACTGAAGCGCTACTTATCTTTTTTCGACTTATAATCTCATAAAAAAAACTTAATTTAACTTATACTTTGATATACATATATATATGAAATTTAAATAAATAGTATGTAGAACGATGTTAAAAAAAATAAGTAAATACCGAGTTTCCGAATTTAACTGCAAAAATTTCAAAGTGTTCTACTGCAGAACAGTAAAATATGACTTAAACAAGTTTTCCTCATTGCCAAAGAATTATTGCCAGATTATAATCAAATACTGAAACGGCAAAGCAACTGTGAATAAAAATCTAAATAAGTAAATGAAGAAAAAATCGTAATTAATTAACTGATTTGATGTTTAACAAAGGTTGGCTGATTCAATCGCGCCATGATTTTGCCGTCTTAAAGCAAATACGCAGACAACGTGCTGTTCGACACCTGCTTTCAATGGATTGTAAATAAATGATAAGTCAATTCATGTAGAAAAACATATGCAAAGTAGATTTACAAATTGTCAGATATGTATGTATGTATGTACTTTTAGATTTGTTATTAAAATTTTAAAAGCACAATTTAGATACGAGTATTTATGAGAGATATGTGAAATATGCAATGGATGAAAATACAGTTAAAAGATTTTTTCTAAAATCAATTGTGCACCTCAGTAAAAAGTATGCGAAGTGTGACCATAACTTTTAAAAACTTCTGCCCCCGTATGATATCTACACATACAGACACAGAAAAAAAGATTTGTAAATACAATTAATTTATTGGTGAATGCAATTAAAATATTTATTATTTAAAAAGGCACCTACAACGATCTTTGCAAATACAAACACACATTTGTAACATAAGAAAATAAAATCAACTCATTTATCCAATTGAATTCTAATTAAAATTGTTGTGTTATTCACAATTGAGTTGTTAACAAAAAAAACAAACATTTTTAATAAATTTGTTTTACAAATTCTAATATGTTTTTTACAGTTCTTTTTTGTTAAATTTCAAAGTTATTTCCACACAATCCTCCAAACGATTTTTTGATTATCCCATAAATTGTTTGGGTTGTCTAATGTACATACCCTGTCGGAGAGTGTGTTGTTGACTACAAAAATAGTTAGCTTTTCTAAGACTGACTAAAAGCTAGCTGCAAAGTCATCCCGGGGCTCTACTCTGTAATTCGAAACGAAAGAAAATGCTTTCGAATTTGTATGCTTAAAACATGTAAATTCGAAAGCATTTTCTTTCGTTTCGAATTACAGAGTAGATCACCAGAACAAACCCAAAATTAAGACTTAAGTTAAGTACGTAATCGAATTTGATGAGAGCCAACAAATTTATTCTCAGCTACCTTAAAACTCATTTCAGTTTTATATTAACATTTTGCTGTTGTTATTCTAGATGGCAGCTTAGCCGAGTGGAAGCGCGTTGAGTATACAACGTGTGATGTTACATGTTCGAACACCAGAAGATTTTTTTTTAATTTACTGACTACCAGGTGATTTAAAAAAGTCAACCTTAAGTCAGCTGAAAGAAGTGCAGAGTGAGACAATTGACTACTACCTAGGACATCGCAATGTTAAAATAGTCAGTTGATTACATAGCAATATAACCCAAGTGTCAGTCAGTACTAGTTGCGAAATAGTTAGCTTAAAGTTAGTTTAAAGTTAGCCAAATTTCCGACAGGGTACATATTATGTATGTATGTATGTATGTATGTATAAATATTTTATGTTAATAAGTGCAACCATTTTGTAAATCATTTCCATTAGCATGCGTATGTTGAAAACATCAATGAAAAAAATCCATATGCTGACACACATTTCAAATAATTGATTAAAATACTGTAGAAATTCGGGTCATTGCCAATAAATTGTTGGTACGGATTCAAACGGTTTGAATTTTCATTCATAGATTTTAAGATTTTTGTTATCTTAATACGAATACGATCAAAACATAAAATGGTTCCAATTAAATGGATTTTAATAAACAAATGTTTTAGCAACAACCAACAAACGATTTTTTTTTAAATTACTCGTAAGTAAACGTAAATAACAAATTTCCACCAACACGTTTCGTGTTGAAACTTCAATACATTAGACTATTATATCTGTAATACACATTGATTGCACTTGTTATGCTAGGAACACAACTGGGACGAACGACGAATTTTTCGGTGCGAAAAAATAAAACACGTGTGTGCATATGAAAATGAACACAACACCACCGTACAACGAAATTCTTCGTGCGTGACGAATTCTGAGATAGATTTATTTCTAATTTGTACGCCGACGAACGACGAAAAAACAATTTTCTCACTCTCACTCTCTGTCTTTGTACACAAAATAACCAACTTTATCAAATATAAGAGAGCAATTCGCTGCGTAAATTCGTCGTTGTTGTGCTTCACACGACGAATTTTCAGTTTTTCACAGATTACCATTAACATAACCCTCTTGCGTTGTTCAAATATAAAACTATTCAAAATTATGCATCTTATCGTCGTCAAAATACAATTACAAATCGGTCAGTCAGTGCAAAACTTTGTAAGTAACTAATAAAATCATGCAAACGAAATTTGTCGAAAATAGTTGATAAATGTAGAAGAGATTCAAAAAGAAAAGCTAATACTTGTTATCATTATTTTCAATAAGCTAAAAAAAATTTTACGAAAAAAGCAATCTTGCTTCAAAATACGTTTATTGGCTCTCCTGAAAAATTATTATTTTGTCACATAAAACGTTATTCGCGGCTAACCTTCAATTGCTTAACCACAAAAACAAGCAATATTTTCAAATTAAAATGTAACTGATAAAAACTCATTCCAAATATTTTTTAAGTGTCGTTAATGCTTAACTAGCCAATAATATGTGTGCTTCGATACACCCCATAAATATACGTTTTGAGATGAAAAGAAAAAATTATACTAGAAGTGCCACGCTTGCGATTCAATCTTCACTATTTTGCATAATACAATTCCCATTATTAGCATAAATAGATATTCTTTTAAGTAAACATGGCACACTTTTTTTTTTTTTTGCTCTATCATTGACTCCTTTTTAAAGTACTTTTCTCGTTATTTTGGGTTCCAAGAGATCTTGAAATAAATGATGATTTTTTGTTGGAAGCACCATGCTAACCTTAGATATTAAAAAAAATGATTAGCCTGTTGCTCCTTCTAAAGCATCAGTAATACAATGTGGGCTAATCGGCAAGATCAGTACACTGGTATTGTATTTGAAGACAAACAAAAATTTGCAATTTATGAGAGGCACCACACACATTTCTGAAATTGTTCCCAGAGCCAATGCACACTATCAACAGAGTTTGTTCCTACAAAATTTCAACGTTCTCCCTATATTAGTTTTATAGATATCCTCAAAGTAATTATTTTCTCTTTATGGGAGGTGCCACACCCTCATGTTCAACGAACATTATAAAATCGTTACATTATCGTTTGCATTAGATGCAAAGATATTCCAAAATTAAACAAATTATATTCGTGGTGCCATGTCCACTTTTCTTATTTTATTCCGTTTTTTTTTTCTTTTTACAGCTTTTAAGGACAATGGAGATGTCACGCCTACTTGTTTAATCCTTAGAAGAATATTTTTGTTAATAAATGTTTTTATTTATTTAAAAACGTTTTTTTTAGTTGAAAACTGTGTTTTCGACATCCCACTTTCTAAAAGATATTTATTTTGAAATCCCGCTTTTTGGCGGTATTTTCTTCAAAATCAAACTTTTTTATCGATCATATCCCGCTTTCTGCAAAAACAATCTGGTCACGTTATCCATACTTCAGACTAACTCAAAAAGCAGTTTGTTTTTGTAAAATCTAACGCTTAAGTTCAATTATACGCCATCAAAGTTTAACTTCATCTAAATAGTAATAATTGTAATTGGAAAACAAGATTTTCTAAAAATTTTATCTGCAGTTATTAGCTAAAGAGGTACACAATAAATTCGTGTTAACCGTTTTTTTTTTTTGCGGATCACACAGTAAAGTACACATTAGCTACTTTCAAAAGGGTAAAACAATCAATGGCGAATATCACGCAAACTTAATGAGCAAGACCGTCTCAAGACGGTCTTCGATTTTTGAGATCCTGTGGCTCATAACAAATGTTCTCGCTTCAAAATAAAGAAAATTGTCGTTAGACTACACTTTTTCAAATTTGTTTCACTCCTTCATCATATTTGGACAAATTGTTTGACGTTATCACCAATCAAGTGAAAAAAGTCAGCAAATTAGCACCAAAAATTATTGGGAAAATTTAACTTTTCGCAACACATTTAGAATAAAGCTGTCGACTTCAAAATTTTACAGTAAATGATCAAACAGAATTGCGGCATAAACACATTTTCCATACAAATTGACACAAAAAATCAGCACCAGAAAGCAGTCGATAGATAGAATCTATTTTATTTTGACAACGTTTTTTCTTATGCTCTCATATATAAATACTCGTTCTCTCAAGAATGCTACCCAGTGTTACCAAAATATATATTTAAAATTACACCTCGTAGGAGCCAAAATTACCCGATTTCAAAGGAATTACACCCAATATTAAAATAAATATTTGACATATTTCAAAAAACTTGTTTAAGGTCTACTTATGATTTAGTATCAGCCCCAGTGAAATGCAACTCAAATTTTTTCAAAATGAGTTTCCGATGGCAAAAAACTCTACTATATAATGTGCATCTGTAATATAAATTTCGAATCAAAAAAATTATTTTTTCTTGTTTTTTATCAATTTTTTATGTGTTTTAACATTCAAACTCACAAGAAAACATGTGAAAACGATGTGAAAGCCAGAACACAAACAATTTATTATATAAAATAAACGAATTTCAAATTACCCGTAAATTACACCTGAGAGCAATTACCCACGCGCTACACATGCACATAAAAATTACACCTGATTCGGGTACTTACCCGCGATTCGGCAACACTGATGCTACCATACTTTCAATAAATTTCATACATTTTGTGAACAAAACTACAAAGAAAAATAAGCACAAAAGAAAATAAAACTAAAATTATAGAGCATTTGAAGTTACTGCTGTAGTTTTTATTATGGGCTTTGTTAATTTGACAACGATTTTTCCTGAAGTTGCGGACATATTCTGTTTGATCATTAAGTAGTTAATATGTTATATTTGAGTTTCTCTATGTTTTTGAAGTAAAAAATAAATAAAAACTATGCTTTTGAAACGAAATAGTGATGAACGTCTCAAGACCGTGTTGCCGGTACAATTTACATCTTTTAAAAAGATGGTGCAGCAGTAGTTAAAACTGATTTAACACAAGAGCATCGCTTAAACGCAAATGAGCCCAATCTCTATTACCAGGAGCTGAAGCTATCGGACCATCAGTTCAACCTAATCCTGAATTTTTTTGGTGGATGTATGACTCTATTTGGGTTATTTGAAAATTATTCATTTTCTCAGTTTAGTAAACATCTATCAATGCACTATCTAAAACCTCTAAGGAGCTCTCCAAACTAGTATGGCACCAGCTTTCGATATGCTTATGAGGCAGCGTTTCGAGGATACTCGTTACTTTCATTGACTCAAAACAACCTTAGAACTCTTTAATTACCTTTTTTTTATTGAATTCATTGTTGTTGAAACACGGCGAAAACTTCAATGCTTCTAACAATTTATCCGATGAAGAACCGCTTTTACAGCTTCCAGATTTCCGTGAGTCAATAGATGCTGGACTTGTTGCCTTCATAAATAAACGGTCCGTAGGGCAATAATATGCTCAAAAATTGGACGAAGCACAGCCTAGCATATCAGGTATTGGAAAAAGAGCTTTTCGTCCAGTTGGTGATATTCGGTTCGATGGTGTCGATCATTTTCCTGTTTTGGTCGATAGAAAATCCAATAAACAAATGGTGCAAATATTGAAAAAAATCTGGCACCCAAATTCTTGATTCCAAATGCAAATTATTTCTGCGAGTATCACAATTAAAAATATGTATTTTAACTTACTTTTATCTTTAATCTTAATAAAAATTTTTATAAATAAAATTTAAGTGTGATTTTTCATTCCTTGCAAACCGGCAAACCCGTCTTCAGACGGTCTTCACGGCGTTCGTTCCTAATATTTTTTTTTACCTGTAAATTAAAACTTAAGGGTCTTTTGACTATATCCACTTTTAACAAAATTATTGTATTCATCGGATCATTTTTAAGATCGGGCCGGTTAGAGGGTTAATGAGAATCAATGAGAGCCAAGTTATTTTCCACCAGGGCAATGGAGGGGTGCACACATGCACAGTTTCAATGGTGAAAATCCATGAAGTGTGCTACAAATTGGTCTCTCATTAAGAGATTTTGATGACCTCGACAAAGCTTATTATTTTCAAGGGATAAAACAAATTTAAGAAGGTGTATTGAGACCAAAGAAGACTACGTTGAAACCATCCAGGGCTATCATGAATAAAATTCCAAGTGAAATTTTGCTCAGGGAAAAATTCCAACTAATAGCAAATAATAGGAAAAACAAAAAATTCTAAGGGAGAAATCTCACGCGGAATTTTATTCATGATAGCCCTGATCAATTTAGTTTTTCCACTCCAAAATATTAAATTGTGAAAATTTTTTCATAAATAAATATGAATGTTTTTCTCTATTTGAAATTGAACGTTAACATATCGAGCTACCAAATTTGTGTGACTAAATTTTTTACATCTCATGACAATAAAAAATTTGCATACAAAGCAGCTTATGCACAAAATATACAAATTGAATTCACGAAAAAATACTTTGCAATATTAAACACAAAACAAATATTTTAAATAAAATCCTTAAAAATAAAACTGCTTGCGTGTGTAAGAAATGGTAAGAAATGCGAGTACATACATAAATCTATTTTTTTTTGCTGAAAATTGCACAGGCATGAATACATTCAATTGACATTTTCGACGTGGGAAAACAAGTCAAATAAATGATTTTTTTCAGTAAAAACCTGATATGTCTTTAATGTACGTTTATGAATGTACGTATGTTTTTAAAGCGTCAATTTCGCACTCAATTCAGTTTTCATTTCTCAAGTTAATCAGACAAAAAATACAAAAATGAACAAGAAAATATATTCTGCTGTGAATTCTGCTCCGTATGATGATTAAAAAAATTCTTTTTATTCGATTTTATCTCAAGAAAACGTCTAACATTTTATTTCGAATGTAAATTTCTTAAAATAGACACTTGCAATCAATTTAAAAATCAAATTTGCTAAATGTTATAACAAACAGCTCTAAATATCGGATTAACTTAAATATTTACATAAGTATACATATGAAAGTATATTGAAAGGAGTATTTAATTCAAGATCTCAACAGACATTTTTAGAGAACATGCCATAGAGCCATTATGCTTTAAACTTAATTCTTTCACTTCATTTTCCAAAATAGTTAACTCAAACTATAACACGTTCATTTACGTTGAAAAACTTTTAATTTCCCAAATAGTGATTGGATTTTTAGTCAATTTCGTTTTTCAAGAATTTCGCGGTTGAAACCTAATATTGAGTTACACCCCTTTTCGACACGCAAAATTTAGTTTTCAAAGTTTTAATTCAGCTGGAAGAAAGACAAGAACTGGAAAGTATTGCTACCTCTGTCTCTCACCCAGCTTAGTGGAAATGGAATACGTGATTTATTTTGATTCATCGTATCAAAATTTTTCGATAGATTTTTTGTAAGGAAAGCTGAAATTTTAGATCTCTAAATTACAACACTTTTGCCATTGTTATTTGATTTCTGATACAAATATAAAATACTTTTAAATTTGTATGAGGACCACCAGCAGGGCTAGAGTTTGGAAATAATCCCAGATTTTCATAATCGCGATTACGATTAAAAATATTCGATTAAGTGCAATTAATCATAATAAATGGCGTCATGAGGTTTAGTTGAACTGTTTGGGTTTAGCCAAAGCAATTTATTTGTTTTGTCCTGCGACCGAGTATTAATTTAATTTTTCAATTAAATTTTATTTTTATATTGAGAAAATTGTAAAGCATATAAAATGAAGTTCATAAATCAGAACTTATGACTATGAAAAACAATACAAATTGTGGGAAATCAATCTTTTGATAGGAAGATTGTTCTAGGACGAAGTATATTTCTTTCGTAATTTATTTTTTTATTTAATTTTGTATCCACAGCTGATGAAGTTACATCATAATAAATGATCAAGTTCATATAAAATAATAATAATAATTTTTTATACGAAGTTGTTCATTCATTATGATATAAATTCATCAGGAGCGGTTGCTCACCCACTTATACCGAATAAAAAATATTTGTATCAATTGTAATGTAATTTTCGAGATATTACGACCTTTTTGAAATAAAATTGGAAGAATATAATAAAGATGAATTTTGAATTTTATTTATTTTTTTTGCTTATAATGCTTTTATTGTATAAAGATGTGGGAAAAGATAATAAATGTATACATATTCTCTTGGAATTTCCAAAAAGCCTATGAAAATTTTCAAATGAGTTTTGAAGGTATGTGCATACAGCGATGCCAATTTAGCGCGTATCGCGCTATATTTAGCGCGTTTTAACTATGCCAACCGCGCTTTTTTTCATCTTAGCGCGTTTAATAAAAAACGCGCCAAATTAGCACATTTTGAATAAAGACTCAATAAAACATCAATTCAATTCAATTTTTTATTTTTTAAATTTTTTATAAATTTAACAATTTTCTAGTATCCAAAACTCTGATAAAATTGTTTAATTGGTTAACGATCCAGCTGTCTCAAATAATAAAATTAATTCCCTTGACAGTGGTTAGAATTAAAAACGCATTTTTATACTCTAAATGCCAAATACAGTGCTAGCTCGCTAGTCCGAAGTCGTGTAATCCGAATTATCCAGTAATCCGAATTGAATTTATGACGTATTACATACTCTATAGTCCGCATTGATTACAAGCTCGCTAAACCGAATTTTTAATTTTCTGCTTTTTTATTATTGTACAAGTATTATCCAACCCATGGATCAAAACGCGATACGACTTACAAAGCTGTTTTACAAAAAAGACCTCTTGTGTGAATTGGTAAGCTCTGAAGCGGACAACACAGACATTTTTTTGAAACAATTCAGTTTAAAGGACGCTTGTGAATTGCTTAAACGGTCTTGGGACAGAGTGGCCAATTCTTCTATAAAGTCTTGTTGGAAGCATATTCATTCTCAAAGGTGGGCTGCAGAGGATAGCATTCCACTATCACTATTACAACAAGAAATGGCTGAGAATAATTGTGTTGAAGAAACAGAAGAGTTTCGCACAATAACCAATTTATTTCACCGCAATAATGACGTGCAATTTTCTGAAGATGAAATTCTTAGCTGGATTATCAACTCTGACAGTAATTCCTGTAGTAGTTCAGAGTCGGAACCAGAAAATGAAGAATCAGAGCCCATAATTACGAAACACGTTAAAAATCGTGAAGCTGTACAGGCCTTAAATACTTCAATAGATTGGGCAAAGGAACGAGGTATGCAAACACAACATATATTGATGCTAAAAGAATTGCGAAACAAGGCTTTGGAAGCATGTGCAATGAAAGAGAAGCAAACCTACATCACAAATTATGTGCATTAAGAAAATGTATATACATATGTACATATTAAAAAAAAATTATTTTATTGTTTGTTGAGTAATAAAAATAAAATAAATTTGTTTTGAAATCTTGGCATGTGTTTTAGTTTCGAATATAGTGAATTATAATACATAAAAACAGCACATCCAGTAATCCGAATTTCTCGTTAATCCGAATCAGGGTCTGCAATCATTAATTCGGATAAGCGAGCTAGCACTGTATTATTAAAATACACTCCGTTAACATAGAATAGCCTCACTTGAAATTTTAGAGAATAGTAGACATTTTCGCGATTCCTTAACAAATAGCAAATATTTTTTTAAGTCATTCTTAAAAGGATACTCTGTTGCTATTTTGACAAAAATTCCAAATGGGTCAGTAAAATTTAACTGGAATTTCATAATAGTTTTCGTAAACAGCAGGAGAAATTTTAATATTTCAGTGTTAACTTAGATTAGCCTCAGGGATGAATTTTCAATTAATCTTTGATTTTATTGCAAGATACCTCTAAATGCAATAGAAAAACGTGTTATTTGCACAAAGAAAAAGTATGAGGAAAAAGCCGTCGCTTAGTTCCACAGAAATCGCAAAAATTGAGACGTATCACGATCTAGGGCTTTCTAACCACGCTATTGGCGGTAAACTTCGTCGCAGCTTAAAAGTTATAAGCAATTACATGAAGAATCAATCAGAGTATTCCAAATGGAACAAAAGAAAGACTTACAAGAAGTTTTCAACTCGTTATAGACACAAAATTCTCTAAATGGTTTCGAATTCATCTGTGAGTTTAAGTAGAATTAGAGCTGCAGTCGGAGTTAGCGTCAGTAAAATAACTATTCATAATGTTATACAAACCTCGGAGTACTTGAAGCATATATATCATCAAAAAAAGCCACCATTGTAAGACATACATAAGCAACACAGACTAAAGTTTGGGAAAGACCTCATGACGTAGATGGTGCATCAAGGTCATCAAACGAACGATTGGAAAAAAGTATTTTTTTCTGAAGGAAAGTGCTTTAATATCGCTATTCCAGATGGGTATAGTTATTATTTCCACAATATCAGGAAGGAGGAAAGGTCATGTACTCATACTCATGAGTATATAACTTATTTAGCATATATTCTAGTTGAAGTACAAAAGGCATTTGAATCGTTAACTATTCGTCAATTTATATACATAAGTTGTTACATAATTTGAAAAAGAAAATAAAAATAAAAACTAAAGATTTCGATTATTTGGAAGGCGATTCTGATTTTGTATTTTAGTTATTTAGGATAGCGATCCTTTTTTCGATTTCATCGTAAGCGACAGGTTATCGAAAATAGACTTTTTTTATTGAAATTTAAATTTTATGGTCCTACCGTTAGTTCAGAATTATCAAACTGCAAACATTTTTGATAGTTTTTAAGATACGGGCTGTAAAATTTTGTAGGAAACGGCTATTTACGTACAAAAATATATTTGAATATTTTAAAAAACCTTCTCCTGTAAAATTTAGTTTTTGTCAGTTAGGATTAAATCGAAAATAAGGCTCGATATATGTAATTTCGAAGAAGTAATATTGTAAAATCTCAAAAAGAGTTACTAAAAAAATATTAAATATTAAAATATTATTATTTAGCGCGTAAAAAAATAGCGCGTTTTGGCTATAAATAGTTGACAATGCTGTACCATAGCGCGTTCTAGCGAGTTTTAAGAAGGGCAATAGCGCGTTTGGGTTATAAATAGTTGGCATCGATGTGTGCATAAGATAAGAGGATTGAAACTTTTCAGTAGTATGGTTGAAGTCTACACAGAGAAAAAACTGCCTCATAGAATCAAGAAGATTTTCTCTATGAACCGTTTTTAGGCTAAGGGGTATCCCAGCAGAAAGAAGCGAAGATTTTTTTATAGAGATTCCTTTGTTTTTATGTGGTAAATCGTATTAATTTTATAAAGAAGAAAACCGCATAAAATCAAGAAGAAATCTTATTATTCACAATTTTTTTTACCCAATTTCCGTTATTTTTGGAACCACAAAAACAATCCATAGAGAAACACTTCTTGATTTTATTAGGTTTTCTTATAAATTGTAAACTATAGGGATTTCTTATTGATTTTATTAGGTTGCTTTATTAATTTTTTTAAAAAGGTTTTCTTCTTGATTTTATTAGGAAATCTTATTGATTTTTTCAATATGGTTTTCTTCTTGATTTTAGTAGGTTCCTATATGATTATGCGTAAAGGATATTATTGATTTGTTTAATAAGGAAATCTTCTTCATTTTATGAGGTGTCTTGTTATTTTGTTTCTATAGATAGACTACAGACAATTTTTTTCATGATCTTTTTCATTTTTGTATAAGAATGTTTGCACAATAATTTCAATGGTTATTCAGGCTGCTTGTTAGCATTTTGGTTAGAGTGCTTGTCTATCAGTCAGAAGTTTGCTGGTTCAATCCTTAGTGAGTAAGTTAGTTAAGAATATAACATAATGTGTATGTATGTAAGTATATGTATAAATAAATAACATCGACAATCAGTGCTGCCACAACCGAAAACTTTTTACAACCAAAATTCGCTTTAAAAGTTACCAAATGAGAAAAAAAAAACCAAATTTCAATATGTAGTATTTTTATTAAATAACATTGAAAATGCATACAATTTGTGCCGCACTACAACAAGAAATCAAGGTACATGAAGCTGACTTTCAAGCAATACTTCAATGCTCATTTGTAAGGTATATGCCAGTCGGCAGCTGATTAATTTTTTCTCGTTTAGTTTTCCGTTTTATTGTTGAATTTTGTTTTTCTTCGCACTTATGCACTTACGTGCATATTCTTTATATAAATTTACTTTGTAAAATATTTTAATTGAATATTGCCGCCATTACAAAAGACAGTAATTTCTGTAGTACAGAGTTGCGATCATTTAGTAAAATTAAAAGCTGTTGACAGTGTTGTAAAAGTATTGTAAGCAAGTGAGTAGCAATCAAGGCGAATTCATAACAGGTGGCTGCAATAGCGATTTTAGTCACAGTGTTTTATTTTCAGTTGCCTTGGTAGCAATACTAAAACTTGAAGAACATAAAAGCTTAAAAAGTATAACAAATGAAAATATGTACATGTGTATCATTATTTTGGCAAAAAAATAACCAAAATGAGAAAAATATTCACATCTCCACATTAAAGAAAAAAGTAACCACTTTTGGTTAGAAATAACCAAAACCGGCAGCCCTGTCGACAATATACTACATACATATGTATATGGTATAGAATTTAAATTAAAATACATAAGTACAGAGGATAAAAACGCAATTTTTTTTTTATTTTATGGAAAAAATCAATAAGATATCTCATAAAACTACAAGATTTCTTCTTGATTTTTTCAAAAAGGTTTTCTCTATGAAATTAAAAAGATTTCCTTATTGAAAAAAAAAACCATAGAGGTTTCTTATCAATTTTGTTCTATTTTATGAGGTATTTAGTAGGCACTGTTTTCTCTGTATACTGATGATTTGTTAAAGCACCACTGAAATGCAGGCATATGACATGTTTAGGCCAAATGTATATATATATATATACATGTATATATATATATATATATATATATACATATATATATATATATATACGAGTTGTGTATCTCACCTACTCATATAAATATATGTACAGTACATGTATATACATATGTACATATTTCATATTAAAAATTTTAATTAAAATTTTTTATTAGCCTGCATGCAAATTTAGCGTAAAGTCTTTGCTTAAAAAAGGGTAATTTTTTTAATCGTAATCGACCGATTAATGGGTGCGATTACGATTACGATTAAAAGGTGCGATTAATTGCGATTTCGATTATAATCGCTGTGCAAACCCTAATCAGGGCTATGAATAGAGAATAAATATTACAGTATCCAATTATTGGCTTCGTTCTAGTCAGGAATGAATCTATGTATGTTGGAATTTTAATATTGCTGCATTAATCGAATAAGATTCTTAAAGTGTTCGAACAACTTGAATAATTAAATTTTGTTCTTTAAGTTTTATTCAATGGAAAAATCATGCATGTTTGATTGAGTTTTCTCCTATAAATGAACACAAATGTAGTTAAGACAATAAAATAACAATTCATTTGTACTACTCGTATGTATACAGTAGTGATGTGCCAAATGTCAATTTTTGATATTCGCGAAAACTAATAACATTATTTCGAACAATATTCACGAATATTATATGTGAAACTCAAACACATTTAATTGGGGTTCTATTCAGGTCAGCAAAATTAAATATGAACAGTTTTATACATTAAAGCTAATAAAAACTGTATAAAATTTTTATGGTCGTCATTAAATAACATTTCCGTGGCAATATGCAAAAAGTCATATTTTCGTGTTTTGCAGTAGTGCACTTTTAAACTTTCAAGTCGATTTTCAGAAATATATTTCCTCTACAGTTAAATTAGGAAATTAGGTATTCACTTAAATTTTTTTAGGAAATTTTCTGTCTACAAGGTATAAACAATACATTTAATTTGAAAGTGTAAGCTATTATTCCATATGAGGTTATAAAATGAAAAAAATAAGAAGCAAGTCATTGCGTTATAACTTCCTGAAAAAGCGCACAAAATAAATAAAATTTTTTCGAATATGAAGATTTCAGGGGTACCGTTAGCTCAAAAACAGCTTATCTCGATTTAATCAATTTTTCCTTTTTTGTCGCAGATTTGAAAATAATACAAAATACAAATTTCTATAATAAATTAAATGGATGGAGAAACGTCGCGTTATACTTAACCTGACCAAACATCCCGCTTTAGGTGGCATTATACCGCTTTTCATAGGTCGATCCCTCTTTTTAGAGTTTGAAAATTTTCAATATCTTGTTATATTTTTATTAAAATGTCAGGTATAAAAATGAATTCCAAATATTTTTTAAGCAGAAATCCTGTGTGATTTGCTACACCTCATAAACGTTTTGAGATGAAAAGAAAAATAATTTATATTACAAGTGCCACGCTTGCAGTTCAACTTTCACTATTTTTTATAATATTTATTAACATAAATAGTGATTTGTTTCCAAGATATTTTTTTAAGTAAACTTTTGCTCTACTTGACGCTCATTAGTCCAATCCCGACTATTTTCGATCATCGGCAGAACCAGCAGAATTTCAAATTGATACACTCTCTGATCCATTAATGACTCCCTTTTGTAATACTATTATCTTTACGAAAACATTTATATTTTTTTACTGTTTTGGCTTCCAAGATAGCGTGGAATAAACGTTGCTTCTCTATGCAACGATAACTCTAGGCATTAAAAAATTAACAGCCTATTGCTCCTTCTAGACCATCAGTAATACGCTGTGGACAAATCAGCAAGATCAGTAAACTGATAATCGACAGAGTAATCCCTATAAAATTTCCCCCTTCTCACTATATTAATTTTCCAGTTATACAAAAAAAATTATATGGGAGCTGCCACATTAAAAATAAATTCAGTAAAGTGCGACTTTGACTCGCGCACGAAGGGTTCCGTACGTTGGGCTTTGAGCATTTTTTTTAATACAGTGTTTGTTACGTTTTTTCAGCTGAAATAATTTTTTTTATTGTTTTTCGCTTTTTTCTCGTTTTGGCGATTTTTTAAATTTTGGCGATTTTTTTTAATTTTGGCGATTTTTTTCATTTTGGTTATTTTTTTTGCGATTTTTTTCATTTTGGCGATTTTTTTTCATTTTGGCAATTTTTTTAATTTTGGCGATTTTTTTAATTTTGGCGGTTTTTTCATTTTGGCGATTTTTTTTTCATTTTGACGATTTTTTCATTTTGGCGATTTTTCCGGTTTTCCGCGATTTATTTTCGATTTAGAAATTTTTTTTAATTTGGTGCTTTTTTTTCGTTTTGGCGATTTTTTTTTTATTTTGGCGATTTTTGTTCGGTTTGGCGATTTTATAATTTTGAGATTTTTTTGTTTTACCGTTTTTGAAAATTTCAAGAAGTTTGCTCTTACGGTTTCCAAGATACAGCAAGTTATCAAAATTACATAGTCAAAATTACATTAACTGATGGTACACCCTCTAATTAAAATTTTTTAAATTTTAGTGTTAATTGTTGTAGTCTGTATAAAAATACACTAACTTTACAAATTTCAAGTGCATATACATACAATCCCAGTAAAAAAAGACACTCCAAAAAAGTCATGAAAATGTAGAGTTTGCGATCTGGAAGTAGTGCAAATTTCGATCCGATCTAATGATTTTTACATAGGGTTGTCATTGCAAGAAGTTCTCTTTTTCGATGCCTGGTCACCGAATTGGAAGCGATTTTAAGAAAAATTTCCTTTTCTGTGTTCTATGATAATATTTTCATCTAGGAAAAATGGTTAATAGTTACCTATGTAAACAATTAGTTTCTTTTTATAGGAATTTAAACGCGAAACAGTATTTTCATGTAAATTTAAGCAAATAACTTCAAAATTTTAGACCAAAATTAGTTCATAAGTTTCTTAAAAACAATCGATTTTTTTAAATTCTGGTGAGTAATTTCTAAAACTATAGTGGAATTGCAACATTTTGTATGACTAAAATAAACTTCTAGTTGGTTTTCTACTAACTATCGGCAAATTAAAAATATCGATTTTTTCGAAGCAATGAAAGTGTAGTTCCTTTAGAATGACTTCCAAATTTTTTACTGGGATTGTAATGGGTGTTTTTTATTGAGGTATAGAACTTTAAGTTGGCATCACTTTTTTAACTGGCGGCCATTTTGTCAGCTGTCAAGTGATTAATATTTAGTTTGGTTTGCCATTTCATCATGAACAGGTTGACAAAAGAACAACGCTTGCAAATCGTGCAAATTTATTTCGAAAATAATGGTTCAGTTCGCGAAGTTTACCGCAAGCTCCGTCCATTTTATGGTCGACATAATCGTCCATCAGAGCAATTAATTCGGTTAACCATGGATCGTTTTCGCACTACGTTTACTCTATGTGATAATACGCATCCGCAGAGACGTCGAACAGTGCGCACCGAAGAAATAATTGCCGCTGTAGAGCAAAGTGTTGAAGAGGACCCGAATGAATCGATTCGCCACCGTGCACAGCAAATGGAGCTTTGTCCATCAACTTTATGGAAGATTTTGAATGTGGATGAGTTGTGGTTCCAACAAGACGGCGCTACATGCCACACAGCGCACGTCACAATCGATTTATTGAAGGAAACATTCGATGAGCGCATAATTTCGCGGAATGGACCTGTCAATTGGCCACCAAGATCGTGTGATTTGACACCATTGGATTATTTTCTTTGGGGATATGTGAAGTCGCTCGTCTAAGCCAACAAACCAGAAACGTTAGGGGACTTGGAAGCCAACATTCGTGGCGTTATTGCCAACAAACGGCCCCATATGCTCGAAAAAGTGGTTGAAAATTGGACCTGTAGAATTGGCTTTATTCGAGCCAGCCGCGGCGGCCACATGCCCGAAATCATATTTAAACATTAATGGCATAAAATTATCCTTCCAATAAAGCCAAATTGATGGACATTAAAACGATTTTCTTGTTTTTTATTTCAATTCGAAGTTCTATACCTCTAAAAAAACACCCTGTATGTATATTACATGGGATTTTAACATTTTTCGTTGCTCGTTTTGGCACACCCTTTAATTTCCAACTCTCATGTATTTGTTGTTGTAGCGGCCAAGGGTCTACACATTCTGTCCAAATTTCAGGTCCGTAGCTCTTACGGTTCTCGAGAAAATACCCTGTGACGGACAGACGGACAGCGTAGCGAAAACAATAGGGTTCCTTTTTCACCTTTGGTGTACGGAACCCTAAAAATAGCGAATTTATTTTTATTCATATATGTATGTATGCAGATAAATATTTTTGTTTATTTAAAAGCGTTTTCCTAAGTACAAAAGAAACTGTATATCTACCTATTACACATCCCGCTTTCTAAAATGTATTTATTTTAATTTCCCTGTTTCGCCTCATTTTCTTCGAAATCCCGCTTTTTTATCGATAACGTCCCCATTTGTGCAAAAACCATCTGGTCACGTTATTTATACTAAATAATCAATCCACATGTATTTTTGCCCGTTGGTTACGAAAATGGCTTCATTATTTTTCCAGCCTCTCCAGTTTCCGAGATATTGTGCATCCAAAAAAAAAAACTTAACTGCCTCTTCTATGTCGAAAGAAACTCCCTCCGAAAGAAAACTAGTCGCTCGAACTTTAATAAATTTTCATTCCACTATGTCGTCAGCGTTCTTTCGCTTATTATTACGTATGTCAATGTTTTGTTTTACGTGTTTGTAAATTAAAGTAGTGACAATTTGTAAATTTTAAGTACTTCTAGCGATTTTTGTAAATTTACTAACATTTACATGAAAATAAATACAACCATATTGAGCAATGAAAAATAATTTAACAAAATAGTCGCACAGTAACAGCACGTTATTACTGTTTTCCTTTCGGCTGTGCCGAATCTTATGTACCCTTCACCAAAGTGCGTATATTTAGTAAAGAGGTACATACATAAGCACAAACATACATATCTGTTTTGTGAAAAATATTCATAATTGCTCTAGTGAGTGACCTCTCGGAATTTTTCGACTAAATATTTTTTTCGATATTAGCAATGAGTTGAATATTTTATTCTACGCTCTGCATTTAAGAAATATCTTACATTCGCCTATTCCAGTTGTCAAAAACGACATCACGTCATACAATATCAAAAAGAACTATTCCTAAGGAAATTTTAAAAAATTTTGCGCTTTTTTCGTTTTGGCGATTTTTTTCATTTTGGCGATTTTTCCTGTTTTTCGCGATTTATTTAGTTTTAGAATTTTTTAATTTGACGCTTTTTTGGCGATTTTTTTCGGTTTGCGATTTTATAATTTTGGGATTTGTTAATTTTACCGTTTCAGAAAATTTCAAGAGTTTGGCTCTTATAGTTTCCAAGATACAACAAGTTATCAAAATTACATAGTCAAAATTACATGAACTAATAGAACACCCTTTAATTAAAAATTTCTTAAATATTAGTGTTAATTGTTATAGTCTGTATAAAAATACACTAACTTTACCAATTTAAAGTGTATATACATAAAATTTTATGTATATTACATGGGATTTTACATTTTTCGTTGCTCGTTTTGAAACACCCTTTAATTTTTAACTTTCATGTATTTGTTGTAGCGGCCAAAGTTCTACACACATTGTCCAAATTTTAGGTCCGTAGCTCTTACGTTTAAACAAAAAGAAACAAATATTTTGACCTAGTTAGTTTTATATACACAAAAAAAGTAAATTTTCCAACCCTGGAATCATTCTTTTAGATTTTTTCTGCTTCTTCATATATTAATCAAATAGTTCTTTAAAAAAATTTATAAAGTATGTTAAATGAACAAAGAAAAAAGGAAATTAAAAAAAAAATAGTTTTGTTTGGTTACTTTAATATCCAGAAAAATAGTTAAAAGTTTCCATCTCTGGAGCTGTGGTTGTTATTTTTATAATTTTCTACACCAATTTTTTTTTCCAAAACGTAAAATATATATATAATTTATAAAGAAAAAGAAAAAATGAATTAGACCAAGTTACTTTTATAAATCACAAAAAGTGTAAGTTTCCCAACCCTGGAATCATCCGTTATTATTTTTCTGATCTCTTACACCAATATCTTTCTTTTAAGAATATAAGATAAGTTTAATTTATAGAAAAAAAAAATAAAAAAATAGTTTAGTAAGTTACTTTTATATAACAAAAAAATTTTAAGTTCTCCAACCCTGGAAACTTCTTTTTAATTTTTTTTTTTTTTAATGTCAAATCAATTTTATTTGTACGGCAGTGTAAATAAGTTTATTTATTAAAAAAAATTAAATTAATTTAAGTAAGTTACTTCTATACAACAAAAAAAAAATGAAAGTTTTCCAACCCTGGAAACGTCTTTTTATTTATTTTTTTTTTATATATTTTCAAATACGAATTTTATTCGTACTGAAGTTTAAAAAAAGTTTTTTATTAAAAAAAATAAAAATAAATTTTAGTAAGTTACTTTTATATAACAAAAAAATTTAAAGTTTTCCAACCCTGGAAACGTCTTTTTAAATTTTATATATTTTTTAATTTGAATTACCAATCTTTTTCATACTAAAATATAAAATAAGTTTATTTATTAAAAGAAAATAAAAATTAGTCTTAGTAAGTTACATTTATATAACAAAAAAAGTTAAAGTATTCCAACCCTGGAAACGTCTTTTTATTTTTTTTATCTTATATATAAAATTCTCGTGTCACAATGTTCGACTTTGTACTCCTCCGAAACGGCTTGACCGATTCTCATGAAATTTTGTGAACATATTGAGTAGGTCTGAGAATCGGCTAACATCTATTTTTCATACCCCTTAGTGACAAGGGTTGTCCACCCTTAACATTTTTCTTTAATTTTTAGACATTTTTTTAATTTCGAGTACGTATACTTAATTTCTGAAATTCAACAATGATATAATAATACTCAAACGTTATTTTTATTTTGCCTTTTGTGTTGAAGATGATAATTAGGAGCTACACTTAAAGATAAACGATAGTGAAATGCGTTAAAAAAATAAATAAAAATCAGAAGAAATATTATTTTAGAAATTCTTCAAAATTAATTTTTCTTTAATTTTTAGACATTTTTTATTTCTTTACTTTTTTTATTATGTCGCATTAAAAAAGACATACAACCCTAAATTTTTACCCTTTTGTCACCAACCCCTATTTTTTAATAGCCATTTTAGTAATTTAATAATTTTTCATCCCCGGTCAATAACTGATCAATCGTCATTTAATTAGTTATCCCCGCCAGTTGTCTACAGGTGTCACTTCTGACCCAGTAAACAGCACGGAGTAGGGATGAGAACGAAGCCGGGCTCCTGTTTCTCTCACACAATAAGACTTCTCTCACTCACTACACAGTTGTCGTGACATGGTGTTCGCTTTGTTGACAATTCATTCGAATTAGTGGTATGAAAATTTGTATGAAAACACTTACGTCTTCTTGCGACCTGTCGTTCGAGTCAGCGTTCGTACAAAGGTAAGATAAAGAAATGTAAATCAGTTTTCTTTCGCTTAGAATGCGCATGAAAACCTCCTTTCGAAATAGTGGAAGAGGCAGTAAATCCTTTTCTTTTCTCACGTCATCCGATTTTGCTTATATGTACATAATATACATATATATAATATGTACATATTATTTATTTTAAAGATTTTTGTTTGAGGCTTTTAAACTTAATGTGTTTGCATATTGTGGTTCTCAATAACGTATTAAGATTATTACTATAAACATACCAAGTTTGTAATCTAAATTCAAAATCTTTTGGGTTAAAGTGTACTGATGAGTTCCATAAGCGGAAACGAAATGCATAGAGACAATGCTTAACCATAAAAACAAACAAGAATTTCAAAGAAAATAAAGTGCTTATTGGGGTAAGATCCAAGATCCCAATAAGCACTCAAAAAAAGTTTAACTGGAAACAAAGTTGAATTCAAGCATTTTTTCAAGTAATATTCAAGTTTGAGAATATTTTGAAATAAAAAATCAAACAACATACATATGTATATGTTCAAACCTTGTCAAATACGTAATTTATTTTTTAATAAAATTAAAATTTTGGTGAAAAATAGCAAAGATAAATAAAAAAATTAATTAAAAAAAGGTGATTAAAAACGTGAACACAATAGTGAAGGTAGATGCTGACAATTATTATAAGGAAACGTGTCGCTTTCATTTTCCTTTCTATTTTAAAAGCATTGTTTTTGAAGCTTGAAATATACTTGAACTCAATTGTAATACGAGGCAATTTTGCTTGAAATCAAGTGTAAAACAAGTGCTATTCAATTCAAACAATCATTTGTCAAGGGTTGTTCGGTTCAACAGTACATGTTCATGATACTTAATCAATCAATCAATCAATTCAATTTGATATCCCGAATGAGAGTACGGAGTATTTTCCGAATGATAGTAGGAAATGTGTTCATTTTGGTGTTACAATTGTCGGTTATATCATTGGCCTACTATGTATGCATTTAATATGGTTATATTCAATTCAATAGCATTCTCCAGTGAAATGGGAACTTGAATTCAATTCGAACAATTCAATTGTATTACAGTTCTATTCAAGCCTTGAATTATACTGTAATTCAACCATGTTTTACAAATGAATTCAAGTATATTTCAAGCTTCAAAAACAATGCTTTTAAAATGGAAAGGAAAATGCAATCAACAAGTTTGCTTGTAACAATTTTCTGCATATCTACCTTCACTATTGTTTTCACGTTTTTAATCACATTTTGTATTTTAAAAATTAATTTTTTATTAATCTTTGATATTTTTCACCACAATTTCAATTTTATTAAAAAATAAATTACGTATTTGACAAGGTGTGAACATATGTTGTCTGAGTTTTTATTTCAAAATATTTTCAAACTTGAATATTACTTGAAAAAATGCTTGAATTCAACTTTGTCTCCAGTTAAATGTCAAGTGTTTGAATTTTAATATTTTTGTTAATATAGCACATATTGATTCTCGATACATCTGAAAATGAAGCCAGAAGTGTTAGCTCTTATCTTAAATTTATTATTTCTGTCATATTATGGAAAACATCACCAAATTATCCAACTGATTCGAAATACATAGCAAAATCCATAAAAAATATATTAAAATAAATACAAATATACAAAAATTTTCAAGTGATGTACATACAATCAAAAAGAATCGAAAAAGGCTCATTTCATTCGAATACAATAAATTGTGATAATTTTTCTTTGTTCATCATATTTTTTTTAATTTTACTTCATAAAAATTTTTAGCTGTTTTCCTACCATCTATGAAGCTGAAATTTTTTAAATTATGTTTCTTTACTTCAAGATAATAAAAATGTTTTTATTAAAATAAAGAATTATTTGAATACTCGAATGAAATTGTATTCGATGTTGTACATCATAAGCTGTGAATTGGGTGTTGAACACGGTGGTGTTACCAGTATTTATTATTAAATCACAAAATAATTAAAGTTGTCTTTTGCATATAATTTCTTAAGTCCTAATTTACACTATGCAAGTCTTATTGCTAAGCTGATTAGTTTGAGGGAGAGAGAGACGAGGGGAACATATACGTTTCCTTTCCCCACGTCTCTCTCGTAACAGTATTTTAATTGTATTCACAAATAAGTTACTTGTATTTACAAATCTTTATTTTCTTTTTTGCTGAAAAATATGGTCACCGTAATTGTCATGGACTTAAGAAACGCCAACTTATTCTTCATCGTGGTTGAGCTTATTCGTCGCAATATTTTTATCACTAAGTAATCGTAAAAACAAAATGGTTGCGCACTTTTTTGTAACCTCGAACTCGTTATTTAATAATATAAATACTTAAAAGGTTATGAAATGTATTTTTTTTTTTTTTTTTTTTTTTTTTAAACAAGCTTGTCTGCGGAAAACACCCAGGGTCTATGGCGGGAATCGAACCCATGACCTCTGGACTGAGAAGCTAGCATTGCTACCACTCAGCCACATTAAAGAAATTATTCGAATAATTAAGGAAATTATTCTTCCAACAATTTTGTATTCTAAGCAAGGTTGGCAAACGGTATCGTAAAAATACCGATACCGATTCAAATACCGCTATAATTAGATACCGGTATCGTTACCGATACCGAAATCCATTTCGGTTAGAAAATACCGGTATCCAGACTACCGTTTACGTCTATACCGGTACGTACCGGTATACCGATTCCGGCCAAAAAATAAATGATAGGTGATTTGTAGTTGCCAAATTTTTATTATGTATTACAACTTTTTTCACCATGGTTTTTATTTCAACCATTGCATTCGTTTTGCTTTATTATTCCAGAAGCCAACCAATCCCATTTGTCAGCCAATATTATTGCGACGTTTATAAAACATAGAATCTCAAGAAAAAAGAGCAACGCCAGAACTAAAAATATTTAAAATGTTTTGTATCTATTACTATGGTTTCAAAAAACATAGCATAGATAAGAACCTTTGTTTTTCTAGCATTTATTCAAAGACAACTAAAATTAGTTTTTATTCAGAATACCAAAAATTAAGTTGTTTTAGTTTCAATCCAACTTAGTTGAGCTGTAAACTGAAATATGGGCAAAAATTGCAAAAATATATATCAATTAACTTTCTTTCTTTGGCTTAGAGAAAAAACTTTTAAACTTTTATATTTGAAGTTAAAGATTCCTCTCTTGAGGTGAAGAAAAGTGCCTGCTTTAAAATTTTAAATTTTAATTGTACAAGAAAATTAATTTCTTTGTTTTTAAGTTGGCTGAAAGAATATTGTATATTCTTTGAATTGAAATATTCCAATGTTCGTTTCGTCTGAATTTGGCGAGAAAAATATAAACAATATGGGTCCAGTACAAAAATATTGCCTAGGAACGTGTCCAAAGTATAAAAGTGTCGAAAAAAAAGCCAAAAAATTATATTTGGTGAAAAATACAGACATATATTTGAAATTTACTGAAATAATATATACATATGTACATATTTGATTGAAAAGGCCTTAGTCTCTTCTTTCTGTATCCATTTGTAAATTTAAAATCGGTTGATATTTAACTTAGTTAGAAGTTGATAAGTGCTACGGGTACGAAAAAGCGGCTTTTTACTCGTAAAGGCTGGTACTCTGTTCGAAGTTGAGAAAAATTTTCAGTGCAATTGGTTACTTCGCCTGAGAAATTTGACATGTACTAAATGTAGCCCAACTCGCGGTTGTTTTAATAAATTTCTCGCTTTTTTTGCTTGAAAGTATGCAACATTGCTAAAATTCCGTGCCAAAAAAGCACTGCTCATGTTGTTTCGCAGCTAAACTAAAATGATACCAGATTAATTTTGCATGGAAAGACATGATTTTCCGTGTTTTTCACACCAAGAACAGAGTACTACTCTTGCGAATTTATTTCGCAAATATTTCATACCAAATACATACTTTTATATGTAGTTTGACAGCATTTCGCACGAAATTGTGAACAGAGTACCAGGCTTAACTCAAGAATTTGGAGAGTCTGGAAAATTTTTATACTCGACAATACCTAGCAGAAAAAAAGTAACACTTCGCAGGTATTTCGATTTCATTAAAATTTGTCACACAGTATAATTTATCAGAATAGACTTTATCTATGTAAAGTTTGAACTGCAGTCTCCTTGTTTCACTTTTTTAATAAATTATTGCTTAGTAATAGTATAAAATCATATATAGAAACAAATAAGTTTATATGCTTTTATACATACATATGTGTAAAAATACTTCCTTTTTGAAGTAATTTAATAAAAAAAGCTTTTTTGCTATGTCCACTGCCTGAAATAATAAATTTGTCAGTAATATCGGTATACCGGTATTATAAACTCGATAACGGTATGTACCGGTAATACCGATACCGAAATAAAAAAAATACCGATACCGCTACCGGTACCGAAATTTAAAAAACAATTGTACCGGTATCAATACCGATACCGTTATTTGTTTCGGTTTCCAACCTTGATTCTAAGTTGAAAAATGTTTGTTCATTCCTATAAAAATTTTAATGAATTGTTCGAATATTCGAATAATTATTGTTCGAATGACAACACTAATTAATTCTGACAAGATCGGACTATTATTGTAATATAAGAATCATAAAATATTTTTTATTAATATAGCATTATTATTTTTTCAATAACAAGTAATTTTGTTTAAAATGGGGATTTTTGGAGTTTTTTTTCCAAATTTATTTGGTGGTGGCGAAAAAAAATTAATTTTATTTAACCCTTTCGACCCCGCTCAGTAACCAACTGTCATACATTTTGTCCTGATTCCCTTGGTTATGAGATCCAAAGGAAGGATTTTTACAGATTTCAGACTTTCGGAGTTATCGGGTAACTACACTCAGGGAAAAGCTGCAACTTGAAAATAAGAACGCGTCACATATATTGAGATACTTAAAAATTAATAAATTAATACTGTAAATTAATATTTTTCCATATTGAAATAAGAAATTTCAAAATGACTAGACTTTTGTTGATGTTTTTTATTAATTCAATATGGTTTTTATTGATTTTAAGCTATTTTTCCCTGGGTTTAGATGATAAAAGTTGCTAATAAGCAATATTGGACCGTTGAGGAGATATTTCGTGGCATCGAAAAATTAAACTTTTATTTTAAATTTATTCCTCAATAATATTTCTGTACTATAATAAATAACGTATGAATGCAACATTTCACACATTTAGGATGTTCTAATCTTGCCGACGCGTCATCGACGTTTTCCTCCCTGTATCAACTAATGGAAACTATCATCATATCCCTTCGAATTGGGTGGATTCCATATTAACTTTACATATCTTGGAGCTTTAACTAGATGCAAAAGAAGACGGATACATCGGCACTGAAGTTATTTCATCTTGTTTTAAACTATTTCCGCAGCATCCTCTTTTTCCTTTGTCTTGAAATCCCATGAATTGATTAATACCGATTCCAAAGCCCAGTACTATTTTGTAGAGCGATGATTAATTTTATCAAGTACCACTTGTATGTTAGAGAGGTTAACTCCTCCCAAGTGCTTGTTTTCTGACATAAATCTAAGGGCAGTGCACTGCTTTGTTATCCAACCCATGTACTGTAGCAATTCCGTGGTTGACTTCGCACTTCATATCGTAGGATCAGAAGACTCGGCCCAATCCAACTCCAGCATCGCTTGTATGTATGTTTCACAAAATATTTGGTGTGGTTTGCTCATGTCTTCGATGTGAATGTTTTTACTACCACCGTTTCCTAAAGTTGCTACAAAGCAACTTCAATAAATAAAAGAAATATTGCTTTGTAGCAGTAAACATTTTTTAATTTCTCTTTTTGTTACTTTTTTATCACACCTTCTCTTGCTAAATCTGCCCAGGCAGAAATTGCCAACCGTACAAAAATTGTGGCACTGGGAAAGCACTTTTACTCAAGCAACCAAAACGGTTTGCCAACGTTACGGTTTACAATCTGAAAAATTGTTTGCCAATGCTTTTTGATAAATTTTTATTTTTGAATTATTTTCGTTTTTATTTATTTTTATATTAATGTATGTAAAAAAGTATTAGCAACTTTTTTATTTTGGCATTTGATAAGAATGCACTTAACATTTACCATGCTTAGAACTATTTAAATTTTTTTCTGGTCTAAATCTTTAACGACATATAATCCTACGACCCTGGATGACAGTGGATACGTAAAAAAATCAAGAGTTTCGTCAAATTTGTAAATATTGTAAGTAGATATTATCACATTTGTGTACAGAAAGTTTGCTACTAAAAATTTCTGATATAACCATGACATTTCCATTACTTAGTAAACAGGTATTATAAGAAGGAACGGTTGTAATTTTATAGCCATAAATGTTGACAAAAGAAAATAGTGGTTTTGATTCAACTGTGTCTATAATTTTTCCCAGCAAATATTTTTTATTTTTAATAAGAGGAAGGTTAGGTTAGGTTAGGTTAGGTTAGGTAGAGGTGGCAGTCAGAAAGCCGGACACACTTAGACCGTTTTGGTCCATTGTGATGTTACGGAGACTCTGCTTATGCGGAATCCCCACCGCCGAACCATCCAGAGCTCAGTATAAAGCTACTAATACGTTGAAGTTCAACACTAGCAACGTCAGAGAGTTCCCTGAATCCAAGACCGCCCATTGTGGCCATTGTCAATCATTTCTAGTGACCCACCTTCTATTCGTTTCGTCCTCTATCTTGCGCCTAAGTCTGACTTTGCAAGAGAGTAGGGGTAGACCTACACATTCCAAATCCGGTGGAACCTGTAAGGTTGTCCCAACTCTAGCAAGCTCGTCAGCCCTAGAGTTCCCCTGGAAGCCTCTATGCCCCGGGATCCAGATGATCCTAATATGAAACTGCTCTGCCATCTCATTTAGAGATGATCGGCAGTCGAGGGCTGTTGTTGTTCTTAGAAGCGGGGATTCTAGGGCCATAATAGGTCGACACTCTCAACCAATTCACAACTTCTCTTATAGCAAGGACCTCTACCTGGAAGACACTGCAGTTATCCGGAAGTCGCCTTGCAATACGAAGACCTAAAGCCCTCGAAAAGACCCCATAGCCCACACCTTCGTGTGTTTTGGAGCCGTCCGTAGAAAAATCAACACTTTTTCTTCTACCTGGATTTCCATTCATTTACATTTCTGTGGATGGTATCCAGGTTTTATAAAGACGTTCGTGTAGTAGAGCAGGGGAGGTTTGGTCAATCCTCCATCCCCTAACTTCATCATCCAGTATTCTGCAGTGACCGGTTTCATTTCCGTTCCACAGAGAGGTACATCGAAGACGGATTGCCGAGGACGTTGCCATCTCATTCCCTACTTGATCCAATGGTAGTAGATGAAGAAGCATCCCCAGTGCATCCGCAGGAGTGGTGCGAATAGCACTGGTTACATACTAGGATGCAAGTCTTTGCACCTTGTGTAAGATGTATAGATACGCCTTTTTCTCCAGGGATGGCCACCAAACGATGATGCCATACATGAGAATTGGACGTACTACTGCATTATAGATCCAGTGAACAATTTTTGGGGTAAGACCACCAATTCTTCCCAATGGATTTTTTGCATAGATATAGTGATCTTGTTGCTTTTTTCCACTCTCTCTAGAATATTTGCTTTAAAACTCAGTTTTGAATCAAGAATAACACCAAGATACTTTGCAGTGTTGGACACTTTTATCTCCGTATTATTAAGTGTGATCGGTCGGAAATCAGGTAACAAGAGGAAATACTAATGGTATATTATTTGAGAAACTGTTAGTATGGAAAATGTGCAATTTCCTTTAAATTGGCACTATTGGATTTGTAGTTGATTTAACAATTGACTATTTTCAAAGTCCTATGTTAATTACATCATCTGGTATATGAATTAGATTATGTATATTCATAGTTTGCGAATTAGAGCCGTAATATCGAGACCTGAATTCAACAAATGATTTTAATAATTCTTGAACGTATTTTGATTTAAATGTGGCGAGCTTTGTTGACGACAAAATACGATAAAAAGTAAATAGAATTAAAAAATGTTTGTAAATTTCAACATGTAATACATTTTTTAAAGTTATTACGCCAGCATACATATAACAAGAAGAAACGGAATTGTTTAGCTTTCCAGTTTGCTAAATTCATTAAATCGTATGATTTTCTTTGAAACTCAAAAGGTAGGTTTTGTTGAAGCGCTGATACATTTTCTTGTGAAATATAAGATAATAAATTATTTACAATTATCTTTTGAAGTAATTGTTTGAAGTATTGGGAATATATTATACTTACAAAAAAATTATCTTGGGAAAACACTTAAATTGTGGTTTTCGTAGTGTTTAGCCAACGACATAAAAAATAGTTGTCCAACGCCATCATGAGGTTATCATTTGTGTGTTGGCACAACACTCCAAAAGTAGAACTTGTGATGTTTTGCCAACGTTTGAACCACCTTAGAAAACGCTTTGCCAAAGTTGACCCTATTGAATTTTTCTGCGTGGGTGCGTGCTTGTTTTTTTAAATTGTGTTCTCCAGGTATTTTTATTTAGTTTTTACTTTTTGTACTAAAATTTCAACACCTACTTTCACCCGACTTCGAACCGAATAATGCATGCATCGTTGTTATGTCGATCGCGACACTGGTGATAATTTCATTTATTATTTTTCAGCTTTAAGAAGTAACTCTTTGTGTTGTTTGATAAATTCGTTACGATTGTTTAAAATAAAACAGTGCTAAAAATCAAAGTTGCTTATAAGCAATTTTGGGGTCAGGAGGGTTAAAAAGATTTATAAGGTAAAGCAGTAGCTGCATTAAGAACAACTTCCAAATAGATTTTACTTCCCATATCTACTAAAACAAATTTAGTCCAAATACGAAATTAATGAGAAAAATATGTGCACATTTTTAGTTGACTAAAACAAATTGAAGTATATATCCACTCCATTAAACATTTATTAGTAGACGTAAACATGCAGACCAATATGAGATGTGGTATTTTTATGATTTAATAACTTTTGTCAAAAATATTCGTGTGGTTTAAATAGATATATTTTTACAATTGTGGTATTTTGTTAACAAAAAAAAAATAAAATATCACTAACGCGTTGCATGTGCAATGGACACTTCAACATACCTATAATCACGGAAACAAAATTTCATATCTCTCAAGATTTTATTTTTTTCATTTCGCAAATAGTTCAAAGAAAATATATTCTTTAAATTATCATGTATCAGTGTGAACAAATGCCACACTATAACAAAGTGGAACTATATAAAGCAGTCTATAGAAAATGAAAAGACAACGAATTGCCAATTAAATGCCGGGTTTCTAAATAACCGCATATGTCCAGGAAAACATAAGCTAAAATAATTTCCTTGGATTAACTTGAATGTATGTAAATATAAATTTTAAAATTCCCATGAAAGATAAAACTAATTTATGCAAAACAAAGAAATGTTTTGATAAAAGTAATAAAACTTTAAAAAAAATTTAACCGACTTCAAAAATAAGCACTACGTGGCTAATAATAAAATAATCGTGTCTGTCATGACTTTCGAACGTTTTCAATTAGAATGAAAATTTCCGAATCGCAAAAAAAAGATTTGGTGTTTGCATACTTCCGAATATTTTTTCAAAATTGGTTGCTAATGTGGGAATGTTTTTCATATCCCCTTTTCTATGTATTAAAACCAAATATATATTGGTTTAAATTTCCAGATTAGGTAGATGAGATATCAAGCCTAGTTTTAAACAAAATTTTGTTTAAAATAAATTAATAGTGTTGTGGAAAAAAGGCGATTCTATTTACTTTCACGTTGCTTGGTGCAGTCAAAAGTAAAACGAAAAAATTATTCGGAAGTGAATGTCAGGACACCAAAATATGCGGAAAAGATTCACTTTCACACGGATGTGAAAGTCATGACAGACAAGAATATATTATTTATTTTTGGCCAAATCAAATTTGTTGTGAATTAATCTTCTATTATTT
Organism: Tachina lurida; assembly: GCA_944452675.1. Taxonomy (NCBI): domain Eukaryota; kingdom Metazoa; phylum Arthropoda; class Insecta; order Diptera; family Tachinidae; genus Tachina; species Tachina lurida. Next base: position 42,453,382 of record OX101754.1, read on the forward strand.
AGCTGGTGAGGCCTATCTCGTTTTCTGATCGGTTAATTTAAAATTGCATTTTTTCGATTAACGGTTAAACCATTAATTCAGTCGATTAACCGATTAACCGACGTTACAAATTTTTCCATATTTTGTAGTATTACAACTTATTTTTGTCTGAATAATTATTTGTTTCGTCGCATTTGCAAAAGGTGATTTTCAGTGATCCTAACTTAAGTAAAACTTCAAAATGTTTGGACATGGCTATAACAGAGTTTAGTAAAGACTACAGGGAGTTATGAAGTTTTTATTTAATAATTTTATAAATGCCAATAGTACTGGTGCCAACAATTTAATTAAGGACTAGATTTAATGAGAAAAGGATTCAATTATTTTACACCTACACTCTGAAATATTTCCTTCTAGCAAAAAATACAGTACAAAAACGAAAGCTAAGAAATTTAGAAATGAACTTGTTTGCAGAATATTCGTCGCTGAGCTCTGTCAGTATGAAATCCTAAACGTTTAAACCAAATTATTTTTCTGAAAGATTGTGTTAGAAGATATCTTTAAACTATTGAGTTTGCTGAAAATCAGCAAAATCGAGCAGACCGTTTCAGGGCTGGAAAAGTTAAACTTGATTTTGCCATATAAAAAAAACTAGCTAAAACTAATTTTTATTTTTTTGTTACATCGACTTACCTTATATTTCAGTACAAATAAAATAAGTATTAAAATATGAAAAATAAATAAAACAAGTAATAGTGCTTTTTCGGCTGTGCCGAATCTTATATACCCTTTACCAACGTATGTATTATACAGATACATACATAAGTACATACATACATATTTGTTTTGTGATAAAATTTTTAATTTTTTGTTGTAGTGCAATTTTTAGTAAGTGACCTCTTGGTTTTTTTTCGACTAAAGAATTTGCTTGAGTAAAGATCTTCCCAAAATATGAAATATGTTTAACTGAAAAAATAAATATTTTTGGTTATTGTTTTACCCAATTTTTTCTTTAATTTCCAACCCTGGAACATAATTTAAATTTTTCTGGTTTTAATAAGAGCACTAATTTATTTCTTTCTAAAATATAGAATATAATTAATTATGAAAGAAATAACTAGCTTTATTTAATTAGTTTTATATATAAAAAAAGTGTACTTTTCCCAACCCTGGAATCATTTTAGATTTTTTTGGTTCCTTATATCAATCTTGTTCTTTAAAAAATATATAAAATATGTTAAGTGAACAAAGAAAAAAAGAAATAAAATACTAGTTTTATTTATTTTATTTAAATATCAAAATAAATTCGGTAAAGTGCGACCTTGACTCGCGCACGAAGGGTTCCGTACATTCTGTTTTGAGAATTTTTTAATGTGGCGTTTTTGCTTTTTTAAAGTTTTTTACAGTTTAAACGATTTTTTAGTTTTGTCACTTTTTTCGTTTTGGCGGTTTTTTTCTGTTTTTGGGAATTAATTTCTAATTTGGGGTTTTTTCATTTGGCGATTTTTTTCTGTTTTTGGGGTTTTTTATTTTGGCGATTTGTCTGTTTTTGGGGTTTATTTTTATTTTGGCAATTTTTTCATTTTGGCGATTTTTTTCTGTTTGTTGAGTTTTTTTCATTTTAGCGATTTTTTTCTGTTTTTTGGGTTTTTTTCATTTTGGGAATTTTTTTTATTTTGGCGATTTTTCCGGGTTTTCGCGATTTATTTTAGTCTTAGAATTTTTTTATATCGGTGCTTTTTTGTGTTTTGGCGATTTTTTTTGGTTTGGTGATTTTATAATTTTTTGATTTTTTAGTTTTATCGTTTTTGAAAATTTCAAGAGTTTTGCTCTTTCCAAGAGCAAGTTGTCAAAATTACATAGTCAAAATTGCATTTACTAATAGAACACCCTTTAATAAAATTTTTTTTAAATTGTAGTGTTAATTGTTGTAGTCTGTATAAAAATACACTAACCTTACAAATTTCAAGTGTATATATGTACATACAATTGTCTGTATATTACATGGGATTTTAACATTTTTTGTTGCTCGTTTTGGAACACCCTTTCATTTTTAGCTCTTATGTATTTGTTGTTGTAGCGGCCAAAGGTGTACACACTGTGTCCAAATTTTAGGTTCGTAGCTCTTACCGTTCCCGAGAAAATATCCTGTAATAGACAGGACAGCGTAGCGAAAACAATAGGGTTCCTTTTCACCTTCGGTGTACGGAACCCCAAAAAGGTTAAATTCTCCAGCTGTGGTTATTATTTTTAAAATTTTCTATACCCAACTTTTCTTTCCAAAACGTAAAATATATTTATAAATAAAAATTTAAAAAAAATTATTAGACCTAGTTAATTTTATATATCACAAAAATTGTACGTTTCCCAACCCTGCAATCTTAATTTAAAATTTTTCTGATTTCTTACACCAATCTTTTTCTTTTAAGAATTTAAGATAATTTAAGTTTATAGATAAAAAGGAAAAATTAGTTTTAGTAGGTTATTTTTATATAACAAAAAAGTTAAACTTCCCAACCCTAGAAACATGTTTTTGATTTTTTTAATTTTTAACCCCCGACCAAAAAAAGGGGTGTTATAAGTTTGTAGTGTGTGTCTGTGTATCTGTGTGTCTGTCTGTGTACACGTACAGCCCAAGCGGCTGGACTGATTTTGATTTTGTTTTCTCTGTTTGAAAAGTGACTTGATCGAGAAGGTTCTTAACCATGTTTGAAGAAAATCTGTTTAGTTGTTTAGAAGATGTCACACATTTTCTAGATATATATTTTTTTAATTTTTTTATATTATTATTTTTCATATTTTCAATACAAATTTTATTCGTACTGAAATATAAAATAAGTTTATTTAAGGACAAAATTAAAAAATTGTGTTATCTAGTTACTTTTATATGGCAAAATTTTTAGTTTTCCAGCTCTGAAACCGTCTGCTCAATTTCGCTGATTTTCAATATCAATTTATTTTGGACCAGTTCTGATACACCAGTCCAAGACCGAAGTCTCTAGCTATTCAGGGAGCTTCGGAAAACCGATTTCACGTACACCAGACGGACATCGCTTATTCGTCTTCTCTATTCATAAGGATCCAGAATATATATATTGTAGGGATCGCATATGAATATTATGGAAATTACACACGGAATGCAAAGCTATATATACCCTTTTCCATTTTTGATAAAGAGTATTAAAAGAAAACAATTAATTAGACCTAGTTACTTTTATGTATCACAAAAAGTGTGATTTTCCCAACCCTGGAATCATGCTTTTAGGTTATTCTTATTTCATACACCAATCGAATTTTTTTAAGAATGTAAAATATGTTTAATTTATAGAGAAAAAGAAAAAAAAAAGTTTTAGTAGGTTATTTTTATATAACAAAAAAGTTAAAAATGTCCAACCCTGGAAACATATTTTTTTTATTTTTATTTTTAATAGCAATTTTGTGCGTGCTGAAGCATAAAATAAGTTTTATAAAGAAATAAAAAAATTTGTTTTAGCTAGTTATTTTTATATGGCGTAATCTAGTTTAAGCTATCCAGCTCTGAAACCGCCTGCTCGATTTCGCTGATTTTCAATACCAATCTATTTTTGACCACTTCTGATACATCAGTCTAAGACCGAAGTCTCTAGCTTTTCGGAAAATCGATTTCACGGATACCAGATGGACGGACAGACGGACATCGGTTATTCGTCTTTCCTACTCATTAGGACCCATAATATAATTAATTTATGTGTCGCATATGAATATTATGGAAATTACACACGGAATGACAAACCTATATACCATTTTTGGTAAAGGGTATAATAATAACAATAGGAACAAAAATCCTTTTGTTCAGAAATTTGTTTACTACGTTAAACAGCTTACAATAATATTGGACGCAATGGAATTGTCTAATAGGTCATTTTTGATTCAAAGAAAACTTTTAGCTTATTTTATTTCGAGGCTTATTTATTATATGTAGTAGTATTTTGCGATTGATCTTCGATTTGCTAGTACATATGTATATATAAACTTTCAAAGACGAATCGAAAAAATCAATAGCCACAATAAGATAGAGTATGTTTTAGTGATAGTATAATAATATTGCATTACTTCATGATGTGTTTAGTGGTAATGCAAAAAATAGTGCCATAAAAATATCAAATTTAATGTCAATGCAATATTAATGCATTGCCTTGCAGTGATTTTAATTCAATGCAAAAACTTTGCATTAAAAATATCAAATTTAATGCTAATGCAATATTAGTGCATTACTTTGAGGAGATTTTAATTCAATGCAAAAAATAGTGCACTAAAAGCATAAGATTTAATGTTAATTCAATAAATTTGCATTTGTCTTGATTTGGTTTGGTGTAAGAAAATGATCAATGCATTACCTTATTTAATGCAAATGTCCCAGGTCTTTTTTGTAGGAAGTGCTTAAGAAGAAATCCATAAAAAATATATTAAAAGCAGCTTATTCACAGTGTCCCAGTAAAAAAAGACACTCCAAAAAAGTCATGAAAATGTAGAGTTTGCGATCTGGAAGTAGTGCAAATTTCGATCCGATCTAATGATTTTTACATAGGGTTGTCATTGCAAGAAGTTCTCTTTTTCGATGCCTGGTCACCGAATTGGAAGCGATTTTAAGAAAAATGTCTTTTTTTGTGTTCTATGATAATATTTTCATCTAGGAAAAATGGCTAATAGTTACCTATTTCAACAATTAGTTTCTTTTTATAGGAATTTAAACGCGAAACAGTAATTTAATGTAAATTTAAGCAAATAACTTTAAAATTTTAGACCAAAAATAGTTCATAAGTTTCTTCAAAAAAAATAGATTTTTTTAAAATTCTGGTGAGTAATTTCTAAAACTAGAGAGGAATTACAAGGTTTTGTATGACTAAAATAAACTTCTACTTGGTTTTCTGCTAACTATCGGCAAATTAAAAATATCGATTTTTTGGAAGCAATGAAAATGTACTTCCTTTAGAATGACTTCAAATTTTTTTACTGGGATGTTAAGTAAGACCCTTTTAGTAAATAAAAATTTCCAAAATTGGACATATGCATTTATTTTGAAAAACCATGTTTGTTTTATTATATTACTTCCTTGCACTTAGTAAAATACTCATTATATGTGAATCCATTTTTTTTTTTTTTCACTCCGATGATTTAGGTTTAATTATTTTATTTTATTTTGATAGGAAAGTCCATTTGGAAATTTATGTTTAAATAATACTAATTTTCCTCTGAACATATAATTCACTCTGTTAAACTGCAAATTGCAGTAGCAATTTCAGATTAGTTGTGAATGGCAAAAGCGTCTGTAAAAAGTGTAAATAAAATATACTTACATGAATGAAAATTAACCCATTTGGTTGTGTTAAAGCTTTTAGCCAAGATGTGTGAAATGCAGAAGATAATTAACATGTGCAAAGATTTGTTGGCGAAAGGAATAAATTGATTTTGGCATCTGTTTCTAATGGAACATGTTCATCATCAGCATCAGCGTGTTAATAAATGCTTTTCCGATCTAGATAATTGTTGAAAGCATTTCTATTTAAATTTATAAACAAACATGCATGTTGTGTTCGTACAAACATGACTGTATTGTGTCTAATGAAATTTTAATTGGTCAGTTTTTACAGGCAGAAAGAAGATTGGTTGAACTATTTTTTTACTTTAGTTATATAATAACATATCGAGTGTAGAAAAAGAATTATTTCTTAAGTTTCCGAATCTCATGTCATTATTAGTGTTTTAAAAGCGGCTACTTTTGAATACTCAATACTACTTGATAGTTTTTCAATTGGGTACTCGATACTGCTCAATACTTCAATCGCTTTTTTATTTTAAAATTAAAAACTTACACACATATATACGTATGTGCATATATGAGAGGTTAAAAATTATTATTTATTAAAGCAAATTAACCCCTCCAATGCACATTTTATAATGCAATATGCAAAAACCAAAAATTAATTATATTTACATTAATTTATAACAAATTTTTTTTTTTAATGCATGATTTTTATTTATTGTATCTTCATATATGAACTAACAATAAGTATTCAAATCTTAAATCTAAAAATATAATTAGGCCCGACCAGTGTCGGACATAAGCTTAGTAATAGTTATATATAATACATATGTAAGTAGTGATAATCAAAAGGAAAAAAATAAAAGTATTTTCAAGAAGTCCCATCTGGAGTGCTGTGAATAAGAGCCATTGTATCCCTCTTTTTTAGGCGGATGTGTCCAGTAAAGTTCAAAATATTACGGGCAAGCGGATTAGGATGTGACTCGAGTTTTGTTAAATATTTGCCAGCGTTTTTTGCAATTTCTTCAGTCACTAGTGGCATATTTAAGTCACGATGTATATTTGAATTTTTTATGTACCATGGAGCCGATGTTATTAACCGTAAAATTTTGTTTTGCCTTCGTTGGATTCTCTCGACATTAGAAATTGAAGCAGTACCCCAAAGCTGAATTCCGTAGCACCATATAGGTTTTAAGAGAAACTTGTATATTAAAAGTTTACAATCTAGGGTGAGGGTTGAGTTTCTACCAACCAGCCAATGTATCTGAGTTAGTTTAAGTTTCATTTGTGTTAGCTTAGAGTCAATGTGGTATTTCCATGTGAGCCTTCGATCAAGATGTATACCAAGGTATTTCACATGTAAGTTTTGAGGAACAATTTGATTATTGATTGTAATGGGGGAACAAGTGTCCTTTCTTAAGGTAAATGTTACCTGAGCATACTTCTGTTCGTTTACCTTTATTCTCAACATGTTTAACCATAGTTCTAGATGGGTAATATGTTGCTGAAGATATCGGGATGCTTCGTGAGGGTTTTCATGCATACTAAGGCAGACTGTATCATCGGCAAATGTAGATGTGTGAATGTTACTGCTCAATGGCATATCACAAGTATAAATCAAATACAAAACTGTCCCCAGTATACTCCCCTGTGGCACACCGGATGAGATTATTTCAGGCGTACTCATAAAGTTTCCTTCCACAACAATGAACTTCCGTGCAATAATGTAACTTTCCAGCAGATTTAGAATGTTTATTGGTAGGTAAGTCTTTAATTATAAAATTAGGCCTTCATGCCACACTTTATCAAATGCCTGAGAAACGTCAATGAACAGCGCTGAGCAATACTTTTTTTCTTCAAAAGTTTTTCTTATAAATTGAACCAATCTATGAGTTTGTTCAATGGTGCTATGCTGACTTCTAAAACCAAATTGGTGGTTCGGTATGCACCCACTACTAACAACACTACTGACAATTTTGTCATGAGCAGTTTTTCGAAAAGCTTTGACATTGTTGACAGTAAACTTATTGGCCTATATGACTCAGCTTTGGTAAGATCTTTGCCCGGCTTTGGAATCATTTTAACTTTGGCAAGCTTCCAGCTGTTTGGATAATACTCCAATCGTAAAATGGCATTAAAAATGAATAGCAGGATTCTAATAGCTATACGAGGCAACATTATCAGCATCTGGTTACTAACTTCATCAATACCCGGAGCTTTTTTCGGGTTGAGTTCTGCAATTAGTTTTTGTACATCACGCGTCTTAAATTTTATTGGTCGAGGGGGTAGCGAAACTACATTTGGCAAATCAACAGCACCAGAACATGTGTTTGGGGTAAATACGGATTTTAAATGCTCGCCAAATATTTTACCTTTTTCAGGATCGCTTCTTGCCCAACCTCCTGTAGATGTGCGCAGAGGTAGTTTAAAATCAACTGGTGTTTTAAGCTTTCTAGCAGCGCGCCACAAAGAGTAATTAGATGCTGGTGTGACATCAAGACCTTCTAAATAATTTTTAAGAGATGCAGTTTTTTCAAATGCAAGCAACTCTTGGAGTCGTTTAGTACACTCTTTAAATCTGATTTTAAGTTGGGGTGATCTGTGCTGTTGCCATTCTCTTCTAGCTCTTCTTTTTTCACTTACGAGACGTTCAATATCCGTAGAATAAATTCTATTTACCCTAGTCTGAGGATGGGTGGTAGTGGCATGTTTAGCAGCCTGTTTAATATTTTCATTAAGGTTGGCAATGTTAGATTCAATATCATCATGTGTTCTTAGCGTAATATTTTCCGTGCAATGACTACTAAAATATTTTTTAAATCGCAGCCAATTAACACGATTTATCAAATTCGCATATGGGTGAGGTAAGTCACTTCTCAATGGGCCACAAATTGTAACGATCGTGGGAGATTGATCGGACGAAAGATCTAGAGAAGCTTCAATTTGAATTAAATTCCTAGAGATATTTTTCATAACGCCAAAATCTATTACATCCGGAATTTTACGTATGTCAGTAGGCCAATAAGTGGGCTCCCCACTCGAAATGACATCCAAGCCCATTTTGGAAATTGTATTGAACAACGCTCGACCTCTGGGTGTAATAAGACACGAACCCCAGAACGTTTAGCATTATTAATCAAGATTAATTGCTGGATTTTCACGTTTTATAGCTTGTTTTATTCCTAGGATATGTGGTTTTAAGAAAAAGGTAAAAAATATGAAACTTTTGAGTTTCTGATTTTTTTTATTGCAATTTTCATGTGAAAAAATTACGCGATTTTTGCATAAAAAAAACTTTTTTCTCTTTTAAATTCTGAATAACTCCGAAACCATAAAAGATAGGTAAAAAATGTTTAATAATTTTTTTAACAAAATTTTGTGGCGCGTCTTTTGGTTTATTATCTATTAAAATCGAAATAGCGGTTTTCGAGTTATAGTAAAATATATTAGTATGGCCGACTAATTTAGGGGCCAAAATTAGCCACGCCCATAAAAAAAATCTCTACGTGATAGAGAAAAACTGACAGCAGATTTGAATTTAACGCATCGAAATCCATATAGTCCGCATACTTTTATCTAAAGGCTATTTTGGCTGTTGTACAGTGTATTCGTTTCTTGTAAATGTTCTTCACAAATGTTGTCCAGAATATAGTGCTTGAGCCTTGACTTTAGCAGAATTGCTGATCCACCGCATGCTCTTCCTCTCGGGTCCTTTGAATCATATAAGGTGTAGCCATAAATTTTAAACAGGCTTCTCGAAGTCAAATGAGTCTCAGAGACCAACATTATATCAATATTGGCGAATGCCGTTTGCGTTCCAGAAACATATTTTTAACGTGTTCATGGCTTGTTAACTAATGCTTGAAGCAGAGTATTTTGCATTCTCAGCATTTCTTGCATCATGCTAGTCATACTTGTTGTAAAATTGTTTATAGTTTGCACCAGATTTTCAATAGTAGCTTCAAGGCGATTAAAATTAAAGCCTGAGTTTGTATTTGTTGAAGTATTTGGGCGTGGAACATTTTGTGTGGGAATAGAGCTTGCCTTAGCAGCATCGGCATACGATACACGTGAATTAACTGGTTGGCTCAATTGCGCAAGAGCGGCGGAGTAAGTGTTTGCCGTTTGTGCTGGAGCTACTTTAGGTTTTTGCCCCATAGTCTTTTTAACGAAAGAATATACAGGACATCCTCTATAATTAGCGGTGTGATTACCTCCACAATTACTGCATTTTTTTCTGATTGATCTTTTGGTTTAGTACAACTAGCAGTACCGTGCAATTCACCGCAAATAACACATACTGTAGGTAATTTGCAGTAAGTTTTTGTGTGGCCATATTCTTGACAATTATGGCACTGTACGGGTCCAGAACGCTTGTGTGGTTCTTCAACTGTTTTTCGGTATAAAAGATATTTTAAATTATAAATTGGATGCGTATCATTTTTTTTTTCAATTTTATATCATTAGGCTCAAGTTCAACACGAAATAGGGGTTGGGCAATCTTTTCTCTATTTATTATATTGGACACATTTTTTACCTTGAACCCCTGGAGGACGAGTGCATCTTTTATTTCTTGTATTCGGGGACAACATAAGAATCTATGCTCTTCAATACGATCTGTAGGCCTTTAGCACTTTTAAGCTGCTATGTGTAGAAACTTGTTTTATTTTTTTCAAATTCAGAAACCATTTTGCGGAAATCTGTTTCGTCATAAATTTGAATTTTCGTTTCATCGATATTGCATACTTAAAGACGTTTTGCATACTTAAAGACGAAAATATACTATTTTTATGATAAAATAAAGCCACAAAATGTAAAAATAATTCATATAATCTGTGCTTATAATAAAAAATTACTTGAATTTTCTGAAGATACAGATATATTTTTAATGGTTTTTTGACATTACACTTATTTCCAAAAAAAAAACTAACTCAGTTTATTTATTTTAGAGCAAATTTATTCAACTTTTGATAAATATCTTAATATTGAATTCAATACAATACAATTCGGTAAATTTTGTGTACATTGCATTTTTTTAATTAACGGAAAAATGTCGTTTTCAGGCATTTTTAATATTTATTAAATGCCTATTTCTTGAAACTGTATCAGGGCAATTATGCAAGAAATTCCGCAGGAAATTTCTCCCAGGGAACAATTCCAACTAATAGCAAATGATAGGGAAAACAAAAAATTCTAATTGGAACAAGTAAGAGTGCTATATTCGGCTGTGCCGAATCTTATATACCATTTACCAATGTACGTTCATATATATAGTATACAGACACATACATACATATTTGTGTTGGGAAAAAAATTTATAATTTTTTTCTCTAAAGCAATTAATAGTAAGTGACCTTTCAGTATTTTTCGATTAAAGAATTTGATTCAATTATTTTATTTTCGATATTAGCAATAGTTGAATATTTTACTATACACTCTGTGGTTAAGATATATTTTACATTCACTCTTATTTCAGTCAACATCGACGTCACCTCAATACATTACCAAAAACTAACCTACTAGCTGAAATATTTGCAAGTAATTCCTGCTTGCCGGAAAGCAATCAGCCACTGCCTGTGCTAGAGAGAGTATCTACTACTATGCCCAAGATATTCTTTCGGGCTCGGGCAGTAAAAAAGGTTTTATCGGAACTCAACATAAATAAGTCTCCCGGGCCGGATGGCATTCCAGCACTGGTCTTGAAGCAGTGTTCCTCGACGCTAGCACGTCCATTAACTAACCTCTTCAGCACATTGTACCATGCTAGTGAGTTCCCAGTGTGTTGGAAGGTTGCTAATGTTACGCCAATCCCTAAAAAAGGAGAAGCAAATAACCCTGAAAATTATCGCCCAATTGCAATATGTTCTGCACTTTCCAAAGTGATGGAAAGTATGGTGAATTTCCATCTTGTAAGGTATCTGGAGTCCAACAGCTTACTCAACGACCGGCAGTATGGATTTCGTAGAGGCCGCTCTACGGGAGACCTACTTGCCCTCCTCTCGGAGAAATGGTGTAATTCAATCCACCATTTTGGCGAAAGTAAGGTGGTGGCTCTAGATATCTCCAAGGCGTTTGATAGAGTGTGGCATGGTGCACTTTTGTCAAAATGTATTGCCCTTGGTGTCGGTGATAACTTCTCTCGATTCTTATCGAGTTTCCTCAAGGATCGCACTATAAGAGTTGTTATAGATGGGATCTCATCAAATGAGTTCAAGTTAAACTCAGGGGTACCGCAAGGTTCTGTTCTTTCACCAACTCTATTCCTAATCTTTCTAAATGACCTTTTTTTGTAAAACTTTCAACCCTATTTATTCTTTCGCGGACGACAGCAGCATTTGCCATTCTTTCTCATTCAGCAATAGACCTAACCTTCCGGAGGTTGAGGCTATGCGACAAACAATGAATGAGACATTGAACTACGATTTAGAAAAAATTTCTGAATGGGGTCATGCGAATAGGGTCGATTTTAACGCCCGTAAGACCCAATGCTGTACGATTACTCACAGACGCATGACCGTTAATGCTGCTGCCTCTGTAACTATGGGTGGTATAAGTATTAAGGAATCGGAAGCTCTTGATGTTCTTGGCATGAAAATTCAGTGTGATGTTCGTTGGACTGAACACATTTTTCAGGTCTCAAAAGAAGCATTCAAGTGTCTAGGATTTTTAAAACGGTGCAAGCAATACTTCACTCCATCTGATCTTCTTACTATTTATACTACTTATATCCGACCGAAGATGGAATACAACTCTCATGTATGGGCCGGCGCTTCAAAGTCTATTTTGGGGTTGCTCGACCACGTACAGGAGAGGGCGAAGAAGCTCATTGGTGACAGTAGGGTATCCAACTCTATTGACTCATTGGAGCATCGACGCAATGTGGGGTGCATTTCCTTGTTCTATCGCTACTAAAATGGAGTGTGTTCTAATGAAATTAGGGAACTTGTTCCTGAAACCCGTACATTTTTACGCACAACACGAGCTTCATTCAGGGCACATCCTTTTGTGGTCGATTGGCCAATAAATCGCACTACGCATTACAGAGAGAATTCCTTTTTTAGCCGTACTATTCGTATGTGGAATAATCTACCTGCGGAAGTGTTTCCTGTCACTTTCAACGTGGGAAAGTTTAAATCGAATGTCCACAGACACTACTCCCTCTATCCTCCTCTCCAAAACCTATTTTCCTAGTTCTAGCACAATGCATTGCATGAGTAGGGGTTATCCCCTGAGTGCTGGTCCTACCTAAAAAAAAAAAAAAAAAAAATTGGGGCTTGTTTACTCGCTTTCGAGATGTTCAAAAACCGTGCTGCTATTTAATAACTCTAAAATATTCTTAGTATTGCACCTCCATACCAAGTAAACTAACTTGTTTTATATTTTCCCGTATTTAATAATCAAAACTGCTTAGTGTCTTAATTGCAAATGGTGTACATGATGGTATTATGTAAACGTTTTATTCCTTTAGGATTTTTTTGAAATTTGTTCAGCAAAAAGGAAAGGTATCAGGAAAATTAAACTTAACATGTCCTTTAATTTATCTTTAGCGATAAATTTTATTTTGATCTCCATTTACTAAAAATTAATAGTTATTATGCTGAGAGCACAATAAGCACAAACCTTCTTTTATACTTCAATTAGATTAGATATCCATAAAAAAATTAAACATGTATAAAAAATCTTGAGTAATGATTTTCCTAAAACATGAAATATGTTTAACTGAAAAAAAAATATTTTTGGTTATTATTTTTACCGAAACTTTTTTCAAATTCCACCCTGGAACCATATTTCTGAGTTTCTTAATACTAATTTGTTTCTTTATAAAATATAGAATATATTTAAGTAACAAGGAAATAATTAGTATTATATACCAGAAAAAATTTAAGCTTTCCAGCTCTGGAGCTATGTCTTTTATTTTTCTAATTTCTATGCCAAACTATTTCATTCTAAGTCATAAAGTATTTAAAACTTGTACGCAAAAATAAAAAACTAACTTGACCTAGTTACTTTTGTAAAAAAACAATAAATTTACCAACCCTGGAATCAACCTTTTAGATTTTTCTGATTTAAAAAATTAATGAAGTGTGTTAAGTGAACAAAGAAATAAAAAAAAAATAATTTTATTTAGCTACTTTAATATTAAAAAAAATTCAAAGTTTCCATCTTTGGAGCTGTAATTTTTATTTTTAAAATTTTATACGCCAAACTTTTCTTTCAGAAGCATAAAATATATTCAATTTATAAAGTAAAAGAAAACATTTTTTAGACATATTTAATTTTATATAACACAAAAAGTGTAAGTTATCCAACCCTGGAGTCATAATTTTGGATTTTTCTGATTATTGATACCAATCAAGTTCTTTAAAAAATGCATAAAATGTGTTAAGTGAACAAGGCAAAAACGAAATGAGAAAAAACTTAGTTTCATTTAATTCCTTTAATATTAAAAAATTCAGTAAAGTGCGACTTTGACTCGCGCACGAAGGGTTCCGTACATTCGGTTTTGAGCATTTTTTAATGTGGCTTATTTGCTTGTTCGAAGTTTTTTCCAGTTTAAACGATTTATTTAGTTTTGTCGCTTCTTTCTCGTTTTGGCGATTTTTTCCTGTTTTTGGGGCTTTTTTTTATTTTAGAGATTTATATAATTTTGGCGATTATTTTTCATTTTGGCGATTTTTTTCCTTTTGGCGATTTTTTGCCTAGGGTTTTTTTTTAATTTTGGCGATTTTTTTATTTTGGCAACTTTGTCATTTCATTTTGGCGATTATTTTCTGTTTTTAGGGTTTTTTTTACATTTTGGAGATTTTTTTCATTTTGGCAATTTTTTTTTGTGATTTTTTTAATTTTGGCGATTTTTTGTTTAGGGTTTTTTCATTTTGGCAATTTGTCCTGTTTTTGGGTTTTTTTTTAATCTTGGCGATTTTTTTCTGTTTTTGGCGTTTTTTTCATTTTTGCGATTTTCTTTCATTTTGGCGATTTTTTTTCATTTGAGAAATTTTTCCGGTTTTTACCGATTTATTTTAGTGTAAGACATTTTTTTTAATTTGGTGCTTTTTTCGTTTTGGCGATTTTTTTTGTTGTTTTTGGGGATTTTTTCCTGTTTTGGGGGTTTTTTTTCATTTTGGCGATTTTTTCTGCTTTTTTTGGGTTTTTTCGTTTTGGCGATTTTTTTTTCATTTAGGCGATTTTTTTCATTTTGGCGATTTTCTTTCATTTTGGCGATTTTTTTTTAATTTTTAGCAATTTTTCGGGATTTATTTTAGTCTTAGACATTTTTTTAATTTGATGCTTTTTTCATTTCGGCGTTTTTTTTTTGTTTTTGGCGATTTTTTTTCGGTTTGGCGATTTTATAATTTTTTGATATTTTAGTTTTACTGTTTTCGAAAATTTTAAGAGTTTTGCTGTTACGGTTTCCAAGATACAGCAAATTGTCAAAATTGCATAGTCAAAATTTGCATTAACTGATGGAACGCCCTTTAATTTAAATTTTTTGAAATTTTAGTGTTAATTTTTGTAGTCTCCATAGAAATACACTAACCTCACAAATTTCAAGTGTATATACATACAATTGTATGTATATTACATGAGATTTTAAAATTTTTCGTTGGTCGTTTTGGAACACCCTTTAATTTCCAATTCTCATGTATTTTTTGTTGTAGCGGCCAAAGGTCTACATACTGTGTCCAAATGTCAGGGCTCTAGCTCTTACGGTTCTCGAGAAAATACCCTGCATAGTTGTAGACATAGTTAATTTTACATAACACAAAAAGTTAAAGTTTTCCAACCCTGGAAACGTCTTTTTAATTTTTTTTATATTTTTTTAATTTAAAATACCAATTTTAGTCGTACTGAAGTTTAAAATAAGTTTATTTATTAAAATAAATAAAAATTTGTTTTCGGTAGTGACTTTTATATGGCAAAATCAAGTTTCAGTTTTCCAGCTCTCAAACCGTCTGCTCGATTTTGCTAATTTTCAATACCAATCTAAGTTGGACCATTTCTGACACACCAGTCCAAGAACGAAGTCTCTAGCTTTTCTGGGAGCTTCGGAAAACCGATTTCACGTACACCAGACGGACGGACGGACGGACAGACGGACATCGCTTATTCATCTTCCCTATTCATAAGGACCCAGAATATATAAATTTTATGGGTCGCATATAAATATTATGGAAATTACACACGGAATGACAAACCTATATATACCCTTTTCCATTTTTTGTAAAGGGTATAAAAACGAGAAATTTCCTGCGTAATTTTTTACATAATTGCCCTGTATATCTGTGCTTTTGAGCAGTTTCATCATTTGGAATCCAGTCTTTCAAATCCATTTACTACAAACTTAAGGTAGATAATAAGGAATGACAAGCTTAAACTTTCAGTCTGTTAGATAATTTATTTTCTAATGATTCCAATTAAAAAAGCGCTTATCGGAAGCACTATTATGCAGCAAACTAAATATACCTATATGAAGCAAATGTATAAAATTTTGATTATAAACTTTCATTAACACTTCAGATTAAGATATATTTTACGCTTTCTTACACGCGTAATTTTAACTTATTTACAAAAACCTACAGTTCACTTATTATATTACTAAAAACGGAAACAATTTTAAAATAGTTAGTATCCTCAATTGATTTAATAAGTACTGGATCTAAATAAATACTTCAATAAAATCAGTCTTGTATCGTTTCTATTAATTCTTGTCAAAAATTCACTATTCGTCTTTTATATTTGTTCGAATGAAATTTCACGATTTTTTTCTTGTTCGAACAAACGAATAATTTTGAACTTTTGTTCGAATATTCGAACGAACAAAAATGTATTGGAATAATTTTAAAAAAGTTTGTTATTAGCAAACAAAAACTAATTCATTACACAAGAAAAACAAATAATTTTAATAACAAATTTAGAAATATTAATAAATAAAAATTTAAATATAAATTATGTATATGTACCTATGTAATTAATTATTCCATGAATTGTAAGTTAAAATGACTGGAAGCAAAATTGTTTTTTATAATTGTTTTTTATTATTTAAATAGACGATCCCTTGAAAAAGTAGACAAAAAATATACGAAACGTCGGGAAAAACTGTAAATAAATGGATTTTTATTTGCATTGAAATATTAGGCCCAACTAGCTTAAAAGGAAATCAGCTTAAACCTAAATACTGGCCAAAATAACAAAGAGATAAAAATAACATCACTTTTTTCCAGATGTTGGATATTAAAAACCGAAACGAAATTAGTTAAAAAGTATAAGTATTTACAAACCCTTTTTAATATGTCATTGATTTAAAAAATCATTTAAAAACCCCAGATAATCCCACTTTTTACTTGTAGTTGGCAGACGATTATTTTTTCTTTTAATAAAAGAACAGGTAGAAAAGTTTCTTTCGCAAATTGCTAATGTTGGTGATATAAAAATAGCATTAAAAACCATATACCGTTTGCGTAATCCTCTCTTTGATGTTTCCAAATAATTTAAATCAAATAATCAATCAGTTAATGAAACATTATCAGTTACTCCATCGTATTTGAGATTATTATCGCATATTTTGAATACAAAATAATCATGAAAACAGATTATACGCGTACTCTTTTTCCGCTTTTTGTGGTGTATTTGAAAAAATTGGTATTGAATAGGAAAGCTGAGGAATAATATTAAGGCATTTAAAGCTTTTTTACGTCGTTCAATAATTCGATTCTTAAGGCTTTCGATTAGAGAACAGCAGTTATTTTTTTTTTTCTAAACTCTTTATTATGAATTGTGAGACACCTTCTAATTCCATTAAAGAGGTATTATCTTTTACTAGGAAGAAAAGAAAAGATGCGTTTAGCGAACATATTTATATGTATATAAAGTATTTATAATTTGGAGTAATTTGATTACTTAACACCCCATTAATAACATATTAAAAAGTTATGCAATGTAAAATACTTTTTATACAAAGCAGTTAAGGAAATTGTTCGAATATTCGACAAAAATAATTCGAATAATTTTTTATTCTAAATTGAAAATTTTTGTTCACTTGAACAAAAATGAGAAAAAGTTGTTCGAATATTCGAAAAATGTTTGTTCATATTTACATATTATAACATAGGGTCTCCACCTAACATAATATGTAAGATAAGAGCGTCAAATTCAATCGCAGAGCGAATTATGTTACATGTAGACTTCAAATTAGTGTTATCTCAATCTTATAATATTTGTTATAAGAGCATTGTTATAAGAAATCCTATGCACAAAGTAAATTTATATAAAGTATATGCAAATACTCAGGTGATTAATTTTTTTCTCGTGTAGTGTCAATGCATGAATGTCAAAAGTTGTTTACAATTTTCGTACACCATTTTGTTTTGCTTTGCTTTGTTATACACAATTGTGTGTAGTGAAAAAGTTGAAATAAACTTTTACTTAAAAAAGGTGTTTCAAAACATTTAAAAATAATTATATTTAATTATTAAAATAAATATGTAGCTTTTTTTATACTTATTTCACGTAATAAAGGTTTATCAAATAATAAATTTACTTTGATTTTGTGTATCCATACATTTCCTTTTTGTTGTATGCAGATCTGGGACTTGCATTAAATAAGCAAATGCATTGACCATTTTACCGCACTAAACCAAATCAATACAAATGCAAATTTATTACATTAGAACTAACTTTGATAATTATAGTACAATTTTTTGGCATTAAACTAAAATCTCTCCAAAGTAATACATTAATATTGCGATAGCACCAAATCACATGGCGAAAAATAGAACGTAAATCTGTACATACATACATAAATATATAAACTTTTTTCTATGTACATATCGCCACTTAAGGCAAAAATCATTTTTCAAGAGAAAGACAAAACTTGATTAAATTGTTCCAAGCGGTAGTATATTCCGTTTATAAAATCACCATTTTTTTAAGATATAACTTTACAATAAAATAAACGAAATCCTAAGTCCTGATCTTTCATTTGTATGAACGTGCTTA
Organism: Tachina lurida; assembly: GCA_944452675.1. Lineage (NCBI taxonomy): Eukaryota > Metazoa > Arthropoda > Insecta > Diptera > Tachinidae > Tachina > Tachina lurida. The sequence goes on from OX101754.1 coordinate 42,471,659, forward strand.
TACAAGTGCCTTCAATGTTCCTTTACTGTATTTTTTATTTGAATTATCTGATAAAAATATGATTACATTTTATATAATTTTACTGTGCACAATATGTGCTATTGCAATAATATTGCATTACTTCATGATGTGCTTAGTGGCAATACAAAATTAGTGCATTTTTCGCCATACGATTAGCTGCTAATGCAATATTAATCCATTACTATTAAGAGATTTTATTTAAGTGCAAAAAAATAGTGCATTATAGACATCAAATTTAAATTTTCACTAAAATTTTTGTTTTCCAATCAGTGCTTATGAAAAGTAATGCAAGTTGCCCAGAGCTGGGTGTAATCATCTGTTTTTAACATTCATCCATTATTTTTACACAAACAAAGCGCATGTTGTTTTTGTATTTTCTTAGTTGTTGTAGACCTGCATATACTTTATATAAATACCCTGAAGGAAATGTCGATGGTGAAAATGTACTGAGTCGCTTTTGACTTTGTCACCAGTACTACTCTCTAATTATTCCCCATACAATACTTTGTGCTATAGACATTTAGCATGTGCTTGTCATTGGAAATCTACTAGTAACACTTAAACAGTTGACTAGGTAGTGAATACATAGTTCTTATGGGAACATGGAGACAGACCAACCAGACATTTAGTGGTACATTTCTATACCTTACGTACATACAATTATAGGAATGTTGACAAGTTGTTGCAAAACCCACCACAAATGCACCACATCTGTTTTCTCTCGTTCTTTTGTACTGACGAATAGAAGAGAAATTGTAGACAATGTACATACTACTAGAATTTTAGTGTTGACATAGGGACATTTGGCCCCAGTCTGACTGCAGGGTATACTTTGAGTATGCATGTGTGAGTGTTTATTAAAATAAATGAAAAATGATGTTTTTGAAAAAATTTCTGGGATTTTATATGTTTAAATGTGTTTAATTGATTTATAAATTAAAGTTTGTGTGAAAAAGTGAAAACAAAATAAATAATTATATAAAATTAATACATGTTTACTCGATGAGAATTTGCATTAAATGAAATGTTATAAGAAAAGTAAAATTACGTTGTCCTGTTGTATGATATGAAGAGAAATGTCGGCGTATTATATTTTTAGGGTTCCGTACACCAAAGGTGAAAATGGAACCCTATTGTTTTCGCTACGCTGTCCGTCTGTCCGTCTGTCCGTCCGTCCGTCTGTCCGTCACAGGGTATTTTCTCGAGAACCGTAAGAGCTACGGACCTGAAATTTGGACACAGTGTGTAGACCCTTGGCCGCTACAACAACAAATACATGAGAGTTGGAAATTAAAGGGTGTGCCAAAACGAGCAATGAAAAATGTTAAAATCCCATGTAATATACATACAATTGTATGTATGTATATTACATGGGACCCTTGGCCGCTACAACAACAAATACATGAGAGTTGGAAATTAAAGGGTGTGCCAAAACGAGCAACGAAAAATGTTAAAATCCCATGTAATATACATACAATTGTATGTATGTATATTACATGGGACCCTTGGCCGCTACAATAACATATACATGAGAGTTGGAAATTAAAGGGTGTGCCAAAACGAGCAACGAAAAATGTTAAAATCCCATGTAATATACATACAATTGTATGTATGTATGTATATTACATGGGACCCTTGGCCGCTACAACAACAAATACATGAGAGTTGGAAATTAAAGGGTGTGCCAAAACGAGCAACAAAAATTTTAAAATCCCATGTAATATACATACAAATTGTATGTATGTATGTATATTACATGGGACCCTTGGCCGCTACAACAACAAATGCATGAGAGTTGGAAATTAAAGGGTGTGCCAAAACGAGCAACGAAAAATGTTAAAATCCTATGTAATATACATACAATTGTATGTATATGCACTTGAAATTTGTAAAGTTCGTGTATTTTTATACAGACTACAACAACTAACACTAAAATTTAAAAAAATTTAATTAAAGGGTGTACCATCAGTTAATGTAATTTCGACTATGTAATTTTGAAAACTTGCTGTATCTTGGAAACCGTAAGAGCAAACTTCCTGAAATTTTCAAAAACGGTAAAACAAAAAAATCTCAAAATTATCAAATCGCCGAACCGAAAAAAAATCGCCAAAATAAAAAAAAAATCGCCAAAACGAAAAAAGCACCAGATTAAAAAAAAATTTCTAAATCGAAAATAAATCGCGAAAAACCGAAAAAATCGCCAAAATGAAAAAATCGCCAAAAGAAAAAAAATCGCCTAAATGAAAAAATCGCCAAAATGAAAAAAAATCGCCAAAATGAAAAAAATCGCCAAAATGAAAAAAAAATCGCCAAAATGAAAAAAATTGTCAAAATTAAAAAAAAATCGCCAAAATTAAAAAAAAATCGCCAAAGTTTAAAAAATCGTTAAAACGAGAAAAAAGAGAAAAATAATAAAAAAAGCACTATTTCAGCTGAAAAAACGTAAAAAACACTGTTTTTAAAAATGCTCAAAGCCCAACGTACGGAACCCTTCGTGCGCGAGTCAAAGTCGCACTTTACTGAATTTATTGTTATTCTGCCGACGTTCTCTCACATATTATATCAGAGTTAATCGCACGCACGTTAATATGAAAATATTTTTAATATTTACATATCCATACAGACAGAGGTATACGAATATAAGCCAGCGAGTGTTATGAACACGAACAAATCGATGGGTGTTGGTTTCTTTTTCGACACAAGTCTATTAGAAGAAGTTTGCTTAATTGGGACTGCGGGAGCCATTGATTTATACTAGCTAACAGTCGGGCTTGGGGGGGGGGGTTCGGTCCGCATTAAACAAGCTTCATATTTGAACAGCTGGATTTGTATAAAAAACTTTTTTTTTAGACTCCCTATATTTTTTCTTAAGTTGATATGAAGCTATAAGGACTAAAATGATCATAAAAAACGAATGCCCGATATGATCAAATAAACTAAATTAGTTAGGGGAACCCTATTTGGTTGGAGGTATCTTTAAAAGGTCGCTACATCAGATGTTGTTGATGAGCTTGGTCACTTTACCCTACCGCCACGAATGTCCAATAGTTTTGTAGAACCCCTAAAAAAATCACCCTGTTTACCAAACCTTAGAAAGAAGAAGAGATCTGAATTTATTCCATGTTATTCAAAATACTAGTAGCTTTATTGACACATTTCACTGATAAATAATTTTCTGGCTTTTAAATTATAAAAAAATTGCATTACAATTCTGAATTAAGGATATTTTTATATTTTGAGATTTACAGTTTATTTATAGAAAATATGGGAGATAAAAGAAATAAAAAAAAATATTTAATAAATTATTTTTCTTATCTTTTTTTTTATATATTAAGTTAGGAGTATTATACATGGCCATTAATAAGAAAATAAAAATATTAATTACTTAGGATCGGAAAAACTTTACAAGAAAAAATTAGGTTAAGGGGATAAAACCAAATACATAAATTAAAAAAAAAAAAAATACTTCCAGCTTAACTCTTGGAAGATAGGTAAATATAAAAAACTCACCAATCATGCGTCGTAGTTCTCGAAGGCCTCCGGAGCTCGATGTACACGATTTGTATATATATTTTATGCTGAAAAGAACAACTTATGTGTGTATGTTATTTGACTTGATGTCCTTAACCCTTTTGGCTGTCTGATGAATCTTTTTATTTCTTTTATTTTAACACTTTTATTTTCTTGTACAAAAAAAATTTTGGATTTTAATTTACAGCTTTTGCAACAGACTTGAATATATTTTTTTTCTATGTTAATTTTTATTGAAATAAGTACTTTATAGACTTTTGCTTTACGACACATCAATTTTATAATTCTTGATTCTTATCTATACGATAAACTATTTAACCTTTAAAATATACTGTTTAAGTGACAAAACAAACAACAACAACAAAAAAAAACCCTTGTAACTCTCAGGATACTATATGAATTCGTCCCCGGGGTCTCACGGTGGTTGCTGTCAAGGATGTGGTGATGCCTTGTGGTTTTCTTTTCTTTTCTGGCGATACACTGAGGGTTGATTCTTTTGTTCTTTTTGACAAGGAATGCTTTGATGAAAATATCCACTGGTGTAGACGTTGTTAGTGGAGCACAGCGATGGTAACTAGATGAGCGATGTTTCGGGTTATTGTTATAATTAAATTCATGTCGGCAGAATAACAGTGATGTTTTATAATTTTTTTGTTCTTTTACTTAGATTTTACTTATTGCGCACTTAAAATGCAAAATGGCTGTTACGCGACAAAAAACGTTCGGTTCTTTTCTTAATTCTTAAGTTATACACGTTTTTTTATTTTTTTAGGTTATGTACGTTGGAAAATCAGGCATGCATTTTATTTTATAACCGATCTTCTCTGATTTTCTTTACCTAAAACACTTTGGCACTACCATTTTTTCTATTTTAAACAATAGCTGGTAATTTATTTATTTTATTTATACATTTTTTTTACCTCCATTTAATTTTTGAGTTCCATTTAATCATATTCTATGTTATTGTTTCTTTTTTATTTAAACTATTGCTGGTAATTTATATTATTTATAAATTTTAGAACTTATAGTTCCATTTAAGTGTATTCCATAATTTTTTTTTCACTTTATTTGCTCGTCTTTAACAATTTTGTTCTTCACTTATCGCCGTTCACCAACTCAATAGCCAAAACACGCCATCTTACCATCCTTTTCAGCTACCGTTTTCTTTTTTTTCTCTTCTCTAGTTTTTTTTTCTCCTTCAAACCATAATCGTACGATTATACCGTTAGACTATGCAACAAAATCTATACAAAAAAAATGTATTAAATGACGTGGACAAAAAAAAGTAAGAAAATGTGCAACACTGAAGATCATTGACGTGCCGTTGCCAGATTTTATTATAAGACAATGTTGCCTGTAGCAATTAAATTTTTTTGAACATCCTCGAAAATTGCTCACTACACGAGGGAATGTTAATTATTCAAAAGATATGCATAACCACGCATGACAAAAAAAATATTTACTGCCAGTTTATGGAAGCCATGTAAAAATTCTCGCTTGTCTATTTATATTGAAAACAAAAACAAATTTTGAGTGCTTTGTTTTTGTTTTCAATATAAATAGACAAGCGAGAATTTTTACATGGCTTCCATAAACTGGCAGTTAGTATAAACTTGCTTACATATTAATATATTAAACAGCATAACTTTTATATCAATAAAACCGAAAGTACAATAAAAAGTATAAAAAAGTGGTAAAAATTAGAAAAAGTTTCAAATTTGGGTGCATTTTGTAAAGGTAGCACAATAGTATCCAATCAGTCGAAAAAGTGGCAAATTGCTACTTTAGTAGCACCAACGGTAACGCTGTCTATGACCACACACACGGACATACATACTCTATAAATCTGTCACTTTTTATGCTTCTGTTTTCGCTCTTTCTTTATGCTTCACAAATTGTTTCACTACAAATGAACTGAGCTTTTGAAATATTTTCCGACTTACATATATTATTATATTTACACTAAAAAGAAAATTCAGTCATCCTTACCAAAATCAATCCAATGCGTTGGCAAATGTACCACTTTCCTTTTTTAAGGACGAGTTTTGCAAGCGCGTGAATTCGATATACAAATAAGATGGAAGCTCTTTTCACTTAGTGTTCTACATCCAGCTTCGTGTTTGTCGTACAACCCCGAAAATTTGCCAGGAACCACCCAAACCAGAGTATAATTGTATGTATGTATATTGATATTAGGGACCCTAGAACAAAGACTGCTAGCGTTTATCAACACAAACACAATGAGGTTTGGTTATAACGAACTCCGAAAGACCTGGAAATATTCAGGTCTGATTAGTTTTTTATTTTTCGCTGCCGTTCAGTGCCGTTCTTTATTGTAGCAACTCTTTTTTCTGTGAAAAGAATCAGTTAGCAATCTGTACAATTTATCAATTTTCATCCTCTAAAATAATCGTTTCACCATTCATTGCTGTTTAATTGACAAAAATAAATCACATCTTAAAAAATTTTAGACTACCTGCCTGTTCCAGGATGTCACTCATGTACGTTCGCACGCATTTTAAACGACAACCAGCTGTTTTGCGTTCCACTAAAAGCCTTTAGGACGACAAGTCGAAAGAAAATGCGTGCGAACGATAACGTAAGCATTTCAATACAAATTTGCGCCCCAATAAAATTTTTTTCAGTCATTTGTACGAACTCTAATGCCAAAAGCAAGCACTTGTATTTTAATTGTCGACTGACAATAATACAACGGAAGACTGCGACGGCAATACTTGGCATTGTTTGTTTAAATTTGTATTAATTTCTTTTTTATTTATACATTCTTATAAAAAAAAAATTACTCTTTGTGTTAAATATTTTGTAATGACAGTAACTAAAAACAAAAAATGATTAACATTTTATACATTCGCAGATATATTTGATATATTTTTTAAACTTTTATATATTATGACAAAAAAAATCATGTTTTTTGTTAAAACAATGTTGTGAACACCGCCAATTGTTCAAAAACTGTGGCAACATCAGAAAGAGAAAGAGTGTAAAAAATTGAGAGAATAAGAAAGTCCGCAGAGAAAATAAAATAGATTTTATTTCTATGCCGTTCCGCACTGCGGTTTTTTACTTCAAAATCGTATGAAAAACCGCACCGCAATAAATTATCGTTGCATTGTGTTCATACTCTGAGACAAAATAAAACAAATTATTTTTACTTACACAAATAAAATATTTTGCTTTGCCAATGAGTAATATAATACTGGCTTCGCTGGCAATGGATTGCTGGAGTAACGCGTCGGTGGCGGTCTCCCCTGTGCTTGTAAATAAGCCATCTCCGTCTGGGCTTGTAAATAATCCGTTTTGCGTCCTTTGGCTGGTCTTTGTGATACACTTCTCTAGGTATGTATGTATGTATGTGTGGTCGGCAACAGCTTCGATGAGTAAAGATTTTCTGCCTACCACCACTTCCGCTTGTTATAATGAAAGTTGGTTAGAAGTAGGGATGAGCAAATGAAAAAAATGTATGGATATACATATATCGTATCGATATTTTGGAATGGTATCGATATATATTTTTTGAAAACATCGATATTTCGATATATCGTTATTTTTGCTTACAAATGTTGCCAAAATATTCCAAATCTAAAATATATACACATACTAATATATCGTGCCATAACAATTTAAGCGATATAAATTTTGAACAACTATTGAGACCTTATGTGTTTTTAAGGGTTTTTAAAAAATATTTCCATAAAAAATTTTGCTGATTAAGCCTTTAGAAATCCTTAATAATTTTATAAATAAGGATGTGAATCATTAATTAATGCATGCCCGCTTTTAACACTTCAAAGTTCATCATTACGAGAAATATCCACTTTGCATCAAAATAATAATATTTAAAGAAATAGCCAACAACTAACTTAAAACTTAATGAATTCCATGAGTGGAGAAAACCCAAATTGATATTGGTATCGAAATTACAAGGAAAATCGTATTCTAGGGATCAAAATAAGAAACTTTGCCGAAGGAACTATACCTCTAGAATGTATTTTAGAACCACCCCCAGGGGGTGTGCCACTGGCATAGGTGGGTCGGCCTTCCAAAATTAGTGGGGTTTGGTCATACATTTTGACGCAATTGAGGAACTCTTAAATGGGTCGGATCAAAAGTCGGGACATCAAAATACATTTTAGAGGTATGGTTCCTTCGGCAAAGTTTCTTATTTTGATCCGTAGAATACGATTTTACTTGTAATTTGTGCGATTTTTCAATCGACCCAACCTAATATATATATATATATATATATATACTAGCGGCCCGCTCCGGCTTCGCACGGGTATAAAATATATAGCCTATGTCATTCATTGAAAAAATTATTAAAATCATAGTTTTGATTTATTCATGACTGCCCGTGGCCCGCACGCGTTAAATTTACATTCTTTCCCTAAACCATGAAGATTTCCTGCTATCTTTGGAATATCTAAATTCATACACTACATTTTTACGTATTTACTTTTTAAATTTTCACCTATTTATTTTATTTTTACAACAATTAATATATTACAGAATGTCTTTATATACAACGTTCACAGCTTTCTTGTCATTTGACAATACAAACATGTTTTCTCTAGAGGTTACTCTTGAAAGAGCGAAGGCCATGTGAAAAACAGTCAACGCTCAAATCTAAGGTTTAAGGTTTGACGCTGCGATTTATTAATGATCATTGCAAAATATGTCTTTACCGGAAACTGTAAACGTTTAAATTGGAAGGGTAAATCCGATGGAATCAGAGGGATTCGGGGAATCAATACATCTTCTCCGGTACCACATTCTGTGAGTATTGTGCACTCTATTATGAAAGTGTTGAGTGATTTTGCCATTGCAAAGTTTAGGTGGATTCAGGTTTCTTAATAAAATAACAGGACAACCTACTTTCAACAAAATTTTGTGAGGAGGGAGTCCAGACGGGATCAAAGTGTTTATAAAGTCTGTAGGAAAATGAACAGCTTCTTCCAAATCGAGAACAGTATCGACCGAGTAGTATATTTTCGCCGGCGCATCGATCTTTGAAAGAATCAAGTTATTTACCTTTTACCTACTTGTTCGTTAGTTGGTGACAGAATAGCTCTTTCTTTAAACCAAGATATTGTCGTATAACTTATGAAACCAAACTGCAAGCAAACCCTTTCAAGCAAAAAAAAAATTAAAACACTTTTTATATTACGTAGCAATTTTTTTTTGGGGGGGGGTCAACATTTCCCACCGATTTACGAACTATGGGACCAAGCTGCAAGCAAACCTTTTCAAAAAATTTTAAATCGGTTTATATATGACGTAGTATTTTTGGGGGGGGAGGGCAGCAGAAACATCAAGGAACTAAACTACAGGCAAACCCTTTTAAACAAAAAATCAATTTTGAAAATCAGTTCATATATGACGGAGTTATGCATAAGGGGAGCAAATTTCCCCCTCCGATTTTCGTAAAAAGTTATGGGTTCTTAACGCAAAAAATTTTCAAACCAAAACGGAATTTTGAAAATCGGTTCACAAATAGCAGAGTTATGCAAGAGGGGAGCAAATTTCCTCTTCCGATTTTCGAAAAAAAAAATTATGAAACCCAAGCAAACAGACCCTTTCAAACAAAAAAAAAAAGAATTTTGAAAATCAGCTTAAAAATGACCGAGTTATGCATGTACAAACATGAAAAAGTAAAAAAATACACACGAATTGATAACCTCCTTCTTTTTTGCAGTCGGTTAAAAATGTTATTGTGGGATATCCATAAGATATAGACATATACCATACCAGAATTTTCTGTAGACCTTTTCAATGTGTACAATACTTAGTACATTATTTTGGTAAATCTCGTAGGGTTCAGCCTGCGTTTGCAATGTAAGCGGAAAAAATTTAATTATTTACGACATTACATTAGAAACCTCAAAAATAACAGTATTTCTCCACTATTTAATGGATGTTATTATACATATAAACCTTCCTCTTCAATCATTCTATCTATTAAAAAAACCGCATCAAAATCCGTTGCGTAGTTTTAAAGATTTAAGCATACATGGGGATATAGGGACATAGAAAGAGACTTTGTTTTATACTATGTAGTGAAGTGATATATTTTTTTTAATACATGATTTTTTATTTATTGTATCTTCATAAATGAACTAACAATAAGTATTCAAATCTTAAATATAAATATATAATTAGGCCCGGCCAGTGTCGGACATAAGCTTAGTAGTAGTTATATATAATACATACATAAGTATTTATAATCAAAAGGAAAAAAAATATAAAAAATAAAAGAGTTTTCAGGAAGTCCCATCTGGAGTGCTGTGAATAAGAGCCCTTGTATCACTCTTTTTTAGGCGGATGTGTCCAATAAAGTTCAAAATATTACGGGCAAGCGGATTAGGATGTGACTCGAGTTTTGTTAAATATTTGCCAGCGTTTTTTGCAATTTCTTCAGTCACTAGTGGCATATTTAAGTCACGATGTATATTTGAATTTTTTATGTACCATGGAGCCGATGTTATTAACCGTAAAATTTTGTTTTGCCTTCGTTGGATTCTCTCGACATTAGAAGCTGAAGCAGTACCCCATAGCTGAATTCCGTAGCACCATATAGGTTTTAAGAGCGACTTGTATATTAAAAGTTTACAATCTAGGGTGAGGGTTGAGTTTCTACCAACCAGCCAATGTATCTGAGTTAGTTTAAGTTTCATTTGCGTTAGCTTGGAGTCAATGTGGTATTTCCATGTTAGCCTTCGATCAAGATGTATACCAAGGTATTTCACATGTAAGTTTTGAGGAACAATTTGATTATTGATTGTAACGGGGGAACAACTGTCTTTTCTTAAGGTAAATGTTACCTGAGCACACTTCTGTTCGTTTACCTTTATTCTCCACATGTTTAACCATAGTTCTAGCTGAGTAATATGTTGCTGAAGATATCGGGAAGCCTCGTGTGGGTTTTCGTGCATACTAAGGCAGGCTGTATCATCGGCAAACGTAGATATTGCTGCTCAAGGGCATATCACAAGTATAAATCAAATATAAAACTGGCCCCAGTATACTCCCCTGTGGCACACCGGATGAGATTATTTCAGGCGTACTCATAAAGTCTCCTTCCACAACAGTGAACTTCCGGGCAATAATGTAACTTTCCAGCAGATTTTGAATGTTTATTGGTAGGTAAGTCTTTAATTTTAAAATTAGGCCTTCATGCCACATTTTATCAAATGCCTGAGAAACGTCAATGAACAGCGCAGAGCAATACTTTTTTTCTTCAAAAGTTTTTCTTATAAATTGAACCAATCTATGAGTTTGTTCAATGGTGCTATGCTGACTTCTAAATCCAAATTGATGATCCGGTATGCACTCATTATCAGTTAGAATTGGGGACAATTTTATCATGAGTAACTTTTCAAAGAGCTTTGACATTGTTGACAGTAAACTTATTGGCCTATATGACTCAGCTTTGGTAAGATCTTTGCCCGGCTTTGGAATCATTTTAACCTTGGCAAGCTTCCAGCTGTTTGGAAAATACTCCAGTCGTAAAATAGCGTTTAAAATTAATAACAGGATTCTAATAGTTATACGAGGCAACTTCATCAACATCGGGTTACTAATTCCATCAATACCCGGGGCTTTTTTCGGGTTGAGTTCTGCAATTATTTTTTGTACATCACGCGTCTTAAATTTTATTGGTCGAGGGGGTAGCGCTACTACATTTGGCAAATCAACAGCACCAGAACATGTGTTTGGGGTAAATACGGATTTTAAATGCTCACCAAATATTTTACCTTTTTCAGTATCGCTTCTTGCCCAACCTCCTGTAGATGTGCGCAGAGGTGGTTTAAACTCAACTGGTGTTTTAAGCTTTCTAGCAGCGCGCCACAAAGAGTAATTAGATGCTGGTGTGACATCAAGACCTTCCAAATAATTTTTAAGAGATGCAGTTTTTTCAAATGCAAGCAACTCTTGGAGTCGTTTAGTACACTCTTTAAATCTGATTTTAAGTTGGGGTGATCTGTGCTGTTGCCATTCTCTTCTAGCTCTTCTTTTTTCACTTACGAGACGTTCAATATCCGTAGAATAAATTTTATTTATCCTAGTCTGCGGATGGGCGGTAGTGGCATGTTCAGCAGCCTGTTTAATATTTTCATTAAGGATGGCAATGTTAGATTCAATATCATCATGTGTTCTTAGCGTAATATTTTCCGTGCAATGACTACTAAGATAGTTTTTAAATCGCAGCCAATTAACACGATTTATCAAATTCGCATATGGGTGAGGTAAATCACTTCCTAATGGGCTACAAATTGTAACGATCGTGGGAGAGTGATCGGACGAGAGATCTAGAGAAGCTTCAATTTGAATTAAATCCCTAGAGATATTTTTCATAACGCCAAAATCTATTACATACGGAATTTTACGTATGTCAGTAGGCCAATAAGTGGGCTCCCCACTCGAAATGACATCCAAGCCCATTTTGGAAATTGTATTGAACAACGCTCGACCTCTGGGTGTAATAAGACGCGAACCCCAGAACGTGTGTTTAGCATTATAGTCGCCAGCTGCTACGAAACAAGGGCCCAGAGATTTGTAAAAATCCTCGTATTGATCCTCAGTAATTGCGAATCTAGGAGGAGAGTAAATTGATGATATGACAAAATTAGTACAAAAATTTTCGACACAAATATTCGTTGCTTGTAAATGTTCTTCACAAATGTTGTCCAGAATATAATGCTTGAGTCTTGACTTTATTAAAATTGCTGATCCACCGCATGCTCTTCCTCTCGGGTCCTTTGAATCATATAAGGTGTAGCCATAAATTTTAAAAAGGCTTCTCGAAGTCAAATGAGTCTCAGAGACCAACATTATGTCAATATTTTTTTCCGTGAGGAAGTACTCAAGTTCATTTTTATGTTGGCGAATGCCGTTTGCGTTCCAGAAACATATTTTTAACGTGTTCATGGTTTGTTAACTAAAGCTTGAAGCAATGTATTCTGCATTCGCAGTATTTCTTGCATCATGCTAGTCATATTTGTTGTAAAATTATTTATAGTTTGCACCAGATTATCAATAGTAGCTTCAAGGCGATTGAAATTAAAGTTCGAGTTTGTATTTGTTGAATTATTTGGTGGTGAAACATTTTGTGTATGAATAGCATTTGTGAAGTGATATAAATAGTATATTTAATTGTGCTAAGCCGAAGTATATGAAAAAGAAGGCTTAAACTTTATGGGCGTGTTAACAAAGTTCATGGCCGATGATAAAGTTATCAGGGAGTAAAAATACGACGTATGGCTTCCTGTAAATATACACACTGCGTGCATTGGTCGCAGCGTGACCGTTTGACCGACTAAAGTGGCAAATTGCCACTTTTTTTACTGCTTTGCCATTCCCCCCCCCCTTTTCTTTACAGTGAATTATATAATAATACATTAAAAATAAGTTTAGTGTAGTTGTCTCGTTTTTTAATGTTGTCATTTTTTGATAAATTTCCTATTTGGTGCCACTTTTTGAAAAATGCCATCGGTCACCCCGATTGGCCGGAACTTGGCCTAGCGCACTACCCTGCGCCTAGATTTAACTCTTTGTGAACTTTTTCTTCCTTTAATTTAGCAATATCGACTTTTAACTCATTTTATTTTGCTAGTTTATTAATTTAAAAAGAAGAAGAATATAGAATAATCTTCTATTTCTTCGAATTGTTTGGGCTTTGAAAGATATTCAGTATAGCCTAAAGACAGGATAATGTATGTTTCTGAAATAGCAAGATATTGAAATTTTATTTACTGCCTGTCCCAGGATGTCACTCATGTTCGTTCGCACGCATTTTAAACGACAAAAAGCTGTTTTGTGTTCCACTAAAAGCCTTTAGGACGACAAGTCGAAAAAAATTAGTGCGATTGATAACATAAGCATTTCAGTACAAATTTTCGTTCGAACAAAAATGAAAAAAAGTTGTTCAAATATTCGAACAATTTTTGTTCGAATGGCAGCACTACTATATACCAAGGTTGGCAAACGGTATCGTAAAAATACCGATACCGATTAAAATACCGCTAAAATTAGATACCGGTATCGTTACCGATACCGAAATCCATTTCGGTTAGAAAATACCGGTATCCAGACTACCGTTTACGTCTATACCGGTACGTACCGGTATACCGATTCCGGCCAAAAAATAAATGATAATTGAATTGTAGTTGCCAATTTTGTATTATGTATTACAACTTTTTTACCCATGGGACAACTGCTTTTTATCACTTGTATTTTGGTTTTGATTTCGACCATTGTGTTCGTTATGCTTTATTATTCCAGATGCCAACCAATCCCATTTATCAACCAATAAATGGTCGAGGCCAAAACTAAAACTATTGGCGTTATTCTATGTTTGATGCAAATAGTCTTGCGTAAGTGCAAATGCAAAATGTCGTAGCTTTTCTTTCGATTGTGTGTGTAGTTTGTTGTTGGATTTAAAAGAAAAGCTACGATATTTTGCATTTACAATGACGCAAGACAATTTGCATCAAACATCGAATACCGCCATTTAAAATGTTTTGCAATGGCTTATTTTCAAAAAACATAGCATAGATAAGAACCTTTGTTTTTCGAGCATTGTTTCGAAGACAACTAAAATTAGTTGTTATTCAGAATACCAAAAACACAGTTGTTTAAAAGTTAAGTTGTTTCAGTTTCAATCCAACTTAGTTGAGCTGTTAACCGTAATATGGGCAAAAATTGCAAAAATATATTTCAATTAACTTTCTTTCTTTGGTGTTGGTCTTGTTTACACACTTCACCGTAATAAATAAGGTTGGTAGAGGAAAAACTTCTAAACTTTTATATTTGAATTTAAAGATTCCTCTCTTGATATGAAGAAAAGTACCTGCTTTAACTTTTTTAATGTTAATTGTACAAGAATATTGTTTTCTTTGTTTTTTAAGTTGGCTACAAGAATTTTGTTTATTCTTTGAATGGAAATATTCAAATGTTCGTTTCGTCTGAATTAGGCGAGTACGAATGCGAATATGTAAAAACGGACGAATATTCGGACATCACAAAGTACATACATGTATAACACAATGTGACAACAAAAAATACCTTCGAAGTGTTACTATTTCTGGGGTAGGTATTGTCGAGTATAACAACAATCTGTATTTTAAATTTTCCAAACACCTACAAAATCTTGAGTTAGTGGTAAAAAAACTGGTTTTTCGTACCCGCAGGCACTTATCAACCTCTAACTAAGTTAAATATCACCCAAAGTTATAAAAAATATGGGTCCAGTACAAAAATATTGCCTAAGAACGTGTCCAAAGTAGAAAAGTGTCGAAAAAAACCGACAAAATTATATTTAACAAATAGAGACATATATTTTAAATTTACTGAAACCAGATATATATGGTCTTAGTTTCTTCTTTCTGTATCCGTTTATAAATTTAAAATCGGTTGATATTTAACTTAGTTACTCAAGATTTTGGAAGTGTCTCGAAAATTTTAAATACAGATTTTTGTTATACTCTACAATACCTAGCAGAAAAATAGTAAGGCCGGGTTTACATCTGTAAGTCATGTGCCACACAAGCATAAAAAAGCGTAACCACTAATTACTAATAAAAAACAGTTTGATTCAGACACGTATTTATTAAGTTAAACAGTTTCATACATAACTATTAGACAATTTTATAGAATCCAACATGATTGGAAATAGTTTAAATCAATAAATATATGTCTGAATCAAACAGTTTTGCATTAGTAATTAGTGGTTACGCTTTCTTTGGCACATGGCACACAAGAACTGTCAGATGTAAACTCAGCCTTACACGTCCTAGGTATTTCGATTTCATCAAAATTTGTCACACAGTGTAATTTATCACTATAGACAACACTTTTATTTTTACTATTAATTAAACAAAATGTATACTTTATATATGTAAATTTTGAACTGCAGTCTCCTTGTTTCACTTTTTTAATAAATTATTTTTTAATAATAGTATAAAAACATATATAGAAACAAATAAGTTTGTATGTGTTAATGTAAAAATACTCCCTTTTTGAAGTAATTTGATAAAAAAATATTTTTTGCTATGTCCACTGAAATAATAAATTTATCAGTAATATCGGTATACCGGTATTATAAACTCGATAACGGTATGTACCGGTAATACCGATACCGAAATAAAAAAAATACCGATACCGATACCGTTATTCGTTACGGTTTCCAACCTTGCTATATACATGTTCATGTAACTCCGAATGCGCTGATTTACACGGGATTAATTGTGCTGGCATAACATGTCAGTTTGTGGGTGAGAGAGGCAAAGAGAGGGATTTTGTGTTTGGCATAATTTTTATTGCAATGCCAGAAAATGCCTTAATGTGTACTCAGCTTTGGTTAAAATGACTAATGAATGACCAATTGGTTGGCAGTGAGCACTTTTTAAAAGCATGGAAAGACAACTACAGAAAAGTAAATAACCACCAGAGATAACATTACAAAATCACTAGTAAGCGTGCACTACTTTAGGCATTCTGTCAACATGTAATCGCTTGGAAAATTGATAGCAATTTTATGTACAAAAATAAATAGACCAGTCGCTTAAGAGATTTAAAATTACAAAAAAGTACTTACTAATTCTATGAAGTTTTCCGACAAAACTACCTAGAAAAATAATGAAACGCAAATGAATATTAATTGTTTTTAGCTACAAGTGCTGTGTAGTAATAAAATAATAAAATACTCCCACATCTTCACACGAATTAAGCTGACATAAGCCCTAATACACACTTAGTTGCTTTCGTTTTTGGGTAAATGCAACAAAATAAAGACACACCATGCAACGCCTAATGTGCGATAACAACGCACAGTGGCGTGAATTAAAAAAAAAGTGGTAAGAAGTCCGCAACTTTTGAACTAGTTAACCGATTTCGATGAAACCAACTGTTTTGGAAAGTAGAAGTGTTGAAATTTTTAGAAAGCATATTTTGAGGCACCCTGTTGTAAGACAGGGTAGCTCCAAACTGCCTCAAAGTGGGAAAGTGCGGGTATCGAAATTCTTTCCGAGCTTGTAACTTTTGTAAATAGGGACCGATTTCAATAATTTTTTCAGCGGGACAATCTACGTTAAGAAATAAAAATAAAACATGCTAAGAGTACCATTTTATCTCTTTCAGTTTCCAAGTTATTTGACTTGAAAAGTTTATTTTTTAATTTTTGGCCTTGACTTTTTTTATTCGTTAGTACATAACTTCCTTAGTACTTGGCAAAAATCAGTATGTTTTAATGTTTTTAAAAGAAAACTCCATTACAATTCATACAAAAAAAATTTTTTTTTGATATCTCAAAAATTGTAGCAAGGAATAATTTTGCAGTTTGGATTTTTAAAAATTATGAAAAATTTTGTTATATTTTGTGAAAAAAGTATTCTTAATTTTTTTGGAATATTTTAAAAAATTATTAAGTATTTGATAAAAACTTTGATTGTTTCTGAGAAAGGAGACATTGAGAAAGGCTGTGAAATAAATTTTGGAGATTGTTGTTGGTGCACCCTACATTCAGCATTGGTCGAAAACTAGCAATTTTTTTCAAAAAATCCGATTTTCGGATGTGGCAAAAAAATTGCACGGTCGTTTTTGTAAATTTTTTGGTTTTTTATTATTAATAAATTTGTTGTAAGTAACCTGTAAGAAACTCTTGACATCCTACACATAAATGTAGGCAGGAGAGGAGATTTTCTAAAAATTCTAAAATTTTTCTAACACAATTTTTCCCAATAAGAAAAAAGTATTATAAAATTATAAATTGGGAATCATTTTAATTTTTATCAATAGTATACATTTAGCTTTGTAAGCTGAAAAAAAAATTATTCTCCTACCTTCAATACTTTTTGAAATATTTGAAATCCAATTTTGATTAAAAATTTTAATTTTCTACATTTTTTATTTTTGTTTAAATTATTGATCTTATTTTCTTTACTGCAAATGTTTCTTAACTTTTTCTATGTTATTACAATAGTAGATATAATTGTCTATTCAACGGTATATAATATGTACTCCTTTGCCATTATACCAGTCTTAAAATGTATACACAAATATAACACCTCAGGTAACAATTTACGTGTTTTATCTGATACTCAAACAAACCCACATTTTTTATGAACTCTTGAAGCTGTTATTAAATACTTTCTTTACTTAAATACAATAAAATATAAGAATTTATATACACAAAGTATATTTATATACCCACAAGGACAAAGGTACCTGCGCGCACATCTCCAATATGGGTATGGTTTTACCTGATATTTGTATCGGTTTTGTATTAACAGCTTGTAAAATAGCTATATATTTAAGCTGCGATGCATTTAATGTCATTATTTCAGTTATAGCTATCATGGAGATAACAATTAAAAATAAATCGCTCTGCAAATTAATGTGGGAAAACCTCACTGATGGTAGTACTCGGTTGGACAAGCTAGACCCAATGATGTACATAATATCTACTACATATGGTTTATCTGTAAACACCGATTTATCGAAAAAACTTGAAAATTTTTTTTAAATTATATGAAAAGAAGATACGTGAATGCAATAAGTCAATTTCTAAATTTCAGAATAAAAATCAGGATTGGTTAGATATGGGACTATCTACGGAAATATACCCAAAGAAGTTTGGTCGGCCAAATAAAGATTAGATAACGTTCGACGCAGGAGCAAAAGGATTAAACAAGAAGACTTGATAAATACGTATTCGGAAAATGAAATCAAAGATTCATTCAAATTGATTTTAGCGAAGACTCAACTTAAAGAAGCAGGCAAAATCGTAGATGTGCTACCAGTTGCGTCTCCAAAAAGATTAAGACGGATGGTGGAAAGCATTCCAACGCCAAAATATAGTAAAAATTTTACGGCGTAAGATGCACTAGCACTCATTCTTAATTTGGGCCTTTCAAGAAATAAATACGATATCTTAAGGAAGGTGCTTAAAGAAAAAAGTGGGCCTTTGCCATCAAGTACATTGTTGTTAAAAAGAAAATCGGAAATTTTGCCACATCCGATAACAGTGGATAGCCGAAGTGCAGTCATTAGTTTGTCAGACCTTCTTCATAATACAGCATCAAGACTCATCGCTACTTTTGACGAAAGAGACTTAGATACATGTAATAATTCTGAACTAACACTAATATACAAATGGGGATGTGATGGATCATCTGGATTTTCAGAATATAGACAGCCCAGTGCATACGATAATGACTTTTCCAAAGTTGTAATGGCATCATTAGTACCATTAAGGCTTCGACTACATAATGAAATGCCTTCAACAAGCACAAATGCATTTAAAGATGTGTGGGTAAATACTACTTCAGGCTCAAAGTTTTTATGCCGACCAATACGTTTTGAATACATCAAGGAAAACAAAGAAACAACTCAAAATCTGGTTGATGGTATAAAACATGAAATTTCTAATATGGAACCCATTGACGTTCATATATTAGGGCGAGTAATAACAGTATCTTTTAGACCTTATTTAACAATGATAGATGGAAAAGTTGCAAATGCAATAACCGATACAAAATCTTATTTGATTTGTAATATATGCGGAAAGAAAAATTCCGATTTTAAGGACATTGAGAATTATACTCCAACTAATGAAGATGCCATTAAGCTTGGAATATCACCACTTCATGCTCGGATTCGATTCATGGAGTACATTTTACATCTATCTTACGACAATAAATATCGCAGTGTACCAGAACTTCAGAACGTTCCAGTTGCGAATAATTCTGCTTTAAAACAGATACGGTTGGAAGAAAAGAAAAGAATTCAAGATGAGTTTATGAAACGTGGCTTAATCATTGACAAACCTTTATATGACTATGGAAACTCCAATAATGGCAACACTGCCAGGCGATTTTTTGATGACCCTGAAACCACATCTTCTATAAATGGTATTAGCTTTAATCTCATATGACGTTTCAAAATAATACTGGCCGTCATAAATAGCAAAAAGTTAATTAATAAGGACAAATTTGAAAAATATGCAAAAGACACTCTGATTCTAATAAATGAATTATATCCATGGAAATCAATAACTCCAACCGTACATAAAGTGCAAGCACATACAAAAGAAATAATGGAAAACAACATTCTTCCTCTGCGGGAACTAACCGAAGAAGCACAGGAAGCTAGAAATAGAGATGTTAAGCAATATCGACTTTTCAATACACGTAAATGCTCTAGAGTTGCTCAAAATAATGATTTAATGCATTATTTGCTATTGTCTTCTGATCCAGTCCTACAAGGCATAAGAATGAAATGGTTGCCAAAAAAAAAGTATTGAAATCGAGAAGGACGATCCCGAAGGAGAGGAAATTAATAGCTTGCTAGGCCATGATGTCTCAGATTATTTTAAAGCAAATTCTTGAAGTAAAACCCAAATATAAATTAAAAACAACATATGTGTGAATCCATGCACTTAGATACGAGTAATAAAGAAAATGAAACTGAACTTATTAAATATATTTTTAATACAAATATCAGAATCAAAACGAGAAATTTAGTTGTAAGTTTTCATACTCATACATACATATGTACATTGTTCATATATCTCTTGATATATAAGTATATATATTCATACAAACAAATATCTGATATCATGGCAAAAAGTCTCTGGAATTCTCTGTCAAATTATATTCAAAACTTAGGCAATTTATATGCGTTTAAAAAGGAGCTACATAAAAAAATGTTCGTAATTTAATGTTCTAATGTTAAATTAACTACTAATTTTTTTTTAATAAATAAATAACTCAATATATTTGTCCTTGTAGGTACATAAATATACTTCAAGAGTTCATAAAAAATGTGGGTTTGTTTGAGTATCAGATAAAACACGTAAATTGTTACCTGAGGTGTTATATTTGTGTATACATTTTAAGACTGGTATAATGGCAAAGGAGTACATATTATATACCGTTGAATAGACAATTATATCTACTATTGTAATAACATAGAAAAAGTTAAGAAACATTTGCAGTAAAGAAAATAAGATCAATAATTTAGACAAAAATAAAAAATGTAGAAAATTAAAATTTTTAATCAAAATTGGATTTCAAATATTTCAAAAAGTATTGAAGGTAGGAGAATAATTTTTTTTTTCAGTTTGCAAAGCTAAATGTATACTATTGATAAAAATTAAAATGATTCCCAATTTATAATTTTATAATACTTTTTTCTTATTGGGAAAAATTGTGTTAGAAAAATTTTAGAATTTTTAGAAAATCTCCTCTCCTGCCTACATTTATGTGTAGGATGTCAAGAGTTTCTTACAGGTTACTTACAACAAATTTATTAATAATAAAAAACCAAAAAATTTACAAAAACGACCGTGCAATTTTTTTGCCACATCCGAAAATCGGATTTTTTGAAAAAAAAAATGCTAGTTTTCGACCAATGCTGAATGTAGGGTGCACCAACAACAATCTCCAAAATTTATTTCACAGCCTTTCTCAATGTCTCCTTTCTCAGAAACAATCAAAGTTTTTATCAAATACTTAATAATTTTTTAAAATATTCCAAAAAATTAAGAATACTTTTTTCACAAAATATACCAAATTTTTTCATAATTTTTAAAAATCCAAATTGCAAAATTATTCCTTGCTACAATTTTTGAGATATCAAAAAAAAATTTTTTTTATATGAATTGTAATGGAGTTTTCTTTCAAAAACATTAAAACATACTGATTTTTGCCAAGTACTAAGGAAGTTATGTACTAACGAATAAAAAAAGTCAAGGCCAAAAATTAAAAAATAAACTTTTCAAGTCAAATAACTTGGAAACTGAAAGAGATAAAATGGTACTCTTAGCATGTTTTATTTTTATTTCTTAACGTAGATTGTCCCGCTGAAAAAATTATTGAAATCGGTCCCTATTTACAAAAGTTACAAGCTCGGAAAGAATTTCGATACCCGCACTTTCCCACTTTGAGGCTGTTTGGAGCTACCCTGTCTTACAACAGGGTGGCTAAAAATATGCTTTATAAAAATTTCAACACTTCTACTTTCCAAAACAGTTGGTTTCATCGAAATCGGCTCACTAGTTCAAAAGTTGCGGACTTTTTACCACTTTTTTTTTATTCACGCCACTGTGCAACGGCAGATAGCATATGAGTTACAAAATATAGAAAAAATATATTGTAACCATATTATAACAATATTCCCCTTATGTTTTATTGAAAGTTGTAGTGCAATATCTAAAAAAAAATTAATTAACCTGTTAAAGTTTGCATGTGTCCGTACCATATTTTCAAATAGTTGAATACTGGCTTAAAACCGTTTCATTTGAATCGTCAAAACTCTTTAAAAATAAACCTTTTTTAAAATTGTTGTCGGTTCGAATCTCAAAAAATTTTCAGAAAAAAAATAAAATGTCATTGCATTTGTAACAATAAAAAATTTATAAGCGTTAATTGTTACAGTTAAATTTATATTTATATTATTATACATCGAATAGGTCCCTGTGGGATAGTTCAGTGACAAGTCACTAGGTGCATACAAAGTATCAATTAACCCCATCCTAGGCCATCCGCATGTAAAAGTGAGTGGTCCGCTTCATAGGAAGTGTTAGAACTCGAACTGGTCCCTATCACTTGTGGACCGGTCACGTGACTAGTCTTGTGTCAGTTCCATTTCCTGCAGGGATGCAACAAAGTAATTTGTTCGTTTCAATTTAAAACTAATTTTTAGTTGGTCATAAGCACATGGAAACACAACCTTTTTGAATGATAAAATTAGGATCGTTCAACACAATTCACAACGGGCAAAACACCCAATAAGCTTCTTCTCCCTATGTACAGCAACTGGCATTTAACATTATTTTTGTAAAAAAATGTTTTACGTTGCGGCACCATATTCGAGTTGTGGGTACCTTGTGGAATATGTATGTATGTATATGTACCCTGCAGGAAATGGAACTGACACAAGACTAGTCACGTGACCAGTCCCCAAGTGATAGGGACCAGTCCGAGTTCTAACACTTCCTATGAAGCGGACCAGTCACTTTTACATGGGGATGGCCTAGGATGGGGTTAATTGATACTTTGTATGCACCTTGTGACTTGTCACTGAACTATCCCATAGGGACCTATTCGATGTATAATACTATAAATTATTTATAAAGAAAATTTCGACATTTAACTGTAACAATTAACGCTTATATATTTTTTTATTGTAACAAATGCAATGACATTTTTTTTTAATTTTATTTTTAATCTGAAAATTTTTTGAGATTCGAACCGACAACCTCGTGCATGACAGGCTGGCACACTACCCACTCGACCACAGGGCCACTCATATTTCAAAAGTATAAGTACCATTTAAGTTTAGGTTAATATCTAAGTATAGTTACGGGACTGATCCCAGAGTCACATTGAAGGGAGCAATTAACGTTATATTTACACTATTTGATAGGTCCTGTGTTCGACCAGATCGAACATGTTCAGTGCAGTTTACTACTAAATTGGCTCAAGATCAAGACGATACACCACGAAAATGGTCAATATGTCACCATTTAAACGATAGGACTTTTTTCACCATACACTACTACGTACTTTTGATAACACCCACATTTTCTCCAGTTATAGGACGAGTACGTTTGGATCAATTGTCACCAAATTTTCTGCAGGGTATTTATAACAATAACGTTCAATTTATTCTTGAATTACTCTCGTAACCAATAATTGAAAAAATACTGTATTACTTAAACCATTGCCATTAAAAATGGAAAAGAAAGTGACGATATGCAAGTCAAAATGAGTCAATCGATGTTGAAGTCCCTTTCCAACGAATATATGTATGTATGTTAAAATGCGAGTTGGTTTTTTAAGTCGGAAAAGAAATTTCTGTTGAAATTACCCTTAAATACAAAGTGTTCTAGGTTTTAAGTCGGTAGATTTTTAAATTTTTTGTTTTAAGTAAGAGACTGCTTACAACTATTAAATAAAAAACGAAAATGTATTCAATAAATTATTAAGACGATAAAGAACGTGCCGCAATTTAATATGGTGATCATATTTGTTTAATTTCAATTTCAGATTTTTTTTGTGCGTTTGTCTTATCGGTCTATTTGGTTAGTTCGCGGTCCATTATTAAAAACTTTAATAAATTACTTAAAAAATTGTCCCTGTTGGTTTTGTTTGTTTTACCTTTGTATGTGTCATGTGTAACGTGACCAGATGGTTTTTGCAAACAGCGGGACTTGATTGATCAAAAAGCGGGATTTTGAAGAAAATACAGCCAAAAAGCCCCTGTGGTGCCCCTGTGGTGCCCCTGTGGCTGAGTGGCAGCGATGCTAGCCTCTCAGTCCAGAGGTCGTGGGTTCGATTCCCGCCATAGACCTTGGGTGTTTTCCGCAGACAAGCTAATCGCTTTGCGGGTTGTGTTTGTTCTTAAAAAAAAAAAAAAAAAAAAAAAGCGGGATTTAAAAATAAATTATGTCTAAAAAGCGGGATGTTCAATATAAACATATACTTACAGCTTTGCATATACTTAGGGAACACAGTTTTCCATAAGGAAAAAGTGCTTAAGTCATATTTGACTGTTTTGCAGGAGAGCACTTTTAAGCGTTGTACTCAATTTTCAGACATTTATTGTTGTACAGTTAAATTGGGAAAATCTCTGTTAACCTTTATTTTTTTAATAAACATCTTTCTATACACTGTAAATAATACATTCAAACTGAAATATATCAAAAATATAACCTATTAAGCTTCCAAATGAGGTTAGAAGTCGAAAAAAGATAAGCCTCAAGTCATTGTGCTATAACTTCTTGAAAAATCCATGTGATTTTGCCCAGGAGTACCTTAGAATATGCAGATTACGGAGGTACCATTAATACAAAATCAGCTTATCTCGACTTGAAAACTTTTTCCTTTTTTTCACAAATATGTATGTATGTACATAAAAATCAAATCCAATCAAATCAAATTTCGTTCGTTGGTAATCGCATTAATTAAGAACGGCTGCACCAACTTCGCTATATTTTTAATATTCGTATTAATTTAAAAAAACTGGACGTGGTAGCTTCCATATATAGGATTTTTGCATCTAATGCAGCAAGAAACGTGAATTTTTGTTTAAGTAACGATTTTTATAATGTGCGATGCCTTACAAAAAAATTTTAATTGAACATGTGTACTGTTCTTGCTGATTTGCCCACAGCGTATTACTGATGGTCTTTAAGGAGCAATAGGCTATTAATTTTTTAATGCCTAAAGTTGGCATGGCGCTTCTCACATAGAAGCAACATTTATTTCCAGACATCGTGGAAGCCAAAACAGTAAAAAAAATTTTAAACTTGTTCGTGAGCAGTAACGCCATCAACGAGAATAGTATTATAAAAACGAGTCCATAATAGAGCAAAATGTGTGTGACCTCCGAAATAAATTAATAGCTGCTGCAAATTTGATCAAACTTGAACTTCTAAGTCTACCGATGAAAGAAAATAATCGGGATTGGACAAGTAATAAAAAAGATATTTCTTTTCATCTCAAAACGTATATGAGGTGTATCGAAGCACACAGGGTTTTGGCTAGTTAAGCAATAAATACACTTAAAAATATTTGGAATGCATTGTTATCAGTTACTTTCATCTAAGCGATTAAAAATTTCAAAACTCTAAAAAGCGGGATAAGGCGGGATAATAATTCTAGGCGGAATCGACATACGAAAAGCAGGATAATCCCGCCTAAGGTGGGATGTCTGGTCAGGTTAGTCATGTGGCACCACTCTTTTGAGGCTTTATTGACCATAAATTGAAATGGTGATTGTTTAATGGTGGCAGCAGAAATGTTCCAGTTACTCATACCAAAAGCAGTGGCATGCTTCAGTAGCTCCTGAATACACGTTGTGGTTTAGCGCCACATTGTTAAAAAAAGTATTGAGCAAATGCATTTGTTTTACTGTCGCATTAAACAAGCATGACTGAATAGTGCGGGGCCCCTCTCGAAAAAACAACTTTTCTTACTTTCCATTTGTTTAGTCGGATGTTTTTTCTTTTAATTTAATTTATAGTTTAGAAGATAAGTTGACATTTGTATAAAATATTTTGAAATTAATTTGTCAACATGGAATTAATGCATTTAATATCATTTACAACAAATTTATCATAGCGATGGTCAGTGCTTACGAGTAGTTAGGAAAATAAATTAAGCGGCTGGGTGTCAGTAAGAGATAATGAACATATTGTATACGAAATATTTATTCTAAAAGGGTGAATGACGTTTTGACTTCTTCACATAAATACTTCTAATTAAATCTCTTTTGTAGGTAAACCCCAAAAGACCTATGTAAATTAAATTATAAAAAATTATTTTATTATGGACTTAATAACGAGTGTCGAATTTCAACTTCAGTCGAAGTACGTAATCCGGACCTACATACATATGTACGTATGTATGTATGTATATCCTAAACGTATTTGCAAATTATTTTGTACATTTATTTTATTAAATAGTCACAAATACCATACATTACTGTAGGAATGGAATTATAACACTACTTTTGGAATCTTTTTACATGTAGCACACTAAATCACAAACAGTCACAACTCTATAACTATAAAACAATCCTAAAGGTATTTTATATTGTTCAAGAAGAGTGTGTTGCAAAAGAAAATTTTGCAGTCGTTAGAGATTTGTTCAGTGAATCGGTTTATGAAAAAAAAACCGTTTTCATAATTTTGAGCTGTGACTCTTTATGATTTACTGTGCGATATATACATACTAGTGATGTAACGAATGTAAATTTTTGATATTCGCGAATAGGAACACGAAAATATTTGAAACGATATTCGCGAATACGAATGCGAATACGAATATTATATGTGAAATTTATAGACATTACATTTGAATTGTATTTACATTTGCAATATGAAATATTAAAAAATTTATATGAGAGAGAACTGGCGTACTTTAAATTTAATAAAAACTACCCCAAATTTTAATGATCGTCATTAAATAATATTTGAAAATGATACAAAGCACAAATTTCTATAAAAAATTCATGGATTAGTACAAACTAATATTTTTAGTCATTTATTTAAATTTCGTTTAGTATTTATGCATTTATTTAATTAATCTCTTTGGAAAAATATTCATATTCGAATATCTAAAAATGGCTGAATATTCGACAATTCGAATACGAATACGATTATTCGTGCATCACTAATACATACATAACCTAACCTAACCTAACTGATGTGTCATAAGCAGTGTGCACACTTAATTTTTTTTTAATTCGGTAGAATCGACAAAAAAATCGGTCGATTTGAATGAAATTCGGTAAAAAAAAATTTTTACTCAAAGAAACATAAAAAATAACAATTCAAAGAAACATAAAAAATAACAAATTATATGTACTTATACTCGTATATAAAGAGTAAGTGCAAGGAGTATCAAACTAAACTGGTTCCAAAAGCGCATTTAAAACTTCAAATCTGATTGGAAATTAAAATGCCATAAACAATGAAGCATTTCCAATAAAAAAAGTGTCATCCCCAGTTATTTGCCCTTATCCTTTATATAGATATGCTATGCATACATAACATAATATACATAAATAACAGAAATTCAATTTTTGTACATAGGTTTTATAAAGCTATTAAAATAACTTATTTGACAAACATTTGCTACTACAAAGATTATATGTAAGATCCATTTATGAATTTAAACTTTTGTGCAAAAATTATTAAATCATTGGGAGGAATAAATATTTCAACCCCAAGGCACAATTCTATGTTCTGTTTTAATGATTTTCATGGAAGAAAATGACCTCTGTGCGGCCGCACTGCTATGTGGCAAAATATCCAATTTACACATACATAACAATTCGTTAAACATATTCTCTTCTCCGCGGAATGCTTTCCACATTTTAGAACATACATGTGATTAATTTTCCGTATGTGTGATTAACTTGATCTTGTAGCATCATTGTTAATCAAAATGTTCGTTCAATATTCGGTAGATCGTTAAGTTCACAAACATATTCGGTAGAATCTACCGAAAATCGGTAGAAGTGTGCACACTGTTCATAAGTCGTCTATTACTACGTTTATACGCAGGGCTTATTTGCAAATAAAACTGTAAATTGTTGTCATATTGTTGTTTTTATTGCGACTTACTAATTCAGAAAACTATTCACGATTAACGCACTATTTGCAAATAAAATGCTTGAGGTTGCCACGCTTACAAATGTTTGATAACAAAAAAAAAATAGATGGATAGATATTGCAACAAAAAACATTGATAGAAGCAAATAATGACGATTAAAACAAACAGTTATTTCATATTTTGTACCTTTACTCAATTTTTTTTTGTCAACATATGTAAGTAAATTTTCTATAGAAGTGCTACCAAGTTTGTGTACTTTTGCTATGCCGTATAAACAGTGAGTTAATTTATTTGCAAATAATTTTATTTGCAAATAGTGCGCGTATAAACGTAGTATATGTTCGCTTCCACATCGTTTTCACATGTTTTCTTGTGAGTTCGGATGTTAAAACACATGCTACACTTGTTGAAGTTGAAATTTAGGAAATACAAATTAACAACACATACATAGAACACATACTTTCTAGCATCCAAATTTAGAAGAAAACAATTTGGAAATGTACAATTTCAAATTAAAATTAAATGTCAACTGTTCCTGTGGGAAATAGTGTAACCAAAATTAAAAGTCTTTTCCGCGCATTCGGATAAAACCACATTAAGTTCAGCATTATTGTAGGCGTCTTATGCGCATATACAGTTATCTTTGCTTTATTTAAGTTTCTGCCAAATCGTTTGGTTATTTTCGGAATAGCAGAAATTGTTTTTACCATCATCTCGATGAAAGTTTATAAAAAGTATATAGTTTAAAATTTCAGACAGGCAGAAATTCCACCCTCTTCCTTTCTTGGTCCTACACAGAGCGGAAAAAGACGTTATAAAATTTTACTAGTTTGATACCAACGAATCATAAAAACCAGCCGTACGAAAACATCATAAGTTATTAAACAAAAAACGATCTGTAGTAAAATCGCGAACAAATTGTACAAAAGTTTCACTGTTAGTAAATAAAGAACGGTCGATAACAAAATAAAACTGGTACGATATCAAAATAAGAACGATTGGTAACAAAATAAGAACAGTGTGTTCTCAAAACAAGAATAGTTGGCAATACAATCCAATTGACGGGATCTTTTTTAGTAAATCTATTAAACGGTTCAGTTTGTTTCGAATAAAATCAACTTTAGTGCTCCTCTTAATACAGGTTCACACACGTCAACTTTGGTTGATCAAATTTAAATTCAGTTGGTAGAAAAAAGCGATAGTTGTATTTCCTTTTCCGTCTTTCTTACAGCTGAATTACAAGTTGATCAATAAAAGTGTGCTAACCGGGACTTTGATCTATTCGGCACTTTACACCGCTTCAATGTCAGTGTCTTCATACAAATTATGCAAACGCTGACCCCTTGAGAAGAATATGCAAAGATTTCAATGATTTTTATTTTATTGATTACTCCGTAAATGTTAATATCATAAAACGTAACATAATTTTGTTTTTAAATGTAAGTCATTATTTAAGACAGTCCGAATGATTACATACATATGTGACAGGGAAAGTTATAAGAGACCTATGCTCAGCAAATAAGCTTTGGACGAATTTGAAGTTGAATTTGATGCGCCAGATCACTTTGATGCATTGAAATTCGTTATTCGGAGGCTTTCGGGGTTGCTGATTACTAATCTGGTGGAGTATTTGTCGAATATCATTGGATTTATTTTACACTCTTCACGCAGGGGTTTTCAGTGTCACTGATTATGAATCTAATGTCAGGCTTTCACATTTTTCAAAATGTCGGAATTTTTATTAAGATTTGCTTAAAGCCAATTACTCTGGTATGTCTTTATTTAAATTATTGTGTTTTATTAAATAGTTAAGTTATAAGTCCGATATTTGTTTTATTAAGAACATGGGATATTATGGTGGCCGTTATTTATTTTTTTATTTCTTTTACCTCAACCCCCAAATCGGTTCAGTTTTATGTAAAAAAAATACAAAAAAATTTCATAGCGATAAGTTGTGTTTTAGGGGGTGCGCCCGCCCCTCAAAGTTATGAATGTATGGGCTTTAGGGCTAACTTTGAGGGCCAGGCGCACCCCCTAAAACACAACTTATCGCTATGAAATTTTTTTGTATTTTTTTTTACATAAAACTGACCGATTTAGGGGTTGAGAGTAAAAGAAATCAACAAAAAAAAATTCCCCATACAATTAACGACCACTCTAATGGGTTATACAAACCCAAACAAAATGTCACTTTCCAGCAAAAAATTTTCGAAATTTTGTAATGGGTACTACTCTTTTAATGGCTTACAAAGTAATGACTGATACTTATTTATGTAATTATTTTATGTGCATAATAATGACTGCCCTGTAATGAATGAAATAAGAACTTATTTATATCATTACGTGAAAGTACTTATTGTAGTGCTTTCCAGTTAATAAGGAAATATATCTAGAGAAAAATTTATTGATTGTGAAAATTATTTTAATTAGAAAAACTAGCAAATTAATTTAGAATAAGTTTAAGCAAAATTTAATCTATAAAATTTTGCATATTTGTAAGCAAAAACTAACCCATTAAATTTTGAGTACTTTTAGGCAATCAGTAATATATTAACTTTTGCATGTTTGTAGGCAAAAAGTATAGGCTACCGCATACTTTTTGAACTTCTCAAACAAAAATAATGGGTTATTCAGTCAAATTGTAAGTACTTACGACTGAGGAGTACATACACTTTTTTTGCATTCTAGTAGGCAAAGTTTTTTGCTGGGAATTGTTACGTTTTTTACAAAAATTAAATGACATTCGCGTTATACAACCGCAAACTTGATAAACGTCAGGTTTTATACGCGTATTTTATACATATTGGGTTCTATAAACATGCTGTAAAATTGTTGCAAATTTGTTAAAAAAAATGATGTTTGTGTTAGTTTCAGTCATTCATTTCTTGTAGGAATACAACCTGCCCTAAGATGTCACTTATTTTCGTTCGCAACCATTTTAAACGATAAACAAAATGAGAGGGAACGCTTGCACATATCAATACAAACTAGTGGTGGCTTATAGCCCATTCAGACTGCACCAAAATTACTAAATTTCGTGCCGAAATCACTTACCAAATTAAAAGTATTCATACTGCGTTTGACTTGATTTCGACTGATATTTTGCACATGCTATATCTGCCGTTTTATAAATTTTTTTAATATTTCGCACTGTTTTTTTTCCACAATGTTTAGAAGTGAATGTAAATGTTTGGTTGTATATTTTTCAACTTGTAGTGTTTGTGTTTTATGTGTCAAATATATTATTTTATTTATTATCAAATATATGTTTGTTCATTTTCCTAGTTTATTCAATAAACTTATCAGGTTATGGGCTGCATGCCACGCGAATGATAATTATTTTTATAAGCCAAATAATTTACAAGTAAAATGGCGAATCTTCCTAGTGGTTTTTCGTTGGAGCGATTTAAAAGAACGTGAGAATTTCGACATTTGGAAGAGGCAGGCCAAATCGTGTCTGAACATCATAAATTGCTGGAAAATTGTAGAAAATGGTCTTGCTGATGAAGGCGATGCTGTTTTGAATGAACGTGCGTTGGCAGAAATTTCGCTAATTGTTGATCCAAGCAATTATAGCCATATTGCAACAGCGACTACAGCTCAGCAAGCATATGATGGATACTTACTGGTCTCACTAGAAAAGTTGAATTGCTGAAGCAATTGGTCAACTTGAAGTTACAACACTATGATTCTATTCACGATTACGTGAATGAGTTAGTTATAATTGCATTGAAAGCGTCTTTGATGTTAGACGGATTGACGGATGATTTTAAGCCACTCATTATTGCAATCGAAAACTCCAATGAGAAATTAAAAGTCGATACGTTGAAAAATCTTCTGCAAGATACTAAATTTGATAGAGAAAATAAGGGGAAAGAATCCGTGCTCTACATGAGGAATCCTGTCAAGAAGAAACAATAAATGCAATGCTTTAACTGTAAAGAATTCGGTCATTTATCCAGAAAATGGATTGATTGCATCGAGCAAAAGTCTATAAGTAGCAAGTCCTGATTAATACAAAGAGATAGAAGGCAGTAATTCTATTAAGTGGTTCGTCGATAGTGGAGCGACCAATCACATTACGAATAGCAGTGATTATATGTCGGAAATAGGAACGAAAATGACGAACTCTTTGTGGAAATTTGTGCCAAATACAACTTGGAAATTGGAGGTACACTATTCCCTCATAGGTGAAAGCAAAAGATTACTTGGGTGACTCCAGAACAAATTACCGAAAACCAAATTGATCACATCGCCATAAGAAAAACGTGGATAGGATCCTTGTACGTACGCAATAAAAGAGGTGCGGATATAAGTAGCGACCACCATCTATTAATCGGCACACTGCACATTAAACTGGCAGCAATTCTTTCAAAGCCTCAGATTTCCGAACGAAAATGCGATGTTGGCAAACTCAAAAGCCTTACAATCGCATCAGGCTACGTTAGGTCGCTTAAGTCAGTTCTATCAACTCGAGGCAACAATAACAACACTAGTTGGTCAAAAATACGCACAACCTTCATGGATGCTGCTTCTGAACACTTCGCACACAAGCAACGTAAGCGCGCGATGTGGATGTCCGATATAACGTCGGGATTAATTATGGACCGGAAAACAGTGAAAAGCCAATTAAATCCTGCGAAGTGATGCGGCCAAAAACTGGACCTAGTGCGAAAACACAACGACATGGAAAGGGCTGTGAAACGCAATGCTCGTAAATATAGAAGCACGTAGGCCGAAGGTTTGGCGAAAGAATCGTATCAGAGATCTACATTTCATAACAAAGAAGCTTGTTAACAAAACGATTTTATCCTCGCGGCCTGTAAAAAATTTTAATGGTATTATGGTCACTTCGAAAGAAGATCAATTGGCAGTCTAGAGTGAACACTATTCATGCAAACGGACGTAACTACACAAAAATTCGAAATCGGACAATTCTAGCTCGAGATACGATGGGTCAAGTGAAAAAAGGTCGAAAAAGTGAAAAAATCACAATATCTCAAAAACTGGTCCATTTAACCTTGATTTTCGAATTCAGCGGAAGAAACTACTTAAGGAAAATCACCTCTCATCAAATGTACAGTTTTGGTGTAAACTAGTTTTATCGACCAAGTTAAATCTAGATTTGGCAACACAAATGGCTATAACACTGCTCGTCGTTTTTCTCAAATATTAAGCTTTCAGTCAAAATTACTGGAACTAGTAAGGAACTTCTTTTTAATTTTTCCACTTTTTGGCGTGTACTATCGTGCGGTTTGCAACTAAATATTTCCACCTTCAGGGAACTACTCAATATAACACGGAATATGTATCTGATACAATGTGGATGGTATTATATGCCTAGTAGTGTGTACAAAATATTACTTCATGGTTGCGATACTATGAAATTTTTTGATTTGCCAATAGGTACTTTGAATTAATAACTCAAAGATTCTAATAACATAGTATACTAATTTCACATATTTTCTTGTTCAGGTAACTTATCTGAAGAAGCATTAGAAGCTTCTCACAAAAATATAAGATGAGTTCGGTTCTCTCATACTAGAAAAAATCCTCGTGAAAATACTAATGTTGACTTAATAATATATCCACGGCTCCATTCTAAAACATGCTTAGTCATAAAAGCTAGTTTTGATGTAAAAACCTTCAAAGTTAATTGATGATATCTCGGGAATGTCATGAGTTAGAAACTTGAGACTTTTTGTAATCAAATAATAATTACAATAGAATTTTTTTAGTTTATTTGAACTTTTTAAATTTGTTGTAGATCATAGTTAAAAGTGACTTAGAATACTTAAGATTGTCCTCTTAGTAGACTTAGCATCTATCTGGTGGTCCTTTCTCACCTACAATGGCCATCTAAGTACATATAGCATGTTTTACTTTGGCGAAAAAAAATTTTTTTTTTCATATATATATTTATTTATTGTATTTTCATCGGCGAAAAATTTAAATAAATTTTTTTTGAGTACTTAATTGCAAACTAAATCATGCTAAGTATACTTAAAACATTTAAAAGGGATGTTTTTTAAACTTGACAAATTATGCTAAGTACATTTTAGCTCATAACTTTTGATTGAATAGTCCGATTACTATCAAAATTTTACAGAATCTATGTTAATAAACAATGAATTCACAAATACTATTCCCAGCATAACATGCCGTGTCAACTTAGCATGTTTTGGAATGGGGCCTTCGATATTTACTTCTATCTTCGGATCCACTTTTAGCTTCACAAAGGAACTTAATTTGGGCGACTTTCTCTCTTCATAATAATTAAACAAGTCTTGAGAATAAATAAAATAAAAAAACAGAAAAAATTAAAACATACATTTTGCTATTTTTTTACTTAAAAATTGGCTCTGGCTCTGAAAAAGCAACACAGAAAAATCTTAGTTTAAAAATGCGCTTTTTCGGTTGTTACTTAATTTGGTATTCTTTTCTCTTTTGATATTACTTAAACAAGTCTCTAGTTTATTTTTTTCACCTCCAAAATCGCTCAGTTTATGAAAAAGCACCAACGAAACACTTAAATTTTAAAATGTTCGTATATTCTCCAAAACAGCTCCGATATTCTTCAAACTTGATATTTTTCTTATCGAAGCCAACTGTGTGCCAAATTTCATAACTCTGGTATAACTCCTCTAAGTTTGTCCTTATTTTATATGGGAACGA
Source organism: Tachina lurida (assembly GCA_944452675.1). Classification (NCBI taxonomy): domain Eukaryota; kingdom Metazoa; phylum Arthropoda; class Insecta; order Diptera; family Tachinidae; genus Tachina; species Tachina lurida. The sequence goes on from OX101754.1 coordinate 42,506,026, forward strand.
ATCACTGTGCGTCGGTGTGAAAGCCAAAAAAAAGGTCTTTATAAAAGTTTGCACATTGTGCATATGGCTTGGACGTAGCTGCTTTAGAAATACCAATTATGTATATTGGTTGTATTAATTAATTATTTTTATAGTCACAATTAAAATTTTCTGTTGCAATAACCATTTCATTCTAAACATATCGCTAATGAAAAATTGGTGCTTACAAAAGCTTTATTCGTTAATTACAACAGAATTGTGTTAGTTGTTGTAAAAGATAAAATTCGATCGGGTACAAATTCGGTTATCACAACCGTTTTCTCTATGCATCAGTCCGCTGCATTGGGCCGTATGAATAAAAAGGTAGGTAACGCTAATACTAGAAAATTTAAAGTTTAAACTTGCTTTGAGGTGATTAAAAATTTAAATTAAAGCTAGGACTTTATACTTACAAGCAGAAACTACTTTTGCCAGTTTTGGCTTAAAATATATGTGAATAACAACAAGAGAATGCTTGAAATTACTAGTTTATGCATTAATTTTTGTAAGCATGTGATTGAAATCGATTTTCGTCTAAGAATGCAATTTTTACACGTGTATTGCTAAATTAGGCAATTCCTTAATAATCACATTCCTCATTATTTAATTATTTCATAATTACGAGTACTTTACTAAATAAATTTGAAAAGTATTTTTGCACAAAAATTGGTGAAGTATCTAGTCCATATGCCCGTAATGCTATTAACAGTATTCCTAGAAATGTTTTTGTGACTGACTATACATAAACTATGTATGTCTTCAGACTATACGTTATACCTATTCGGTTATCCGTGGCAAGTCAGTCAACCAGTGCGAGCGAGACGAAAAGATATCGAAGGACAAACAACATACACAAGCCTGACCGCACTTAAGAAATAATTACAAAGACACCAGAGCTGCTCTTCAGCCCAGAGCTGCTTAACGACTGAAAAACTCATTATATTAAGGTTACATTTTTGAAAGTTTATGTACATGAGAACTACCTATTAATTATATATAAAATATTATAGTAATGAATTTGACATATTGGATACAATGAAATTGCATGAACTTTTTAAGATTATATTGTTCTATCGCGTCAAAGTATCCAATATATGGTATATTCGATAGTTTCACATGATCTCAAACATGTCATAAGCTCATAATATTTAGTGCAAAAAAGCGAATATGCTATTGAATACTTTGAAAATGTAGATTTTTAAAAAACGTAATTATTCGATACTTGATCAAAATCATTTGCCGTGTTAGGCGGAGAGATTCAACATTTTGGCATAATGCGTGTCATACCCGATGCAGGACGAAGGCAACGAATCTGGAAAAACGCATTTTGCATATTGGATAGTTTTACGTGGTAGGAACGATATCATAGAAAACACAAGCTTGCCCAAACCGAATTTGATCTTCTACTTTAAAGTGAAAATTAATTGTTTTTAGACCAATTTTCAAACAAATATTAAAAATAGTTCTACAGCAAAAAAATATTTAACTTGGATACTTATTTGAGTTGCCAAATACGTGAGGTTGAAGCTTCCCTTGGAAAAATATTACTTTTATGCTTATGCTAGGAAAATACCAACATTTTATTATATTTTTTTTTAATTTTCCCACTGTTTTCAAAAACTAAAAAAGAAGTTCAACTTTGACAACGCGCAACTCGAAAAGTAAATAACATAGGAAAATAAAAAAGATAGTTAGTGATGCACAATTTTGTTTACCATAACCTGTGATTGATTACTTTTTAAAAGTATTAATTTTCAATTTTCAATTAAGAGCCATTGGCCCTTATTATGAGTTGCATTCGATTTTCGATCTTCGCTGGCTATCGAACATCGAAAATCGAATGTTTAATTTATATTATAAGTATCGAAAGTTTCGTTAAGCAACGAATTTTTTATCGAACAGAATTTAGCTTACGATAAAATATTTTAGTTTAAAAAATCATTATAAGCAATTGTTTTTTATTATTAGGTAAATTTTTTGCAAATTTTAAAAATCACTTTCACAATAAGAAAATTTTTTGTCGAATGCTCATCGTAATACCAAATGAAAATTCGTTCGATAAGTACTTTCGACTACAGTCGAAGATCGAAAGTTGCTCATAATAGGGGCCATTATTGGCAATTTTAACCCAACGTGCGTTGGGCTGTAAATATTTGCGAATGAAAGGAAAAACTTTCCATAATAATAATAAATCGCGTAGATTATATTCAGTGCACGCTGGAAATAGTGAATTGGAGACAAACTTTGAAATTTTTCACTTAAAAAAATCAAGCCACATGTGGCCAAATAAAGTAAAAACCACATAACATCTGCTATTGATGCTGTTTTTGTTGTGAGGTTGCACGCTGTTCGTATTGTTAAGTACGAGTTAGACTTGGGTCGAACTCGTTCACTAGTTAATTTTTGGCACAAACCAATGATCAAACCCATTTAAATTACATGGGTTTGATCATTGGTTTGTGGCAAAAATGAACTAGTGAACGAGTTCGACCCAAGTCTAGTACGAGTATACGGGGTCAACAATTGAATGTGGGTTGATTTTGTTTCTACAACTTAATGTTAGCAATCACAAACAACAAATGTGATGGCCAGCAACTTAATACAAGCAAAACAACCACATCAAACAACATATTCAGGCAAGACAGCATGCATGCAACATACTCGTAACAAACAGCTCTCATAATCACAAAAGTAAAAAAAGCAGGAGTCGTCCGTAAGTGAAGCAAATATGATCTGTCTGTTTTTTTTTGCGTTTTAACTACTATTTCAGTTTGTATTGCAATGGCAATTGCATTTTCGAATTGGTTCGATGTAACAAATTTAAACGGACAGATGTACAGATATTGAAGTAAATACTTGTAGTTATGTACACATTTATCAGTCTCTATATAAATTTTTATTTTCAATTTCTTTAATTGAAAAAATGCAGTGGCGGATTTACGTTTAGCCCCGTGAGGCCTGGGCATAGGGCGACATTGTTTTAGGGGCGGCAAAACAACATTTTAAATAGTTGGAAGTCGATAATTTTTGTGGATTACTTTTGCTTTTTATCAATGAAAAATTTACAAATATATTTCTATAAAAAAAAGTTTTAGGGAAAACCTTTTTCATATGGGATTAAAGTCCCTACCCGAAATCGATTACCTATGGCTTGAGCTCAACACTACAGTAAGTACGCGCACTTTAGCCTTAAAAATCCTAAAGGAATGTTTGCTACACGTAAGTAATCCGTAGCGATTAATTTTATATAAAATAATTTAAATAAAAGTTAATATATATTACTGTCTGTTATGTTACAGCCAGTCGTATTTCGTCCTGGTCACTTGGCACGATGCCTGACTTTTTTAAATTTCAATAATGGTGGATGATGGCGTTTGATGCCCACTATTTATGGTGGTCCCCCTCTATTTCAGTGGTAGGAAAATTCGCCACCTCTTGGCTATTTCACTGGCTGGTAGACTTTGCGGCTTTCTTCTATCAGGTTCTTTTGCTTTTCTTATGTTTTTTTTGTTTGGTTAAATTATAAAAGTGTAAACTTTAATGCCCTTATGCAAAAACGATTGTTAAAGTTAAAGCATGCTTTAAAACCGGTTTTGCCATACCAAATTCGTTTGTTAAACCAACTTTAAATTTAGCAATCGTTTCTGCATAAGGGGGTAAATGTTTAGTTGAATGTCTTTTGTTTTGTTTTCTTTTGTTTCTTTTTATGAAATAACAAAACACTTGTATCATTTAATGTATGAAAATATATTATTTAGTTTTTACTTTTTTAAACAAAATTTTACAAAATAAAGCGATACAAAAAAAAAACTTTCTAAAAAAACTGGACTGATTCTTCCGTTCGCTTCGGTGAGTATCACAAGAATAAAATTATTATTTTTCGCTGATCTAGCACCGCCAGCAAAACCGCATTCCTGGAAGAGGAGCCGTTTGTTTTCTCAAACGGTGCTCGCTCTTCCTTCCCTTCAAACAATTCGGTAAACTTTATTTACTTTTAATATATTTTTTTTGTTGTTCTTTATTTTGCCTATTGCAAATACTCACAGCTGGCGCGAAAATATTACCAGCTATCAGCTGTGCGTACTGCCTTATCGGCCTGACTGGTGTGTTTACACGGGCGCACTTTAAAAAAATCTATAGGTGCACATTCAAGTACTACCCTGTTCATCTTGGGAAAAACATGTGAAATATATCTTCAACATCTTAAGTTTTCATGCGAAATAATATGAGTGGCACTTGTTTCGCGTGCAATTTACAACAAACAAGGATTAGTTAATATTTTAGCATATCAAATTTTTTGTACGAAGTAATGAATGGTGCCTAACATTTTTCAAACACTGCCTTTTCTTTTTCAAAGACTGCAAAATATTTCCAAACTCCTCTGGATTTTGGTTTTATTTTTATACTATCAGAAATTATTTATAGAAAAGTTTTCCGATAAAATTTAAAAGTTTTGATTAGAATGCTTTACTTGTAAGTACATGTAGCGTTTTCATGCTGCCTTAAAATAATTTAGGTGGTTTTGACGTATTAATCGTGAACTATTTTTGTAAAAGTACAAATTTTTTTTTACTTTAATATTCGCTTGAAATATCTGAATACATTTTAGCGAATGCAAATAGCAAAAGTAAGCGAATAAGTTGCGAATGCGATCTTTCGTTACTTCCCTAATGTATATCTACAATGATTTTAATACAACTACCCGTAATTATTTAGCAAACCACAGTTTAATAATTATTGTATAATAATAATTTGAGACTATTTTTCCATCTACTGATACATACCAATATTAATGTTCAGACAATTGTTTGGTCACATAATTTTGGACATATACCATTTTTAACCCGAAACCAGGGCTGTCAGTCAGATAAGGCGATCTTTCAACTTTTTAGGCGTTTAAATTTTTGGTTTGCCGACATGGCGATTTTTCTGGCGATAAATAAATTTGTTGGCGATTTTTGTGGCTCTTTTTTTTAACAACATTGAAACTCAAAATTTTTGTAATTTAAAAAAATTATTCCCACCAAAACTCGTTTGCAAGAAATAAAATCGGCTGGATTTTGATGATTTTTCTTATATTAATTATATTAATTAATTCAATTTGAATGAGAAAAACTTTTAAAAAATAATTTTTGGCGACTTTATTTCTACTTTTGCCGATTTTCTGCTAAATTTCTATATGATTATTTAGTATAATAAGTATATTAAAAAAAGTTTTATATAAAATCAATCTTATTATCAAATATTTAATAAGAAAAACTACATAAAATTGATTTTGGCGACTTTTGGCGATTTTTAAAATCAACTTGGCGAAATAGGCCAGAAAAAATCTGACAACCCTGCCCGGAACTATAAAAAGAGGTGTTATAAGGTTGTTGTGTGTCTGTGTATCTGAAAGTCTGTACGACCGATTTTGATTTAGTTTTCTATTTTTCTTTTTTGGATATATAGGGCGTTTTTAAAATTTAAAATTTTTGTTATGCACTTTCTAATAATTTTTTTTTCGTTTCCATCTATAAATTTTATTTATATAACTGTCATATTTCCTAGCTTTTGCTTCCATTTTTCAGTACTAGCTATGCAGCACTAGCAAATACTTATTCACACTTTTTGTAGTTTAAGCTTTTTCAGGATAGCTAGTACTGAAAAGTTAAAGCTGGTGCTAGTGGTTGGTACTTTGTAGTATAAACTACATTTTTATTTACTCGCCCCTTTGTCAGAGAACCATTTACAGTCGACTCTCTATAATTTGACCTGACAAAACAAGAGCTGTTTAACCCATATGAATTAAAAACACAAACGTTTGAAAACGGGGTAAAAACTTACCTATATCCAGTGTGCAGCACAAAGAGTTTGCTTTAAGGAAGAGCGAAACTATAACCAATGTAATTTATTTTTAGGGTGGATAGTAAAATTTTTTTCCGACTATCGATGTTTTAATTTTGCAATCGATTAATACATCAAAAGATCGATATTTTTTAGTCACTATCGATAATAAATGGTACACCACTAAAGGCAAATATATGTAAATATGTTGCTCTTCATAAACAAAAATATGTTAGTGGATGTTGGAAAACTTCTTTCACTGATCTCACTTATTTTTATACAATTATTTTAATATTGTTATTTATTGAACTGACAAATAAAATTCTATTTTATTTTGTTTTGATTTTTAGTGTAAATAAATATGTTGAAAGTATTAAGAGTCGACTGTACACGTTAATAGTAGTTCCGTCTTTCTGCCAGTCGTAAGGTGCAGACGTGTTTTATAAGCAAATTATTGTACAGCGTTTTTGAAAGGTAAATAAGTGAAATATATGTATGCATTCGTGAGAGTTATATCGTCTTGGGATTACAGTGGTGTAAAAATCTTTGAATTCGGTTGGTGGATGCAGAAAATATTCACGGATTAAAAAAGTTTTTAAGGACTATAGTGATCTTGCACGTGAAAGTGTACTTATTGGCTCTGTGGTGTGTTTCGTGAGGCCGTTGGTTAGCGGTGGATGAAACTCCGGCGGTCGAGTCATCTGGTGGCGGAGTATAAATATAGGTGTTGTCGCCTTGGGATTTTGGAAAGTTTAGCGTTGTCACTTTTGAACTTGAAAGCAAGGTAGGTGGACACTCCATTGGTAGTTTTGAATATTTGTGCGGCCATGGTTCCACCGAAGCAATTGTCCTTGAGAAAAAAGGAGCCAAAAGGTGACAAAGATGTGGATGCGTCAGAGTCAATGTTGCTATCTGAATCAATGTTGCCACCTGCGTCTAGAAAGCTGATACGTCATAGTGACACAGACAGCGAGAAAAAGTATGTAAATGATATGGTGAAACCTAATTCACCCAAGACTCGCAGGAAACGTGGTGCTGCTGATAGTGTTGTCACTGCTGATAAAGCCGTTGGTGGCGCTACTGCTGCAGTTGAGGTTGCTGCTGGTGGTTTAATGGTTTACAAATGGGTGGAGAAGGGAAATGCTACTGTTACCGACACGACTGATAGGGTCCATGCTGCCTCTCTTAAAAACGCCGAACAAAAATGAAGGTGGTGGTAAGTTCTAGTGGTGGTGCCGGTGCTGGTGTTAGTGCTGCTGGTGAAGCTGTTGCCGAGGTGAAGCGGATCACTTGCGTACTGACGAAGGTGGTTTAGGCGGACGGTGTTGACAGGGCTGTGTCCAGGGTGGTCTCGAAGATCTCAGCCGACTACGATGAGAGCTTGAGGGGACGTTTGTAGGCCGGACCACCTGCTATTTTTGGTGGTCGTAATGCTCCTGCAGCGACGGTTTTACTCCGCTCGCACGGAGTAAAACTGTGTATGGATTTGGAGGTATGGGTGAAGTAGCAACTGAGCCTTAGGTTAGTGATACAGTGCGTTCACAAGCAGATTAAGCTAGATGAATTCATGGAAGAGCTTTACGCTATGAACCTCGAGGAGATGATGTCGCGCGAGGTCTAAAAGAAAGTAGTGAGGCTGAATAGTGGACCGCGGGCCAGTGGGGAAGGTGACTTTAATGTTGTGCTGGATTGCACACAGGATGTTACTGACCACCTCTGTGCGACTGACGTTTAGCTGAAGTGAGTCCGAATTATTGTGTGGACACAGGATGCAGTGGTTTCTTGTTATAGGTGATTGGCTTCGACCATCGAGGAGTCTCGCATGACTGAATGTGTGCGAAGATGTGGAATGACTGGCCACATAATATCTAGGTGTCCAAACGATTTGTGGTGCTGCAATTGCGCATTCAAGGGTCTACCTGTTGAGCATCTGATGATGTCTGCTGCATGCCCAGTGAACTTGGCAATGATGGCTACGACGAACGCAAGACATTAATAATGGATATAAACACTATACTGCAACAAAATCTGCAGAGTTCTTTCCCGGCGATGTGCGAGTTTGGGCAGTCGATGCGACGGTGGCGTGCTTCTTTTGCGTTTTTGCAAGAGCCATGCGTTACGAATGATCATGTCAGGGGATTGTCGAGGCCGTGCTTGGTGGGGTGTATGCTTTACTGTGGATGGCCGGTTTGGGCGTTTGCTCTTGGCCAGCATCTACTGCATATTTGGTGGTCCATTGAAGCCGTCGTTAAGGTATAAGGATACGGTGCTACTCCTTGCGAGTAACATTGCTGTTATCCTTGGCTTGATGCGCAGGAGCATGCCTGGATGCAAGGAATTATTGCTTAGCAAATGGCTGGTCGCAAATAGTGTTTCAGTGATAAATAAGGCTAGCGATTTATATACTTTTGATGGTCAAATTGGCACCAGTGATATTGATGCCTTTGAGTTTAGGTGGAAGGTGTATGATAACGCGGCAGTGACTGACCACAATCTCATTGAGATAGTGATCACTTAACATCGTCGCACAGGGGTAGTTATTCCACCTAGAAGGTGGCAACTTCACAGTGTGGAATAGGCCAGCTATCAGGATTGTTAGAGGGCAGAAGTGATGACACATTCGTTGGACAGTTTCCGAGCGCTTGCGGTAGACAATCAGGTTGAGCAGATAGAACGCTGGATGTGTGCCATTAAAGACATATTGCTTGGCCGATGTTGCAAGACTAATCCAACTAAAGTCAAGTGGTGGACACATGAGTTGGATACGATGCGAAGGAATGTCAGAAGCCTTAGGAGGTGATTCCAGAGGGCGAAGCGCTCTAATGCAGATGATTTGACTTAGTGTAAATCTGACACTGATAGTTGACGTAAAAGAGATGGAGTAAAGAAGCTTTGTGCGGGAGGAAAAGAAAACCCTTGGGGTAAGGTATATTTATTTTGCAGGGCTAGGTTTAGTCAACTGGACATTGAATGCCTTGTAATTGACAGCGTTATGCTGTCTTCTTGAGGGATTGCACCAGCGCTTTGCTGAATGGCTTTTTTCCGGATGCGAAGGTCTGTAGCCTTCCTCTAATTAAGGAGTTGGTCCACCAAATTTTAACAGGTTTGAAGCAGATAACAATGTTTGTCAGGTCCGTAGTAGGAAATCTTCAGGTATGACTGGGAAGATGTGTAAAAGCATCTGGAAGGCCATTCCTGAGTACCTGTAGTCAGCTTTTGGAAAGTGCCTGAGTGAGGGCTATTTCCCTAAGGCTCGGAAAACTGCTCGTATTGTCGTCCTCTTAAAGTTGCCTGATAGAGTTAGGAGCAATCCACCCTCTTATCGGTAGCAAGACTGAAAGAGGCAGACCCAGTTCCAGTTTGGTTTTAGGGAGGGGAGATCTGTTGAAGATGCTTGGATGCACGTAAGGCGTTTGTTGCCTGTACAACATATGGTGCGACGTCGTTATGTCTGATGCTGTAGCACCCCTGGAGTTGGAGTTGGTACGTAGTGCCAACATTTTCAAGTTTAAGAAAATACTACCACTTTCCTCATATGATTGGATTACTAGTGGATAGCGATGTTGGGTAGCTAAAAGTGCTCCTGTCAGATCACCTCCTTACTAGGTGGAAGGAGAGATGGCTTTTCAACGGGAATGGTAGGGTAACTTTCAATGTTATACTTGACCAGGGACTCATACTTAGTTTCCCTGACTTTAGCTTCGGCCTTATTCTGCATTTTTGCATCAAAATGGCCTGTCCAAGACTCCGGACTGTATGTGTGGTGAGGGAATTGAGGACGAAAGGCATGTACTGACTGAATGCTCCATATACAGTGACATTAGAGATTTTCATTCCATGGGAATGACGTACCATGCTGGGTCGGGTTACGACGAAAGTAGGGTTCTGGGAGACAGTCGGACGTTTGGGAGGCTTAAGGAGTTTGCTATTGAAGCATTTAGGAGAAGACTGGGACGAAGTTAGTGGAGGTAATTATTTGCAAGAGTATCCGTACGGTTGCTGTTTGTGGATATCGCCCTAGATGTCCACTCTACGTTTCTGCTAAGCACTGATGTTGATTGCTGTGGTTGTGTTGTGACGGTGGTTCGCCATTATTGGTGTCTGGTGTTTGTCCTGCCTTTGTTGCCATTCTGCGGGTTCTCCTCTTGAGTCTCTTAGGATTCTTGGAGGGCCTCTGTGGCTGCGCACATGGGTAGATGACAGCTGATGCCTTTTATTGACGACAATGCCTATCCCCGAGTTACGCTATACATATATATATATATATATATATATATATAAATATATATAAATAAATATATATCAACGGATATTGTGATAACTATACCTGTACTTGAGTATGTTTTTACTGCTGTTTGGAATTGTTCATGATTGTGTTTGATGACGATTAAACTTATCCCCGGACTATTGTGTGTGCCTTTGATAACGACTCTACCTGTGTCCACATTACGCTATCCATATATGTTGGTAATTGATAATGACAATGCTGATGCTGTATATGCCTGTTTATGGACTATGATTTTGGATTGAATGTTTGCTGCCTGGTGCTATGTTTGTTCTGCTGTGTTGCTGTTTCGTGGCAATTATGGTAATTGCCTGGTGTTGTTTTGTGCTTGGGGTGTGGTAATTTTCTCCCCACGTGTTGTGCGTTTTGTCCAATGCTTGTGCTTTTGAGCACGATTAACATCCGTGAGGGTGATCGCTGACTGTTTTGTTTTTGTTGTTTAAGTTGTTTTACGGGTCACCAGTACCGTACGGGTCTATGAAGGAGTGTTAGATAGGCTCCGCTCCAAACCAAGGGGGTTGATTATGTCCAAATATATATCTGTCATTGGTACCCATGCATAGCATCCAGTTATGTGTGGGGGCGTTGGTATACGTATTTATTCTATCCAGTGTTAAGAGGACCGACAAGTAAGGACATACTGACAGGTACTGACGTTAATCTTGAACCCATCTGTAAATATCAGTATGTCCTTGCTTATGATGTCAGATGTCGGCTGTTCCAGCTGAGTGGTGAGTAGTTTTTCCACAAGAACAATATAGTCAATAAAACAGCATTGTCTGGCGTACAATTCTTCAGTAGCATTGGTACTAAAGTCAATACAGAATCAGTACTGCTTAATTCTTAAAATTTTCTACAGGGATGCGTCTAGTATCCATATAATGTAGATTTATGCACATACATACAAATCAGTGCAATTGTTTTTGGTTTCCATTAGTAGTTTTGTGAATAAAAACAAACACACAGCATGTTTAATACACATTCATAAATTTCTACTTTTGATGAAAATCAAACAATGAACCACTTCGTGCATTCGAACGAGGAAAGAACAAAACATATCAGTACTTTCTGGTTTTAAGTTGAAGTCGCACTACAGTTTTTGTTTCTAAAAATCCTAAAACTTAATTGTAAATGTTTAAAATTGAAATTTAAATCTTTTTGGAAGATAAAATAATATACAACAACCATAAACAAAGCGAAACACTGTGGGCTGCACACGACTTTTGCATGTGTTGCAAGTTGCAACGCTTTGATTATACACCCTACAATACTTAATTGTGCAACAGAGCAGAATATGCATTAATTAGGAGTGCTGCTTTTGAAGAATATAGAAATGAATCAAAGCGAACGTAGTTTTCAATTAAAATGCATTTAAATAAAGATTTATAAATCTTTCAATAATTTATATTATACATACTATTAAAGAGATGACTGCATCTGTTGTTGTGAAGAACAACAACGTAAGTTAATTTGTTCGATTTTTAGTTCTTGATTAAACATTATTAGAATTCGTTCAGTAGGCAATTTGAGGCACAGACCTCTTATCGAACTAGGGTACGTTCATAAATTCAACAAATTTATGAGTTTGCATATACGTCTGCCAAGGTTCACTTCGTATGCGTGATCAGCTGTTGCACATGCTTTGCAACTGCTTAACATCTGTATACAATTGACATTTTTGAACGAACTGTACACAATCTTTAAGTTAGCATCAGCTCAATAGGTATATCGGAAGTGCTTCATAATATTGATGAGTAAGTCATTCAGTGAGTCAGTCAGTCAATGAGTATGTCTTAAAATATGCACTTTTTGCACATCCATATCTCGGGACGCTTTTGTTGTAAAACTTTCAAACTGAGGTGCGATGAATTAATTCTAATTAATTAATTAAAATTTTAGAATTTTACAATGGTGGGTAACAAAGTTATCACGGGGGTAAAAACACTACTAATTGCTTCCTGTATATTTACACACTGCGTGCATTCGCCGAAATTTGGCCTTGCTTTACGCTACAACGACACGTTCAATAAATCGTTTTCATCAAAAATACTATGTGTCAAAATTCTTTGAAATTGATAGCTGTGACAGAAATTGATAGTCAATTTCATTTTTTAAATGTCACCGACGAAGAAACAATAAAAATTACTCACTCATCAATATTATGAAGCACTTCCAATATACCTAGAGAGCTGAAATTTAGTACACAAGTAGACCTAGGTGAGTAACCACCTAGAAAATTTGAAAACCCGAAAATTTTAACTAAGGATGTGGGGCTACGCCCATAAAGCTCAGAAAAAAACAAATTTAAGGCGTTTAACTCAAGCGATTCTATTGAAATTCGGCATACATGATGCAATCATACAAGGTTATAGATTTTCGTTGAAAAAAGTGGCGTTAACACGCTCATAAGGTTTAAGCCTCCTATTTCATGTACTTCGCTTCAGCACATTTAAATATATTATTTATATATTTATCATTATTCGTTTCCAGCGAAACTTGACACGAATGAAAAGCACCGGCCAAAAAATGTTTTCTTTCAAAAGAGTGGATGGGAATACGCCCATAAAAATAAAAAAAAACATTAAATTTTTGCTAGAGAGAGCAGAAATTTGATACGCAAATAGATTAAGGTGAAAAACCAAGAAGAAAAATCTAAAAACCCAAACATTTTAACCAGGAATAACGGGGCCACGCTAATATTGCACTGAATTGAAAACTAAATATTAGTGTTGTTAATTATTCGTCTTTTATATTTGTTCGAATAAAATTTCATGATTTTTTTTCTTGTTCGAACAGACAAATAATTTTAAACTTTTGTTCGAACGAACAAATAATAATACCTAATATTTGTATTCGAATAATTTTAAAAAAGGTTATAAAAAATTACCTGCATGTGTATTAGTTTAATTTTTTTATTAACAAATAAAAAATAATTTAGTACAGAAGAAAAACAAATAATTTTAATAACAAAATAACAAAAATTAAAGATTTTAAAAACCCCGATATCGCTAGAAAATATGTGCGGCTGAACCGATTTTCTTTAAACATAGTTAAGAACCTTCTCGATCAAGTCATCTCTCAGACAGAAAAAAACTAAATCAAAATCGGTCAAGCCGTTTGGGCTGTACGTGGACACAGACAGACACACAGACACACACTACAAACTTATAACGCCCCTTTTTTTGGTCGGGGGTTAAAAATATTTATAAATAGAAACATTAGAAACAAATATTAAAACTTTTAAAAACCTCCGACGCAGTTGACGCTGTAGCATAAGTTAAGAACTTTATGTTCCACTAATATTATTGAAGTAACAGAATCGCAAAAAAGAAAAATATTAAATTAATATAGGAAATGTATGATTACTTCCAATAGACTTGCCCGATTTTCTTCATAGATTAAAAGATAAACGATCACGTCAACTTTCAAACGAAAAAATCAAAATTAAAATCGGTCAATCCGCTTGGGAGCTACGTCGCACAGTGGCGTGAAATAAAAAAAAAGTGGTAAAAAGTTCGCAACTTTTGATTTCGATGAAAATAACTGTTTTGGAAAGAAGAAGTGTTCAACTTTTGAGAAAAGATATTTGGAGGCACCCTGTTATAAGACAGGGAAACTGCGGGTGTCGAAATTCTTTCGGAGCTTGTAAATTTTGTAAATATGGACAGATCTAAATAATTTTTTCAACGGGAAATAAAAATAGATCTCTTACAATTTCCAAGTTATTTGTCTTGAATTTTTTTTTTAAATTTTTGGCCCTGTTTTTTTTAATTGTTAATACATAATTTCTTCATTATTTAACAAAAATCAGTTGGTTTTGTTGTTTTTGAAAGAAAACTTCATTACAATTCATATGAAAAAAAAAATTTGATATCTCAAAAATTGTAGCAATGAATAATTTTGCAATTTGGATTTTTGAAAATTATGCGAAAATTTTGTATATTTTGTGAAAAAAGTATTCTTAATTTTTCTGGAGTATTTTAAAAAATTATTAAGTACTTGATAAAAGCTTTGATTGTTTCTGAGAGAGGAGGCATTGAGAAAGACTGTGGATTAAATTTTAGAGATTTGATGGTGCACGCTACATCCAGCATTGCTCGAAAATTAGCATTTTTCTTGCAAAAAATCTAATTTTTGGATGTGGGAAAAAAATTGCACGCTCGTTTTTGTAAATTTTTTGGTTTTTTATTATAAATGCATTAAAAATATCACGAGTTGTTATTAATTCGCTTTAAGAAAACTATTGTAATTTAGCCTGTAAGAAAATTATTTTCACAGGCTTTTATGTAAATAAACGCATAAATAAACTTGTTGTAAGAAACTCTTGACATCCTACGCATAAATGTAGGCAGGAGAGGAAATTTTCTAAACATAGTAACATTTTTCTAACACAATTTTTCCCAATAAAAAAAAAAGTTTTATAAAATTATATATTTGGAAACAATTTAATTTAATTCAATAGTATGCATTTAGCTTTGCAAACCAAAAAAAAATTATTCTTATACCTTCAATACTTTTCAAAATATTCAAAATCCAATTTTGATTAAAAAATTTAATTTTCTACATTTTTTATTTTTGCCTAAGTTATTGATTTCATTTTCTTTACTTCAAATGCTCTTTAACTTTTTCTGTGTTATCACAAAAGAAGACATTGTGATTATTCAGCGGTTTATAATTTGTATACCTTTGCCCAAAAATATAAACACAAATATAACACCTCAGATGAAAATTTACGTGTTTTTTCTGCTATTCAAAGAAACCCACATTTTTTATGACTTCAAGAGGTGTATTATTTATTTTTATGTAACTAATTCCTTTTATTTGGGTCAAACATATAAAAATTAATATACACAGACAGTATATATAACCTCAAGGGCAAAGCCACCTGCGCACACACCCCTATTATGGGTATGTTTTTACCTAACCCAGTAAAAAAAGACACTCCAAAAAAGTCATGAAAATGTAGAGTTTGCGATCTGGAAGTAGTGCAAATTTCGATCCGATCTAATGATTTTTACATAGGGTTGTCATTGCAAGAAGTTCTCTTTTTCGAAGCCTGGACACCGAATTGGAAGCGATTTTAAGAAAAATTTCCTTTTCTGTGTTCTATGATAATATTTTCTTCTAGAAAAACTAGTAAATAGTTACCTATTTTATCAGTTCGTTTCTTTTTATAAGAATTTAAGCCCGAAACAATCTTCTCATGTAAATTTAAGGAAATAACTTTTGAATTTTAGACTAAAATTAGTTCATAAATTTCGTTAAAAAATCGATTTTTTTTTTAAATTCTGGTGAGTATTTTCTAAAGCTATGGAGGAATTACAAGGTTATATATGGCTAAAATAATCTTCCACTTGGTTTTCTACTAACTATCGGCAAATTAAAAATATTGATTTTTTGGAAGCAATGAAAATGTAGTTCCTTTAGAATGACTTCCATTTTTTTTTACTGGGAATATTTGTATCGCTTTTGTATCCGTTGCTTGTAAAATACATACCTATATATTTAAGGTGCGATGGGTTCAATGATATTATTTTAGTTATAGCTATCATGGAGATAAATATTAAAAATAAATCGCTCTACAAATCAATCCAACGCCAAAGTATAGTAAACGTTTTAATCTGGGCCTATTTTAGAAATACGATATAAGGAAGGTTCTTAAAGAAAAAGTGGCCTTTTCACTCGGCTGTCTACATTCTGAAAATCCAAATGATCCACCACATCACCATTTGTATATTAGTGTTAGTTCAGAATTATTACTTGTACCTAAGTCTCCTACGTCAAAAGTTGCCATGAGTGTTGATGCTGTATTGTGAAGAAGATCTGACAAACCAATGACATCGCTTCGATTATCCACTATTATCGGAGATGGTAAAATTTCCGCTTTTCTTTTTAACAACAACGTACTTGATGGCAAAGGCCTACTTTTTTTATTTAAGCACCTTCCTTATATCGTATTTATTTCTAAAAAAAAGGCCCAGATTAAGAATGAGTGCTAGTGCGTCTTCCACCGCAAAATTTTTACTATACTTTGATGTTGGAACGCTTTCCACCATCCGTGTTAATCTTTTCGGAGATGCAATTGAGTGATTTTTTATTTATTTTTCGGAATACGTATTTATAAAGGCTTCTTGTTTAATACTTTTGCTTCTGCATCGAACGTTATCGTAATCCTTACTTGAGCGCTCTGATGTTACATTAGAATTTTGTAGTCAACGTGCTAACTAGTACAGCCAACGTCACACTCACACTTTTCTAAAATTTCCACCTTCGGTGGAGCCAAAAGTGGGTCACTAACTACGAAATGACCGGAAGTAAGAACGTCAAAACACTCAAGGGACATAAAGTTATTGAGTTAAGACAACACTCCACAGGGTTGAAAACTCCTCAAAGGCATAGTTAAAATTGCCAGCAATTCTCCGAAAATGATGTTTGAAACTGTTGACACCTGCTCACAAAGTATACAGAGATGTCACGAGACGGAAGATAATGGTATTTTTCTGTTTGTCTCGTTCTCCCTCAAAGTTTGTCGGCGTTTTTGTTTTAATTCTTCTTTCTAGTGCAATAAAATTACAATGCTTTTTATTAGCTGTGTTAATTGGTAAGCAGTAATACACTACAATATCAAATACACTTACCCAATTCACAACCTACTGTAGATTGTATTAGCTACAACTATGATAGTTGTGATTGGCCTTTTGTAAATGGGCGCATTCATAAGACGTAGCTGTTGAGCTCAACAGTTGTGAAATTGTTGGCAACTGTTGGCCCCAACAGTTACGTCTTAAAAACGGCTTGATGGATACGATTTAATTTTATATCCTTATATCGTTATTTTATGGCATTCGTAATGTAAAATTTAACAATTATTTGCTCCTGCCACCTAACAAAGCATATAAAAGGCATAACTCTATTCGATCACCTGTTCAGGCTGAGCAAAACATGTTGAATATAAGTAGCGAACAAATTTTATGATGGAAAATTACTCAACTGTTGAGTGGAGCGGAACTACTCAACTAAGACAAACACTCAACGATTGTGCAACAGCTACGTCTTATTAATTCACCCAATGTTGTTAAACTTTTAAAAATTTCGAACATTTAAAAAGCAGAAGAGAAAGAATTAAAATAACGAAAATAGTATGAAACTAATAAAAGCAAAACAAAAAATATTCGGCATTATGCGAAAAATATACTGCAGAAATGTTAATGGTGGATTCGGGTGATTAAAAAATAAGGAAAATTACAATTTCATAAAAAATCAAAAAATTTCAGGCGATTCTGAAGAAGACATCACTCTTATTCCAGCTTGCTTTCGACTTTGCAACTTTTCGCGAATTTTTGCACACTTCGCGATAAAGGCGACTTTCTGCACGTTTTCAGCCTCCTAACAGTTTTGCCGATTTTTAAAAATTTTTAGACTGTTAGTAACTGTTTGCTAATTTTCGTCATTTTCGCGATTTTTATTGATCCTTTTGCATTTCTTACATTTTTAATCAATATTATGGCTTGTTGAAAATTTTGCAACTTCTCGTAATTTTTTGCAAAGATCGCGATAAAACAGACTTTTACATGCCTTCAGATTCTTGGCAGTTTTGCCGATTAAAAAAATATCATACCGCTTTTAATAAGTTTTTGCAAATTTACGTAATTTTTGCGATTCTGGCCGAATTTGTTCCATTCCTTACTGTTTTAGCGATTTTTAATCTACATATATTATGGCTTGTTTAAAATTTTGCCAATTTTCGCGATTTCTTTGCAAAGCTCGCAATACAAGCGGCTTTTTGCATAGTTTTTAGCGTCCTAACAGTTTTGAAGGTATTAAAACATTATTAGACTTTGTTATCATCAGGGAAACCAGAAATATGCTCTAAAAAAAGTGTTTTATGCGCATTCAATTGCCGTACAGACTTGCCTGTACATGACAATTCTATTGGTTTTTACAAACCTCACTTCTTTGTTCATCAAATTCAAGACTTGCGCAAGTAAAATTGCCTCGTGAAAATTGGGACTAAATAACCAAATATTGAACTAGAAATTCAAATAAAAATCGTTTCTGCTCATCTAAATAAACTTTCATACATTGACAATGTTCCTTCAACGTCGACTCAGGGCAGAGTCCGTCACAAAAAGCAAAACTGAAGGCAAATTACGGCACTCGTTATCGAATGAAATTACGAAATATTTCAATAGAGCTTATATGGAAATATTTTGCAATTTCGAATCGCATCGAATGCCGTAATTTGCACCCTGAATTAGTATTGAAACTAACGTCCGTAAAACTGCATAATATATAAGAGAAATGTATACAATACATGGAACATTGGAATAGAGATTTAAAAAGCGAAAAATAAAAATAAAAATGTTGACCAACGCCTTAGCTTCTAAGCATATTAACAAAGAGAGCAGGAAAATTTTTTTAAAACTTAAATTTTTGTTCTAAAAATGAAATTTTATTAAGTTTCTGGAAAAAAATTTAATATATAATTTTTTTTCGGAATGGGGTGTACTTTTAAAATGACCCAGTTGCGCCAAATGGGTTAAAATAAAAAATTATGCTCTAAAAATTCGAAAATATGCTAAAAATATGCGTGTAAGACTGATATATGCAAAAACATGCTTTAAAGGGTAAAATATGCACTAACAACTCGATGCCAAAATGAATAAAAAGTTCTGAAAAGGATAAATATATTGTCCCCGCATTAATACGTCACACAAGAAAAAACATGCAATTTCATATTTGGGGTTTCCCTGGTTATCATTCTGCTGTTAGTAGCTTTTTGCTAATTTTCGTCATTTTCGCGATTTTTATTGATCCTTTTGCATTTCTTACATTTTTAATCAATATTATGGCTTGTTGAAAATTTTGCAACTTCTCGTAATTTTTTGCAAAGATCGCGATAAAACAGACTTTTACATGCCTTTAGATTCTTGGCAGTTTTGCCGATTAAAAAAATATCATACCGCTTTTAATAAGTTTTTGCAAATTTACGTAATTTTTGCGATTCTGGCCGAATTTGTTCCATTCCTTACTGTTTTAGCGATTTTTAATCTACATATATTATGGCTTGTTTAAAATTTTGCCAATTTTCGCGATTTCTTTGCAAAGCTCGCAATACAAGCGGCTTTTTGCATAGTTTTTAGCGTCCTAACAGTTTTGAAGGTATTAAAACATTATTAGACTTTGTTATCATCAGGGAAACCAGAAATATGCTCTAAAAAAAGTGTTTTATGCGCATTCAATTGCCGTACAGACTTGCCTGTACATGACAATTCTATTGGTTTTTACAAACCTCACTTCTTTGTTCATCAAATTCAAGACTTGCGCAAGTAAAATTGCCTCGTGAAAATTGGGACTAAATAACCAAATATTGAACTAGAAATTCAAATAAAAATCGTTTCTGCTCATCTAAATAAACTTTCATACATTGACAATGTTCCTTCAACGTCGACTCAGGGCAGAGTCCGTCACAAAAAGCAAAACTGAAGGCAAATTACGGCACTCGTTATCGAATGAAATTACGAAATATTTCAATAGAGCTTATATGGAAATATTTTGCAATTTCGAATCGCATCGAATGCCGTAATTTGCACCCTGAATTAGTATTGAAACTAACGTCCGTAAAACTGCATAATATATAAGAGAAATGTATACAATACATGGAACATTGGAATAGAGATTTAAAAAGCGAAAAATAAAAATAAAAATGTTGACCAACGCCTTAGCTTCTAAGCATATTAACAAAGAGAGCAGGAAAATTTTTTTAAAACTTAAATTTTTGTTCTAAAAATGAAATTTTATTAAGTTTCTGGAAAAAAATTTAATATATAATTTTTTTTCGGAATGGGGTGTACTTTTAAAATGACCCAGTTGCGCCAAATGGGTTAAAATAAAAAATTATGCTCTAAAAATTCGAAAATATGCTAAAAATATGCGTGTAAGACTGATATATGCAAAAACATGCTTTAAAGGGTAAAATATGCACTAACAACTCGATGCCAAAATGAATAAAAAGTTCTGAAAAGGATAAATATATTGTCCCCGCATTAATACGTCACACAAGAAAAAACATGCAATTTCATATTTGGGGTTTCCCTGGTTATCATTCTGCTGTTAGTAGCTTTTTGCTAATTTTCGTCATTTCGCGAATTTTTTTTTATTTATTTGCATATATAAGTGCAATAATTTTTATTACTTTAATAAAGAAAAATTAAGATAAATGTAATTAAAAAACATTAGCACTTTTATAAGCTTATGCATTCCTGATGCCATTCTACGACATTCATCAAACATAGGGAAAAATGTTGTAGGTGTCGTAGCAAACTTTTCTATGGAAATTACCCACAACATTTTACAAATATTGTTCAGCTTGACGACCTACTACACTTACAATAGGTTGTGAATAGAGCAACTATATTTTTCTATTTTTCCACGAATTTTAAAAACCTGATTGGAACTTTTTCTACCTGTCACTTTCTTCACTTCTGTGTGTTCCGTGACCAACTTCCCAAAGACCTCCCATATGAGGTGTATTGATTGACAGCAAAGTCTACTACGTCTTTTTTGGACGATAAATTCCTTACAACGACCTATAACAGATTTAATCAAATTCTTGGCCTGTTGAATGAAAATTCAGTACTCAAAACTCTCAACATCAATTGGTTGCCCCCCATGTTATGTGATTTTATGAATAAATGCAAGAGTCTTGCAAGATAACAATCGGAAGACAGCAAAATAGGGAACTTTTCATTATAGGTCAAATTAGCCGCATTTGCTAGTCTGTTCCCGACTTTAATGATACCTTTGTCATCCAAAAAGGGATTTAAGTTTAACAATATGCTATGCAGAATAGGTTCTTTTCATGCTAACTTGTAATATTCATTGGCAAACGACACTTTTTAAAAATTATAATCAACTTTTCCTTAACTAATTTCATCTCAGTTTAAAATTTTTAAACGCACTAATAATCCCAAATTATTATTTTACTTATTAAGTAATATATTTTTTATTAAAAATGCATTGAAATTGATTATTGAGGGGTTTAGCTGGATCCCCTATGCGCATTTCACTGTTGCTAATGCAGATCATCAGGGAACCTTTACCCAAATTTCTTAGAACAACTAGAGTTATTATGTTATAAACTTTCATTTAAACAAATGAGAAGCCTAACAACAAATAACAAAGTTGAAACAAGAACTCAATAATCAACATGTTTTTTTTTTATTTTCTTACTTTACCATTGCTACATTGGCTGACTTTTTTTCAGCTTCAAATTGTAGTTGTAAGAGTATGTAAAAGAAAATAAATGTAAATAACAACAACAGCTATTATCATCTCTCATCTCATCTCTATTTCAGCTTTGAGAGTAGCATTGAACCCGCGAATCACATATGCCATAATCCTGAGTGATTGAGGATACGACGAAAAATTTTCAAACAAATCGCAGTACGACGTAAAATAAGTGAAAAACACCTTTTGAAGCCTTTGCTCTTCACTTCTACCGAAATCATTAATCGAAACTCTCTCACAACGATTAGAATCTCAGCAAAACCATGACGGGTCATTCTACCAGAGATTATCTTTCAATAAATCTAGCGGCCACACTCCTACTGATAGTAAGTCTGCAGGATTGTGAGTAGAGCTTACATGCCTCCACAATCTCTCACTATTTTTTCGACTATTTTTGTTACAAATGTTGTCCATGAAGTTGGTGGTTTCTGTAACCACGCAAGAACAATAATAGAATCGCGCCAAGTGAAAATGGAAAACGTACTCGCATCCACATTCAAGTCCTTCCTTACGGTGCACCGCGGTGTCAGTCAAATCAGCCAATAAGGAGGCACCACAAACTTTTAATTTTGGTAGCGCTACAGTTTTGAGGGGACCTACCTTTGATTTTGCTAGCAATAAATCAATCTGTACAGACCCGTCCTTACACTTAAAGCGAACATATACACCAGTACCACACGCTTTTTCCGAAGCATCAGAAAAGCCGTGTACTCCCGAAGGTTGGAAGTAAATCCAACGGGGTATTTTTATGGCATTTATAGCCCCGTAGTGTTCGAGAAATTTAGACCTTTCGCTTCCGATAAAATTTTGTCCCAAATCTGTTGCATTAGCATTTTGGCATTGATTATAATTGCCCCTAGCCATCCAGATGGGTCAAAAACCTGAGCAATTAGGGATAAGACTTCTATTTTCATGAAGTTTTCCTTGATTGGAATCGAAGATGTTACGAAATAGAACTGATCACTCTTAGCATTCCATTGAATGCCTAAAGTTTTTATATTGCCAAAAGTTTTGCGCAACAAATAATCAGTTGATATGCCTTGCAAAATTCGTTCATCATTTGCAGTCCATTTTCTCATAGAGAACCCTACTGAAGTTAATGCTAACATCAATTGCTCGCGACATTTAATTGCTAAGGAAATATCATGGACACCAACTAAAGCTTCGTCTACATACATCATGCGACATCAAATTATTGATGCCAATGGCCATTTTTCTTCAACATCATCTGCTAACTGAAGCAGAGTCCTAATTGCCAGAAAACGAGTGCAGTTAACTCCAAATGTAACAGTATTCAACTCAAAATCATTCAAATCACTACTAGTGGGTTTCATGTGCGATCAAATCCCCTAACACCTTTTGCTTTGATCCATTACACATTATTTTTCGATAAAAGTCCGAGCCAATCAAAATGTGAATTGTCCCACTCATAGCGAAGTGAGAATCTGCTAGTTGAAAGTATAGTAATGGTTTGCAAGCCCGAAATATCGATCGTTTTGTTCGGAAAATTTCCGGTTAGGTTTGGTAGTACTAAAGCTGTCATTTCTAATCAAAACTGTTGGTTAACGGGAGAACTTATTGTAAAGGCGCACTCCTTTGCAACTATACCAGGTTTTGCATCATTAAGCGAAAATGTACCTATATTAGTAGCTCTTGTGCGTAAATTTAATTTCCTTTTGTTTTTTTCGAAAATAAAACTCGATTGAGAGCCTGGGTCAATAACCGCCCTTGCCGCAAAGACCTCTCCTTGATTTACAATATGAACTAATGCTGTACCTAAAAGAATATGTTCTGATGTAGCCGCGAAACAATTTTGAACACTTGTAGTCGGTTGATCTATTGCACTGTTATCTGCATCATTTAAAGTGGTATCAGAGGATGAAGACTCAATAATTTCCCTATGTAACATCCAATAATGCTTCAACTTGCACACCGAGCAGCAAAAGTTGATTTTACAGTTACTAACCTTATGGCCTTCGGCTAAGCAATTTATACAAAGATTATGCATTTTCAATTGTGAACAAAATCCAATTAGGTGGTCATTGGAACACAAGGGGCAGGTTCTCTTCAAAATCTCTGAAAACTTTTAGCTCTTTCCACATGTGCAGTATGAGCACCGAATAAAGACCTAAGTTGCGTCTAATATTCGGACTCCTCGTGTCTGTGTCTTCAAAATTTCTGAGATCAAAAACTGTTGTTAACGATTTGTATCTTGCTGTTAAGAAGTCATCTAAGAGTTTCCACAGAGGAATCTATTTTTTATTCTTAACAGATTTCTCCCACAACGATAAAGTAAGAACCGGCAAATTTATAGAGCAAAATAACCCAAATATAGCGACATTTAAATAATTCCTTATATCCCTTTGAAGGCGTTTCAAATCTTTGGCACATTCATATCTGACAGGAGTTAACATATATAATCAGCTATATAACATTTATAGCTGATTATTAACTAAACTCCTTTTGGTCTAATAAGTATCGACTAAATTATCACACGTAGTTTTAAAACCATCATTTGTCCATTCAGAGTCACTGACTACGCCTTGTGCTTCTAAGCTAGTAAATTGTCGCAAATTACACAATCTTTGAACGTCTGTCAGCTCCTCGCAGTTTATGTAAATTGCCGTAAACTTATCACGAAAGATGGGCAGGACTTGTTATCACCTTTAAATACTTCGATCTTGCAAAGTGGCAAATTTAGAATGTGGCTTCAGGGCCGATATACAGAGGCATTTGATCCACCGCTTACTCCGGGGCTACATTACGTTGAGGACATAACTGACTTATTGACAAATGACTGGGATAGTTCTCCCATTTGGGCTGCAATGGTAATGTAAGCTGGCCTACATTCGTTATACATTGGCATTCTGACAGTCTTCATCTGAGTCTTTGTTAACATTACTAGTGACCCAGGTCTCATACGCTGAATTCTTTACTTTTTAACTCTATGGTAAGAGCTGTTCGATTTCCTTCCTGTACTTCAAGAAAATCTCCGTCGAATTCCAGAAACAATGATGCAAAATTTTCTAACTTAGCTAAACCTTTAGATTTAGTAATTTTTCATTTTAATTTAACTCAAGCAATTAGTTATATGAAAACTGAAAAATATTTCTTCAATAAAGATCTAACTTTTGAACCATATTAGTTGAAAATGTTTACATACGATTTCCGTGAGATTGAATAGATAGATCAACACAATAACTATGTAATCATACATAGAACTATAATTTAGAATGATGCCTGACGACTCTAATATATTTGACACATTCTAACGTACTTAGTATTGTAATATCCAATACAAAAAAATTCATCAATATCAGAACAAGTTAAGCATATTACAGTAATCAAGTTTTAAAATTGATGTGATAGAACTTTGTAGGTAATACACACTTCTATATGAGGCACAAATCTATTTTATTCAATATCTTAGATATCAGTTCAGATAATCACTTTTATAAAAACCTTCTTCCGTATATGGTAATACATACACAATGATATATGAAATAATACGAAAGTGACTTACAACTTGAGTTTGATGCACTTTGACCTCGTATAATTGTTGAACGCTGGGCCCTTCCATTCGCAGTACGTCGACCCCGCTTTACTGGAAATAACCAAAACCCATTTTTTTCAGTTATCCGATTTTTTCTCTAAAACGTAGTTTGGATTACTGAAATTTGTTACAGTTAAGCGTACCGCTTAAAATCAGTAAAACAATATTTTTTATATCAAATCTGTATATTTTTTTACGACGTTAACGTAAAAATTTTATTTTAAAAAAATTATTCATAGAAACATATTCATATAGCCAACTAACTTAATACACACTATACACATGCATACATATGTGCACATTTTGTTGTTGAAATTTTTCACGAATTCCTGTGAAATTGTCTAGCCACTTTCATTGACAATATAATAGAAAAATACAATAAAGTACGTAAGAGCGAAAAGGACAAATACATTTTACCATTTAATTTTTTAACGGACAAACATGCACAATTTTTGCAAACTTAAGTTATGCAATCGATTTCTAATAAATAAATTTGTCATTGTTAATTTTTTCACTCAAGCGAAGTTTCATACAAAACGTAGTTGTGGGCTTGCTTTTAGTTTTCAGTAATACGATATTTTGAGTAAAGCGATGTTTCGCTAAAGGGAAGTGAATAATAGTATGTTCACACGGACAGCAATTATCGAGGTTCGCTCTCCCATTCACGGTTCGCGGTCGAATCTTGATTGAATCTACATGGTTCGCCATACAAATTTTTGAGAGCGAACCAACTTGGTTCATTTTGAACCTAGCTGCGAACCATGAAGAAATTGCTATCATCGCTAGTTTTGATAACAGATTATCGCTAATTTATCTGAACTAGCTGTCAAAACAAAATAAGTACACACATACACATACATATTTTTAAACGAAAAAACACACAAAAAATGATTGCAACTATGAATTAACAATATTAGAACACATTTTATTAATTATTTTTGCTTAATTTGTTTATCTACTGTAAAAAAGCAAATGACACGGAATATAAAACGCGTATCAACTATTCACGTATGTATGTATGCATGTATGTATTTGTATATATCAAAACAGTGATGCCAACTTTTGGTACTCAAAGCGGGTAAAAATTGTTTGAAAAAAGCGCCAAATGGAAAAAATATACGTTTAGCGCAAAATAAAGTCAACTTTTTGAATAAGCGCGATAAGGGGCTAGTTTTAAAATGTTTCTGTTTTAAATCAAAACATCAACAATTTTTGTTAAGTAATTTATTAAAAATTAATATGTACCTATCATAAGATCAACACATACTTAAGTAGATCAGCTCGAGATATTACATTTTATATTACATTTTAATAAGGTGCATATAAATAGTGTACCTACATACATATATACATAATAGAAGTATATATGCAAATGTTTGTATCTATGTTTACACAAGTACATATATTTAAAACTGGTCGTTATTAAATAAAATTTCAATATCTTTCTCTTTCAAAACATACATTATCCTGTTTTTAGGCTATACTGAATATCTTTCAAAGCACAAAAAATTCGAAGAAATAGAAGATTATTCTAATGGGTGTTTTTTATTGAGGTATAGAACTTTAAGTTGGCATCACTTTTTTAACTGGCGGCCATTTTGTCAGCTGTCAAGTGATTAATATTTAGTTTGGTTTGCCATTTCATCATGAACAGGTTGACAAAAGAACAACGCTTGCAAATCGTGCAAATTTATTTCGAAAATAATGGTTCAGTTCGCGAAGTTTACCTCAAGCTCCGTCCATTTTATGGTCGACATAATCGTCCATCAGAGCAATTAATTCGGTTAACCATGGATCGTTTTCGCACTACGTTTACTCTATGTGATAATACGCATCCGCAGAGACGTCGAACAGTGCGCACCGAAGAAACAATTGCCGCTGTAGAGCAAAGTGTTGAAGAGGACCCGAATGAATCGATTCGCCACCGTGCACAGCAATTGGAGCTGATAACCGACTATTTTGTTCCCGAATTGGATGGCATGAATGTGGATGAGTTGTGGTTCCAACAAGACGGCGCTATATGCCACACAGCGCACGTCACAATCGATTTATTGAAGGAAACATTCGATGAGCGCATAATTTCGCGGAATGGACCTGTCAATTGGCCACCAAGATCGTGTGATTTGACACCATTGGATTATTTTCTTTGGGGATATGTGAAGTCGCTCGTCTACGCCAACAAACCAGAAACGTTAGGGGACTTGGAAGCCAACATTCGTGGCGTTATTGCCAACATACGGCCCCATATGCTCGAAAAAGTGGTTGAAAATTGGACCTGTAGAATTGGCTTTATTCGAGCCAGGCGCGGCGGCCACATGCCCGAAATCATATTTAAACATTAATGGCATAAAATTATCCTTTAAATAAAGCCAAATTGATGGACATTAAAACGATTTTCTTGTGTTTTATTTCAATTCGAAGTTCTATACCTCTAAAAAAACACCCTGTATATTATTCTTCTTTTTTAAATTGGTAAACTAACAAAATAAAATGAGTTAAAAGTCGATATTGCTAGATTAAATGAAGAAAAAGTTCACATAAACTAAAATCTAGCCATATTAAACAAAAAGTAAAAAGGGGCTAAAGGGCTGAAATATACAGGCCTGTCACAGAAACCAAATTCGATCGAAATAATTTCACTTACGTAATTAGGTTCTGCAGAAAACGAAAAACGAAGAATTTGCTCGATGAATAATGCTCGGAATTGCAATTTTCTCTATGTGAAAGTACAAAAATCTGTTGGAAACAATTTTCCTGCAAAATCTTGACTGCTCTGGGCATCAAAAACTGCAATTATTGCAATTACAGACATTGCATGTAAAAAAATTTTATATTTGCTTAGCTTCAATAAAAAAAAAATTGATCCATTGGTATTTTGTTGCTCTTCTAATACGAGCAACAATGTGTTTTTTGTTGCCCAATATTGCCACATTTAAATTGAAAACAATCGAATTGACGTTTTTTCGGAATCTGAAGAAGGTAAAACAAAATCGATCGAAATGCAAATTCGTAATCAAAACAATTTCGATCTATTTCTGTGACAGGCATTATAATTATAAAAATTGCTAGATTTGCATGTTTTATAGTTTGGGACCACGTTTTTTTCGCGTTTTGAGTGACTTAAAACGGCTTAAATCCAGCACGAAAAGTTCTAAGTTGGCATCACTACATCAAAAATATTTGTCAAAATGAACCACGAATGTGTCGTCTGAACACCAGGCAGCGTTACCGTTGAAAATTTTCAAAAAGGGGCACAAAAAGGGGATTTTCAAAAAAAAATGGCACAAAAAGGGGATTTTAAAGAAAATAAGAGGCAACCTCAAAATCAAGAAAAATTAAAGAAACAAGTATATTTATTAAGTTATTTTCATTTAAAACAAACAATAAACAACAACAATTTCTTATATATAAAGGTAGGATCACACGATTGCCGCAATGCACAAATTATTGGTCCAATATATATATATATATATATATATATATATATATATATCAATCGTGTGATTTCACAATATATTGGCCCATAGGACAATCGAGAACAATATTTTGTTGATTTGCCGCAATCAAATGCAACTCTGATAGACAACCATGCCCCAATAAAAATTTAAAAAATGCTCTAATATTTATTATGTTCTCGAGCGGCAATAAAAGTAGCCAATACGCGACAATTTCTGAAACGAACTTACTTTTTCGTGTGTTCCAAGTGTTTTCATAAGTACGGAAACTTAAACTTACTTTATATGTAATTATAACTTCTTTGAAACGTTAACATGGAACTGGGAGCCTCTGCATTGTTTATTTAATGATCACAAAATATAAAAAATAAATGCAATTTTATTTCTTTTAAATTAATAAACCATTTACACGTACAAAATAAAAACAGAAGAAAAATTATTTCTTTTTAAAACAAAACCATTTGCACGTAAAAAAACAAACTAAAAACTACCAAACTAGCTGTTTATTTGTGTTGCCGCAAGTTAGAACAATCGTATAACTGGGCTGCGGTAATTTTTGCCACAAATTCATTCTTCGTCAACCTGCGGCAATCAAATTTTTAATAAATGTGGCAATCATGTGACTGCAACGTATTTGATGGGGACAATTTTATTTTTGTGCACCAATTCAGCACAATAAAAATTGGGATCAGATTGGTGTATTTGCGGCAATCATGCGATCCTACCTTAAGAAGTACAAAAACATTAATTTTATGAGAAGTCATATAGTACGTATATACGCCCGTGTTATTTGCAAGTAAAAATTTTAACTTACTAATTCACGAGAACAATTATTGCTGTTTACAGAAAAACTAATTTTTAGTTTTATAATTGCTGATTTGACTCAGTTTTCATATATATGTACTTCCATTTGCAAATAAGACCAGTATAAACGTAGTATAGATAGCTATTATATAAAATAGATAAATAAAATATATCTATCAAATCGCTGCATTTGATATCAATCGAAATTCCAACAGAAAATAAATGGAAATTTCGTTCGATATCGTACGCGGTAATTGGCCCCAGTTCTTAGGATATACAAAAAATTAAAGAATACATAAATACATTTTTTTATAATTTTTGGGACATGGTTCATATCACTTATTTACTTAAAAACCAGCATAATTCAAAAAATTTATTTAACTATATAAAGTTTTGATAAAAATTCTATTCCTGTACCCCATTTCTGTAACTTGTGAGAAGTTCTCGCATCGAGAAAAATTAAATAATTATATTGGTTGTCCTCACCATTTGTGTGTGGCTGTTTTAACATGACATTCAATGATTCATTCGCAGATAAGCAACTGATTGCAGAAAACTCGAATAGGTTTTTTGGTATCTGCATCCATCTGAACCCACTTATGTCGTCTCTCCTAATCATTGGAATACTTTGGTATTTCACCTTATAAAATTATGTACTTTTATCAAATTTGGTTGCGGAAAATACAGTTAGAATTATCTATGAATGACTGTATGTAATTTCATATTTAAAAATCTTAAACAAATGAAAAGATTCATACTAAGGTGTTAAAAACACCATATACCTACTCCCACAGAAAATAATATTGTGCCATACTGTCAATTTCCCAAAAAAAAATTAATTTTTTCATATATACACATAGGAAATAAAATCTTGTTGTCGAATGTGGTAGAATCTGCAGCGATGCCAATTTAGCGCGTTTTAACTATGCCAAACGCGCTTTTTTTCACCTTAGCGCGTTTAATAAAATAAAAAAAGGCGCTAAATTAGTGCGTTTTGATTAAACTCAAAAATATCATTTCAGTTCAATATTTTTTTACCTTTTTGTATAAATTTAACATTTGTCTAATATCCAAAATTTAACTTTTTGTTTAGATTCGTTAATGATTCAGATGTTACAAATAAAATTCTCTTGAGTGTATAGAATTAAAAACTCATTTTAATATTGTAAATGGCAAATATTTTGAAATTTCACAGTTAAAAGTATGTACTCGTACTCGTGACCCAAAAAATGTATATAACTTATTAAGCATCTATTCTTTTTGTACTTCAAAAATCACTTAAATCGCAACACTATTCGATAATTTATATAAGTTGTTACAAAGTTTTACAAATAAAATTGAAATTAAAAGTAAGAATTTCGAATATTGGGAAGGCGAGACTGATTCTGTATTAAATGATTTTAGTTATTTAGGATATAATTTCGAAGAAGCAATATTACATAATCTGAAAAAGAGTTACTAAAAAATTTATTTATATTATTTATACTTTTATTTACTAATACATACATCGAACTTTATTAAAATTTAATTTAGCGCGTAGGAAAATAGCGCGTTTTGACTATAAATTGTTGATAATGCTGTAACTTAGCGCGTTCTAGCGCATTTTGAGAAGTGGTATAGCGCGTTTGGGTTATAAATAGTTGGAATCGCTGAGAATCTGTACAAATTTGCGTAAACTTATGGTAAAAATAAAAATTTAAGTTGACTTTGAACAAAAAGGGGCAAAAAGGGGCACAAAATAATGAAAATGATACTAAAAGGGGATTTAAAGCTAAGGGGCATAAAAAGTGGCAAGGCATTCGAAAAAGGGGCAAAATGCGACTATAGTCGCACAACGGTAACGCTGACACCAGGGTTCGCAATCGTGGTTCGGTGAGCGAACCAAGTGGTTCATGCTGCCGTCTGAACATAGCATAAGACTAGCTGCGCTTAAAATCAGTGCGGGGACTTGTATCGCTTTCAATAATTCGATTTTTTTCAGTAAAGCGTGTTGCGCTAAAGCCGATTCGGATAAAAAAAGCATACAACTAACATAATTTCTAATCAGCGTACCAGATCCACCGATGCATACCCTGTTCTTAGAAATGGATTTTCATAATACGTATGTATGTATGATTAACATGAATTGCGCACATCAATCTACCAATTTACTTTTAATCTTACGAAAAAGATTTCCAATTTGCAAGATTATGAAAAATATTATTAATAATAATGTCATACACACAAGGAGGTTAATAAAACGAACAAGTAAGAGTGCCATATTCGGCTGTGCCGAATCTTATATACCCTTTACCAACGTATGTATGTATACGTAGTATACAGTCCATACAAACATATTAGTTTTGTGATAAAATTTATAATTTTTTGTTATAGTGCAATTTTTAGTAATTGACCTTTCGGTTTTCTTCGACTAAAGAATTTGCTTAAGTAAAGATCTTCCTAAAACATGAAATATTTTTAACTGAAAAAAAATTATTTTTGGTTATTTTTTACCCAAATTGTTTTCAACTTCCGACCCTGGAATAATTTAAATTATTCTGGTTTTAATACGAGCACAAATTTATTTCTTTCTAAAATATAGAATATATTTAATTACCAAAGAAATAATTAGATTTGTTTAATTAGTTTTATATATTATATATATATTTTAATTTTTTTTGGGTCCTTATACCAATATTTTCTTTAAAAAATATATAAAATATGTTTAGTGCACAAAGAAAAATATAAATAAGGAAAATACTAGTTTTATTTAGTTACTTTAATATCAAATAAATTCAGTAATGTGCGACTTTGACTCGCGTACGAAGGGTTCCGTACTTTCGGTTTTCAGCATTTTTTAATATGGCGTTTTTTTTTTTGCGTTTATGGCTTTTTTCAGTTTAAAATATATTTTTCTCGTTTCGGCGTTTTTCGGTTTTGGCGTTTTTTTTTATTTTGGTGATTTTTTTTCATTTTAGCGATTTTTTTCATTTAAGCGATTTTTCCGGTTTCTCGCGATTTATTTTAGTTTTAAATTTTTTTTTATATGGCTCTTTTTTCGTTTTGGCGATTTTTTTTTTGTTTCTTGGCGATTTTTTTCGGTTTGGCGATTTTATAACTTTGGACTTACTTAGTTTTACCGTTTTTGAAAATTTCAAGAGTTTGGCTCTTACTTTTTTCAAGATACAGCAAGTTGTCCAAATTACATAGTCAAAATTACATTAACTGATAGAACACCATTTAATTTCGATTTTTAAATTATAGTGTTAATTGTTGTAGTCTGTATAAAAATATACTAACCTTACAAATTTCAAATGTATATACAATTGTATGTACATATATTACATGGGATTTTAACATTTTTCGTTTCTCGTTTTGGAACACCCTTTAATTTTTAGTTCTCGTGTATTTGTTGTTGTAGCGACCAAAGGTCTACACACTCTGTCCAAATTTCAGGTTCCTTTTAAAAGTTTAAATTTTCCAGCTGTGGACCTGTGGTTTTTATTTTTTTAATTTTCTATACTCATCTTTTCTTTTTAAAACATAAAAAATATTTTCATACATGAAATACCGAAGTATATTTATTTGACATAAAGTCTTTATTTATTTAACTTGAAAATTTAGCTTGTTGTTATGGTTAAACAATTGTCTATATGCATTTCGTTCCCGCTTTTGAAATTCGTCAGTAGACTTCAACCCAAAAATTTTTTGAATTTAGCTGACAAACTTCGTATGTTTATAGCAGTATAAGGAGGGTAAAGGGTAAATATAAGGGTAAATTTCTCCCTTTTCGCATTAGAATTTTTTGTTTTCCCTATCATTTGCTATTAGTTGGAATTGTTCCCTGGGAGAAATTTCCTGCGGAATTTTTTACATAATTGCCCTGTGAGTAGCTTCCCTTTTGCACAATTTCATATTTCGTCTTATATACATAAATTAAAATTTTACAACAAATATGCAAATCATTACAACATGTTTTTGAAAAAAATACACTCAACAATTCCATTTCAATTTGTAAAATTATGTCAATAACTGCGTACGCGTGTATTTGATCAAGAAATGTGATTGATTCAAATGATACTCTAATTTCTCAAAAACTAAACAATTTGAAATTTCCAATAGTATAATTTTCATTTAAATTTGGATTTTTTTCTATTTGTATTTCTTCATCATTATCGTTTCGTTTATTTGATATTCGATTCATTCGATTAGTTTGAAATTCAATAGCGCTCACTTAAATGCTAATTGCTCCAATTAGAAATAATTATTTTTGATATTTTCAACAAAACTCCAATTAGACAAACAACTGAGGAAAATAAAAATGTACACACAGCACAAATAAAACACAACACCAACAACATGGAAAATATCAGATCAATGCATCCACAAAATTGAAAAAAACATTTGCAGAAAATCGGACAAGAAAAAAAAAAGAAACAGGAAAATGTTTTGTTACAAGAGGGAAAATAAAGTAGATAAAGATACTATCTTTAAATTTAAAACACATTTTGCAATATATATGTATATATAGTAAACATCTGCATGAAACTTAATAATGATGTTTATGAAATGTTCGCTAAAATTTTTTATTCGTTTCATCCTATTTCATACAGATGAATAACTATGAAACAATTACAATGAACACTCAATAGTTAAGAACGCAGTAAAACGATGTTGGTTTGTTCATATATACAAGAGCATTAGAGTTTTTCTTTTCCCGGACTTTTTCATTTCCCGGGAAAGCGGGAAAGATTTTTCGGTTTCCCGGGAAATCCCGGGAATTCCCGCCCAGTACAAAACAATACAAAATATTTTTAAATTTAATTTATTTCAACGAAAACAAATTGTAATTCATGAGATCGATTAAATAATAACGTTTTATACACACATTATTCAAAAAATAATACCGTTTCCGTTCTTTATATAATAGTAATACATATGTATATACCAATATTATAAAAAAGAATTATACGAGTATTATTAAAAAAAAATATTAAAAAATATCCCCCTTATGAAAAAATCATTGTTAAACTTAAAATTGGTTTAACAAACGAATTTTGTATGTCAAAATCAGTTTTAACGCATGCTTTAACTTTAACAATCGTTTTTGCATTAGGGCATATTTCTTTGGAAATAGGACTTTAGTACAGAATAAGCTGTTAATGCTGTTAACCGTACTATTTACCAAAGATAATCTGTAATTATTTGTAATTTTCTTTTATTTCCTTGCTCATTTCTGTTTTTTACTTTTATGAATTGTTGTAGAGTTAAATTTTGAACGTCGCATTCTGCTTTTTCCAAATAAAGGCATCTAAGTTTCAGAATGCATGTGTACCAGATGTAAGCTCGGCCTTAGTTGTTGTAAAGCTTTAGCTATTGTGATATTGCCATCACCTTATTATTGCACCATCGCATTAATAAAGTGAATAACGACACTCATCAAGGAATGTGTACATACAAATTAAGTTGCCATAACAAAAACAGAAAATCCCGGGAATTCCCGCACAAATTTCCCGGGATTTCTTTCCCGGAAAATGAGCGGGATCCCGGGAAATTTTTCCCGGGAAATCCCGTATGAAAAACACTAAAGAGCATACAAACATTCACAAATGTGAAACAGAACATGCGTTGAGTAAATCTCGATTAAGTTCATGCAAAAACAATATGCTTTTAAAGATCAGTGTTGCCAGTTGAAGGAAAATACTAGAATAATCGCCGAAAAGGAAGTTAAAAGATGTTAACGAGATCTAAATTAAATTTAGTTTTTAATAGTGAGAGCAACCTCGGTAAAATATTTCATTTATAGACATAAGTTAAATGTACACATAATTATCTTTCTTTTAAATGCAATATTATTGTTGTTTAAAATTTCGTATTTTTGCATTAGGGTGATAATAAAATTGTTTGAGTTTTATTACAAATATTAATTTCAAAAATAATTTTTAGTTATATTTTTGCTTGGAAGTATATAAATAGTTATTTTCGCTTGGAAAGGAGTACTTTTGTTGTGTTTTCTTTAATTTTTGTCACACAACTAATAAACTATTAGGCCGCGTTTACACATGTGTGCCATGTGCCACACAAGTGTAAAAAAAGCGTAACCACTAATTACTAATGAACAACTGTTTGATTCAAACATGTATTTATTAAGGGTCAACCCCACGATATCGACACCGTTCGACTTGTCGCACACTTACATTCAAAACAAAAACAAATTTTAATATTTTGTTGTTGTTTCAAATGTAAGTGTGCGACAAGTCGAACGTTGTCGATATCGTGGGTCAGGCCGTAAGTTAAATAGTTCCATACATAGCTAATAGACAATTTTATAGAATCCAACATGATTGGAAACATGTCTGAATACATGTCTGAATCAAACAGCTTTTATTATTAATTAGTTGGTTACGCTTTTTTTTTGCAAATGGCACACAAGAAATGCCAGATGTAAACTCAGCCTTATGAACTGGTTTAAGTTCTTATTTATTTAAATAGTTCGTACATAAAATTTAAAATATAATCACAAAGTTAATTAAAAACTGTATAACTTCCAAGCTGCTAGATCGATTTTCTTCAAACATTGCTTACAACACTCTCGATAAACTCACCTTTCAAACAATAACAAACTAAATGGAAATTGGTACAGACGTTTTGGTTCTGCGAATGCGTAGGCTGACACACAGATACACACTTGAAATTTATAAAACTCCTCTTGTTTGGTCGGAGGTACCTGATTACTAAAGAACAGAACATTATTACTTTAAATTTCTTTTTCAGTACATGTGCTTACGCTGGTTCGACATTTTTGTAAATTTCGCTCAATCATAATAAGAGAACATAATAAAACACAAATGATCATTATTTTATGTGGTTTATTGAAATGCAATTTGAAGAAAGAGTAATTATCAGGAAAATTCAATATGATTTTAAAATTATATTATTGCAAAGAAAACCAAAAACCAATGCGTGATTTATACAAAAATTATAAATTCAGTTAGTGTTAATGGAAAAAAGTTTCATATGAATTAAGCATCACGTTCGAAATTCTGTGTTTTTATATTATGATGTAAAAACATAATTTTTTCGACTGACGCTGTATTCCACCCAATGATGCAACGTTTTTCAGAAAGTAAATTTCTTGCTGCCGAAAACACCCGTTCCGAAGACTCACTGCTAGCTGGTATGAAAAAATCTTAGAGCTTACTTGGTATAAAAGAGGAAATTTAGACTTATTTAATTCCCAAACTAGTTGGAAAGATATACATCGAATTTTTTAACTAAAATTATTATTAACAGGTCGATATTATTATATTTATTCATAATTTGTTTGTGTAATTGTCCTATGTATGGACATTTTATCGAAAAAACTTTTTATTTCAAGCATTTTACATTAATTTTATATTCTTGTTCATTATGTTATTTTCTTTTCTTTGTAAATTATTTCTTTTTTCGTTATTTAAATAATATTTTTGTGACATTTTGTTTCATATAGCACGCAATTACTGGAAATATTCCTGTAAAAACAGAATCAGTATTGTCTGTTTTCGCATTCAAATACAGAAACAATTTTTTCACAAATAGAGAAACGATGGAATTTTGTGTTTCACACTTCTCAATATAAATACTATTTGAAAAACATAAACATGCATATCTATGGATAATAAAAATACATATGTACATATGTATGTATGTATGTGCTATAAAAATACCTGTAAATACTAATGAGATTGTATAACCATGAAATTCAAAGCTATTTCAACAATTTATTTTTAAATTTAAATCTGATGAAAAGTACAATACTTTTCTTCTGCAGAACATTTTAGCAGAATTTTTTTTACAGATTTAACATTTTCTCATCATCATTTTCTGGCAACACTTTTATTGCGTATTAATAACAAAAAATGAGATGAGAGAAAGCAGCATGAAACAATACTCGTTTCAATGAACAATCTCTTTGTCTTAACAGTATGAAGCGAAATGTTTTCACTCACATTATGATAAAAGCAACACTTTGTTCAGTTTAAAATATTTATTCGAAGTTGGGTTTTAGTGAACAAACATTTCAGTAGTTTCATGGATGGAGTTGTTCATGCAACCCTATAATATATAGTATATGTACATATGTATATACATATGTATGTAGATGTGTACAAAATAATGAGATATTTAGGGTGTCCATGAAAATTTTGCTTCACATGAGAATTAACATTTTACTGGTACTTCTTATGTAAGTACATAGCTCCTGCAAAAACATTGGAATTGCTTCTTGCTGAAAATATTTTTTGGAACAAATGCAGCCAAAAATGTATGTCTTATGTTTGGCTGGGAGAAGCTAATATAATATATTTGGTTGTTCCATTATAACCCATGATGTTAACGCCTTGTGATATAGAGTGAATCCAGAAATTCCAACAATGACTCGGTGATCTAAATTTCGTGATGGAAGTATTTGCCTTTATATGACATGGGTCCTAATTTTTTTAAAATTCGGAAGTTTAATTATTTAAGACTAGGGCTCACTATCCTACACAATCGTACAACTTTTGAAAAATACCACCCTGATGTAGTAAATTCTTGTTGTCTTTTGAAAATTGTCATAAACTTCATCGCACCAGGGTTGTATTTTATAAAAAGTAGTACGATTGTTTTGGATAGTGGATCCTAGCCTTGACAAACAGTTTCAAATATTCAACATTTGATATCAAATTACTCTAGTTTGCGCGTATGTTGTTAATGTGTCTTATGCTTGTGTTGGTAGTAGAGATGAACGATTCCGTGATCATATCCCGCCTTTTGAGCTTATAGCAACTCAGGCGATGATGCACCTTTACTAGGCACTTAGCAAAGTAACTTCTAGTACTACTTAGCTACTCTGATATTGCAGAGTTTCGTCAGTAAAAGATAAATTTTATTGGTGACTGACTAAAGGAAAATCATGAAAAAGTTGAATTACACGAAGTGGGTCTGCCGTTAGTGATTCTTCGAGATATTCATAGGCTACATTTACGTTAAATTCCGGCACATGCGAATGGAAACATTTAATTCGGTTGTAAAGGCCATGTATCTGCAAATCCTACCAATATTCTGAACCTAAATAAGTCAAATATTAACGTCCCTCACAAAACAAGAAAGAAGATGGTACCATATAAAATTCAGTAAATTTCATACTATACCTGTACTGAGCATAGAAAAATCTGGCTTTATAGAAATATTCAAATGACGTGCCCTGCGTTAAGCCTGGTTTTACTACAACGAATACTCACTGATACAAACTTAGCTTCGAATGCAAATAAATATTTATTTTTATGCAAACCAAGGAAAAACTCAGTAAATAATGAGGGCAATCATGAATAAAATGCCGCGAGAAATTTTTCACGGGGAAATATTTCAAACAATAGCAGTGCTGCCAGTTTAGAGGATTTGTCCCCAAATTGGGTTGAAAATTTCGTATTGGGGATCTGGAGATTTGTTGGGCATGATAACCAAATTTTAGGAGATTTTTTTATAACTGATGGTAACAAGAATGATTTTTGAACTAAGAAATATGTATCTGGCAAGTCTAAAAATGTGTGTTACTATTCATAGTGAATTGTTTCTAATAAAGAAGAAGTATCAAGGTAGATTAACCAATAATGAACACTACCAAAACAAAAATACGTAACAATGACTTGTTGGAAGCACTTCTTATGCAAGCCACAGACTTTGCGACCGTTGGTACAACACGTTGTCTTACCAAGTTGTGTGTTTTGCACACAAACTATACAACAACGTGTACAACATTAGTCACAACTTCATTTCAGAAAAAAAATTTGACTAAACATGGCATGGGGTACTATTGCGCATATTGTAGTCGATGATTTCTTTTTTGATGCAAAACGAAGAGAAATAATGTAAAAAAGGACAGAAAAAAAATTTGGTTAAAGGAGTGGTTTATATACAAAGAAATAAACTTTTGAAAACACTAAAATAAAGTGAGCAAAAGGGCTATAAAAATTACATTTGCATGACAGACGAAGTATTCAATGACCTTTTGTCAAGGGTTTCGATGCATATACAAAAGCAAGATAACATATTAAGAAAGGCCACAAACTTTTATAAAATTCCATAAAATAACTTATTTCCCCTGAATTCTCCATTTTAAGCGCAACTTGAACTCGTGCGTGCAGTTTTTTATATAATTTATATAATGAATTGGTGAGAGGGGTGAGAAGATTGAGGAGGGGTACATAGTTTCATGTGCTCGCAATGACAATGTGGACACTTATGCAATTTCAAAACAGAATTTTAAAAAATTGCAAGTCTGGACGAGGACTTGACAACACAATCTCCCAAGGCAAAAGCAATCATGTTGTTTTTGTATTGTTATAATTGTTGTAATAGTACCACCTGCAAATAAAACGCCTTGTGACAAGATGCTTCAGAATTGACAACTGAATTCTGGTGATGCCAACTCTAAAGCAAACCATAGACCATGCGACCGTTGGTACAACATGAGCAGGTTATGTATGAGATTGTAAAGTGTGTGGGGTCGTCGTATGAAGTTGTGTCTCGGTTGTACGAAAGATTAAAAAGATTTGATTTTTTGGCAAGTTGTATAGACAGGTTGTAAAGCAAGCCACAGACCTTGCGACTGTTGGTACAACATGAGCAAGTTGTGTATAAGATTGTAAAGTGTGTGGGGTCGTCGTATGAAGTTGTGTATCGGTTGTACGAAAGATTAAAAAGATTTGATTTTTTGGCTAGTTGTATGGACAGGTTGTAAAATTTAGGAGTTTGTTGTACAACTTCATTTCATTTTGTTCTTATTTTCGTTGTGGTCATATGAAAAACATCGCGCTCGAATTCAAATTTCCGTATGAAATGGAGAATTGAACAGAAAGAAGTGATTTTATATAATTGTATAAGAGTTTGCGCGGAAGAATTGCTTTTTTATATTCATCGGCACTTTTGA
This sequence comes from Tachina lurida, assembly GCA_944452675.1. NCBI lineage: Eukaryota > Metazoa > Arthropoda > Insecta > Diptera > Tachinidae > Tachina > Tachina lurida. Next base: position 42,546,183 of record OX101754.1, read on the forward strand.
CAAAAGGTCATTGAATACTTCGTTTGACACCCACGTGTAATTTTTATAGTCCATTGGCTCACTTTCTTTTATTATTTCCAAAAGTTTGTTATTAGAATACGTTTTTTTATATAAATCACTCCTTTAACCAAATTCTTTTTTCTGTCCTTTTTTACGTTCTTCTTCTTATTTTGTCACCAAAAAAAAAACCGTCCATTACAATACACGACATAACACCCGATGTCATGTTTACTCCAAAAAAAATTAAGAAATGAAGTTGTGCTCTAATGTTGTGCACGTTGTTGTAAAGTTTGTGGGCAAAACACACAACTTGTTAATCCAACGTGTTGTACCAACAGTCGCAAGGTGTATGGCTTGCATAAGATTTAAGACTTTGTGGTACAACTTCATTTCATTTTGTTCTTATCTCGTTGCGTCTAAAATGGAGAATTTCACAGATATAAGTAATTTTATTGAATTGTATAAAAGTTTGCTGTGAGCAACTGCTTTTGTATATGCATCGGAACTTTTGATAAAAGGTCATTAAATAGTTCGTCTGTCACCCACGTGCAATTTTTATAGTCCTTTGTATCACTTTCGTTTAATATTTTCAAAAGTTTTTTGTTAGAATACGTTTCTTTTTATATAAACCACTCCTTTAACCAAATTCTTTTTTTTTCTGTCCTTTTTTATCTTCTTCATTTTATTTTTTTCACCAAAAACAAATTCCACAATACGCGACATATGTCATTTTTACTCCAAAAAAATTTAAGAAATGAAGTTGTACGCTAATGTTGCCCACGTTGTTGTATAGTTTGTGCGGAAAACACAAAACTTGGTAATCCAACGTGTTATACCAACGGTCGCAAAGTCCATAAGAGTTGGTATAGTTGTTTTTTAGCGATTCTAATATTTTGTTATTGGTTTGATGAATCATACATTATTAATCGATCAAAATGCAAAACGCCAACAATGTAATGTATTTTGTAAATGTATTTTGTAAATTATCTATTTAAAATACAAAATACAAAATACTTCTACGTCATGTATTTAAAATACAAATACAAAATACGTATTTGTATTTCAAATACAAAAAAAAATTAGAATACTTCTTGCCAAATCGTATTTAATACCTATCTTGTTGTATGGCTGTGAACTATTTGCCAGCTGCGATAGTGAAAGCAAAAGAAAACTTAATGTTGCATTTAATAATATTATTCGTTATGTATATGGTATAAGAAGATATGCACATATTTCTCCTTATGTAACATTGCTTTACGGCATTAGTTTTGATGATTATCTAAGAGTGCGTATTTTATTGTTTATGCACAAAATTATATATACACAACAGCCCGCACATCTCCATGAACGTTTAAACTTCTCTACACTTAATAGAGGCAAAAGAATTTTATCATTTGGCCATCGCACACTGATTTCTAAATACCATTTCTTTATTCACGCCATCAGTCTCTGGAATGGAATCCCTTATAGATTACAAATCTTGAATAACGCACGACAATTTAGGAAAAATATTTTTTCTCATTTTTCAAGTTGAATATATACAAATTCTGATTGAATAACAATGTACTATGTATGCTTTTAACTTTTCAGGTTAGATATTTTATGGGTTTAAATAGTTTTTGTTAACTTTTCACTAGCTTTATAATATTAAATTTTATTAAATTTTAAATTTTATTTTATATTTTATTAAAATTACCTACAATTTATGTCAAAATTACTTAATTAAATCTTATAATTTTTTTTTTTATTGTATCTGATTTATTGTATTTGCATATGCTCAGTTCCATACTGCAATATAAGACTTAAGTCTTGTGTACGGGACATCGAAAAGAAATAAAATAAATAAATAAAAAATAAAAAAAAATAAATAAATAAAAAAAGAAGAGGTGGTATTATGGATGTAATTGCACTTCCAAAGCACTATTAACGCTCTGACCTAGTGTTTTCAAAAAACCGACAAATTTAAAAACCGGGTTTTCGGTTAACCGAACTCAAAAAATTCGGTTAATCGGTTAACCGACCATTTAATAATAAAATAAATTAAATGTAAAAGAGAATTCATTTTAATTTAAAAAGCAACAAAAATAAGTTAAAAAATAGCATTTGTTATACAAAATTTGTTATTTGTGGTAAAAAAATATAAACAAAAATAGTGACTAAATGAATTTATAAAGAACAAATGTGAATTTTATGAAGTTTATTTTTTTATGAAGTATATTTCAATAAAAAATCACAATCCAAATGTTTAGGAGATATTCTGTTTTTCAATTTAGTTTTTATTACAGATGATATTTTTATTGAGATTAACACGCTTGCATTAATTACTTAAGTCTTGAATAGATTTTAACGTCAAGTTTAGTTAGTCCTCTAAACTTTCGGAATTTGACAAAATTTCAAAATCTTCAGAGTCTAATTCACTTTCAATTGTTTCATTTTCTACAATAAAAAATTGCCTCTCGTAGAGTTGCATAGCAAAGTCTTTAGTAGTAGACTTTGAGAATATTTTATATATTCGCAATATTTCGGAAAACACCCATTATGTAAATATAAAAATAGTGTATTTAGGGCCATACTTCTTCTTTGAGAAATCCTCTCACATAGACAAAGTAGAAGAGTTTGTGCGAAACTGCTATATGATTTTCCAATTGTGTTGAACATAAATTTTAAAATTGCTCACTGCGAAATAATAACAATAGCTAATAACAGTGAGGTACACACCACAGAAGACAAAAGTATCGTTTTAAGTACTTTTTGAGTGTTGGCCGTCAAACAACTACGAATAAGTGCAAACACACGGATCAATTTTAAACCGAATGCGTGTAACTATAAACATGCAACAACTATGTGTATACACATCTTTTAAATTACCCGGCAGAAACGAAAACAATTTAAATATATAAATATATAGACTGTGTGAATATAAAAATATTCTGAATACAAAAATATTCTGAATATTAAACCGAATACACATGCGTAATACAGAGTTGTTTTATTTACACACATGTAAATGGATGTTTTCAAACAGTCACACACACAGCCACACATTTTCCATTCCATTTTATGTGTATAAAAATTCAGTACAAAAAATAAAAAATAACATAAAAAATATTAAATGTTGCATTCATAAGGGTACATTCGTAGATTAGACTTGTTAGAGATCGGTTATTTGAAAAATTTTGCTTATTAACAGGCCTGTTATTTTCATGCACTATAAAATAAATAAAATGCGCGATAAAATCTAAAACACACTATTGAAGTACAGGAGCGATATGTAGTTAAAAAAAATAAATACAACCACAGCCAAGGCGAGTTCATGTACGAGGTGCTGTCAAGTTAAAAGGGTACAGTTAAAGTACTAAACAGATTTCTTTGTTACAGACTTGACACCACCTGGTACATGAATTTGCCTTGACAACAGCATTGCAACAAAAAGAGAGAACAGCCAGCTTCTAAAATAAAACACACAAAAAAATTAAAGACAACATAGGCAAAATTAATGTTACCATATGTGACAGCGCATAGAGAAAGGGACCTAAGGGTAAAAATATCAATTTTCACTTTTTTTTTTTTTGATGTGGACAACATCTCAGCATCGAATGAGACCGATCCCATTCCCCAAAAGTGTTCCCTCCCAGAGATATGCGCGTTTTATGAAATTGAAGTCGACGATTCTAAGGTTATGAAAAAATTTTCGTACTAAGAGAGTGATATTCACGATTTAAAAGAATTATAAATGAGTATTTATTATAATTCACAATTATTAATTTAAGAAAATAAACCTGGATTCGAAAAAATGCGAGTAAAATTTATATCAAACTCATGGAAACAGCGCGCTAGGTAGAAAACAGTAAAAACCAACTACACAAAACAAGAGGTAGGGACGACCTACGCGCGTTTTCAAGGTTGACCAACACGTTCATGACGTCATGAGATGTGCCGCTTTCAAATGAGACCAATACAAACACGCTCAGTGATGGTACACCAAAGATACACGTATTTAAATCTTTAAAATGGCTCTCCTGAACAAAACCGGTTTTTACCCTTAGGTCCCGTTCTATTTTGCGCGTCAGATGTAGTGAAACATTGGCATTTTTAAATTGTACCAAAAAACTCGCGGTAGTAGCACGGTACCAACGAGGTCAAAAATGTACCATAAAAAGTACAATTGTACCATGATTTCCATCCGTGGTCATAGTTGTTTGAGAAAAAATATGTGAGCGTACAAATTGTTTGTGCTACAATTAGAATTATACGCAGTTGCTAAAATTAAGACTATTAAGACTGATATAAAAAACCGGTTAACCGGGTAGGAAAAACCGGTTTCATAAAGTGATTAATAGCAACATCCATTTAATTAATTAACAAATAATTTCTAGATTTTTTAGACATATGAACTCGATGATATATGTATAAAAAATATGTATGTATGTGCCTACTTACACACATATATCGATTTAAAAGAAAGTTATTAAGAGATATGTTTTATTAAAAAAGCATAACACTTCGTGTTAGAGCTCTACAATTATCTAACGATTTTTCAGCAGTATGTGGATTTTTCATGGATGGTGGTGCGAGTTTTTCCGAAATCTATAAAAATTATAATTTAGTTAACTGAGACATTTTTTTAGATTTAATTGAACTGTAGTGGATTTTAATCAGAAATAATTTCTTAGTTGGGCTTAAAACCAGTTGTATGTGTTCTGGCTTTCACATCGTTTTCACATTTTTTCTTGTGAAATCGGATGTTAAAGCACATCCTACGCTTGTTTAGGTTGAAATTTAGAAAATACAAATTAATAGTATGTGTTCTTGCATCAGATTTTGGATGAACACGATTTTTAAATGGACGATTTCAAATTTTTAGCTTTTTTCGTTTTCACTTTTGGCAAAAAAACTCGTATTCTTTTCACAAGACTATTAACAAATGAAAGAATACGATGTGAAAGCCAGAACACATACAAGTAATTTCAATTCTTATTATATGAAATATTTTTATTAATTAATTAATTTAGTTAAGATCATGAAAATTACCCTAGATTCACGGAATAGATACTCGTATCGAAAAAAAAGATCTTATTGCAATGACAACTTTATGTTATTATGAAGTTATAAAGATTTTCACTACTTTCAGATCATAAATTCGTCATCTCCTTGAATTCCTTGGGAGGTCTTTTTTACTCGGTTCATAAGTGTGCGGTCGTCGTATATTTGCGCTGCAAATTGCTACCCAACATATTCCTCGAACTAATTTGCTATCAAAAAATATCCAGATATATGGTTAAGGATAAAAAGTATTTTGGAAAACAAAAATATAATTTCTGGATTTTAACCATTGAAAACTTAAAGATAGTTAAAATAGAAGATCTTTACTAATTTCTTCTGGCCCACAGTGAGTTCTACTTGAACTAGACGAATGGATTGTAGGTTGAATTTGTCGACATTGAAAATAACAAGGAATATCTCTATCTTATAGCTCTGTTATACGTCGTGGGATTCACTGACCAACCGACCACAAGGTAAAACGTGCCAATTCTATTGCAGTAGCAATAGAACAGAGAAATGCATCCCGCATTTGTCGATGCTCAATGAAACAAAAGAATTGGTTACCGTACTTTCGCCGATTAGGATTTTCGCTCCATCCTCTATGGCTCGAGCAGCACCAATATAGACTTTAAAGCATCAGCCCATGCATGAGGGTTTTGTTCGGTTTTCGGAATACAATCCAACCATCTCTCGTGATTTTTTTAAGACTTTAAAAATGCGTTCAGTCCTGCGAACATCACAAGACCAAGAACATCAGGAGTTTCTGCTTCCATAATATTTACGCCATCCATTCATACAGACGGCACTATTCTGAGATTAATATAATATCGTCTTTAGTTGTATCATTCGTATGGCGTCAATAGATTTGGGATTTTGCAGAGTGAATACGGATCCTTGCACTACCCCTGAATTAGATTATTCCAATGAGATACCATCTATACCAAATCTTTTAGTTGTATCTCTCTGGAAGCTTGATATTAATTTATGAAAGAAGCTATAATCGCTACCAGAAAGTGCTGAATTTGTTACAAATCGCTATATTCACCCTCCTTGTGGAAAATTATCAGTGGGAGATATAGTTTTTTCGTAAATTAATAGACTGAAATTAAATATTTTCTCTGGAAATATTGTTATTTTTTTTTTTTAAGAGAAGTAACACTCAGGCAATTAATGCCTACTACTATTACTAGGTGTTACCTTCTTTAGGAAAGGGATAGTGAGAGAGAAGACAGATGTGCAATGGCTTTGCGTGAGTGCCTGCCTTACGGCCTACCTCACGGGTGCCAAAGCACCGAGTCCAGTTTGGGGACGCCAGACCAACGCCCCCGTGAACCCTCACAGTTCACACCTATGCAATACATAGATGCGCCTTGAGGGACCACAGGTTGCAAACCTTATATATAGTTATCCCTGTACTATATTTAATTACCTTGCTTAGGTAATTGAGCTATCCAAACTCTGCTGCTATGTCCGTGTCCATAGCAGCTTCTGTTGATTGGCAACAGCACCTAGAATAGTGTCTGGCTGACCGCGTCATACCAATCACTAGCATTGATTTGGCACTGGGAAGCCAAGACTATTCTCCCAGCGTATCTTTTGGTAGCAACCACAGCCACTACGATAATTCTCAGGCTTCCACGCCATGGTGTTGTGTATACACCATAGCGAGGTCCCCAAGAGAATTCCTCAACCATTGCCGGCACAGCTGAACCACCCTCGCGAGAAGAAAGCAAGCTGACGCCACCAAAATCCTGTGCCTATTACGATCAGACACAAAGTGCCAGTGCCCTGGGGTCGTATCCAGGACGTTCAACCTTTTGAACACAGGATTTTGATAGCCGCAATGCTTTTATCTCTGAGCAGTACTGCTGTCGGGCAACCGGCACCCGTAGCACCAGAAGTAGCCTCTGGTCAGACCTCGCAGTTCCACCATAAAGGCTTCACTACTACTATCTTTTGAACTCAGGGGCAGTTCTAGGTGATCATGCACCTAACTGACAACAACGATCTTTAATTATTTGTTTTCCTTTTATAAATATGTGCACATCCTTTGCTCTGTTATTCCAGAGATCGGGTAGTAACACATAAGTTCTACGGGTAAGAGCCAAAGGTCCGCCAGCAGAAAAAACTACCTTACCCTTAGCTGGGGCTCCCGGGATTGCCACACCCGTAGTCATTGACTCCCCTGGGGGTAGTGAGAGAGAAGACAGGTGGATGAAGGAAGAGATAGAGGAAAGCTTCATTCTTTTATAACTCTGCTTTTTCGCACGTTTTTAATAATGCAGTGTTGCAGCGCCTCTTTGATGTTAAATGAGGCGTATTAATTTTTTGAAGCTGTGTCCTGTAGCCACTTTAATGATTATTTTACTTCGCCTATGATTTTGCTACACAACGAAGGAGGGCGCTCTGATGTTACATTAGGATTAGTATCTGCTGAAGTCGGTATAGTTCAGTGACCAGTGACTATGCCTTCATCACTTGAACTTTCCTACAACAACTGACACAAAGGGACACTAATGCACATCAGAAAATGCGTGGTGTTGTTATTTAATGACTGTCGGATACAGGGATTGAACCCAGGACCTTCGGTTTTGTAGTCAACGTGCTAACTACTTCAGCTAACGACACCCTCAAATGGTTCCAAAAACTGGAGAATAAACTTAAAACCTTATTTTCGGGAAATCCTTATTATTTAACTTGAGGTTAATTTTAGCAAAATTATTCGTGTTATTATATGTGTTGAATGTTTATTGATATATTTTAGCTTCATTTATACGTTTGACTTCTACTACCTTGTACATGTCCATAATTTAATAAAAGCTTTATGCAAAATGCCAAGAATAATAGAATTAAGAAAAAGATATGTACAATCATTAGATATTTCGTTTTCATGTTTACGTGCCATTTTTACTTGATCTAATACAAACATTTATCTAACGATGAAAACAATCGTATGTTCGCAATACATGAAATACTTTTAAAAATATACATGTTTTTACTTCGAAGCAGGTGAGTTATTTATCTTATTATTATAGATATGAGATCGCATGGCATGGGAGCTGAATTATAATTATCCATCACAATGTATTGTTGGGCAATGCAATTTAATTAATGTAAATTTAAGAGCCTCTATAATTTAGCAAGTATTTATTTGCACTAAAAGCCATTGCTATGCTTTTCGCGATTAGCTTTGAAATTTGATTAATTTATGAGATTTCAATACACATACTATTTGAGCAACTTGCTGGCATTTCTTGAGTCGACTTTTTATTTTCTTGGCAATTCGTTAAGTGGGTTAGCAAACGATTGTTAGTTTAGTCAAGCCAAAGACAATAGAATTAATCATGTGCTTAAAACTTGAAACTAATTCAAGCGAAAATATGTTTCATATTTGTATGGAGAGCGCGAAGAAATTCGCAAATATAGCGGAAGAAATGACGAATTCCAATGGTGACGCTCCGAACATATGAGATGTATTCAATAATAAAATAATAAGAAATTTTTAATTATTTAATATTGATCTGCATTTATTTAAGCTTTTGCGTGCATTGCATCCAGAACTCCAACGCTATCATTGATGCAGTTGAATGCATCTCGGGTAATGGTAAATTTATATAATAGGATTTACACGATTAAGGTCCAATTTCACCAACCTTGTTTAAATATTAATTCATATATATTTAAATGTCGATTTTCATGAATTTTTGTATGGAAAAATGAAATTTAAATATGAATTGATATTTAAATGAGGTTGGTGAAATAGGCGCTAAATGTTGGCTTTCCGATTCTTTTGTTGTTTAAGTTCTTAATCTACTCAAATACATACATATTTAGAATTTTTCAATTTTTGTAATAGAATAAAATATTTTTTGTAAGCATCAGCGTAATTTTGTAATGAAATGGAGTATGAAAAATTGTTTTTTTGTGCATACAATTAAGGTCGTGATTCACTATCCTACACAAGCGCGCGATCTGCCAAATATGACATGTATGCTAAAAAAAAGTATGGTAGTGTAGACTAAAAACGCAACTGTGTGAAAGATTTTTTTTGGCAAGTCGTGGGATTTTAGAAATATTTTTGAAAATTTTCATAAAATGATAAATTCTGTGCGATCGGAGTTGCTTTTATTGTCAGACAGCTGAGAATGTTTTTTTCCTATCATTTTTATATGATAGTGTGGCACCTAAAATACCATTTCAAAGCGATTCTTTAAAGTCGGTCAGAGTTCTGCAAGATTTTCTTGTGCATGAATCGTGCGATCGTGTAGTATAGTAAATAAAGGCTCTATTAGCCGACTGTAATGAAATGTAGCTGCAATGGTAGAAACAGCTGATCGATATTTTTATGTGAAAAGTTGTTTGTTTGTTTGTTGTTGTTTAAAAGCTGTTTCCTACCGTTGCAGTTACATTCCATTACAGTAGGCTAACTGAGCCTTAAAGTCCTTTATTGATTTACCATCTGCAAATATGTTGACATACATATAAAGATGCGTCAATAATTGATATTCATCCTTTGGCATTATTTAGTGAGCACTTAAATAATTTTAACCATGGAATGCTGCACTCTTGAACAGCGAATTTTAATTGTGAAAATTTACGTTATCAGTTCGAAAAATTCGTGCAGCCTTTCCTTCCTAATGTTGTTATAAGTGACGTCTGATTTCAGCAAGCCAAACAATTCATTTGTCGTATGAGACATTTTCCCGTCGCGTAATTTGTCGATGTAAATTGGCCGCCTCGTTCTTATGATTTAACGACGCTGGACTTTTTTCTCTGGGGCCATTTGATAGACCGGTCTTACGCGAACAAAATACAAATAACTGATGCCCTGAAAAATGAAATTCTGCGCAGTTCTGACAAGATAAGCCAAGCTTTGTTGCAAATTTTAATTAAAAATTTTGCGAAAACAGTGAATTCCTGCCGACTTGCTAACCATATAATTAAGCAGGCACCCACTACTTTGTAAGCCATTACAAAATCTCGAAACCTTTTTGGCTGGTTATATTGTTTAAGTGCCCTTTGGACTTAATTGCCTAAAATTATAAATTTCTGTCACTTTTATTTAAAATCCCATGCAAATTCGTTTTATGAGTGCACTTTCTATACCTGCACTTTTAAGATAAGTGCCCTAAAATTTTCGTAATTTAAAATTATTTTCATACAAAAAATTAATTTTAGCTGCACATTGACTTAATTGCACAAAATATATTTTTTTGCAATTTTAAGTTATATTATTGTTATTGTATAATTTTGGCGATTTTTTTTTAATTTTGGCGAGTTTTCCGGTTTTTCTGCGACTTGTTTTAGTCCTAGAATTTTTTTTAATTTGGTGCTTTTTTTCGTTCTGGGGGCTAATTCTCGCATTCTCTTACGAGCGAATTTTGACTCGAACATGCGAGTTTTTGCTTATTTGAAATTCTCTTATTCGATAACTAATAAGAGCTTTCGAAATTCTTAATGATGGCGTTCGATATCGGGTGACCATTCGAATGCAACCGTGCGAGTTTTTACTCGTAAACAAACCAGCAATCGAATTGTGCAAAAAATATAACAAAATTGAAAATGTAAGTTTAATATTTTTAAAAATGAGAAATAATTGTGATAATATTTTTTTTATTATAGGTTAACAGCAACAAAAATCAATTTTACGCAAAAAGAGATATTAGCTAATTTTATGGCTGTCCATACCGATTTGACAAAGGGCATGTTGCCTAATACCTCCCAAGGTAAAGCTAAAGCGAACCAACTTTGGGAAGACCTTACATTAAAATTAAATGCTTCAGGTCCACCAATAGAAGATTCAAAGTCGTGGCGCAAGGTATGATAATGCCTTTATTAGTTAATGATTTGAATATTGACATTTATTTATATTTCTACATCTTTATGTACAAATGTAGGTATATGCTGACCAAAAGCAACATGTTAAAAAGAAACTATCTTTTAACAAATCATCGATAAAGAGAACCGGTGGTGGACCTTTTGAAGAAAAAGTTCTCTCCCAAGTTGAGGAGCTGATATTGGTAGCAGCAGGCTTAGAAGTTGCTGTTGACGGTCTGAAGGCAGTTAAAACTTTTGGTTCTACTAAAGTGGAGGACCTCACACAACCAAAAGGTTATGATATATGCCAAAATTTCCAAACAACATCACAAAAGAGCAATGATGATAATTCATTGCTTACAATCTCATTTGATGAAGATGTTAACATGAAAGAAAATGTGCATCCTTTCATAGAAATTGTTGATGACGAAGAAATTTTAAAAAAAGAATCGTCATTTATGTATAAGGAGCTCCCAAAAATTAAAACTACAAGGGAATCCAAAACCACTTTACTTAAAAGAAATATGCTTACCACAGAGAATTACCAACAAGAAATGCTGGAAAAATTAGACCAACTTATTGATATTGAAAGGAGAAAACTTGAAATGAAAGAAAGGGAGCATAATATAAATATGCAAATTAAAGAATTAAAATTAGAAAAACGGAAGAAAGAGCTATAAAATCTAACCAAAAAGTTTAAAAAATTATCTCAAGGATATCAGAACTGCTGAACTTGTGCTTGGAGCTTTTTTTATACAAATGAATTTTTATTTAGTTTTGTTTTGAATTAATTTATAAGTTTTGTTTCTAGTCATTCGTACATACCTACCAGAGCTGTTAAAAATTGCAATCAATTGTAATTGCATTCAAAGTGATTTCAAACAAATTTGTACAATTTTTTTTATTTTATTATTAAAAAACTTTTATAAACTGAATTATTAAATGGTACATAAATTTAATTTAATGTTTTCACGTATTTTTTTTCCAATTTTTGTTATATTGGTCTCTGTGGAATCGTCTACTAAAGGAGTTATGTACATCTCAGTTGTTTGTCGTATATTTTCATAATTTGGCACTTTAAACAGTATGCATACATTATGTAAAGCAGCGCATACGTTTGTAAATTGTGCCAACTTTTCAGCACTGTAACGACTTCGTTTGTCGTGGCATAATATCTTCCAGCGAGCCTTTAAAATTCCAATTGTTCTTTCCACAACACATCTTGCCTTTGAATGCACCTCATTAAATTGTGACTCCATGGAGTTTTCCTGCGGATTCCGATATGGCGTTAACAACTATGGCTCACATGGATATCCAGAATCTCCTATAAATATACAATTTTGATACAAAATGCAATTTCTAAGTATATACAAATTTTAACAAGCTTAATTTTTCATGCTCTTTTTCTCTAAGTTATTATATCATAGATTCAGTAAAATATTTCTTGGCTAAATTACATTAAATTGTTTTGATAAAATTTTAATAACTATGTAATATGTACATACATATATATATATATATATTAATTCCATAAAAGCACTAACTGAAATGGTTCACTTTTCCTCACCTAAGAGCCAATAATTTCTTAAGCCTGTGTTATACTCATGTTCAAGCAAATTTCTTTCTTCTGAGTTTTTCCACACAAATGCGTCATGGGCGGCACCTCCATATTTGGAATTAACAGCCAAGATTGTGTGCTTGTGATCGCATATCTTTAAATACAATACCGACGTAAATTACTAAACAAGACCGTTCATTAAACTATACTTACGATCATTGAATTTATGCTATGGAAGCCTTTCCTATTAAAAAACATATGCTCATTTTTCGGTTTCTGCAAGCCAAAATGGGTTCCATCCACACACCCTACGACTGAAAAAAGCAGATTTGCAAACATTAAACATATGTATGTATGTATGCACGTATTGTATATTTATACATACCTCCAGGAAAATTGTACTTCGCCATAAAATATTCTTTGCAACAATCACTATTTCTAGGATTGAATTTTATAAAGTTGCCACAAAGTTTACGCTCTAGTTCATCAATCACTCTCTTTGTAATTTTACAAATAGCACTCTGGCATACACCAATCAAAAAATCATTTCCAACAGAATGTTGGAAGCTTCCAGAAGCCAAAAGCGAAAGTGTGGCTGCCAATTGAATTTTGGGTGGAACTGCAGTAGAAAGATGGCTTTCAAAATTTAGTTTTTCAAAAATGTACAGAAATGCTTCCTTCGTAAGTCGGAAGCGCTTCTTAAATCTACAAAAGAATACATATTATTAGCTTTGTTGCGTTTACAACTGTGTAAAAGTTTGAGCACCAAAGGATTCCTTTGGAGCTCAGAGAGTAGTAGGGAACTGCCGCTCCTGCCGCAATTAAAATTTTAAAATTTTGAAATTTTAATTACCCAAATTTCAAAATTCTTGGAAATTTGTGAAATTTGATACCCTTGAGTTTTCGGCGGCACGCTTTGATGTTTTTTTGTTTACATAAGGAATTTTTTGTTTACATTAGGAGTTTTTTGTTTACATTAACCCTTGTGGGAACGGGTGATTTTTTTTGAGGTTACATTAATTGTGTGAACGGGTGATTTTGTTTTTTGTGGGAATACGTTAAGTGGGTTCATAGGTTGGAGGTTTTTCGTTTTGTAATGTATGTATGTATATGCCGACGGGAAAATCATGAATATGATTTTTCCTAATACTAATGGGGGGTGAAATAGTGAAAATTATTTTTTCCTATTGCCGACAGCAATACATGATTATTTTTCCTAATGCCTACGGTAAAACATGAATATTATTTTTTTTTTCAAATACCGACGGCAAAACATGATTATTATTTTTTTCAAATGCCGACGGGAAAATGATTTTTCATAATTCAGACGGGAAAACATAAAAGTTATTTCTAATGCTAATACAGGAGTTTAAGGCTGGCCGTGATTTGGGTGGGTGGGGTTTTTGTTGTAATATATAACCGATGGAGTTTATGGATGTGTCTGTCTGTCTGTTGTGCGAGGCTGTGATTGGTCGGGGGAGTGTGGTGTAGTTGAGGTAGATGAATTGAGTGTATGTGTGTGTGTGTGTGTATACCTGTCTGTTGGAATTTGTGTGAGGGTGTGATTGACAGGGGGCGGGGTCTATTTGTGGTAGATCGACTGCGTGTATGCAGGTGTTGCAAGTCTGTAGGAATTTAAGGCTTATAGTGATTTGGGGTAGGTGAGGGTGTTGTTGTACAAGTAACATGTATCCATGGGATTTGTGGATGGTCTGTCTGGGGGAATTTAAGCGAGGCTGTTATTGGGAGGGGGTGCGGTGTAGTTGAGGTTGATCGACTGCGTGTATGTAAGTCTATATGCTTGTAGGTGCTTAAGGCTGATCGTGATTTAAAAGAGGTGAGGATGTTGTTGTAATATGTATACGTTGGAATCTGTATGTATGTATGTCTGTGAAAATTTAAGGCTGATCATGATTTAGGGTAGGTGAGGTGGGTGTAGTAAAATGTCTGTGTGTATGTACATATGTTTGTAGAAGTTTAATACTATTAGTGATTTGAGGATAGGTGAGGGTGTTGTCGTACGAGTGATATGTATGCGTGGGAATCTGTATGCATGTTCGTAGGAGTTTAAGGCTGATCGTGATTTGTGTTGTTGTCAGTGTTGTTTGTAGGAATGACCGTGAGAATTTTTTTATGTATATCTATAGGAATTTAAGGTTGGCCGTGTTTTGTGAGGGGTGGTGTGTTGTTGAAATAATTTGAAGTTTTCTTAGATGAAATCTGGTATATGTGCGTGTGTGTGCGTATGATTTTCTCACGCTAGTTGTTTTATGTACGTAGAAATAAATTGTATTCAATATCGAGATTTGGTTCTATAAAATATTTTCATATATCTGATACATATACATAAGTATATTTTCATACTCAAGGTTGCTGGGTATTTTGTCATGCTTAAAATTGTCCAGCTTTAAAGTCTGCCTGCGAGAAATTTGTTTATATTACAGATTTTGTTTATTTAACTACGTCCGGCTTCTTTCGCTGAACTTCTTTTCATACGATCATGGAAATTTATAGTTTCTCTGTCCATAATAAGGTCGTTTAGCTTGGGCATGTGCTCTGACTGAATGGTTTGCGTTGTTCATATATTTTTATGATGTAGATATGTAAGTGTGATTGTCAAGATCTAATAAATATTTGAGTATTGATAAGAAATTTGATATTATGTGTACATACATATCTACAAATTGATTTTATGTATGTATGTACATATGTATGTACATACAAATAAGTGTTTGCCTCCGTGTTTGAATACATTTTTTTGTTTTTGTTGTTGTTGTAAATATTCGCCTGGTGTTTTATGTATAGATGTCAAATATCTTCATAGTTTTTTTTTATTTGAAATTAAAAAAACGTTGTTTTAACTTTTATCTGTATTTACTTAATAGTTTGTGAGGATTTGCTGTTTTAAGTAAAACTAAATTCCTTAAGATACATACTTTAGAATAATAGTAACTATAATAGAAATATTTCCTATATTTAATTTACATTTGTTTAAAGTTGATGCAGCTTATCTTCATTCTTAGAAATATTTTGATATAAAATTTTTTCCAGCCGTATGCTTTTTTCATCACCTTTTACATTTATTTTAGAACATCTTGCATTGCCTTTTATACATTTATAAACATTTTTAAATGAAACTGATCCAGCAGTCCAGCTTATGTAATGATAGTTTTTTGTTAGCCAGCTTGCTTCTTTTTTTTATTTTTTATTGATTATTGAGTTTTATAATGAAATCATTATATTCGTAATTGTTCAAAACAATCGCTACTTCTTTTGCGATGAAATCATTTGAATTACTTTTGAAACATTGTACGTATATAAAAATTATGTTGTTTTCCATATTACTCAATTTATAAGACTTTTCGAACTTGTCCTTTGATGGGTATATACATATGTATTCTATTATACGATCATGAATAAGAATACAGTAAGCTGATTTCTTTGCTTACTATTTCAAATTAAAATTTTATTCAATTGCCCCGCTATTGAATAAAAGGAGCTTTTATCTTAAACTCTGGTACAGGTAGAAACGCATGAGATTCTTTCATATACTACCTTTGCTGGAATCTTAGATACATATAATAACTATATAGAATTGCATTACGTTTATTTTTAAATTTTATGTTAGGATTATCATCATATGGATATGAGACTGAACTTAAATGTACTTTTAAATTAGTTAATTCATAATGAACAATCTTATTTTCTTCCTGAATAGCGAACAACAGAAAACGAAGTCGTTTTCTTGCAATTTAGGTCTAACCTCTCAACTGGTCCTCTAGTATACAATATGACTTTATATGTCAACATTTCTGTCTCCTCTTTGTCAGCGTTAGGGATAATTAAATTTTAAACTTTTTATTCTTCAAATTGTGTTACTTCATACTGATAATATGTTTAAGTACATTAATAATGTACGAGTATATGTTTATTTTATGACGGGTCCCTATGGCTTTTATTTGATGTTCTAGATGAAGTGATTTTTTTTTCTAATTTTATTAAAGTTTAGCGTATTGCGTATATATTTCTAATATATTTAAGTGAGCTTTTTGTACCTGTCAGACAGAGTGTACGTATCAGTTGATCAGTCAGTCTATCTTTTTATTTTATTAATTTTTTCTTCTAATGTGTCACTACTATTTTTTCAGATTTTACTACTTGAAATAGAAAATATTTATATAATTTTAAGAGTATTAACATACATATAGGTAAATATATGTATGTACGTAAAAATTAGTTCATATACAAAGAAATACATCTTTAATAATCAACTATTCTAGAAAATCGATCTAAGATAACACATTTACCTCCATCATCATTTCACCATCAGTGTTTTCATAAAGTGTTAGAAACATTGGAATATCTATGTTTAGGAGAATTTTTACTTCAAGTGTTTCTATATAAGATTTGGTGTTTGACCCCTTGACGTTATTGTGGTTAACGTAGGCTGCGTTGTATCACATTCAGATCTAATAATTTCTCACTTAGAAAAGGTCCTCATTACCATCAATCATACCTGTATATAATACATTCATGAGTTGAGTTGATCCAGATACAATTGCTGTCTACAAATTAATGATTAGAAAATAGCTTTCTCATCATCTTCTATCAAGTTTAATATTTTGCTAGCATGCATGCTTTAGCATGCTATTCTATCAATAGTGAGGCGAGAGTCCGACATTTAGTGGTGTTTCAATTAAAAATCTATACAATTAGAATTACGAATTCACTCTTTTGAATTTTTAACAAAGTAGATACATATGTATGTATGTATTTCATTTGCCACAAACTCTTAAAATTTCTGTACTTATAAAAGTATGATGTCAGGAATTTTTTTAAATCATACATGCCTCGGCATGCTTCCAATATTTTTCTCGGTAAATTTATTTCATACTCATACAGATACAGATATAAAGTAAGATCTGTTTACATTCCATTTTACAATTTATGCATGCTTCAGCATGATTCTAGTTGAAGTCTGTATTTATTTAGTAAGTTTGTTTGATACCCATTCATACACATGTACATTGTTAAAGATTGGATATCAAAATCCAATTTTCTTAGTTTATCTAGAAATGAACAAAGTGAATATCTTTTATAATAATCATATTCACACTTTAAAATTTTGTGTGCTAGAGCTTTCGAAATGGAAAATGTACACCTTTTACTACAAAAAGTGGTAAACGATGTGTTGCTGAATATTGCACTGTGTTATAGTTCATTTTGAACTCTTAAGTTTTCACAATATTTCATACAGACCATCAAGTTTAGAGAATTCCAGTACATTAAGCTATTTATCTTCCCTGAGACCTAAAATTCCTAATCAATCCTTCAAAAAACCAATACAAATTAGATTTATC
The DNA here is from genome assembly GCA_944452675.1 of Tachina lurida. NCBI lineage: Eukaryota > Metazoa > Arthropoda > Insecta > Diptera > Tachinidae > Tachina > Tachina lurida. Next base: position 42,563,961 of record OX101754.1, read on the forward strand.
CTTTTTAATTTTATTTATATTTTCATTGAATTTCAACATTTTGTACCTCTTCAAATTACTGTATACTGTATTTTGCACCTTTTTCTCATTCGTTGAGTTAACTTTAATCGCAAATATTTTAATGATGTGGTGAACTTTTCTATTGTAGGCATTAAGTAAATCTTTGTGTATATCAATCCACTTATATGAACCATTATAGCTAAATTCTTAACACATAATTCCTTTTAATGATCTATTAATTTATTCTACTATTGATGCTTTCATATTATGAAATTTTTAATCCTCTGTTTATACATGAATTTTGCAGTGTTTATTAAAAATTCTGTACCAACATCTATATGTATTTTTTTTGTTTTGATACTCATATCATTTCAAAAATATTTTCCATTGCCTTGGTTTTTTTCGAGTGCAGCTTTTATTTTCAACGATACTCACAATATAAATTTTGAGAATGTGTCAGTTACAGTCAGCAAAAAATCAATAATTTCTATTTTCTCTAGAATAGCTACCCAGTTCACCTAAATCAGCTCCATAAAAGATCATCTATTCCATTCATTACATCACTACAATAGACAAACAATTTTATAAATTTATTATGGATTACGTTTACTAAATTTCTTTTTAAGGACATTGAGTTGTTTTACAGTTTTTTGGCGAGTGTTGTGATCTACTTGATACATTTTCAGATATTTATACTAAAATGTAGTTAATTTTCCAATCTATAAATTTTATCGCTCAGCTCTTCAATTTGTTTGTCAAAAGATGATTTAATTTTTAGAATGTCTTTTTCAATTTTATACCTATCTTCTATCGTTAATTTTATTTCACACTCCACTTATTAATTCATCCTTTAGTTTCTCGATTTGAGTTTCCAGAAACAATTTACTGATAACATTGTTCACCGTCAGTGAACATTGTATACATTGGTAGAAATTATATATTTTATTTAGTTTTCAAAATCAAATTTGTCATACTATTTTCACGTTTTATCAATCATTAAAGAAAATAAACCCACTTTTAAGCCCCATATTTGATCATCAACTTGTATTTTATCTTTTTTCAGTTTTAGATTTCTATCACCAAATTTCCAATCATTATTGAAGTCTTTATGTGAGTCATAGTTTGTATCTAATTCATTTCATCCTTCCCAGACTAATAAGTCAATATAAGCATCTTCGATGTTGGAAGGCCGTGAGTAAAAATCATATTCTTCTTCTTCATCGTCATAATCATTCTCAGTATTAGCATCATTAAATAAGATGGTATTATCAAATATTGTTCCTTTTGAAAGTTTCTTTAACTTGTCTCTATCTTGAGTGATGGTTTTTCAGACTTTAAACTTGTATTATTTTCAACTTCTGTCTTCATTTTACTTTGTTCTTTCTTGTGTAATCTTTCAATATTTTTAGAACTATTTATGAATTCTTTGAGAGGTTCTGTTATAGGATCAAATATATCTCTTAGTTGTTCACGTGTATCTATTTCACCAGTTTTTATACTACGAAGCTTTTTCTTCAAGACACTTCTTATCAACACCGTTTTAAAATTTTCTCATCCATGTTTAATAATAGCAAATAAGAGGTATCAGCTATTAGATCAGGTATCACCTATTAGATCAGGTATCAGCTATCAGATCAGCTTATCAGGAGCTGCTCTGGTTTTCAGATCATCTTATTAGGAGCTGGTATGATTTTTAGATCAGCTTATCAGGAGCTGGTCTGGTTTTCAGATCAGCTTATCAGGACCTGATCTGGTTTTCAGATCAGCTTTTCAGGACCTGGTCTGGTTTTCAGATCAGCTTTTCAGGACCTGATCTGGTTTTCAGATCAGCTTTTCAGGACCTGATCTGGTTTTCAGATCAGCTTATCAGGACCTGATCTGGTTTTCAGATCAGCTTATCAGGAGCTGGTCTGGTTTTCAGATCAGCTTATCAGGAGCTGGTCTGGTTTTCAGATCAGCTTATCAGGACCTGATCTGGTTTTAAGATCAGGTTATCAGGTATCAGATCCGGTTATCGGACAGCTGATCTGTAAAACAGATCAGGTTATCAGGAGCTGTTAAGATTGTCACATCAGATTATCTGTTTTAAATTGGGTCATCAGATTACAAGTAGCTGGACATTTATAAAATTTAGATGAATGAAGTTTAAGGCCAGATAAAATGCGAAAAACTATACTGTTATGTAGTCAAATTGTTTTCTATGACGATCATCACTTAATTCAGTATCTTTCCTTATAATCAAAATTCCATATTTTTAATTCCAACACGATTTATATTTTTCTCATATTACTTAAACATTCTAACTACATTATGATTATTTCCTATCAAATATTTGGTGATTCTAGTATAAGTTTGACATTAGTAGAATGCATCAACATTCTTATCTTACCCCATACAAAAATATGCTTCTCACACACAACATGGTTAAATATCGTATTGGTATTACTTCTAGATTTCTTAAAAGAAATAACAGATTCATTATCTGTAAATGTGTAATACCCATGACTTTCATTAATGAAATTAATTTCTACAGGTATTTATATTTAGGTTGTTAGAGAGATTTTGAGTTTAAATATGAAGATGTTTTCAAGTTTTAGTCCATTAGAACTGTCTAGCCAACCAATCATAATATTATTATTTTTTTATATATTTTTTATTTATTTTTTTTACCAATTTAACAGACCAACTATTCTTGCACGAATAAAAATTTATAGAAGGGAGCTATGATTTATTTTTGAGTTAACGTTTGATGACTCATCAAAATTTCATGCCATCCTATATTTAGGTTGTTTTACTAACCGCTTTTGTGTAACTAAATACATTTTATAAATATTATCTCTTATTATAAAAAACTAAAATAATACAGCTATTCGATTTCAGAAAATATTTTCTAAAATCGTATAGCTGCATTATTTTATTTTTTATAATAACAGATAATGCTCCATACTCACAATCAAAACAACATAAAAATATCATTTGTTTTGAGTATGAGTATGCGTTAATATTTATGAAATGCATTTAGTTACAAAAAATGTGGTTAGTAAAACAAAGTATATTTTAACAGTTTAAAATCAGTATTTTGTATGACAATACTGGTTTTAAGCTCTTAAAATATACTTTGTTTTGACTATGAGTAGGTACCATTATCTCTTATTATAGGAAAAATAAAATAATATAGCTATATGATAACCGAAAATATTTTCTGATATCATATAGCTATATTATTTTATTTTTCCTATAATAAGTGATAATATTTATGAAATACATTTCATAAATATTGGTACATACTTATAGTCAAAACAACCTAAAAATAGGATGGTACGAAATATTGATGAATCATCAAAATTTCATACCAAGGTATATTTATGTTGTTTTACTAACCACATTTTGTAACTAAATACATTTTATAAATATTATCTATTACTATAGAAATAATCATACTATTTTTTTTTCTATAATAAGAGATAATGAGCCATACTCATACTCAAAACAAAGGATATTTTGACTCTGAGTATGCTTCAATATTTATGAAATGCATTTAGTTACAAAATGGGGTTAGTAAAACAAAGTATATTTTAAGAGTTTAAAACCACCATTTTTAGGGTAATACTGGTTTTAAACACTTAAAGCATACTTTGTTTTGACTATGTGCATGCACCAATATTTAGGAAAGGTATTTCATAAATATTGACACATACTCATAGTCAAAACAACATAAAAATACCTTGGTATGCAATTTTGATGAGTCATCAAACGTTAACTCAAAAATAAATCATAGTTCCCTTCTATAAATTTTTATTCGTGCAAGAATAGTTAGTTGGTCTGTTAAATTGGTAAAAAAATAAATAAAAAATATATAAAAAAATAATAATATTATGATTGGTTGGCTAGACAGTTCTAATGGACTAAAACTTGAAAACATCTTCATATTTAAACTCAAAATCTCTCTAACAACCTAAATATAAATACCTGTAGAAATTAATTTCATTAATGAAAGTCATGGGTATTACACATTTACAGATAATGAATCTGTTATTTCTTTTAAGAAATCTAGAAGTAATACCAATACGATATTTAACCATGTTGTGTGTGAGAAGCATATTTTTGTATGGGGTAAGATAAGAATGTTGATGCATTCTACTAATGTCAAACTTATACTAGAATCACCAAATATTTGATAGGAAATAATCATAATGTAGTTAGAATGTTTAAGTAATATGAGAAAAATATAAATCGTGTTGGAATTAAAAATATGGAATTTTGATTATAAGGAAAGATACTGAATTAAGTGATGATCGTCATAGAAAACAATTTGACTACATAACAGTATAGTTTTTCGCATTTTATCTGGCCTTAAACTTCATTCATCTAAATTTTATAAATGTCCAGCTACTTGTAATCTGATGACCCAATTTAAAACAGATAATCTGATGTGACAATCTTAACAGCTCCTGATAACCTGATCTGTTTTACAGATCAGCTGTCCGATAACCGGATCTGATACCTGATAACCTGATCTTAAAACCAGATCAGGTCCTGATAAGCTGATCTGAAAACCAGACCAGCTCCTGATAAGCTGATCTGAAAACCAGACCAGCTCCTGATAAGCTGATCTGAAAACCAGATCAGGTCCTGATAAGCTGATCTGAAAACCAGATCAGGTCCTGAAAAGCTGATCTGAAAACCAGATCAGGTCCTGAAAAGCTGATCTGAAAACCAGACCAGGTCCTGAAAAGCTGATCTGAAAACCAGATCAGGTCCTGATAAGCTGATCTGAAAACCAGACCAGCTCCTGATAAGCTGATCTAAAAATCAGACCAGCTCCTAATAAGATGATCTGAAAACCAGAGCAGCTCCTGATAAGCTGATCTGATAGCTGATACCTGATCTAATAGGTGATACCTGATCTAATAGCTGATACCTCTTATTTGCTATTATTAAACATGGATGAGAAAATTTTAAAACGGTATTGATAAGAAGTGTCTTGAAGAAAAAGCTTCGTAGTATAAAAACTGGTGAAATAGATACACGTGAACAACTAAGAGATATATTTGATCCTATAACAGAACCTCTCAAAGAATTCATAAATAGTTCTAAAAATATTGAAAGATTACACAAGAAAGAACAAAGTAAAATGAAGACAGAAGTTGAAAATAATACAAGTTTAAAGTCTGAAAAACCATCACTCAAGATAGAGACAAGTTAAAGAAACTTTCAAAAGGAACAATATTTGATAATACCATCTTATTTAATGATGCTAATACTGAGAATGATTATGACGATGAAGAAGAAGAATATGATTTTTACTCACGGCCTTCCAACATCGAAGATGCTTATATTGACTTATTAGTCTGGGAAGGATGAAATGAATTAGATACAAACTATGACTCACATAAAGACTTCAATAATGATTGGAAATTTGGTGATAGAAATCTAAAACTGAAAAAAGATAAAATACAAGTTGATGATCAAATATGGGGCTTAAAAGTGGGTTTATTTTCTTTAATGATTGATAAAACGTGAAAATAGTATGACAAATTTGATTTTGAAAACTAAATAAAATATATAATTTCTACCAATGTATACAATGTTCACTGACGGTGAACAATGTTATCAGTAAATTGTTTCTGGAAACTCAAATCGAGAAACTAAAGGATGAATTAATAAGTGGAGTGTGAAATAAAATTAACGATAGAAGATAGGTATAAAATTGAAAAAGACATTCTAAAAATTAAATCATCTTTTGACAAACAAATTGAAGAGCTGAGCGATAAAATTTATAGATTGGAAAATTAACTACATTTTAGTATAAATATCTGAAAATGTATCAAGTAGATCACAACACTCGCCAAAAAACTGTAAAACAACTCAATGTCCTTAAAAAGAAATTTAGTAAACGTAATCCATAATAAATTTATAAAATTGTTTGTCTATTGTAGTGATGTAATGAATGGAATAGATGATCTTTTATGGAGCTGATTTAGGTGAACTGGGTAGCTATTCTAGAGAAAATAGAAATTATTGATTTTTTGCTGACTGTAACTGACACATTCTCAAAATTTATATTGTGAGTATCGTTGAAAATAAAAGCTGCACTCGAAAAAAACCAAGGCAATGGAAAATATTTTTGAAATGATATGAGTATCAAAACAAAAAAAATACATATAGATGTTGGTACAGAATTTTTAATAAACACTGCAAAATTCATGTATAAACAGAGGATTAAAAATTTCATAATATGAAAGCATCAATAGTAGAATAAATTAATAGATCATTAAAAGGAATTATGTGTTAAGAATTTAGCTATAATGGTTCATATAAGTGGATTGATATACACAAAGATTTACTTAATGCCTACAATAGAAAAGTTCACCACATCATTAAAATATTTGCGATTAAAGTTAACTCAACGAATGAGAAAAAGGTGCAAAATACAGTATACAGTAATTTGAAGAGGTACAAAATGTTGAAATTCAATGAAAATATAAATAAAATTAAAAAGGATAAATCTAATTTGTATTGGTTTTTTGAAGGATTGATTAGGAATTTTAGGTCTCAGGGAAGATAAATAGCTTAATGTACTGGAATTCTCTAAACTTGATGGTCTGTATGAAATATTGTGAAAACTTAAGAGTTCAAAATGAACTATAACACAGTGCAATATTCAGCAACACATCGTTTACCACTTTTTGTAGTAAAAGGTGTACATTTTCCATTTCGAAAGCTCTAGCACACAAAATTTTAAAGTGTGAATATGATTATTATAAAAGATATTCACTTTGTTCATTTCTAGATAAACTAAGAAAATTGGATTTTGATATCCAATCTTTAACAATGTACATGTGTATGAATGGGTATCAAACAAACTTACTAAATAAATACAGACTTCAACTAGAATCATGCTGAAGCATGCATAAATTGTAAAATGGAATGTAAACAGATCTTACTTTATATCTGTATCTGTATGAGTATGAAATAAATTTACCGAGAAAAATATTGGAAGCATGCCGAGGCATGTATGATTTAAAAAAATTCCTGACATCATACTTTTATAAGTACAGAAATTTTAAGAGTTTGTGGCAAATGAAATACATACATACATATGTATCTACTTTGTTAAAAATTCAAAAGAGTGAATTCGTAATTCTAATTGTATAGATTTTTAATTGAAACACCACTAAATGTCGGACTCTCGCCTCACTATTGATAGAATAGCATGCTAAAGCATGCATGCTAGCAAAATATTAAACTTGATAGAAGATGATGAGAAAGCTATTTTCTAATCATTAATTTGTAGACAGCAATTGTATCTGGATCAACTCAACTCATGAATGTATTATATACAGGTATGATTGATGGTAATGAGGACCTTTTCTAAGTGAGAAATTATTAGATCTGAATGTGATACAACGCAGCCTACGTTAACCACAATAACGTCAAGGGGTCAAACACCAAATCTTATATAGAAACACTTGAAGTAAAAATTCTCCTAAACATAGATATTCCAATGTTTCTAACACTTTATGAAAACACTGATGGTGAAATGATGATGGAGGTAAATGTGTTATCTTAGATCGATTTTCTAGAATAGTTGATTATTAAAGATGTATTTCTTTGTATATGAACTAATTTTTACGTACATACATATATTTACCTATATGTATGTTAATACTCTTAAAATTATATAAATATTTTCTATTTCAAGTAGTAAAATCTGAAAAAATAGTAGTGACACATTAGAAGAAAAAATTAATAAAATAAAAAGAGAGACTGACTGATCAACTGATACGTACACTCTGTCTGACAGGTACAAAAAGCTCACTTAAATATATTAGAAATATATACGCAATACGCTAAACTTTAATAAAATTAGAAAAAAAAATCACTTCATCTAGAACATCAAATAAAAGCCATAGGGACCCGTCATAAAATAAACATATACTCGTACATTATTAATGTACTTAAACATATTATCAGTATGAAGTAACACAATTTGAAGAATAAAAAGTTTAAAATTTAATTATCCCTAACGCTGACAAAGAGGAGACAGAAATGTTGACATATAAAGTCATATTGTATACTAGAGGACCAGTTGAGAGGTTAGACCTAAATTGCAAGAAAACGACTTCGTTTTCTGTTGTTCGCTATTCAGGAAGAAAATAAGATTGTTCATTATGAATTAACTAATTTAAAAGTACATTTAAGTTCAGTCTCATATCCATATGATGATAATCCTAACATAAAATTTAAAAATAAACGTAATGCAATTCTATATAGTTATTATATGTATCTAAGATTCCAGCAAAGGTAGTATATGAAAGAATCTCATGCGTTTCTACCTGTACCAGAGTTTAAGATAAAAGCTCCTTTTATTCAATAGCGGGGCAATTGAATAAAATTTTAATTTGAAATAGTAAGCAAAGAAATCAGCTTACTGTATTCTTATTCATGATCGTATAATAGAATACATATGTATATACCCATCAAAGGACAAGTTCGAAAAGTCTTATAAATTGAGTAATATGGAAAACAACATAATTTTTATATACGTACAATGTTTCAAAAGTAATTCAAATGATTTCATCGCAAAAGAAGTAGCGATTGTTTTGAACAATTACGAATATAATGATTTCATTATAAAACTCAATAATCAATAAAAAATAAAAAAAAGAAGCAAGCTGGCTAACAAAAAACTATCATTACATAAGCTGGACTGCTGGATCAGTTTCATTTAAAAATGTTTATAAATGTATAAAAGGCAATGCAAGATGTTCTAAAATAAATGTAAAAGGTGATGAAAAAAGCATACGGCTGGAAAAAATTTTATATCAAAATATTTCTAAGAATGAAGATAAGCTGCATCAACTTTAAACAAATGTAAATTAAATATAGGAAATATTTCTATTATAGTTACTATTATTCTAAAGTATGTATCTTAAGGAATTTAGTTTTACTTAAAACAGCAAATCCTCACAAACTATTAAGTAAATACAGATAAAAGTTAAAACAACGTTTTTTTAATTTCAAATAAAAAAAAACTATGAAGATATTTGACATCTATACATAAAAGACCAGGCGAATATTTACAACAACAACAAAAACAAAAAAATGTATTCAAACACGGAGGCAAACACTTATTTGTATGTACATACATATGTACATACATACATAAAATCAATTTGTAGATATGTATGTACACATAATATCAAATTTCTTATCAATACTCAAATATTTATTAGATCTTGACAATCACACTTACATATCTACATCATAAAAATATATGAACAACGCAAACCATTCAGTCAGAGCACATGCCCAAGCTAAACGACCTTATTATGGACAGAGAAACTATAAATTTCCATGATCGTATGAAAAGAAGTTCAGCGAAAGAAGCCGGACGTAGTTAAATAAACAAAATCTGTAATATAAACAAATTTCTCGCAGGCAGACTTTAAAGCTGGACAATTTTAAGCATGACAAAATACCCAGCAACCTTGAGTATGAAAATATACTTATGTATATGTATCAGATATATGAAAATATTTTATAGAACCAAATCTCGATATTGAATACAATTTATTTCTACGTACATAAAACAACTAGCGTGAGAAAATCATACGCACACACACGCACATATACCAGATTTCATCTAAGAAAACTTCAAATTATTTCAACAACACACCACCCCTCACAAAACACGGCCAACCTTAAATTCCTATAGATATACATAAAAAAATTCTCACGGTCATTCCTACAAACAACACTGACAACAACACAAATCACGATCAGCCTTAAACTCCTACGAACATGCATACAGATTCCCACGCATACATATCACTCGTACGACAACACCCTCACCTATCCTCAAATCACTAATAGTATTAAACTTCTACAAACATATGTACATACACACAGACATTTTACTACACCCACCTCACCTACCCTAAATCATGATCAGCCTTAAATTTTCACAGACATACATACATACAGATTCCAACGTATACATATTACAACAACATCCTCACCTCTTTTAAATCACGATCAGCCTTAAGCACCTACAAGCATATAGACTTACATACACGCAGTCGATCAACCTCAACTACACCGCACCCCCTCCCAATAACAGCCTCGCTTAAATTCCCCCAGACAGACCATCCACAAATCCCATGGATACATGTTACTTGTACAACAACACCCTCACCTACCCCAAATCACTATAAGCCTTAAATTCCTACAGACTTGCAACACCTGCATACACGCAGTCGATCTACCACAAATAGACCCCGCCCCCTGTCAATCACACCCTCACACAAATTCCAACAGACAGGTATACACACACACACACACACATACACTCAATTCATCTACCTCAACTACACCACACTCCCCCGACCAATCACAGCCTCGCACAACAGACAGACAGACACATCCATAAACTCCATCGGTTATATATTACAACAAAAACCCCACCCACCCAAATCACGGCCAGCCTTAAACTCCTGTATTAGCATTAGAAATAACTTTTATGTTTTCCCGTCTGAATTATGAAAAATCATTTTCCCGTCGGCATTTGAAAAAAATAATAATCATGTTTTGCCGTCGGTATTTGAAAAAAAAAATAATATTCATGTTTTACCGTAGGCATTAGGAAAAATAATCATGTATTGCTGTCGGCAATAGGAAAAAATAATTTTCACTATTTCACCCCCCATTAGTATTAGGAAAAATCATATTCATGATTTTCCCGTCGGCATATACATACATACATTACAAAACGAAAAACCTCCAACCTATGAACCCACTTAACGTATTCCCACAAAAAACAAAATCACCCGTTCACACAATTAATGTAACCTCAAAAAAAATCACCCGTTCCCACAAGGGTTAATGTAAACAAAAAACTCCTAATGTAAACAAAAAATTCCTTATGTAAACAAAAAAACATCAAAGCGTGCCGCCGAAAACTCAAGGGTATCAAATTTCACAAATTTCCAAGAATTTTGAAATTTGGGTAATTAAAATTTCAAAATTTTAAAATTTTAATTGCGGCAGGAGCGGCAGTTCCCTACTACTTCAGAGTGTGTGTTTTTTTTGTTTTGTTTTTAGCCCAGGTAGAATCACCATGTGCTAATATTAGTTGAAGTTAAGTCTTAGTAGAAACACTAAGACTAGTCTAGCAATCAAGAAAGTTAATTTTTGTTTGCCATAATTTCTTTATTTTTCCCAGTCTTTTATACAATTTTAATTTCATACGTCTATATTAAAATTAATAGCAATGTACATTTTCAGCACTTGTCATAAAGCCTGACTTTGCATTTTATGAATTATTGTAATACTATTCTTAAAGGTAAATGACTGAATTAATTGTATGAGTATAAAATGTATAAAGGTAAATGACTGATTGCAATATGAAACTTATTAATTTGTAAATAAAAATTGGTTAATGAACTTAGAATACAACATAAGCAGAAATTACATTAAATATTAATTTATAACAAACCATTGGTTAAATGAACTTAAAATACTACATAAACAAAATTTCATATTTATAATAAAAAAAAGGGAAGGTATTCCTTTAAAAATACATACAACTTCTAATAATAATAAAAGTAATTATGTATGTATTAACATTCTCCGCCGCGTTGAGCAGTCAGCGAAAACCTGTAGTGTTAAACCTCAGAAATAGGATGACGTGGTGTTGGCCTTGGAGGTGCCGGTGTTAGGTTGATTGAGGCAGTTTTGTTGCATTTGATTCGAAATTGCCAGGCAGTAAGTGTTAGGATTATGAGTAGCGATAGAAGTAGAGCAACGAAGCCTATGTTTGGATGATGAATTGCTGGCTGATATATTTCAAGTGAAGAATTCTTAATGTGCCTTAGTTGTTTTTGAATATCGGTAAGCTGGTCCAATTTGGTATCCAAGACGAGGTTTGGTTCTAATATTTTCTTAACTTCAGAGGGTTTTCCTATTGAGGTGATATTACCAAATGTTGCATAGGAGTTGCGTAAAGTAGTGACACTAGTTTCGTGTCCACGAATGGTAAGAAATTTTCCTTTTATTATACAAGCTGAGTTCATGGTCATTATACCAGAAGTCTTGACCTGTATATGTATGATATCATTGCCGCATACTGCAGTTAGTTCTATAGGTTTTGTTGTTGCATACATCCATTGGTTTACGTTGTGCAATGGAATAAAAGAGATATTGTTCTGGATATAGCCAAAATTACAATCAGGGGATGTTTTGTTGTTGAAGAGAGCAATTTCACAAGAATAACTGCCGGAATCTTTGGCCATTTGTATTTGCAATGCTGGACAAATGTATATGTCGACTATGACTACAGTACATTTATTGAATTGAAGTATGTTTAGTGCCAGGTATTCATCGCGGTGGTTATTAACAGCAAGATATTTAATGTCAGTTGTTATGACAATGGTCATGTTGTTTATTTGTGTGGGTATTGCAATGACCTTGTAAAGTTCAAATTTTCCTTGGTCCACCAATGGTAACTCAATAACGAAAATTACATTTGTGTTAGTTACTGTGCCTTTAACATTCATAATTTTGTATAGTTCTAGCAAGTCGGTGTCTTCAACTGGTAATGTACGGCCTATAGGAAGGTGTTCTTTAATTTTAGCAATCTCCGATCTTAACTGTTTTGGTGTAAGGATAAGTGGGCTTATATTGCCATGGTTCGTATGCGTGAGGGCAGCGACCAGCTCTGTTTCAATTCTTTGTAAATCTGAGGCAAGTGTATTTAATTGAATTGCCAGAGACATTAGATTTTGGACTTGTCGTAGATTTGAATTCTCATTTTGAACTTTATTTAGATCTTGATAGATGGTTTTCTTAAATTCTGAAAAGTGCACTTTAGTATTGTTCTCGCTTTGCTTAAGAATGTTAATGGTAGAATCTATTACTGAAGTTTGATTTTTTAGTAACATATGTAGATACTCTTCATTTTGCTTTACGTTAGTTATAGTTTGAGCCATTTGCTCTGCATAATCTGAGTCCAGGACTCCAAATAGAGCATGGGCCATATTTCCAACGATATCGAGTGCAGCTCTCCGGTTTCTTTTTGAAATTAACAGGTCTGATTCTTGAATAAGATTGTCCCAAGTATGTTGAAGTTGAATGGAAAGCATCTCACATGATTCAAAAGCTACCGATTGCTTGCAGAGCCTTGAAAATGATGTTATACCTACTTCAAGAACCTTATTCCTATCCCAAATTGGTGTTAAGTCGTAATATATAATGAATTTCCAGGTAGCTGTCATCAACTTTGTCGAGCCCATGCCTTCGAAATATAATCCTGGATTGGAAGAAAATTCTGTAACATTGATTGGAGAGGCTAATATTATCGGCAGCAGAAGGAGTGAAACAAAAAGCATATTGAAAACTCCCAGGGAGGCATATGACACTAACTTTCGTTTTGGCTGTATGATGTTAACTTCCGCTGAGCCTTGCCTCTTTTGTGACTTTGAGTTGTCATATCCGGAATGCTCTGTGAGGGAGTCGTTGAACAACGGTGCAAGTCTGTGTATTGGCCTCTTGAAAATTCCCTTTGCTGTTTTGACGTCGCATACCCTGATAAGTCCATCATCTCCTTTGTAAATGCGGTTGATTCTACCCAGTGGCCATTGGAGCACTGGAGTATTATCTTCCTTGAGGATAACAAGCATGCCTTCAATGACGTTCGGTGAAGTAGACTTCCATTTCCCCTTTGCTGTAGCTCATGTAAATAGTTTTGAGTCCACTCCTTCCAGAATTTATGTTTGATTTCTGAAGTTATTTTCCATCTTGCATCTAATGATATGCTTGGGGGTTGCGCATTTACATCTACTGCTGAAGTCAAGGGTTCCCCTACTAAAAAGTGGCCTTGGCGGATTTGACAGCCGCTTCCCAAAGTCCACCAAAGTGAGGGGCTCTTGGTGGAATGAATTTAAAATTTATTGATTGATTGCTGCATACTCGTGTAATCTTCTCTTGCGCTGATTGAGAATATATTGATTCTTTTAATTCAGTAATTTTATTGTTTGCTCCCACGAAGTTAGTAGCATTGTCACAATACAAAGTCTGACAGTGGCCTCTTCTGCTGATGAAACGTCGTAGTGCGCCTATGAATGCTTCTGTAGACAGATTTGATACTACTTCCATGTGAATGGCCTTAGTCGCGAAGCAACAAAATACTGCGATATAGGCCTTATCTGGCCTTTTGCCCCTGATCTTGTGATGGATCCATATTGGGCCAAAATAATCCACTCCTGTGGTTATGAAAGGACGTGCTGGGGTTACTCTATCTGCCGGAAGGTTTCCCATTAATTGTTTGAAAAGCACCGGCCTAGCTTTAGTGCATCGTATGCATTTGTGGACGGTACTTCGTGCCAGTGATTTCCCGTTTGTAATCCAGAACTGTGACCTGGATGCTGCCAACAATGACTGTGGACCACAATGACGATTCTCTTCGTGTAGCTTGTGCATCAATAACTTTGTCATAGGGTGATTATGAGTCAAAATCGCAGGATGTTTTGCCTTGAACGATAATGTTGACTGCTCCAAACGACCACCCAAGCGCATTATCTGATGCTCATCCATGAATGGGTTTAAGGAGGTCAAGGGACTTGATTTATGTACAGGTGTTTGATGTGATAGCCTTTCTAGTTCTTCCCCAAACTCTGCGGCTTGGATGATCTTGATGATAATGTTTAGAGCTTCTTCTAATTCGAATGCATCAAGTTCCCTTTTGGTTGACCGATAAACATTTGTAGTTTTGGAATTTCTAATAAATCTCAACACATAACCAATCGTGTGTTGAAGAGTTTTAAATGAGTTCCGGTGGTTTATCTGATTTATAATGTCTGCATAATTTTGCTGCAAGGGGGTTATTGTTAGAACATGCTTCGTCACCTTACGTTCTTCGTCGCAAGGTGTCTCAATTGCTTGTGAAGTTGAGGTTGTCCATTCACTCCGTTGTCCCGAAAGAAATAGAGGGCCATAAAACCACATTGAATGTTGTGATAGGTTTTCGGGTGCTATTCCTCGAGATATTGCGTCGGCTGGATTTTCTTTAGAACTAACGTGTCGCCATTGATGTGAATCGCTTAGACCTTGAATTTTTGTTATCCTGTTTGCTACAAAAGTGTGAAAGGATGCTGCTGACGAGTTTATCCAAGCAAGAACAATTTTTGAGTCCGACCAAAAAAAGTTTGCTATATTTTGCAGACGAAGATCTTCTTTTACCCTACTTGTTAGGTCAACACCTAATACCGCGGCGCATAATTCCAAGCGAGGCAACGTTTGCCTTTTTATGGGTGCTACTCGGGACTTAGCACATAGCAGTCTGGTTAAAACAGTTTTGTCTTTATATGTTGAACGAATGTAGATTGCTGTTCCATAGGCTCGTTCAGATGCATCGACAAACGTATGAATTTCTGTAGAGACTGGGTTTCCGTGTTTTAATACGAATCTCTCTATTTTTATTTTGTTTAGGGTTTCTATATTTGTGCGAAATTTATTCCATTCATTCTGAAGATTCATGGGTAACTCGTCATCCCATGAAAGCGGTAATTGCCACAGCTCTTGCAAAAATATCTTGGCTCGTACAACTACCGGCCCAAAAATCCCTAGAGGATCAAAGATTTTGGCTAGTTCTGAACTGACTATTCTTTTTGTTACCCTTGTGGCCGTTGGCTTTTGTGACCGTCCACATAATTGATCAGACTTTGGGAGCCATATTAATCCGAGTGTTTTAATTGAACAATCTGAATTCTCGTCTAAGTCCAAGTTGATTTCCTGGTCTTCAGGTGCAATTCCATTTAATAACTGAGGATGATTTGAACACCACTTCCGCAGCTTAAAACCAGCTTCTCTTAGGATTAAGCTTAGTTGTCGTTGTGACTCTAATGCTGTGTTAATAGAATCAGCTCCGGTGAGGCAATCATCCACATAAAAATCATCGCGTAATATTGCAGCACCTTGTGGATATTTTGTAGCGTTTTGAATAGCTAAATGTTGAAGGCATTTTGTTGCTAGGTATGGTGCAGAGGACGTGCCATATGTTACAGTTTTAAGACGATAATATTTTATGTCTTGACGTTTGTTGTATCTCCATATGATGAGCTGGAACATCTGGTCCGTGTCATTGATTTGAATTTGCCGGTACATTTTTTCTATGTCTGCAGTGAAGACAATTCTGTGCATCCTAAATCGGAACAGTACGGAAAACAGCTCACTTTGTACGGTTGGTCCGGCATGTATTATGTCATTTAAAGAGGAACCACTGAATGTTTTAGCTGATGCGTCAAAAACTACTCTTAGTTTTGTGGTTGAGCTGTCAGGTTTCAGTACGCAGTGGTGCGGCATAACGTAATGTAAATTAGGAATGTCGTCTTCTTGTATTTCTACCATGTGCCCCAAGTCTTCGTACTCCTGCATGAAATTGTTGTATCCTGTTCTAAGATCAGGATTAAGGTTCAATCGTTTTTCCAATGCTAAAAATCGATTGAATGCCATTGTTTTGGAACTTCCGAGAACGGATGGATTTTCTGAGAATGGTAGGCGCACAATGAATCTCCCATTCTCGTTTCTTTTTACGTTTTGTGCAAAATGATCCTCACATCGTTTCTCAGCCAAAGATAGTGCTCGTTCTGTATTATTCGTGTCTTCAAGCTTCCAGAATTTTTCAATTAGCTGGTTTGTTGTTTGCTCTTCTGGGGTAAACACTGCACAAGTTACCAAGTTGCCGTTTCTTTCTTGTAATTTACCCGTGACTATCCAACCCAAAGCTGTGTTTTGGAGAATTGGCAGTTTTTGATTGATCTTTAGTTGTGGGCGCATCAATTCATGGTAAAATTCTGCTCCGAGCAATATGTCAATTTTATCCATTTGATTGAAACATGGATCAGCTAATTTAATATTTTCAGGAAGATTCCAATCTGACGTGTCGAAAGAATTTGTAGGCTGAGGTGGTACAATGGTTGGAAGAACAAATGCTTCGATTCTGGTGGCATAGCTGCCTGAATATGCATGTAGTTCTATATTGATTCGTTGGGATACGTTTTGAACTTTACGGCCAATTCCTTCAATGCGCAATGAAGAGTTTGAGGAATTCAAGGACAGTTTGTTCATTACGCGGGTTGTAACCAAATTGACTTGTGATCCAGAATCTAATAAAGCTCGGAATGTGCATGTGTGACCATTGGCTCCAACTGCCTTTACTCTTGCAGTGGCTAGTAATACGTAAGTGTTGTCGATGACCTGTTTGTTTGTTGTAGCGACGATTGGCTTATTTTCATTCGATGCAGACGCTAGTTTTTGTGTTCCTTCTGCCGAAATTCCTCTTGCTAATTCTAAGTGCAACAATGTGTTGTGTCTTTTTGTGCACTTTGAGCAAGACCGTGACGTGCATGCTTTGGCAGCATGATCTGACTTAAAGCAGTTGACGCAAAGCTTCTTTTTTTGTGTTCATTGTAGTCTCCCAGATGGGGACATTTTTAGGAACTTTTCACAGTAATATATGGGATGCCCAGGCATTCCACATACTTTACAGTTTGGGGTTGATGTAGCTGCAGTTATAAGTTTGGCTCTATCCTTCCGCCCACCAGATTCGTGAGACCTTCCGCGTGTTTCCAATGCTTGGAAACGGTGCTCTATAAATCTAAGAAGATCTTTTAGACTTACGAGCTTTTTGTTGTTTTCTAGCGATTGCTCAAATAAAGTTTGAGTTGATTGATCGAGTTTTTTCAATAAAATGTGAACAATTATGGCGTCCCAACTGTTCACTGGCAGTCCTTGCGCGCTTAAACCATGGATGCATTCTTTAGTGACATCATGTATATTTTTTAGCGCTTGTGCCGTTTCGGTTTTTATTTGCGGATGAGAAAGCAAGTTGTTTAGTAGTGTTGTCACAATGAGCCTTTTGTTATCGTACCTATCAACCAAAATGTTCCATGCAATTTCGTAATTTGCTGTTGTAATTGGCAAATGTTTTACTAGTGCTTTTGGTTCGTCTGCTAGATGTGTAGTTAAGTAAAACATTTTCTCAACTTCGCTCATTGATGCGTTGTGGATTAGCTGGGTATAAAGATCTTTAAAGGCTACCCATTGTAGGTAACTGCCGCTAAATTTCGGAATCTGAATTTTTGGAAGATGGGGTTGACAATGCTCAGTGCTGCGTGGATTATTTTCGCTGATATTATTCACATGCTGCTCTAGCTCACATTGAATGTCGTGCACTTCAGCTTGTAGTTCGTAAAAGTCATCCAAGGTGTAGCCGTCTATTTGTTCTTCATTAGTCATTTGCCATAATGTAGCGTTGTTTGTAGAGAACTCGTGCATATATTTATTAATGAGCGATAATTTGCCTTGATAATATGCTATCTGTTGATTTCCCTCTGTTCTGACTTCATCAATAGTTCGTCTTAATGCTCTCGTCAATGCCCGCTGATTGCGAAGAACTTTGCTTGTGATATCATCAGGTAGTGCCTTTTCCTGCATACCGCTGCTTGCACCTTCTTCTATTTGTCTCATCGATGGTGTTGGTTTCTTCGCTTTTTTGCTTTCGGACTCAAATAGTTCTTTGTATTTGAGTGTATCGTCCGAAATACGTAAATATTGGTCTGTAAAATAATTGTGTTGTAGTGGTAGATTTGAGAGGCACCTTATTTTGTTGTCAGTGGTCTCAAATTCTTGCCATGCCTTGTCAAGCCGCTGTAGACGCTCCAAGAAGTACTCTGAAGTTTTTCTTGTAGAAGAGTCTTTTTTGAAATTGCGGATTATTGCCTCTATTTGCTCCGCCGTCTTCTGTTGGGCTGCTACCAGGTCTTCAAACGATTCCATTGCTTATGTACAAGGAACGATAGTTGATGATGGAATCCTGTACCTTGCTACAGGACCTTCGATTTGAAATGTGTAGTCTGATGATGCAATCCTGTACCTTGTGACAGGACTGTCGTGATGAAATATGTCTTCTGTTGATGGAATCCTGTACCTTGCTACAGGACCGTCGAGTTGAAGAATGTCTTCTGTTGATGGAATCCTGTACCTTGCTACAGGACCTTCGGGGTCACCAAATGTTGCGTTTACAACTGTGTAAAAGTTTGAGCACCAAAGGATTCCTTTGGAGCTCAGAGTGTGTGTTTTTTTTGTTTTGTTTTTAGCCCAGGTAGAATCACCATGTGCTAATATTAGTTGAAGTTAAGTCTTAGTAGAAACACTAAGACTAGTCTAGCAATCAAGAAAGTTAATTTTTGTTTGCCATAATTTCTTTATTTTTCCCAGTCTTTTATACAATTTTAATTTCATACGTCTATATTAAAATTAATAGCAATGTACATTTTCAGCACTTGTCATAAAGCCTGACTTTGCATTTTATGAATTATTGTAATACTATTCTTAAAGGTAAATGACTGAATTAATTGTATGAGTATAAAATGTATAAAGGTAAATGACTGATTGCAATATGAAACTTATTAATTTGTAAATAAAAATTGGTTAATGAACTTAGAATACAACATAAGCAGAAATTACATTAAATATTAATTTATAACAAACCATTGGTTAAATGAACTTAAAATACTACATAAACAAAATTTCATATTTATAATAAAAAAAAGGGAAGGTATTCCTTTAAAAATACATACAACTTCTAATAATAATAAAAGTAATTATGTATGTATTAACAAGCTTTATTTCATCAACAAAAATATGTTAAACTTACTCATGGTTTGGCAAATTTAAAGGATTAACACTTTCTCTAATCTTTTTCCTTATAACATTAAGGTTCTCTGCTTCATCTGAATCCGATGACGATGAATAAAAAACAAAAGCGGATCCATTTTATTAATTTAATAATAAATATACTGCATAAATTTTATAGCTAAACACAACTAGAAATAAACACATGCTTTATGTTTACATTTTGCTTAAATATCTTCAGTGTTGGTTAACGTATTAAGGTAAATTTTCGACAACACTGAAGCAATAATTCGATACGCTTCGCATCGAGTAATATCATTAGAAAATTATTCGCTAACTAAATTAATTTACATTCGAATGATATTTCGATCACGACTGCGAGAATTAGGCCCCTGGTGATTTTTTTTGTTTTTGACGACTTTTTTCGGTTTGGCGATTTTATAATTTTGTGATTTTTGAGTTTTACCGTTTTTGAAAATTTCAAGAGTTTTGCTCTTACGGTTTCCAAGATACAGCAAGTTGCCAAAATTACATAGTCAATATTGCATTTACTGATGGAACACCCTTTAATTTAATTTTTTTTTAATTTTTGTTTTAATTGTTGTAGTCTGTATAAAAATACAATAACTTTACAAAATTTCAAGTGTATATACAATTGTATGTATATTATATGGGATTTTAACATTTATCGTTGCTAGTTTTGGAGCGCCCTTTAATTTTTAACTCTCATGCATTTGTTGTTGTAGCGGCTAAATGTCTACACACTGTGTCCAAATTTCAGGTACGTAGCTCTTACGGTTCTCGAGAAAACACCCTGTGATAGACAGACGGACAGCGTAGCTAAAACAATAGGGTGTGTAGGTACTTTATACTTAAAACACTTTGTATATAAATTCAAATATGTTCTGAATATATTTTCCTTTTTTAATTGTTTTTAATATATATATACATATGTATCTAGTTTTTATTAATCAATTGATTTTTGATTTTTGATTGTAATAGAATATTTTATTACTTAAATATTAAAATTGTTTTTTTATAAAAAATAAAATAATTTTGTAGTTTGAAGAAAACAACTACAATTGGCGATCCTGCCTGCCTGAACTGAAAGATCAAAATTAAGGATTAACTACAATTAAATAAATAGAATTTTTACACCCAGGAAAAAGAAAGCTGGAAATAAATCTGTGTTTATTACCAATAAGAGCTGATGGCAGATAAATTTTTCAAGATATATTCATTTAAGCAAGATCCAAGATAAGACGCTAAAAAGATAGATGTTTTTAATGTAACTTTTTCAAGAAACCTTTTTTCAAGAAAACTGTTTCAAGATTCATTCAAGCAAGGAAGTAAGAGGATTTATATAATATTTGTAAGAACAATACCGCAAAATCATCAAAGATAAGTCTTTAGTTTTGTTCCCTTATTATTCTAATATTCATACATACAATTAAACATTATCCGTTTATAAAATTTAATAACATACGCTAGTCGTTCAGACTATTTAAAATCTTAATTTTGCATTTTACATTTGTAAACTTTCCCTTTAAAATGACACCGCGTTCACCTACACGTAATGACACACAATCGCAAGATTCTGCATCGGAATCGAGAATTTCTATGGATACAAGTAATAACGTTAACCCACGTAGTGGTTTCAGCGATCAATTGATCAGTAGGACGCCAGAAATGGCTTTAGATATTTGTGCTTCCTCTGTTAAGCTTCCTCAATTTTGGACCAGCTGTCCTGACGCTTGGTTTGTGCATGCTGAAATGCAGTTTGCAACTAAAAGCATTTCTACAGATCAGACCAAATATGAATATATCATAACAGCCCTTCCACAGGATGTTATAATAAAAGTTTTGGACGTGATTCAGAATCCCACTGCAAATAATCGGTATCTTCAATTGAAGAAAACTTTGATTGATCGTCACTCGTTGAGCGAAGCCTCCAAATTAGATAAAATTCTCTCAGATAGTGATATGGGGGATAGAAAACCGTCCGAGTTTTACAGATCATTGGCCCTTCTGGCTGGTTCAAACTTTAGTGAAGATGTTTTGAGAAAATTGTGGTTACGAAAGTTACCAAAATCACTCAATGTTGCTTTGACAGGATCAAACATAAGTGATAAAAATGAATTAATTCAGTTGGCTGATAGATTATATGAGGTTATTTACAATGGAGAAGTTTGTAGTATTAAGGGATATTCCGAAACGTCAAATATTGAAAAGATAATGCATACTGTAACTACTTCTTTGTGTGAAAATATAGAAAAATTGTCATTAGAAGTCAGTTCTCTTAAAAAGGAGTTAGAATATCGGACGTCCCGACCTATGTATAGAAGTTATTCTAGGAGTGGTTCACGTAGTCGTGGTCGTTCTTTAAACAAAAGTTGGCTATGCCGATTTCACTATAGGTTTGGCTCTCAAGCTAGAAGATGTGAGCCACCATGCTCATTTTCTGATAATAATGAAAAATCAACAAACTAGGATCTTCCATTGTTGCAGCGACGAACAATGGAAATACTGATTATCCTTTTAGTCGCCTTTTTATTTTTGATAACAACAACAAAATAAAATTTTTAATTGACAGTGGTGCCGAAATTTCTGTTTTGCCATCATCAAGTTTTAAATATCACAACAAACAATCAGATATCATTCTAACAGCTGCAAATGGATCAAGTATTTCTACATTTGGAAAGAAAATGCTTAACTTAGATTTAGGTCTTCGTCGCGAATTTCCTTTTGTTTTTCTTGTTGCAGATATCTCTAAGCCCATTATTGGCGCTGATTTTCTTTATAAATATGGTCTTTTGATAGATGTGAAACATAAACGTTTAATTGATCCATTGACTAAATTGGCGGTAAATACATTTTCAGATACGTGTAAAATTGCTCTCCCTAAATTATTTGCTATGGATAACCAATATACGAAACTATTGAAACAATATCCTTCCTTGATATTGGAACCAGATTATTCAAAGCCTATTAAACATTCTACTATTCATAGACTAGTAACAGAAGGCTCTTTACCTTTTTCAAAACCTAGACGTTTAGACCCCGTTAAATATAAGGCAGCAAAGACTGAATTCGATTTTCTTGTAAAATCTGGTATTTGTAGACCATCGAACTCTAGTGTGGCCTCGGCATTACATTTAGTTAAAAAAAAAGACCCACATGACTGGCGACCATGCGGCGATTTCAGAAGGTTAAATGCAGTTACATTACCAGATAGATATCCTTTGCCACATATTCAAGACTTGAATATGAATATGAGAAACAAAAATATATTCTCCAAGTTAGATTTAGTTCGTGCATACCACCAAATACCAATGGCAGATGAAGATATATTTAAGACAGCTATCACAACACCATTTGGAATGTTTGAGTTTCTCCGAATGCCGTTTGGTTTACGAAATTCTGCTCAAACTTTTCAGAGGTTTATTAACGAAGTTTTCGATGGCTTAGATTTTATTTTTGTTTATATCGATGACATACTAATATATAGTGAAAACGAGGAACAACATATCTCTCATCTGCAGAGGGTTTTTGAACGATTACATGATTATGGGTTAAACATCAAACCCGGGAAATGTGTTTTTGGAGTTTCGAGTGTAGATTTTTTAGGACACAATATTTCAAAGAACGGAATCAAGCCTTCGGAAGAAAAAGTATTAGCAATTCGCAACTTTGAGCGTCCAAAGACCGTAAAACTGATCCAAAAATTCGTAGGTATGGTAAACTATTATCATAAATACATTCCTAAGTTAGCTGAATGCACTAGTTCTCTGCATAACATAATTAATCACGCTTTGAGAAATAAAAAGAAAATTTTAGATTGGACTGATGACGCCCTCAGAGCTTTCGAACATATAAAGGAATCTTTTGCTTCCCGAGTTTTATTAAATCATTTTAATAATAAGGCAAAACTAACTTTAACGGTAGACGCCTCAAGCGTGGCAGTAGGTGGGGTTTTACAACAGATTAATAACGACATTTCGGAACCATTAGCTTTCTTTTCTAAGAAACTTACCTTATCCGAAAGCAAATATAGTGCTTTTGATCGGGAATTGTTGGCGATTTACTTAAACATTAAACATTTTAGATACTTGTTGGAAGGAAGGATTTTCGTTGTTTATACTGACCACAAACCTTTGATATCTGCTTTGCGATCTAAGACCGAAAGAAGTCCACGACAGATTAGACATTTGGAATACATTTCCCAGTTTACGAATGACATTCGACATATTAATGGTGATTCCAATGTAGTGGCTGATACATTATCTAGGACATTTGAAATAGAATCCTATAAAAACTCACCACTGGATTTTAAAATTTTATTTGATGAGCAACAGAGGGATGAAGATCTTTTAACATCAGCTCGGAGCAGAGATAAACACCTTAATCTTAAAATAGTGAAAGTACCTAATACTAATGCAGAGATATGGTGTGAATGTTCCTTGGAGTTACCAAGACCTTTTGTTCCACTAAATTTGCGGAAAACAGTTTTCGAGAAGTTGCATAATATTTCACACCCGGGTATAAGAGCAACTCGTAAATTAATAACTCGCTGTTATTTTTGGCCAAATATGAATAAGGAGTTGAATAAGTGGTCGAGAGAATGTTTGGATTGTCAGAAATCAAAAATTAGTAGACACACCAAGTCGCCTGTGGAAAAAATTAAGATACCAAGAGGTAGATTTGAACACATACATATGGACATAGTTGGACCTTTACCGGTTTCACGTGGTCATCGATATATTTTGACTATAATTGACCGTCACACACGTTGGCCCGAAGCATACCCTCTGAAGGACATTACAACGTCTGATATAATTGACACATTTATAAGAAACTATGTTTCCCGTTTTGGAGTGCCACTGAATATAACTACAGATCAGGGTAGGCAGTTTACTTCAAAAACATTTAAAGAATTAGCGGATATGTTAGGTTGTTTCAGAATTACGACTTCTCCATATCACCCGCAATCTAACGGTATGATTGAACGATTTCATAGACAAATCAAAGCATCTTTGATGGCTAGAGGTAAATCAGCGGACTGGTTTGATGAGCTCCCGCTCGCTTTATTAGGTATTCGTTCCATTTATAAGGAAGATTTACATGCTACACCTGCTGAAATGGTGTACGGGCAAAATCTACGATTACCTGGAGAAATTATCACTATTACAGAGAATTTTGATGCTTCCGATGTTTTGTATAAATTAAAAAATCATTTCAAAAATGTAAAATCTAATTTAAATCATCACAAGGATTCCGAATCTGGTATTTATGTTCCTAAAGATCTGAAAGACTGTAAATATGTTTTTGTGCGGGGCATTCATAAACGTACACTGCGACAGCCATATGAGGGGCCTTATAGAGTTATTGAAAGAAAACCTAAATATTTTAAGGTTGAAATAAATAATGGAGCAGTAGTATTTCCTATTGATCGTTTGAAACCTGCTTTAACCGAAAGTCTTTCTATATGTCAAAATTTGTCCGTTAATCAACCTCAACCGAATGTCAAGAGAGTTTCATTTAATTTATCAAGAATTAATTTTTTGAAGGGGAAGTAGTTGTAGGTACTTTATACTTAAAACACTTTGTATATAAATTCAAATATGTTCTGAATATATTTTCCTTTTTTAATTGTTTTTAATATATATATACATATGTATCTAGTTTTTATTAATCAATTGATTTTTGATTTTTGATTGTAATAGAATATTTTATTACTTAAATATTAAAATTGTTTTTTTATAAAAAATAAAATAATTTTGTAGTTTGAAGAAAACAACTACAGGGTGCTTTTTACCTTTGGTGTACAGAACCCCAATAAAGCAATTATCAAGTTAAAGAAAACAAACAAAAACCAGCAAATTGTGATTGTATTGTGAAAAAGATTTTTATCCCCTAGCTTATATATGCATATGTTTACAGATCAAAAACTTAAGTTATCTGCACACATTAAAAAAAATGTGGCTAATAGGCCGAACGCGGAGAAGCAGTGGCACTATAAGTCAAAATTAATAAATGAAAAAAAAGAAAATTAATAGTTATACCTAACCTGACCAGACGTCCCGCTTTAGGCGGGATTATCCCGCTTTTCTGAGGTTGATCCCGCCTAGAATTTTTATCCCGCTTTATCCCGCTTTTTAGAGTTTTGAAATTTCTTATCTCTTAATATATTTTTATTAATATGTAACTGATAAAAATTTATTCCAAATATTTTTTAGTGTAGTTATTGTTTATTTTTTTTTGGATCTGGCAGCTCCTCAAATGAAAAAAATAAAAATACAAACGTACACACTCAAAGATCCTTTTGTTACAGTGCTTTATATGTGCAGACATTCTGCTGCTTTAGGAATTTATTACCAAGAGGGCTTATTAGGAGAATAACAACTGACATTCACCAAACTGTCAATAATAAAATAAACAGTTCTTGCTTATTTTTTTATAAAGAGTTTGACACATTGGTGTAGTCAGTTGATGATAATATGGACTAACAAGCCACTTGCTATCATTCGCCTTAAGTTTTTGTACATTGTTTTGTCTTTTTACATAAAAAACTATACTTTAAAGCAAAATGCCGAAGAAAAAGCTTTTGTGCTGTTTTAATGTTAAAATCAAAGAAAAATATAGTTTTTTAAAAGCAAATATTGGGGAATCGATTCTTTTGAGTTAAAAATTGTGTTTCCTAAGTACATACGAAACTTTTTATGTGCGTATTACACATCCCGCTTTCAAATAGTTGTTTATTTAAAAATCCCGCTTTTTGGCCGTATTTTCGTCAAAATCCCGCTTTTTGAACGATCGTGTCCCGCTTTTTGTAAAAAGCTTCTGGTCACGTTAGTTATACCCAACAACAAAAAATATTCGACACTAGAAGCACTAAAAGCTTTTATCAGCAAATTACACTGTACAACAGCCAAAATAGCCTTTAGATAAAAGTATGCGGACTATATGGATTTCGATGCGTTAAATTCAAATCTGCTGTCAGTTTTTCTCTATCACGTAGAGATTTTTTTTATGGACGTGG
Source organism: Tachina lurida (assembly GCA_944452675.1). Taxonomy (NCBI): domain Eukaryota; kingdom Metazoa; phylum Arthropoda; class Insecta; order Diptera; family Tachinidae; genus Tachina; species Tachina lurida. The sequence continues at coordinate 42,590,695 of OX101754.1, forward strand.
CTAATTTTGGCCCCTAAATTAGTCGGCCATACTAACATATTTTACTATAACTCGAAAACCGCTATTTCGATTTTAATAGATAATAAACCAAAAGACGCGCCACAAAATTTTGTTAAAAAAAATTCATAATCATTTTTTACCTTTCTTTTATGGTTTCGGAGTTATTCAGAATTTAAAAGAGAAAAAAGTTTTTTTTATGCAAAAATCGCATAATTGTTTTACATGAAAATTGCAATAAAAAAAATCAGAAACTCAAAAGTTTCATATTTTTTAAATTTATCTTAAAACCACATATCCTAGGAATAAAACAAGCTATAAAACGTGAAAATCCAGTAATAAATCTTGATTTTATTCACAATTTAAAGTTCTTTTACCTGCCCGCAATGCCCTTTCAATAGCATTACCAAATGTCAGTGATGGGAAATGAGATTTGCATTTCGGTATCAAAAACAAATTTTTTTAGTACTTTTTTGATCCCGAGAGTACCAAAAATTATAATATTTCTTATTTAAATTTTATTAACAAAAAGTTATAAGAAATTAATTTACAAAAAAAGGAACACATAGGTACAAATATACAAATAGGTGTAGCCTGGATTAGACTTAATACAGTTGGAACATAAAGCTTGCCCCCGTATTCCATAGCTCGCTAAAGCTAAAGCTAAATTCGACCGCTAAAATGCTGAACAAATAGAAAATTTTAAATTTTTGGCGATGACATAAAGCAATAAAATTTCGGCGAAGCCATTACCTGATTTATCAATACCCGTTTGAAAATTGCATTCGTAGCCGAAAATCGACAAATTGATTTTATGGATTCTTAGCGATAGAGATTTAGCTTTAGCGAGTTACAGAATACGATGGCTGTTGATTTATATTTTGTTTTCATGAAATTTTGGTAAGAGAAAATCCTTTCGACATTTACAGAGGAGTGAGGCATGGATAAAATTCCGTAAGCTACTCTCGATATATCAGGAAACATGTATTCATCTAATGCGTTTTTATATAAGCCAGTGCTCTATATTGGTTGTTAATATTTCAAATTATTTTTCTTTTCTTTTTTTTTCTTTTCCCTGGGAACATTTTAATTAAAACTGGTATAATGATATTGGTTTAAAATATAAAATACTTTCAGGGGGAAACTTACTAAACCAAACTAACATTTTATTGTCAAAGTCCACTTTTGATCTTAGAACTTAATATAAACTTTTTAAAATTTTCTTTAAACTGATTTAAAACAGTTGTTTCAATATATCAACTTCTGTGCCACATAAAATATCATTGAATGAAATATTGATATTGATATTTAATTGTGGTTACACTTTCCTAAAAGATCTTTACTTATAAAGCTTCTTTCTATTTGTCGAAAAAACAATTTAATTCTTGGCAAAATATATGCATGCGCGAGTCTTCTGACTGCAATACGGAGTACTACGGTACTTTTCATGTCAAATAGTATCAAAAAAAGTACGATCGTACCAACTTTCCCATCACTGCCAGATGTAAATGTGACTGCATTTAATGCATTACACACATTTTTCCATTTTTAGGTACCTGCTTTAAATTGTGAATAAAATCAAGATTTATTGCTGGATTTTCACGTTTTATAGCTTGTCTTACTCCTAGGATATGTGGTTTTTAGAAAAATGTAAAAAATATGAAACTTTTGAGTTTCTGATTTTTTTATTGCAATTTTCATGTAAAAAAATTGCGCGATTTTTGCATAAAAAAAACTTTTTTCTCTTTTAAATTCTGAATAACTCCGAAACCATAAAAGATAGGTAAAATATGAATATAAATTTAACAAAATTTTGTGGCGCGTTTTTTGGTTTATTATCTATTAAAATCGAAATAGCGGTTTTCGAGTTATAGTAAAATATATTAGTATGGCCAAATAATTTAGGGGCCAAAATTAGCCACGCCCATAAAAAAATCTCTACGTGATAGAGAAAAACTGACCGCAGATTTGAATTTAACGCATCGAAATCCATATAGTCCGCGTAATTTTATCTAAAGGACAGCCAAAAAATGCTATTTTGTTGTACAGTGTTATTGCACATTTAAGAAGAAATTCTTTCAAAAATGCTACCACAAATGCACTAAAGTAATGTAATGTTTCTTGACAACTAGTATATAGAGCATAAAAAATAGGCACGAACACTTATTACTAGATTACTAGGGATAGGATTTTCATACAGTTAAAATCGCGTTTAATTTATATAAAATATACGTTAAAAATATAAAAATATGTATTTAAAACTAAAAAAATATGCATTTATTAACAACATTTAATAACGCTAAAATAATCAGCTTTATTGCTTTCATATGAAAGTTTGTCATTAAAAACTTAAAAAACATAAAAAGCTCAGCTTCATATTTTCTTAACAAACATTTTGTCAATTCATGTGGACCCAGTCAGCATTTTATGAAATTAATGATCATATTCGAGTCACTTTCGACTCCTCCGCGCGATTAAAATAAGCATTTATGCGCTGGTTTTCGAGTCGAAAATGACTGTACATTCGGGAGAAAATGGTACCCTACCCTCGACTCTTCTAAAAGAGTCTGTTATGACTCGCGTTTCTGATCAATTTTGGCTCATTTTCGAGACATTTACATTTTTTTGTTCACAAATTTAATACACTTTGTACTTTATTGAATTTACTGCATGAGCTTGCTGTTTGTTTTTTAAACAAGTCACCTTCTAAGCAGTTCTGGGTTCGAGTCTTATTTTAAGCGCATAACTGATTAATCAGTTTTTGATCATCTAAAGTAGTCGAAAAAGACTCAGTTTGGAGAAACAATCTTCAACATGCTGACTGGGGAATACAAAACAAAGTTAAGTCGAACTTTTATTTACGTAAATGAATATGTAAGTATTTTTGCAAATTGTCAAAGGCAAATCTTTTACAATTTTTCTAAAAAAAATTAACGTTCCACGTCAGCAGAAGTTATTGGTCTAGATTTAAATGCTGCTAGTTCGTTTATGGAATATTCAGATTCTAACGGAAGTTAACATACGTGGTGAAATTGAATATGGTCTTAATCGAGGCGAATTCATAACAGGTGACCTTGTCGCTACAAAAATACAACAATAATAAAAACAACATGCAATTCGTCTGGCTTCAAAAAACCCTATCTGTCAAAAACACCAATACATACACATTTATAAAACAGATGTTTTACTATCTATGATTTTGAAAACATCAAAAACAAGATTTCGAAAAATTTGAGATACACCCTTTTTATATTAAGTAAGTATATGTTTTGTGTTCCTTTTTATTTCTTTGTAAATGAATTTGATATAATTTTTTGTTAATAAAACTTTAATAAAAATAATAATAATTTTTGGTACTCTCGGCATCAAAAAAATACTTAAAAAAATTTTGTTTCGTACCGAAATGCAAATCCCATTTCCCATCACTGGCTTGTACGGTTCCATGGGTAGATTACAACTACACTCAGAGAAAAGCTGCAACTCAAAAATAAGAACGCGTCACATTAGTTCAATAATTTTCAATATAATAGAAAATGTATATTGAGATACTCGTATGTACTTAAAAATAAATAAAATTAATATTGTAAATTAATATTTTTCCATATTCAAATAAGAAATTTCAACATGACTAGACTTTCGATGTTTGTTATTAATTCAATATCGTTCTTATTGATTTTAAGCTGTTTTTTCTCTAGTTGTAATACTCTGTATATGTACCTACATTAGGGCTGATCAATTTGTATGCAGGAAAAAAATCGCTCAAATTACAAGGAAAATCGTATTCTAGGGATCAAAATAAGAAACTTTGCCGAAGGAACCATACCTCTAAAATGTATTTTGATGTCCCGACTTTTGATCCGAAGGGTCAAATTTTGAAAAATCTCACTTTGACCCATTTAAAGTTCCTCAATCGAGTCAAAATGTATGACCGACCACCCATTAATTTTGGAGGGCCGACCCATCTATGCCAGTGGCACACCCCCTAGAACCACCCCTGGGGGTTCCTCATACAAACATTTCAAAAATTCACCATTTTTGGCACCTTACAAGAAAAAATTTGCAAAATGGCTATGTTTTTTTATTTTTGGAATTTATTTTTCTCTTTAGAAATTTCAAAAAGGCTTCTCGAAGTCAAATGAGTCTCTGAGACCAACATTATATCAATATTTTTTTCCGTTAGGAAGTGCTCAAGTTCATTTTTATGTTGGCGAATGCCGTTTGCGTTCCAGAAACATATTTTTAACATGTTCATGGCTTGTTAACTAATGCTTGAAGCAGTGTATTCTGCAATCTCACCATTTCTTGCATCATGCTTGTTAGTTTTTAACTTTAATATTATATTACTCGTAATGGCGTCCCCACCAAGAACTATATATGTTAAATTGTTTAATTTGTAAAGTTTCTCATGCATATTTTTTTAATTTTTATAACAACATAATATATGAGGAATTTTACTAATTTATACAAAAGAATGCCTGCCAAGTTCGGTGTGAACTCTATGCACTAATAAAAACTAATGCTTGTTTAAACGTTGAAATTTTTTCAGACGTCTGGTGATGGTGGAATAATGATTTTTTTATCTGATAAATCTGAGGTCTTGCATTTCTTGTGAACAGTATTAAGAAAAGGTAATAAATTTTATTTAACAACAATGCTTAATTAACATAAGTTAAACAAATGAAAAATTTATTATCATTTGATATTACAAGTGTTAACAGAAGTCGTACCTTAAAAATCGTTTACAAAACAATAAAATGTGCATTCACTGAGAATTTAATTTTGAGGAACTAATTTTAAATTCTAAACACATTTTGCAAAACAACACGCAAGATACAGCACAATTTTATTTTAGTTTTTGTTTCTTTTGCAAATTCCTTCCATGTTTAAACTGACAAACACTTCATTCAGAAAAAATATATCAAAAAGCTTCAACACAAAAACTGCTAAATTTCAAAGCTAAAAAACACTAATTGTGTGTTTAGCAAAATGTTCTCTAAAAAACTGGAAAATTATTTACAAATAGATTTACAAATTTTAAATTTTATAACAAAATTTAATTTTACAGAGACTTGACTGCGAAGAAAAAAGAACGACAATAAGTTAAATTGTAATTAACAATCAAAGATTTTGTATTTTTGCTATTTTCAACTCAGTTGTAATGAATTAATTTTCCGTGTCATGGAATTTGTTTAAGTTGGTTGATTGTTTCTTCATAATTATATATGTATATTTTTTAAACTGATGCAATGTTTTGCAAAAAAATTAAAAATTGTTAAGTGATCGCTTGATAAATTATTACATTTGTAGAACAAATACAACAATGTCTTTATAGAACATATGTATGGTTTGATTTCAGAATTAATTCGTAACAAATGCTGTTATTCCTTGCTGCCGTTATGGTTGTTGGCCAAGTTGCAGCCATACAATAATAATCTTCTTTCCAGTTAATTGATTACATATGTTACAGATATGTACCTCTAACCAGTTTCTATATGACAAGAAAGATGATGTTTCTTATATGCATTAAATATTTTTCTAATTGCAGCATCTTGTTTTTGGTTAAAAAAAAATCACTATTATTAAAAATGGCTTCATTGCACGTCACGTGAGTATAACGTTTCAAACTGAATTGAACTTCCAATCCCTCGAGTTAATGCATTAAACACATTCACCACAGCAGGCTACATGACTACACGACTACAAGTGCCGCTGGCAACAAATGTTGCCTAGTAGCCAGCTACTTAATTATTTTGAAGACGGCAGCAGCACCATAAATTTATATTTCAGTGGTGCCGCTTTCAAATATTTCACATTTATAAAAATAAAATAGTTTATTCAAAAATATAAAAACAATTCAGATTATTTCTTTATATTTTTTTTTGCGATTTTTACTATTTATAGGTTTAGTAATTTCTTTAATAGTTTTAGCAATTTTTCGCTAACCTCCGATTTTTTCGCTTTTTTCACTTATTTCCAATCTTTTTATATTTTCAATGACTTTCGCGATTTCTAATAAATTTTAGGACTTGCTTCCGATTTTGCAATTTCTCGCCAATTTTTGCAAACTTCGCTATAAAACCGACTTCTTGCATGCTTTCAGCCTCCTAACAGTTTAGCCGATTTTTAAACAATATTAGGCTTTGTTATTACCTCGCTATTAGTACGAATAAGTTTTTGCGAATTTTCGCCATTCCGCGATTTTTACCGAATTTTTTGCATTCCTTACAGTTTTAGCAATTTTTAATCCCTATTATGGCGTGTTGAAAATTTTGCAAATTTTCGCGATTTTTGCAAAGTTCGCAATAAAAGCAATTCTTTGTGTGTTTTTTAATTTCCTAAAAGTTTTGAAGATTTTTGCACATTATTAGAGTTTGTTATCATCCCGCTGTTAGTAACGTTTTGCTTTTTTTTCTTAATTTTAGCAAATTTTTTGCATTTCTTTAATATTTAGCGATTTTTAATCAATATTATGGCTTTTTTAAAATTTTGCAACTTTTCGCGAATTAAAACTTTTTTCGCTTTGCAAAAATATATTACTTTTGTGATTAACATCAAAATTTTGTAACTTTGTTTTTTATTTTGCAATAAAAAATATTTCTTGACACTAATTTGATTTGCATATGTATTTTGCTATATTGTCAACACTGTTTTTGGTTTGCAGCCGACAAATGTAGCACGGATAACAACCTGTAGCCCGTTGCCTTGTTGCCATCAAAATAATCATTCTCATATAAACATGTGTATTCTATTTTTGACATTTTGTAGTCGGTAGCTTGCTGTGGTGAATGTGTTTAATGCTTTACATTAACAAAAATATTTGAGGTACAAAACACACATTTTGGAAATATCAACTTAAGCTGGATTCACCCATTGTTTCGGAACAAAATTTTTGTCCGGACAAATTTTTTTATATGTAGTTTGACGTTTCTCTTTTTGAGAGAGAGAGAGAGAAGAAGAGAACTAATTTTGTTCGGAACATTTTCTACTTGAATTGGTTTAATTTTAATTTTTGTCCGGACAAAATCGAACTGAGCTGCCAACTTTTTTAATTTTTCAGCCAAAGTTGAACTGAGCTGCCACATCGTGTTATATGAATAATAAAAGCACAGAGTGTACTTGTATTTATTACAATAGAAGTAAAGAAAAATTAAGAAAAACATATCCAAATGTATGGAGTTGAACGAAACCACTGCAGTAAACATGAGCTAAATTTAGCTTATTTGTTTCAGATTTGAACGTTCATTCAGCGGCATCAATTAACTTAAAACAAAAACCTGAAATAGCCTTAAGCCTGGATAACACTATGTACCGATTTTCGTCGGGCCACCTCAATAAAGTCATAAGTAATAAGCCAAAATGGCATTATTACTCAATTAATTCTGGAATAAGTCTATATGGGCTTATTACCAATGCAGTGTGGCGCAATTATGTCCTTGTATTTCAAGTAGTCGATAAATTAGAGCAAAATCTTTACTTATGACTTTATTTCACTGATCTGACGAAACTCGGTACATTGTGCAGATAGTGTGATCCATGCTTTACCTTAAATAGCATTAATTCACCTAAAAAGCTTTCGTATTTTAGTATAAATGTTTTTACATTTTTAAAAACTTTTTAAGATTATTTTGGGGAATTTTTTGTTTTGTTCTTCATTAAATCTAAAATATAATAATTAATAAATAATTTCATTAAGCAAATATTCTATATGCATAATAAAAAAAATATGTTTGTGTAATATTTAACGTTAGTTTAGCAACAAGAAACTATTGAAAAGTGATCAAAGAAGTGGATAAAAGTTTAGCTTTATTTTCTAGCCTAAAATGTAACTTTTTAGCTTATTTTAGCTTTTTTTCAAACGTGATTTAGCTTAATATTATTTTAAAATCTGGTCACACTGTGTATGACACAGCAAATTGTAATCATTTGCCGCTGTGCTGCCACTTGCAAAATTAATACTAATCGTTTACACACGTGTTTCATATGGTAGCTTTAATTTTCCAAACAAAATGTTCGAAATGGATGAATCGTCTTGCAAAAAACTCTCAGTAAAAAAAATTTTCTCCAAACAAAACTTTTGTTCCGAAACAATGGGTGAATTCACCTTTAAAGTTGCCTTAAAAAACTTTAGAATTTTGATATAATAACACTGTACAACAGCCAAAATAGCCTTTAGATAAAAGTATGCGGACTATATGGATTTCAATGCGTTAAATTCAAATCTGCTGTCAGTTTTGCTCTATCACGTAGTGATTTTTTTTATGGGCGTGGCTAATTTTGGCCCCTAAATTAGTCGGCCATACTAATATATTTTACTATAACTCGAAAACCGCTATTTCGATTTTAATAAATAATAAACCAAAAGACGCACCACAAAATTTTGTTAAAAAATATTCATAATCATTTTTTACCTATTTTTTATGGTTTCGAAGTTATTCAGAATTTAAAAAAGAAAAAGTTTTTTTTATGCAAAAATCGCGTAATTTTTTTACATGAAAATTACAATAAAAAAATCAGAAACTCACAAGTTTCATATTTTTTTAATTTTTCCTAAAACCACATATCTTAGCAATAAAACAAGCTATAAAACGTGAAAATCCAGCAATAAATATTGATTTTATTCACAATTTAAAGCAGGTACCTAAAATTGGAAAAATGTGTGCAATGCATTAAATGCAGTCACATTTACATCTGGCAGTGATGGGAAAGTTGGTACGATCGTACTTTTTTTTGATACTATTTGACATGAAAAAGTACCGTAGTACTCCGTAGTGCAGTCAGAAGACTAGCGCATGCATATATTTTGCCAAGAATTAAATTGTTTTTTCGACAAATAGAAAGAAGCTTTATTAGTAAAGATCTTTTAGGAAAGTGTAACCACAATTAAATATCAATATCAATATTTCATTCAATGATATTTTATGTTGCACAGAAGTTGATCTATTGAAACAACTGTTTTAAATCAGTTTAAAGAAAATTTTAAAAAGTTTATATTAAGTTCTAAGGGCAAAAGTGGACTTTGACAATAAAATGTTAGTTTGGTTTAGTAAGTTTCCCCCTGAAAGTATTTTATCTGTTAAACCAATATCATTATACCACTTTTAATTAAAATGTTCCCAGGGAAAAGAAAAAAAGAAAAATAATTTGAAATATTAACAACCAATATAGAGCACTGGCTTATATAAAAACGCATTAGATGATATATCGAGAGTAGCTTACGGAATTTTATCCATGCCTCACTCCGCTGTAAATGTCGAAAGGATTTTCTCTTACCAAAATTTCATGAAAACAAAATATAAATCAACAGCCATCGTATTATGCAACTCGCTAAAGCTAAATCTCTATCGCTAAGAATCCATAAAATCAATTTGTCGATTTTCGGCTACGAATGCAATTTTCAAACGGGTATTGATAAATCAGGTAATGGCTTAAAAATGTAATTCGCCGAAATTTTATTGCTTTATGTCATCGCCAAAAATTTTAAATTTTCTATTTGTTCAGCATTTTAGCGGTCGAATTTAGCTTTAGCTTTAGCGAGCTATGGAATACGGAGGCAAGCTTTATGTTCCAACAGTATTAAGTCTAATCCAGGCTACACCTATTTGTATATTTGTACCTATGTGTTCCTTTTTTTGTAAATGAATTTCTTATAATTTTTTGTTAATAAAATTTAAATAAGAAATATTATAGTTTTTGGTACTCTCGGGATCAAAAAAGTACTAAAAAAATTTGTTTTTGATACCGAAATGCAAATCTCATTTCCCATCACTGACATCTGGTAATGCTATTGAAAGGGCATTGCGGGCAGGTAACAGAACTTTAAATTGTGAATAAAATCAAGATTTATTGCTGGATTTTCACGTTTTATAGCTTGTTTTATTCCTAGGATATGTGGTTTTAAGAAAAATGTAAAAAATATGAAACTTTTGAGTTTCTAATTTTTTTATTGCAATTTTCATGTAAAAAAATTACGCGATTTTTGCATAAAAAAAACTTTTTTCTCTTTTAAATTCTGAATAACTCCGAAACCATAAAAGATAGGTGAAAAAAATTTTTGTGGTGCGTCTTTTGGTTTATTACTTATTAAAATCGAAATAGCGGTTTTCGAGTTATAGTAAAATATATTAGTATGGTCGACTAATTTAGGGGCCAAAATTAGCCACGCCCATAAAAAAAATCTCTACGTGATAGAGCAAAACTGACAGCATATTTGAATTTAACGCATCGAAATCCATGTAGTCCGCGTAATTTTATCTAAAGGACAGCCAAAAAATGTTATTTTGTTGTACAGTGTAATTTTTTGGCATGAAGTTATCATAAGTGACGAAAGTTAACTAGGTGTTAACAAGATACCTAATGAAGTTTTAATCCAGTATTAAATATTAACATGATTGTCCATGTAAAATTGTCAAAACTCGTTTAGACCATGTTCAATTTCTTATTTTTTCAATACAGAAAAAGCCCATATGGCAAATTATTTATATATTGAATGAATAAAAATTAGGAATTTAAATTAACTACAATTTGTTTGGTACTTACGTTAACTTTATGCCACTTATTCGTTATGCATATGTATGTATTTATATAAGAAACATGAAACATTAATTTCTTACCATTCATAGAAGTTCAACTTAAATGATATAAGCTTCCCCCTCTGTCTGACCAATGAAACTTACATTCATTATGACACGAAAACATGCAAATCCCAACGGTGCAGTTTGAGAGCTTGAAAACTATAGGTTCGATTGTTTAAAAAAAATTAATTTAAACTGCGTATAACTTTTGACTTAATTGCTTTTGATACCAAATTTTTTCTAAATGTTAAAAATTAACCCATAATAAGTTTTTTCTTCCAAAGCGAACAAGATTTGTCTTCTCCATTAGCAGAAAAGTGGACCAAGGTGGGTAAAAAAGCCAAAATTTTAATTTTTTTCCTCGAATATTTCCTAAAATGTAAGCTAAAACCCATTAATGTACCACACTTCTTTTTAGCTATTGAATAGAAAAATCCACTTGCGAAAAATATTTTTGTTCAGATCAAAAACTTCAGCCTGGCATCAGTTTGAATTTTTCATTAACCCGAGGTTGTCCACTTTGGCCTTTGTGGATCCGCATTATTGATTCGTTCTTAATAAAGCTAAAAGTATCTTGCAAATATATGTATGTATTTATTTTGTTATGTCGATTTTTGGTGGTATTCAAAATGAAGTACCGATTTCGAAGATTTGTTTTATTCACTTTTGCAGATTATGCATCAAGAGTATTTTGAAATAGTATGCACAGTTATCGAAAATATATTTTTCTTCAGTCAATAATGAAATTTAATGAAAGAAATAACAAAGTTTTTAGGTGTACTTATTATTTCAGTGACAACACTTTGTGAAAATTTTAATGAAGTCGAAATACCTGGGAAGTATTGTCGAGCTTAACAACAATTAGCATTTGAAATTTACTAAACACCCTCAAAATCTTGAGTTACGGGTAAAAATCCAGTTTTTCGTACCCGTATGCACTTATCAGCCCCTAACTTAAATATCAACCGAAATTTATAAACGGATTTAAAGAAGAGACTAAAAGCTTTCGAACCATGTATATTTTGTTTTAGTAAATTTCAGATATATGTGTGTATTTTTTCATCGAATATAATTTGCAATATTCCGCAAAATTATAATTTTACATGAGTTAAGCTCGCTTTGTAAATTTTTGATGCCACTTTACCTTGAAATTTAGTATAACTGTGATTTGCAACTTGCGGCCCTCAAATTGTACAAATAGTATTAATTGCACTGTGTGACAAATTTTTATGAAATCGAAATACCTGGGACGTGTTACTATTTTTCTGATAGCTATTGTTGAGTACAACAAAACTCTTTATTTGAAATTTTCCAAACACCTCCAAAATCTTGAGTTACGGGTAAAAAACCGCTTTATGTTATGTTATGTTATGTTGTTATGTTTTATAAATAAAGATGTAAACAGTACGGTTCCAGTACAAAAATACTGCCTAAGAACGAGTCCAAAGTAGAAAAGTGTCGAAAAAATTATATTTGGTGAAAAAATACAGACATATGTATATCTGAAAGTTATTGAAACAAGATATATATGGTGCAAAAGTTCTTAGTGTCCGTATCCGTTTATAAATTTAAAATCGGTTGATATTTAACTTAGATAGAGGTTGATAAGTGCACATGGGTACGAAAATCCGGTTTTGTACCCCTTTTTGAGAGTTTTGTTGTACTCGACAATACCTACCAGAAAAATAGTAACACTTCCAGGTATTTTTTTTGTCACACTGCGTTATTATATAGATACATACTATATAGGGTACTAACTAGATATTAACACACAAATGCAAATAAAATACCAGTTTTTCCATTGCATTATTTGAAGCAACGATAACCACACCGAAATAAGTTTTAATTTGGTGTAATTTAGCGAAATGTAGCAAGAAAAAAGTTTGCCGACTACTGCTGTACCAATTTTATATTCAACATCCCGAAAGCTTATAAATAGAACGCGAAATACCTCATGCAGGTAGTGTTTTTTTTAACAAAAAGTCTGCTAATAAAATATATAATAACTCAGTCAATTTCTGAAGGTAGCTTTATAAAACAAATCTGCGAATTACTCTGCATCAGTTCCCAGCAAAAAATAAATGAACGCGTTCAAAATAAAGTAGTGTTTGAAGATTTCTTGAGCATTTGTTTCTTCCAATGCATTCTGGAACGCATGCGACGAACTGGGTAATACATTGAAGCAAACAAAGGCATACAAAAACGGAATTAAATCATCACATTGACACATTTGCATAAAACAAGTTTTATAAGGTTTTAGTCTCTTCTTTTAAAATCGTTTATAAATTTCAAACTGGTTGATATTTAAGTAAGTTAGTTTTTACCCATAACTCAAGATTTTTGGAGTGTTTGAAAAATTTCAAATATAGATTGTTGTTGTACTCGACAATACCTACCAGAAAAATAGTAACACGTCACATGTATTTTTTTTTTGTCACACCGTGTAATTGTTATTGTATATGTAAATGGAGGAATGGCTCGTTTTTCAACAACTTCTTTCTTGTATATAGAGTTAAATGTTTCCTTGCAATATTGATAAGTAATGTGTTTGAATCAAATACAGTGGCATAATCGTCGCTTTCGATAACGAGCTGCTGCGATGACGCTTTTTCAGTTTAAAATTATGGCATTCGCTGTCGAACAATGTAATATGGTACGATATCCGATGCCATAACGTTATCGAAAGCGACGATTAGTCCAGAGAATTTTGTTCACTTTTTACTCCATATTCAACAATACAGAGTTTTGGAAAAATTTTTGGAATATTTTTTTCCGTGTAGTTTTTTAAGAGAACGATCTTAAAAATTAAGCGGAAAAATAATTACTTCCTTATTGAACCATCTTAATCGGGGAAATCAGGTCATAGTTCATGTTGTGCTATGATTTCAAAAGACACCATGTTAATGCAAAATAAATAAAAATCGTCTTACGACAACTTCCTCAAATATCCTACTCAGAGCTTAATTGAAATCTTGCTCAGAGGTAATTTTAATTTCTAAAATCTTAATGGAATTTGTTTCCTCAATTTCAGCTTCAGTCGAATACGCCGTTCTCGAAGTATTAGTGTAAGCGATTTTTCTGCAAATGCCAGTAACAAACATCCAAACTTCTAGCACAAATCGTTGATTTTTCTTTCATTTTCTCCAATTTTATTAATTTACTACAATTAGATTCAATCAAAGTTTGCTTCATGTCGTAATTTTTTCAATTTCTGTTTCTGGAGATTTCCTTAAGTGACATTTACTTGAAGGAACAAAATTTAAAACAATTTGTTGCATGCGTGCCAGGTACATGCTTGCATGTACGGTTGAAGAGATGGATAGATGCCTGATTGGATGCATTAACGTTTCAAATGCTCTTTGTTGCAACTGACATAATGGGAATGAGGGCACACGTATATACATATGTACATAACCTGTAGGAAATGTCACTAATGAAACATTACTGATTCACTATTGACTTTGTCACCAGTACTACTGCTAAATTATACCCCAGACAGTGCTTTTTACCCGGCTGTGCGACCTAAAGAAGGGTATTGTGTTTATCAGCCTCTGCATGTATGCATTAGTGATGTGCCGAATCCACCAGTTGATCAAGACTTTCGTTAATGATATCGATTTCGAATATTTCTCGAACATTTATCGTGTAAAACTATCGAGAATGACACTCAAAAATTAATCGAAAAAAATTCACCTGTCGCTCAGTTTTGTTCAAAAAAAAATTTCGATTTAGTAAGTTCGCTACCATTATCAATGGCTCGAACTTTGTACCTGTAAACTAACAAAGTAGCACACATCCACTCGGCTACAATCACACATTCGAGAAAGTATCAGGAGAAGTTATAAGCGTTTGCGAACATTCGAATTTGTTTTTTAGTTACGAGCAAATATCGAACGATTTTGTTTCGAAATTTCTTCGTTTTAGTGAGCATTCATTTATATCGAAACTCAGGCCAAATGGGATGTCAAATTTTGATATTTGCGAATACGAATCTTTTGTGTGAAATTAATAGACATTTAACTGGGATTCTATTTATGTCTGCAAAATGAAGTATGAAACATTTTTTATGAAAAAGAACTTCATACTCATGTTCATGTACATTAAAGTTAAGTTATTAAAAAAATATCCAAAATGTTAAAGGCCATTAAAAACATTAACAAATTATTCAATACAAAATTTTTTTGTAATAAATGAACTTTTTATACAACCGAACTTAAGAAAATATTTTTATAAAACAACAGTGAAATGCGCATAGGAACTACATCGTGTGCCTCTCCAATTTTAATGTATTTTTATCTACTATTTTATTATATATTAATATTTAAAAATTATTTTAGAGCAACTACTAAAATTTATTCTTTTTAAAAAGGTAACAAAATTAAGAATATGAAAATCAGATACGTAGTTTAACTACCTTTTGTTCTTTATTAATGGGTGTGTATAACTTTAGAGGGTAAATTTGTCGCACGGTTGAGAAAGTGATCCAACAGACCTCAATACAATAAATTTGTACAAAGTTACAACAATAAATCCTGTTCCTGTCTTCCGGAATGGACATCATTTTGAGTCATTTGATCTCCCACAACACCCCAACAATGTGTATATTTAAACCTTTCCCTCTGAGAGCACTCGTTAAAAAGATTTTCACTTTTAAAAAAATTAAATATTTTTTACCATAGTAACCTTTATTGTTCCAAGATATAAAATATTTTTTTTACTCGAAGATGGCCAAACAACCATCTTCACCACTCTTACTCAAAATCCGAAACACACAAGCTTATACGAAAGTAAAGATCTCTAAATTAAAAATGGGCATCTCTGAAAGGCACGATATATGCCACACAAGCGTAAAAAAGCGTAATTACTAATGAAAAACTGTTTGATTCGGACATGTATTTATTAAGTTAAATAGTTCCATACATAACTAATAGACAATTTTATAGAATCCAACATGATTTGAAACAGTTTAAATCAATAAATAAATGTCTGAAGCAAACAGTTTTTCATTAGTAATTAGTTGGTTACGCTTGTTTGGGCAAATGACACACAAGAAATGCCAGATCTAAACTCAGCCTTAGTTTTTAAGATGCTGCTCAGTCATCAATATGGAAAACTTTGGCAGACTATTTGGCGGAAATACGGATAGATAGGCTATATGTATAAATAGAAGTGGTACGACCGTACAAATGTTCAGTGGTGTTGTTCACTTTATCGTTATGATGGAGAAAAAGTTTCTAAACTTTTATTTTTGAAGCTAAACATTCCTCTCTTGAGGTGATGAAAAAGTATGTTATGGTTTTTGTCTAAAAGAATATTTTTTATTCTTTGAATTCATATAAATTTATTTTTTAATTTATTTCCAAGTAATATTTTTATGCCACTTATGTATTTAAAAAATAAAAATATTCGTATTCGTATTTGTCTGAATTTGGCGAATACGACTACGATTATCTAAAAACTGCGGCACTATATAAACCAAACGCGTGGACCGATTTTAACGATTCTTCCAATCAATCGATTTGTCTTAATCCTGGGACTAAGTAATAAGTAAGTAAAAACTCAATATGGCGGCCAACAGACGAGTCGGCGAATATGAAAATGGTTATCATTCCACAGACAATGTCACTAGTAAATCACTACAATTTTACTATTGACATCGAGCGAGGAATATCGATATTGTAGACTAGAGCCCCTAAAATTTGCTAGTGAATCTTTGCTGTCAATGTCTCCATGTGGTCCCAAAAGAATTACTTAGTCAGTAGTGCTACAGTCAAGTGGTAGATTTTCAATGACAAGCTAATGTTAAATGTCAATAGAAGATTACATTGGCGGGGGTACACCTGGTCAGTAATACTACTGACAATGTCACTAGTAAATCACTACAATTTCTCTATTCGCATTTTCTGCAGGGAAGTTTGTAGTGTGTCTGTGTATTTGTGTGTATGTACGAGTCCACGTGCAGGCCAAACGGCTTCACCGATTTTGATTTAGTTTTTTCTATTTGAAAGGCAACTTGATTTAGAGTTTTCTTAGCTAAAGTTTAGTTTGAAGAAAATTTGTCCAGCCGCTTAGAAGATATCACATCTTTTCTAGACATATTCGGTTGAATTTGTGTGTCTTTGACGCCGTAGCTCCCAAACGGCTGGACCGATTTTATTTTGGTTTTTTTCTTTTGAGAGGTGACTTGATCTAATATTTTTGAACTTATGCTTGAAGAAAATCGATCTAGCCTTTTGGGCTGTACGTCGGGGGTCCTTGAAATTTTTAATTTTTGTTATTTACTTATTTTTATAAAAAGTTAAATTTAGATTGAAGACACTTTTATTTTCTACAAACCAGTACAACATAGTTATGTGAGTCTGAGAAAATGTTTTCCACGCATCAAAACCGAAATTAATGTGTACAGGATCCGTTTACAATGATGCCAAGAAGTAACCAAAATAGTGGACAGAGTGGCGACTTGAGGAAACTTAACGCCGCGCTTCCTTCAGGGTGCTCACATATTTATGTAGGAAAACGTCCAAACACACATCTGTGAATCGCATTTTCACATCTGTATGGTAAAAATTTTTCCTCCAGATTTCTAAAACATTTTCTAGTCACCAAAAGACAAACGAATGCTTGCTGATACGAGTAGTAAAATCACAAATTCCATCCACAACTAAACAGTGCTCGAGAGACATGAAGAGAAATAAAACCTTGCAACGACAATGTGGGCATAATAAAACAAAAGATTTCGATGATTTCTATCATTGTTTTTTTTAATTTAAACTAATGAAAATTGCGTATACGAGTAGACCTAGAGAGTTGAAAAAATTGTATTCAATTCAATTAAAGTTTTTTATAATGAGAGAAATCTCGCCTTTTTCTTCTCCATGTATTTATTAAAGAATAAAACTTATAAGTTTAGCTTTTTAATGGGAGTGCGAGTGCATTACGGGTACGGTCACACTAAGCAATCATTTGCCCAAAAAGAGTAACTACAAAATATTTATTAGTGAAAACGAAAATTTTCGATAGTTTAAAAAACTTTATCGATATATCGATTCTAGACTATCGTAAGTTAGAAAAACTATCGATGTATCGACGATACTATCGTGATATACTACGTTTATACGCGCACTATTTGCAAATAAAAATATTTGCAAATAAATTAACTCACTGTTTATACGGCATAGTAAAAGTACACAAACTTGGTAGCACTTCTATAGAAAACTTACTTATATTGACAAAAAAAATTGTGTAAATGTACAAAATATGAAATAATTATTTGTTTTTATTGTCATTATTTGCTTCTAACAATAGTGAATAGTTTTCTGAATTAGTAAGTCGCAATAAAAACAATAATATGGCAACAATTTACAGTTTTATTTGCAAATAAGCCCTGCGTATAAACGTAGTAATAGTATCAAAGTTATATGGTTCTCGTGTAATGTGCATATTTATTTACACTAAAAATTCAAAACAAAATATTTTTAAGCAAAACAAAACAATAGGTTTGTTCATTTACAAAAAATTGTGAAGAATTGTTACTGGAAAGTGTTCATTAAAGCATTAAACACATTCAACGCAGCAGGCTACAAGAACACAGGACTTCAAATGCCGCTGGCTGTATTTGTCTCCTCGTAGCCAGCTACTTAATGTTTTTGGAGACGGCAGCAGCATAATCAAAATAAATAAATATACATATATTTCAGTGGTACCGCTTGTAAATAATTCTCATTTATAAAATAAAATAGTTTATTCAAAAATATAAAAACAAATCAGAATATTTCTTTAATTTTTTTTGCAATTTTTTCGCGTTTTTTTCCAAACTTTTTATATTTTTAAAAAGCGAATAAAAGCGAATTTGCATGTTTCAGCTTCCTGGCAGTTTTGCCGATTTTTAAACGATTTAGACTTTATCATTCCGCTGTTAGTAAGTTTTTGCGAATTATCATAATTTTCTCGATTTTTACCGAATTTTTCGCATCCCTTAAAGTTTTACTGATTTTTAATCAATAGTATGGTTTGTTTAAAATTTTGCAAATTCGCGCAATTTTTTGCGAGTTGGGCTACATTTAGTACATGTCCAATTTTTTACGCGAAATAACTAATGGCACTGAAAATTTTTCACAACTTCGAAGAGAGTATCAGGCTTTATGCGAAAAAAATTCTCTATTTGCAATATTTTTAGTTGCGAATAACCCCCCTTCTCGACTAGCAATAAATATGTTGGCAATATAGCAATAACGCCGGCAGAATAACAGAGCAATATTGCTGATTGCTTTACTTATGTTAAGGCTATGGGAAATTGTAGCTCACAATATGGTAAAACTTAAGAGGAAAGGTGCAGAACAAAAATATAATTCACTTGTAAACATCTGCTTAATCGAACGAATTTTTATGTATATAAATTTATAACAATACAAATTATTTTACTACACACGTTTTTAAGAGAATATTTTCTTATTTTATTATACATTCATATGTATATTTTCCCAATTTCACTAATATTATATAAATGTCAAATGTAATACAGAAAAGTCGAACATAATTTAACACCGAGTTTGACGTTTCACGCTTGCAATAATTGTTAACGAAAATGCGTTGACAATTATTGCAACATATATTGCAAGTTCCTGCAATGAGCTGTCTCCACTAGCAATAATATAATTTTGACAACTGCTGCAATATATGTCGACATTTTTATTGCTAGTCGAGACGTAGGGTAAGGCGCCCGTACAAACGCAATAATAGTGCAGCACGTTTGATTAGGGTGGCGTTGGTTGAAGTAGTTAGCACGTTGACAACAAAACCAAAGGTCCTGAGTTCGAGCCCGGTCTCCGACAGTCATTAAAATAACAACAGCACCAATTTTTCTGATTTGCATTAGTGTCCCTTTGTATCAGTTGTTGTTGGAAAAGTTCTAGCTATTTAGGATACAGGCACTGGTCAGAAAACTACATCGGTTTCAGAGGATGCTAATCTAATGTAATATCAGAGCCCCCTTTTTCGTCGGTATTGTGTAGCAGAATCATCTGCAAAGTAAAATAACCAATAAAATGGCTACTAAACAGAGATTCAAAATTTAATACGCTTCATTTGATAGCAGAGGAGCTGCAATCGCTACATTAAAAAAAAAAACGAGCAAAAACCAGAGTTGTAAAATAATGAAGCTATCTGTCTCTTCCTTCACCCTCTCACTAAGTTTTCTTCAACTCACGGCTAGCACAAAGGAATCATTGTATTGAAGCCAAGTCAGCTGGACTCTAAATTTCACCCTTCCTTACCAGGAGCCTGCTAACCTCACGTAACCTATTGCACGTCGGATTGCACCTTTGGACACATGTGTTCTATTTTTGACAGGTTGTATGCAGTTAGTAGTCTGCTGTCGTGAATGTGCCTAGTGTAACAATTAAATATTTAATCTATATTTTACAGACAACAATCTTAGAAAGACTGCATTGATATTACTGAATCTTTTTGAGACTGCTATTTAACTTAGGAATTTCTGATGTATTATTCATATCCAATAATTGTATTTTCAATTGAGGAAGAAATTCCTTGGAACATCTGCCCATGTATAGTTCACAGTAGCAATAGCGATAATGATAATAAACACAACGATCATAATGACGGTGGTGGCGGTCAATTGACTTTAAGCCATCATTTTAAAACAGACGCATTTTGTCATGTGTGATTTTATCTTCATGTCTCTTCTTGAGTTGCATCAACATGCATGCAAGTATCCATGTATGTACGTATGTATGTTGGTAAGAAAGTGGTTATAAATGTATGTGCAGTATTACAAAAAAGGAAAAAAATTACAAACTACAAATACTAAGATGCAACATATGGTCAATTTGCAAGACTTACATGTATGCACATACATATGTACAAAAAATTACTGAGTGATAATGATTATCATACAACAACATTATTATGCATAATGATCATGATGATTTTAAAGTCTGTATGTACATACAAAGGTTAAAACTTCATATGTTTGATTATGTATGTGGTCATGATAAATTGCAACCATTGTGCAGCATCTAGCCCCTCATCAACATCATCAGCCACAGTACCTTGTATGTCAATTTAACAAATATCTTCGTATATCATTAAATGGTCATGAATGTCATATGAAGTTTATTGTGCGAAGCATTGGGACACACACTACCCGTACACATGGCGTGTTTGGAACCAGTTTGACTTGCTTCAAAAGCTGTTTGTTGGCAATACTTCTAAAAAGCTGATTATTTCTTTTTCTTTTTGGTTAAATGTTTGAGGGACCAGATTTTGTTTTTTTTTATTAATTTCAAACTATTATTTGTTTATTGATTTATATTTGAATATTAGTTATGGCCTTTCTATTCGCAGCGTAAAATTAGTTTACCAAAATATTGCAAAAACCAATTCATTACCTGTTTTATACGTATAGTTTTACAGCAATCATATACATATTTTAATCATGGTATGGCTGTTTGAATGGAGCTGAATCAACCATATTTTTTCTTTGCGTGTACTGTACAGATGACAAGTAAAACTACGCCATTATTAAAACTGGAACGTATTAAAATATTGTTAAAATTTCGCGTTCACAATTCGCCTTTAAGGACATTCAGGGCCACTAATTGTGAAACTGGTGGACAAAATTAGCTGTTGTTGACAAGCTAGTGATGCAAAGACTCGAGGCGTGCAAGTTGCTCAAGGTTTATGCATTTCGTTTGGACCTTTCGAATCGGCCATTCCACAAACGATTTTGAAATTCAGGAATATGAAGATATCGAGAGGATGACGTTTATTTTTAACAAGATGGGACTACCTGCCATACAAGTGAAATATTTTCTGACCGTGTGATTTACAGGAGCGGGTATCAATCACAATTGCCGAAAACCTCCAAAAGGAAATTTGAGAAGTTATCGATTTGGTACCGGAAATTTTCATGAAAAGAATATGGTGCTGTAAGTGCAGCCGCTACATTGTTCTAACATTATAATTTTATATATGTGACGCGCAAAATAGAAAGGGACCTAAGGGTAAAAACCGGTTTTGTTCAGGAGAGCCATTTTAAAGATTTAAATACGTGTATCTTTGGTGTACCATCACTGAGCGTATTGGTATTGGTCTCATTTGAAAGCGACACATCTCATGACGTCAGGAACGTGTTGGTCAACCTTGAAAACGTGCGTAGGTCGTCCCTACCTCTTGTTTTGTGTAGTTGGTTTTCACTGTTTTCTACCTAGCGCGCTGTTTCCATGAGTTTGATATCAATTTTACTCGCGTTTTTTCGAATCCAGGTTTATTTTCTTAAATTAATAATTGTGAATTATAATAAATACTCATTTATAATTCTTTTAAATCGTGAATATCACTCTGCTGTTAGTACGAAAATTTTTTCACATAACCTTAGAATCGTCGCCTTCAATTTCATAAAACGCGCATAACTCTGGGAGGGGGCACTTTTGGGGCATGTGATCGGTCTCATTCGAGGCTCAGATGTTGTCCACATCAAAAAACAAATGAGAATTGTTTTTTTACCCTTCCCTTTCTCTATGCGCTGTCACATATGCACAACTGATGCATTTAAAGGATTTTTTTATAAGCACCATATGTGCACATAAACGAGTTTTTATAACTTTTTGAATTTCCCGCTTACATGCACCGAAAATCGTGCATTTTCAGGAATGCTTATAACCGATAATTACTGTACCACATACTGTATATATGTATAACATATCCTCACAAAAACATAATTGTGAAAAAAGGCCAAGTCCTATCCAAAATTTCGGCTATTAAAAGTAGTGAGAAAAAAATTTTGACCAAGTTCTTCTTTGTACAATACCTATCACTACAACCCGCCATGCATTATATAAATTTGTAATCGTCAGATTTGATACCCTGACCAGCAACCTGCTTACTTGACAAAATTTTTCGCCATATAAAATAGTACATGTGCATCGAATTTCAGCTCGTTAGCGCAACTTTTAGTATTAAATTTTTATGGACGTAACCTATTCTTGCCAGACGGGGCTTGATTTGGCTGGATTGTCAATCTTTTTCAAGGCTTGTCAAGATTCAAACTTAAAAGGTATTTGTCAAGCTAAAAATTAATTCAATTACACATTAGGTTTATTTCGATATGCTGATTGTATAACTATAAATAATGTTGCAATAGCTGCAACACTTAAACTTTATGTCCATACCATCCATTCAATGCGTAGTTGCGTTTTATGCATGTGTCAAAAAGTAGAATCAAGGTAATTGTATGTGGCAAGTTACAGAACAAAACGCATAGAACGTATAGACGCATAGGACGGATAAAGTAGGTTTACTTTCTACTTTTGTATCTGTCGCGTGCATCATCCTCCCTTTTATAGCCAAATGTTCGTGTGGTGAATTAAAATTTTTTTCTCTTTTTGCATTAAAACAACAAAAATACTTGCGTATAAGACGTATTGCATGTAA
This sequence comes from Tachina lurida, assembly GCA_944452675.1. NCBI lineage: Eukaryota > Metazoa > Arthropoda > Insecta > Diptera > Tachinidae > Tachina > Tachina lurida. Next base: position 42,613,713 of record OX101754.1, read on the forward strand.
CTTGAATTTAGAATCGGAGAGAACGTACAGAAACGCATACAACGCACATGCAAAGAACGGATGGTATGGACCTTCAGCTTAAGGGCTAATAAATCAGTGCAAGTGAATCTCTTTTCTTGGTTTAAAATGTGTTTAAACTAGAAAACCTATAAATCAATACAGTATTTAAACCATATGTAAACGCATAAAATTGGGCGTTTAAACTACCAATACAGGCGATATGGTTTTGTTACTTATGAACCATATGTTTTGCATTAAAAGAGCACTCAACTTTTGTCCAAGCCTCTACATTTTGTTCAGATCTTGTTCAACCTGTTTTCTTACACTCTATTATACTTTCATATTTATTTTTCTTCGCCAAGCATAAATATAGTTCCTTTCTCAGTAAAATGTGGCGACCTTTAATTAAATTCTTTTTTAGCTTTTTTGCCTTTTTGATTATGCAAAGAATTGATAGCCTGCTGTAAAACAGCTGTTTTTTGACATTTATTTTAGTGCTGCCACAATATTATTTTTTAAGCTACACATACGTATGGTTCACTGATTTACTCCTGTTAAGTTTAAACTACATATAAATTTGAGTTTAGTTTAACTAAAGAGAAGTATTTTCCACCTTTACACAACATCACAATTTGGCAACACTGGTAACTTGACATTATAAGAGAATAGCTGATGAAATTATATTGTAATTCCGCACATACTTCAAAAATATGTATTACTTTGCAACTATTTTTTTTAATTAAATATAATTTTTGCTAAAAACCATTGAGTTATTATTGTTTTAAAAATATTTTAAATTATTATCAAGCTTTTTTTTTTGCAAATCAAGAATTTTTTCGTTGAATGTCAAGATTTTTGACTGTTTGGGTCTGGCAAGCCTAGCGTAACCCCACCCACTTTTTCAAACTCAAGATTTTTTTGGCCAGTGCTTATCAATCGTCTCAAGTTTCGTTGGAAACGGATACCAATACCTGCATAAATAGTGAATTTAAATATGATGAGCCGAATTACACGAAATAGGAGTTTTAAATTTTATACGCGTATTAGCACCCACTTTTGTAAACGGAAATGTAGTGTATCATATTTGTTTTGGTAAGTTCTCACCTAGACCTACTTGTGTATCAAGTTTCAGCTCAGTAGTGCAAATTTTAATATTTGCCGGCGTAACCCCGCCGCCCTGGCTAAAATTAATATATTTTTTGTATTTATATGTACATGTTATATATTGTCATCACAAAGACCTAATAGCCTACATGCAAAAATTTCAAAATTGAGTTTTTTATGGATTGTTATTCCCTATATAATAACGCATAGGTGCGCAAACCATAATCAAACAGCAACATACTATGATTGAATTATATGGTTGCAGTCAAATCATATTATTGTCAATGGAAAAGCAAAGTTTAAATAATATTATTTTTTGAGTTAATAATAATATTATCTACAAAAACAATTAACTTTGTTATACCTAATCTTATTATTGTAAATAAGACAACACTATTGTTAGATGTGACTAAAATATAATTGAAACTTACCACACCATGTTCTAATTTTACTATAATAATATTGTTAAATACAACCATATTATTATTTTATGTAATAATTCTATTTTGTTTTTTAATCATATATTTATTGGCAAATCTTTTGTTTAAAACAGCTGTGCGGTAAATCCGAAATAAAAATAAATTAATATTGTTGAAAGAAAATGTATGTATGTATGTATAGAAATGTATACTTACATATATTACAGACATATCTGTATAAAGAGATATACATACATACATACATATGTACATATTATTTTTATTTATTTACCCTTTTATTTATACTTTTTTTTATTTATTTAACACCACGCGTGCACTACCGATATCTTACAAACGAAACACTGAACTGACAAGATGTTTCTGAAAAAGTTTTTTAACATAGTATGGTTTTGGATAACATTATATTGCTATTTACATCATATTATTTTTACACAATAATACAAATTATATTGTAGTCATAATTTTTTAACAAAACTATATTGTTAAATTCTAACCATATCGCACTTTCTATGAATATAATAATGTAATTATTAAATTCAAACATTACTCTGTTTGTCGTAACGAAATTAATGTTTAAAATAACAATAACTAGTTTTCAACGACCACACATTTGTTTCAGAGAACATACTATTGTTTTCTCAACCATATCTTTTCTTTGCGTGTAATATTACAAATGACCAAGTTATTACTAGGGATGTAACGAATACCAGTTTAGCGAATGCGAATGCGAAAATGAATAATACATTTTAATTTTTGCGAAAGCGAATGCGAAAGCGAATGCAAATATTACAATACGTTAAAAAAATCACATGAAAATAAATTTATCTTAGAACATGAAGTTCTATTGTATACATAGATCTACTTGAGTCTTGAATTCAGCAAATATTTATTAATTTATTCGAAATAAAAATTGTTAAACTGAAAGATATATGAAATCATATTAAAATAAGTATAGATAATAATTAAAAATAAATCTACAAAATGTTAGGCAATCAACCCATTCGTACTTTGGCCCTAAGACCTTGTACTAAGTTCAACATTTCATGTAAATGCTACCAAAATACATATTAAGAAAAATTGGAATTAATTGTTCATGAAAATTTTTTCCAAAAGTAGTACTCTGTTCACCTTGGGAAAAACATATGAAATATATCTTCAACATTTTAAGTTTACATGCGAAATAATATGAGTGGAACTTGTTTCGCAAAAAAAATTACAACAAAGAAGGAATAGTTAATATTTTTGCATTTAAAATTTTTTGAACGAAGTAATGATATTCTTGCCATTTTTCAAAAGTTCTAACAGAAAATATTTTCGCGCAATTCAAACACTGCCTTTTCTTTTTCAAAAACTGGAAAATATTTCCAATATTTTTGTCTTTAGTATTCGCTTTAAATATTCGCATACATTTTAGCGAATGCAAAAGAGAATGCAAATAGCAAAAGCAAGCGAATTATTTGCGAATGCGAAAGCGAATGCGAACATTCGTTACATCCCTAGTTATAACCGATTTTTTATGTAATTTTCGTTTCAATATTGCAAATAGTTCCAATTTTATAATGTTTTTGATGACGATATGTATACATAAGTAAGATATAAAATACAAAATCAATGTTTGTTCTTTTTGAAATTTATCCATAAGTATATGTATTAAATTTTACAAAAATAAATGAGACATTTTTAGATTTAGTTGAACTGTAGTGAATTTTAATCAGAATTAATTTCTTAATCAGGCTTGAGTTCAGTAATTTCAATTCTTATTGAATGAAATATTTTTATTAATTAATGTGAGTATCTAAAGAAGAGAAGAAAAATTAAACTAGACTTTATTAGCTGGGGGAAATACCGATATTTTTCTGTGCAGCCACGCACTTCATCAGCACCCATGTCTATCTACTGGGGTAGAGATTATTATTAACATCAGCTATTTAACTTAAATTTCTATGAAATGGAATATGAGAATTGATTGTGTATACAATTATTGATTTACCTTTGGCAAACACATTTGTAAGTATCACTATTCATTTTCTGTTTTTCCATTTTCTATTTAGGTTAGCACGAAGTTATATCACTCTACCTATGTATGTTTAACTATTCTTACTTATCTTTTACGATCATCACATTAATTATTTTTACTTATTCGATGCACCATCGGATAGTACTTAAGAACAAAAATATGTTCTTAAGTACTAATAATGAGAATCTTAAAACTAAACGAGAATTATTGGATTGATTTTTATCTTTTGTAGTTGTATTCTGTTGAATATGTGTGTCTTTGCCGCCGTAGCTCGCAAAAGGCTACATCGATTTTAAAGAAAGAAAGAAGCAATTTCACCTGGTTCCCTTGTGCTCTAGCCCATTCGAATGAAATTGAGAATTTCAATTTGAATTTAAGAATATCCCAGTTCAGTTCGAAATTACTTTTTTTTAGTGATTTTCTTAATGGGCTTATTGACTATAAATGAAGTCATGAAATATTCATAACGTTGTTACACTTTTTCAGATGAAATATATGGATTTTCATGGTTATATATGTAAAACTTTGACCAAAATTACTGTATTGCGTGTGTTTCCGTATTCTCAATTGGAAGCCTGTGATATTCCAAATGAAATATTTGTTTTCCTTTCTATTACTTTAAATGAAAATATGTACACATGAATACTTTGAATTCGATGAAAATAATTTTTTCTTTGGGTAAAGTTCTCAATTCAACTGATTAGAAATTAATCACAAATTTAAATCTTGTACTTACATGCATATGCACTGGCCACCCTAAGCCACATAATAAGTTCAAAAGTTTTTGTAAAACAGCAATAGTTTGTGGCTCGTGTTAAGATCGCACGATATTTTATTTCCTCTCTCCTCTCATGTCTATGTGTATCTTGTGAATGCGTTTTTGCCTGTTCTGTTCCTGGATTAAATTAGAGTTCTGCATTTTAGTAGCTACAAAACCAATCGCAATCTGAAACGAAAACAATAAAAAAGAGCAGACATGGCTTTTACAACTTGTGCAACTTATGATGCTCTAATCGCTGCACACAGTCAGCCCATTGTATAAAAGTTGCACTTGCAACGAATAATGATAGACCCCGACTTTGTACAGCAATTTGTTGCACATTTTTGTTAAACGTTTTTTAACGCAGATTTTTCATTGTTGGCATTTTAACGTGTCTCCGTCTCTTCTGTGAAATGTTTTTGGTCGCTGGTTCATCTCAACATTGGCGACATGTTTGCAACTCTGGCGTCTAAATATTTTATTTTTTATTTTTGTGTCTTTTTCCTGGATTCACGGAATAATCTTGAACTTTTTTCGATGAATATTTGATCAGCTTATTTTTTCTCTTTTTATAATTTTTATTCAATTGTAGTTTGTTCTTTCCATTATTGTTTTTTTTACTGTGTTTTTCTTTTAAAGGATTTCATATTCATGACGAGTTTATGTTTTTGTAATGTTTTTTCTTACTTTGTTTGTTCTTAAATCAATTCAATTTTATGTGTTCTCATGTTTCTATCGTAGCCTGCAGCTAGAGTTGTGTTGCAAGTATGAAACCACTTATTTATGCTTGAGCTTTACATTTAAAACTTCAGCGGCCGCAGCAGCCACATCATTTTCTCGTCTCGTCTCATCGCATCTTCCTTTTTGGCTTGTCTTGTCTTCTGGCATATGTGACTTGATTATATGTTGTCAGTAAATATATCTTACAGAACTTTTAAATTTTATACATTTGAGCATCTATTGTAAAATGTTAAAGGTTTTTTTATTTAATTATACATATTTCTTAGTACCCTACACGTTAGTATATAGAGTTTCACATATTCGGACGAGCTTAAAATTGATAATGAGTTTCTAGAGGAGGTTGATTCTTTCTGCTACCTTGGAGCTATCGTCACAAATAAATATCTTCAACTGCAATACCCGATATACATTCCTCTATGGCTGAGAAACGTGGAATGCAGAGCCTCTCGCGACATGAACGCCCTGCAGGTTTTTACAAAGAAATGCCTTAGAAGAATACCTCGACTTTTTTGGGCACAAACCCTATCAAACAGCAACAAACCAATCTCTAATAACAATTGAAATACTATGGCGAAAATGGAGCTGGATGGGTCACCATATGGAAACCGCTGAAAGACATTGCTAGAACAGTCCCAGCTTAGCCGCTTACGAGGTCGATATACACATATGTATATTCGCCCTCTCAGCAAAAAAAAAAAAGACCAACAGTTTATTCGCATGAAATTTTTCATTAAAACTACCAAGGTTTCCGTGAACAAACTTTTCCCTTTTTATTTCCGATAAGTGCCATTACGGAAGCTATTCTAAAATCGGAGAACAGCTGGATCATTCTGTCTAACTTTTTTTTAAATATTCGTAGTAATTTAAGGAAATAATACTAAGAAGTGGTCCAGCGGGCGTAGCACCTCCCATACACATCATGTATTTATTTTGATATACCTTAGGAACTCATACGGTGCAACACCTGAGAGTCTCAAGGAGTTCCTCCATTGACTTTATAAGTTGTTAAAAAGGAAAAGCCGGTATATAAAAAGTGGACGTGACACCTCCCATTTAATTTATTTCTTATTTTGCGATATATTTGCATCTAATGCAGAAAGAAATGTGAAATTTTGTGTCAGTAACGCTTTTTTATAACGTGCGTTATCTTACAAAAAAAGTTTGAAATGGGCATATCAAGATATCTTGAAAGTCAAAACCGTCGAAATTCTGACGTTTTTTTTAATAATACAGTGTTGCAGCACATCTGGTGTTAAATGAGGCGTATTAAATTTGCTTGAAGCTGTGGTTGGTGTGGTTGTGTGTGGTATTCTGCTACACAACGAAGGAGGGCGCTCTGATGTTACATTAGAATAAGTATCTGCTGAAGTTGCTTTAGTTCAGTGACCAGTGACTATGCCTTCATCACTTGAACTACGGCCTCTTATATATATGTATATATACATATATATCAAAAATTCACATTCTGAACATAACAATAACTCTAATTGAAACAACTTTGAAATCTAACAACAAAAACAAGTTGTTACAAATCATTGTCAAAAAAGTATTGGTTGTTACGAGGGCTACTATTTATATTTCGGGAACTGGCAACACTAATGTCAATAGCTAAAACCTACCAACACCATAAGAAAAATTACCTTTTTTAGCATAAACGTACTCACAACGTTTTGATGTACAAGTGCTATTTGTTTTCTTTACAATGAGTGAGAAAATCAATTTGACACAAAAAAAAATGGAAATTTCAAGAGCAGGTTTTCGTGGGATTATTTTTCGACGTGGATTACTATCTCAAAAAGAATGTGTCGATGAACTCAGTTCTTTGTATGGCGATAAATTACCGTCAAAAATCACAGTATATCGCTGGTATAGTGAATTCAATCGTGGTCGTAGTTCCGTCGCCAACGAATTCTGTGTAGGTTGTCCAAAATCTGTTGTTGTGCCACAAACCATCGATGCAGTGCGTGAATTGATAATGCAAGATCGTCATGTAACATATTGTAAGATAGAGGAATTCTTCCAGATTAGTTCCACTTCAATCGGCCCTGTCACAGAGTTCAATTCCGTTCGGAATCGGAATTGAATAAACCTCAAAACGTCAAGCCCTAGCAGAAGCATACCACCGCCTCCCACAGTCTGGACACACCTGACAAATTTCCGTATTTTAGTTTTCCTTTTTAGACACAATCTTCTACAAAAATCGGGTGTATTGAATTCCGATTCCCAACGGAATTGAACTCTAGACATGGCCGAATATATTAGTTTTTGCATGAACACTTAGTTGTAAAAAAAATTGTTCTCATGGACACCTCATAATTTATCAATCGCTCAAAAGGCGTGTATAAAATCGTGACAGGTGAAAAATCATGAACGTGTGTTTATTCCAAGACGAGCAACGTAGAACTGTCAATTCTGAGTGGTACACGACCATTTGTTTGTCAGAAGTCTTCGTAAAATTAACCCCAAAGACGAATCATTCTTCATCATGAAAGTGCGAGCTCTCACACATCTCGTCAAACAAGTGAATTTTTGAGCAGTCAAAACATCTTGTTCCCGAATATCAAAGGTAAACAGCTTGGTCAACTATTTACGAGCGAAGAAGCAGTTGAAGCGTTCAAAAACCTGTTTTGGAGGTGCCTCAAGAGGAATGGAAAAACTGCTATGAAATGGTTTAAACGAATATGCATCATCAAGTGGAATATTTTTTTATAAGATAAATAACACTCAGGCACTTAATGTCTACTACTATTACTAGATGTTACTTTCTTTAGAAAAGGGATAGTGATAGAGAAGACAGGTGGTGAAGGAAGAAATAGGGGAAAGCTTCATTATTTTACAAATCTGCTTTTTGCACGTTTTTTTAGTAATGTAGTGTTTCAGCGCCTCTGATTTTAAATTACGCGTATTAAATTTATTTTGAAGCTGTGTGTGTGTGAAGCCATTTTATTGGTTATTTTTCTTCGCCCATGATTCTGCTATACAACGAAGGAGGGCGCTCTGGTGTTACATTAGGATTAATATCTGCTGAAGTCGGTATACTTCAGTGAGCAGTGACTATGCCTTCATCACTTGAACTTTCCTACAACAACTTATACAAAGGGACACTAATACACATCAGAAAAATGCGTGGTGTTGATATTTAATGACTGTTGCATACCGGGCTCGAACCCTGGACCTTCGGTTTTGTAGTCAACGTGCTAACTACTTCAGCCAACATCACCCTCAAATGAAGAAACAATATTACCGAGAATGAGTTTTGTATAAATGTATTACTACTTCGTATAATAAAAATAATATTTATTGCAGATGTCCTGCATATTTATAAAAAATATAACACAATTAAACAACAACGTATCTTAATGGAATTTTTATAAATGAATTTCATGCATTTTGACAAACAAGTTTTTGGAGAAAATATTCTTTTCAGTAATTTTATGATATCGAGAATACGGCAATACTGGCTTCATATATTTTTAAAATAAACATATTTTTTTTCATTCAAAAGCAATCTTATTTTCATAAGACTTATACCATGGTGTAATTATACAGGTGACTGCGTTTGTTATATAAAAATACGGCAACCATAGCTGTGTAAAGAACCGAAGAATGTCAAAAGCACAAAAATTATCGTACCAAAACCAAAACAAAACCAAGTTTTTGACATTCGTTAGCTACAAAGCACATAGAACAAAAAATTATCAGTAGTGCTGCCACCTGGTTAAATACACTTTGAGAAAATTTTGAAGTTAAACTCATAACTGACTGTCTAAACATTCAAGGGACGTGCAACACGTTAGGCTAATTCTTCGAAATATTCGATTATAATACGTATGCATAACTTACGATAAAGTGAGCACATTTTCATTGAGACAAAGCGGGACAAATGGGATGAAATAAGAATTACAATTGATGTATATATATTTTATTGTTTACATTCATATACCTACATACTTGTACAAAAATATATTTATTATTAATTACACAACCCCACGAAACACAACTTTTTGTGTACCCTTCAAAAATTCATTTAATTTTTTCATATATCTAAGTATATTAAAATAAACTATGTACATCATTGGTTTTTTTATGAGCTAACCTAATATTTTTACGCGGTATGCCTGTATAATTCACCACAACTTGAAGGCACTATACTTGACATCGAGCAATAAAACAATATCGTGTAATTAACAAAATTTGCTTCAAATCATCTTAATATATTAAAGCTAAAAAAGTCGATGGTTTCTCTGTTATTCGTAAAATAACATTTAAAAATTATTTTGTTATATAAAAATTTTAATATTTTTTTTAAAGCTCATAAAAAATTCAAAACCGCAAAATATTGCATTTTTGGCCATTGTCTGAAAAGTCTAATATGTTAAGAATAAAATAAGCTACATATGAAAATCGGTTAAAAATTATAGACTTACTACTAGTTCAAAAAAGAGCTGTTGGACACAAATCTGTTCTACTGCGACTCTTTGAATTTTAGTAGCAGAAGTATGAGCAACAAGTTGTGATTGGGCAGTCAAACAACAAAAAGTCGAAGAAATAGCACAATTTCACGACTTTTATATTATTAATATGATCTCTTTTCTTTGGTACTTATTAAGAGTTACGAACAATATAACATATTCCAATTTATAGGGGAATAATTATAAATAATTTGGAACAAATTTACTTTATCGAAGCTAATCAAAATTAAAAAAAACTAGTCTACATTTTATGTGTTTTGTTTATGTATTTTTTATTTCTTTATATTCACCATAAAGGTTAATAAATAATAGGTAATATATTTTTACAATACATTTAAAGTAAGAAATGCAGATATTTTCTAAAAAGCTGGACATTTTTAAAAGTCGGCGGGACGCGGGACAGTCTACCAAAAAGCGGGACTGTCCAGCCAAAATCGGGACGTGTGGTCACTTTAACTTAAGCTCCAACCATAATATGCATAAGCTGGCTTAAGCTAATGTCAGAATTAAACGATAAGCCTGTCAAATGCTTAAGCAATTTAGATGTGACTTTCAGGTGGCTACAATATACTTACATAAACTTAAGCATTCTTTAGCCATAGATGCACATATATAGGTGTTGTTTATAATTTTGCAGTAATTTTATTTCTTCTCATAACTCCTAAATTAATGCAATTCACTCTAATTAACTTGTTGGAATGTTCTTACCTGTTAAAATTCACAAATAATTATATCTATCACTTTATTACATGTTTTATTTGTTTTGCGTACTAAAAAGTACAACTGTGAATATACATAAATAAACTTATATGTATGTATGTGTGTATATGTATATTATAAAACAATAAGTGAAAATAAAAGTTTTTCTGTATTTAATAAGTTTAAAATTAAAAAATTATAATAAAATATTCAAAAGCAATGAATATTTTCTGCTGCTTTTTTATTTGACTTAAAATATACACAAACAATTATTTCCGTACGGAATGTGCGTTCAGTTTGGCACTTTGCTTAAGCAAATGACATTTGACGAAACTTGACGAAAAGTTTGCTTAAGTACATTATAGTTGCACACATACATATGTATTGTATGTAATCGCACAGTTGCTTAAGTTGGTTTGCTTATTCATATTATAGTTGGGCCTTTACAAGTAATTACTTACATGTGTAATTGCAGGGTTAACAAGTCAATTGTGAATAACACAATAATCTTAATTGGAAATAATTGAGTTGATTTTATTTTCTTTTGGTACAAATGTCATGTTTGTATATACGAAAATCGTTTTAGGTGTTTTTTTAATAATATTTTAATTGTATTTACAAATAAATTAATTGTAGTTACTAATCTTTTTTGTTCTGTGTATAATTCATTACCTTCTCCTACTGGTAACTTTCTGCATTGTATAAATTAGTCGTAACAACTAATGCATTAAACACATTCGACACAGCAGGCTACGGGCTACAATCTGTCAAAAATAGAATACACACATTCTTATGGCACACATTCTTATGGTAACAATTATTTTAACGACAGCAGGCTACACGACTGCACGACCACCGTTGTAGCTGTCGCCAACTTTAAACTAATTTCTATTTCTCTGGCTACAATGAGCAAATGCAGTGTTACCATGGTGAATGAATGATATCGTACAATTATTTCATACTATTTACTAGAAACAATATCCAAAAATTGATGTAAAGAATAAATTGATTCATTAGTGTACTTTTATGTGAAATAAGTACATTTTAAAAGAAAAATTAATTTTTATAAATGCAAAATATATGAAAGTGGCAATACTGAACTATGTATTTGTACTTGAATATCAGCTGCAGATGGTGCTGCTGCCGTCTCCAAAATAATTAAGTAGCTGGCTACGAGGCGACAAATGCTGCTAGCGGCATTTGAAGTCGTGTGTTCGTGTAGCCTGCTGTGGTGAATGTGTTTAATGCATAAAAGGTCTACAAAACACTAAACATAATAAGGGTTTTCAAGAGAATGTTCAAAAGCCTCGCAAACTATGCAATTGTGCATTTTTACACTCTCGTAAATAAAATGTCAAAAGTTGTATAGAAATTTATTTACACAAACCTGTTAAGTTTGCCCAATGCTTTTGATTCGTAATCTTAAGCTGTGCAATTGTGAATTTTGTAAACAACAACTTTTTGCCTATTTGGCTTTCTTTAGATATTTTTAGACACACACACACACACTTTTTTATATTTATAGAAATATATATGTATGTAAATATGTTTTTAAATTAAAAATTTAATAAATTTATTAAATTTAATAAATTTATTTTATTTTTTTATTAAATGAACTTTTTGACGTTTGTTTAAAATTTATATAAATGGGGCTTCATGAAACAAGTCTTGCATGTTTGCCCAATTGCACAAATTACAATTTTAAGAGTTCTCATGAAAACCCTTAACATGTTTTTTTACCTTAAACTTTTATAAAGTTATTCCTTCAAACTTGAATTAATATTGAATATGAACTTGGTGTGTGTGTTTTCCATGCAAAAGCTTGGATACTTTTTAATTTTATGCTAAAATTTATTCGTTGAGTTGTGCGTGCCATAAAGATTCAGCTTATTTTCTGGGTATCTTTTTTACATATATAATTTCTTATGCTGGCCTATTTTAAATGTCATGATTATTATTTTTCTTTAAAAGTATGTTGTATGTATATACATACATATTTCGAAAATCTTTTCGAATTTCGCCCACGTATATTTTTATATTAAATACAAAATGTGGCTATTAAAAAGTTTATGTGTATAGAACACCCAGATATTAAATTTCCACTTTGACATCAAACAATCGCTAATACTCCATGAAAAAGGTGGATAGAGCATACGGAGGGTTTTATATAATGGCCCTTAAGGCATTTTGTAAAATTATTACTTTGTTAATTCTTGTGGTAGTAGATTTAATTTTTATAAAAATTATGTTGGACATCACAGAAGTATAGAATTAATTCGACAGAATCATATTTATTTACTCCATTAGAGCTTATATAAAATTGACCTCTCTAGAATAACTCTCTACAATTAAGCTGGGCATTTATTATTATCAATAACACCATCATCTTGACTTTATCATCATGTTTGTCTAAGCAAATTAAAATACTGATTTCTATAATAATTATAAATTTTTCTTTCTTTAAAGTATTATTTGTTTTTTGTATTTTTACAATTTGCATATTAAAAAAGAGAGATCTATGACTTGCTTATTTCCTTTCTATAATCAACTAAGAAGAAGGTATAAACTAAAAATATTCAATTGTGCGGAAGCAGCGTTAGCATATATATTTTTTTAAAAACTTCCTAAATCTGAAAAAAAAACTTTTTTCCAAAACAAAAACTTTTTTTCTACAAAAGTACCAAAATTTTGAAAGAAAACAGCTGATCGATATTATTATGTGAAAAGTAATGAAAATGGTTAGGATAACTGAGCCTTTAGACACTGTTGCAGTAACAAGGGAGTGAGAAAATATAAGATCGTTTTATTGCATACAAACATTACTTAATATTTTCATTCAATATACTGCAAAAGTTCAATTATGGACATATTTATAAAAAACTTGAAAAACCTTTATATTTTCAAAAAACTTTTTGTTATCTCAAAAAACTTCCAAAAAAAAAGGGAAAACTTGACAAATGGTAACGCTGTGCGGAAGATATAACTGCGTCTTGCAGCCAGTTAAGTTTTTAAATCTTATGGCCCAGCTTGCTGACCACTTTCAGTGCTTCAAGTCTGTTCGATATTGTATCCAGATGAATTCCATTCCGTTCTGTTTTTGAGTAGAACTGGAGGCTCGATTATTTTTTTGTTTATTTTCTTTTACAAAGAGAAGTAACATTTACACAATGAATTGAACACCATCTATTTTGGTCTGAAATGAAAGACCTTGGTTAGTACATACATATAAAATATCCGCTGACAAATTAGCGGGCAATATGCTAGTATTAAATAAAAGATAAACTAAGAAATTACAAATACATATACTTTATTCTACACAAATTTTCCAATCAATACATTGATTTTCCATAACTCGTATTGTTTTTCATACTGATAAGTTCTGATTTATGAACTTTATTTTAAATTAAAACGCGAACTCAAGACAAAATAATAAAATTTCTTTGACTAAACCCATACAGTTCGACTAAAACTCATGACTTAAATTATTTTGGTCTTAATTAAACTTATACTAATAGTATAATTTTTTGTTTAATCGCGATAAACCGATAATCGCGTTCAATCTGCGATTATTTGAAAACCCTATTCACGACTACCTAATACAATGGTGTAATGCAACAGACATTATAGGCCCAACCCGATTAATTACAAAAAAAGATACTAGCATGTAAATGAAAACTTGTTTGGTCTCAGTTGAGTAGAAAGTCAGCAGGTAATCTTCGTATATTAAAAACATAACCTTACTTGAAGAAATTTATTATTTGATATATTGTCAGAAGTGTACATACTAAAACTGAAATTTATTTATTAGATTAATGTACAATCTACAACAATAAATTGTACTTAAACTTAAAAATAACTTTGTTTATATAAATCATATTAACCTTTTGTAAAACTGTTTGATGAACGAAAAATATTGAAAACTATTTTTCATTACCTTGAAAACTTTCAATACATTTATAAGGTTATTAAATAAACTGTGTTTTATGTTGTTTAAATAACTATTATAAACTAATAGGTTATAGGCCCAGACTTACGCGATTGAATCCGTTGCAAATAATTTGTATTTATTTTTTCTTAAATTTAAAATAAACAAAAAAATCGCCGGCAATAAGATGAATGGTACCAATATGCAATTTCCCAAACCTGGAAATTCTAACTATCATACTTGGAAATTCAATATGGAACTATTATTATTGGAAAGGGAACTATGGGATATTATTACTGAAAATGTTCTGGATTTTTCATCATGAAAAATCAAATCTCGCCAATAAAGTTAGTCATCTTCGTAACCTTTCAACGAAGAAAATGACCACGGGACAATCGATGGAAGAAAACATAATGAAATTTTTTTATATTGTGGTCGGTTAAACGATATGTGTGAAGAAATGGGAGAGCATAGAGTTGTGGATTTTTTACTCGGCAGTTTACCAGAGGAATACAATGCGTTAATTTGTTAAAGAAAAATTCATTCAAGAATTTAAAGGGAACTTTGGTAATGAGCAAGAAGCAGATGTCGCATTCAAGATTCAGAAGAAGAAGTTTATTCCCAAATGCTATTCTTGCGGTAAGGTAGGGCATATTAGAAAAAATTGTCCTAAAATGAAATTGAATGGTGGTAATCGGGCAAAAATTGCAACTAATATCGAAAATCGAAACGTCTGTTTTAGTGTTACGTCAGGAAAAGCAAATACGGATTGGTATATCGACTCTGCAGCAACATGCCACATGTGTTGCGAAGAAAGGTACTTTATTATATTGAACAAGCAACAAAATGATATCATTTATTTAGCTGATGGTACAGAATTGAAATCAAGTGTAACTGGTGAGTGTCAATTACTATGTGAAAATAAGAATTTCCGTATTCGAGATGTCTTATACGTTCCAAAATTAGAGGGAAGCTTATTATCAGTGAGAAAATTAACTGCCGAAGGTTTTCGTGTATCTTTTGATGCAAATTGTTGTTTGATTTCTTTAAAAGGAAAAGTAAAAGCTACAACAACTTTGAAAAACAATTTGTATGTTCTTAAACAGTCAAATAATGCAAATAAAGTTTCTTTAAGGTCATCAGAATGTATTCACGTATGGCATCGTCGCTTGGGCCATAGAATTATTCAGGCAATCCAGTCCAGTGTTGACAAAGGTCTGTTATTAGGAGTGAACATTAAGAAATGTAATTGTGATTTTAAGTGCGAGATAAGCTTAAAATCCAAATTAGCGAGAAAACCATTTCCAAAAGTTTCTATGTCAAGAGCTCATGGTATTTTGGATTTGGTATATGCAGACTTATGTGGTCCGATGCAACAACAAACCCCTGGTGGAAATCGATATTTTTTAACCTTGATAGATGATTTCAGCCATTACTGTTACATATGTATGTGTATTTTATGAAAACTAAAGATGTTGCTTTTAAGAGAATAAAGGATTTTGTTGAATTAACAGAGAACAAATAGGGCAAACGATTAAAAACCACCAGAACTGGTCGCGGAGGTGAATTCTGCAATAAACGAATGGACAAATACTTAAAATGTAAGGGAATTAGTCATCAACTTACTGCTCCTTATTAGGGTTGCCAGTTTTATTTTTCGAAAAAGCGGGGCAAGTCAAAAAAAATTCCAAAATCACGGGATTTTCAAAAGTTTCGCGGTACAAAAAAAAAACTTTTAAATATTTATACTTTAAAGAATATATTTATTAAAACAAATTAACATTCTACAAAGCATATAAAAATAAACACACATAAGACATAATATCGATTTACAGTACCAGGCGAATTCATCGTCTACTACCTATACGTTGAAAGTTGCTGGTGTTAAATTAAAAATCATAAAAAAAACTTGAAAAAAACGGCACTTGGAAATCACGTGCAGTACGCGTGATTTTATTTAAAAAAATCGGGACAATCCCGCGAAAAGCGGTACGAATGGCAACGCTACTCCTTACACACGCAAACAGAATGGATTTGCAGAAATGATGCTGATCTTGGCTAAAAATATGGGGGAGAAAGTGTGAATACTGCTTAACTACATTCAAAATCGTATGTTATCTTCCGCTACGAATGTTAAAAAACAGCCAAATCTAAAAAATATTCGTGTTTTTGGATCAACAGCATGTGCAGTTAAGTGCCATTTGGTCGGTTATTGTCAGGAATCAAAAGCTTTTCCGCTAATAGATGTAAATACTAGCAATATTATCATTAGTAGAGATGTCGAGTTTATTGAGATAAGGAAATCTTGCATAGATAACAGGTATGGAATGGATGGAAAAGAAAAAGAATATGGTGAGAATATGGTTAAATTTTTTATACAATATGAATGTGATCGAGAAAAAGTGCCGGCAACACCACAGTATGAAGATTCGTCAAATTCTGAAGATTGTAATGGATTTGAATCAGCTGAGGAATATTCTTCATATTCTTTATCTGAATCCGAACGTTCATCATCTTCAATTGAATTACCATGTGAACAAGATGTACAACCAGTTGAAAGAAGGATTTCTTCAAGAGACAATAAAAATCTTCCTCTTAAACGATATGGTTTTAAAGTCAGTGAAAATAAAGGTCCAATTACTTACAAAGAAGCTATATCAAGATCAGATAGCGATAACTGGTTGTTAGCTATGAAAGATGAAAAAAAATTTATATATGACAATCATACGTGGGAGCTTGTGGAAATGCCTTAAGGCTCTAAGTTAGTTGGCTGTAGTGGGTGTTGAAAATGAAGAGATCTGCAGATGGAGATAACAAATAAAAAGCAAGATTTGTCGCTAGAGGGTTTTCCCAGAAATATGGAGAAGACTATGACGAAGTTCTTGGACCGGTGGTTAAACAATCAAATTTAAGAATATTACTAGCAATCGCAAGTTTTTATGACATGAAGGTAGATCTTGTAGATGTAAAAACAGCAATTCCTAATGGTGAGTTAGATACCGAAATTTATATAAACCAACCGGAAGGGTTTGTAGAGAATGGTAAATAAAATTTAGTTTGTAAATTAAAACATAGCATCTACGGGTTGAAACAGTCGGCGCCCTGTTGGAACCTTCGAATTAATGCAGGTTTTATTAATTCAGGATTTAGAAGGGGAAAAGCCGAACCATGTCTTTACGTTAAGACTATTGAAAATTTAAAAGTCTACATATTAATTACGTATATGACATTATAATTGCAAGTAAAGATAACACTTTAAACAAAAATGAAATGAGTAATTTGAAAAGAAATTTTGATATAACTGAACTGGGTGATTTAAACCTATATTTGGGTCTTGAGATACATCGTAATGGAAAAAGGAATATTTTATTTATCTCAGGAAAATTACATAGATAAAATTATAAATGAGTTTGATCTTTCTGATGCCAAAAATTCTTCAGTCCCAATGAATCCAGGATATTTAAAAGATTGCAATGATAGCTCTTTTTTAGTAAACAACAACTTATACAGGAAAGGGGTTGGATCTTTACTATGTCTTTCTAATAACACGCGACCTGATATATCAGTTTCAGTATCTGTATTACCTCGTAAAGTAAGCAACCCTAATGAAAGCGATTGGTTAGTCCTCGTCCATACAGTGAAACATTTGCTGCAAAACATTTGAGTTTGTTGACGAGAGGGGAAAGGGGAATGGCAAAGGGTACTTTGTTTCATGTACACGAAGTTCTTGTTGTCGCCTCATTCTCATTAGAAATATATGAGAAAATGTATTAAGCTGCAAAACAAAAACTTCACAGTGTGGACACGAATGCAGTTTCAAAATAGAAATCAAAAATGTTTCACAGCAAATGTTTCACTGTATGGACGAGGACTTAGAAATAAAAATAATTATTAAATATCTAAAAGGAACTAAAAATTTAAAACTATGTGTCGGAACAAAAACATTTAGATTTAAAAGCATATGCAGATGTCCACCATCCCATTGCCCTGAGGGCTCTGCTAGCATTCTGCTTTGCATACGTACACAGCACAACTACTAACAAAAATCTAAATCAAGAGCATAAAACACACAAAAGGAGCATATTTCTGTCGCATTTTTTATGAAAAAAAATACACCCAGAGTATTCAAATACCATCGAAATTATTTAATTTTTTTCTATATTATTTATAAAAGAAAATTATCTAATTTAAATCCTTTTATAACAGCACTCTTTATTGCTGTAGAAAAGAGAAAAAATATTTGGAATAAGAGTTGGAAAATAAGTTTTTATTTGGCTTAAATACTTTTATAGATGCTAAGTGTCTAGTATGTATCCAGAAATTGAAAAAATCTTGTATATACAGTCTAAGGCACTACCACATACAAGCGTTCATTTATATAAAATTAACCCATACAAATATTTTTCATATACCCAATTAAACATTAACAAGAGCGATTTTTTTCAGTGGAGCAGCACTAAACATGTATTAGTGCTGCTCCACTTGCTTTTAAGCATTTGCTCTTTTTGGTGACCATTGAATTAAATGGTCGAAAATCCACAAGCGGTTTTGTATTTAAGCTTGGAGATCCAACAATTAACTACGCAAGCCGAAAACAGCAAAATTTTACATTAGCCTAATTCACAAACTTGTGCAAATGGTCTTGCATCGTAGCATGTGCAAAATGGTTAGTATGTTGATACTCACCACTAAAAATTGTTAAGTGGTGAGTATCAACATACTACAAATATGACCAGCATGATGCAAGAAATGCTTAGAATGCAGAATACTCTGCTTCATTCACTATATTCTTGACAACTTTTGTGAGGAACACCTACAGGCAACAAATATTGGCATTGAAAGTTTTTCTACAAATTTCGTAGTATCATCAATTTACTCCCCTCCCAGATTTTCAATCACTGACGATCAATACGAAAATTTCTACAAAACTCTTGGACCTTGCAGCTGGCGACTACAATGCTAAGCATACATTCTGGGGTTTGCGTCTTAATACACTCAGAGGTCGATCGTTGTTCCACACAATTTCAAAAATGGGCTTGGACGTCATTTCTAGCGAGGAGGCCCAAATGTTCTTCTTATAAATTGAACCAATCTATGTGTTTGTTCAATAGTGCTATGTTGACTTCTAAAACCAAATTGATAGTCTGGGATCCACTCATTACCAACTAGAATAGGGGACAATTTTGTCATAAGCAATTTTTCGAAAAGTTTTGATATTGTTGATAGCAGACTTATTGGCCTGTATGACCACAGCCTTGGTAAGGTATTTGCCTGGCTTTGGAATTGGCAAGCTTCCAACTGTGTGGAAAATACTCCAGTCGCAAAATGGCATTAAAAACGATTAACAGGATTCTAATTGCAACAAGTGGCAACTTCATCAGCATCTGATTACTAATTCCATAAAAACCCGGAGCTTTCTTCGGGTTGAGTTCAGTAATTAGTTTTTGTAACTCACACGTATTAAACTTTATTTGATGAGGGGTAGAGCGACAACATTCGGCAAATCAACAATACCAGTACATGTGTTTGGGGTAAATACGTATTTTAAATGCTCAGCAAATATGTTATCTTTTTCAGTATCGCTTCTTGCCCAACCTCCGGTAGATGTGCGCAGAGGTGGTTTAAATTCAACGGGGGTTTTCAGCTTGTAGCAGCGCGCCACAAGGAGTAATTAGATGCTGGTGTGACATCAAGAGATATCAGATAATTTTTAAGAGATGCAGTTTTTTCAAATGCATCTAAACGACTCTTGGAGTCGTTTAGTGTATTCTTTAAATCTGATTTTAAGTTGAGGTGATCTGTGCTGTTGCCAATCCCTTCTAGCTCTTCTTTTTTCACACACGAGACGTTCAATATCCGTAGAATAAATTCTATTAAAGCCAGTCTGCGGATAGGATGTAGTAGCATGTTCAGAAGCCTGTGCACATGTGCATTTCGTTAAGGTTGGCAATGTTAGCTTCAATATCTTCGGGTGTTCTTAGCGTAATGTTTTCCGTGCAATGACTACTAAGATATTTTTTTACAGATTGTAACCATCGTGGAAGAGTGATCGGACGAGAGATCTAGATAAGCTTCAACGTGAATTAATTCCCTAGAAATATTTTTCATGACGCCAAAATCTATAACATCCGGAATTTTATGTATGTCAGTGGGCCAGTAAGTGGGCTCCCCACTCAAAATGAAGTCCAAGCCCATTTTGAAAATTGTGTTGAACAACGCTCGACATCTATGTGTGATAAGAAGCTGTTACGAAACAAGGGCTAAGAGATTTGTAGAAATCCTCGTATTGATCTTCAGTAATTGTGAATCTGGGATGGGAGTAAATTGATATCACAAAATTTGTGCACAAATGTTCAACACAAATATTCGATCCACCGCATGCTCTCCCTCTTGCGTTTTTTGAATCATTTACATAAGGTGTAGCCAAAAATTTTAAAAAGGCTGCTCGAAGTCAAATGAGTATCTTAGACCAACATTATATCAATGTTTTTTACCGAGGTGCTCAAGTTCATTTTTATGTTGGCGAATGCCGTTTGCGTTCCAGAAACATATTTTTAACGTGTTCATGGCTTGTTAACTAAAATACTTAATAAAACTAATTTGTTTCTTTATTTATTTTGTTTGTTAGTTAAACATGTTTTATATTTAGAAATAAATAAAATAGTACTAAAAACCAGAAAAATCAAACATATGGTTTGTTTGGTAAATAATAGGGTGATCGATTATTCGACTTTTTCTAGAAAGCGGTTTTCGAACCGCTCGAATATTTGAAATTTTGAAAAACCCGGTTTTGGTTTTTACAATGCAGGAAAAACCGGTCAACAGGTTTTTTTTAAGTAAGAAAATAATTATACAAAAGCTTTAATTTTAAAAATAATATAATATATAATAATAATATTAAAAATAAAACTTAAAAAAAAAAGTTAAACCGACTTCAAAATTATGCACTAAAAAGCTACAAATAATATAGATCTAGTTAAAGAAAAGATTTTTATATATGTTACCTACAGTGCCGTTTGAAGTTGGTGCCAGCAACATTGATAACTAAGAACATACATATGTGCATAAAAATTACGTAAATATTGGTTAAGTACAAGCACATGAAATATTATACTAAAATTTAATAGGCGTGTCCCGCCCACTTTTTTGAACGCAATTTTGTGCCTTTATTAAAGCTTAGGGTGTGTTCCAAGTTTCGTAAAAAACAGTGGACCCCACCCATTTTTTTAAAAGAAAATTGTGTCTATTTTAAAGCTCAAGGTGTGTGCTAAGTTTCGTAAAAATCGGTTAAGTAGAACCACGTGTAATGTTATAATACATTTTAATGGGCGTAGCCCCGCCCATTTTTTCAACTTAAAAATTTTGTAATTACAAGAACCAAAGTTGTTTGCTAGGTTTCGCAGCAATCAAATGAGTAGAAGATCACAAAATCAAATTTAAAAAATTGTGGGCGTGACCCCACCCACTTTTTCAAATGTGATCAATGGGAAGCTATACCCTCTCAGACAACAAAAAAATTTTTACAATCGGTCTAAAATGCACCGAGTTATGAACCTACACACCTAAAAAAAAATAGAGACGAATTGTTAACCTCTTTCTTTTTTTGAAGTCGGTTAAAAAGAGTTAACAGTTCATGTAAATACTATAAAACAATACAAAAGTAAAGATAACTCATACAAACTCATATACTTATGTACATGTATATGTATCAAGGTTGGCAAACGGTATCGTAAAAATACCGATACCGATTCAAATACCGCTATAATTAAATACCGGTATCGTTACCGATACCGAAATCCATTTCGGTTAGAAAATACCGGTATCCAGACTACCGTTTACGTCTATACCGGTACGTACCGGTATACCGATTCCGGCCAAAAAATAAATGATAAGTGAGTTGTAGTTGCCAAATTTTTATTATGTTTACAACTGTTTTCACCATGAGACATTTTGGTTTATATTTCGACCATTGCATTCGTTTTGCTTTATTATTCCAGAAACCAACCAATCCCATTTGTCAGCCAATATTATTGCCACGTTTATAAAACATAGAATCTCAAGAAAAAAGAGCAAAGCCAGAACTCAAAATATTTAAAATGTTTTGTGATAGATACTATGGTTTCAAAAAACATAGCATAGATAAGAACCTTTGTTTTTCGAGCATTTATTCGAAGACAACTTAAATTAGTTTTTATTCAGAATACCAAAAGTTAAGTTGTTTCAGTTTCAATCCAACTTAGTTGAGCTGTAAACCGTAGTATGGGCAAAAATTGCAAAAATATACATATATCAATTAACTTTCTTTCTTTGGCTTAGAGAAAAAACTTCTAAACTTTTATATTTGAAGTTAAAAATTCCTCTCTTGAGGTGAAGAGAAGTGCCTGCTTTAAATTTTTAAATGTTAATTGTACAAGGAGGTTGTTTTCTTTGTTTTTAAGTTGGCTGAAAGAATATTGTTTATTCTTTGAATTGAAATATTAAAGAAAAAACCCAAAAAATTATATTTGGTTAAAAATACGGACATATATTTGAAATTTAATGAAACAAGATATATACTACGTTTATACGCAGGGCTTATTTGCAAATAAAACAGTAAATTGTTGCCATATTATTGTTTTTATTGCGACTTTCTAATTCAGAAAACTATTCACGATTAACGCACTATTTGCAAATAAAATGCTTGAGGTTGCCACGCTTACAAATGTTTGATAGCAAAAAACAATAAATGGATAAATATTGCAACAAAAAATATGGATAGAAGCAAATAATGACGATTAAAACAAACAGTTATTTGATATTTTGTACATTTATAAGTAAGTTTTTTATAGAAGTGATACCAAGTTTGTGTACTTTTGCTATGCCGAATGAACAGTGAGTTAATTTATTTGCAAATAATTTTATTTGCAAATAGTGCGCGTATAAACGTAGTAATACATACATATGTACATATATGGTTCAAAAGGCCTTATGCTATGTTTAGACGACGAGTTGAATCACCTGCTTCGCTCTCTGAATCATGTTTATGAATCATGCTGTTTAGACTACTCATTCGTGCTTCGTGTGCAGCGTGCCAATTTAGTGCTTTTCGTTCTAGATTTAGAGTTTTTTAATTCATAACAGTGCGGAATTTTTCAAATTGTTGCTTAAAAAAAGGCACTAAATTGGTGCTTTTCACCTTTGATTTTAGTGCGTTTTGCGAATCTACTAAATATTAATTTGTTAAAGTGTGGTGGCTTTATTTTCACTTTCCAAAAACTATCTGCTTTCACCCCTTTTAAACATGCGAAGTTTCCTTTGCAAAATGTTAATTCAGCTGGGTGAAATACGAAGGAAGAAAAACTTTATCTTTCATAGTGAGAAAAAAGAATATATTTCTAAAAATTACAGTTATAAAATAACTTAATTACAACAATAATCTAATTACTAACCACTGAGGGAAGCAATGTATTGCTTTCTTGATAACGAAAGCTTCCAAAAATGCTTCTGAAAAATACTAACGTAAGGCTCTCTAACAACGTGGACAAAAGTAAAAAAATTTACACCAGTAACTTTTGCATCTGAGTACACAAAAACTACACATTATTGCTTCTGTAAAACGAATTAGTAAAGCAAAAAATGAACGGCTTTTTGGAAACTGAATGCATTGCTTCTAGCTGGCTTACAAAAACTCTTCTGGGAAGCGGTAATTTTTGCTGGGATGGTGAAATTGAAGAAATAGAACGAAGTATCAGAAATTTAAGGATACATAAATGGAAAAATTTGCTCAAAACTGATATATTTTACATTGAATTTTATAATTATAGAAATTCAACTAATCATAATCCATTTCTAATACTGTCAATATTTCCTCTAAGACTATTAACATTACCATGTTCAAATGTTGAAGTAGAAATAACTTTTAGCACTTATAACTATTTTAAAAGTAAGTAAGAAATACAATAATGATAATAAGTCATATAAAATACGGTCTAAAATGAAAAGACTTATGTTGTTCAGTAACTCGTTTCTGTAATTCTCACATCGTAAAATTTCTCACATGAAGTGTGAAACACAAAATTCCATCGTTTCTCGATTTGTGAAAAAAAGTGTTTCTGTATTTGAATGTGAAAACAGACAACACTGAATCTGTTTTTACTGGAATATTTCCAGTAATCGAGTGTCAAATGAAAACAAAAGTCACAAAAATATTATTTCAATAACAAAAAAATAATAATTTTCAAGAAAAATAAAATTTTATAATGAACTTGAATATAAAGTGAATGTAAAATGCTTGAAATAAGTTTTTTCTAGCAACTGTCTTTATTATAGAAAATTCCACAAAAAAATTGTAAATAAATATAATGATATCGACTCCTTAATAATTATTATTAGTTAATATAAATTATAATATAAATTATAATTTTAGTTCAACAATTCGTTGCATATCTTTTCAACTAGTTTATTATTCATATTTTCATGTTTTTGTACAAATTTGGTTGTTCTCGCACCAATTTAAAAAGCGAGTTATTTAGACAGTTCTTGCGAGAAACTTTTCACAAAATATTGTTACAGAAACACTTTTTCTCACATCGTTCCAATAATTGCTGGAAATTTGTTTAAATTACAGATAGTTCTCGCAAAGTAACGATACAGAAACACTTATGTGACAAAAGCCATTTTGTGTTTCAATTTATGTACACTGTTTTTGATACGATTCCCTTGTTTCATGCGGGAAATTTTACGATGCGAGAAATACAGAAACGAGCTACAGAATGTAACATACTGAACCATGTTCATGTAAAAATTAATTCAGATGAAACACCTAAAATCTAATTGTTTTATTAAAACAGCTTTATGGCCAGAGGAACAAAATGAAACTGCATTTCCTGAAACGAGGATATAATTCTCGTTGATCACTCTTTTCTTAAAATAATACACCATAATTGCAGGGTCTTGCCAAATGAACTTCAACTATTTTCCTACTCATATTCTACTTATAAGCAAAATCGAAATATGGCTCGATATAATTGAAATTATTACATAAAACCTATGAAATGTAGTAAATTTAAAATTGTAGTTAACTTAAATTTTTAATTTCTACTGATTCAATACATATATAATTAGCCATGTGGGCTTTCTCTGTATTGAAAATAAATAGATAAATATAAAAATATAAATAAAAAATATATTGCATTTAGTACTTTTATATGAACACACAGTGCTTTTTGCTCTGAAAAAGTTGGCATCACTGCTCGCGAGGCATTTTTTTATGTATATTCACACAAATATACATATCATACGCACGTATATACATGCATACATACTTACATAAATTCGATTCATTGAAAATCTTGTTTTTGAAGGCATCCCTATATTTTCTTCTTATTTTTCCTTTTTATATTATTCATAAGTTAATTAAATTTATTTATATTAAACTCACATCTATGTTTTTTTGGCTTGTTTACATGCACACACATGCACATATACCTATTTTGTTTTGACAGCTAGTTCAGATAAAGTGGCGATTACTGCGATAAAAGTTAGAGAAGATACCAATTTTACGTGCTTCGCAAGTAGATTCGTATTGAATCTACTTGATTCGCTCTCATAATTTTGTATGGCGAATCAAGTTGATTCGGTCATGATTGGGGTGTGAAGCATGAATAGAGCACGAAGCAGGTATCGTCTAAACATAGCATTAGTCTCTTCTTTCTGTATCCGTTTATAAATTTAAAATCAGTTGATATTTAACTTAGTTAGAGGTTGATAAGTGCCTACGGGTACGAAAAAGCGGTTTTTTACCCGTAAAGGCTGGTACTCTGTTCAAAGTTGAGAACAATTTTCAGTGCAATTGGTTATTTCGCGTGAAAAATTTGGCATGTACTAAATGTAGTCCAACTCGCGGTTGTTTTAATAAATTTCTCGCATTTTTTTGCTTGTAAGTATGCAACATTGCTAAAATTCCGTGCGAAAAAAGCACTGCTCATGTTGTTTCGCAGCTAAACTAAAATGATGCCAGATTAATTTTGCATGGAAAGACATGATTTTCCGTGCTTTTCACACCAAGAACAGAGTACTACTCTTGCGAATTTATTTCGCAAATATTTCATACCAAATACATACATACTTTTATATGTAGTTTGACAGCATTTCGCACGAAATTGTGAACAGAGTACCAGACTTAACTCAAGATTTTGAAGATGTCTGGAAAATTTTTATACTCGACAATACCTAGCAGAAAACTAATAACACTTCGCAGGTATTTCGATTTCATTAAAATTTGTCACACAGTATAATTTATCAGTATAGACTTTATATATGTAAAGTTTGAACTGCAATCTCCTTGTTTCACTTTTTTAATAAATTATTGTTTAGTAATAGTATAAAATCCTATATAGAAACAAATAAGTTTATATCTATGCTTTTATACATACATATGTTAATGTAAAAATACTCCCTTTTTGAAGTAATTTAATAAAAAAAAGTTTTTTTGCTATGTCCACTGCCTGAAATAATAAATTTGTCAGTAATATCGGTATACCGGTATTATAAACTCGATAACGGTATGTACCGGTAACACCGATACCGAAATAAAAAAAATACCGATACCGCTACCGATACCGAAATTTAAAAAATAATTGTACTAGTATCAATACCGATACCGTTATTTGTTTCGGTTTCCAACCTTGATATGTATGTATAGTACATACCCTGCAGGAAATGCGAATAGTGAAATTGTAGTGATTTACTAGTGACATTGTCAATACTACTACTGGCCAGGTGTACCTCAGCCAATGTAATAATCTATTGACATTTAAAATTAGCTTGTCATTGAAAATCCACTACTAGACTGTAGCAATACTGACTAAGTAGTTCTTTTGGGACCACATAGAGACATTGGCACCAACGATTCACTAGTAAATTTTAAGGGCTCTAGTCTACAGTATCGGTATTTCCTCGCTTGATGTCAATAGTAAAATTGTAGTAATTTACTAGTGACATTGTCAATAGTATAATTGAATAGGTGTACCGCAGCCAATGTAATCGCCTATTGACATATAACATAGGGTTGTCATTGAAAATGTACCAGTAGACCTTAGCACTTTTCTTTTACGGCCATATGGACACATTTGAACTAAAAATTCACTAGTACATTTGAGTGACCCTCATCTACAATTTTATAAGGGTTGGGAAACAAACTTAAATACATACATATGTACGTAAGTTTTTAACATTATTGCATAGCATAATAAAAAAGAATAACAAACTATTGACGCGTTCATTGACAATATCACCAGAAATACACTAGAACTGTTGTCTCTAACGTATCTCTACTCGCGCATAAAAGGAAAGTTGTCGACATTTCAACTAGTGCAATTGTCGCTAGAGAAAAGAGTGTTGACATAGAGACATATGGCACTATGCTGACTAGAGGGTATCTTTTATATATTTAATAAACGACCAAGTTTTTTGTAATCCCTTTGACAGAGGAACTACTGCACCGATTTTGGAAAGATTTACATGATTTTCAAGGATTTTCTGCACAGATGTGCACAATCTATTTAATGAAATCGGTTTAATATTTTGGGAGCTATAAGCGTTTAAAGTTGCTACTACTACATGCAAACATAGTACACACGCATTTATTAGCGTACACTTAAAAATTAAACAAAACATGTGTGGGTGTGTGTATTAGCAGGATTTCTCTTGCTATTCCAATTTTTTTCTTCTTTTATTTGTTATTGTATGAAAGCCATAAAACTTATAGAAAGATACATAGTTCAATAAATTGAATTAGCTTTACAGTGCTATTATCGAACCAGTTATAACAAAATTTTTGTATTAGTAAAAACATCTGTGACAGTAATAAACAAAAAGCTATTCTGGGTTTCAAATAAAAGCTTTTTTTTGTATTAATTGATAAAAATAGTTATCAAGTTCACAACAGCACATGACAATAATAATTTATAGTAAAAAATCAACAAAAACTTAAATTTTTTCCGATAAATATGGAAGAGTATACCTATTTTTTTAGTGTCCAATAGAAATCTCATATCATGCGCTTTATTGTAAACAATTTTTTTTTGATTTTTCATTACATTGGCATATCAAAAATTAAATTTAACCCTTTGTTAACAAAAGTTTCAAAATATATGTATTTCATGTATGTTAATATTTTTTAAAATATTTCCACGAAGAAGAACGTTATTACTAACCAGGCTAAACCAAGCATACCAATTTAGTGTCTCAGTAAAAGCACTTTTTCAGAACCAGCAGATCACTAATATTACAAAAATACCGAAAGCCGAAAAACAAGACTTTTTCTTCAGTCAAATAATTTTATAAATGTTAATAAGCAATTCTTTGATAGCCATTTTTAGTTATAAAGAAGAAAGTAATGCGACGAATTTGCAAAATAGATATATTATTAATTTAATATGTAATGCCAATTATATACCATTAATTAAGAATTAAATAAAAATAATAAATTTAAAAATTAAAAACTTGTAACATATACATATGTATCTAACATCGGCATATAAATGGTTAAACATGTTAAAAAATATAAGCTCTTGCCATATCAAAAAAAAATTAATTTTATATTTTTTTAACAAACATAAAAGCTTTTTAAATTGTATTTTTTAATTTTGAAACAAAAAAGCTTTAATATTAAAACATATAAATTCCAGAATAGCTATTTCAAATACCTGTGACAAAAAAAAAATGTGACTAGAAACTTTTTAAAAAAATATATTTGAATTGAGTCAGATATCACGTGCTACATTTTTGTTGTTGAGTATCAAAATGAAATGTATTTAAAATGGCGAACTATGAACCGTTTTCATAAATTATGTTGACAAAACATGGAAATTAATCTTTAAATCTTTAAATACAAATGCAGATGCATAATTAGCTTACTAGAGGTATCCACTAGCCATGAACTTGGCATGGCCATCATGTCGGACATCGCAAATGGCTAATGGAGACCGCTCATATCCAACTTTCGTCCATGCTCTGACATGAATGCCCGAACATGTATCTGAGCAAAAATTTTCGCCATGAGATTCTCAGCCCGCAACCATTTGCAATAGAAAGAAAAGAGACAGAACAAAAATGGTAAATATTCCATCTTTATTTCACTAGCGTAAAATACTTTGATATGCCTGAACATGGACATCGCACGTATTCACCACACAAAGAAGTTGATGATTTTTTTCACAGTTGCTCTGCCGGCGCACTGTGGTGCCTTTTCCCCAAAACCGTGGCAAAAATACAAAATTTGATGACAAAATTTTGTAAAATGAATGAACACATCGTATAAAGACCATTTTACTGATCAGAATTCAAAAACGTTTTTCTTAATTGGATAAGAATTATAGCTGGTGGAGCTGCTTAAAGTCGACAGTTTTTTAGAAAGTCCAAAAAAATGTAATTTTGATAAAAAAAAAATATTTTAGAATTGAAGTGTCAGAAATATTGCCATGTGATCACTACTTTTTTGGTATTGTTTCAAATGTATATTTATTGTTTATTAAAAAAAGTAAGAAAATGTCCACCAGATACCCTACTTTTTCGGCAGTTGCCGTTTTTCAGACACCCTATATTTAGGTACTTCTTACAAATAAAATAGAGAATATCTAAAAATGGGCAAATATGGTCACGCCCATATTTTCTTAGCATATTTACTACACAGTACTTTAAGTAATTAAGCTAAATTGGGCCACAAAAAATGACAGGTTTTCTTGAAACTTGAAGAAAGATGTTATAATCTTATAGCCAGCGCTGCCACAGCCAAGATATTTTTGCAACCAAAGTTAAAAAAAATGCCAAATAAGGAAAAAAGCTACCAAAAGTTTAATATTTTTTATATTTTATGTTATATTACAGCACAAAAATGTAAATATAAGTGGAACTGATTGACATATTTTTGTTAATGTATGCATATGTGCCTACTTATAAATATGTATGTAGCCTTATTTCATTGAAATATATATAATCGTATAGAAAGATCAAATCTTAGTTTTTTTTACAAAAATAAGAGAAAAATAACTTGTACTTTATGTTATAAAATGTATTTTATTACTAAAAGAAAAAAATAATTTTATATATGTAACAAAGATGCGTTCCAAATATGAAAAGAAATTATTCTCTCTATAAAATTGTTTTCACTGCATCACTTGTTACTAATGTTTATTGCTTCTCGTTAATACGAAATTTTCGCAGTGACTTTTTCCCTACATTTTTCTTTAATTCTCTTTTAAGTTGATAGCCTTTGTACACCATTCGTCAATAAAGTCTTCAAAAGTCACCATAAAAAGTCATAGTATGAATCCCATATAAATGATAAACAATATTTTGCTGTGTCAATCAGGTGGGCATAATTATTACAAATTGTTTATTTATTTAAATTTAAGAACAGGTAGTTTTAAAACTTGGTTTTTATACTAAGTCCTGATTCACACACGTCAGGTCTGAGTCGTCAAGTCTTGGGCTCTTAGGAGAGAGAGGAAAAGAGAATGGAAAGGGGTACATACTTGACCGTACCAGTCAAGTTTGCTTTTTCGTTTTGTTTTGTCATTCGTAATACTCTATTTGATGAGACTTGATGACTTGACTTGACGGTGTGTATCAACGCAAATGCAGGTTCAAAAGAAAATTGAACAAAAACTGATCAGGTAAACCTGATGTGTGTGAATCAGCACTAAGTAAGATAAAAACTGCAGTTGTATATAATCCAGTTAATTGTGGCCTAGATTTATGTTTCGCAAATTAGGTAGTTTGAACCTTTTTATTTTTGGGTATAAATTAATCTGCAATTGTGTAATGCAATCATTTAAGGGTTTACTTTGCAAAAGTAGTGATCAGTACCAGAACTTATAATGTCATTTCAAAATTCGGAATTGTTCGAGTTATTTAGAAAATCACATAATGAAAATGTATTTAATATGTCTATTGTGGAAAAATTGCACGGTTTACCAGGATACCACGAAAATGATGTTAAAAACAAAATTCACTTCGTTTTCTTGGATATTCGTAGAAAATGGCTTGCCTCAAACCGTACGACAAAAACCTTTATGGAAAAGTACTCAGACTGGCTAAATGGAGTAACAACTTTTGAAAACATCGAAGAACCGCATACATCCTTGGACAGTAGAAAAGGAAGGCCTGCTAAAACTATAAACGAGTGTTCGGAGTACACAAAAAAACGTAAACTTCAAAATGCTACAAGATATATCTACATCGAATCTGTCCGAAGCATTATGTCTTAAGTACTTAAAAGATAAAGATAAATCAAGGTCTGATATTACAAAAGCTGTGGAGCTTGCCAGCCCAGATCGACTACGAAGGATTAAATAAAGTATTCCAACTCCTCCGAATGCATTACCCACAAAGTATAGCATAGAAGAAGCCTTAGCGTTATTTATGGACTTGGGATAGTCAAAGGAGAAATATCATATTTTACGAAGCTCTTTAAAGAATCATAATGTGAATGTTCTTCCTGGATATAAAAAGGTTACCTCTGCCAAAAAAGAAGCAGTACCATCTAATGTAAAAGTTACTGAAGTATCAGCAGAAGTTGAACTGCAAGACTTAATGGATCATACATCTAAACGGTTAGTTCAAAGTTTTCCTGAAAAAGAAAGAGCATTACTTCCAGATAGGCTTACATTGATAAGCAAGTGGGGATGTGATGGATCATCTGGTTAAAGTGCTTACAAACAAACAATATCGACAACTGACATAACTATTACAGATGCAAATATGTTTATGGCATCTATAGTTCCTTTACGACATAGATGTGAAATCTCTGAGCATTGGAAAAATCCTCGCCCATCGTCAATCCATTTTTGCCGTCCGATATTTTTTAAATATGCAAAGAAGTCTTCAGAAATAATCAAGTCTACAGTAAACGATATAAAAAAGCAAATTTCCGAACTACAGCCTTCTGTTATTGAAATGAAGTATGGAAAAAAGGTTTTCATTAATTATGAATTTTGTCTTACAATGATTGATGGGAAATTCTTAAATGTAATAACAGATACTTCTTCAACTTTGAAGAGTGCAATTTGCAAAAAGTCACAAAAGGACTTTTAAAATTTTAATGATTCAAGTGATGAGCAAAACTATAAATATGGAATTTCTCCGTTACTGAGTTAGGTGCATGGAGTTTATTTAAGAATTAGCGTATACAATTCCGAGAGAAAGAGAAAGTTTTCATGAGAATGCAACACCAAAAGAAAAACTAACTGCTCGAAAAAATATTATACAAAATGAATTTCTTAAGAACCTTGGACTAAAAATAGACTGCCCAAAGCAGGGATATAGAAATACTAATGATGGTAACATGTCCAGATCGTTTTTTGAAAATGATGAGGTAACAGCCAAAATTACTGGTGTCGACACACCATATTATAAAAAGGTTGGCAGTTGAATAACTTCCAAATGTTATAAACTCTAGAGAAATGGTAAATGGCCCAAAGTTTCATGATTATGCATCAAAAACTGTCCAGCTTTTGGCTCAAAAGTACCCTGGGAAGAAACTTACTTCTACGGTCCACAAGATTTTGGCTCATGGCCAAAATTTAATTGAATGTCATTGCTTACCAATTGGAGAGTTATCAGAAGAAGCCCAGGAATGCAAAAACAAAGATTACAAGCACTTTAGATATGCGAATACTTGCAAAATTTCACGGATTAGACAGAATGAGGATCTTTTTAATATGTTGGCGGCCTCTTCAGACCCACTGATTTCACCGCGGAGACATGTAAGATCTCGAAAGGATTTGGAAGAATATAATTATAGCTCCGATATGTTAAGTCTTTTACAAATCGATCAAAATGTTAATGACTATTTTGAAGAAAACTAACTATTAAAAAAATTAATAAGAATAACTCAATATCATATTATAATATATCATACTATAAAATAATATTATAAACTAACCTTAGCATTAAAAATATTTCAATAATTTTTTTCTGTAATATAAATAAAAAGAGTTCCATTAATATAACATGTTATATTAGAGTAGCATTTTTTCTAGACTTCCCTATGAGAATGTCATTTAAAGCACAAAAAGTTGTATTTTAAATGTTTGAGAAATTTTAAAAATATCATTACTTCAAAATATATGATTTTTGCGACAAGAAAGGTCAAAGATGTCATCGTGTCCAATGGGGAGCACTTATTTTGATCTAAAAGATTTAAAAATCAAGTGTTTTTTCCCCATTACAAATTTCTTGGTAACTTCAAAAATTATGATGTTTTCAACAAAAAAAAAAAAAAAAAACCACTGTGCATAGTGCCTCCACAAAGCTATGGCCAATAATGATACTCATTTTTATTAAAATATCTTTCTTACCTTAAAAGTTATGATGTTTGTAATAAAAACAGTCGAAAGCAGACACTGTGCACAGTGCCGCGCCTAACCTATGACCGTGCAAATCATGTATATTAAAGCTAAAGAAGTTTCCTTTCAAATGCTTTTTAAAATTTTTAAATATCTTTATCAGTTCAAAAGTTATGATTTTTGCAACGAAAAAAGTCAAAAGGCCCCACTGTGCGGCGTCATGTTCATGTCATGCCCTAGTCGATGGCTAGTGGAGACGTAGGGTTAGGTTGCTTAGAGATGTTTTAAAACAGAAATTTGTCTTAGTACGATTATGGATTCTTATTTAATTCAGTTTTCGTTGTCGGTATCAACATCTTTAACTTATATGTACATATATACATATGTACATATGCAGTTCGAGTTACTTAAGGTGTGCGTGAATAAATTGCCCACTGATCTTTGTTAAAGTCCTTTCTAATTAATTTCAACTCATCTATATATGTATATAAAATTCATTTTAAAAAGAAAACATATTAATTAATTAATATTATTGAAATAATTTGAAATTTATTTGCTGGTGGTTCAGCGATGTCTATATGCATTTCTTTTGTGATTTTCAAAAATTTTATTATTTGTGAATTATCAAATAGTTTTTGAAAGTCTGTGCATAAGATAAGAGGTTTGTGACTATTCAAAATGTGTGGTTGAAGTCTACTGACGATTTGTTACAGCAACAATGAAATGCATATGGACATCGCTGAACCACCAGCAAATAAATTTCAAATTAAAATAAACTTATGACAATATGTCGAATAATAAAATTCTTAAATATTATTAAAATATTCAAATATTGCTAATAAATGATGCATTCTTTTTACAAAACAAATATGTAAGTATATATCGCACACTAAATCATAAACAGTCACAACTAAAAAAAATTTCAGATGCTGAGTAGTTGCAAACAGCTGTTGATACTGTACAAATGTCGCAAGTATGTGACATAAAAACAAGCATAACGGTATTTAATGTTCTTCAAGAAGACTGTATTGCAAAAGAAATTGTTGAGGTCGTTATAGATTTTTTCAATTAACTGGTTTATAAAAAAGCAAAAGCACTTTTAGAATTGTGAGTTGTGATTTAGTGTGCGATATGCACTTATATATGTCAATACATACTCAATACGTATTTCGGTGAAGGGTGTATAAGATTCGGCACAGCCGAATATACCACTTTTACTTACGAGTATTTTGGATTATGTTATTGTGTTCCCCGTTCTGTTTACTGAACGATATTGTAAAAACCGCATTTGTTTTTTCTTATTTTCTTTTAATAAAAAATAACTTTGAGTGTAAATAAATTAAATATATGTACATATGTATGTATATAATAAATATTTTGTACTAAATGTTTTCCTTGTATTTGCTAATGAACTAATTTATTGACATAAAACGAAGACACAAAAAAAAAAGAGTGCAAATTTAAGAACCACAACGACTGTTCTGACTGGCAGAAAAATAATGTACATTTTAGTGTGACTTATTTCAAGCTGCTTTTGTTTGTAAAATCGCATTTCCTTGCTTTATTTCTCTCCTTTATTATTTTATTTACTTAGTTTTTCTTTTTTTTTTAATTCTTACGATTTATACATGGAGATCCGTCCAAATGTTCGACCTACAAAACGTACAAAATGTGCCGTTTCTTTGCTTTTTTTTTTGTGAATGTCTTATGCATCGAAGTGCTTGTTGCATTGCAAGAGTTCTTGCAACCGCAATTGTATTGCATTGGGTTGTTAATAACGTGCGTGTGACATCATTACAACTGCAAGTAAATAATTCTTTTTAAGGAAAGAAATTTTAAGGACGGGTTGTTTGCTGCACATGAAGTGCGGCAGAGGTTCCGAAATCGCAGAAGTCATAGAAAAAAAATAAAGTTTCTGTAAAATAGCTTAAATTTTTTGAAAAGTCTAGGATTGCTATTGCACTTGCTTAAAAAAGGTATGATGGATTTATGAAATGATGATGATTATTATTACTATGCATTTAGTTCACTAATAACTGAAGGAAAAAGTTTAAATTGAATTGCGCACTCAATCTTCTCCCGAAGCTTTCTACTTGGAATGATTGAGAAACTCTGCCACGCCAAGTTCAAGTCGCACTCGTTCATTTAATAAAAGTGTTAAAGCGTTTCCACAAGCAAATACTTAAAGTAAATGAAATAAGAAAACAATACAAATGAACTAAAAAGAAGGAAATTATAACAATAAACAAAATTCATGAAATAAGCAAAAGAATATTAAAGGAACACAACCAAATAAACAAAACTTCAAATGCTGACAACGTCAATGTTGGGTTAGTACTGCCTTTGACGTTTGCAACAAGCTGATAGCAAAAAAAAAACGGCGACTGCACTAAAACAGGCTTAAATTACGTTTACACTGGCTGCAAAACTGTTTGCGACTTAAAATTAACATACAAATGCAACTCCATTTTCTGCAAATATTGCGTTGCTAGTGGAAATGGAATACATTTTATGAGAAGAACTTGGCGCAACATACAAACGCAATACGATCAAGTGGAAAAAAAGTCGCAATTCAATGGCAACATCAGTAGAAGCAATAACAAATGAAACGTGCCTTTAAGTTTTTTTATGTTTTTGAATTAAGCATTAAAAAAAGGAATAAGTAAAGCAAAACACAGAGTCATGATGTCTTATGAACTTGAATTCAACTAAAATAAACTGCAAAAAATACTTAATACCACAAATCCCCGGGGAGTGGTGAGCCATTGTATACACATGCCAAACGATAAAGGATTTTCGTTTAACTACTGACATTCAGAGTTGCATTTATGTATGTATGTATCTACATGATGTGTTTTCATTAGAGATGTGCAAATGTCGTGATTTGATCGTGTCACGCGAGATCGTGATCAAACTTATAATTAATCACGAGTTCGTGAGCGTGACTTAAAAAAATTACTCGCGTGTGATTGTGCGTGAGCTATTTTTAAGAATCACGCACGAATTCTCACGCTATCACTAAATATCATATCTGCATAGGTACATCTGTAACTGTATTGAATCTTTTGAAATAAATTATTTTATAATAATGAATATGTATATTTTAATTTGAAATTTATTTGCTGGTGGTTCAGCGTTGTCTAACTAATAATAATATTTTTAAAAATCACATAAGGAAAACAAGCGTAGTAGGCTCATAAACTTATACAAAACCCAGTAGTAGCATAATCAGATAACACCTCCCGATGCCGATGTAAAGTAATGCACGAAAAATAAAAGGAAATGAGTTAAAGTCACTTTATATGTATATTTTTTCAACAGCACCCTACAATCGGAATATCTCGAGAGTAGTTAAATATATATTTTCCAGGCGTAGTAAAAATACTCTTATGACATTAAAAAATACCAATTTAGTAAAATACAATTATTTTAATATTTTTTATGGTACACAACTATATTTTCCCTAAATAATGACTTTTTTCAGAAAATCTACGCGTATATCCGCATTTATGAAGAGGCACTCTTTAATTTTAGTTAAAAGTATTTAATACTATTTACATATTTACAAGATCTACCGTCACAAGTTTTTATACCCGCTTAAACACAAAAAAATATTTTTAAAATTGTCTATTTTGGAACATTGCTGAATGTAGGGTACATGTCCAAATCACAAAATAATTGGCTTTTAACATATTCTTATTGGATTGCTATGTGGTTAAAAAGTGAATGTGTTAAACAAAGTTTTTTACAAAATTTAAAATAATTAAGATACTTAAAAAAAACAAAAAAAATTGATTTCTTAGTCTTTTCCCGCTTTTACGAATGCAGATAATAATAAGTTTTTATTTTTTATTTAGAGTTTTTGTTTTTTAATTTAAATCCAGCAATAAACTAAAAAGTTATAGGCGAAATACTAAAACAAGTCGAGAAAAAATTTTTTTGTCTTAAGTAAAATATCTTGTAAGTTATAAGAAACACGGAAACACATCTAAAGAAATTATTTTGTAGGATATTTAAGCTCAGCTCAAAATGCTTTATCTGGTAAAAATCTGATAATTTAAAAAAAAAAGTTACCAGCCTCAGAAGTTTTTTTGAATCCCAGGTGGTCAATTTTGGACCACTGTGGCTTCTCTCCAGCTCAAGCCAGAAGGCTGTCATGACATGTGTTATAAAGGTCCTCCTCTACAGATATTAAAAGTTTCATATAACTCCAATCAGTAGTTTAGAAATTTAATATTTATTACCATTTATTTTGTAAAAGTTCAAACGGACGTAACTAATCTTGTATATTTTTTACAGGAGAAACAAAAAACGTTTTAAAATCAATAATAATAAAGTGTTCTGGAAAATTTTCTTGTAGTATGGATACTTATGTATGTGTTTTTAACCATTTATTTCCTTTTTATTTATATCTAAGCTTTTATGTTAGTTATATTCTTTACAATAAAAAATTAGATGCATTCGTAGTTACTTACGTCCATTTTAATTTCTTTAATAAAGTCGTCATTTTTGATCGTAGAGGTCTAAATTTTGCGTGAACATGTAGTTTGATAAAATTAAACAAAATCAATCAAAAACTCGATTTCGAATTTTTGGGTACTTACGTCCGTTTGCATTTAAGGCGACGATATATATGTGTGTGTAAGAACCTATTTGTAAACCCAAAAAACATACCAATTGGATTATATACTTTTTCGGGAGCGTACGTGATCGTGATAAATTGTCAACCACTCGTGCGTGATTAAGAATATGTTATTCGTGAGCGTGCGTGATCGTGAAAATTTGTAATATCATTCGTGCGTGAGGGAAATCTTTTTCTGTGTGAGCGTGCGTGTTTTGAGTCAAAAAATGCTCACTTGCACATCTCTAGTTTTCATATCTATGTACATACATACATACATACATACATACTTAAGCATATAGTATGTGGCAAGTATTATGCTCATACGATCACAAACATGCCTCAAAATGTAATTCAATACATTTAACTCATGTGTTTTCACTTAATGCGTTGGAGTCTGCATTAATAAAAATAACAAACAAAAAATAAACATCTCTTTCTTCAACATGTTCCCTGTAATGTGTAATTGAATATGTATGTTAAAGTTGTGTGATGGCTGTGCCACCATCACAATCAGCCGCAGCAGCAGCTCGAATATATTCTGGAAAAGTTGTAAGATAAATATTCATTCGCATTAATTATTAATATCAATCAAGGGCAAGTTATAAAGGTTTCATTGCGATGAAAGTTAGAAAAACTATAGAAACCGCAAAAATGTGAACTTAAAGTTTTGAAATCTTCGCATATGTAAGTCTCATGTAAGTATTTCATTTGTTGTCATTTTATTGTGTGTTACTTAACCGGACTTAGGCATTTAAATTAATGGCTTAGGCAGTCAAGACGCCGCGTTACTCCCCAGATATGATCCCTCCCTTATTTTAGCCCAACGGCACATAGACAATAACAAAATCAAAAAATCCTTTACACTACTTACAATACCATGTCTGGAAATAGCAGAAAGATGTAAACCTCCAACCGCCCTGACCTGCCATGGTCAACTTATAACCTTACCTATGTCTCCAATGAACCCTTATACCGAATCGCATTTACCAATCAGCAGCAATCCATATTAAATTCTTAAGCCATTATGTTTTCTGCACTCAATTTTCACATATTTATTATTATTAATATATTAGAGCTCCCTATATCAGGGGTGGGTGCTGTGAATGCATCGGTAAATTATGTATGTTTTGATGTTGCGAAGTACCCCCCACCCCCCAACCCAAGCGTTTGAAAGATTATGGTGCATTATGTATTTATACATAAGTAGCCATATTTTTTATCTTAAAAAAAACGTTTTAATTTTAGTTTTAGTTTTTTATTTCTGTTTGGTTACGAATCAGATGACTATCTTTTGTTTATGGAAATACAAGTCGTTAGTTTTTCTGTTTCGTTATGTTCTGTTCTGTTTCGGTTCAACCTGTGAAAATAACAAAATTGTTAAGTAATTGAAGTGACAGCATAAATTAAATACAAACATTTTGAAATAAATTGTGCTTGTGTGTTTAGAGTTTTAAAAATTTAATTTTTAAAAGAAAAACATAAAATTATATTGAAACATAACAATGGACGATGCAAAACTCATCACTTTAGTGGAAAACTGCAACCCTTCTGGACAGAAACAGCTGATAAGTTACTACAGAAAAAGTAAGCACTCACATTTAGAAGCAGAACTGCACAGCACAGAACAGCAACAGAAAGTTAAGATTAACTACTAATTTACACTCAGCAAGTCTTATTGCTAAGCTGATTAGTTTTTTAGGAAAGAGAGACGAGGGGAAAAGAAACTTTTATGTTCCCCTCGTCTCTCTCTCTCTCTCTCCTACAAACTAATCAGCTTAGCAATAAGACTTGCTTAGTGTAAATTAGGACTAAGTCCTAATGTAATGAATGCTAACCTAAATAGAAAATGGAAAAACAGAAAAATAAATATCGGTATTTCCTTCAGCTAATAAAGTCTAGTTTAATCTTTCTTCTCTTCTTTAGAAACTCACATTTTTTTTTTATTTTTTTTTTTACACACATATATTTATTTATTGTATCCTCAAATATGAACTAACAATAAGCATTCAAATCTTAAATCTATATATAATTATTAGGCCCGACCAGTATCGGACATAAACTTAGTGATAGTAATTAATAATACATAAATTTCGTATTAAGCACAATAATTATTTTCAAGTATCACTTGGGGTGCTGACTATTAGGGCCCTTGTGTCCTTCTTTTTTAGGCGGATGTGTCCAGTAAAGTTCAAGATATTACGAGCAAGCGGATTGTGACTCGAGTTTTGTTAAATATTTACCTGCGTATTTTGCGATTTCTTCAGTCACTAGTGGCATATTTAAATCACGATGTATATTTGAATTTTTCATGTACCATGGAGCCGATGTTATTAACCGTAAAATTTTATTTTGCTGTCGTTGGATTCTATCTATTTACATTTGAAGCTGAAGCAGTGCCCCATAGCTGAATTCCGTAGCACCATATTGGCTTCAAAAGCGACTTGTATATCAAAAGATTGCAGTCTAGACTGAGTGTTGAATTTCTGCCAATCAACCAATGTATTTGAGTTAACTTAAGTTTCATTTGAATTAGTTTAGCGTCAATATGATGTTTCCATGTAAGCCTTCGATCAAGGTGTATGCCAAGGTATTTAACTTGAGAATGTTGAGGAATATTTTGATTATTGATTCGAATGGGGGAAAAGATATCTTTTCTTAGGGTAAACGTTATATGAACACACTTTTGTTCATTTACTTTAATTCTCCATAAGTTCAACCATCTTTCAAGCTGGGTAATGTGTGCTTGGAGATTGCGGGATGACTCATCAGGGTTTTTGTGCATACTCATACAGGCTGTATCATCGGCAAATGTAGAAGTGTGGATGTTATTGCTCACAGGCATATCACAAGTATATATTAAATACAAGACTGGCCCCAAAATACTACCCTGTGGCACACCAGAAGATATAGATTCGGGCACACTCATGAAGTCTCCTTCCACAACAGTAAACTTCCTATCAACAATGTAACTTTCCAAAAGTTGTTCTATATTTATTGGAAAATATGTGTTCAATTTTAAAAATAGGCCTTTGTGCCATATTTTGTCAAATGCCTGGGAAACATCGATAAAAAGGGCAGAACAATACGTCTTTTCTTCAAAAGTCCTCCTTATAACTTGAACCAATCAATAGTGCTATGCTGACTTCTAAAGCCAAATTTATGGTCCGGGATGCACCCATTATCAGCTAAAATTGTGGACAATTTAGTCATGAGCAGCTTTTCGAAAAGTTTTGAAACTGTTGATAGTAAGCTTATAGACCTATATGACTCAGCCTTGGTAAGATCTTTGCCCGGCTTCGGAATCATTTTAATCTTGGCAAGTTTCCAGTTATGTGGAAAATACTGCATTCGTAAAATGGCATTAAAAATAAATAGCAGGATTCTTATTGCAATATGAGGCAAGTTCATCAGCATCTTGTTGCTAATTCCATCAATACCTGGAGCTTTCTTTGGATTAAGATCAGCAATTAGTTTTTGTACATCGCGCATCTTAAACTTTATGGGTCGCGGGGGTAGAGCAACTACACTCGGCAAATCAGCAACACCAGTACATGTGTTTGGGGTAAATACGTATTTTAAATGATTTGCAAATATGTTAGCTTTTTCAGTATCGCTTCTTGCCCAACCTCCGGTAGATGTGCGCAGAGGTGGTTTAAATTCAACGGGGGTTTTCAGCTTTCTAGCAGCGCGCCAAAAAGAGTAATTAGATGCTGGAGTGACATCAACACCTTCCAGATAATTTTTAAGAGATGCAGTTCTTTCAGTTGCAAGTAACTCTTGGAGTCGTTTAGTGCACTCTTTAAATCTGATTTTAAGTTGTGGTGATCTGTGCTGTTGCCATTCCCTTCTAGCTCTTCTTTTTTCACGCACGACACGCTCAATATCGGTAGCATGTTCAGCAGCCTGTGCAATCATTTCGTTAAGGTTGGCGATGTTAGCTTCAATATCCTCGGGTGTTCTTAGCGTAATGTTTTCCGTGCAATGACTACTAAGATATTTTTTGAATCGCAGCCAATTTACACGATTGATCATCTTCACATATGAGTGAGGTAAATCACTTCTCTGTGGGCTACAGATTGTAACGATCGTGGGAGAGTGATCGGACGAGAGATCTAAAGAAGCTTCAACGTTAATTAATTCCCTAGAAATGTTTTTTATGACGCCAAAATCTATAACATCCGGAATTTTATTTATGTCAGTTGGCCAGTAAGTAGGCTCCCCATTTGAAATGACGTCCAAGCCCATTTTTGAAATTGTGTTGAACAACGCTCGACCTCTGGGTGTAATATGACGTGAACCCCAGAACGTAACTCACATTGATTAATAAAAAATATTTCATTCAATAAGAATTGAAATTACTGAACTTAAGCCTGATTAACAAATTATTTCTGATTAAAATTCACTACAGTTCAATTAAATCTAAAAATGTATCCCTTTAGTTAAAATAGTAATTGAAAATAAAACTTTTTCTAAGTAAACAGTTAATTGAAAAAATTTTAAAAGATAGGAAAATAATTTGTTGTTTTCCATTCAAGAAAATAAATAAATAAGAAAATTACTGCTTGGTGGAACATAACGGAGAAAATTCGCCAAATAAAAATATCCAGTTGGATGTATCAAACTTAATAAGCTTTGATATTTGTCGGCATATAAGATAATTTGGGAAACATATTAAAAATATTTTTGATAAGATTTTGCACAGACTAATATATAAAACTAAGCGTTTTACTAAATTAGAACAATTAGTAGAATTCGTTATTAGATAACATGATATTAATAAATTTGATAACATGAGAGGCATTGTATGTTACCTAATGCAGTATTTAGAACAAAATATTGTTCGCATATCATCACCAATTTGTAATGAAACACGTATGTTTGCTGAAAAAATATTCTTGAAAAAAATATAAAAAAATATGTGAGTATCCGCCTGATGTGTATTCGTCGCTGTCTCATCGACGACTTAATTAAAGAGAGCAAGAATACGTGTGGATGCTCTCAGCACAGGACGAAGGCATTGAAATTATTCGAGGTCTTGAAGCTATTGGGAAAAACGAGCGTGATTGTTGGCGAATCAAAACGCAGCTGGATTCATGACAGCCATGATAGTCCATGTCC
This sequence comes from Tachina lurida, assembly GCA_944452675.1. NCBI lineage: Eukaryota > Metazoa > Arthropoda > Insecta > Diptera > Tachinidae > Tachina > Tachina lurida. The sequence goes on from OX101754.1 coordinate 42,656,941, forward strand.
AACTATTACTGATTTTTTGGACAACAGACGTGAAAAATTGGAGCTTTGTCAAGGGAAGTCAACTTGCTAGTATAAACAAGGTAACCCACATAAGCTGAACAATAATAATACAAAATGTCTAGTGAGTACAAGTTCAAAATCAAATTCGTGCTTAAAGTGTAAACTGACAGTACACCTGCAGCTGGTGGTGGTCTCAGTTCAACTGTCGCCAACGTTGCACATCCCGTCTCATCATCATGTCTTCTAGCACCTCGTCTGTCTAACAGATTAGTAGATTAGTGACCACACAATGTCCGTTATTTCCACAATAGATATTGGCCGAAAGAAGAAGGGATCCAGATGATGTCTTTTTTGAATCCCATTTTCAATCAATTCACTCTCGTAGCAGTGACGGCAAATATGTGGTCCAGTTGCCATTTAAAATGACTGAGCCTTGCTTTGGAAATACACTTAATGGAGCCATGGCACGATTTTACGCTGCTGAAAGACGACTTCAACGAAATCTTAGCCTTCGTGAACAGTACAACACCTTCCTGCGTGAATTTAAAAATCTTGGTCATATGCGACAAATTAGCCCAAATGAGATAAATAACGACGATGGCAGAGTTTTTTACTTACCCCACCACCCAGTGCTTGGTGAAAAACTGCGCGTGGTATTTGATGGCTCTTTCCAGGACTCCAATGGAATTTCGCTCAAGAATACGCTAAATATTGGACCCAGCATTCAAAGAGACTTGTTTTCAGTCTGTTTACGATTTCTTTTTCATCACTACGTTTTTCCGCTGACATTGTGAAGATATTTCGGCAGATTTGGATTTCTGACAATCACAAAAACTATCAACGAATCGTTTGGAGAGAATCTCCCCCTAGTAACCTATGGTACAGCCTATGCTCTGTACCTCTCAGTTCGTGCCCTAGAACAGTTGGCTCATGATTACAAATCTACTTTTCCTGTTGCGTCAAATGTGCTGCTTGAATATTTCTACGTTGATGACGTCCTCACTGGCGCTGCTTCAGAAGAAGAAATCATTTCCAAACGTAATGATTTAATCAGTCTGTTGTCACAAGCAGGCCTAGAGTTGAGAAACTGGATTTCAAATTGCCCGAGCATATCAGTCAGTAATCTTACGTTTCTAAAATCGCCCGACGAAGACATCAAAAAGGTTTTGGGAATTTTGTGGCAACCTGCCACCGATAACCTTGGCTATAAAATAAAACTAATACGCCCTCTGCAAAAATATAAGTACTCTCTGATGTGTCAAGAATATTTGACCCCATGGAAATTTTATCTCCAATTGTTGTCCGATATAAAATCTTATTAAGACAGCTGTGGTTCCATTACATATCATGGGATGAAATATTACCAGATAGTATCGCAAACTTCTGGTTACAATATAGGGAAGATTTGCGGTCTCTAGAGAACTTCAGCATATCTCCTTTTGTGCCTAACGACTCTTCAAAGTTGGAGATACATGGTTTTTCAGACGCATCCATTCAAGCCTACTCCGCCGTAGTTTATTCTAGATTTGTTGATCGTACGGGTGCTGTATAACAAGGGTGCCTAAGCCCTGTGCTCTTGGTGCTCATTTGTTTTTGTAAATGCTCTTAACTATAGGCTGCGTGTTTCAATACTCATAGCATACACTCAGCACTAGCAATACTAAATACACAAACAACTTTGTCTTATTAGTTTTTTTGTCGTTCTTTGCACTATACGCGCAAGTGCAAAGCCATAACACTTTTTCTTTGTATGTATTGGTTTTAACAACAAGAAATATTAAATAAAAATTAGTTTTTCTTTAATTGCATTGGTGTTTACTCTTCCATAAGGAACTTTTGGGTACCCCTGCTGTATATGTTACACTTCTTGCCTCAAAAACGCGAGTGGCTTCCATAAAACAAAAGTCGTTGCCTCGCCTGGAGTTATGTGGGGCTCTTTTGTTATCACGTCTAATGAAACGAATTATTAGCGCTTTGCCACATGAATCAATCCCAGTTCGAGCTTGGTGTGACTCAACCATCGTGTTGTCTTGGCTCTCACAACTCTCACAACCGCCATTAAAATTAAAAACGTTTGAAGCCAATCGAACCTCAAAAATTTTAGAAATTTTGGCTCGCAGATTTTGGGATCATGTTGCATTCAAAGAGAATCCTGCCGAATGTGCTTCTAGGGGAATGCCAGCAACAACACTTTTGAGTTTTGAGCTCTGGTGAAATGGCTCAGGCTGGCTAAACGATAATTTCAAATATAGTTCTATTGCAAATCGTGCTAATAATTTTAATATATTTGCAGAACCTGAAGCATTAGCCACCCTAAAGCCAAACAGCAGTACCATGGTAGTTTCTGTTGAAGACTACAGCCCACTTGAAGTTCTTGTAAGCCGGGTACCAAAATGGACAAAATTGGTTCAAGTTGTGGCTTATATGCTAAAATTTGTCTAAACACTAAACACCAATGATCGTGCGCTTCTAATCTTAGTTCTGAAGAAATTCAACGCGCTAAGTTGGTCCTACTGAAATATGCCCAGAACAATTTTAATGATAATCGAGTCCGTTTATATAATAGCCTCTCTATTAGCTCTAGGTCTTGTTTTCTGAAACATCCATATGTAGACGCAAATGGATTACTTCGCGTTGGTGATCGTTTGCGCAAGTCTGAACTGGACGTGTTTACGAAAAACCCTATCATCTTGCCAAAGTCTAGTAGAATTACTAAGCTTATCTTAAAACAATTACATGAACGAAATTTACATCCCGGTGTCTCAAGTTTTTTCATTATTGCACGCCAGATATATTGGAGCTCGAAATTTGATCAGAAGTTTGACACATAAATGTTTAAGATGCTTTCGTCAACGTCATCTTATTACGCAACAGCTTATGGCTGACTTGCCTCGCGTTCGTGTGCGTCAAGCTTTTCTATTTCAAAATTCTGGCGGTGACTATGCGGCCCTTTAATTTTGAAAAAATTTTCTGGTAAAAACGCACGTAGATCGTTACTTCGGCTATCCACCTGGAACTGGCTACAGATTTGAGTACAGACTGTTTCATTATTGCCTTATGAAAGTTTATCGGCCGAAGGGAAAAATATCACCAGATCTACAGCGATAACGGAAGAAATTTTCTTCCGACAAAGTAATTATGTCGCAATCTCATAATAAAATTGTTTCCGCACCTTTAGCAGAAGACGGAATACAATGGAATTATATTGCACCAGTAGCTCCCCAATGAACGCAATTTTAACATTTGAACAGATGTACACCCTACTTGTTCAAATCGAGGCAGTTGTAAGCTCAAAGCCGCTTGGTACTGCCCCAGACTCTGCGTTTGGATACTTGTCTCCAGCTAATTTTTTTATTGGAGGTGATCTTGCTGAAGTGCCTACCAAAAGCCTTGATTACTGGCAAAATGTTCGGAACATGTTTCAGGGATTTTGGCGGTGATGGCATCAAGAATACCTCACTTCCCTGCAACAGCAACCCAAATGGAAACAAGCACAGCCAAATGAAACAGAAGGTAACATAGTTGTGGTGAAGAAAAAGAATTTGCCACCTGCAAAATGGCTTATGGCTAAGGTGATCGAGTCATATAAAGGAACTGATGGAAATGTACGTATGGTGAAACTTAAAACACAACATGGTGAGATGACACGGCCTATTGCTGCAAGATTTCAGCTATCTACTCTGAAACCATGTTCCTCAACAGTGTCATAACTCAAAAAATTGAGTTTTTTTAGTTAATAATGCATAATAATGCGACATTTCGTATTTTATCTTGTGTAAAAATTTTATATAAATAGCTTATACCATGTCCTCCTGAGAGAAGAAAATTTTTTCATGCCATCATTGCGTTGTATGCAAATTGAAAACTTTTCTGCAAAACTGGTTTTTATGAGTTATGACACTATTGAAGTAAATTAGCGATATGTTTTCTTTCACAGTGAATGTATCCTAAAATACTTCTTCACCACACTGCGATGTCATTTTCGTTTGGCGTCAATTTTAACGCGTAAATACCGTATTAAAAAAAATATCTAAGTTTTACGAAAGGTTTATTTGACAAAATTTGCCATAGAAATGTTTCAAATAAGCAATTAATCCATTGATGGCTGACCATAGATCTGCTCTTACAATTTTAAATAAATTTTCAAATATGTACCGGGGATCCCGTTTAAGTTGTTTAGAGTAAAAAACTGTTTTTTCTCCGCATACCTAGGATAGCACATGGGTATTTAAATACCCAATAGCCTTTAGTGTGATATCTTTTAAGTACTTCGAAAATATTTTCTCTCTCTTATTTTAGTTAAAAAATATCATTATTTTTTTTCGTATAGTCGCTTGCAAGCTGTTCATGGACGACGCCCAGCAAAAGTTACTACTTCGCCGTAAGCAGGTTTGTAAGAGAATGTCAAGTTGATTTGGCTTACAACCCTGCTTACGTATTGCATGCTACTTCTTCGCAATTTCCCACCTTAGAGCATTTCGTGTTAAGTGCTGTTTCTTTCGAGGATTGATGAAATTACAATCTTAAATAAAAACGATGAAAATAACGAGTTCCCAATGAAATTATGTATATGGATCAAGTGGAAATAAAACACAATTTATTAAGACTTTAGATTTCAGAAAGGTAGGATTTTCTTAATGTAGTGACCGCAGTTAATAATTATTTTGAATATTTTCATACAATTTTATTATATTTAATTTTAATTTAATTTGATTTAAAAAAAATATTTCAATGTGTATGAATTCAAGTTTTTTTTTAACAATTAGTAATAAAAAATTTTAAATACAAAATGTTATTTAAAAAACAAGGAATACTTAATTTCTAAATTATATATTAAATTTAACTACCTAAAATACTCCGGAAAATTGTAAATGTAACTTTTTTTTCGTTTCTGTGTGATGTATTGTCACAAGGTTCTTCCACACAAGCAGATTTCAGTCTATCTATTGCAATAGTTCTAATATTATCTTTATTCTCTAATTTAAAGTATTTTTTATCTTTTTCAATAGTTTTATACGGTCCTTCATACGGATGCTGCAGCGACTCTTCCTGTTCAACCCTCACAAATACATATTTGCTACTAGAAAGATCCTTAGGCATATAACAAGTTGTATTATTTCCTTTATGATGAGATAAATTTGAATAAATAGTTTTAAAATATTCTTTTAATTTAGAGACAAACTCCGTAGATGTTTCCTCATTATTCGGAGCTACAATCTCTATTGGTAAACGTAAACTTTGTCCGTAGACCATCTCTGCAGGAGTATTCTTTAGATCCTCCTTAAAAGTATATCTTAAACCAAGTAGTGCTACTGGAAGAGTATCATACCAACATTCTGGACGACCATTAGCTGTTATTGCTGATTTTAGTTGTCTGTGAAACCGTTCAACCATTCCATTAGCCTAATTTTGTGAATACATAAAAATTTTGTGAGTTCAAAAAATTTTTTTACATAAATTGCGTGCCTTGATCACTCGTAATTTTTAACGGTATTCCGACTCTACTAAAAAAAGTTACTGACCAGTTTTTGGGCAATAGTTGATATTGTGATATCTATTAGTGGGCATGCTTCTGGCCATCGTGTAAATTTATCAATTACAGTAAAATGTACCTATGTATCCTAGATGGTGCTAAAGGTCCAACTATATCTACATGAAGATTTTCAAACCTTCCATTAGGAATATCTATTTTTGACACCGGAGTCTTTATATGTCTATTAACCTTCAATTTTTGACAACTAAGACATTCTTATGACCATTTATTAAGATCCGTGTTCATATTTGGCCAACAATAACGATAGCAAATCATTCGCCTGATTGCTCTTATACCGGGATGTGAAATAGAATGTAATTTTTCAAATACGATTTTACGCAAAAGTTCAGGAACAAAAGGTCTCGGGTGATGTGCAGAAATTTCACACCAAATTTGAAAATTGAAACAATGAATTTTAATTAGCTTTAAGTTGAAGTGAACGTTTTTATTTTCAACTATGCCTTCAAGTTCTTTATCTTTTTGTTGCTCGACAAATAATAATTTCAATTTCAGGTCTGTATTAACCAAAGTATTCACTTCACGTGTCTGCCACTATATTTGAATCACCATTAATATATTGAATATCATCCGTAAACTGTGATATATATTCAAGATGTCTCGTTTGTCTGGGACTTCTTTCAGCTTTTGAATTTAAAGTAAAAATTAACGGTTTATGATCTGTGTAAATAGTGAAATGTCTACCGTCTAACATATGACGGAAATGCTTAATATTAAGAAAAATGGCTAACAATTCTCTATCAAAAGCACTGTACTTTGCCTCAGATAGTGATAGTTTCTTTGAGAAGAATGATAATGGTTCTACTCTACTATCATACCTTTGCTGTAGAACTCCTTCAACAGCATATTGTGACGCAGCAACTGACAATGCTAATTTTGCATTTTCATCAAAATGATTCAGTAAATCTCGAGAAACGAAACTTTCTTTTATATTGTAAAAAGCTATTCGAGACTCCTTACTCCAATCTAAAATCTTGTTTTTCTTTTTCAAAGCATTAGTTATCAATGCGTGAATAGGACTCGATAGCTCTGCCAACTTTGGAATGTACCTATAGTAGTAATTTACCATTCCTATATATTTTCGCAATTGTTTTACTGAAACAATCTTTAGAAACATTATGACTAAAAAAATCTTTATTTGATACCCCAAAAAAATACATTTCCCTATTTTAATGTGTAATCCATATTCGTCTAATCGGTCAAAAACTATTTTAAGATGTACCAAATGTTCTTCTTACGATGAGAACTTCAGCAATATATATATACAAAAACAAAATCAAGTTCTTTAAACACTTCATTGAATCTTTGGAAAGTCTGTGCAGCATTTCTTAATCCAAATGGCATACGAATAAACTCAAACATCCCAAATGGGGTAGTGATTGCAGTCTTGTGTATGTCTTCTTCTGCCATCGGAATCTGGTGATAAGCACGGACTAAATCTATTTTAGAAAAAAGCACACTTGTTCCTTATGTTAATATTAATGTCTTAAATATTTGGAAGTCGATATCTATCTGGAATAGTAATAAAATTTAATATCCTGTAATCACCACAAGGGTGCCAATCATTTTGGCAAAAGGTAAAACTCCATTAGTTATATTTTTATCTAATTTTTCGACTTTTTTTTATATGTGAAATTAAACTATTTTTTTGAGCTTTAGGTCAGTTTATATTTTTATATTTATTAGTACAATATTTCGTTAACCTTCGGTTAACTTCTTCAGGATATAGTATATTGTTTTTTATTTTTCTGGTTTTTCTTTTTCCTTTTTTATTTTTCTTTCAAATTATGTAATTATGTAAATTATGTAACGAAATATTGTACTAATAAATATAAAAATATAAACTGACCTAAAGCTCAAAAAAATAGTTTAATTTCTCCATTAGTTATAATTCTGTATACAGTAGAATGGCGTACAGGTTTTTCGTAATTATGTTCTGATGTTAATGAAGGATATTGTTTTAGTAAATTGGTGTACTTATTTTCGACTAAAAATAATTTTGGTAGCGAAATCTCACAAAAATCTGAAAACGTGTTACTTGACAACTTAGTGAGTGGATCAATTAAGGACTTGTTCTGAATGTCTATTAGTAAGCCATATTTATGAAGAAAATCGGCACCTACTATAGGTTTATCTAGATAGCAATAATGAATACAAATGGAAATTCGCGACGCAATCCTAAATCTTTATTTAGCATTTGTTTTCCATAATCAGAAATAGAATTGCTATTTGCTGGAGTTAACATAACATCCGAAACTTTATTATTTTTACCAAATTTTGAAAATGGTAAAACTGATATATCTGCACCACTGTCAATCAAAAATTAAAATTTGTTGGTCCTGTCAAAAATAAACAAACGACGTGTTGACAAATGTAGCTTCCCATTGTCCGTCGTTTCGACAATGGGTTGCTTAGTTTTTTTCATTCTCATTCTGATAAGAATATGGACAAGGTTGCTCGCAGTTTCTTGCGCGACTTCCATATCTGTAATGGAATCTACATAACCAATTTCGGTTATTTCGGCTATTAGATCTTACTCGTGACCTAGATCTATTTCTCGTGAAATCTCGGAACCGAGGCTGGTAAGAGTTTTTTTTCCAATTGTCTCTTAATTGCTGAAACTTCTAAGGAAAGTGTTTTAAAATGTTTGACAATAGTTATAGTAGCACTAGAAAGACCTTCAATAATCTTTCCAAAATCAGAAGTATTTAAACTTTTAGAATCAGAAGATGAAGTCTTTAGATAGTTAATCTCACCGTTGTACAAAACCTCCCACAAATTGTCTGCCAACCTTATCAATTCATTAATATCGGATAAATTGGATCCCGTCAAAGCTACATTTAAATTCCTTGGTAGTTTTCTTAACCAAATATAGAATTTTATCTAATTTCTTATTTTCGCTTAGAGAATGTCTCTCAATTAAAATATTTTTAAGATGATTATAAGAGTTCTCAAGGACAGTTACAATAACATCTTGAGGCAAAGCTGTTACAATGTGTTCAAACTTTGTGTATAACTTTAGGTTATACCTCTGGTTGCAAACTGCATTTCAACATGGACACTTTGTCCAAAACTGAAATAATTTAACCGTTGCAGCAGAAATTTCAATATTATTTGGTTGTGAAGCAAGATTAGAACAAATCAAAGGTTGACTATCTGTTTGAGAAGTTGTATTATCTATACTATTTCTGAGTTGTTAGCTCGTGTAGGAGAACGTATCATTTTCCAGAAAAGAAGTTTACAATATTTAAAAACAAACAAGTTATGAATTTATAATTCAAATTAATATAAAAAATAGTTTATGTAGATGTGTAAAAACTAATATAATTGTACGTATGAACAGCTTAAAAATATGTATTCGAACTTTTCAACTATTTAATTCTTGATTATGATCATTTATTAGAATAAAACTTACAGCAAGTTATATTGGCGTCCATCTGATATTCTTCAATACGAGTAAATATAAAATAGCACTTACAGTAAAAATATTTGTTGTTATCTTTCTTAAGATCCCATATGATAGCTTCCTTCTAGAATCTTGAAATTTAAAATTTTGCAAACTTCAACATATGTTCTTATCGTATTTAAAATCCTGGTTAATAGTTTCCTTTTAGACGCTTGGAATTTAAAATTATTCAGGCTTCAAAATTTGTCGTTCTAATGAGCTTAGGATACCGATTATTTTTAATTGAAAAACGAAGACAAATTGTTGTTCACAGGATCGCCAGTTGTAGTGACCGCAGTTAATAATTATTTTGAATATTTCATACAATTTTATTATATTTAATTTTATTTGATTATAAAATATTATTTCAATGTGTATGAATTCAAATTTCTTTAACAATTAATAATAAAAAATTTAAAATACAAAATGTTATTTAAAAAACAAGGAATACTTAATTTCTAAATTATATATTAAATTTAACTACCTACATTAATCTATAGAAATACCTTATGGTATCGCCGTTCAAGAACAAGTAAATGCAATTTTTATAACACAAAAAAGGCAAACCAAACGTTTAGTTAGCTTTGATATTTTCGAAATTTAATTAGGCCTTATGTGCAAGTGGGACAATTCTATTTTTGCAACATTCAGTTGAAATATATATATTGGTTTAATAATAATTTGCTCATCACCAGAGTACGAAAATAAACAAAACAATTCGCAAACGTATTTTTTATGATTCATTTTGAGTAAGGAAGTTGGTAGAAGTACTAGCGTGTTTGGCGTACATTGCAACACTGATATTGATGTAGACATGGACCGGGTAGACCCCAACTTAGATTTGGATAGCAGTTGCGCTTGGAGATGGATTTCCAAGGTCAAGAACTAGGAGACAGTGTTTTAGACCTCGAGCGTGAAGGTAATAGGTCTTTACCAAGTCTACGATTGATAAGTAGAAGTGTCTGGTTATACTTATGACAATGCTTACATGCATGTTTGGAGAACTTGTATCCCTTTACTTTTAATGACCGAGATTTGGGAGAGGAACTTGGCCTTTCTCACATATGTATATGTTTATGTAAGGTTCTGACTACTTTTTGAAAAGTTTTCTTTAATAAAACTGTTTAACGTGTACGTTAAAACAAAATTTTCATACAAAAACCGGTTTTAACGCACACTTGAAGCACACGTTATTTTTTTTTGTGCCTATGGGTGAAAATTTTTAGTCTGCTGTATTTCTATTCTAATAATGGGTTTGAGCGTGATGGGTACAATATTGTGTCATTACAAGGACCCAAGTATGTACGAAATTTTGTGAGATTCATCTGAGTAGAAATATGTTAAATATAGTGGGAGTGATACCGCCTATTTTTCCAAAGTCTGCTTTTTAAAACGCCAAATTAAAGGCTTGCGTAAGTCCAATGTGCATGCAAAGTATAAATTGAGGAGCTTGTGTTTGAATTGTTGGCTTTTCCGATTTTTCAAGCTGATAACTTACATGAGGCTATTTGTCTGCAAAATTTCAGCTCTCTACCGTATAACTTTTTTTGTGCGTGGTCGCAACTCGTAACTCACGCCTCAACTTAAATTCTTACTTTCGAGTTTAAAGTGCGTGTCCATGCCCACCAATTTCAAATTCTAGGTTCTTAGATATTTTTTTGGTGATACCTGATTTAGATTTACTTGTGTATCGAATTTCAGCTCTCTAGTGCAAATTTTAGTTTTAAGGACATGGTTCCACCACTGGATAAAACTTCTTGTACAGTTGTTCACTCATCTACAGTTACTTGTGTATAAAATTGCAGCTCTTTAGTGCGACTTATGACTTTATAATTTATAATTTTTATTACAAAATTTATTATTTTCGCATATTCTTCAATAGGCATATTCACATATTTTCTTTGTAAGATTATGATTTTTAACAATCCCAAAAAAAGTAAAAATTTTTATAATTATGTTACAAAATTTTATTTATTTTAAATAGAAATAACAAAAATTAAAAATTTTGTAAGCCCACGATTTATTCAGAAAAGATGTGATGTCTTCTAAACGGCTAAACCATTTTTCTTAAAACATAGCTAAGAACCTTGTCGATCAAATCACCTTTCAAACAGAAAAAACTAAATCAAAACCGGTCCAGCCGTTTGGTCTGTACGTCGACTCGTACAGACACACATTAGAAACTTATAACACCCCTTTTTTTGTTCGGGGGTAAAATAGAAAATTAATTTTTAATAAGTTTAAGCAAAAACTAATCTATTAAATGATGCATATTTGTAAGCACAAAATAACCCATTAAATTTTTAGTACTTGTAGGCAATCAGTAATCTATTAACTTTTTGATATTTGTAGGCAAAAAGTATAGGGTACCGCATACTTTTTGAACTTCTCAAACAAAAATAATTGGTTATGCAGCAAAATTGTAAGTAGTTACGACTAAGAAGTACATACACTTTTTTGCATTTTAGTAGGCAAACTGTTTTGTTGGGATGCTGTATATTTCGTTTTTAATTCAGAGCAATATGAGCGTGGCCGCGCCACCATTGCAAAAAGTAGACCAGAATTGTAGAAAGTGACTTATGAAAAAAGCTAAAATCCGCTGATTTGATTACTGTTAAAAAGGGACAAATATAGTGCGTTTGTTATTAAGTATTTTTAGTACAATAATCAAAACAAACAACTAAATGTGTATACTTAGGCCACACACCCTTAGGATCAAACATTAGACCAATGAGACCTAAAACAATGACAGAAGCTCTTTCCTTTTGCATACAAGAACAAAATATATATTATACGAAGAAAGCATTAACAAACGCATATCCTGCTCTCCAACAGTATGTTAGTCTTATCAACCAATAGTAAACAATCCAAACAGACTTTCACAACAATTTTCGAGACAGTACTATCCAAATATTCCACATCAGAACAATATCATTAGATATCAGAATCCAATTAACAACGGTCGAAAACCCCAAATTACTGCAGTTATTATCAAATTCGGACAGAATAAACATTTTAATACATATTAAAATAACATACCAAATAGCGGATTTGAACAAAATATGATATTTTAAAACAATAACAACAGTTTCCATAATCCTAACTTTGGACAACTGTTCGTCCACAAAACTTACCGCCCCCAGAACCAATGGATGTAAGCTCAGCATGCAGACGCAAAGAGTAACAAGTAGTTTTAATCCCTACGAAATTCATAACATTGACACAGAAGAAACTCCTCACACAAATTTAGAACAATATTACTATTATCAACAGGATAATATGAAGATCTGAACGATTTCAGTCAAGACTTTACCTTTGGACAAAATATCCACTACGACCAAAACGCAAACAGTAACAAAATTGATGGCAGTGAACATTTTCTAGTACCTGCCTCCCCATACCAACCGCATACTTAGACATAAATAAACACGGACATACATTACAATAAATAAAAGTTAATACCCTTATTAGTTCCGCTAACATTCCTAATAAAAGTTAATACCCTTATTATTTGCGCTAAAATTCTTAATAAATAAGTATGACCTGGAAATGAGTATATTGAACCTTATTGTGAAATCATATTGCAACAAACAAAATAAATGTCTGCGCGTGTTGTAATATGATCCGTATTTAAAATGATTAATAAAACCAAATCATGTAAAATAGAAGTGTAAGCATTTTCCCACAGTAATTTTGAGGAATTATAACTAATCAAAATTAATAAAATTCAATTCGAATTGGGATTTCGAAGCTCAAACAACATAAATCGATTCTTTTGGTTTTATTAAATACAGTTGTGTGAGTACACAGTAATTTTTTCAAATCAAGGTTTCGTCCTTGATTAACTGACGCCCGAGCAGGGACCGGCCAGTCGCGAAAAAGGATATGCGCCGGATCCTTATAAAAAAAGAAAAGAAGTGGCTCAGTGAAAAGTGGGATGAAAAATCCAAAACAAAATAATGTTGGTAAAAAATAAAAGTGATTAAAAAATTAAATGCTTGTTAAAAATAAGTAAAAAGTAAATTTGATAAAAAATTAAAGTGAAAAAAAGGTAAATGCTCTATTGAAAATAAAGAAAAAAAAAATGATTTAAAAAATAAAAGTGTAAAAAGTAAAGGGTTTGGTGAATGTAGGAAAGAAAATCCAAAGCAACAATAAAGTTGAATAAAATAATTATGTGAGAAGGTTAAAATGTCTTAAAAAATAAAAAAGGTAATACAAATTATTATGTCTTTTTACCAAAACAAAGGACTCTGAAAAAAGGTAAAACTTTAAATTATAATATTTAAACTAACTATAAATATAATAAAATTATATTTTTTAACACGAATTAATATTTTAGTACTATGACAACTTACTAATTATTTTCCCATTTCCTAGAAGCATGTCGGAAATAAAATTATTTCCGAACAAAAAGGAAATGGAGGGAAAATGTATACTAATAATAGTTGCATCAAATGAAAAAATAAATGCTCAAAGAACAAAAATATAAATCCTTCAGTAGAGAAGGAGCAATGTGCTATAACTAGATAAAGTGACCAATATGAAACCAATGGTTTCAGCGTGCTGCGATCTCGAACTCCGAGCACTCCAGTGCGTAAAAAATTAGAATTGTCACAGAATAAACAATAATCACTAATCCTGTTGAGAAAATGAGCAATCCACCCTCGCAACATTCTTTTCATTAAATTTCGATTACAGACGGCTAAAGGGGGCTTCCTCTGCAAGTCGCAGTAAACATAAGAACCTGTGCTACTTAGCTGAAATCCTGTAAGTTGTAGTCAACATTTGAACCTACCTCACTTAATGGGAACTAAGGTTGTTGCATTCACAGGGTGAGACAAATCGTGCCTTAGTACGTCGGTCGTAGCCGTTAGAAAAGGGACCACACGATCCTCCTCTCAAGGATTATAAAATAAAAATAAAATGTAATGAAATATAAAATTTCCTATATATTTTTCACAAATTCCCAGCATCACCCATGTTCAGGTAGATACACTTAAAGGAAAAATTATAGATTCCTTTCAATTTTTTAGTGCTCTGGTTGTGCTGGAAGTATTGTGCTCGTGTAAAATTCTTTAAATATTTTTATAATTTTAAATTGAATACTTTACAACATCTGACTTAAATATTCCAAGAAATACTGTTATATTCTTTGCTTTTATAATTTTCAATATTTTCTGAGTGAGTATCTTTTACAATTTACGGAAGTTTCCAAGGAAGGTATCCTTAAAAGTATTTTTAGAATGGAAGCGTTACAGAAGCAAGTCCTTGAAATGACCGGGGCTCTCAATGCAACTCTTGCCCAGGTGAAAGTCCTGGAAGCTAAGATTAAGGACATGGAGAAGGGTCTTACACCACCGGATGCTGGCCCTCAACCACCTCCAGCTCCATGAACTGAGTATGTGCTAATAGAAATATCTCAACTACCTGACCGAGTGAGAGTTACAGCCTTTTGATGACAACCTAACTCATTATGTGTCATGGATCCACAGCGTGGAATCTATTTTGCGTGACTATGAGATAGTCTGAATCAAGCCCATATACAGGGCAGTATTACAGAGCATTCGACAGAAGATAAGGGGAGGTGCTGACACAGCACTGGTATCTTATAACGTATTTGATCCGGATTGGCTCAAAATGAAGGAATGCCTGTCACTTCATTACGCCAACAAAAGGGATATAAGTACCCTTGAACACCAGCTGAACCAATTAACACAGAAAAACTCTAAGATTGACGAATTTTATGCAACGGTAAATCGCCAACTCTCCTTAATCATAAATAAGATAAGAACTGAAAGTTATTCTAAAGAAACCGTAGATGCGCTTATAGAAACGTATCGTAATAAGGCATTGGACGTTTTTGTTCGTGGCTTAAACGGAGAGCTTTCGAGATTATTAATTGTGCAAAGACCCAAGACACTACCGGAGGCATATGCCATGTGCCTAGAAATGCAAAACCTGAGTTTGAGAAGCACCAATTTGCATCCAGTTAGTCGGAATCAGATAACTGTTCCTATGAACGTAATGTCGCGTTTTGAATATAGACCACAATTGCCAGCAAGACCATATACTAAATTTCAAGGAGGAAAATTTAGACCATGGAACAATTCTTCAGTACCCCAAACATTGCCGCCAAGGCCTCTAGGGCCAAAACCAGAGGAGAAAATGGAGGTAGATAATTCTATGCAATCCAGGGCACTTAATTATTTGAATAGGCCTTCAGGATTTAAAATGGGTTCCAGGTCAGATAATTTTAGGATTCCATTTAAACGGCAAAAACTTTTTAATACCTTTATGCAACACCGCCTTCCTACTTCTGACACTTTGGCAAATGACGAATGCGCATAGTATGATGGCGAAGAAACACAAGAGAGTGAGGGAACCCTTTCTGATATAAGTTTTAAGACAGGGGCCTCCCTTCCAGTGTTCCATACATAAAAGTAATAACCAAAACTAGGGTGCCCTTAAAGTTTCTCATAGACACTGGCGTGAATAAGAATTTTGTAGCTTCCCATTTATGCGCTATGGGCACTCAACTAAGAGAACCGGTTACCATAAAAACAGCTGGGGGAACATTAGAAATACATGAGAAAATACAGGGAAGATTTTTCGATTCCATAGGAATTAAGGATAATATAACATTTTACATACTTCCTGGGTTAAAAACGTTTGATGGCGTTATAGGCGACGGCACTCTAAAGGCCTTAAGTGCTATTATCAACAGGAAAAATAATACCCTGACGCTTAGTACGGGTGTAGTTCTGCCTCTAAATGAGAAATTTTCTCGGGAGATAAATTTTATATCGCAAAACCTTCCAGAAGAGGTGGCTCCTAAATAAAAAAAACTTAATTGATAGATACGATGGTCCACTCGAAGCAGGTGAAATGGTGACTACCTCTATACGAGCTGAGATCAAAACAAGCACCGATGAGCCGATCTACAACAAAAGTTATCCTTACCCAGCGAATATGCGACCCATTGTTGAGGAGCATATTTCGGAATTACTAGCTTAAAATATAATACAATTCTCCAATATGTGTTCTACCAAAGAAGCCCAAGCCGAATGGAGAAAAACAATACAGAATGGTGATTGACTTTAAAAGATTAAATTCGGTAACCATTTCTGACACCTACCCAATACCGGACATCAATTCGACTTTGGCAAGCTTAGGCAAGGCCAAATATTTTACAACGTTGGATTTGACTTCGGGATTCCATCAAATTCCAATGAAAGATTCTGACATACATAAAACTGCATTTTCCACCTTAAATGGGAAAATTGAATTTTTACGTTTACCCTTTGGTTTGAAAAATGCGCCGTCTATTTTCTAGAGAAGATATGCTTTTGAGGCGACATCATTGTCTATGGTCGTGATGTTGATGACCATTTAAAGAATGTAGAAACCATATTTCAGAAACTATTTGAATCTCGCCTCATGGTAAATCTGGAGAAAACCCATTTCCTCCAAACTGAGGTATAATTTTTGTGGTATATTGTTTCAGAAAATAGAATACGAGCAGACCCTCAGAAGGTTCAAGCTATACAATATCTGGCTCCGCCTAGTACATTGAAGGACTTAAAAAGTTTCCTCGGTATGACATGCTATTATAGGAAGTTTATCAGAGATTATGAAAAGGTTGCCAAACCCTTAACCAATCTGACACGGGGCGAAAACGCCCAGGTTAAGGCTAATAGGTCTAGAAAAATACCAGTCACACTGACAGAGGAGGCACTGAAGGCTTTCAATGAATTGAAAATCTTATTAGTGTCATCCGAAGTTTTGGCATTTCCGGACTTCGACCGTCCTTTTAATTTGACTACCGATGCTTCCAATTTTGCTATTGGAGTGGTTTTGTGTCAAGATTTTGCAGGGGCTGATAAACTCATTGCATTCATTTCCCGTTCGCTAAAAGCATAAATTATGCGACCAACGAGAAGGAAATGTTGGCCATTGTTTGGGACTTAGACAATTTACGATCATAACTTTACAATGCCAAAAAAATAAAAATCTTTACTGACCATAAATCGCTTACCTATGCTCTGGGGAACCAGAATCATATCGCTAAATTGAAGATATGGAAAGCTAGAATTGAGGAATATAATTATGAACTAGTGTATAAACCTGGGAAATCGAATGTTGTGGCTGACGCATTATCTAGATTGGAATCAAACATAAATCAAGTCTACATGCTCAATGATGAGGAAACAGTTACAGCCTCAGAAGGTGATTCCGAAACTGTAACAGCTGATGAGTCTCAAGGAGATGGTAACGGTACAGCCCACACTTTGACACAAATACTAAAAGGGTGCTTAAATCCAAGCTGTGTGAACGGCATAAAAATTCCTGAATGTTTTATCCCATTGCTAAATAGAGTTTATTTAAATAATTTTGCTTTCTATAAGCTAGTATAAGGTAGTAATAGAAAATGAGCATAAGAGTGCTCATCGTAATCCCAAAGAAAACTTCTTGCAAATATTGGAAAATCATTATTTTCCCCGCATGGCGAGCCTTATTCAAAATTACACAAAGAATTGCAAAATATGCAGGTTGAATAAGTACGAAAGACACCCCATTAAGCCTAAAATACATCCAACACCTATCCCTACGTATCCTTGTTGCATGTGGATATTTTCGAGCTCCAAGGGTTTAAATTCATAAGTTGCATAGATAAATTTTCAAAGTTCGCCAAACTCTTTCACATTAAAAATCGTTCGGCTATTCACTTAAGAGCTAAATTAACCCAACTCCTTCACTACTTTACAGCAACACGCATAATCGTTTCGGATAATGAAAGAGGCTTCCTTAGCCCTACAACATTAAACTTTATTAGATCTCTAAATATTAAAATTTATCTTACGCATACGCAGAAAAGTCAGGTTAATAGGCAGGTGGAGAGGTTCCACTCAACGCTAATAGAAATTTATCCTTGCATATCTAAAGAAATAAAGAACCTCAATCCTAAGGATATGATATACCTTGCCGTAGACCGTTATAATAACACAATACATTCAGTTATAAAAAAGAAGCTTTCCGACATATTTTTAAACAGATCTGAAAGATTTAATTACCAACAATTGGTTAATTTCCGTGATCAGGTAAACCAGGACATTCGTGGTCTTATTTCTTTTCAATGTATGCGTGCGGGTTTTCTGTGCAACAAATGCGACAATTTTGCTTGTTTACGATCAAGAAAATGTTATCTATGTGAAACAACCCGTAAAAACGGACCCTCTCAAAATTTCATTGAAGTTAATAACTTCACCATAGATTCAGATACAGCCCATCAAGATGATAATATAACTAAATTTCTGAGAACATACCACTTAAATAACACTGTACAACAGCCAAATAGCCTTTAGATAAAAGTATGCGGACTATATGGATTTCGATGCGTTAAATTCAAATCTGCTGTCAGTTTTTCTCTATCACGTAGGGATTTTTTTTATGGGCGTGGCTAATTTTGGCCCCTAAATTAGTCGGCCATACTAATATATTTTACTATAACTCGAAAACCGCTATTTCGATTTTAATAGATAATAAACCAAAAGACGCGCCACAAAATTTTGTTTAAAAAAAATTAATAATCATTTTTTACCTATCTCTTATGGTTTCGGAGTTATTCAGAATTTAAAAGAGAAAAAAGTTTTTTTTATGCAAAAATCGCGTAATTTTTTTACATGAAAATTGCAATAAAAAAATCATAAACTCAAAAATTTCATATTTTTACATTTTTCTTAAAACCACATATCCTAGGAATAAAACAAGCTATAAAACGTGAAAATCCAGCAATTAATCTTGATTTTATTCACAATTTAATGTTCTGTTACCTGCCCGCAATGCCCTTTCAATAGCATTACCAAATGTCAGTGATTGGAAATGAGATTTGCATTTCGGTATCAAAAACTAATTTTTTTAGTACTTTTTGATCCCGAGAGCACCAAAAATTATAATATTTCTTATTTAAATTTTATTAACAAAAAATTATAAGAAATTCATTTACAAAAAAAAAGGAACACATAGGTACAAATATACAAATAGGTGTAGCCTGGATTAGACTTAATACTGTTGGAACATAAAGCTTGCCTCCGTATTCCATAGCTCGCTAAAGCTAAAGCTAAATTCGACCGCTAAAATGCTGAACAAATAGAAAATTTAAAATTTTTGGCGATGACATAAAGCAATAAAATTTCGGCGAATTACATTTTTAAGCCATTACCTGATTTATCAATACCCGTTTGAAAATTGCATTCGTAGCCGAAAATCGACAAATTGATTTTATGGATTCTTAGCGATAGAGATTTAGCTTTAGCGAGTTACAGAATACGATGGCTGTTGATTTATATTTTGTTTTCATGAAATTTTGGTAAGAGAAAATCCTTTCGACATTTACAGAGGAGTGAGGCATGGATAAAATTCCGTAAGCTACTCTCGATATATCAGGAAACATGTATTCATCTAATGCGTTTTTATATAAGCCAGTGCTCTATATTGGTTGTTAATATTTCAAATTATTTTTCTTTTCTTTTTTTTCTTTTCCCTGGTAACATTTTAATTAAAAGTGGTATAATGATATTGGTTTAACAGATAAAATACTTTCAGGGGGAAACTTACTAAACCAAACTAACATTTTATTGTCAAAGTCCACTTTTGCCCTTAGAACTTAATATAAACTTTTTAAAATTTTCCTTAAACTGATTTAAAACAGTTGTTTCAATAGATCAACTTCTGTGCCACATAAAATATCATTGAATGAAATATGGTTTTCGTCGATATTTAATTGTGGTTACATTTTTCTAAAAGATCTTTACTAATAAAGCTTCGTTCTATTTGTCGAAAAAACAATTTAATTCTTGGCAAAATATATGCATGCGCTAGTCTTCTGACTGTATTTAGGGTGGCGTTGGCTGAAGTAGTTAGCACGTTGACTACAAAATCGAAGGTCCTGGGTTCAATCCCTGTATCCAACAGTCATTGAATAACAACACCACGCATTAGTGTCCCTTTGTATCAGTTGTTGTACGAAAGTTCAAGTGATGAAGGCATAGTCACTGGTCACTTAACTATACCGACTTCAGAAGATACTAGTCCTAATGTAACATCGGAGCACCCTCCTTCGTTGTGTAGCAAAATCATCGGCGAAGTAAAATAATCAATAAAATGGCTACAAAACACAGCTTCAAAAATTTAATACGCCTCATTTGACACCAGATGGCGCTGCAACACTGCATTATCAAAAAACGTGCAAAAAGCAGAGTTGTAAAAGAATGAAGCTTTCCTCTATCTCTCCCTTCACCACCTGTCTTCTCTATCACTATCCCTTTCCTAAAGAAGGTAACACCTAGTAATAGTAGTAGGCATTAATTGCCTGAGTGTTACTTCTCTTTAAAAAAAAAAAAAAAAAAAAAGTTGCCCGTGAGAGTATCAAATTTCTTAGGGGAGTACTACGGTACTTTTTCATGTCAAACAGTATAAAAAAAAGTACGATCGTACCAACTTTCCCATCACTACCAGATGTAAATGTGACTGCATTTAATGCATTACACAAATTTTTCCATTTTTAGGTACCTGCTTTAAATTGTGAATAAAATCAAGATTTATTGCTGGATTTTCACATTTTATAGCTTGTTTTATTCCTAGGATGTGTGTTTTTAAGAAAAATGTAAAAAATATGAAACTTTTGAGTTTCTGATTTTTTTATTGCAATTTTCATGTAAAAAATTTACGCGATTTTTGCATAAAAAACTTTTTTCTCTTTTAAATTCTGAATAACTCCGAAACCATAAAAGATAGGTAAAAAATGATTATAAATTTTTTTTAACAAAATTTTGTGGCGCGTCTTTTGGTTTATTATCTATTAAAATCGAAATAGCGGTTTTTGAGTTATAGTAAAATATATTAGTATGGCCGAGTAATTTAGGGGCCAAAATTAGCCACGCCTATAAAAAAAAATCTCTACGTGATAGAGAAAAACTGACAGCAGATTTGAACTTAACGCATCGAAATCCATATAGTCCGCGTAATTTTATCTAAAGGACAGCCAAAAAATGTTATTTTGTTGTACAGTGTAATGAAGAAAAAAAGCGCTAATAAAAATTTGTAAAGACTTCGATGATATATTATTTAAAGAATAGAATGTGAATTAAAAAGCGATACGAACCTTAGTCCGTTCAAATTATAAATATAGAAACAAATCTAATCTAATTAAACAAAAATCAATATCGCGGACGATATCCCTATTTTTACAAAATCCTATAGATACCCTTACGTTCATATGGAAGAAGCACGAACACAAAAAAAAAACAAAATACTGCAACAGGGCATTATAAAACCAAGTTTTTCACCTTGGAGTGCTGCTGTATAGATCGTCCGCAAAAAGAAAAATGCGAGTAACGTGCAAAAATGGAGACTAATGATCGACTATAGGAAAGTAACGGCCTGTCCCACGATATCATCAGAAATTGCTCGATCGAAAACTTGTATTGCAAATAGCAATCATATTAGAAAATTTGTTGTTGCTTTCAACATAAGTATTCGATCGAACGATTTCTGGTGATATCGTGCGACAGGCCGTAAGTGAAAAGAGAATTTGTGATAAATATACCATACCCAATATTACAGATATAATGGAAAAATTAGGCAGAAGCATGTACTTTACTTCTCTGGATCTGGCTAGTGGATTCCACTAAATAGAAATGCATCCAGAACATATAAGAAAAACTGCATTTTCAGTGGATGGAGGTCATTTTGAATTTTTCAGAATGCCCTTTGGCTTAAAACATTTACCGTCTACATTCCAAAAAATAATGGATAATATGCTGAAAGACCTAATAGGTACAGTTTGTCTTGTATACTTAGACGACATAATCATCTTTTCTACGTCACTACAAGAACACATGTTTAAATTGAAGAAAGGTTTTGAAAGGGTAAGAGAATCAAACTTAAAAATTCCGCTAGACAAATCGGAATTTTTACAGAAAGAGTGTCCGTTTTTAGGACATATTATTTCCACCGAAGGAATAAAGCCAAACCCTGAAAAAATTCACGCGATAAAAAATTTTCCCATCCCAAAAACTCAAAAAGAGATAAAATCATTCTTAGGGTTATTGGGTTATTATCGGAAATTTATACAGGACTTATCAAAATTTAGAAAACCTATGACTGAATGTTTAAAAAAAGGAAAGAAAATAATTTTGATTTACCAATACTTAAAAACATTCGAAATATGCAAAAATCTATTAATCAATGCCCTTTACTTCAATATCTGGACTTTTCAAAAGCATTTAAAAATTTAAAATTGTGGCCGACCATAGACCACTAACATGGATTGTGCGTCTCAAGGAACCAAACTCCAAATTAGTAAGATGGAGGCTTGGGTGCATTCTACACATAGGCATTCAAGTAGAATCTTGATGATTCCTTTTCGGAAAAGATGGAGTCTTATACTTGATGAATTTTATTACGAAATTATTTATAGAAAAGGCAAACTTAATACAAACGCAGACGTTCTAAGCCGCATCAGAAATAATGAAGAAATTAGCATTAATACAATCGACAATGATTCAGGGAATAGCGGGAACGATCATTCACTCTGCCGACGAAAATAATGATGATGGTATTCCAATTGGGGAAAAGGTAATAAACGGATCCAATCTTCAAATTATCTTACAAGTGAGAAACGAAGGTTTTCCGATAATACTCGGGACTGTGAAAGACAATACGCAGACCAGAATGTAACGAAACTGTAATGAGTGATATATTTAAACGTTACCTCGCCTGCTATAATGACATCATTTCAAGAAAGCACTAGTAATTTACCAGTCGAGAGACTTCATTCGACGATAACAGAAATTTACAGAATCATTATGCAGAAATATAAAGAATCAGAACTACCATTAGATCACGATGCACTACTTTCCGAAATAATCATGACATATAATAATTCCATACACACCGCGACAAAGTTAACACCATTTAAATTGTTCTACAGAAGAACACTCACACTCGAAAAAGATTTAAATTATAATACTCAACATGAATACTTACAACAGCTAAAAGAATTTCAAAGCAACTTAAAGAATCAATTGGGGAAAATTTGACACATTACACAGAAAAACGTATTGATCGATTAACAAAAATAGAGATAAACCCAAAATTCTTCTAGAAAATGAAAACATCTATAGGAAAGAATGTAGGAGAAACAAAATTACCCCTAGATTTTCAAAGAGAATTGTAAAATAAAATAACAGAGTAACTCTTTTAACACTAGAAAACCAAAAATTCCATAAATCCAAAACAAAATATAAGACTTAAAACTCACTTTTCTTTTAGATTTATACTGGCACAAGCCGATGTTAATATTGTAGACGTTTCCTCAACACAAGGAATCATACCCTTGAAATCGCTAGAAGAATAATCGACTATAAACACCTTATACATATAATCGATCTCCAATCTTACGCTGACATTATACCAGAAATAGAAAAAACCATAACCCATTTTGAAATCACACAATTTGCAAAATCGACAAAACTAAAACTGAAAGAACTCACTACGAAACTGAATCTACTAACACCCAGAAATAGACATAAAAGCGGAATTTTTGCGGCCCACAACGGGTTAATAACAAATCATTTATTTTTTTATTTCTTTAGGTCAATTCACAACTCCCAAGTTGCATTTTATTTAATTATTTAGTTCACTTACACGCTATTTAGCTAAGCACAACTCAAAACGTTGCATTTTCAATTAATAAGGTAATTTAAACTCAATCTACCTTTTGTCCTTGCATTTATTAAATGTTCCAATTAATTGTAACATTTTAAGTCCCCATAGTATGCTAATCTTTTATAACTTATTATAATTGTATGATTATGCTATTTAGTATATAAGACCAGCATTTCAATAAAGAAAACATCAGTTACAGCATAACAGATCGCAACACACTCATTTAGATAACTTTTCGGGTTCACATGATAGAAGAAGGTAAAATTTTAAATTACAATTTAGTGCCAGCCCAAATTTATGTGTTTGGATTGATTATCACTAAAAACTAAGAAACACGTGATTTCAAGAAACTGAAACTAAAAAAACACAGCGTGTATAAAAATCATCAGGACATGTAAAATTCAAGAAGACGTGCTCCTGTCAAGGATAAGTTTGTAACATCAATCATAAACTGACCATGGCTACCATAGAAGAGCTAGTAAAGCGGCAAGACGATGTGGCGGTAGAAATTAATAAGCTAATTGCTAACACAAAAAAACGCCCAAGGAGAGAAGAACTCTGGAGTACTACGAACGGAAGAGCCAGGAGTTGGCAATCTTATAGCAAACATTTGAAAAAAATGACAATACGATTCGGAGAGCAGCATCTGTTACACAGTCATCCATATTTACAAAGTGGCCTAAAATATGGATGAAAAAATTTGGCAAAGGCACAGTGAGGCCATAGAAGAGATTTAAGCTGCCATGGCAATACTGTCATTAGCAGGCACTTCAAGCAGCACGTCAGATTACAAATAACCAAACATGCCAGCAGAAAGGCACGGATTAGTAATTAAGCTACAAACGCTTATTACCATCATCAGCAGTAACTTGGATGAATTGCTGGAAGAATATTTCGGAATTTCCCACTTATACATCAAGTCAAAACTAAAGAATATAGATAGTCACATCAGCACCATGAAACACCTAAATGGAAAAATTTGTGCCGATAACTTAGAACATGACCTCAACAAGTACATGTTAGAAGAAACCGCCATTGAAGACAAGTACATTAAGGTCCAAGAAAGACAAGAGGTAACCGTATCACCAACTCAACAAGAATCTTCGGTCTACCTACCGAACGTAACAATACAACACATCGTTCATAAGAACCCGATGCCGACAATAAAGAAAATGTGGTTCTTGAAGAATAAAGTGATGGGTGAGGCTCAGAAGCTTATTCAACACCTGTGGATAACTGAAGCAAATTATACAACATCATGGAATTTTGCTTCAATAAAGGTATAATAACATGAGACTTTTGACATTCACGTTACTAAATAAACTCACAAGGCAAAGAAAATTATCGGAATTTCCATCTGCTTCCGCAATTAAAAACTTGCACGACAACATACAAGAATCTCTTGCAGCACTCAACAATTTAAGGGCAGACACAAACTCATGGGTCCCTATAGTCCTTCACATGGTCGTGAATAAGCTAAATAAAGGAACGTACATGCTGTATGAGCAACCATTGTCATGCCTAAAGCAAATTCCAGCCCTAACAGAATTTCTCAAATTTCTTGAAACCAGATTTCACTCTTTGGAGGCAATGGGGCAGAAAAACAAACAGCTTGCCACAAAGACGTATTCATCCGCAGCTGCAAGTTGAATCACAAGGGACCAGAAATGCGGCTGCTGCAACGAAAACCTGCATCCATGATACATATGTCAAAGGTTCCCAGGCCAGAGTATAGGCAGTATATAAAATCGAACAAATTATGTGTAAATTGTCTCAAACCAGGCCATATTGCCAAGGTGTGCCCATCACAACATTGCACCAAATGTGAACAAAAATATAATACATTAGTGCACATAGATCAACTCACGTCGGATAACTCACAGCATAGCTTCAAAAAGTCTCCCGCTCCATCAACTGTTGCACCTCTACAGCAATCTGGTACCCAACAGGGTTATGTATTATTGGCAACTGCTCGAGCCATAATACAGGATAACAATGGATCAAATAGATCAACATTGCAACCACCAGACTGGTGAAACGCTTAAACATTAAGCCTGCAGAAGGAATCATACGGATAGAAGGCATCGGAAGTCAATCAAAAAAACCTAATCAATGTGTTAATGTGAGTCTACGGTCAACAACAAGTGGGTACAAAGCTCGGCTCGAGGCCTTCGTTCTTGCCAGTATCATCTCTGTCCAGTCATCAAGGGATTTTAATCATTCATTATGGCCGATTCCAGAGAACATTCAGCTCGCTGACCCTGAGCTTAGTAAGGGTGGTAACATCATTTAGCTAATCATCTACCAATATTACAAAATACAAAATTAGGTTGGGTTGTCAGTGGAAAATTAAACAAGAAGGCCAGTGAAACTGCAGTATGTGCAGGTTATAGTAACAATTAAACAAACGACACAGGCGAATTGATACAACAGTTTTGGAAAGTGGAGAACTTTGAATCAAGCAGTGAATTCACAATTGAGGAGCAACTTTGTGAAACACACTTCGCATAAAATACAACAACAGAGATAAAGGCCTGCAATCCCACTACATTGAGTTCATGGATCGATACGAGGCACTGGGCCACATAACTCGCATTAATGAAGACGATGCCCAATCACCTCACTTTTATAGTCCTCATCATTGCGTGCTAAAGCCAGAAAGTAGCACCACCAAGCTTCTTGTGGTATTTGATGCCTCGGCAAAATCCGCCTCAGGACTATCGTTGAACGACATTTTACACATCGGTCCTGCCACTCAAGGGGACCTACTTGCTATGTTACTACGTTTTCGGATGCCCAAATTTGTATTTTGCGCGGACATTGAGAAAATGTACCGTCAAGTTTTACTTCATCCAGTGGACCGTAACATGCAATTAATCCTTTAGAGAAGGAATCCAGCCGAAGCTATTTCAACGTACATGCTGAATACAATAACGTATGGAACATCCTTAGCACCTTACCTTGGAACAAAGTGCTTACAACAAATGGCCGAAGAAAACATGGAAAGATACCCACTAGGGGCGTACACATTAAAGAATGATTTTTATGTGGATAACGGCACGAGTGTAGAAGACAGTCTAAGCACATCAATTCAGATACAGCATTAACTCACGCAATAGCTCCATAAAGCCAGATTCAACCCAAGAAAATGGTATGCAAATCATTCTCAACTTACTAAAGTGTGTTCCTCTGGAATATCTGCAAGTTAACTAAGACTTCGACAGTCAATCAACTAAGGTGCTGGGATTAGCATGGAATCAAAAGTCAGATCAGTTTTTTTAAAGACAAACATCCAAGACAACCAAAAAATAACTAAAAGTTCCATTGTATCCAATGTGGCAAAACTATTCGACCCAATAGGCATTGCAAGGCCAGTAGCAGTGGCTGCAAAATGCTTTATACAGAAACTGTGGGAGTTACAAATTACATAGAACGATCCATTGCCGGAAAAATTAAGTTCAGAATGGAGAACATTCCGTGAAAACTACGGAGCTTCACTTTGAAGGTCATAAAACATATTTCTGGTCTGACTCAGAAATAGTACTTCAATCATCATCATCACTCCCCACGTTTTGTAGTAAATCGTATCACCAAAATACAAGAATTAACTATAAGCACCCCATAGCGACACGTCAACTCAAACCAAAATCTTGCAGACCACATTTCAAGAGAATTTAACCCCAAGGCATTAGGGGAATGCACCACATGGTTCTACGGACCAACTTTATTTCATGGCAACGAGTGTGCCCTAAAGAATTCAATAAAAACGACAACCAAAAATATGCAAAATATACAAATCGAAAAGTATTTGACTGGGAGGTTTTTAAATTGTAAAAAACCGGACTATTCGACATTCGAAAAATCAACGTTTTGAAAAAACCGGGTTTTGAAAAAAAAACCGGTTTTAAAACCGGGTGAAAACTCAAGTCGATCACCCTAAATGTATGGTAAGAGGTGAAATATGACAGGCGACCAATAAAACCTAAACTCTTAATTACTGAAACACAATCTGGAAAAATAATATAATAATAATAAAGAATAATCCATATAGACACTTATGTAGTTAAATAATTCCACTTTTTAACAGTAATAGACAAATTCTCCAAATTCAGAGCAGCTTATCCTCTAAATGACATTAATCACATAACAATCATTGAGCAGTTAGAACAAGGACCGATGGCATTTTTCAAAAAGTAGCACCAAAAGGGGATTTATCAAAAAAAAGGGGCAAAATTAAAAAAAAAAAATCGAGAAAGCCACTTAAAATTTTTTATTTAATTTTTAATGTATTTTTTGGCAAGACAGTCAAAAAAGTGGCAAGGCAGTCGAAAAAGTGTCAATTTGCCACTTTAGTAGGTCAAACGGTCACGCTGAGTTAGAAGAACATTTTGCTAAGGTCGGGAAACCACAAAACATAGTTACAAAATACATATTTTCTTTGCAAAAGATTCTTAAAAACCTTAATAATTTTTAGCTTGAATTGATGTAGTAGTAATGTAGTATTTATTTTATTAAGGTTTCAAAATAATTTGATGAATCGACTAATTTCGAGTTCTTTAATTGGCCTTTTTATTTGAGTTTTATTCTAAAATATGAAACAATTTAAACTTATATTTTTATTAAAAAAAAAACAGAACAAAAACAAAACAAGATAATTACATACATGTGCATTAGAGCACATCGCCCAACAGGCAACAAAAAAAAAGTTCTCCGTACACCAGCGAATATAAAGTATTGTTCCAAGGAGATTTAAAAAAAAATTTTTTTTGCGCCAAATGTAGGAGTCGCCTTTTTAGTTTTTCGTTATATCTTCCATATTTTCATTCCGATCTTAAAGTTTGATATAGCGAATTTTTTGTCTCAGGGAGGCTCGTAGATCCATTGACCTCAAGTGTACCGTTCTAGTACTTACCCCCCAAATCTCATTTCCTACCACCCTAATGTGACACCCTAATGTTAGAAACTTATAGCTCGCATAAAATCATAAAAATTTTGCTAAGAAAGTATTTCGATAATTACAGCACGACTATTTAAAATATGCTTTTATAAATTCATTGTTGCAGACCGTAGGGGTCACCTTTTTAAATTTGTCACAGTTTCAGTATTTGGATACAGATATTAAAGTATAATATATCAATGAGTTTGTCTGTGGCAGACCAATTTTTTGTTAATTCAAAAGTCTTTGACCTCAAAAGTCCTTGACCTCAAGTAACCTTTACATCATACCTCAAATTATACAACAAGGAATAAGCAACAGAAAGCAAAGTAAAATAATAGAAATTTTAGTCGATAATATCTCGATGTGATTCAAGTTGGCTATATTTTTGACGGCTCTCGAGTTTAGAAAATATGTGGCCCATGCGTTGTACTACATGAACAAAACGCTCGGTGTTTTGAGAATGAGATGGATAAGCTGTGAAAATAATTAGGTTTAGCAAAGAAAACTATGAAATGAAGATATTTTTCTTGCGCTTACCTGGTATGTAATTCGATTACATTTTGCGAACATTGTAATGCTTCCAGATGCTCTTGGGTCTAGTTAAAAGTGCAAGGATTGCGGCTCTCTCAGTTCGAATTTATTCCAATTGATCATATCGAAGTATGAGTCACTTTCGAAGTTTATAAAATTAACAACTTGTTGACCGAGACAAAAAATTCGCTATATCAAACTTTAAGATCGTACTGTATATATGGAAGATATAACGAAAAAACTAAAAAGACGACCCCTACGTTCGGCAAAAAAAAAAACTTTTTAGAAATCTCCTTGGAACAATACTTTATATTCGCTGGTGTACGGAGAATTTTTTTTGTGGTATGGTCTAATGTGCATGTAAGTTAACAATAACATTAATTAATAGGAAATAAAGTCAAAGAACCTTTTGCTTTTAATTCTTTTTGCATAAGTTAACAAAAAAACTCAATAATAAAAGTTATGAACACATTTTACTTTGTAACACTTTTTGCACAAGTTAACAAAAATAAGGGTTTATGAACTTATTTAAATATTTCTAGTTGCATCGGCGTCAGCAGCAAAACAATAATTTTTAAAATTAATATTACGACACTTATTTAAATTTATGTCAAGTAAGTAAGTTTATAAAATAAGTAAATTGTAATTTTAAGTTAGTTGATATTTAAATTTTAATAAAGTTGGTCGTTGACAAAATAAAAAAAACTAAAAAATATTTTTTTAGAACTTTAATTAGAAAAGTTCTTAACTGGCGCCCGAGCAAAGTTGAATAAACGCTCAGTCTGAGTGTCCTTCTGGAAAAAGTCCTAAAGTAGTGCAGCAGAAAGGTGTGAAAAAGTGTCCTCACCAGTTCCGAATATTAAATTAAAAAAACAGTCCGATAGATGTGTCCTTAAGAAGTCCTAAGTTAGTGCAACAGCGATTCCAGTCTCGGATCAGAAGGAAGAAGTCTACATAGTAGAACCCTATTAAAAAAGGAAAAAGAAGCTGAAACAACAAGAACAAGTAGCCGCTAAGAAGCAAGAAAAAAGGACGCCATCACATGCCCGCCAACTATCCGGATCAGCATAATGAACATTAAAACATTGCAAGTCAACATTTATTTAAAATAAATTTTATGCAATATAAATGAAAAAAATATTACTGTAAATAAATTTTACCAACACAAAATAATTCAATACAAAGTTCTTGTAAAGTAAAAATTATTTTAAGAGTAACAAAAATACAATCTTACCAACACAAAATTAGTCAATACAAATTTTTGTACTATAAGAATTATCTTAAGGATTAAAAAAAAAATATAAAAAAAGAGAAAGTGTATAACCAAACGCTCAGACCAGCAAAACTAACAAATTAATTCAATTAAACAGAGCTGCGAGTCCTACGGGGCCCTCCAGTTCTATAGTAATTAAACATTTTAAAACAATAAAAAAAAAAGTTAACACTAAAAACTAAAGCCTTATTCCCAATATATCCTGCATCTTCTCATCTAATATTCGTTAAAATGTCAAACCTAGAAAATCTCATTTATCCCGCAGTTTTAAATACACCGACACAGAACAAGCATCCAGGGTAGACTTGCCAGACGTGCTTGATTTGGCTGGATTGTCAAGTTTTTTCAAGGCTTGTCAAGATTGAAGCTTAAAAGCTATTTGTCAAGCTAAAAATGAATTTAAATATATCTTAGGTTTGGTTCAATATGCTGATTGTATAACTATAAATCTGTGGCAAAAAGGAAAAAGTGCTTAAGTCGAGATAAGCTGATTTTGAGTTAATAGTACCTCTGTAATCTGCATATTCGAAAGTATACCTGGTCAAAATCTAAATTAATTTGTCTGATTTTTCACGAAGTTATATCAAAATTACTTGCGACTTATTTTTTTTAGACTTCTAATCTCATTTGGAATAATAGCTTAACTAAGGTTATACTTTGGTATATTTCAACTTAAATGTATTATTTACAGTGTGTAGAACGATGTTTGCTTAAAAAAGTAAAGTTTAACAGAGAATTTCCCAATTGAACTGTAAAAGAAATAAATTTCTGAAAATCGAATTGAACGCTTAAACGTGCTCTCCTGCAAAATAGTAAAATATGCCTTAAGCACTTTTTCCTTATTGCCACAGAAATAATGTTACAATAGCTGCAACAGTAATAAGTGTCGAGAAGTATTTGCCACCTGTTGACACTTAGTTCAACATATTATTCTATAAAATGTATTTATAATTTATAAATAACAATAATACATTTTGTTAGTCACTGTAAGTCAGTTTGGTAACATATAATTCAATTATTACTAAATATGCCAAAAGGCAATTTTACTTTAACATAAAAAGTAGGTCATTTAATTTCCGCAATAAATTTATGTCATTGAACTTGCCATTAATTACTTAAACACAAATATGCCAATACAGCCAATTTAAACAAAATAATTAAAAATATGTCAATAAGAAATTTACTCGTTAACAATAGTTGATTAAGCATTTTATTTTTTGTTATTATAAAGTTAATTTACGCAATTTATTATTAAGTTAAATTATGCAATTTGTTAAATGAATTTAGTATAAAAACAAGAATTAAAATAAAGAATTTGTCAATCTTCTTAAGACATTTAAAGTGTTTTATTGATTGATCTTTACTACGTTTTTCAAGTTCAAGTGCTTGAAGGACATCCCGGCAAACAAAAATAGTGTAAACACAAGTTTAAGTGCTTGGATTGAAATTACTATTGCCACAACATTCACTGGTGACCCCTAATTTTTTCTAAATTCTAAATTCACTGAGATTCCCCCCACCAGTGGTAAGGATTTCTTTAGAATTTGAAGGAAATAAACACGCAACCAAGTGTAGAACATCAGTTCACACACCAACAATAATTACAAACAGTAGCACAGGGCTACACTGAAAACTCACAATTACAAACAGTATCACAGGGCTATGTAGAAAACTCATAAGAAACCACAAACAGCACAGAGCCACAATATCCAACTTTTCAAACGCAACACAAACAATTATTCAAGATGTCATCAGTACAGGAACTTATGAGATTGGAAGAGTCACGTCCACCATAAAAAAGCTCCGCTAGACAGAAGAACAGAAGTATTTTACAAGGCAAAGTGAGATGAATTAGTTACCCTAAGGCAATCGTTCGAAAAAACTGAAAACAAGATTCGGAATGATGCTACCTTATCAGAGGTGGATCCCTATATTACAAAGGACATTTACAAATACATTAGCGAACAATACAGTTCAACAATTGAACATATTGAATATCAACTAAAGAAATGCATGACACCATATACCAAACCTGTACCATCCGTAAGATCACCAGTAACCAAATCAGTCAACCAGGATGAATCAGAGGAAGTATGAACACTAGGACTAGTCAGGTTAATAACTGCACGCATGACAGCACTAACACGTTTGTTGCAAGGTTTGGAAACACTAACAGAAGAACAGCCAAAACAATTTTATGAACTAAGATCAGAGACTATAAAAAAGTTATGGTCTCAAATCCAAAGTTTGTATGACAACAAACTTTGTGTGGCAACAAATCAAAGATCCATCAATCCAAGGTTTACATCCAGATGACTACAATAACCTCGAAGACGCAGTTCACCAACATCTAGTTAAACTCGCTGTGCTCGCAGATCAACACAAACAGCCTATAAATGACGAATCATAATGGGGAAGCAATTCAGCTATAATTAGCCCACTGCCTCTTCCAAAGGTTACGATGCCGAAATTCAATGGGGACTATTTGAGTTGGCAACCATTTTTTGATATGTTCAATGCAATGATTCACAAAAAAGCTATGCCCGCCATACAAAAAATTTGGTTTTTGAAAACAAACAACACAGGTGAGGCAGCTAGGCTAATACAAAGTCTAACCTTAACCGAAACCAACTATGAAACAGCTTGGAAAATGCTTCAAGACTGCTTCAGTAATCCACGAATATTAACAAATAACATCATAAATAGACTACAGGGCCAACCAAAAATAGCTGATAGTCCCTCTGCTGTAGTCATAAAAGGATTACATGACACAATACGTGAATGCATCTCAGCACTAAATAATTTGAATATCAACATGTTATGTATAAAATCGCCAATGAACTAAGACTCATTGGCAACATTGTATTTCTATAAAAAAAATGACATTTGACTTGGCAAAACTATCTGTTAATTTTCCTTTTTTTTCTGAACCACGTTTTATTGATAGCAAACCGACTTCTTTGTAAAATAATTAAAAATAAAGAATTATATCTAATTGAAAGTCAGAGTTTTATTCGATAAATAAGAATACAAAAGTGGTGTCAGAAGTGGGATTAGAAATGCCACTAGATGAAGAAGGAACCAGGCAAATAACAACTATCTTTGCAGATGCATTACGAGAGGCTGTCTCACAAGCTACACAAGCAGCCGTCTCAGCAATATCAATATCGCATCGCCAGCAATCGGAAGATGGCAATGCAGGCCCTTCAAATACATTATCTAGACCTCCTCCTTTCAGTATTGCAGAATACAATGAGACAGAAATGTCGTCGGTTGAAAACTACTTTGAACGATTCGATTTGGCACTTAACCTCAGCAAAGTACCAAAATCGGATTATCGTAGTTACGCACGAGTGCATATGGGTATGCATCTTAATGAATCCTTAAAATTCCTTATTCATCCGAAAGAACCGGAGACTTGCACTTATGAGGAAATTAAGAAAATTCTAATTGGACACTTTGACAAAAGAAGAAATAAATACGCGGAAAGTGTAAAATTTCGACAAATTACACAAAACAAAGGCGAATCGATTTCAAATTTTACACTTCGCTTGAGGCAAGCTGCGGTACACTGTGAGTATGGTGAATTTATGGATCGCATGCTTATTGAACAACTAATCTTTGGTATTGAGTCAAGAATATCGTGCGATGAGATTATTTCAAAAAATCCAGGTACTTTCAAGGAGGCGTACGAGATTGCACACTCACTAGAGGCGACGCACCAAACAACATCATCTGTTAAGACGGCACCGGACAGTCATTTAGAGCAAACGAATAAACTAGGATATGCACCAGTACAAATGAAAAGGAAATCTTCCACAAATGCGTCTCGCAATCAAACCAAAGTTGGTAGTGGGAAAACGGCGCAGACTACATGCCACGGATGTGGAGGGAATCATTTGCGAAAACAATGCAAATTTCGCGACGCTACGTGTTTTATATGTAGCAGAAAAGGCCACATCGCGAAAGTATGCCAAGCAAAAACCAATCAGATTGCAGATGAGAACGTAGACAGCGATTGCGATTCCGTGAATGAACATAGTACTATAAACATGGTAAAAAGCAAAAGTGCAAATAAGAAGATGGTCACTGCATACATAAACGGAATCGAAATGAAAATGGAGATAGATACAGGTACACCATGTGGGATTGTGGGCAAAAAATATCTTAACAAAATTAATCATAATGGCATACGTGAAACACAAAGAAGATTCTCTAGCTACACTGGCCACCCAATTCCTTGTTTAGGTCGGATACCCGTATTTGTGAAGGTGGGCCAAACCATTCGGAAGTTGAATCTTTATGTTATGGACGGTGAATACGATCCATTATTTGGACGAGAATGGATCTCACATTTCAATAACGAGATAAACTGGTCGGAACTATTCTCACCCTCCAATCAAGTCAATGCTATTAAGATGTCGTCACCGTCACTGAATGCAACGCAACAGCAACAATTACAAATTCTATTATCAAAGTATGGAGAGATGTTCAGTGAAAGGGCTGGAAAACTAGAAGGGCCCCCCGCAAAACTTCATCTCAAACCAGATGCCACCCCAATTTTCGCTAAGGCCAGGGAAATCCCCTTAGCACTTAGAGGGGAATATGCTGCGGAAATTGACGCGAAAATTGCATCGGGTTTCTACAAGAAAGTGGATTATTCCGAATGGGCATCTCCAACACATGTCGTTGCAAAAAAAAATGGGAAAATTCGCATTACAGGCAACTACAAACCAACCCTGAATCCCAGGATGATAATAGACGAGCACCCTATTCCGAAATCTGAAATGTTATTTAATAAGATGATTGATGCAAAACTATTTTGTCATTTAGACATCACAGATGCATACTCGCACCTCACAATTGATGAAGAGTTTGCTCATGCCCTGACCTTAAATACGCCAACACACGGGTTAATAAGACCTACAAGGGCTGTATACGGCGCCGCAAACATTCCCGCGATTTGGCAACGGCGTATGGAACATGTTTTATTCGGATTACCCAATGTCTGCAGTTTCTTTGATGACATACTTATTTATGCATCAAACTTCGGGGAACTTCTAGTCGCACTTCAAAACACACTCGATAGACTCAAACAACATGGATTACGCCTCAACAAAGAAAAATGTACATTTGCTGCTCCCACCGTAGAGTTCTTGGGGCATAAACTCGATGGAAATGGAATTCACAAATCAGATTCACATACTAAAGCTATTAAAGAAGCCCCCAAACCGTCGTCTGTGGATGAATTACAACTGTTTCTAGGTAAGGCTTGTTATTACGGTTCATTTATTTCAAATTTGTCCACTCGAAATAGCCCGCTGAGGGAAATGCTCAAAAAGGAAACATTTCAATGGACACCGGAAGCCAACAAGGCATACGAAGACATAAAAAACGCACTTATCTCATCAGAAGTATTGATGCCGTACAACCCAAATCTACCGCTATTACTAGCCACAGATGCGAGTAAAGTTGGTCTTGGCGCCGTTCTGTCCCACCGGTTGGAAAACGGTATAGAAAGGCCAATTGCGTACGCCAGCCGCGCACTTACAGCTACAGAACGAAAGTACCCACAAATGGACCGGGAGGCCTTAGCGATAGTCTGGGCTGTGCAAAAGTTCTTTTTATATTTATACGCCCGCCACTGGACCCTCATTACTGACCACAAGCCGTTGGCACAAATTCTCCACCCACACAAGTCGTTACCAGTACTATGCATCAGTCGCATGGCAAACTATGCGAACTTCTTGGCAAACTTTGATTTCGATGTTATCTTCAAACCTACAAAAGCCAACGCTAATGCTGATTTTTGCTCTCGTGCCATCAAAAATAATATAATAAATCAAATTAATTCTTCATTTGATAGAGATTTTTGGATTCATGATGAGTTTGACGAATTCATGGTGGGGCAAATACAACAGCTTCCGATTAGAGCAAAGAAAATCGCAAAAGAGACGTTAGCCGATGACCATCTAGGAATGATTGTTAAACAATTGGAAGCAGGAAAAAATCTACAACGATTGGGTTACAAATCGCCTGTGAATAATTATAAGCTTATGGATGGATGCCTATTGTTCGAACATCGCGTCATCATTCCAGAATCACTCCGCAACAGGATTCTTAAAGATCTACATGCCGGCCACTTGGGTATTGTAAAAATGAAAGGCCTAGCTCGCTCGTTCGTATACTGGCCAGGCATAGATGCCGACATAGAGAACATGGCTCTAAGCTGCGAAAATTGCGCAAAAAACTCACATAACCCCCCTAAATGCAAAGACCACCACTGGCAGTATCCTAACGGGCCATGGGAGAGAGTCCACATCGACTACGCGGGGCCAATAGCAGGCACAATGCTTCTTATAATTTCCGATGCGTTTAGTAAGTGGTTAGAAGTCAAAACAACAAATTCCACAACGTCGTCCGCCACAATCAGTATTTTGGACGAAACATTTGCAGCGTATGGGGTGCCGGTCACACTTGTGTCGGACAACGGTACAAATTTCACTTCGCGAGAGTTTAAAGACTTCTTGGATAAAGTAGGCGTACAATTCCATAAGCTGACGGCCCCCTATCACCCAGCTACGAACGGACAGGCCGAGCGGTCGGTACAAACCGTAAAAAATGCCCTTAAGGCCATGGAAACAACAAAATCCTCAATAAAAGAAGACATAAATGAGTTTCTTCGTCAGTACAGACGCGCCCCTCATTCAACAACAGGACAACCCCCTGCTAAACTGTTTTTGGGACGGTGTCCCCGCTCAAGACTAGATCTAGTATTCCCTCTAAATATGTCACAAACACTTACTGAAAAGCAGTTCTTAAAAACTAAATCTAACTACCGATCATTTCAGTCAGGTCAAAACATCTGGTTCCTCTCGAACAACAACAAAATGGATAAGTGGTTGAATGGAGTTATAAGTCGGAAATTGGGAGAGTTGCATTACGAAATTATTTACCATGGCAAACGTTACAAACGACATGTGGACCAAGTTAAAAGTCGGGTAGAAGTTAAACAACTCGACGGTTCGGAAGGTAGACGAAGTCCACCGGATTCACACGACGAAAGGAGACTTACTTCTTATCACAGTTATGTGTCGCCGCACCAAGAGAAAGGTAATAATGTAACAAAATGCGAACCATCTAGTCTGCCTTCTAACTCAATGCAGATACCAACTGCGTTTCGCTCATCCGTAACGCCATCGAACAGTGAAACTAGGCCAATATCTTTATCACCACCCCATACAACAAAATCAGCCTCAGATGTGCATGAAACACCAACATCACCCAATGCTCAAGTAGAATCACAGCCCCCAGACGCACCAGGCAGAGTAATGACTTCACCCATGACCCAACCACTGAGAAAATCAACAAGAGTCCGGAGACAACGCTTGCGGTTTTCTCCATGAAGAGAGAAGCGTGGGAAGAATTGTTATGTATAAAATCGCCAATGAACTAAGACTCATTGGCAACATTGTATTTCTATAAAAAAAATGACATTTGACTTGGCAAAACTATCTGTTAATTTTCCTTTTTTTTCTGAACCACGTTTTATTGATAGCAAACCGACTTCTTTGTAAAATAATTAAAAATAAAGAATTATATCTAATTGAAAGTCAGAGTTTTATTCGATAAATAAGAATACAAAACAACACATCAGCATGGGACCCGATGTTAGTTAACTTATTAATCAAAAAACTGGATCAAGGCACACGCTTATTATACGAGCAATCAATACAACTACCAAGATCATTTCCAACATTAGAAGAACTGTCGGGCTTCCTGAAAAGCAGGTTCCAATCATTGGAAGCAGTCGGACGAATACAAACAACGTCAAAAAGAACTTCAGCTGCAGCAACTACTCCCAAGGAAAACAACCTTTGCAAACTATGTAGCAATGGAATTCATCAATTATACTATTGCAACAAACTTTTTATCGATGTCAGTACCTAATCGACTGAAGTGGATACAGCAACAAAAACTCTGTTTTAACTGCTTCAAGAGTGACCATATGTCAAAACATTGCACATCAAGTTCCTGTAGAAAATGTAAGAAAACCCACAACACACTCGTACATTTGGAAAGGCATCCACTGAACACCAACGCCTTGACCTTACCATCAAACAACTCTTACACTAAAAGCAAGGCATCAACATCAACGGTAGCTTCAGCTCATTGTCCTGGAACAGGGAAAGATAACGTACTGTTAGCCACAGCTCGGGTAAAAATTACAGGCAATAATAGACGGTCTGGAATCTTCAAAGCAATCTTAGACTCAGGATCACAAATAAACATTGTTACTAAACCACTAGTCTATCACTCAAGCCATCGCAGACATCCCAATGTATCGAAGTAATCGGCAATCAGTCCACAAATACAAATCAACGCATTAATGTTACTCTTCAGTCTACAACAAGTAATTACAACACAAGACTAGAAGACTTTGTTCTTCCCAACATAATTCCGGCCCAACCTTCAACAGAGTTCAACTGTATCTCCTGGCCAATTCCAGAAAATATTCAACTGGTCGATCCTGAATTCAACAACGCTGGTAATACTGACGTATTACTAGGAGCAGAATATTACCTCGAATTGTTGACCACCGGAAAAATTCACCTTTCACCAGAATTACCAATTTAAAAAAAATACAGGGGTTGGGTTGTAAGTGGAAGGATAAGGGAAAAGAATAGCAACTCAGTGGTATGTACAGTATACAGTGAAAACGAAACAACCACAGAAGAACTTGTCCAAAGATTCTGGAAACTAGACGAATTCGAGTCAGACAGCACTCTCACCACCGAAGAGAGAAGGTGTGAACTACAGTTCATCCAAACAACGACAAAAATTCTGAGGGCCGATTTGTAGTTCGTCTCCCCTTTTCAGAAAACCCAAGCTGCCTAGGAGAGACAAAAAAGTTAGCATTTTCAAAATTGATGGCCCTAGAAAGGCGGTTATTGATGAACGTAGACATTAAGCAACCATACATTGACTTTATGAAGCAATATGAAGAATTGGGTCCCATGACCCACATAAATAACTCAGAGGTAGTACTCCCTCATTTCTATACTCCACATCACTGCATAATCAAACCTGAAAGTCAAACCACCAAACTTCGAGTAGTGTTTGATGCATCGGCAAAATCCTCAACAGGAATATCTCTCAGTGACATCTTGTGCGTAAGTCCTCCGACACAAGGAGATCTCTTTGGACTGCTACTACGATTCCGAATACCACGATTTGTCAAATTCTTGTTCATTCAGCAGACCATCACATGCAACTAATATATTGGAAAAATAGTCCAAATGAAGTAGTGGAAACCTACAAACTTAAAACTGTGACATATGGAACATCCGCAGCCCCATACTTGGCAACAAAATGTTTGCAGCAGTTAGCAGATAAAAACATGAAAAATTATCCATTAGGTGCAACAACATTAAGAAAAGATTTTTATGTGGATGACGGTATGAGTGGATCTGATAGCCTTACAACAGCAATTAAAAAACAACAACAGTTGACTACTTAGTTACAAGGAGCTGTCTTCAAACTAAGAAAGTGGTGTGCAAATCATTCGAGGCTACTATCTGGTATTTCTCCTGAAGATGTAGAGCTAAATCTAGATTTTGATAATCAATCAACTAAAATTTTGGGATTAATATGGAATCTCAAGGCGGATATTTTTTGTCTCAGAGCAGACATTCAAGACAATGACAAAATAAACAAGCGAGCTATAATATCAGATATAGCACGAATATTCGATCCGTTAGGAATCGCCGGACCTGTTGTCGTCTCTGCTAAAATATTCATACAACAACTATGGCAATTACAACTTTCATTGGACGAACCGCCTCCAGCAGATCTTAACAACCAATGGGTACTGTTTCGTCAAAATTTAAAACACCTTAACAATATAAATACCAAAAGGCACATTTTTGATGGTCAGATTTCAAAGGATACACACTTTTGTAGATGCTTCCGAAAAGTATATATACGATCCAAGCTACAAGATGGACGACTAGTGGTCAGACTTCTATGCACCAAATCACGCATTGCCCTATAAAAAAGGTAACCTTACCAAAACTAGAACTATGCGCAGTGCTTCTTGGGGCTCAATTTACCACAAGAGTAAAAAGAGAACTACGAGCTGAAAACATGCCTACATACCTATGGTCAGACTCTGAGATAGTACTGCATTGGATCAATGCAACATCATCCTCTCTTCGTACCTTTGTCGCAAATATAGTAAGTAAAATTCAAGAGCAAACCATAAGCATTCAATGGCGACACGTCAGTTCTAAGCAAAACCCGGCCGACCTCATCTCAAGAGGTTTGAGTCCAGAAAAATTATCACAATGGAACCTTTGGTTTTTTGAGCCAATGTTTTTACACGGCAACGAGAGTCAATGGCCAAAGGAGTTCAACAAAAATCGGCAACCATCCTCCACTGAAGAATTCAAACAAAATTCAATCATTGCCGTATCTGCAATTTCAACCTCATTGGAAGACATTATATATAAAATCAACAACCACAATTCATTCAAAACACTTCAAAGAGTAGTAACATACAAGCAACGCTTCATCCAAAACACCCAATTGGCGAATACTGAACGACCAACCAGCAATTCACTAAGCCCGTTAGAATTCACTTCAGCCAAGCATCTTATAGTCAAAGCTATGCAAATTTCAGACTTCAAAAATGAAATAAGTGCATTAAACAAAAGAAAGGAGCTCGATAAGGCAAGTCCTATATGTAGATTATCACCTTTTTTTGACGAAAATAATATACTACGCGTCGGCGGAAGGTTGAAGGCTTCAAACATCTCATATGATGCTAAACACCCAATGGTTCTTCCCTACAACGATCCAATTTCTAAATTAATAATGAGAATGTTACATAACGACAATCATCAATGCGGCCCACAAACACTACTATCCATCTCCAGACAACAATTTTGGATAATAAAAGGGAAGTCAATTGCCAGACACATAGTTCA
Organism: Tachina lurida; assembly: GCA_944452675.1. Taxonomy (NCBI): domain Eukaryota; kingdom Metazoa; phylum Arthropoda; class Insecta; order Diptera; family Tachinidae; genus Tachina; species Tachina lurida. The sequence goes on from OX101754.1 coordinate 42,698,398, forward strand.
ATCCTACATCCGATGCACCAGGTCAAAGCCAAGGCTAATGCAACAAATCATGGGAGATCTACCTGCCTCCAGAGTGACTCCTACTCGGCCATTTATAATATCAGGCGTCGACTACTGTGGCCCACTGTGGGTACATTATAAGCTAAGAGGTAAGAGACCTCACAAGGTCTACATTGCAGTTTTTGTATGTTTCTCAACAAGAGCAGTACATTTAGAAGTGGTAACTGACCTCACTACAGAAGCATTTATTGGAGCTCTCAAGAGGTTCATCGCCCAACGTGGACGTTGTCAAACCATCTATTCTGATAACGCTACGAGCTTCATTGGGGCACGAAACCATCTCGAAGAACTAAATAACGCCATATTTTCCAACCTTTCACAAGAAGCAATAACTCGATCTTGCAGTAATGGCGGAATAGAGTTCAAGTTTATACCTCCTAAGGCACCACATTTCGGTGGGTTATGGGAGGCAGCTGTTAAGTCAGCCAAACAATTACTTTTGCGAAAAATATCAACGGCTTCGCTAACGCATGAAGAATTAGAAACAGTCATCATTGAAATTGAGGCCATTCTGAACTCACGGCCCCTTACTCCCTTATCAGGTGATCCAAACGATTTAACAGCTTTAACTCCCCGCCATTTCTTAATCGGGGAACCACTGACGGCACAAATCGACTATCAAATGCCTAATCCTACTTGCTCACTGGCAAAAAGGTGGAATCTTGTGTCGCAGCTTAAACACGAATTTTGGAAAAGATGGTCATTGGAACATTTGCACCAGCTACAAGAAAAACAGAAATGGAAGACATCATCTCAAAATGCGAAAGAAGGAAATTTAGACATAGTAAAGGAGAACAATTTGCCCGTAATGGAATGGCAACTGGGTAGAATCCTGAAAACTTATAAGGGAACTGACGGTAAGGTCAGGGTAGCAGATATAAAGACAGCCTCCGGAATAAAGAAAAGACATATTCATAGATTAGCCCCACTACTGCAGAAGGAAGAACTACCAACAAATGAAGTGACCAAGGTCATTCGCCCGATAGCAGTTGATAAAACAGACAGTCCACCATCAAAAAAATCTAGTCCTATGTCCACTTCAATGCTACTTACTATAATAACAACACTATTTTTAATTCCAGCAGCAATGAGTAGCAATGTCAAAATAACCAACTTTCATGATAACCCAGGACTATACTTTGAGGGAATTGGAAATGTAAAGAGTGACGAATGAATGGAGACTAACGATATTTAGTACCATTTACTTCCGAGTTAAAGGCCTTCCAGTTAGGAATAACAACAGCTCTGTTTGCCCATTAAACATCAACTAACTTGCAACATTTTGACAACCAGCTTCAATCAAATAAAAGATGAATTGATTCAAGAGAACGACCTATTCTCCAGCAGAAGAGTAAAAAAGGGAGCCTTCAACGTTATTGGAAATTTCGCACGATCTTTGTTTGGCGTTCTTGATTCCGAGTATGCAAATGAAATGTCAAACACCAACAAGAATGCTAGGGAAGAATCAAACTATTTGTTTCAACTGCTTAAAAATCAAACATCTTTTATTAACGACTTAACCATTAATATCATCAAGCAAGACGAACAAAGTACTCAGAAACAAATAATGGATATAATTGACAAGGTTAATGAACAAGAGAATGCAATAGCTAAGCAGGTTGATCAAACCAACCACATGCAATTAATCTCACTTCTAGCTAACCAGTTGACGTTGACAGCAATAAACTTACAAGGAGTTGAAATTGATTATTGACGTACTAACCGATACCCACCATGGAAAAATTAGTCCACTTATATTGTCCCCGGCACAACTAAAGAACGAAGTAACACTTCCAATTGAAGACGACAGTTTAATCAAACTATAAAAATGAATGAAGGTCAAAGGAGCGATAATGTTACCTTTAGTCTACCATCAATATTTAGAACTCTTCAACATAATTCCGGTACCGACCATAAGGGACAATAATTTGATATCAATCAACTCAGAGGAATCATTTATTGCCATAAACATCCATAGAAACGAATACATTCCATTCACAATCCATGAGATATCAAACTGTATTACGCCTAAAGGTGATGTATTTATATGCAATAACAAAAAGTTCAAACTTAGGAAGAATGAGGTAAGTGATTCCTGTGAAATCAACATTTTTAACAGCCGACAAACAACTAAATGCAAGCTCATTCGGTTGGCAGACAACTCCACATGGACACAACTAAAATATCCAAATAAATGGATCTTCGCTACCACCGCAAAACTAGAGATGTCAGCAGTTTGCGGTTCTGAACATGCCCAATATACAATAAACGGCACCGGAATAATAGAGATCGAAGCGATTTATCACAATTCAAGGACATTTTGGTTTATCTAATACACTACACACATCATATGCTCAACTACGGCCCATATATCATATTAGCACACCATAAGAGATGACTAAAATATTTAACACATCCAACAACCAAATGGAAATCCATCAAAACAACTAAGCGCACTGAAGAAACAACTAAACGAATCAACCGTTGTTCACATACCAGCACTCATCAAATCAAATAGTTTCACCATCATGCAGTCAGTTATTCTGCACTTGTAATCTCCGCACTATTCGCCATCTTAATCATCAACACTTATTTAAAACAGCAAAACCATTAAAGAGCTAAGATCTTTTCTCGGTTTATCGGGATACTATCGTAGATTCGTGAGAGATAGCGAATATAGCGAAACCCTTAACAAGAAATGTTAAGAGGGGAAGAAGGTTGTCTTTCAAAAAACAAATCGGCTTTAAGACATTAAACTAGATGACGATGCTGTCGAAGCATTCGAAAAACTAAAAAGCGCTCTAGTCTCTCAAGATATCGTACTAGCTTATCCAGACTATAATAAAGAACTGGAACTTACAACAGATACGTCAGACTTCGCCATAGGTGCAGTTCTGTCACAAAACATTAAACCAATCGCTTTTATATCTCGAACATTGAATAAGACAGAAGATCATTATGCGACAAATGAAAAGGAAATGCTCGCAATAACTTGGGCTCTACACACACTTCGAAACTATTTATATGGATCTGCCAAAGTAAAAATAATTACTGATCACCAGCCGCTGACTAACGCATTAAGCAATAAGAATAATAATAGTATACTGAAGTGCTGGAAAGGTATGTTAGAGGAATTTAACTTCGAACTTTTCTACAAACCTGGAAAAGCAAGTGTAGTGGCAGATGCCCTTTCAAGGATTCCCACTGTAGAGCAGGTAAATTCTCTATCAATTGCAACACATAGGGATGATAGTTCCGGACAAAATCTCATAATAAGCGTAGACACACCAATAAATTGCTTTAAAAATCAAATAATTCTCTATACACATCCCATAGCCCAGTACAAATTTGAAATAGTATTTCCCCATTATCATCGACACACATATATTCGAACCTAAATTCACGCAAAACAAACTTGTTAACATTAAAAAAAAATATATCTACCCTTCAATAAAAACCTTGGAACAAAACATGGGAAAATTCAAGAAATTTATTCACAGCATTTTAATAAATATCGCATTCGATTTACTAGACATCAGATAGAAGACGTACGAAATGAAGAAGAACAAATTAAAATAATTGTAGATACTCACAACAGAGCACACCGAAATTGTAAAGAGAATAAACAACAAATCTTAGAAAAGTACTATTTCCCAGATATGTAATAGTGTTTTCACATTGACTTGGTTTTAATAAAAATTGGTTTTAATGTTAAAACCAACTGTTAAAACCTGGTTTTACCATACAAATTGTTTTTGTTAAATCTAACTTAAAACCATTTCTGAATTGGTTTTATTTTGGTTTTATGAAATGAAACCCTGTTTTCGCTGTGGTAAATTCAGTGCTGCCAAGTTAAAATGACCGGTAGCAGCTGATAATGTTTATGCCAGTGAATAACAAGAGATGGCGCTTGAAAGATTTTAAACTTAAAAATGGATGCAGCAGCAACAATAAGTTAAAAATTATAGAAAAATAAGAGTTTTTTGGAAGGAAAACAACAAAAATATTTTCATTGACCTCTGGAAAGTGAAAATAAACGACATGACAAATCGATCCACGGATGAAAAAGTTGTATTTTGTGATTTATTTGTGCATTTTTTATATACAATAACTTGATTTCTAAGCACTTCATCACTTTGTATTACTAGTTCCATAATTTTAAAATATTTATTTACAAAATATAAAATAATTTCCATTTTAGAGCGCATTGTAAAGTTTCTTAGTTTTTCATACAAACAAAAACAGTTGTACAGTTTGTCAAATAAGTGTTATAAAAAGCAGAAAAAAATACAACAACAAACACACGCATTTCTGCAGGAGATTTATTTTATTTTGAGCAAAGTTATTAGACAGTCTGTGAATTAAAACCTGAATTTAGCAAACTGGCAGTGTGAATGCAAAATCAGCTGTTTATGGTTTTAACGTTAAGACCAGGTTTTAACTTGCAGTGTGAAAACACTATAAAATAAAATAAAGAAGATAATAAAACTACACATAACATGTAAAGAAAATAAATATGATAGGCATCCTATGAAACCCTTATTAAAGGAAACACCTATTCCAAAGAGTCCCCGCGTAATTGTTCACATGGACATCTATAAAACTGAAGGCAAATTAGTATTAACAGCGATGGATACATTTTCTAAATACGCTCAAGTAAAAGACATTAAATACAAGGCCACGAAAGACATACGACAACCACTTCGAGAACTAATATTTGCATTTGGAGTACCAAAGATAATTGTTATGGATAACGGAAAGTACTTTAATTCCTCAACAATTTTTTTCATGATAAGAGAATCAACTGAATATTGAAATATTTACTGTCCCACCTAGGCTTGCCAGATGGGCCTGATTTGGCCTGATTGTCAAGTTTTTTAATGCGCGTCAAGTGTCAAGTGAAAAAGAGATTTGTCAAACTTTTTTGTAAGTAAATTTTTTCTCTCAAATTTTTTCTAGCTTGTAATAATACTTAAAATAAGTAAGTTTATATTTCTAAAAAACAAGTCTTAAGCCCATATTTTTACTATCAATAGAACTAAGGACTATTATGATACATATTTTTTCTGTGCAAATATAGTTTAAAGAATATAGTTCTCTTTCTGTACAATTATAATAAAAGTGCCAACACTAATATTTGCCCCATTACTTAACACTAGTAAATTGACAACATTGAACAGCTGAGTTGCAATACGTACATTGAAGTTTTTGGAAAAAAGTGATACTTTTATGATAATTTTGTTCTTATTCTAATAGTTTTTATCAAAGTTGGAAACCGAAAAAAATAACGGTATCGGTGTTGATACCGGTACAATAATTTTTTAAATTTCGGTAGCGGTATCGGTATTTTTTTTTATTTCGGTATCGGTATTACCGTTTTCGAGTTTATAATACCGGTATACCGATATTACTTATAAATTTATTATTTCAGGCAGTGGACATAACAAAAAATCTTTTTTTATTAAATTACTTCAAAAAGGGAGTATTTTTACATTAACATATGTACTCGTATAAAAGCATATAAACTTATTTGTTTATATATATGTCACGCGGAAAATAGAAAGGGACCTAAGGGAGAGCCATTTTAAAGATTTAAATTCGTGTATCTTTGGTGTACCATCACTGAGCTTGTTGGTATTGGTCTCATTTGAAAGCGACACATCTCATGACGTCAGGAACGTGTTGGTCAACCTTGAAAACGCGCGTAGGTCGTCCCTACCTCTTGTTTTGTGTAGTTGGTTTTTGCTGTTTTCTACCTAGCGCGCTGTTTCCATGAGTTTGATATCAATTTTGCTCGCGTTTTTTCGAATCCAGGTTTATTTTCTGAAATTATTAATTGTGAGTTATAATAAATACTCATTTATAATTCTTTTAAATCGTGAATATCACTCTGTTAGTACGAAAATTGTTTCACATAACCTTAGAATCATCGACTTCAATTTCATAAAACGCGCATATCTCTGGGAGGGTACACTTTTGGGGCATGGGAAAATTGATATTTTTTACCCTTAGGTCCCTTTCTCTATGCGCTGTCACATATGTTTTTATACTATTATTAAAAACAAATTTATTAAAAAGTGTGGAACAAGGAGACTGCAGTTCAAACTTTACATATATAAAGTATACATTTTGGTTAATTAAACAAAATAGTAAAAATAAAAGTTTTAGCTATACTGTGTGACAAATTTTGATGAAATCGAAATACCTGGGACGTGTTACTATATTTCTGCTAGGTATTGTCGAGTATAACAATACAAATTGTATTTGAAATTTTCCAGACACCTCCAAAATCTTGAGTTCTTTATTTTTGCAACAAATATGATTTGATCTGTTTTTTTCGACACTTTTCTACTTTGGACACGTTCTTAGGCAATATTTTTGTACTGGACCTGTATTGTTTATAACTTTGGTAATAAAACATAATTGAATAAGAGTAATTCACAGGACTGTTTTAAATATTTTGTTAGAAGACTTTTTGTTAAAAAAAACTACCTGCATGATGTATGTATTTCGCGTTCTATTTATACGCTTTCGGTGTATTTAAGCTTCCAAGATGATGAAAGTACAATTTAATAGATGTATATAAACACAGAGTACAAAATTGGTACAGCAGCGGTCGCCAAAGTTTTTTCCTTCATTTCAAAAGTACTTTTCTTCACCTCAACTATAAAAGTTTAGAAGTTTTTTCTGTACCAACCTTATATATTACGGTGAAGTGTGTAAACAAGGCCAAGACCAAAGAAAGAGAGTCAATTGAAATATATTGTAGCAATTTTTGGACATATTACGGTTTACAGCTCAACTAAGTTAGATTGAAACCGAAACAACCTAACTTTTAAACAACTGTGTTTTTGGTATTCTGAATAACAACTAATTTTAGTTGACTTCGAAACAATGCACGAACAACAAAGGTTCTTATCTATGCTATATATATGTTTTGAAACCATAGTATCCATTAAAAAACATTTTAAATATTTTTAGTTTGGGCGTTGCTATTTTTTCTTGAGATTCTATGTTTTATGAATATGGCAATAATATTGGTTGACAAATGGAATTGGTTGGCGTCTGGAATAGTAAAGCAAAACGAACACAATGGTCGAAATAAAAACCAAAATACAACTGAAAAAAGCAGTTGTCTCATGGTGAAAAAAGTTGTAATACATAATAAAAATTTGGCAACTACATGTTTTTATTTTTCAAGTTTTTTTTTCAAAATCAAGTTTTTTTTTGGTCAATGTAACCTCTTTGGCAAATAAGATCTGGCAAGCCTAGTCCCACCCTACTTAAGTAGCGTTAACGGACAAGTGGTGTTTAATATATTTCCTATTTGTTCGTTGGGACATATATATTATTGCTTACGTTATTATTAATTGTATTAATTTCATCACTAAGAATACATTTTTTGTAACCATACTTAGTCAATGACCACGTATTGCACAAAATGTTTTATGCAAACATTACAGTTTGCAATATTCAAAGTAGGTCATTGCTAAGTTATCGTTTATTAATTTTACAAAAAAATACAAAGCAATTAATCATTTATAGAGTAAGCATTTCTTTTCTTTAATTTCATGTATAAAAGAAAGCAAAATAAAGTAAAAATTTTAGTGCTTAGTAGAATAACAGAATGGTTTTATTGAACACTGCCTCCAAGTTCAAGTGCTTGTGAGGACAACAAACTATACCACAACTATCTCCAAGTTCAAGTGCTTGTGAGAATCCCAAAATAACCACAATTCTTCAAGCTACAAGTGCTTGCAAGAAAATACTTCACAATTAACATTAACATTTTTGGTGACCCCGACGTGATCCTGTAACCAGGCACAGGATTTCAACATTTGAAGTAGCACCATAACTCAATACACCATGGTATCCTTCGAGGAGTTGGTCAACAACCAAAAGGAAATAGGAGAACGGATTGAAACGATCATCCGAAACTACAAAAAGGACTCCGCTACAAGGGCTTCCATAGACTACTTTCAAGAGAGACTTCGAAGGCTGGACGGAGAATGGGCAGAATTCGAATCAAATGACAATAAAATTCGGCTAATGGAAACCATTCAGCTAGACAACAAGTATTTCGCAGATGAGTACTAGAACGCAATTATGAAGGCTGTCCTACAATACAAAGAGATATTCGAATCATCTATGCTGAAGGTGCCACAGCCTTCGGCCAAACCACAAGGCCCACTTCCACAGCAAAACCAAACTGCATGTGCTAACGTGACATCAGTAGACACAGATAAGATGTTGAAAACTATTCGTAGACAAGCAGCAATAATGGCAACTCTGGAACGTTTATTAAAAACTGAATTAACAAATCAGGATGTGCCAATTGCCACAAAGTTACGGCAAAACATTGAAGACCTCCATCTAGAAATATGTGAAATTAGTGATGAGCCCGTAAATCAAGGATATAAAATAGAACAATTCATTAAACTAGAAAATGATGTACGAAATGCATTAAGATCCGTTAACAACCATGCAACTACTCAACCACCTTCTGGACAAAATAATAGTCAGCCCGATTCAGTTCCAATACCAAAAATAACATTACCAAAATTTGACGGCAATTATTTAAAATGGCAAGAATTTTACGACTTATTTTCCTCACTGGTAGTAGGCCAATCAATTCCGAAGGTGCAAAAAATCTGGTATCTAAAAATTCATTTAGTGGGAGAAGCGGCAAATCTAATCAAACACTTTTCGGCCACTGGAGAAAATTTCGATGCGGCATGGTCATCTATAATAGACCGCTACCATAACAAGAGACTATTAGTTGGCAAATTAATTCAAGAACTGATAGATACACCAAACAAGACACCGAGCGACAATTATAAGGATCTACATGAGAAAACAAAGGAGTGTTTATTAGCACTTCAAAATCTTGACATCAACATGGGATCCATTGCTCATTCATTTGCTTCTTAAACGACTGGATCAGGTCACACGACTATCAAAGACTTTCTAAATTTCTTAGAGAGAAATTTCCAATCAGTGGAAGCAATGTCCGCAAGGAAAACATTTTCAAACCCAAGGGCAAATGTATGTACTTCTATCACAATCGAAAAACGAAACAATGAACTCTGTTCAATGTGCAAATATGGAAGACACCTATTATTCACATGCCCAGAATTTTTGAAGCTGTCACCATCAGCGCGACTTCAATTTGTTCAAAAGCAAAGGTATTGTGTTAACTGTTTAAAACCGGGACATAACGCAAAAACTTGTAGCCTAAGAAGCTGTATGAAGTGTGCCAACAAACATAACACCTTGCTGCATTTAAAGGACTCAAACAACAAAGCAACACCAAGGTAAATCATCAAGTCAACGTCGAGTTGTATTCCAGGTTCAATAAGTACACCACACGACTTGAAGCAGCTGTTCTTAACCACATAATCTCGCCTCAACCATCACAAATAATTAACATCAATCACTGGAACATTCCTAATAACATCAGTCTATCTGACCCAGGTTTCCATCATCCTGACAATATAGATGTTTTATTGGGTGCGGAATTCCATCATCAATCAACTTGCCCATATTACAAAAAACCTTGCTGGGTTGTATCATCTCAGGAAAAATTGAAGAAACCCAATCTTCCACTGCAGCATGTGGAATGTGCATCGAAAATGAAACAACTTTAGAGGAAGACATCGCTCAACTATGGGAGTTAGAAAAGGTGAAGGCGGTAGAGAAAACGCTGTCAGTATCAGAAAGACAGTGCGAAACTCATTTTGCTCAGACCTACAGCATTGGTAAAAATGGAAGTTTTATATGTTATATGCATGATACAATTATACTAGGTACATGCACGACTACAACAATTGGAATTTTGTTGTATTTGTTGGTATAAACAAACGATAAATTGTCAGAAACAAATGTCTTTTGTTTATAAAAATAAAGTACAATTGCAGACGCGGCCTTCCTGCATGTTTCAGTGTTGCCAATCTTTGTGTAGTTAAATAGTGTGTAATTTCTACTCAATTGTGTAGGCCATGGAATTAAATTCTTGTATAATCTGTGTGTAATTCTACTTTTGGTTCTATTTTTATTTATTTTTCTTTTAATTTTAACCTACACAAAACATGTGTAGTGTAATTTTCTTCAATGGGTAATTGCAGACACAGCTTTGTGTAAATTCATTGGCAACACTATAAACATTTTATTCACACACATATACTAACATTTTTCCAGCTTGTAAACAAAGTTTGACATTTATCTGCAATGTATACAGTAACAGGCTGGGCTTGTGCATGTACCTGTTATAATTGTATCATGGTTATATGGAAGCCAATTTTTACTTAAAAATTTCTATGTGGATGGTGAAATAGGAGGGAGTGATGATTTGAATGGGACACTGACAATGCAACAAGAGCTGACACATATATTAAAGAAACATGGTCTGAATCTACAAAAATGGAATGCCAATCATCCAAAACTACTTCAAGGCATTGAAAAGAAAGAGCAAGAAGTAAAAATCTTGGGCTTAACATGGATGCCAAAGACTGACAAGTTTTGTGTGAAGGTATGTCCAGGAGATGTAAAACAAATTACTAAGCGAACAGTAACGTCGGATCTAGCTAGACTCTTCGATCCGTTAGGTATACTTGCACCAATTGTTATAACCGCCAAAATGTTCATTCAAGAGCTTTGGGAGACAAAATTGGAGTGGGATGAAGCATTGCCAGCAAACTTACGCACAAAATGGTTGACATTCCGTACTGAATTAAAGCAATTAAACAACCTAGAATTTTCAAGACATGTTTTTGAAGGGCATATGTCATCAAACACACAAATTTATGCCTTTGCGGATGCTTCAGAAAGGGCATACGGTGCAGCTGTGTACATCAGATCTGCTATTAAGAACGGGCAGGTAATCGCACGGCTGCTATGTGCAAGATCCCGTGTTGCTCCTTTAAAACGCCAGACCTTGCCTCGTCTCGAACTTTGCGCAGCACTCTTATGCGCCCAACTAACAGCAAGAGCAAAGAGTGATTTAAATCTTGAGAACACACCCACTTACCTATGGACAGACTCAGAGATAGTTTTAGCCTGGATCAACTCAAAATCATCAGCGTACCAAACGTTTGTGGCTAATCGAATCACTGCAATACAGGAATTATCCATAGCTGAGCAGTGGAGGCACGTTAAATCAAAGGAAAACCCGGCAGATATTATTTCACGAGGTCTCTCCCCGTCAAAACTAGCTGCAAACACTTTATGGCTCTATGGGCCCATATTTTTGCATGGAAGAGAGGAAGTTTGGCCGACAAATACTTCCAACACACTCACAATAAACGCAAATGAGCACGATATGAAACGAAAGGTGATTACAGTGGTGACCGTAGGTGAAACATCAACAGACATCATCTACAAAATACAACACAGTGGTTCATTTCGAACACTCCAGAGAGTTCTGGCTTATATGCTGCGATTCATTAACCGTACGAGAAGGATCAAACAACATCCCGATCTAAACTTAACAGCTCAGGAATTGGAACAGGCTCTCATGGTCATTGTATGTGGAATGCAAAGATCGAATTTTGAAAACGATTTGAAGAACTTGCAGAGGCATGGAGAAGTAAGTAGAGGGAGCCAATATAGCAATCTTACCCCCCCTCTTAGATAATAACGGCATCATCAGAGTTGGGGGACGGTTGAAATCATCAACACTGCAATATGATGCAAAACATCCAATGCTGATTCCCTACAATGATCCAATAACGAAGTTGATAATGCAAATGACACATGAAAAAAATCGCCACAGTGGGCCTCAAGCCCTATTATCACATGTAAGACAAAGGTATTGGCCAATCAAGGGCAAGACAGCAGCACGATCAATCGTACAACATTGCATACGATGCAGCAGAGCCAAACCAAAATTGCTCAATCAAATAATGGGTAACTTACCGTCAACACGCGTCACACAAGCTAGACCTTTTATAAACTCTGGTGTTGACTTTTGTGGACCCCTTTGGGTGCATTACAAATTAAGAGGGAAGAAACCTCATATAGCATACATTGCCGTATTTTGCTGCTTCGCTACAAAGGCTGTTCATCTGGAATTGGTTACCGATCTAACCACCGAAGCATTCATAGGCGCACTAAGGCGATTCATGAGCAGACGAGGTCATTGTAGAGAGCTTTACTGTGACAATGCGACTAATTTTGTTGGTACAAAAAATCAGCTTACAGAATTAGCAGACTCGATTTATTCTATTACGGCCGTAAGTGAAATCAGCAAGGAATGTTCATCCAAAGGCATAACGTTCCACTTTATACCACCAGGAGCACCACACTTTGGAGGGTGAAATCAGCGAAGAATCTTTTTTTTTTTTTTTTTTTTTTTTTTTTTAAAGAGAAGTAACACTCAGGCATTTAATGCCTACTACTATTACTAGGTGTTACCTTCTTTAGGAAAGGGATAGTGATAGAGAAGACAGGTGGTGAAGGGAGAGATAGAGGAAAGCTTCATTCTTTTACAACTCTGCTTTTTGCACGTTTTTTTTTGATAATGCAGTGTTGCAGCGCCATCTGGTGTCAAATGAGGCGTATTAAGTTTTTGAAGCTGTGTTTTGTAGCCACTTTATTGATTATTTTACTTCGCCGATGATTTTGCTACACAACGAAGGACGGCGCTCCGATGTTACATTAGGACTAGTATCTTCTGAAGTCGGTATAGTTAAGTGAGCAGTGACTATGCCTTCATCACTTGAACTTTCCTACAACAACTGATACAAAGGGACACTAATGCACATCAGAAAAATGCGTGGTGTTGTTATTCAATGACTGTTGGATACAGGGATTGAACCCAGGACCTTCGATTTTGTAGTCAACGTGCTAACTACTTCAGCCAACGCCACCCTCAGAAGTGTAGCATCGTTAACGTATGAGGAACTCGATACCGTTGTAATTGAAATTGAAGGCATTCTTAATTCAACACCAATTACTCCAATGTCAAACAACCCAAATGATTTGAATGCCTTGACATCTGGTCACTTTCTAATTGGGGAACCATTGAACTCCCAGATAAACGTAAGCTCTAAACAAACAAAAGTGAGTCTATTGACCTGGTGGAAATTGGTCATCCACTTGAAAGAGGAGTTCTGGAGGAGATGGTCACGGGAATACTTGTGCGAATTACAGTATCGGCACAAGTGGAAAACACGGACCGTCAACGCTAAGCCAGGCGATATGGTAATAGTTAAGGAGGACAACACACCTCCCTTGAGGTGGCCGTTGGCTAGAATAGTGAAGGTCCATCAAGGAGATGATAGTCTGGTTCGAGTGGCTGATGTCAAGACAGCATCCGGGATTTGAAGAAGGCCAATATCTCGGCTGGCACCATGAAGATTTAGATACGGATAAAATTAATATGTCTGAAAATGCTAAAAAGAAAAGGCGAATATCTGTTCCAAATAGTATCATCACTGCGTTGATAGCTTTAATATTACTGCCATTAGTCTTAGGCGTTCAAGTCCATAACATGCAGTTTGGGAATCAGCTGGGCATTCATTTTGAAGAAATTGGATCAGCAGCAATTTCCTCCTCAGATTGGCATATTTTAATTTATTATGACTTGAAAGAATTTTAGGCCGAATCGGAAATGTTTGCAGAAGGGACCAGGACGTTAAGTAATTTATGTGACGACATACAAGAAAATTCTACATGCAAAAACCTAGTCAAATATTTTGAACACACTAAGAGTGAGTTACACATGAGCAGCACCCTACTTTCAGGCAGAAGATACAAAAGGGGAGCAATCGTCGGGAACATAGCGCATTCACTCTTTGGCGTACTGGACTCCAAACACGCGGAAGAGATGGCAAACACCATTTCACAAGTTAAGGAAAATGAGGCACATCTGATCAGCCTTTTAAGAAATCAGATGTCAATTGTAGACTCTACCATGAATATCCTGAAGTCAGACCAAGTTCAAATAAAGAAAAAGTTTGACCAAATTGACCTTCAAATATCACAAATATACAACAAGATACACAATGATAGTAAAGAACTTTATCAAGATCGAATATACCGAATTTTCTCATCACTGTGTATTCAACTAACAATTACTGCGTCAAACTTACAACACACACAGTCTTCAATACTGGATATTCTTACAAACACTCACCATGGCATCATAAGTCCGCTTATCCTTAACCCGTATCAATTACAACAGGAAATAAAAAAAATAAAAATGCATCTGCCCGAGTCACTTGAGTTGCCTGTAAAACAGGATGATGTATTACAATTGTACAAACTGATGAAGGTCCAAGGTGGACTCACGAATAACACATTCGTGTTTCGCATTAATTTACCCTTAGTTGAACGCATTCAGTTTACAATATTCAACATTGTACCAGTGCCAAACTGGATCAACGATACCCTAGTATCAATAAAGCCATGCTCGTCCCTGTTGGCCGTCGATATTATTAATCGCCATTATTTCACCATTGATAAAACTGAACTGAATTTATGCGCTGTCATCAATGAAGATAGTTTTGTATGTTCCAAGGTACAGATACGTTATGAATCAGGTTCTCCAACATGCACTTGCGAGATAAGTTTATTACACAACGAAGCTAAAGCTGATTGTCCAGTGGAACAAATAAAAAACATCACTGCCTGACGGCAATTCATACAACGGCTGTGTGTAAAAGAGATATCACTCAATTTACACTCCAAGAGTCAGGCGTACTTTATTTAGAACCAGAATGTACTCTCAAACACAAGTTCATGTCACTCCAAGCTCAACAGACAATCTCCAGCTCGCTTAAGGCATCATAAACCAGAATTTGGGAAACTACAGAACAAACTCAAGCAACTCGTCTGAAGCCACTACTGGATAAAATACGCACAAACGAGTACAATTCACAAATACAAAACATAACAGATTTACAAAACTCACTAAAGGCACAGGAGATACTACAGCTTCCAAACAGAATTGACACTCATAATTACCACCACATGACTGTCGGTTATTCAGCATTAATAGCGACTTTCTGTATATTAATATACTTAATCAGCAAGAAAAAATGCTCAAGACGTTTAACTCCAATTCCAGCAGCACGTCAACAACAAACAACTTCAGACTTCACTGTACACATCTAACAACCAACTGATTAAAAAATTAAAAAACTTCAATTTCTACAAGGTCTTACATCAGATAAGAAGGAATGCCAGACTAGCGGATTTTGAAACATGAGAAGACAACACATAGACTTGCAGTGTAGTTGACTATCATTATTGTCCATTGTTATAAGTTTTTTTTTATTTTATTATTGTTCATTATTATATTGCATTACTTTAATTTTTATTTTGATTTGCACTCAACGGGGGAGTATGTTTAATATATTTCCTGTTTGTTCGTTGGGACATATGTATATATTATTGTTTACGTTATTATTAATTGTATTAATTTCATCACTAAGAATACATTTTTTGTTTGTAACCATACTAAGTCAATAACCACGTATTGCACAAAATGTTTTATGCAAACATTACAGTTTGCAATATTCAAAGTAGGTCATTGCTAAGTTATCGTTTATTAATTTTACAAAAAAATACAATTCAATTAATCATTTATAGAGTAAGCATTTCTTTTCTTTAATTTCATGTATAAATGAAAGCAAAATAAAGTCAAAATTTTAGTGCTTAGTAGAATAACAAATCAATTGTTTTATTGAACACTGCCTCCAAGTTCAAGTGCTTGTGAGGACAATAAACTATACCACAACTATCTCCAAGTTCAAGTGCTTGTGAGAATCCCAAAATAACCACAATTCTTCAAGCTACAAGAGCTTGCAAGAAAATACTTCACAATTAACATTAACAAGTGGAAAGATTCCATTCTACGCTCTCTGAAATCATGCGATGCACAAAGGTAGAAAACGTTCATAACACATTTAAGGAATTACTTTAAATTTCAGTATACATACAAATATAACTACTGTTCAATACATAGTACAACTGGGAAAAAACCAATTGAATTATTTTTTGTTAGAAGAGTTAGCACAGACACATCCCAATTATAAAACGATAGATTAGCGAACATAAAAAATTAAAAAAAGAACAGGAAACAGACATGCATTACAATAACAAACACAGACAATAAATAAAAACTTACGAGCCAGGTGAAATAATATTTGCAAAAATAAACACAAGACTAGGAACTAAATTAACACCCAGATATAAAAAAGAAATTGTTAAGATAGATAAAGGAACATATATAGTAAAGTCAATAAAACAATCTATTTTCAGCTTCCTTTACCTTCATTCCATAACTATCCTATCACCCTCCAATGCGGACCACCAAATTGTAAAGTACACACTTTCCCACATAGTAACATTAACTGATGGAGTGGCAAAGATCCAAGATGGAACATTTAAAATCATACACATTATAAATCTAAATTAATTTCAATCCTTCTTTGATGAAATAAAGAAATTCAATAACTACAATGATCATTCCCAAAACATGTTTATCCCATCCTTAAATCACGAATTGATACAAGCCATAGAAATGCTGGAATCATTACAGTTGACGAAACAAGGAAGAAACGATCAATAAACTTAATCGGTACTGCGTGGAAGTATATCGTTGGTTCTCCTGACCACGATGACTTTGAGCTACTAAAAAAGACCTTAACGAATTAAACATAAATAATAATAAACAATTGATCATAAATGAAAATTTTGCTGAGAGAATAAATAAACTTACAATACAAATACAAGAAGTAAAATGATAAGAAATCAAGATGCAATTGGCAACACTGCTACAATAACTATGCAAACTAGACTAAGATTAGCTAAAGAAGAATTACAAAATATTAAATACGCCATTCAATGGGCAAAAAATGAAGAAAAATTTCCATTTATATTTATTGAAGAAGCATTAGAATATGCTGATGTAAAAGTTTTATACAAAAATTCCACTTTATTGTATGTTGTAAAAATTCCACTTACTTCCCAAGAAACTTATACCAAAATATTAATTAAGCCCGCAAAAAAAAGACAACAAAATTATAAAAGTAAATTTTAAAGAAATTTTAAAAAATAGTGAAAATATTATACCCATTAAGAGAAATTGTACTATTATAAATACCATTACAGTTTGTAAAAGAGACGAAGTAACCAACATTGTTAACTCAACCTGTATCCCACCTCTTCTAAATGGATCTCGTCCGTATTGTGACGTTTCCGATACTTTCCATACCCCAGCGGTAGAAGAAATAAGTCCAGGTGTAATTCTATTAAATGATTTCCATGGAATAGTAAATAATCAATCAATGAGAGGAACATATTTAGTTAATTTTCGTAATGAATCCGTAAATATTAATAATGAAATTTTTCGAAATTTGGAAGCTTCAATAATATTAATTTCACCACAAATAGCGCAACAAACTCCTCTAGAAAAACAATATATTAAAATTCTTTCTCTGGAAAAACTTAACCAACTCCATTTAAGGAACATAGTCAAAATCGAACGCCTAGAGACCGAGGCAATCATTAACAACTCATTGATTGGTGTTATTCTAATAATTTTCATATTAACTTTAGCTTCATTCAGATTCGTGTGTAAAACAAAAAGAAAAATAATATTCAGCAAAACCCCAAATAGTAAAATTACTAATGAAAGAAATATAGAAACTATTACAAATAAAGATATCACATCAGAAAATATTTCAAATAATAACATTGGCGCATATTCAGAAATCATTACTAGGTGCTAACTTTTTTAAATACCTATTTAAGTTATTCACAGACGGCTACGAAAGTTTAGACTTAATTATGAGTGAAGCTGTAACTAAATGTTAACTAACTTATACATGTTTTACTTATACTTTACATGTCAAAAATAGTTTTTTGATAGTTTGAATAGTTTTTTCTTTAATTACAATTTATATCGATCATAGTATTATCGACATTTTATTTTCTTATTTCTTTTATCAGCTGGGAGTCGTTACTTCGTTAGTTTAGATTTGTGAATAGAACCTGTAACTATCTGTTAACTATTTTTTAGTATCTGTTTAATAAATTTCGACTTTAGTTACGATTTATGAATATGCGCCATTATAAATGAACCTTGAGATTGTCAATATCTCATGTTTGTGGACAAACATATTTAAGAGGGGAAGAGTTAACAATAACATTAATTAATAAGAAACAAAGTCAAAGAAACTCAATAATAAAAGTTATGAAAACATTTTACTTTGTAACACTTTTTGCACTAGTTAACAAAAATAAAGGTTTATGAACTTATTTAAATATTTCTAGTTGCATCGGCGTCAGCAGCAAAACAATAATTTTTAAAATTAATATTACGACACTTATTTAAATTTATGTCAAGTAAGTAAGTTTATAAAATAAGGAAATTGTAATTTTAAGTTACCCAGCTAAAAAAAATATGTATGGAGTATATATGATTTCCCATATATGGTTCGGATCCGAAAAATGAGGGTATATGGGCATATATGATAATTATATTCACACATTTTCATACATGTACATAGATATTATAGGGTTGCATGAACAACTCCATCCATGAAACTACTGAAATGTTTGTTCACTAAAACCCAACTTCGAATAAATATTTTAAACTGAACAAAGTGTTGCTTTTATCATAATGTGAGTGAAAACATTTCGCTTCATACTGTTAAGACAAAGAGATTGTTCATTGAAACGAGTATTGTTTCATGCTGCTTTCTCTCATCTCATTTTTTGTTATTAATACGCAATAAAAGTGTTGCCAGAAAATGATGATGAGAAAATGTTAAATCTGTAAAAAAAATTCTGCTAAAATGTTCTGCAGAAGAAAAGTATTGTACTTTTCATCAGATTTAAATTTAAAAATAAACTGTTGAAATAGCTTTGAATTTCATGGTTATACAATCTCATTAGTATTTACAGGTATTTTTATAGCACATACATACATATGTACATATGTATTTTTATTATCCATAGATATGCATGTTTATGTTTTTTTTTTCAAATAGTATTTATATTGAGAAGTGTGAAACACAAAATTCCATCGTTTCTCTATTTGTGAAAAAATTGTTTCTGTATTTGAATGCGAAAACAGACAATACTGATTCTGTTTTTACAGGAATATTTCCAGTAATTGCGTGCCATATAAAACAAAATGTCACAAAAATATTATTTAAATAACGAAAAAAGAAATAATTTACAAAGAAAAGAAAATAACATAATGAACAAGAATATAAAATTAATGTAAAATGCTTGAAATAAAAAGTTTTTTCGATAAAATGTCCATACATAGGACAATTACACAAACAAATTATGAATAAATATAATAATATCGACCTGTTAATAATAATTTTAGTTAAAAAATTCGATGTATATCTTTCCAACTAGTTTGGGAATTAAATAAGTCTAAATTTCCTCTTTTATACCAAGTAAGCTCTAAGATTTTTTCATACCAGCTAGCAGTGAGTCTTCGGAACGGGTGTTTTCGGCAGCAAGAAATTTACTTTCTGAAAAACGTTGCATCATTGGGTGGAATACAGCGTCAGTCGAAAAAATTATGTTTTTACATCATAATATAAAAACACAGAATTTCGAACGTGATGCTTAATTCATATGAAACTTTTTTCCATTAACACTAACTGAATTTATAGTTTTTATTTAAATCACGCATTAGTTTTTGGTTTTCTTTGCATTAATATAATTTTAAAATCATATTGAATTTTCCTGATAATTACTTTTTTTTCAAATTGCATTTCAATAAACCACATAAAATAATGATCATTTGTGTTTTATTATATTCTCTTATTATGATTGAGCGAAATTTACAAAAATGTCGAACCAGCGTAAGCACATGTACTGAAAAAGAAATTTAAAGTAATAATGTTCTGTTCTTTAGTAATCAGGTACCACCGACCAAACAAGAGGAGTTTTATAAATTTCAAGTGTGCATCTGTGTGTCAGCCTACGCATTCGCAGAACCAAAACGTCTGTACCAATTTCCATTTAGTTTGTTATTGTTTGAAAGGTGAGTTTATCGAGAGTGTTGTAAGCAATGTTTGAAGAAAATCGATCCAGCAGTTTTTAATTAACTTTGTGATTATATTTTAAATTTTATGTACGAACTATTTAAATAAATAAGATCTTAAACCAGTTCATAAGGCTGAGTTTACATCTGGCATTTCTTGTGTGCCATTTGCAAAAAAAAGCGTAACCAACTAATTAATAATAAAAGCTGTTTGATTCAGACATGTATTCAGACATGTTTCCAATCATGTTGGATTCTATAAAATTGTCTATTAGCTATGTATGGAACTACGGCCTGACCCACGATATCGACAACGTTCGACTTGTCGCACACTTACATTTGAAACAACAACAAAATATTAAAATTTGTTTTTGTTTTGAATGTAAGTGTGCGACAAGTCGAACGGTGTCGATATCGTGGGTTTGACCCTTAATAAATACATGTTTGAATTAAACAGTTGTTCATTAGTAATTAGTGGTTACGCTTTTTTTACACTTGTGTGGCACATGGCACACATGTGTAAACGCGGCCTAATAGTTTATTAGTTGTGTGACAAAAATTAAAGAAAACACAACAAAAGTACTCCTTTCCAAGCGAAAATAACTATTTACACTAGGCATAAAAAGTCTGCGTACATATGCTTAGAAATAGTTTTATTTTCCAAATTATTGTTAAATACTAAAACACCTAATCTAAATTAGGGTTTTTTTAACAGACTAACTCCTTACTAATTTATTTATGGCAACTCTGTTTCACAATGCTCGGTAACATTCATTTTATCGATCTTAAATTGGGAAAAGTTCCATCTCTAGCTAAGAAAAAGTCTGCGTACATAAATAATCTAACGGGATTATTTAAGTTGTAATTATTCGTTGCATATAGTTTTTGTTTAAATTCGTGTTCTTACGTGTATTTGGTGTATTTAACAAACATTTTAATTGCATAGTTGTTATGGATCGCAAAGAAAAAGAGATAAGTCCCGCAGAGCGCGAAATTATCGTCAACTTATGGAAAAAAGGAGAAAGTTTTAGAAAGATCGGTGAGACTGTGGAAAGATGTCATTCTTCTATTCAAAGGGTGATAAATAATTACAAAGAAACTAAACTATTCATATCTAAGCCGCGATCTGGTCGTCCATCCAAACTTACTGAACGAGAAAAGAGGTTTATGATTCAATCTGTTAAAAAGAATCCCAAGGTAACAGCCTCAAAAGTAGCAAACGATGTTGAAATTAATTTTGGAAAAGTTATTAGTAGTGATAGTGTTCGAAAAGTGCTAAAAAAAATGATTACCATGGCCGTATAGCACCAAGAAAGCCATATATTTCACATTTCAGCCGACTAAAGAGAATAGCATTTGCTAAAGAGCATATAAACAAGCCTCTAGACTTCTGGGAAAAGGTAAATTTTTCAGATGAGAGCAAATTTTGCCTTTTTGGTATAAAGGGAAGGCAAATAGTGTGGAGAAAAGATGGCACTGCTCTTAATAAAGAACACTTATCTAGTACAGTGACGCATGGTGGTGGTGGTGTCATGGTTTGGGGGTGCATGGCAGCAAAAGGTGTTGGCCAGCTGCAATTCATTGAAACAACTATGGATAAAAGGGGCTATTTGGACATCTTAAGAAGCAATTTACAGCAAAGTGCAATAAAATTGGGCCTTCAGGGTCAATTTATCTTTCAGCAAGATAATGACCCTAAGTATACCGCTGATATAGTGAAACTATGGCTTCTGTACAATGTTCCTAAGCAATTGCGAACGCCTCCTCAATCACCAGATCTCAATCCTATTGAGCATCTTTGGGGTTTACTGGAGAAAAAGATCCGACAACATCAAATAACTTCAAAAGCAATGCTTAAAGATGTTATGCAGCGGGAATGGAACAATATAACACACGAAGAAACTACAAAACTAGTTCAATCTATGCCAAAAAGATTAATGGAGATTCTGAGACGTAAATGCTATCCAACCAGCTATTAAAACCTTTTAAAAAATTCGATTTATAAATATATAAAAACGTATTTTGAAAGGCGTACGCAGACTTTTTCGTACGTTTTTCAATGAATTTTTTTGTTTTTATTATCCTGTTGTTAACTGTGAATTACTTTTGCTTAAGTTTTACATTATTTTCTAAAGACTGATATGTATTTAATAAATAAAATTCGTTTTTGAAATAATATATATATATTTTTATAATTATTTTGTTTCTTTTTAATAGGCAAAGTTTATGTACGCAGACTTTTTATACCAAGTGTATATACTTCCAAGCAAAAATATAACTAAAAATTATTTTTGAAATTAATATTTATAATAAAACTCAAACAATTTTATTATCACCCTAATGCAAAAATACGAAATTTTAAACAACAATAATATTGCATTTAAAAGAAAGATAATTATGTGTACATTTAACTTATGTCTATAAATGAAATATTTTACCGAGGTTGCTCTCACTATTAAAAACTAAATTTAATTTAGATCTCGTTAATATCTTTTAACTTCCTTTTCGGCGATTATTCTAGTATTTTCCTTCAATTGGCAACACTGATCTTTAAAAGCATATTGTTTTTGCATGAACTTAATCGAGATTTACTCAACGCATGTTCTGTTTCACATTTGTGAATGTTTGTATGCTCTTGTATATATGAACAAACCAACATCGTTTTACTGCGTTCTTAACTATTGAGTGTTCATTGTTATTGTTTCATAGTTATTCATCTGTATGAAATAGGATGAAACGAATAAAAAATTTTAGCGAACATTTCATAAACATCATTATTAAGTTTCATGCAGATGTTTAATAGATATGTGTAAATTCATATTTATTAAAATTACTTTTTTTTAAGATTTTAAATAACGAAGTTGTATTTGATGAAACATTTGTTTGGACAAATAATTAAGAACGAACTAAAAGACATTTTATTCATCATTTTAAGAGAAAGTGTGAATCGATTATTTAAAAACACAAAACCAATCTTCGTAATGGAATTAATCATTTAAAAAAATTATCCATTTTTATAGCAACACTAGTTTGCAATAAAATTTTTTGCAATAATATGAACTTTGTTTCATAAAAATACGGTATTTCCTATAAAATCAATGACTGAAATATCCTTTTGATTATTTCGTTTAGTTAATAGGGCCACTATGTATAAGATCGTACAAGAATGGGGTTTATTTTTTAAACGTTGCAACGCATTGATGCTGTACGCATATAAACTATGCAAATCGTATATATTTTCTAATAGATTTGCAATTCACCAGTGATAAAAAAGGGAGAAAAATGTCGAGTTAATAAAATGCAACCTTTTTTAATTCAGTTTTATGTGAGATTTCATGTATTCATACATATTAATATAGTTACAAAGAACTTCATATATGACCATATATGACCTCATACATTATAATACATTTCATATATTAGTCCATATATCAATTCATATATAGTACTTTTGCCATGTATAATTCTGTATATGTATGTCCATACATGTCATACATATTCATATATATTTATATACATTCATATATTAAAAATATATGGACCATACATAATTTTTTTAGCTGGGTAGTTGATAATTAAATTTCAATAAAGTTGGTCGTTGTCGAAATAAAAAAATTAAAAAATATTTTTTTAGAACTTTAATTAGAAAAGTTCTTAACTTGTACAGACAAAAATAAATAATTTAGTTCAATAAAACGATACCGGTAAATACATAAGTACATATGTTAAAGAGAAGGATAAGTGTCTAATGTTGGGAGAAAGAAAGAAAAATAAAGTATTCCTCCCTCTGCTTTTCTCTTAGCTGAGTTAGAACGTTGCAAAGTATATGTATATATAAAAAAATCTACCTGCATACACCGTATGTGTATTAATATGAATAATAAGTTGAAATTTCGGTTCGCTGGTGCTCGCCGGCACCATTGAGACATTGAACTACGTATATACCCATTTTACAGTTTCAGGCACGAATCAAAGATTATTCTTACACCTAATTCACACGTTGATTTTTCAATGATTTTTTGAAACACGATTTTTGTAGTTTGTAGGCGAACGGTATAGAAAAGCAAAGGGGGTAGAAAAAAAATTACATTTTCCGTTTTCCAAGTTTTTTTTTCAAATTTTCTTTTCACATATTTTAATTTTTGGTATGTTGCTTTATTTTATTTTTTCATTCAATGCGACAACAGCTTTTTATAATAGAAAACAGTGTTACCTGTAGGTTATTTTGTCGCTAATATAGGACTATAGGGAATATCGGAGAAATATTTTATTTTGGCCAAAACGTTTCTTTATTTATAAGTATTAATAATACTTTGACAAAACGTAGGTATTTTTTATACTCAGATTGCATTTTTTGTATATAAATAAAAAAAGAACTATAATTAAAATATATTTTTGCTCATAAATCGTTTCAAAATTTGTTTTTGCTCGAAATTACACAGACTTTTATCTAATGGCAGGCACCTCAGGAAGTAGAATATGGGCATCAATTAAACATCTTTAATAATTAAAGAGATTACACTTACATCTATCTATCTTAAATCTTAATAAACTCCATTAATGGAGAAATCTCAAATGCAGCTTTATGTTAAATTTGTATTATATATAAGATAATTTCTGAAAATCTGTAGAGAAGTATGCATTAATTTCGAACGCAGAAGAAGTCACTTTAAATAATTTAATACACAAGAACTACATACTTATGTATGTCAAAATGAGGACTTAAATGTTTTTAATTAATCTTTTTTTTAATTAAAATTAATGAAATTTGCAGATTTTCGTATGGGAAAATTTTTTTAACATGTGGGGAAATGGATTTTTTAAAATCTACTGGCAACACTGATACCATTTTTGAAGGCAAAAAAAATAAAATCTAGAAACATGGAAAAATCATCGTATGAATGAACAATGTTTTTGGAAGCAACTTTTAAAGAGAATTTAAAATAAAACAAGATTTTTAAATCCTCGTATGAATTGGGCCTTAGATTCATGAGTTTCAGGCTCGTTCCAGGAACAACATTGTTGAGAGAATATTAATTTATATGTGAGAGCATAAGAAAAAACGCTGTCGAAATAAAATAGATTCTATCTCTCGACTGATTTCCAGATCTACTTATTTGTCTCAGTTTGTATGGAAAATGTGTTTATGCCGCAATTCTGTTTGACCATTAAGTCTTGTTTTACACTAGGCAGTTTTACTTGAAGCAAGTCTGAGTTTATAGGAGAGAAAGGAAAGAAGAAAGAAGAGGGGTACTGACTTGCCTGTACAGAAAAGTTACTTCAATTCTGTTTTGTTATTTCATTCGCTGCATTAAAACAATACGAAAATTGAACAAGAAACCGTCTGAGTGTAAACAAATGGGCAGTTTTAAAAGAGAATTGAAGAGAACTGCTTCAAGAAAAACTGCCAAGTGTAAAACATGACAAAATACAAAAAATTTGATTGAATTAGTAAAAAAGTGTGGTTGTATTGAGTTTTTCGAACTTGCACTTACAAGTGTAAATGATAAGTAATGTAGCTTTCCAAACAAACAAACAATAACTGAAAATTTTTTTAGAGTTTAAATTTACACGCAGGGTAGTGCGCCAGGCCAAGTTCCGGCCAATCGGAGTGACCGATGGCATTTTTCAAAAAGTGGCACCAAATAGGAGATTTATCAAAAAATTACAACATTAAAAAACGAGACAACTACACTAAACTTCTTAGTTTTAATGTATTATTATATAATTCACTTTAAAGAAAGGGGGAAAAAGTGGCAAGGTTATCGAAAAAGTGGCAATTTACCACTTTAGTCGGTCAAACGGTCACGCTGCGACCAATGCACGCACTGTGTATATTTACAGGAAGCCATACATCGTGTTTTCACCCCCTGATAACTTTATCATCGCCCATGAACTTTGTTAACACGCCCATTAAGTTTAAGACTTCTATTTCATATACTTCGGCTTAGCACATTTAAATATACTATTTATATATATGTATATACTATATATTATTATACTTGACACGAATGCTAAGCACCAGCCAAAATTTTTTTCTTAAAAAAAGTGGGCGGGAATACGCCTATAACATAATTGAATTGGCGCTGGGGAGCTGAAATTTGATACGCAAGTCAAGGTAAGAAACCAACTAGAAAAATCTAAAATCCCACACATTTCAACCAGTAGTGGCGGAGCCACGCTAATATTCCACTGAATTGAAAAGTAAATACATATGTATGTATACAGATTTTAACTGAAGCCATTTTATTGAAACCTGTATTCACATTTGTGAGGCTTGAAACTATGATCTTAAAAAGTGGGTGATGATAAGCGCTACTCACAATAAAATCTTGAGTTTAAAATAATGGAGGTGGGGAGTGGGGGTTGTAACGTTCATAAAATGTAGTGCTAGAATTTTCACCAGAAAGCTGAAATTTAATATACCAGTAAATGTAGACAAGTGAGCAATTGGCAGATAAGTTTTATAAAGAAGGTAGAAAAATGCCCTTTAAACTCAAATTCGCACTAGAGAGCTTAAATTCGATACAAAAATAAATCTAAATCAGAGATCACCAAGAAAAATGAAAAATCTAAAATCCTGCAAGTTTCAATAGGGCGAATCGACACGCACTTTAAACTCGAAATTAAGAATTTAAGTTAAGGTGTAAGTTACGAACTGGAAAAATCCGAACGCACATATTGTTTTATTGGGTAGGTAGGGTCACGTTCACAAAATGTTAACGTAATAGTATATGGTAGAGCATTGAAATTTTGCAAACAAATAGGCTTAAGCTATGTACAGACGATTGTCAGATCTTACAACATTGTCAGATCTGGCAATGTGCTGAAAATGTACTGGCAATCCAAAATTGCCAGCACAAGGTAGATTGCTAGTTCACACGGTTGTATAAAATTTGTCAGAAAATCTATCAATTTATTGTCAGACGCCAGTCGAAAAATTGTCAGTTCACAGGGTTGTCATATGCAAAAATTGTCAGATCTGTTGTTATTCGTTGCCAGACTCAAAGCACTTGTTAGAAATTGCTAAATATCAATCGTTTGTGGTTGTGTTAAATATAAAAAAATGAAAATATAAATTATTATGGACCATAAAGAAGCAGTTGCAATTATTTTGTCTGCATATATTTTATTATATATTTTTTTCTTTTAAAAGCAAGCGTGTGCAGTGTTGCCCATAGAAAAAATTCTCTTACAATGACGCCATTGTCATATGCATAAACTTCGTGCAGCTGACAATAATAAAATGTCTGACAAATATCTGGCAATAATTTTGCAATGTGTTCACACGATTGTAAGATGTCTGACAATTTGTTGTCAGCTGCTAGTCTTGCAATGGACTGACAATGATTTTTCTGGCAACGATGTCTGACAAAAATTGCCAGTTCACACGGTTGTAAGAAATTTTAAGCACATTTTACTGGCAATATTGTAAGATCTAACAACCGTCTGTACATAGCTTTAGGTAAGTTACCAACTAGAAAAACTAGACAAGCAGACTAGAAATTTCAAGTTTAAAAAAGCTTTATTAAAGGAAACCTTTCAAAAAGTAGTCAGATCCTCACAAAAATATAAATGTGAAAAAAGGCCAAGTTTCTTTCAAAAATTTCGACCTTGATTGGACAATACCAATACAATAAAATTGTAATTGTAAAGTAGATAATTTGGTAACTTGGCAATATGTTTACCTTTCTAAAAAAGGAGAGAATAATGTAAATATACATATTTGTTCATTTCTTTATAACGGAAAAAATGTTGTCAAGTAAGCAGATTCCCTAGAAATTATATGACACCCTGACGATTACAAATTTATATAATGCATAGCATATTTCAGTGATAGGTATTGTGCCAAACAAGAACTTGGTCAACATTTTTTTCTCACTACTTTTGGTGGCCGAAATTTTGGAAAGGAACTTCGCTTTTTTTCACATTTATATTTTTGTGAGGATATTGTTTACAACAACAGTTGTTTTTTACTTCAAAAGCGAATATTTAGTAACGTAAAGCTATGTACACACGGTTGTCAGATCTTACAATATTGTTAGATCTGGCAATGTGCTGACATTGTACTGACAATCAAAAATTGCAAGTGTATGGCAGATTGACAGTTCACACGGTTGTATCAAATTTGTCAGGAAATCTTACAATTTATTGCTAGATGATTGTATGACAATAAAATCAGCTGACAAAATCGTCAGCAAAAAAATTGTAAGTTCACACGGTTGTCATATGCAAAAATTGCCAGACATTATTATGCGTTGCCAGACTCAAAGCGCTTGTTAGAAATTGTTAAATATTAATCGTTTGTGGTGGTGTTAAATGTAAAAAGTGAAAATATTAATTATTATGGACCATAAAGAAGCAACTGCAATGATTTTGGCTGCATATATTTTATTAAATATATTTTCTTTAAAATCAAGCGTGTACAGTGTTGCCCATAGAAATAATTCTCTTACAATGACGCCATTGTCAGATGCACGAACTTCGCGCATCTGACAATATTAAAATGTCTGACAAATAGCTGGCAATAATTTTACAATGTGTTCACACGATTGTAAGATGTCTGACAATTTGTTGTCAGCTGCTAGTCTTGCAATGGACTGACAATGATTTTTCTGGCAACGACGTCTGACAAAAATTGCCAGTTCACACGGTTGTAAGAAATTTTGAGCACATTTTACTGGCAATATTGTAAGATCTGACAACCGTCTGTACATAGCTTTACTTTCTAATTTCTATTTGATTCGGTTGTATCCAATCACAGTGACAAAATTGGAGGTAATTAGTTATTCAGGGACTACTTAATCTCTACTGCTAAATTATAAATATGTGTGCATTTTTACTTTTCAGGAATCGATTATTAAGAACATCCAAATAATTAATTAAGAAGCTATTTCACTTATGCAAAATTTGAGATCTTTTGTAGTTTTTTTTTGTAGGAAAAATGATATCAATGTCATGAAATTCATATTATATTAAAGTTCGATATTTGGACATGCGATGTTATGCAAGAAATGTGAAATTTTGTGTAAGTAACGATTTCTATAATATGCTTTGCCGTACAAAAAATGTTCGAATTAGACACGTAAACAAAAAATATTTACTTTGATATATCTGGAAAGCTAATATAGATTTACGCCTTAATATTATTTCACTCACTAGTTCAAAATCCATCAACTTGTTCCTTCTTGATGTTTGTTCCGAAATTGCAATTATGGAGACAGATACAAGTTTTATATGTATATTAAAGTCGGTGCCCATAGAAATTCTTAAATATAAGTATTGCATAACTAGGCACGGTCTTGTTAACTTTTATTAGATGTAAATCTTTTCGATTCGCGATTTATTGGCCGGAATTTAGGAGTATGACACATATTGATTATCATATGTGATTAAGTAGCATTTAAATTTAAATGTTTGGTAAATTCTAAACCACAGCATAAGCAGCGTAGTTTGCAATACCACACAAATTCTTTCCTTTTCTGATTCTCATGTAACCATCTTCACCCCAATGCTCACCCCACCAATTCTTCAGAATCCAGTAGTCTTTCGTATAACCAACAACCATCATAGCGTGATTAACAGAAGCAGATAAACAAAATGGGTCATCATAAATTCCATCACTGTACAGTTGGAAAGTTTTAGGTGAAGCATTAATGGAAACAGCCACCGGTCCAATATGAGCTACGGCCGCTTCAATTGCCTTTTCATCTTTAGCTGGCAAAATAGCCCATGAAGTCACATTTACAACTGCCAGCTCTGGCACAAATTGGCATTTTCCTTTCTAAAAAAATTATTAATAAAAAATATTTATTAGCTTTCCCTGAAATGAACTTAAGATATAAGAAGTACCTTCGTAATATATCTGTAGTCTTTGGCGCGCATTAAGCCACCTGTGTCTTGTAGATATTTCAAAGTGTTGCGCAAAGATCCACCTGTACAGCCCTGATTACCATGTGAAGTACTGCAGTCGACTATTTGTTGTGGACTTAAATTCAAAATGCGACCGGTCCTTTTAAATACCTGACCTTCTATGCTTTCAGCAATACTAAAAGCATAGCATGAACCGCAAGTTTTTTGGTTATCCGGAATTGTTCTGAAGCCTTTTTGACGCCAATCGATTTCCTCGGGTGTTTCGTTTAACAAGGGCGAGCCAACAATTTCCGAATCATTATCCAGATTTTCAAAACGTTTACTCAATAGAAGACGTAAAAATGCTTTCAGATAAGAATCGTTATTCTATAAGTAATGGTACAATCATATAATATTAGAAAATTAGTTTAGCCTTTTCTGGGAATTTTAGAAAAGGAATATTTTTATAGATTTTGCGTGTGCATTTGAGCATAAAAATTTTTATGTATCGTTTACTTCAAGAATTGTTTTGCTGAAAATCTCTTTTCTACAAGACCTTGCGTATGCTACGTGTGTGAAGTTAAATAAGTTTCTATAAATACTTATATCACATGCTATAATATTTCTTTCAGATATATTGTTAAGCTATCTATGTAAGGACGGTTATCAGATGTTACAATATTGTCAGTAAAATGTGCTAAAAATTTCTTACAACCGTGTAAACTGACAATTTTTCTCCGACACTGCAGATGCTTGAATTTAAATAAAAAGTAAATTGCAAAAATATAATAAAATATATACAGCCTAAAAAATTATATTTTCACATTTTACATTGAACACAACTACAAACGATTGATATTTAAAATTTTTTAACAAACGCCTTGAGTCTGGCAACGCATAACAACATACATATATGACAATTTTTGCATATGACAACCATATGAACTGAAAATTTTCTTACCGACGATTTTGTCAGATAAATTTATTGTCATATAACCGGCTGGCAATAAATTATAAGATTTTCTGACAAATTCGACATTTTATTATTTTTTTCTAACTGGGTTCGGTTACAGTTACACTTTTTTTGAAGCGAATCAAATAAATTGCAAAATTAAAACAAGAAATGTGTTGTGTATCCTAGACACGACACGAACACGTATACCAAAACGCGCAACACGCACGCAAAAATTTTTGTCAATACGATATTGCACAACACTCTCGAAATATTATTAGTATGGTATTTGAAAATCAGAAAATTTAATTTATTTTTTTTCCAGAGTAGCTTTTCAAAATATGGCACCAAGTTGGCACTGCCAGCTGATACTATCTGTCACCACAGCTAATATTATCCGTTTACGTACAGAACTTTAAGCGACAGAGGCCCATACAATATCAACAAATATGTTGGTGTTGTGTGTTTGACGATACATTTCGTATTTTTCGTGTCAATTTTGCTCAACAGGAAACGACACTAACATGCACGAAATCAGATTTTTTGTCACGAACACTATGGTCGTGCGCGTTCGTGTCACTAAAAAAACACGACACGACCCCATCTCTAGTGTATACTGTGCTAATGGAACATACTTACATACATGTGTATGTATATGAGAATTATGTTTGTGAAATCTTTCAGAAAATTTTTGAAAACAGGAACTAATGAAAACTTATTATAATTCTATATCGAATCTTACCTACTACGAATTAATATGATTAAAGAAACACTAACCGCTTTTTCTCTAGATTAATATTGTACCTCAAGGCTTTAATTGCAAAATGCACCGAGGAGTTATTTTAAAAATTCTGGGGTGTAATCCTCGCTTTCGATAACGAGCCGATTCGATCACGTATTTTCAGTTTGAGATTATGGCAATCGATATCGAACCATATTATTACATTGTTAGATAGCGAATGTCATAATCTCAAACTGAAAAATTTGATCCAATCAGCTCGTTATCGAAAGCGACGACTAGACCTCTGCTTAACTTCTGCTAAATGAGTTTTTGTACATTTTATAATTACATGCGTCAATCGATTTCGTAAGTACTTTCAAAATGTTTTGAAAGTTTCTTCCATAACAAGCGCCGCGTAATTAGGCCTCGTGTGGTATATTTTAGATGTGGCAACGTAAGTATGTATGCAAATAAAAATTAAATACAGAAAAAGTTTCTGAACAAAGCGAATCTTGATTAAGCCCAGGGAGAAATCATTCCGCAATTACAAAATTGCAGTCATGTCTTGCGAGGAAGCATTTAGTATTTAGTATAGTGAATACTATTTCGATTTAGACTGGTCTAAACATTCATAAAATCTCTCGCAATTAGGAAAATGTTGTTAAGTCATATTTTACTGTTTTGTAGGAGAGCAATTTTAAACTTTCAAGTCGAAATTTTGAAATTTATTTATTTTGCATTCGTCCCTTTTTTTCCCGGACAATGTGCTCATTGTCCTTCTTTTTTATTTTTATCCATAATTGTTTTTTTTTTTTGTTATATCGAGACCTGAGTAGCTGCTTATATCTCATATCAAGGCACATTCATTTCCAGATAATATCATGATTACAAAACCATGAAAAAACAACAGGCTTTTAGTTAATCCAAAATGTCAAAAATAGAATTTGTTTAACAAAATAAAAATAAAACTTATTCACATAAAGTTAAAAAAATTTCTCCACGGCAGCTACCACTAACAAAATTTGCAACGTTTAGCACTTTTCACAATTTTTACCCGACTGCGCAACGCAAAGAAGGATATTGCGTTTATCAGTCTATGTACATATGTATGTACTCATATGTATGTGTGTTCCTTTGCGGTACTATATAAACCGAATGCGTGGACCGATTTTGATAATTCTTAAGTCTATTGATTTGTGTTAATCTCACAAAAGATATGCCAGCTGTCAAAATTCATTATGATGGGCAAGAGACGCTATTTTGTAAAACGAAAAAAATAAAAAGTCGGCGGACTATATCGACAGGTATTTGGGTTTTTTTTATAAATACTTGTTGAATAGTTTTTTTTTAATTTTTTTAATAAAATATTTTTCATATTGAAATTTTTTAAACAAATTTTTAATTTCTCTTTCGTAAACAGTTTTTGAAGTTTTCGATGAACTTTAATTTGAACAAAAAATGGGTCAACTGCGTCTTCGTTAATACCCAATGAACGTGCCTTGCCTCATACATTTTTGATATTTCAAATTATATGTTTTCCCAGCAAAAACTTTTCGTGATTTTAAAATGGGTAGTAATCTTTTAATGGTTTCCAAAGTAATAAGTGGTAATTATTTATTTAATTATTTTCTGTGTGACAGTCATTATTAGACTGTCCCGTAATGAATAAAATAATGGTAGAATTAGTCGATTCGTATCCTGCTACTTTTGATTTAATTCTGGATGTTAGTTAGTAAAAACCTGAGATTTTCAGCGAACGTCTCACGCTTTATTGTATTTCCGTTTGCTTTATACATGTGTGAGTATGTACATATGTATGTAAGAGAGAAGTTGACGTAGAAATATATTTTCTTTAGATTTCTACCTCACATACGTTACGATACACATTAAATAAACAGCAACATATTTTATTTATGTTACAGATTTTTCCAGCTGATCCGTCAACTCACGATACGAATCTACTAATTCTACCACAAGCACTTATTTTTATCATTATGTGCAAGTATGTAGTCTTATTATCGATATTTCGTTAACTTTCAGTTAACTTCCTCAAAAAATCTCTTTTTGTTTTTTTGTTATTTACAAAAAAAAATTAATAAAAAACCAAAAAGAGATCCCTTGAAGAAGCTAACAGAAGGTTAACGAAATATCGACAATAGAAATATACATATGTATGTACATATATAAAAATAAAGACCTAAAGCTTAAAAAAATAGTTTAATTCTAATTAATTTTACGTATATTTTATACGTTAAAGTGAAAACTAGTCTAGACTCTAGAGATAGAAATGCCTGCTTTAAACTAATCTCATATCCTTACCATATCTGCCATCACATTGGTTCCCAAGCGAAAAGAGCTCTTGCCCTCGTAAAAAAGGGCATTATGTTGACGTACTTCTGCAAGGTTCTCTTCAAATGCTGATCGGCTGCGGAGCTCATCGTGTTCATATATGTAACTCTTATTAATGTTATTCTAAAGCAATTTAAAGTACGTATTCCTTTTTTATTAATTATTTTATAATTTATTATTAGTCTTAATAAATCACCTTAAATTCATCAAAATTCTCATATTGAATAATACGGCCGTCTTGTTCCACGTAAGATAATACTGAACTAACACAGCTTATAATTAATAAAAATTTATTAACTACCATAATACACAGGCAATGGCTTGGACTATTTGATCCGTTCGCTGTGTTTAATAAAATATTGCTTAAAGAATGAAGTTTCTTGTTTATTGTGCAGTTTGATTATTTTTTATAAGTTCAGCAAAAATTTACATTCTGCACTTGTTTATGTAAAATGAGCAGAAACTTATATATTCATATTAGGGTTTGCAAATAATCGCAGATTTTCATAATCGCGACTACGATTGAAAAATATGCGATTATCGGTTAATCTCGATTAAACAAGAAAATAGTAGTATACTATTAAAGTTTTTACTAAAACCAAAATTATCAAATAAATTACTATATTTTTAACCCCCGACCAAAAAAAGGGGAGTTATAAGTTTCTAGTGTGTGTCTGTGTATCTGTGTGTCTGTCCGTGTCCACGTACAGCCCAAACGGCTGAACCGATTTTGATTTTGTTTTTTCTGTTTGAAAGTTGACTTGATCGTGAGGTCCTTAACTTTGTTTGAAGAACAGCCAGTTTGGAAAATATCACATCTTTTCTAGATACATATATTGGGGGATTTTAAAACTTTTAATTTTTGTTATATTTTATTATTTTGAGAAAATTGTAAAGCATGTAAAATGAAGTTCATAAATCAGAACTTATGAGTATCAAAAACACTACAAATTGTCGGAATCGATCTCTTGATAGGAAAATTTTTCTAGGATGAAATATATTTCTATTTTCTTAAGGGTGGCGTTGGCTGAAGTAGTTAGCACGTTGACTACAAAACCGAAGGTCCTGGGTTCAATCCCTGTATCCGACAGTCATTAAATAACAACACCACGCATTTTTCTGATGTGCATTAGTGTCCCTTTGTGTCAGTTGTTGTAGGAAAGTTCAAGTGATGAAGGCATAGTCACTGGTCACTGAACTATACCGACTTCAGCAGATACTAGTCCTAATGTAACATCAGAGCGCCCTCCTTCGTTGTGTAGCAAAATCATCGGCGAAGTAAAATAATCAATAAAATGGCTACAAGACACAGCTTCAAAAAATTACTACGCCCCATTTAACATCAGAGAGGCGCTGCAACACTGCATTATTAAAAACGTGCGAAAAAGCAGAGTTGTAAAAAGAAAGAAGCTTTCCTCTATCTCTTCTTTCACCACCTGTCTTCTCTCTCACTATCCCTTTCCTAAAGAAGGTAACACCTAGTATTAGCAGTAGGCATTAATTGCCTGAGTGTTACTTCTCTTTAAAAAAAAATATATATATATAAAAAAAATTATTTTTTGTTTAATTTTGTATCCACACCTTATGAATTTATATCATAATGAATGAAGAAGTTCGTATAAAAACAGTATTTTTTATGAATGAAAAATATTTGTATCAGTCGTACTGAATTTTTTTTAGATATTACGACGATTTTGAAATAAAATTGGCAGAATATAATAATATAATATAATAAATTTAATAATTGTTTAATTTGGATTTTATTTATCATTTTGCTTATAACACTTTTACCCCGTATTCATAAAAAATAAAATAAATTTGAAATTCGTTTTAGGAAAATTTTGTCTGAAAAATTTTAAATAAAATACATTTCAAATTCGTTTAAAATTTTATGATTATGGGGGTTATTGTTTAAAGGTGTAGGAAAATAAAATAGATGCATATCGAATATAAATTGTTTCTTGTATTTTGTAAACGATTCTGAGCCTACTCGCTTATTCTATTGGATTTTCCAAAAAGCTTATGTGAATTCTCAAATGATTTTTGAAAGTATGTACATCAGATAATACGTTTGAAACTTTTTATAAGTATGTTTGAAGTCTACAGATGATTTGTTAAATCGCCAATGAAATGCAAATATAGACATGTTTAGGTAAAATGTATGTATATATGTACATATTTTATAATTTTAATTTTTTATGCGTTGAATTTGCCCTGTATGCAAATTTGGCATAAACTCTTTGCTTAAAAAAGGAATTACAATTACTATAAAAGGCGCGATTAATCGCGATTTCGATTACGATTATAATCGCCGTTTATACCCTAATTCATATATAAGTAAATTTATGAACGAGGATTGTACAAAATATAATTAAAACCATCCTCATATGACATGCATAAGCTTTATGGTCGAATATTTTTAAGAACTGAAAATTTTTTCTCAAAATTATAAACAAGTTACATTTTTATTAAGAAATTCTTTAATTATACTGTTAATTTAAGTAATACATGGTTATAGATTAGACAGGTTGCTGAGAAGAAAAAAGTAAATTTTCAGTTCACTAGGGTCCAAATAACAGGTCCCTTTGTGTTACCTGGGACTAGAAAGGTATAGTGCAACTACAGATGATGAAGTCACAAATAGATATAGAGAATAAAACCTTCCCAGCAACAACTTTACTTACTAGAACGCCAAACAAAAAAAAAGTTTATGTACTGTACAGCCTTTTAAGTACTTACAATTATACTGAGTAACGCATTCCTTTTGTTTGACGAGTTCAAGATACAGAGTTTACTTCAAATACTCTGGGCCATTGTGCATTAAGGCATTCAAGAAAATAATTTCTTACTAGATAATCTTAACCTCGGTAACTAAAGGTGGGCCGCTAGATCATGTGATTTAGCATTATTAGAATTCTTGGAACTGTTTAAAGTAAAAGTGCTGATTCTATAACTCTGAAATTCATGTAGATTTATGGAATATGATTATTTAAGCTTCTGAGCAGAAGGAAAATAAATAAATTTTTTTTATCGTTATAATCATTCCAAAAGAGCAGTTTTTATGTCTGTAGTATTTTGTATTTGAGACTTCCTCATAGTATATTTCCACCGGTATGATTTAGACAAATCATGATGATTTGTGCAAATCACCCCAGTAAAAAAAGTAAAAAAAGAAGTAGTGCAAATTTCGATCCGATCTAATGATTTTTACATAGAGTTGTCATTGCAAGAAGTTCTCTTTTTCGATGCTTACTCACCGAATTGAAAGCGATTTTAAGAAAATTTTCCTTTCTTGTGTTCTATGATAATATTTTCATATAGGAAAAAAATAGTAAATAGTTACCTATTTTAACAATTCGTTTCTTTTTATACGAATTTAATCCCGAAACAGTGTTTTCATTTAAATTTAAGTAGATAACTTTTAAATTTTAGACTAAAATTAGTTCATAAATTTCTTTAAAAAACTCGATTTTTTTTTAAATTCTGGTGAGTATTTTCTAAAACTTTGGAGATATTACTAAAATAAATTTCTACTTAGTTTTCTGCTAACTACTGACAAATTAAAAATATTGATTTTTTGGAAGCAATGAAAATGTAGTTCCTTTGGAATGACTTCCAATTTTTTTACTGGGACCTCAAAGTGGTTGATTTATTTTAAATAATGTCGAAAATACTATTTTTCGAGCTCGATTTATGTATGCAAACATGCGTTGCTTTTAAAATTATAAACTCCATCCCTGGGTCATCCATCAATAGTGATTGACAATTTCGAAAAAATTACATTAATAAATATTTAATAAATTTTAAATGTCAACCACATGCACCCACCTTATAATCTACGTGCATAAATTGAATAAGAAAATTCGAACAACAAATCAGTCACAAGTTCAGTGGAAACACCTTGAAGTGATTTACATAAACATACTTGATTTAAAGTCGGTGGAAACATACTATTACTTTAAAAGTAGTACAGTAAATAACGGATATAAGAACCTCTCTTATAAAAAAATCGTTAATAAGAAATATGGCAGAAACATAATATCATTTGCAATATCTTTCAATATAATAAGTATTATGTACAAGAAAAAAACTGCAAATTGACATGCTCCAATAATGAAAATGAGTATTAAGAAACATTTTTATAGACACAAGAATTCGTGCAAGTTCGGACTAATGACAGAAGACGAAAGTTACCGTCTGAATGTGACAAGGTTATCCAAAATTGCTGGAACGCAAAGAACCATAATTGCAAATCTCGAATTACTAACGTTATTGACTTTTTTAAATTAAATTTAATTTAAGTAAAATCGCTTAAAACGCATGAGATTGCAGAAACAAAAATTTGCATCATTGGCGACAGCCTGTAACTGATCGCTAAAAAAGCTTTAATATATTAAAGTAAAGGTAGGATTTAAGAAATTTATTATTCGACATATTGTCAAGTTCATTTTAATTTGAAATTTATTTGCTGGTGGTTCAGCGATGTCTATATGCATTTCATTGTTGCTGTAACAAATCGTCAGTAGACTTCAACCACACATTTTGAACAGTCACAAACCTCTTATCTTATGTACAGACTTTCAAAAACTATTTGAGAATTCACAAATAATAATATTTTTGAAAATCACAAAAGAAAAATAAGCATAGTAGGCTTAGAAACTTATACACAATTGCCGCAATGCACCAATTATTGGTCCATTGTATGTGTCAATTGTGTGATTTCACAATTGATTGCCCCATACGACAATCGAGAACAATATTGTGTTGATTTGCCGCAATCAAATGCAACTCTGGTGCTGCAATCGTGTGATCGGTTGATAGACAACCATGCCCCAATAAGAATTCACCAATATTTATTATGTTCTCGAGCGGCAATCAAAGTATTATTATTAAATTTATTTATTTTTCCATGTGCGACAGGTGTTTTCGTAAGTAAGTTTACTTACTTTATATGTTATTATAACTTACTTGAAACGTTCTCGACTAGCAATAAATATGTTGACAATAACGCCGGCAGAATAACAGAACAATATTGGTGATTGCTTTACTTATGTTAAGGCTATGGGAAATCATAGCTCACAATATGGGAAAAATCAACAGGAAAGGTGCAGACAAAAATATAATCCACAATATGGGAAAAATCAGCAGGAAAGGTGCAGAACAAAAATATAATTCACTTGTAAATATCTGGTTAATCGAACGAACTTTTATGTTTATAAACTTATAACAATACAAATTATTTTACTACACACGTTTTTAAGAGACTATTTTCCTATTTTAGTATACATACATAATATTATGTATATTTTTGCAATTTCACTAATATTATCTAAATGTCAAATGCAATACAGAAAAGCCGCACATAAATTAACACCGAGTTTGACGTTTCATTCTTGCAATAATTGCTAACGAAAATGCGTTGACAATTATTGCAACATATATTGCAAGAACGTGCAATGAGTTTTCTCCACTAGCAATAATATAATTTTGACAACTGCTGCAATATATGTCGACATATTTATTGCTAGTCTCATTGATTGACTCACAGTCAATCCTTAACCCATATATGTATTTAGTTTTTATTCGTTTATAGGAGCGAAAATCATTTTTGCTTTGTATATCTAATGACAAAAAATATGTACATAGTAGAGGCAGTTTTATTTATTTTAAACGAATAAACCATTTTCACGTACAAAATAAAATAAAAAAATGTATTTCTTAAAAAAAAAAAACTATTTGCACCTAAAACAAAACAAACTAAAAACTACAACTACACAGCTGTTTGATTGCGTTGCCTCAAGTTAGAACAATCGTTTGAGTGGGCTGCGGCAATTATTGCCACAAATTCGTTCTTCGCCAATCTGCTGCAATCAAAGTTTCATAAAATGGGGCAATCATGTGACTGCAACGTATTTAATTGGGACAGTTTTATTATTGTGCACAATTTCAGCAAAATAAAAATTGGGCCAGATTGGTGTATTTGTGGCAATCGTGTGATCCTAGCTTAAGGGAGAAATATGCACAAATGTACTCGTAATTAAAACTTTACGTTTTTTATAACAAAACCTTCCGTTTCGCTTTTTAATATATTTTTAAATACAAACATGTTTTCTTTATTTGCAAATTTCCTGATTAATTTTTTAGTTTTATATATAAACAAAAAATATTTAATTCTTGTCTGAACTTACCAAAAGGAAAATTGCGTACAAGTTTGTACAGGAAATGAAAAAATACTCCCTCATTCGCTCTCAAAATTGCACAAAAATGCTATCTGGAACGGTTTTGGGTAACTTTGTACAAGCTCGGACTGTTTCGTTATGCATCTGGAACAGACCTACTGTAATGGCTTACACAAAATATCCATCTAAGGACCATTAGTATAACTAGGTGTTAATTAAAGATGGGATTTATCGGACGGAAAAACATTATCATTATTACTATATTATAACCAAAAAGTGAGCAATAAGTTAAAGGCAAGTTCACCCTTCCTGTAACTTCGTGATGTTTAGTCATGTTAAGTTGCCACATTTTCATAAGCTGCTTTATAAATTACAGCCAAATTTAACTTCATTTATTTGAGCAGAATATGACACAAAACAAACAAAGAATAACACAAAACACATATTCATACAATAAAAAAAAACATATGTAGACAAAAATGGTTTGTAATTGAACAAATAAAGAGAGCAAATCGCTGCCCTAAGTATTTTAACCAATCCAAAGTACATAGTGGGTATACGTAGCAATGTTGTCATAATACAAAAATTGCAGTATTTATTTTATCGGACAGTTAATAATAATGTAATAATGAAAAAATGTTAAATCAATTTATAGTTCAGCTTTGCTAAACTTACGCTTTGAATTTGATCGCCAAGTTGTAATAATAACAAAAAGTGTATATTGAGTATCATGAGCTAAAGAAGAAAATATAATATAGCTTTCCTCTTTATTATCTTCTCCTATATCTTTTTTAGCTGTTGAAATAAGTACAAGATGCGAAGTAGTTCAAAATATTGGCAGAAAAGAACCGGGGGAAGAATACAAACTAATTAACAATAATGTTATATCTTATAACAGCAAGAGTGTTAAAATTTAGTATGGACTCTTTTGAGAGCGAGGTGCGAAGTAATTCAAAATAGGGCGATGGGAAAGGGCATCCCCATATTCTATATGTATAAAACAGGATGTGTGTATGTATGTAACGTATGGACTCCAAAACGGCTTTGCCGATTTTGATGAAATTTTCAGGGAATCTTCAGAATATCCAGGCGGGTGACACTGTGAAGTCTGATTTTTGATTTTCAATCTGCGGGCGGAGGGGCGTGGCAAGATCCAATTTTCATATTGCACCACTAATGCCATATATACATATCGTCATGTGAGAACTTAAGTGTCCAATACTCCACATTTTGCATTTTTTGAGTTAGGGATGCATGCCGACATTTTCGAACACGCTCTTTCGAATACTGTCATTGGATTTTCAATATTTGCTTTACTTTTCGAGATAATTTTTAAGTTTGTCCAATATCTAACGTAGTTTTCACTACAACTCTGTGCTTATGTGTTGAATATCCATTTCATGTACCTTATTGAACAAATACTGCAAGAAGTTAAAAAATTTTCGGAATTGTGCTTAAGTGTCCAATATCACGATTTTGCTGCACATTGCACAAACTGCAAAAAATACTTTATTTATAGTTGTCAATATCCAATGGAATAAACATGTAACGAAATTAAGAAAAATAAAATACCGTTGTTTTTATAAACAACGATTGCAACAACATGTCGATCCAAAAATGTAGAACTGAAAGACAAGAACTTCGCTGTACGTTTGTTGTTGTTATCGCGAGGTAATTTTGCGTTTTTTTTTTTTAATAGCTTTTCCTATTACTTGTTGATTAACGGATCACTGAATCGATTTAGCTGCAGACGACAATGTTTCTGATGAGTTTGTTGAAATGAACATGCAACAACAATTTGTTATGATTTCTTAATAAATCGTATGACGTATATAAGAAAGTGAATAGTGAATAGGCCTGCTGCTTAGTTTTCGGTGGAATGTCGTTGAGTAAAGTTGTTCTGGCCTTTTTTTGGTTAGCTATTTTTAATGGAAAAATCACCTCTGTCTCTGCGTTCCTTATTGCGCAGCAATATGGACGGTATATTAAATTGCTCTTCAGCATGTGATAGCAACACCTGCAGCATTACAGAATCTGAGCCATCTATTTATGCTGATAATTCTGATGATCCTGATTATATTCCACCAGTTGTAACA
Source organism: Tachina lurida (assembly GCA_944452675.1). Taxonomy (NCBI): domain Eukaryota; kingdom Metazoa; phylum Arthropoda; class Insecta; order Diptera; family Tachinidae; genus Tachina; species Tachina lurida. The sequence goes on from OX101754.1 coordinate 42,740,621, forward strand.
GTGGTAGCCAATACGGATCACCAAAACTGTGCTCTAAATCAACCTTTAAGCGTCACATCTACATGTGGTACATTGCCTACAAGTGTTGATCCTGTGCCAAGTACGAGTAATATTGAAGAAATACTGCAACCTCGATCTGTGTTAAATACAGACAATCCAGCTCGTAAGAAGAAAAGAGACCCCAGTTCTTGGAAAAGAGAAGTATTTAAACGTAAGAGACAACAAGGAAAAGAATATAGGACTGTTTCAGGAAAACTTGTACCCGCCAGAAAAATGAAGGATATTAAATGTGGAAATGATTGCGCTAATAGTTGTTCATTGTATTTTCCAACTGAACAGCGCCAACAGATTTATGATCACTTTTGGACTCTAAATGATGAAGAAAAAAAGATATTTTTTGCTAAATCTGTTGTAAGATATGGAATTAAACGTAAGAGAGTATTGCACGAGCACTCCAGGAAACAAAATACGTTTAAATACTCGTTGGAATGCGAAAAACAATCCTACCAAGTATGCCAAAGCTTCTTTCTAGCAACAATCTCCATTACACAGCGGGTTATTTATTACTTTTACAAACACAACTATAACAGTAATACAGGACTTCCAATAAAGTCCACAAAAGGGAAACATGTGAAGACAAAAATACCCGATTCAGTAAGGATGTCAATTCGAGCCCACATTGAAAGCTTTCCTGTTGTTGATCCACATTATTCGCGAGCCAATTCTCGAAAACAATATCTTGAATCTGGACTATCAGTTCGAAAAATGTTCAATATGTTCAAAGAAACTTCCAACTACGATGTGAAATACAGTTTTTATCGGGAAATATATAATTCCGAACATAATTTGTCCTTTTTTATACCAAAAAAGGATCAGTGCGACTTATGTCTTAAATTTCATAGCCAAGTTAATCACTCCACAGCAGAAACACAAAAGTTTGAAAACCACAGAAAATGTAATGAAAGTGCAAAAATGCAGAAAGAAGTTGATAAGAAATACATCAATAATGAAGTAGCTGTTGTGTGCTATGATTTGCAAAATGTTTTCCAGCTGCCACGTGGTTTTGCTGGAAATTTTTATTATAAAAAGAAATTCGCAACATATAATTTGACTGCTCACTGCAATCTCAACAATGTAACTTATTGCGCGTTGTGGTATGAAACGCAAGCAGGACGATCTGGGAACGACATAGCTAGTGCGCTGCTTAAAATTCTAAATGCCATCAGAGAGGACCATCCGCAAATTAAACACATTGTTCTGTGGTCCGACTCCTGCATTCCGCAGAATAAGAATAGAATAACATCATTGGCTCTGTTAAAATTTTTGGAAAAAAATAATACCATACTTACCATTGTACACCGATATTCGGAAGCAGGTCACTCAAGAGTACAGGAAGTGGATGCAGTACATAGCGAAATTGATCGTCATTTGAAGCACATTTCATATTGTAGTCCTCTGTCATTATTACGCAATTTGAAAAATATGAATTACCCAAAATTGAAAATAAAACTTATTCAATTAACTGGAGATGATATATACAACTTCAACGCAGCAAGCTTGGGATTAAATCTTACGAGTGTTAAGTACAAATACGCGAAAGGAATTAAGTACACTCATGATCTAAAAAATATCCAGTACAAAACAGAGCATGGCGCATTGGCAGAAGCAATATTTGTGCCAGTTTTCAAACCTTTTTCTGTTAGAAACAAAAGTCATAGTTTTCCTCTATTAACTCTTCCAATAGTACAGAAATGCAAATTAACAACACCACTTTCCAAAGAAAAAGTAAATGATATTAAATCTATGATGGATTTCATGCCTGCTGAAGACGTTGAATTTTATAAGGCTGTATTAAAAATATAACTAATCAATTTCCTTATGTTCCTTTAATAATATAATTTTTTGCAATAACGAACTGAAAATATATTTTGTGTTAATTTGTTTAGTTTGTAAGACTTTTTGTATTACCAACTACATTTTTTATGTCCTTAAAAAGGATTTTTTATTTACGTACAGTATTTGCTGAAGTTGTTTATCTTTTTAAATAATATCACGTTTTTGTTATAATAAACTGAAAATATATGGATATTAATTTCTGTAGTTATATTTTTTTCTGCAAGGCAAAAACACATATTTTGTCCATTATCCAATATGAAAATATAGTCTAAACTAATAGTAACATTGAATTGCAGTTATTGGTTCAAAGTCTTCAATATAAAAAAAATGGATATTGGACACAAAACCACGCGTATTTTTTTAATTAATTTGAAATTGTATGGAGTGTGTCCAATATCCATTTTGTAATAGTTTTAAAGAAATGTCATAATATTAAAAATAATACAATAGTTGTTGCATAATTTTGTGGAATTGTGTATAAAATTTAACAATACTATCTTTGCAATTCACGTATTTTCCGAATCTTGTTAAAATATGGGTTAAATTTTGTCTCTAACTTTAAAACACGTTTTTCTATCACTTCATACTTTTGGATATTGGACACTTAAATTCTCACATGACGATATATATATTATTTTTTTTGCGGGTAGGGGAGAGGTAGCGAAGCACACGGGTTAAGCTAGTTCCAAATAAATTTAAAAATCTTATATCTCGAAAGCTATAGTAGCACGAGTCTTCCAATTTGGTATGAGTTAAATTGAAAACAATTAATATACATATGTATAAATTAAAACAAATTAAAAACAATAGGTTCGTTCATTTACTAAAATTCGTTACGAATTAATAACAATTGTTGTACTCGTATGATATACCAGAAACAATATCCAAAAATTGATGTAAAGCATGAATCGATTAATTTTTGAACTTTTACGTAAAATAAGTACATTTTAAAAGAGTAATTCATTTTTATAAATGCAAAATATATGAAAGTGGCAATACTGAACTATGTATTTGTACTTGAATATCAGGTGCAGATAGTGCTTGCAATTAATTAGGTACCTGGCTACGAGGCGACAAATGCTGCTAGCGGCATTTGAAGTCGTGCGTTTCTGTAGCCTGCTGTAGTGAATGTGTTTAATACATAAGAATATGTACTTGCAAGAATTATTCAAACAACTGCTCTTTGTTTTGTTTTCAAACTAATTAATGGAAAAACATCTGAAAAAGGAAAACTAAAATATGTATGTCCACTTCTTTATTAAAAAGAAACATGTATACATAAGTGTTTAAAAAGAAAGCATATTTTCTTAATTTATTCACCCTTATTCCATTTGTCGACGAGTATACAAGCCCCAATTTTTTAGTATTGTGTTAAAGTGACGTCGACAAATGGAATAAGGGTGATTGTTTTTCTTTGACTAAACCACATGCATAAATACAATTTTATAGTCAAAGAATTGTTTATGATATCTGATCTGAGATGGAAAGTGGATTTTTTGTATTTGTTAATATAATGAATTAGTTATTATTTTCTACCCTAGAAATAATTTATGTGGCAAAAAAACGCTTGCCGGGTTACTTTTATAAAATTTTATTTTCGCTAGTTTACTATAGGCTACCTATATCTATAAAATATCTATAAAATATTTGTATTAAACTACCCTACTTTTATATAATACATTCTTCTCCTAATTTCTCAATTTCATTTAACACAAAATCCAACTCCTCCTCATCTATCACCGGAAAGCAAGTGAAAACCATGCGGAAAAAGTTTCCAAGATTACGATACTGCAGTGGTGAATAACCCAACATCAAAGTGCCCTGACGTATCATAAGTTCCTTGACTTTGGGAGCAATCTGCAAGCAAAAGAATTAAATTACATTTTCCAAATACATATTTAAAAATTATTTACCCCATATAACTTAATTTTCCATTCTTCATTCTCTTCACAATCTCTTAACTTTTTGGGTATATACCAAAAGCATATATTCGTATACTGATATTCATCTAATACTACGCGGAATCCTTTTCTTTGTTTCAATTTACTTAAAAATACTTTCGACATATCTAAGGCATGATCGAGCAGTCGTCCAAAACCACCATAACCACGAGCTTTAAGCATAAGCCAAAACTTAAATGCATCTATTTTGCGTCCACACTGCACACTTTTGTTACCCGTATCATAAGATACATCATAAAATTTATCCTGTTGGAACAGATAATGCACTGCCAAACTGTTGCATTGTGGTAATAGTTCTGTTTCACGCGTCATAAATAAAGAACATTGTAAGGGAGCTCCCAAAGATTTGTGAGGATTCCAAGAAAACGAGTTTGTTCTTTCAATACCCTTAAGCAAATCGCGATATTTGTAAGACAATAATGCAGAGCCACCTAAACAGGCCTAAAAAGTTATAAAGATTTAAACATTAAAAACTAAGTATTAATGTGTTAATTGGAACAACTTACATCTATGTGCAGCCACAAGTCATATTTCTCACAAACATCGGCCACTTTTTCGAAATCATCAAATGTTCCCAATACTGTTGTGCCTGCTGTGGCATTTACAAATAGTGGCACTTTGCCTTCAGATTTAGTAAGTAAGATTTTGTTCTCTAAATCATCTACCAGCATTTGCCCTCTATCATTCGTTTTAACGGTGACACAATTGTCAAAGCCAAAACCCAACCAATTGGCCGCCTTTTTGAAGCTGTAATGAGATTCTTCCGATACGAATAAAACCATTGCGGGAAGTCCAAACAAGCCGGATGACTTAATGTTAGGAAAACGTTTGTAGCGAGCCAAAATAATACCATACCTTAAAGAAAGATAAAGAACAGTTCATTATGACAAGATGTATAAGAAGCATCTACACCAAACGAATATTTTTGGTTGTCGATTGACAACTACGCTTACTTCCATCTACATACATATAAAATGATAATAGAACAAAAGATTTTCAGCCTCCTGCTTGTCAAAAACTGAAAACAACATCCGCTGTCTCAACATTTAGGTAAATTTGTTCCTATATATAGTACCCTATGAATGAAGCATATACATACATAGATCACGGAAATGCCCATATGGTTACCAACAACAAATAAAAGTTTCAAATTAATATTTTTTTAATATAAAAAGTCAACTCGTTCCTTAAAGAATTTAATTATATATTTTTTTTTCTAAAAGTTTATGCCAAAATATGTACTTTCCACCAAAAAAAAAAATTATGCAAATACAACTCGATGCCAAATTACTGAAAATTTGATGATTATAGATAATTAGTCGTAGTAGGATATTTATTTAATAAGGCTTTTGCTTCAATCGATTACCCGCTCGATTAATTAATTTGGCTTAATCGGTTAATTTCGGTATTACGGACCTTTTCACAATGTAGAATTAATTAAATTTTAGCAGAAAGTTAAAAAATTGACGGTTTGTTTAACAAGAACCTTCTAACCAACAGTAGTTACTCATTTAAGTTTCACCATAGTCTGGTTACTTGACATTAGAATTTGAAAGAAAATGTGGCAATACTATTAGTTTGTTTATAAAAAAAGAAGTAATTGAAGAAACTAAAAGCCGGCATTTTTAAGACAAAATATTTTATTAATTTTCTTCAGAAAATTACTGCCTATATTATAATTTAAACAAAAATACAGGTAAGTAAAAATGGGCGTACGAGTTTACCTGTGTGTATGTACATATACATATGTATTACTATTTTATATAGTATGTACATTCGCAGATTTCCAGAAAAAATTAAGGGCGAAGAAGATTCTTTTGACGAATTTATTTCAAACACCCCAAAGGATAAGCGGTCAAGGTAAGTATTTGTGTAAAAGTTAAACATCATGATATCCAAATGTGTTTACTTGATTACTTGCGTGTTTATAGATCCTCCAACTTCACATCGCAAGAGGAAGATATCTTGATGTCGTTGGTGGAGAAATACTCCCATGTAGTTCAGAACAGAGGAACAAACGCAGTGACATGGCAGCAAAATATCGTTAGAAATATCGGGGAAATATGGGGGGAAATATCGTTAGAGTTTGGATCTCAATGTGGCAATGTCCGGTCACCCAAAAACCTAAAGGACAAGTATGAGAACATGAAGCGAAAGGCGAAAATATCAATATCGAATGAGCAAAGTGAATTCTACAAGACTGGTGGAGGATCTTACCATAGCAAAGTTTCCGACAACGATAAAAGAATCAACGCTTTATTAGGAAAGTCTGCAACTGGACTTTATAATGAAATGGATTGTGATATGAGTAAGTTTATCAGATTTGTTTGATTCATTTGTGTACATATGTATGTATGTAATTATGTTAAACTTATTATTTTAGATGAAAAGCATAGCACTATTTTAGGTGAAGGTCAGACTAAAGGGAACTTTATTGAAATTGATATTCTGACGGAAGTGTGGACCAGAAGGACTTAATCCCTCCAATGCGCTGAAGAAACTTGCAATAAGGTAAATAAAATAAATAAATAATGTTAAAACTTGTTTCTTGGGCTTAAATACTGTTTGACAAATCGGTCATTTGCTAAATCAACGTCATAACTCAAAAAATTAAATTTTTGAATTAATGATGCAGAATTAATCCTCGCATCATTGTTCATATTGTGTAAAAATTTCATATAAATGTATTGCATACTCAACTCTTGGGAGAAAAATAAAATTTTCTTTTTCCATTAAGTTGTCTATAAACTGAAAACTTTGAACCCGCTTTCTGGCAAACTATATTTTTTTGGAGTTATGACGTTGTTTTAGTAAATTAGCGAGATGTAGTTACCCTTTAATATGTATTTGTAGTCCAACTCGTGGAGCAAGTGGAATCCGGCAAAATTAAAAACCAAGAGGACAGAATAGCTCCGTTGTAAAAATAGTATTTTCCTAGCAAGGACGGAGAAGTATTGGCAAAACAAACAATTTTTTTGGAGAACGAGGAAAAGAGAGCGGAAGAGCGACACAAGCTGTGCTATCAGTGATACCAAACTAAAGTTTGAAAATAAAAAAATGGAATGGAAGTATCAAATTTAATAAGTTTAGATATTGTTAGACAAGGAAGACCATTTTCTGATGGGATATTTTTTAAAAATATGCTTAATAAAATTTTTCAAAAACTTAATTATAAAAATAAGATTTTACAATCTCTTTCTTTGTCTCGCCGCAGCGTAATACGGCATATTACTAAATTAGGAGAATTAGTAGAGTCTGTTATTAGAAAAAAAATTAATAAATTGCAAATTCGTTTCTTTTTGTTTAGATGAAAGCACAGACATCAATGACCTTTGCCAACTTGTGATTTGTATTCGAGGCGTAGATCATGACTACAATATTTTTGAAACAATGCTTTCTCTGGAAACATTTGATAGAAACGTTACAGGCAAACTATTGTTCGATAGTGTCAGAGATAGCTTTTCTCCGTAGTAGACATCAACAAAATTGCTGGAGTCTGTACCGATGGAGCAAATGAAGGTCTCGTAGGACAAATCCAAAAAAGTGGGATTTCAGTTATCAGCTTTCGCTGTATTATTCATCAGGCTGCTCTTGCATCCAAACTTATAAGTAATTACCCTGCCATGAAGATAGCAGAGCGTATTATTAATAGGATACGAGGAGGGCATCACAACCTCACTAATAGAAAATTCGTTAGTTTCTTAAAAAGTAAATATGCTTCATACAACGATTTGAAAATGTTTACTGAAGTTCGTTGGCTAAGCTGTGGTGAGTGTTTAAATATATTATTTAACTTAAGGGAATATGTGCTGCTGTTCTTAGAAACGGAAAAAGTAGAAGGCTATGAGATAGAGGCTTTAAAAAATAATGAATTCATTTCAGATCTCGCGTTTTTGTCAGATATAACCAAATTTTTAAATGATTTTAATCAACAGCTGCAAGGAAAGGGAAATAATTTATGCGATCTGTTTAAAATTATTTTTAACTTTAAAACAAAGCTGTTTTTACTCCTTTTTCAAATTCAGTCGGATGATTTTTCTAGTTTTCCATAAGCTGCTCGCACATATGACAAACAGAATAAGAAAATATTTGAATATATAACAATATTTGAAACACTTTTCTATAATTTTCAAGACCGGTTTAATGATTTTGAAAATATACAACCATTGCTTGATCTTTTCGAAAACCCTTTTAATTGTGATGTAACTAAGGCCCAATAATTGACCTGCCAATTATATGTCATTTAGCTAATTGCCACTTAAATGTAGGTGGCACTTCAATGTAGCTTCATTTTTTCAGTGGTTAATTAAAGTTCTTATTAAATTAAGTTGAAAGTACGGCAGCACTACAAGATTTCCCAGTATTATTGAAGACTTTTTAAACAACAGCTGTTTATTATAAATAAAAAAAAAATAGGTTATCAAAATGATGAAAACTGAAATTGCATAAAAACACATTTTATGAAATGAAAAGAGCATCAGAATGCATTTTTCTATTAACATATTTCATGATATGAAAGTATATAATGTATATGTTATATACTTATGAAAATTAAGCGAAATTCTTTTTAATACGACCACATGATGTTCATGTACATGTTTTCAATAAACACACACAAGCACAATAACATATGGTATGCTCGTAAAACTTAAGTGTGATTTAAGTACACAAGGTTGGGCATTTAAATGTCTCTCAACTTTGTACTGAAAAAATTAATTCGGTACTTATGTAAGTGGATTTTAAAGATAAATGACATATAATTGAGAGGTCAATTATTGGGCTTAAGTATGAGTTTGATATACATACATATGTACAATCAAAACTTATAATACTTCGAAGCGAATTATTTCCTCCAGAGAAAATTAATTTAATTGACTTCAGGAAAAATTTCGATGAAATAGCATATCCCGAGCTCAAAAGAAACTCTTTAAGATGTCTATCGTTTTTCCCGTCTATCATATCTCTGTGAGCAAATTTTTTTCTGACCTGAAATTTATTTGTTCAAAGCAGCGGAATAAATTATCATCATCAAATTTTAAACACATTTTGCTATTACGAAACTGTGATAAAAGTTTTATGAATTCTTATCAAACTTGTACTTATTTACTTACTTATTTGTACCGTAATTGAAAGGGGTTTCAAAAAGATGAAGCAATGGTTTTATATTTTTTCAAAATGTCCAAAACCAGTGATGAAAATTATACAAAAATTATTGATACAGTATTATTACATGTATTTTTATTAATATATTTAAAATTTTTCTATTTACCGCCGTGAGAGCAGTTTGTGGAAAACTAGAAAAAGTGAGTAAAGAATTATGTGTTTGAAAGTTAAAAAGAATTCTAGATAAATCGCAAAAATTCTTTCCCATTTATTGCAATTTTCTTAAAATTCGTTTAGACTTCATTCAAATTAGTACTGGACATTCTTCTATATTTACGTTTTTAAGATCTGCACCGCTTCTTCCTTTACGTCAAATAATATATATAGCCAGTCACTATGGCTCAGAAGTACTTCAGTAAACACTTATAGATCAGGGTGCGAAGCATTTTTTCTTAAAAAAAATCTGTGAATGAGGGTGTGTCACACCCGAATTGTATTAAGAGTGAGCACTGAACTATCTATAGCAGGGAATTAATAAGCTGTAAATTTGGATGAAAAGGTGAAACTGTAGAACTGAAATCCAAAATTGGTCATTGCCCTATGGAAATGTCATTACATTGTCTGTAACGTTTCAATCAAAGATTTCATGAAAAAACATTGTTTCCAAAACATTGTAGCTTATGTCTATGCATCTGATACATACAAATGTCCAGTTGTCAAACATCATTGATATATATGTGCTTTTATCTAAACAAAAAGAAAGGATTTTGCTATATATTAATTTTTCTCTAATAACGGATTCTACTTATTGTCCTAATTTAGTAATACACTTAGTTTTATAAATTAGTCTGTGCAAAATCTTACCAAAAATATTTTTAATATGTTTCCCATCTGAAAATGGTCTTCCATGCCGACAAATATCAAAACTTATTAAGTCTGATACATCCAACCGCATAATTTAATTTGGTGAATTTTCACCTTTCTGCTCCACCAAGCAACCATTCTTTTATTTATTTTTTTCTCGAATGGAAAATATGATAAATTATTGGCCTATCTTTTTTAATTTTGTTTAATAAGTTTACTTAATCATCGTTTTTTTTTAAGATAGAAAATACATGTGTCTATTTTTGTATAAATATGTATATAATGCACCATTATCTTTCAAACGCTTGGCTTTGTGTTTGGTGGGTAGCTCGCAACCTCAACAAATACACAATTTACCAATACAATGACAGTGCCCACCATTAGGCGATGCTCTTAAAGGTTAGCAATGCAAAAAAAGTCCTGCACAAGACTATTTATAAGAACTTTCAAGACATGACAGATTTTTCAAATGCTTTACTACAGTATATATTTTTAAATTAATCAATAAAAAGTATCAAAACTTTCAATATTGTAAATACAGAGGAATTTGCTGGTTTTTGTGTGTTTTATTTAACTTATTTGGTTAGTAAATGGGCACACTGCAGAATATACATATGTACTGCATTAAAAATTGCAGTAAGCAGTAAATTTACTGATTACTGAAAAAATTCAGTAAATTTTTACTGATAATGAAATTTAATTTGCATTACCAGTAGAGTTTTTCTTTTCCCGAACTTTTTCATTTCCCGGGAAAGCGGGAAAGATTTTTCGGTTTCCCGGGAAATCCTGGGAATTCCCGCCCAGTACAAAACAATACAAAATATTTTTAAATTTAATTTATTTCAACAAAAACAAATTAAAATTCATGAGATCGATTAACTAATAACGTTTTATACACACATTAGTCAAAAAATAATACCGTTTCCGCTCTTTATATAATAGTAATACATAAATACCAATATTATAAAAAAGAAATTATACGAGTATTATAAAAAAAATATTACAAAATATCCCCCTTATGAAAAAATCATTGTTAAATTTAAAATTGGTTTAACAAACGAATTTTGTATTGCAAAACCAGTTTTAACGCATGCTTTAACTTTAACAATCGTTTTTGTATAAGGGCATATTTCTTTGGAAATAGGACTTTAGTACAGAATAAGCTGTTAATGCTGTTAACCGTAGTATTTACCAAATATAATATGTAATTATTTGTATTTTTTTTTATTTCCTTGCTCATTTGTTTTTTACTTTTATGAATTGTTGTAGAATTAAATTTTGAACGTCGCGTTCTGCTTTTTCCAAATAAAGGCATCTAAATCTCAGAACGCATGCGTGCCAGATGTAAACTCGGCCTTAGTTGTTGTAAAGCTTTAGATATTGTGATATTGCCATCACCTTATTGCACCATCGCATTAATAAAGTGAATAACGAGACTCATCAAGGAAAGTGTACATACAAATTAAGTTGCCATAACAAAGTCAAAAAATCCCGGGAATTCCCGCTCAAATTTCCCGGGATTTCTTTCCCGGAAAATGTGCGGGATCCCGGGAAATCCCGTATGAAAAACACTAATTACCAGTAAAATCGTATGACCGTTTACGTAATAAAATTGTGGCAAGTGGCAAAGTTTTTTTTTATTAAAATTTTTTAATTTTTGTATGAAAAAAATTTAGCCACTTGGTAGAATTTCATTAGGAATACTGGCATTACTGACTACTGAAAATTCAATGCACCTCATCATATAATAAATCATTTAGGCACTTTATAAAAATTGTAGAAAAAAATTTTAGTAATCAGTAAAAATTTACTGGTTAAAAAATTATTTTTACTGAAATTTTAGTAGTACTGCAAAGTGTTCATCTATGGTAAATGCCTTTACTTTTACTTTTTAATTATACCCTTTACCAAAAATGGAAAAGGGTATATATGGGTTTGTCATTCCGTGTGTAATTTCCATACTATTCATATGCGACCCATAAAATATATATATTCTGGGTCCTTATGAATAGGGAAGATGAATAAGCGATGTCCGTCCGTCCGTCTGGTGTACGTGAAATCGGTTTTCTGAAGCTCCCAGAAAAGCTAAAGACTTCGTTCTTAGACTGGTGTGTCAGAAATGGTCCAACTTAGATTGGTATTGAAAATCAGCAAAATCGAGCAGAGGGTTTCAGAGCTGGAAAACTGAAACTTGATTTTGACATATAAAAGTAACTAGCTAACACAATTTGTTTAATTTTTTTGTTAAATAAACTTATTTTATATTTCAGTACAAATAAAATTTGTATTAAAAATATGAAAAAAATTAAAAAAATCAAAAAGACGTTTCCAGTGTTGGAAACTTTAACTTTTTTGTTATATAAAAATAACCTACTAAAACTAATTTTTCCTTTTTATCTATAAATTTAAAATATCTTAAATTCTTAAAAGAAAAAGATTGGTGTCAGATATCAGAAAAATTTTAAATTATGATTCCATGGTTTGGAAACGTACACTTTTTGTGATATATAAAATTAACTAGGTCTAATATTTTTTTTATCTTACCATTGTCGTTTGTTCTTTACTAACTATGCACATTGTTTAATTTCAATTTGAAATAATATAATTTTCGTTCTGTCTAGTTGGTAATTCGTTGGGATTTATTACTACTCCTTTTTTTCATCTTTGTGTTGGAGTTTTTTACATAGATTCTGACGAGTAAACCGCTAACGGTCTTTAGGTTAAACATTGCACTCGCTACCAGTTATATTATAGAAATTAAATTATTGTTGGAAAGTTTGTTCGTAGATTACGTACAAATACGCCATATTTATCACAAATCAAAGGTAATATAAATAAACTGAGAATACTTCTCCTTGTTTTTTTTTTTGAACCTAATAACCATTGTTTTATTTTTAAACATTTTGGTCCTTCGAGCCGGATATTTTGGCAAAACAAAAGTAAGCCACTAATAAGTTTTTTAAATTTTTATTCAAAGGATCACCATCTTTTGCAACCCCCAAATAGTACGAGAACCTTGTACACTGCTACGTACATTAAGAAACTTATTTGAAAAAATGTGCGTACGTATTTATTGCATTTAAAAAATAAAGTGGATTTTTAAAAGTGAATAATTTAAACAATTGTGTTAAAAGATATTACCAATTGATTTGTGCACTAAATAAAAGAACACACACATATACGTGCATATATATAGGTTTATGTATATACATACATATGTACATAGTTGTGGATTATTAATCGCTTTGCAATTCCAGTTTTTTTTGACGTTTGTTTTAAATTATTTTCTTTCACTACGTGAAAAAACTACTGTGCGTTTGTTTATGTGGACGGACATCTTAAAAAATTAAAATTAATTAAAAGTATAAAAAGCCTCAAACTACTTTGATTTCTGCAAAAATTAAATACACTAAAAAAAACAAATATCAAGTGCAATAAATTAGTGCGGTGTTATTGTGTTGTGAATAATATTAATTACTACATTCATAGTTATTAATACAGTATTTTTCGGTTAATTGCACATCAAAATTTGCACAACTTTTTGTTCAATTAACCGAGGAACCAATTAGCCGATACCCGCTTAATTGAACAATTCGTTCAATTACAAGAATCCCGTTTAATTGAACAGTTTGTTCAATTACAAAAATCACGCATAATTGGAACTACTAATGAATTAAAAGAAATCGCATACGTGCACTTTAAGTTTTTCAAAATAATTTTTTTTTACCTTAAACGAAAAAAATGCAAGTATTGGAAAAAAATTTACCTTTATGTGTATACGCAGGTATTTATTATTATTTCAATTAGTAGTGTGTTTTTCACAATGATGTCAAATATGTATTTGCAAAAATGCTAGATTATTATTCAATAATAATGCAATTAACCGGGTAAAAGTAAGAGGATATTTATTTTTGATGACATGAATTTTGAACCAATTAAGCGGGAAAATCAATTAACCGGGTTCAATTATCCGAGGAAATTTACATGTGCTTTCGTATGCAATATTTTTTTGCCCGATCATATGGTTCATTTAAGCGCGGAAACCAATTAACCGTAGGGTCAATTAACCGAAAAATACTGTATACATATGCACATAAATATATAATACATACGTTCATACACAAAGCAAAGTCTTCTTCTTGAACTTATAAAGTACACCCTACGGTTGGTCAGTTTGACTATTAATACGATTGAAATAAATATAATTGCTTATTTTCATTAAAATTTATTTAATTTAATACGTATATTGAATTAAATACATATTTATTGAAATTTAATAGAAATGTTATTTATTTTCATTGAAATTAAGGTGCAAGCGCTTTTGAAATTTTAAGTGTACATAAACACATAAATATTTTACATTTATTATAAGTTTTCAAAGAAGAAAATAATGTCGCTTACTGCACTTACTAGATTTACTAGAGCTTCGGACACTCTTATCGGATTCGAGGCTTATTTTAATGACATTGATAATGAAGTTCATACAGTTGATACTTTAGAGCTTCACGCTGAAGAATTGAGACTTTTATGGGAGAAAGTTAAGCTCATTTACGATGAATGTTTAGATTCCGTGAAAACCTCTAAAAGTACTGATAATGATGCTGAAATAATTATTGCTAAATATAGAGCCACTTACACATCATACATCACATGTTTGGGAAAAAATAAATGGTAAAAAGCGTGAGTTGGAACAAGAACAAAAAGTTAATGTTGCAGCTTCGGTAATTTCAACACCATCTGAAAGCCATTCTTTATCTTTACCTCCCTGCGACGTTGACATGTTTGATGGTGACTATCTTTCATGGCCTAATTTTAGGGATTTATTTACCGCGCTTTACATAAATACCTCACGACTTAGTAATATTGAGCGTTTATGTCATTTGTTGGGAAAAACTAGCGGTGAAGCCAAAGAAATAGTTTCAAAGTGTCCTCTTACAAATCAAGGTTTTGACTTAGCGTGGAAAAACCTTAAGGATGCTTATGAGAATCCTCGTATGCTGGTTAACAATCAGCTCAAAGTACTTTTTGGTCTCCCTACAGTTGAAAAAGAAACTTATACGGGTCTCAAGAATTTACAAAGAGGTATAAATAGTTGTCTTTCTGCCATGTCTATTTATGAAGTTTCAACTGAAAATTGGGATCCTATTATAGTTTTTCTTTGTATTCAGCGATTACCTGATTGCACTGTCACCTTATGGGAACAGAGTATAAGAGATAAATTTGTTTTATCATCTTGGAAAAATTTGGATGCCTTTCTTACGGAAAGGATTCAAACTTTAGAATGTCTGCTTGATAAAAGAGAAACGCCACATGATAAAAAGAAATCAATTCAAAAGGTGAAAACTCACCATACTAACATATCGTATCCGAATTCTTGCGTACCTTGTAAGAATACTACTCATTATTTGAGAGATTGCAAGCGATTTAAAAATCTTTCAGTTTCGGAAAGATATTCGACAGTCAAAAAGTTTCATTGCTGTGTTAATTGCTTATTGCGCACACATGAAGTTAAAGATTGTAATAGCCTTCATAGTTGTTCGAATTGTAACAGAAGACATCACACTTTATTACATAAAAATATAACTTCTACAGAAGTTCATAGTAGAAATTCAAATGCGGTTTCTAATGCGGATGTTGTTTCACAACAACCTAATTCCTTACCTAGGCAGGATGAAGTACCTTCTACTTCTCGTGGAATTAGTTCGTCAGCTCCCTTCAATCGTCAAGTTTTTCATACGGCACAGAATCGAACTGTGTTATTAGGGACTGCATTGGTGAATATACGTCACCAAGGTACTACGTATCCAGCTCGAGCCCTTATTGATCCTGCTTCAGAAACTTCATTTATTTCTGAACGTTTACAGAATCGTTTAAAAATATCTGCGCATTCTACTAATGCCAAAATTTCAGGTGTAAATCAAACGGTCTCTGCCACTTCTAGGAAAATTTGTTCGATTGATATAGGCTCTCCTTTGCATTCTTCTATTCAGTTGACAACTACTGTACTTCTTTTAACAAGTATTTCGGGCAATTTACCATCATTTATTCTAAATGATGAACATAGAAAAACTCTGCCAAATTTACGTTTAGCAGATCCTCAATTTTTCGATTGTAGGCCGGTTGATATATTATTAGGTGCTGACTTACATCCACGTATAATTATGGGCGACATTCGGCAAAATGTGCTAGGGTCATTATTAGCTCAAAAGACCATATTCGGGTGGCTTATTACGGGCCCTATACAACAATCTTCGTTGCAGGTTTATTACACTAGTGTTGAATTTTCTGAAGAAGATAATTTGAATCAGAATCTGACTAAATTTTGGGAACTAGAGGAAACGCCGAAGCGGAAGATAATGTCTCAATATGATTTAATATGTGAGAAAAATTTCCAGCACACAACTCGTCGTGATATCGATGGACGTTATATAGTGACGTTACCATTTAAATCGGAATTTCCTGAAAAAATTTCTTTAGGCTCGTCTAAAGCCAATGTTATGGCACAATTCCTACGAAATGAGACATCTTTATTAAGAAAGCCTTCAGTTAAGGAAATGTATGATGATGTCTGTAATTGAGGAATCTTCTCCTTTGTCCTGTTATTTACCCCACCATCCAGTATTCAAATTAGAAAGCATAACTACAAAATTAAGGGTAGTGTTTAATGCTTCCAACAAGACTTCTAACGGTAATAGTCTAAATGATTGTCTGTATGTAGGACCAACTCTGCAAGCTGATTTAGTACTTCTAATTCTACGTTGGAGGTTTTTCGAATTCGTTTTTAATTGAGACATTACTAAAATGTAGCGACAGATTAAACTAGATGAGGCACATACTCCTTTTCAACGCATCTTATTCAGGAATTCTCCTACGGAGGAAGTTAAGGAGTATGAATTGCAAACGGTCACCTTCGGTGTCAGTTGTGCGCCTTATCTGGCTATTCGTACTTTGCTACTTTGTTGGCTGACGATTGTGAATCGGAGTTTCCCCTCGCCTCAAATATTCTACGTAAAGGTATGTACGTTGACGACGTATTAACAGGGACTCATGATGTCACCACTGCGTTGGTCGCTCGTGATCAACTTAGAGTAGCTTTGTCATCCGCAGGATTTGAACTTCGAAAATGGACTTCGAATAACAAAGCAATTTTAGCTGATCTTCCCCCTGATTATTTAGTCGATGCTCAATTTTTAGCCTTTGTTGAGTCAAGTAGTTCCAAAACACTGGGACTTCAGTGGAACGCTCATTTAGACGTGTTCTATTTTAAGGTGGATCCAATTACATTGCGATCTAACTATACAAAAAGGAAAGTTTTGTCCATTATCGCAAAACTATTTGATCCCGTGGGTTGGCTAGGACCTGTCGATATAGTTGCAAAAATTATTATGCAAAAGGTCTGGCAAGATAATATAAATTGGGATGATTCTATTACACCTTCAACGAAGGCTGAATGGGAAAAATTTGTTGCTTCTTACCAGGAAGTTAACAATATACAAATACCTAGATGGGTTCAATATGAACCTGAGTCATCTGTTGAGCTTCATGTTTTTTCTGATGCCTCGGAAAAGGCATACGCGGGGATGATATATATTCGCATTGAAAACCCCAATAAGAAGATATTTACCCATTTATTGACGTGTAAGACTAAGGTGGCGCCCATTAAAACAATTTCTATACCTCGCCTAGAACTTTGTGGCGCTGTGTTAGCATCAGAACTCTTAAAAACTGTACTAGGTGAGATTGATGTACCTCTTCGTCAAGTTTTTTGTTGGACTGATTTTACGATCGTCCTTTCCTGGCTTAGAAAAGACGCCAGTTCTTGGACTACATTATTTGCGAACAGAGTTTGTAAGATTCAAGAAATTGCCGGTAGTCATAATTGGCACCATGTGAAATCAGAAGATAATCCTGCAGATTTGGGAAGTCGTGGCGTTTCAAATCTTACTTTACTTGACACCGATCTTGAGGCTCGTGCCGTT
Organism: Tachina lurida; assembly: GCA_944452675.1. Taxonomy (NCBI): domain Eukaryota; kingdom Metazoa; phylum Arthropoda; class Insecta; order Diptera; family Tachinidae; genus Tachina; species Tachina lurida. The sequence goes on from OX101754.1 coordinate 42,758,424, forward strand.
AAATCTCATGCTTCACTTTTTACAAATTATGAGGATATTTTCGAGAGATTGTCTTCGTTAGATCGCGCCATTCGAGTGATAGCCTTTTTGACATCTAAATACTTCCGCATCAAGACCACCCGGAGATTGAATTTAGATATGTGTGCAATCTATAGCTCCTATTACTTTAGGAAATGATGCAATATTGTAAAAGTTTATGGCTGTATTTCTCATCTCTTCTTCTGATTCTGGCATTTTCATAAATTTCTGTAACAGTCTTGCGATTGCTCTAGAAACTGACTTTATAACACGACAAGCTGTAGCAATCGATACCCCACAATAATCACCTATCACAATCAAAAAACTGCCTGTGGCATAAAATTTTAAAGTCAGTAGAACTTTTTGAGTAGGAGATAAGGCACGATTTCTGCAAATTATTTAAAAAAATAAGAATCACAATACTAACAACAAGTGCAAATATTAATGGCAGGCACACCTAGTGGTTGCGGATTTTATGTCCTTGCTTACGAGATTAATAACATATTTTGCTGCAGACTTTCAAAGTCTGTATCTCTGTCTAAATTCCTCATAAAAAAAAGAAAAGTGGTTTAGGCGTTGACGTTGCTATTTATTTCTTTTACTTCTACGTTTACTATTCAAAATATTGCACAAATATAAATACTTATGAATATTTCTTTCCATTTTCTCTTCCGATTAAGTTCTTAGCCGGTGAATTTTTTTCGGTTATATTTAACAATGGCTTTTTGATTAAGTAGTGTCACTTGAAAGTTAATCGAATATTGTGAAATGTTGATTAGTCTAACCTGCTGTTAAAGTTCATGTTAAGTTTTATTTTTATATTGTGATTGTTATCCGTTAACCGGATAACCGGATAAGGTTTTTTCATAAATCAAGTAGTTTATTAATTTGAATTTATTACGTGTAGTAAAACCAAAAAAGACACTCATAAAAATTCAATAAAAAAATTATACATACATGACGCACACTAATCGCATTTTCTTTTCAGGAATAAAATGTTACACTTATTACACTTTTCAATGAAAATTCGCAATAAAATGATTTTCTGAAATATAAATTTTATTAGAAACTATTGTACCATGCTTGCGAGCTTAAATTTTTTCTTTAAACCGCTAAATTGTATTTTTTTTTAAATAACAAGTTAAAAAATATAATACATACTTTTTCCAGAAAAGAAAACGTTATAAATCGTAAGCAGTCACAACTCAAAAAATCCTAGATTTTGAGAAGTGGCAAAAAACTGTTTATACTATAAAAATGGTGCAGTTATGTGACATAAAGACAGGCATGTGTTGCAGAAGAAATTTTCCACGTCTTTGCAAATTCGTTCAATGAACTAGTTTATGAAAAACAAAACCATTTTCATAATTTTGAGTTGTGACTGTATATGATTTAGTGTGCGATATGTATTCATTAAAAATTAAGTTTGTGAGGTCATTATATTAGTTACTTCAATAGTTTAAAGCGAAATTCTGACACAATCTTTCAGAAAAATAATTTTGTTTAAATGTTTAGGATTTAAGTGATTCTCTTCTTCAGTGGAATATGGTTACAACCAACATCAGTCATATCAAATTATCACATGTAAGGGAAAACTTATGCGTTCCCAACGATTTGCATTAATATTTTACACAAACTAGTACGTTTGAAGTTTTATATTAGCACTAAAATTGTTTTTTTTTTTGTTTTACGATCAAATGCTTTATTTGGCTTTATAGTGTGATATTTTCTTTGAATTGAAGGTTAGCCGCGAATAACGTTTTAAGTGACAAAATAATAATTTTGCAGGAGAGCCAAAAAACGTATTTTAAGGCAAGATTGTTTTTCTCGTTTAAATTTTTTTAGCGTGTCGAAAATAATGATAAATAGCATTATCTTTTCTTTTTGTATCTCTGCTACATTTATCAATTATTTTCGACAATTTTGTTTGCATGATTTATTAGTTACTTACAAAGTTTTCCACTGACTGACTGATTGTAATTGTATTTTGACGGCGATCAGATGCATAATTTTGGATGGTTTGATGTTTGAACAACACAAAAAGTTATGTTAATGGTAATCTGTGAAAAAACTGCTTTTTTAAAAATTGTCTTTTACAACGTTATTCGCGGCTGTGCTTCAATTATGGAAATTATTTACTGGGAGTTCATTTTAACCGGAACGGTGTGTTTTCATATTATTTAAAAAAAAAAAAACTTTTTCATAAAAGGTAGACCCGCTTCACCTTAAATGCGATCTTTGGATGTCAAGTGTTCTGAAAATTTGTTGTTGTTCAGGGGCAGTAATAGTAATGTTAGTTATTTTTTAATTTTTATTTTTCGAGCAGAAATAAAATTCAACTTCTGATTTCTACTTTTTCGAATTTTTAAATCACAAACTGATTTCAATTTCTGCTCGAAAATAAATCAAGTAATATGACCTTGTTCTGTAAACCAAATCCGAGTAAACTTCTCGTTTTCAAAAAATTAATTAATAATGGCCCTGCAGACGTTTTAAAAATCATACACGATAATTTTCTTTAAGATGAGGTATTTGGGAATCTACATAATAAAAAAATCAAAAAAATATTTCTATTCTCGGAGTTATACTACATATGTTCACACTTATGTTTTTAAACATGTTTAAGACGAGTTTTCTGAAAACTAAACACAACCGTTCACATTATATTTGAGATGTTTAAGGGTGACGTTATGTCAATAAATTATTGTATTTGTAAGAAATTTCGAACAATTATGTTATATATTTGCTTTAAACAAGGCCTTTTTTCTAAATTATTTAATTTTTTTTGGAGTAATTGTTGTGTATCAAATATTTTTTTTCACGTGCCGTCTTTAAATAACAACACAACGTTGCCAGAGTTATGAAAAATGCACTGAACATACTCCATATACGAGTTTATCGAAGTGTTTAAATTTAAAACACCGTTTTTGAGATGTTTAACCAAACAAGCAAATGTATGGCAAAACATCTAAAAATCGTCGTGTTTAAGCTCTTAAACACGAATGAGGCATTAAACACGTTTAAAAACATAAGTGTGAACATAGTATAAGTGTGAACTTAGTATTAGTTTTCTAAAACCGTGCAGTTTCAAATCGATCGGTTAACAAAACAGGGCCGATAATTTTTAATTTTGCTCAAAAATATAAAAACTAAAACTGTAAAATCATTACAGCCGTATTCATAAAAATTTTAAAGAGTATTTCATATGTTTTTTAAGCAATATTCGCTAAAATTGTATTCATAATATAATTTTAGCTTAAAAAATGTTTTTTAAACCTTGTGTAAACCAGCAAATTTTAAAATTGACTGCACCCATGTTTAAACCAATTTTAAGAAGACGTTGATGTGATTTTGCTTCGTTTTTGTTTACATTTTTGAGTTTTCCTATATGTATGTACTTATCGTCACCTTAAATGCAAACGGACGTAACTGCACAAAAATTCGAAATCGAATTTTTGATTGATTATGGTTCATTTAGCAAATATTTAGACCTGTGCGATCAAAAATTACGACTTTATTGAATGAATTCAAACGGACGTAATTACGAATGCATCTATTTTTTATTGCAAGGAACGTAACTAACATAAAGGCTTAAATATATATAAAAAGGAAATAAATGGTTAAAAACATAGATATAAGTATCCAAGAAATTTAGAAGAAAATGTTCAAGAATACTTTATTATTATAGATTTTGTAACGTTTTTTGTTTCTCCTGGAAAATATATAAAAGTGTAGTTACGTCCGTTTGCATTTAAGGTGACGATATGTATGTATATGTCAGTGTTATTTAGAAGAAAAAATTTAATTGTATTTTTATTGAAACTCATGCCGAAATTTCAAATGGACTCCAAATAAATATTTACAAGAGGAGGAGCTATCCGCTTTCCATTCCCATTCACGGTTGCCAGAAATGCAGATTTATCTGGATTTTGCAGATTTTTACCCTCCAAAAACACGAAATCCAGATTTGAAGATTTTTGGGCTAAAAACGCAGATTTTTCGACTCCAATTATAGTGCAATTTTTTATTACATTTTTCCTAATACTGTGTGACTGACTCATAGTTTAGAGAGTTAAAATTTTTGAACTTAGGAAACATCGTAGAGAATATATTATTTTATATTCAAGACTTTGCAAAGTAAACTTTACGTGTGGAAAATTGGCGGCTTTTCCTCATCAGTAGACTTCAACCAGTGCGGCAGCTAATTGTAAAAAGTTAATGAGAAATTAAAAATTTGTTCAAAATCGAAGATGTTAGCTTGTAAAGATTTTTGATTGAAGCTTTTAAGCTTATTCTGCCGTATTCATAAAAAATAGTTTTAGTTTACGAAAGCTTTACAAAACAAATTTTTCTTTGTTAACGTTTTGTAACCCAAAATAATATTTATGAATATTACCTATTACGAATATTACCTATTTTGTGCTATTACGCTTGTGTACGTAATTCTTTGTAACATATTTTGATAGTCATTCTATAAAAATACATATATGTATATGTTGCACATGTACATCCATATTTATGTAAATTTTTTTAATAAAATATAAAAAAAGTTGTAATAAAATGCAGATTTTTTCGTGAAAAATTATTGAATTTTGCAGATTTTATTCTTAGAAATTCTGGCAACACTGTTCCCATTCCATATTTTCTCAATTTATGTGTGGTTTGGAAAAATCTTGTTGAAAACAGTTAAAATAGTTAATTGCCCGATGTTTCTTTATAATCGCTTTTTTTGCTTTAAAAATTCAAGAAGAATTATTATTTTCGGTTCCTTGCATGGTACAATTATAACAGGTACATGCACAAGCCCACCCTTTTAATGTATACCATACAAAAAGTTGTCAAATTTTGTTTACAAGCGGCAAAAATGGTAGTGTATGTCAGTGTGTACACTTAATTTTTTTTAATTCGGTAGAATCGACAAAAATAATCGGTAGATTTGAATGAAATTCGGTAGAAAATATTTTTTAATCAAAGAAACATAAAAAATAACAATTCAAAGAAACATAAATAATAACAAAATATATGCACTTATATACATATAAGGAGTAAGTGCAAGGAGTATCAAACTAAACAGGTTCCAAAAGCGCATTTAAAACTTCACATGTGATTGGAAATTAAACTGCCATAAAAAATGAAGCATATCCAATAACAAGTAAGAGTGCTATATTCGGCTGTGCCGAATCTTATATACCCTTTACCAACGTACGTTCATATACATATATAGTATACAGACACATACATACATATTTGTTTTGTGATAAAATTTATAATTTTTTTCTCTAAAGCAATTAATAGTAACTGACTTTCCAGTATTTTTCGATTAAAGAATTTGATTCAATTATTTTATTTTCGATATTAGCAATAGTTGAATATTTTACTCTACACTCTGTGGTTAAGATATATTTTACATTCATTCTTATTTCAGTCAACATCGACGTCACGTCAATACAGTACCAAAAAATGGAGCTTATTTACTCGCTCTCGAGATGTTGAAAAATCGTGCTGCTATTTAATAACTCTAAAATATTCTTAGTATTGCACCTCCATACCAAGTAAACTAACTTGTTTTATATTTTCCCGTATTTAATAATCATTGATGTTGCAAAACTGCTTAGTGTCTTGATTTAAAGTTCCCATTGCAAATTGTATACATCGTGGTATTATGTAAACGTTTTATTCCTACAGGATTTTTTTGAAATTTGTTCAGCAGAAAGGAAAGGTATCAGGAAAATGAAACGGAACATGTCCTTTAATTTATCTTTAGCGATAAATTTTAGTTTTATCTCCAGTTACTAAAAATTAATAGTTATTATGCTGAGAGCACAATAAGCACAAACCTTCGTTTATACTTCAATTAGATTAGATATCCATCAAAAAATTAACCATGTATAAAAAATCTTGAGTAATGATTTTCCTAAAACATGAAATCTGTTTAACTGAAAAAAAAAATATTTTTGGTTATTTTTCTTACCGAAACTTTTTTTTAAGCTCCAACCCTGTAACCATATTTCTGAGTTTCTTAATACTAATTAATTTCTTTATAAAATATAGAATTACCAAAGAAATAATTAGTTTTATATACCAGAAAAAATTTAAGTTTTCCAGCTCTGGAGCTATGTCTTTTATTTTTCTAATTTCTATGCCAAACTTATTCATTCTAAGTCATAAAGTGTATAAAACTTGTAAACAAAAAGAAAAGACTAACTTGACCTAGTTACTTTTGTAGAAAAAACAATTAATTTACCAACCCAGGAATCAACCTTTTAGATTTTTCTGATTTAAAAAATTAATAAAGTGTGTTAAGTGAACAAAGAAATAAAAGAAATTATTTTATACTTTAATATTTAAAAAAAAATCAAAGTTTGGAGCTGTAATTTTAATTTTTCAAATTTTATACGCCAAACTTTTCTTTCAGAAGCATAAAATATATTCAATTTATAAAGGAAAAGAAAAAACTTTTTAGAACTATTTAATTTTACATAACACAAAAAGTGTAAGTTTTCCAACCCTGGAATCATAATTTAGGATTTTTCTAATTCCTTATACCAATCTAGTTCTTTAAAAAATACTTAAAATATATTAAGTGAACAAAGCAAAAAGGAAAAAAGAAAAAACTTTGTTTTATTTAGTTACTCTATTATCAAAAAAAGTTCAAATTTTCCATCTCTGGAGCCTTGGTTTTCATTTTTATAATTTTATAGGCCAATTTTTTCTTTCAGAAGCATAAAATATATTTAATTTATAAAGGAAAAATTAATTATTTAGACGTATTTAATTTTACATAACACAAAAAGTGTAAGTTTTCCAACCCTGGAGTCATAATTTTGAATTTTTCTGATTATTGATACCAATCTAGTTTTTTAAAAAATACATAAAGTATGTTAAGTGAACGAAGCAAAAACGAAATAAGAAAAAACTTAGTTTCATTTAATTCCTTTAATATTAAAAAATTCAGTAAAGTGAGACTTTGACTCGTGCACGAAGTGTTCCGCACATTCGGTTCTGAGCATTTTTTAATGTGGCTTTTTTCCTTTTTTGAAGTTTTTTTCAGTTTAAAATATATATTCAGTTTTGTCGCTTTTTTCTCATTTTAACGATTTTATTCTGTTTTTTTTTGGGTTTATTTTCATTTTGAAGATTTTTTTCATTTTGGCGATTCTTTTTTCATTTTGGCGTTTTTTTTCATTTTGGCGATTTTTTTCATTTTGGCGATTTTTTCCGTTTTTGGGGGTTTATTTTCATTTTGGAGATTTTTTCATTTTGGCGATTTTTTTGGATTTTTGCAATTTTTTTATTTTTTGGGGTTTTTTTCATTTTGGCGATTTTTTTTCATTTTGGCGACTTTTTTCGGATATTTGCAATTATTTTTTTTCTGGGGTTTTTTTCATTTTGGCGATTTTTTTTAATTTTGGCGTTTTTTTTTTAATTTGGCGATTTTTTTTTCTTTTTTTGGGGCTTTTTTTCCATTTTGGAGATTTTTTTCATTTTGGCGATATTTTTTCGTTATGGCAGTTTTTTCCTATTTTGGTGTTTTTTTCATTTTGGCGGTTTTTTCATTTTGGCGATTTTTTTCCGTTTTTTGGGGGTTTATTTTCATTTTGGCGATTTTTTTTTTTGATTTTTGCCATTTTTTTATTTTTTGGGGCTTTTTTTCATTTTGGAGATATTTTTCATTTTGGCGATTTTTTTTATTTTGGCGTTTTTTTCTGTTTTTTGGGGTTTTTTTTCGTTTTGGCGATTTTTTTTTCATTTTGGCGTTATTTTTTCATTTTGGCGATTTTTTTTCATTTTAGCAATTTTTCCGGTTATTCGCGATTTATTTTAGTCTTAGACATTATTTTTGTAATTTGGTGCTTTTTTCATTTTGGCGATTTTTTTTTTGTTTTTGGCGATTTTTTTCGGTTTGGGGATTTTATAATTTTTTGATTTTTTAGTTTTACCGATTTTGAAAATTTCAAGAGTTTTGCTCTTACGGTTTCCAAGATACAGCAAGTTGTCAAAATGTCATTAACTGATGGGAACACCCTTTAATTTAAATTTTTTTAAATTTTAGTGTTAATTTTTGTTATCTGTATAAAAATACACTAACCTTACAAATTTCAAGTGTATATATGTACATACGTACATACAATTGTATGTACATATATTATTTGGGATTTTAACATTTTTCGATGCTCGTTTAATTTCCAATTCTAATATATTTGTTGTTGTAGCGGCCAAAGGTATACACACTGTGTCCAAATTTCAGGTCTCTAACTCTTACGGTTCTCGAGAAAATACCCTGCATAGTTTTAGACATAGTTAATTTTACATAACACAAAAAGTTAAAGTTTTCCAACCCTGGAAACGTCTTTTTAATTTTTTTAATATTTTTTTAATTTAAAATACTAATTTTGGTCGTACTGAAGTGTAAAATAGGTTTATTTATTAAAAAAAATAAAAATTTGTTTTCGGTAGTTACTTTTATATGGCAAAATCAAGTTTAAGCTTTCCAACTCTGCAATCGTCTGCTCGATTTTGCTGAATTTCAATACCATTCTAAGTTGGACCATTTGTGATACACCAGTCCAAGAACGAAGTCTCTAGCTTTTCTGGGAGTTTCGGAAAACCGATTTCACGTACACCGGACGGACGGACGGACAGACGGACATCGCTTATTCGTCTTCGCTATTCATAAGGACCCAGAATATATACATATATTTTTTTGGTCGCAAATTAAAATTATGGAAATTACACACGGAATGACAAACCTATATATACCCTTTTCCATTTTTGGTAAAGGGAATAAAAAAAGTGTCATCCCCAGTTATTTGCCCTTACCCTTTATATAGATTTGCTATGCATACATAATTCAATATACATAAGTAACAGGAATTCAGTTTTTGTACATAGGTTTTATAAAGCTGCTAAAATAACTTTTATTTGACAAACATTTGCTACTACAAAGATTATATCGTCACCTAAAATGCAAACGGACGTAACTATAAAAAAATTCGAAATCGAGTTTGTGATTGATTATGGTTCATTTTATCAAACTACATGTTGACGCAAATATTTAGACCTATGCGATCAAAACTGGCGACTTTATTAAAGAAATTTAAATGGGCGTAATATCGAATGCATCTATTTTTTATTGCGAAGAACGTAACTAACATAAAATCTTAAATATATATAAAAAGGAAATAAATTGTTAAAAACATACTTATAAAAGTATCCATGCTACAAGTAAATTTCGAAGAAAATTTTCAAGAATACTTTATTATTATCAGGGGAACCACAAATATGTGGTTGAATGCGCATAAGTGTTTTATGCGCATTCAATATGCACTAAAAACTTGTAAATATGCGCTTAAAAGTCAAAAATATGCTCTTAAAAATAGAATAAATTGGTTTATTTGTAAATGAAAATATATTTTTTAATCAAAAATTGAACAACATTTGCATATAAAATAAGAAAAAAAATAAATAACCAAAAAACGGAAACATAATTAACAAAGAATAACTGGGTTTGAAGTGCAGGTTAAAACAAAATTACTATAAAAATGTTTATTTACTAAAACAAATTAATTTTTATTGGATGCATAAGAATTTAACTTTAATTTCTCAAAGATCACGATATCAGAATTAGGGCTTTGGAACTGTATTTTGGATAAATAAGACAAGATTTTAATTTATAATTTTTATTGCAATAAATAACAAAATATTGACCTAGAATTTCAAATAAAAATCTTTTCTGTCCCGTCTTAATGAACTTGCATACATTTACAATGTTCCTTCAAGGTCTTTTCGGGGCAGAGTAAATCACACACAGCTAAATCACACATAGCTAAATTTGTATTGCAACTAACTTCCGTAAAACTGGGTTATATATAAAAAAAATTATACACTACATGGAACATTGGAACAGAGACTTAGATGGTGAAAATTAAAAATAATTTGTAAGCATATTAACCCAGATAGCACAGGAAAAAATTTTCTTTAAAACTTAAATTTTTATTTCGAAAATGAAATTTTATTGCGTTGCTAAAAAAAACAATTTCATAAAATGGAGGAATGGAGAGTTTTTTAAAGGATGTTGGTGCCAAGCGGGTTGAAATAAAATAAATTCTATAAAGTATGAAAATATGCCCTAAAAGCGTAAATTATGCTCAAAAAATTCGAAAATATGCTAAAAATATGCGTGTAAAACTGATATATGCATAAACATGCTTTAAAGGGTAAAATATGCACTAACAAATCGATGCCGAAATTCATTAAAAGTTCTGAAACGGATAAATATCTTGTCCCCGCATTAATACGTGATACAAGAAAAAACATGCAATTGCATATTTGCGGTTTCCCTGATTATTATTTACTTTGAAACGTTTTTGTTTCTCCTGTAAAAAATATAAACGTGTAGTTACGTCCGTTTGCATTTAAGGTGACGATATGTAAGAACCATTTATGAATTTAAACTTTTGTGCAAAAATTATTAAATTATTGGGAGGAATAAATATTTCAACCCCAAGGCACAATTCTATGTTCTGTTTTAATGATTTTCATGGCAGAAAATGACCGCTGTGCGGCTACACTGCTATGTGGCAAAATATCCAATTTACACATATATTGTTTTAAATTACTAAATAACAATTCGTTAAACATATTCTCTACTCCGCGGAAAGCTTTCCACATTTTAGAACATACATGTGATTAATTTTCCGTATGTGTGATCAACTTGATCTTGTAGCATCATTGTTAATCAAAATGTTCGTTCAATACTCGGTAGATTTCAGGCCTTGTTCGGTAGAATTGGTAGATCGTTAAATTCACAAACATATTCGCTAGAATCTACCGAATATCGGTAGAAGTGTGCACACTGGTGTATGTGTTGTGAATAAGTGTGCACACTGGTGTACAGTGTTGCCAATGAAGTTACACATTGCTTTGTCTCCAATTACGCATTGAAGAACATTACACTACACATCTTTTGTGTAGGTTAAAATTAAAACAAAAATATATAAAAATAGAATCTAAAGTAGAATTACACACATATTATATATGAATCTATTTTTTTGGCATTTGGCCACACTGTTTGTAATTACAAATATATTGGCAATATGAATGTATTTTAAGTACCCTGTAATTGTTATTTTTAAAAGCAAAAGACATCTGTTTCTGACACATTTTTGCTTATTTGTACCAACAAAATGGATGTTTTTTTTAGTATTGTAATTTTGTTGTAGTCGTGCAGGTACCTTGTATAATTTTACCAGGTTCCTGGGGTTGAGATGTAAAGGAGATTTACATATATTACAAGTGGCAAAAACAGTCACTTGAGCTGTCGAGACCTGGTATGATTTTGATTTTGGTAATTAATTAAATGTATTTTTTCCTACCTTGGAACATTTTTTTCAATAGTTACATAACTAAGTATATATGTATGTATGTATGTATGTATATATTGACATAAGGAGATGACTCAATCAATCAATAAATTTTTGCATAATAAAATTATTTAAACAATAAAAGCTGTTCAGTTACTTACATATTTGATATCGATCCACCCGGTGAAAATATACCATCACCTTGGCCGTATCCACACAATTCACATACTTTGCGAACTATTTCTGTTTCCATTAAAGTGAATACAGGCGCTACTTCAAAAGTGTATCTGGTTTAAGCAGAAAGTTAGATTTATGCAGAGTAAGTTTAAATACATTCCAGTCAAAATCTTTATATACGCCACTCAGAACGAGCTCTTCTTATAAAAATTCTCTAGAGTGGCTTTTCAAAACGATTTGCAGGTATTTTTAGTGTTTATACTCTTGACTTACGAACTTGTGTTGAGAGCTTCTGTAATCCAACTGCCAGCCAAACCAAAGGGATCTATTTGTCCGAACAGTTGATTGTGAAATCGTCCATGACTGGTCTTTACTGAATACTTAATAACTTCACGACATATTTTTTTTATTTCTTCAACGGAATTACATTGGTTTTCTTCTATTTCAAAGTTGATTAGATTCTATAACAAATTAATAAAAAAATTGAAAACATGTAAGTTTGGTAAACAAATTATTATATTAAAATTTAACTGATAAATAACATGTTTGTCTATACAAGAATTCACCCTCAATGTTCGGAAGCTTTTTTTTACAGAGATTTTTCTGGAGATACATACCATATTGTTCATGTCGCGCATAAGCTTTTTCCCGACTTTTACAATACTGAAATAAGCTTTAGAACAATCGATTCGTTCCATTTAAATTGTATTCCACATTTGTTTTTGTTTATTGAATATTTTACTAAATCAAATGTCAAATTTTGTTTATGCAATTCAAGGCAGATCAATCAGATACATCAAACTCTACAATAAATATCACAACCACATTGTAAAAGAATGAAGCTTTTCTCTGTCTCTTCCTTCACCGTCTTCTCTATCACTATCCCTTTCCTAAAGAAGGTAACACCTACTAATAGTTGTAGGCATTTACTGCCTGAGTGTTAAGGTGAAGTTACATAACACGCGTTAGTGCGCGTGTGAACTGTAGGCATCTGTCAAAAAAAGTTGAAATAGTGTTTTTGCATACGACAAGTTACATACCAAACTCTTTGACGCGTTTGCCGCAGAAAGTTGGTTAACTTTCAACTTTTTAACGCGTTGTGTTGTTTTGACAACTAATCAGCCGACAATAAAAAAGAAAATATTAAAAAAAATATGAATCATGACGAAAAATCTTAATAAAGAGTTTGAAAACTATACAGTATTGCACAAAAAAGGATTCGAAAATGTTCCAAGATCATTTTTCAATGTAAAAATGAATAAAAAAGCTAAAAGAAAAGGCGTTTGTAACGCGTGTTTTGTAACTTGCCATTTTTCATGCGGTAAAGTTTTCAAGCGATATTCGTCGACGAACAAACGCGTGTTATGTATTTCTACCTTTAGTCTTTCAAAAAAAAAAACAGGGTAGCATTGTCAGCAGCGATGCCAATTTAGCGCCTTTCGCGCTAGTTTTAGCGCATTTTAACTATGTCAAACGCGCTTTTTTTCGTCTTAGCGCGTTTAATAATAAAGTCAAAAATATAATTTCAGTTCAAAATCTTTTTACTTTTTTCTATAAATTTAACATTTGTCTAATATCAAAAATGTAACCTTGGGTACGTTCGTAAATGCTGCAAATTTATGCATCAATGCGGCAGTTCTGCCAGGTTTTACTGCGTATGCGTGATTATCTGCTGCACATGCTTTGCAACTGCTCAACATCTGTGCTCAGTTGACATTTTTGAACAAACTGCAAAAAATTTTAAAATTGGCAAGTAATTTTATTTAAGAAAATATTGACAATTTTCTTTTAAATTATAGTAAGCAAAAAAATTAAAAGAAAATCAAAGCGACAATTTCTTATGACAACAGCATTGGCCTTAAAAAGAATACAACTAAAATAAAAAAAACTACTTTGAACACCAAGATTATGTGTTTCAAAGTTATTTTCGAGTTTATCAATCTCATTTTTTGGTAAGATTCGAAACATGTTATTTAAACATCAAAATACATAGATATATTCAACTTATTGTTCCACTGCAACTTCTTGCATCTTAAAATAATTTACTGCGCCATTTGCACAGATTTGCGGCAGGTATGCCGATTAAATGCATTAAAAAACGTTTGACGCTGAACAGTGCTGCCAAGTTATGCATTTTTGAACGTTAGATGTTCGTGATGCTGCAGACTTGCACTATAAATGCTTTTACGAACGTAGCCCTTTTGTTTAAATTCGTTAATGATTCAGATGTTGCAAATAAAATTCCCTTGACTGTGGTTACAATTAAAAACGCATTTTAATATTGTAAATGGGAAATAATTTGAAATTTCACAGTAAAAAAATAAGTACTCGTACTCGTGACCCAAAAAATTTATATAACTTACTAAGCATCTATTCTTTTTGTACTTCAAAAAGCATTTGAATCGCAAGACTATGCGACAATTTATATAAGTTGTTACAAAGTTTGACAAATAAAATTAAAATAAAAACTAAGAATTTCGAATATTTGGAAGGCGAGTCTGATTCTGTATTAAATGATTTTAGTTATTTAAGATATAATTTCGAAGAAGCAATATTGCAAAATCTGAAAAAGAGTTGCTAAAAAAATGAATTGTATTTGTATTTACTAATACATACTACATCGACTTTTATTAAAATTTAATTTAGCGCGTAGGAAATTAGCGCGTTTTGACTATAAATTGTTGATAATGCTGTAACTTAGCGCGTTCTAGCGCGTTTTGAGAAGGGGTACAACGCGTTTGGGTTATAAATGTTTGGCATAGCTGATTGTCAGAGTGTATTTTTCTTATAGGAAATGTCAAACACCATACAAAACTAAATATTTGTGTGGTGTTTAAGGATAACCCAAATAAAAGCATTTTTTAAGCATATACGCTATATGTTAAACTTCGCCTTTTTCCAACTGAAAGTTAAGTTGAAATATTGACATACACGGTTGCTTATGAGTTCCGGTACATTCCGTACGTGTCCGTCAAAGCAAAGTACAAAACCTTTTGCGTACGTTTATTAGTTTGACAGATATTGGTTGGTTTTTTTTGGTATGTTTTGATTTAGGCTTTCGTGTTTTGGATCAGCAAAAATAAAACAAAAGAAATAAATAAAAAAAGTTGAATTTAATACATAAAATAAGGAACCAACCTACTGAAGCTGTTCAAATGCTTCCGTCAGTAAAATACCCATTGTGCCAACCTTCTCCGTCGTTGCGGTAATGTCAGTTAAAAAAGGCGAAGTTTAACATATCACGGATTCTATGTGCCTGGGCCTTTAGTCCGGTCACCTTATTAATGCGCCTTGATGCAACCACTATTATTTGGCAGCTCAGCTCATGATTATCTGAAAAAATTAAATTTAGTGGCAACTGAATTCTTGAAATTGCGAAATATTTCAATAGAGTTTATATGGCAATATTTTAAAATTTCGAATCGTATCTAATGCCATAATTTGTCTCCAGGTTATGCTGACTATCTAGGCGCACGGTAGTTACAGGAAGCCATTCGTTGTATTTTTACCCCCTGATAACTTTGTTGCCCGCCATCGTAAAATTCTAAAATTTAATTCATAATTAGAATTAATTCATCTCACCTAATATGCGAAGTTTGAAAGTTACAACAAAACCTTCCTAAGATATGGAGGTGCAAAAAGTACATATTTTAAGACGCACTCATGAATATTATGAAGCACTTCCGTTATACCTAGCGAGCTTAAATTTTGTACACAAGTAGACCTAGGTGATTAAACCCGCCAACGAGGCGGGTGTAGGCCCATAAGGCTCAGAATTAAAAAAACAAATCTAAGGCGTTTAACTCCAATGATTTTACTGAAATTTGGCATACATGTTGCAACAATACAAGGTTATAAATTTTCGTTGAAAAAAGTGGGAGTCACCGTGCCCATAAAATTTATGCCTCAAATTTTATGTGATTCGGGTCAAAATTTTTAAATGTACTATTTATGTATTTATTATTATTCGTTTCCACCGAACTAAACAGGAAAGATAAGCTCTGGCCAAAGAAAATCTTTAAAAAAGTGGGCGGGATCACGCCCTTAAGAATAAAAAATTAAAATTTGCGCTAGTGAGCTGAAATTTGATAAACAAGTAGGTCTTGGTTTCCAACTAACCTGAAAAATCTGAAAACCCTTGAATAATATCCAGAGGCGGGACTACGTCAATAAAGCTCAGCATTAAAAAAAAACAAATATATTTATATATACATATATTATTATCCGTTTTCAACGAAACTTGACACAAGTGATAAGCACTGGACAAAAACTTTGTTCTTTTAAAAAACTTGGCGGAAATACGCCCATAAAAAGAAACAAATTAAGTTTGCGCTAGAGACCTAAAATTTGACAAGCAAGTAGGTCAAGGTGAGAAACCAACTAAAAAAATTTTAAAACCCAAATATTTTAACTAGGAGTGGTCGGGCCACGCTAATGGTAGAAATTTTGATATGAACTTTGGCTTTTTTTTTAATTTATGCTTTTGTAAGGATTCACTTTTCACTTTTAGGTTGTTCTTAACGTTTTTGTAGAGATGGGTCCAACTCGATCATTCGTTAATTTTTGCCACAAACCTAATATCAACACAGAAAGAAATATCATCGAAATCAATCATCATTGTTGATATAACAAATTTAAATTTTTGTAATCAATTAAATTATTCAACAAAATTATTTGTTAAATTATATCATAACGGAACGCACACATGTAGAAGAAAGAAGTAAAAATATTTTGTGTCTATTCATTATTTGCGTACATAATAAAGTGTTGCTGAGAGGTAAGTTAGTCAGCTTATTAGTCCTGAGGTTGCCGGTTCAACTCCAACCAAAGAAATTTAGCGTTTTTCGCAGACAAGCACAAAATCTCTTCCAGGATTGTGATTGTATATAAAAAAATACATTGTTAATATAACAATTATGATAATCAAAATTTTTACGGGAACTCAACCGTTCACATTGTTAATATAACAACTACTTTAATTGAAATAAATTTGAAATCTAACAAAAATACCTATATCATGAAAAAATAAATTAATTTCAACAAACTATTTGTTGGTATATTTAATTGAATATATTTTTCAGATTTTGCTTTAACTTACAATTTCGTTAACTGTATTTACAAAAATTGTAATAGGTTCAAAATTAACTAATTATTTAATGGATATAACGAAAAAATTAATTGTATTTACAAATAACTTTTTTCTGTGAAACTTATTTAAGTTACATAGGTTTGATAATAGCTTTGTGTCAAAAATTAACGAGTTGGACCCAGCTCTATTTTTTGACTGAGCGGGCACTGTTTTCGTCACACACTAAAAAACACTTTTCAGTTTCAATAACAAAAATGCCGGTGCTTGGAAAAATCTGGTTAAGTTTTGACCTTTTATATTTTGTTCAAAAGCCGCCATCTGATTACCATCACAATCAGTGCATGAAATTTCGCTGAATTATGTATATTTCTATAAGTGCACAAAAATTACTTCTATCTTTGTCGCGTCCGTTTCTCATTGATATTTACTTATATCTTTTTACTATATTATTGATATCGCCAAATTTTTTTTCTTAAATATACTACTCCTACATTGCTTTAAAACACTTAAGATATATATTGGAACTTTGCATTCCTTGATTGTTTTTTGCTCAAATAAAAGTGTGCGAATGTCGCGTCCGTCGCCTGGGAATTTCCCATATATATGTACATTAGACCGTCTAACTTTTTATTTTTTTTTTGAAATTTCTTGATGAACATCGATTTTCTGAATCTACTCTAAAAACCAAGAATTTTGGTATATAACACTCAAATATTGATGAGCTGAAAGTGCTCTCTCAAATCGTTTTTTTGTTTTTTAAGAAAAATTCCTTTTTCCAAAAAAATTAAAAAATCTTGCTTTAGTAATTTGCCTCTAACTCATGGAGGTCTTAAATGATTTGAACCTTATTACATGCATTAGAAAGCTTATTAAATTTCCTAAATCTTTCTTAAAGCAATGTTGCTATTTTGTTCGACGGTTTTTTATTCATAGCATTTCGAATTCAGATTTTCAAACACGAACTTATAATTTTTTTTGATCCACTGTGTGTGATGTCAGTTGATGTAGATTTCTGCCCTATATACGAAACTTTATTGCAAATGGAATATGTGAATTGGTTTGATTCATAGTATTTCAATTTGCTGATGTGTTTGTAATGAAGAGTTACCATCTCTAAATTTACAACAGTCTTACGACAATGGTAAGACACCACACACAGTGGACCAAACACAGAAGAACGCTGATGATAAAGGTTTAGTGGCCTTCGAAAACGGCTAGCTGTTCCCTTCAACTATGTGTTGTCAGAATATTTTCAACTAACTTTGATGTTATTTGTTCATTAATAATTATCACATGTAATTTGGCTTAAAAAGCGATACGAACCTTAGCCCATTCAAATTATAAATATAGAAACAAATGGAGTTCGGATAATAATTAAAATTGACTAAGACCAAAATGATTTGATTCAAGTCATCGAGCAATTTCACAAAACGCATCCAAACTCCAACAAAAGTAAAATTTAAGCAAGTTTGAAGAAATAAAAAACCAACGTCAATCCTTTCTTATTTATAATAATGTACTTATGTATGATATTGAGCAAATTGACAAAAAAAAACTTTAGTCATTTCGGCATTTCGCCTAAAATTAAAGTTTTTTTTAGCAAAATGCTACTGTTATTTACACCAAAATCTTTATCCTAAAATTTCCTACCATACTGCATTTATAAATAAGAAAATTTTATATAAGAAAAGGTAAGCAAAAATTAAAAAAAAAATATAAGTTCGTGTTTGAAAATCTGAATTGGCAATGCTATGAATAAAAAATCATCGAACAAAATAGCAATATTGCTTTAAGAAAGATTTAGGAAATTTAATAAGCTTTCTAATGCATGTAATAAGGTTCAAATCATTTAAGAGCTCCATAAGTTAGAGGCAAATTACTAAAGCAAGATTTTTAAATTTTTTTGGAAAAAGGAATTTTTCTTAAAAAAACAAAAAAACGATTTGAGAGAGCACTTTCGGTTCATCAATATTTGAGTGTTATATACCAAAATTGTTGGTTTTTAGAGTAGATTCAGAAAATCGATGTTCATCAACGAATTTCATAAAAAGTATAAGTGAGACGGTCTAATGTACATACATACATATGTACATATCTATGTACGAGTGTATGCATATCGTTCCCTTAATATAGAAGGCACTAACTCAATATTTTTTGAAATTGATTATTTTGTATATTTAGATTGAATCGAAAATTTGTAACGTATCGGAAAATGCAAAAATCTCGATATCAAAAAAATTATCAGTTAGGGCCTTTCTATATTATGTTAACGTTATGTATGTTTCTTACAAAATTCCGCTAAATAAAAATTATAAATTAGGTACTATCGTTTGAGCGTTTTTAAATTTTTTTACACATCGTCAGCCCATTATTGGTTTGGAGCACACGCCAAAAAGTCAGAATGGAGAAAAACGACAAAACAATATTTATTTAACCTTAAAATAGTTGATATGGAGCAAAATTAATGCTAAATATATCGGAAACCATAATTAATTTCGTAAAACCTGTTTTGGATTCAGAAAGGGGATACTCTAAATACATACATATATATACCCCATACCTAACTCATTTGTTTAAAAAATGGTCGGTGGGTCAAACCAATAATGGGCTGAATGTTGCATGATTTTTACGTTTATGGTAACGATAGGAAATTAAATACATATACATATGTACATATGTATGTATGTACGTCTGTTTGCCTTTTTGTATTTCCATTTTATTTACAAACAAATTAATAAAAATTTCAATGCAATATTTCTGAAAGTCCTGTCAAAAGTAACAAATATGATGAATTATCTTCAAATTATTAAATCTACAGTGAATAACATTTCACACAATTTCTGTGATGAATTTCTTTTTCATCTCTCCAGTTTTTCATTAAAGCACTATCAACACTTTTCATAATCCCAAAAAAATATTAATGTGAATCTAAGATAAAAGTAAAAAAAATAGAGAAACAGTTTAATAGAATCCGCTTTGTCATGAAAGTGCATATGCACAGTTATCACAACATGAGATTTTAGTTTCAAATAGTATGTACTACATAAAACAGATACTTCCCAGCAAAAAACTTTGCCTACTAGAATGCAAAAAAGTGTATGTACTCCTCAGTCGTAAGTACATACAATTTGACTGAATAACCCATTATTTTTGTTTGAGAAGTTCAAAAAGTATGCGATACCCTATACTTTTTGCCTACAAACATGCAAAAGTTAATATGTATATTACTGATTGCCTAAAAGTACTCAAAATTTAATGGGTTATTTTTTGCTTACAAATATGCAAAATTGTATATATTAATTTTTGCTTAAACTTATTCTAAATTAATTTGCTAATTTTTCTAATTAAAATAATTTTCCCGATCAATAAATTTTTTTCTAGATATATTTCCTTATTAACTGGAAAGCACTACAATAAGTACTTTCACGTAATGATATAAATAAGTTCTTGTTTTATTCATTACAGGGCAGTCATTATTATGCACATAAAATAATTACATAAATAAGTATCAGTCATTACTTTGTAAGCCATTAAAAGAGTACTACCCATTACAAAATTTCGAAAATTTTTTGCTGGGTTGCAACAGCAACAATATTAATATTAACAAACACTCAGCCTCTTCATATACGTATACACATACATACATACCGCTCATTTACTCAAATAACGGCATAACTTAAAAAAAGTAGTTTGCCAGAAAACGAGTTTAAAGTTTTCAACACAAAATACTTTCATGAAATTTTTACACAATATGAAGAACGATATGAGGATTAATTCTGCATCAATATTTCCAAAATTTGATTTTTTGAGTTATGACGTTGTTTGAGTAAATGAGCGATATGCACTGTATACTTTATACAGTGCATATCGCTCATACAGTGTATACTGTACAATAGATTTGGATAGATTTTCTAGTAACTGTGGTGACGACAAAGCCATTAAGAGTATTAAATACAACATGGACAACTCAAGAAAAAATTAAAACACATTTTTCAAATGAAACTGAAAGAATTTATAAAATGTTCGATTTGACACGACGGACTTCAGCCTTAAAATAAAGTTCAATAAAATGTTGCAATTTTCCACTAATTCGAGGCATGAGATGTCGAAGAAATTAGAAATTTTAACAATTATCAAATCCACCGTTTATTAACACTCGAATGGGTACAATAATTGAGTGAAACAATACAAGGTTGACCAGCTGCAACTGTTCCGCTGAAGATATTATAACACTGCAGATTGTAGCTTCACTAAATGGCAAACAAACTTTCTACCAGGGCTTCCAGACGTTTTGCGAAGAAAATCATCTTTTGTCGGTAAGAAAATCATACTTTGAATAAAAAAATCATCACAAGTCCAATTTTTTTCAATAAAAAGTAACAGCAGGCATTTACAGTGGACAAGAAAACTATTCGACATACACCAAAGTTATTTTGTTTTCATCAATAAAAAACTATTTACTATCTCATTTTACAAAAAGAACTTAGAAAGCATTTTCAAATTGTATTCATTAAAAAAAATTAGATCATTAAAGTTACTAATATAAAAATTGCATTAAATAAAAAATTTGTTAAGAAATTCAAACAAAAAAGTATTTGACATTGCTAATATTCTTATAATAAAAAGTAGACAGAAAAAATATTGTTTCTATATTTATAATTTGAACGGGCTAAGGTTCGTATCGCTTTTTAAGCCAAATTACATGTGATAATTATTAATGAACAAATAACATCAAAGTTAGTTGAAAATATTCTGACAACAACACATAGTTGAACGGAACAGCCAGCCGTTTTCGAAGGCCACTAAACCTTCCTCATCAGCGTTCTTCTGTGTTTTGGTCCACTGTAACCAAATTAATTTTGACATTCGTTGTATAAAAATACAATATTAAAATAAAATAAACAGAAATTCATTTTGTTCCCTTTTGTTGAGAAATAACAAGCAAATAATAATAAGAAATACAAGCTTATAGACCAAAGAAAAGCCACGATATTCTGCCTTTACACTTATGCAGAACTATTGTTATATACACATGAGTTAGTCTGGCAACACGAACCTAGTAAAAAACTAGTTGGTAACACTGGGTGACAATGTGACTGGTGGCATAGGCTCGACTTCACTTTTTCTAGAACTTGCTTTGAGATACATACACGTTTTTTTATAGTTATTTAAATAAAACTAATTTTGATTGTTGAAGTAAACTTGGCGTTTTATTATAAATAATACAACTATCAAACACCAAATACGGTCATTGTATTTTTATGCGCCATTCGAACTTCGAAAAGATAGTTAGAAAGTTAGGTTTTTGGTACAATAGACAAATGTTTCTATTTTTGTAATTTGATTTTATGAACATAACATAATTTTTTATATTTTTATACTATTCGATTTTTTCTATATTTCAATTGCTATATTAATTGAATCTTTAAAAAATTTTAATAGGTTTTTTAATTGAATCTTAAAAAATATTTCAATTAATTTTTTTTTAATGAATTTTGAAAAATATTTCAATTAAATTTTAATTAAATTTTTGAAAAACCATCAATTAAATTTTTAATTAATGTAATATTTTTTTAATTGAAAAAATCAAAAAAAAAAATTAAATTAAAATGGATGATTGATTGAAAACTAATTAATTTTTAAATTGAATCTTTGTTTTTTTAATTGAAGCTTGTTTTTACTTTTTTCTTTGTTTTTACGAACTTTCATAAAAATAAATATAAGAAGAAAAATTGTTCACAAGTTGGGAAAGGTCATTTTAGAAATAGGCGCGTGTCGTGTTGTTTTGGTGACGCAACACAAAGTGATCGTGAAAAAAGTCTGATTTCGTGCGTGGGCGGGTCGTTCCAATCCCAACTTCGTCCGAAACTGGCTTACAAGCAGATATTTGGATTTGTTAGTCTTGTTTTCGTGACTAATGACATTACGGCGAATCCTTTGACATCCGAGCAAATGTCAAGACTGAAAAAGCCAATAATTGACACGGCGATTGAACTGGGAGGAGATGTTTGCCCTGAATTTCGATGGCTGTGCCCCAAGACCAGGATGTGTTATGGTCACCTGTACACACCGGAAAACTGCTGATTGACTCCAAGTCAATATCACCTGAATTGCCAAAAAATTTCAACTGGAGGTAAGACTAGTGGAAGAGCCTGATTTTCCCAGGTCTCACTATGTGCAACGTTATTTCCCGCAAAGCAGGGATATCAGCAACGCAAAGATTCTGGGTATCATCGCTGCTCAGAATAAACTGATTGCGAACCTTTGGAAGGTAACGATGAGGAAGAACGATGGTCCATTCCTTCATATAATACTGACTGAAGGTGACAACTCCTGAGCCAAACTCGTAGAAACAAATCGCCTGATTGCCTACTGCTCCACCCATCTGAAACTGTAAATTAAGGACACACTGAAGGAAGGTGTTAAAAATGACAAAGATAAAAGTCATCAGCTCTAAGATAGTGGTAAGAAATTGGGTATACCTGAGAATGTAGGTCCACCCACTAGAAATACCGCCGCTGTGAATGCTGGTAGGAAAATGCCAAAGCCAGGTATCTTCGACCAACCCATTAGCCTCGGGGCAAATTACGGCACTCGTTATCGAACGAAATTACGAAATATTTCCATAGAGCTTATATGGAAATATTTTAAAATTTCGAAGCGGGCCAAAACTAAAGGAAAGAAACTTGCGTGGTTCTAAGACCGAGGTTATGTCAAGTGACCCTACGAGTAAAAGTCCTCCGTTCAGAGAAAATTAAGGTCCAAGAAGAGCCCAGCTACAAGGAGTAGCTGCTGCATCTTCTAAGGACACAGAGAAGGTATGAGCATCATACAGGTGTTGCAGGCAAACCTGCACCACGCTCGGCCACTATAACGACAAGTTTTACGCTGAAAAACGAATAGACTTGGTTTTTGTGTAGGAACCATAGTCTATCGAAGGTAATATTTTAGGTCTTCAACAAGAACTAGGTACGAAAAAATTATTTTTTCGACGTACCCCCTAAAACACAACTTATCGCTATGAAATTTTTTTGTATTTGTTTTTTACATAAAACTGAACCGATTTGGGGGGTGAGAATATACGAAATAAAAAACAAATAAATAACGGCCACTCTAATGTATATACATACAGGAAAATCCCGGTATAACGAACGATATAATGTCAGGCACATTCGTTATACCGAAAAATTCGTTATATCGCAAAGTTTTTTCAAGTTTTATTTTATCTTTTATTACTGTAGACATGATACAATACAATAAGAAGAATACCACAATTTTTTTTTGCAAAAATTCTGCTGTATATTTTGTTTAATATTTTTTTTGCCGTTCGTTATGCAGAGCACACTTTATCAAAAAAATCGCTGTATAAACTAGAAATAAATGCTTAGAATATGATGCTAGCAAGTTTTTGTTTTTTATTTTGCGATTTTTTCTTTATCATTCTAGTATAAAATTATGATAATATTCGTTATATAAGGTTGCTAATGTAAAATATTTGGACGTTCGTTATATCGGATTTTCGTTAAAGCGAGATTCGTTATACCGAGATTTGCCTGTATATTATATATGTATGTATGTACCATAAAGTAAAATTATGTATATTTTCATATTAAAAATAATTTTGATTATTCAGCATCAAGATGACAACAGCAATGCAGTTTGAGCAATTGGTCGCCTGCATGGAAGAGTTTCCTCATTTGGCCACAGGAAATCCGCAGTTCGGGAGCAGCAAAACTTCTATGGTGTGCATGGGAGACGGTGACAAGGAAAATAGATTCTTACGGTCATCCATCAAGAAATGGTAACGAAAAACTTTTGTAGCCGCGCACGAACAAGTGATACATTTCCATAAATTTCCACTGGGTTAAGAATCAGTTAAAAAAATTTTGCATTCACATTTATCCAGTGCCTATGTTCTGTAACTTTGGCGAGAAACAAAATATTCCATCGTTTCTCGAAAAGTGAGAAAAAAGTGTGTCTGTAAGTCATGTCGAAAACCATCAAAAGTGATTACGTTATTACGTTAGAAATGCCATGATATATAACTCAAAGCCGACTAAAAATCGCAGACTAGGTGAACGCTTATCAAAAATGTCTTTGACGGCGACCATAATTCACTAAGAGTAGAAAACTTTCAACAACGGCAGCGAAAATACAATCGTCGGCTATACCAAATAATGTATAGTGCGACTTTGATGATTGTTGTTTACAAAATTGTTGAAAAAAATAAATAAGACATGTTGTTAAAATAATTTAACAGTGCGAGTATCACTTCAGAGCAAAATTCTTAAATTTTTTGCATTATCATTCATTGCATTTTGTATTTTTAACATGTTTTTTTTTTCGTTAAAATTCTATCTCACCCCGTTTTTATTTGTGAGTATATTTGACAGTACAAAGCGGAAACTTTTCTCACGAAAATTTTACAGACACACTTTTTCTGTAGAATGTCGAATAATTTCCTTACGTGACAGCTTTTCTTCGCCAAAAAAGTTACAGACACAGTTTAGTGAGAAAAACAGCTGTTTGTTTCAATTTATAGCATTTTTGTTTCATTTCACACAATTCCATCGAAAACTTTCTCGACGCGGGAGTTACAGAACATGGGCACATGAGGCAGCAGCTTTCTTAATAATGTATTTTTGTTCTTGCTAAACGCAACTACATGCACTTACATAAAATTTTATTGTTTTCAGAAAAAGTGTGCTATTTTTCAATTAACACAATTTTAAAATACAATTGAAAATTTTAAAACCAATGAATTTTTAATGCTAATTCTCTTATTTACTCTAGTCAGCTGTATTTCTTTTTTGGCGCCAGAATAGTGTTGCCTTTTTGCCAATTTGCATAATTTTGTATGTATTACTTACCTACTAAAAGATGTTGGTGTAATTTTGCCAATCGTTACTTTATATTGATATCTATGTAAATCGATATTCTCAAAAAAACATAAATGTAACAAAAAGCCAAGTTCCTATAAAAAGTACTCAGACCAAAACTTAGAAATAACTTGGCAATATTTTGCATAATTTTACCACTGAGTGGAACAAATTTATAAGGTGTTAAAAGAAGACAAAGGTTTCAAATTCCCAATAAACGTAATCTACACGAAATTCTTCAAAGGAACTACATATTTAAATCAATCCTTATTCCACGCCTCTCTACATGAAAATGTATTTACTGTATTTTAAACATTTATGTACTGAAATAAATGCTACTAAATTCGAATCATTATTCTTCCTCCCACGTACGTAATCTCTGCTTTTAACTTTTTCTCGACCTATCTTAGATTTATCAATAATATTTGTTTCCCCATTTTCATCTTTGAATATTTAAATATGACAGGCAGTAACCAAACAAGATGCAGCTCAGGAAGAGGAAATACATTTTCATCGAAAAATGTTCTTAGAATTATATGTAGATTTTATTTTTACTGTACGATTTTTAAACTTTTTTGTCATCCATACAAACTGACCCGGCCTAGTACACACGTTAAAAAATAAATTTTGACTTAGCCGATTTTTCTAGTACAAAATGACGATTATTTTATAGTTTATCGGGATTTCGACGATTTTTCGATCATTTTATCTGGCAGCCTTGTTCTTTAATGATCAAACAGAATATGTCCGCAACTTCAGGAAAAATCGTTGTCAAATTAACAAAGCCCATAATAAAATCTACGGCAGTAACTTCAAATGCTCTATAATTTTAGTTTTATTTTCTTTTGCTAATTTTTTGTGTCAATTTGTATGGAAAATGTGTTTATGCCGCAATTCTGTTTGATCATTTAGGGTTACAAAGAGAATATGATTTTTGTTTTGTTCAAGAAAATAAAACAATTATTAAAAAAAAAGCAATGTGAGTCCAATCACAGGGGAGATGTGTAAACATCTAGTAATGAAAAATTTTTTTTAAGTTGGAAGTACTTATGCTTTTATTATATTTTTTTAAATTAATCAATTAAAAGTATCAATATTGTAAATACATAGGAATTTTCTGGTTTTTGTTTGTTTTATTTGACTAAGAGTCTGAACACAATGCACCGATAATTTATTGCGGTGCGGTTTTTCATACGATTTTGAAGGAAAAAACCGCAGTGCGGAACAGTATAAAATTAAAATCTATTTTATTTTCTCTGCGGACTTTCTTATTCTCTCAATTTTTGACTCTCTTTCTCTTTCTCTTTCTGATGTTGCCATAGTTTTTGAATAATTGGCGGTGTTCACAACATTATTGTGAACAAAAAAATGATTTTGAGGTTTAACCCTTAAATGCATACCGTACCATAAATGGTACATTACTTATTTGATAAAAATAATATATTAAATGTAACCGAAACTCAATAAAGAACCCTTTAAAATAAAGAATACTGTATAAGTGTTCTTTGAAACGCCGTTTAAGTTTGTTTTTAATTTGTTTATATCATCAGCAAGCTACCAAAGTTGTCGTATGAAATTTTTGAACAAATATAGTTTGTGAACCAAATTTCAAAAGTAAATAAATAATTATTATGTGTGCCATTTTTGTGGAGACTATTATCATATTGTGTATGGGACACTATTTTAACGAATTTTAATAAATTTGGATCAAGTTAAATTTTTTAAATAGTTTTTTCTCTCGTTTTTAATTTTTCAAAAAGAGTTGTTTTTCCAATTTTTCACGAAAACAGTTAATTTTTCTTGAAAATAAAGCCTATATTCGTGTTTAGGGACCAAATTTGCATTATAATTACTTGATATAAGTCAAAGGTTCTGACCTCATGCATTTAAGGGTTAAAAACTTTTGTCATTAAATATAAAATTTAAAAAATTTTTCAAATATATCTGCCAATGTATAAAATGTTAATAATTTCTTATTTTTAGTTACTGCCATTACAAACTATTATATATGTATATATATATACATATGTATATATGTTCCCGTCGTTCCTATAAGGAGCATAGGTCCTCCATTACAAAATATTAAACAAATAGTAATTTTTTTAGAAAATTTTATAAAAATGTATCCACAAAAAAATTAATAAAAATTTAAACAAACAATGACAAGTATTTCCGTAGCCGTCTTCCGTTGTATTATGTTTATTTTTCTCTCCCGCAACGAGAAATCGCACCGCACCGCAAACATTGTGTTTAGACTCTTATTTGGTTAGTAAGTGGACACATTGCAGTATATATGTACTGCATTAAAAATTGCAAAAAGCAGTAAATTAACTGATTACTGAAAAAATTCAGTAAATTTTTATTGGTAATGAAATTTAATTTGCATTACCAGTAAATTCGTAGGGCCGTATTCATAATAAAATTGTAGCAAGTGGCAAAGTGTTTTTGTTCTTGTTGTTGTGTACGCATTGCAATTAAAATAAATTCAGTAAAGTGCGACTTTGACTAGCGCACGAAGGGTTCCGTATATTCGGTTGTGAGCATTTTTTAATGTGGCTCTTTTGAAGTTTTTTTTCAGTTTAAACGTTTTTTTCAGTTTTGTCGCTTTTTTCTCGTTTTGGAGTATTTTTTTTCATTTTGGCGATATATTTTCATTTTGGCGATTTTTTTTCATTTTGGCGATTTTTTGCTGTTTTTGGGGTTTTTTTAATTTTGGCGATTTTTTTGGGGTTTTTTTTATTTTGGCGATTTTTTCATTTTTGCGATTTTATCAATTTGGCGTTTTTTTCATTTTGGCAATTTTTTTTAATTTTGGCCTTTTTTTCGTTATGGCTTTTTTTTCATTTTGTCGATTTTTCCGGTTTTTTGCAATTTATGTCAGTCCTAGAAATTTTAATTTGGTGTTTTTTTTGGTTTTGGCGATTTTTTTTTTGTTTTTGGCATTTTTTTTCGGTTTGGCGATTTTATAATTTTTGATTTCTTAGTTTTACGGTTTCCAAGGTACAGCAAGTTGTCAAAATTACATAGTTAACATTAATTTATTTTTTTTTAATTTTAGTGTTAATTGTTGTAGTCTGTATAAAAATACAGTAACTTTAAAAATTTAAAGTGTATATTACGGTGGCTAGAAAAAATTAATTTTAGATTTTCCACCGGCTCACATCCCTAAAATGTGCCAAATGGCTAGAAAAGGCGATTTACAAAGTTTTCAGTTCAATCTCATAATATTAACACGTATCGCATTGAGGTTAAAGTTACGAAAAACAGCGATTTTTCAAACAAAATCCTAGTTATACCCTTTTTCAAAAATGGAAAAGGGTATATATAGGTTTGTCATTCCGTGTGTAATTTCCATAATATTAATTTGCGACCAAAAAAAAAATATATATTCTGGGTCCTTATGAATAGCGAAGACGAATAAGCGATGTCCGTCTGTCCGTCCGTCCGTCCGTCCGACCGTCTGGTGTACGTGAAATCGGTTTTCCGAAGCTCCCAGAAAAACTAGAGACTTCGTTCTTGGACTGGTGTATCAGAAATGGTCCAACTTAGATTGGTATTGAAATTCAGCAAAATCGAGCAGACGATTGCAGAGCTGGAAAACTTACACTTCATTTTGCCATATAAAAGTAACTACCGAAAACAAATTTTTATTTTTTTTTAATAAATAAATTTATTTTACACTTCAGTACGACTAAAATTGGAATTTCAAATTAAAAAAATATAAAAAAAAAATAAAAAGAGGTTTCCAGGGTTGGAAAACTTTAACTTTTTGTGTTATGTAAAATTAACTATGTCTAAAACTATGCAGGGTAAGAACCGTAAGAGTTAGAGACCTGAAATTTGAACACAGTGTGTAGACCTGTGGCCGCTACAACAACAAATACATGAGAATTGGAAATTAAAGGGTGTTCCAAAACGAGCATCGAAAAATGTTAAAATCCCAAATAATATACATACAATTGTATGTACGTATGTATATACACTTGAAATTTGTAAGGTTAGTGTATTTTTATACAGACTACAAAAATTAACACTAGAATTTCAAAAAATTTAAATTAAAGGGTGTTCCATCAGTTAATGCAATTTTGACAACTTGCTGTATCTTGGAAACCGTAAGAGCAAAACTCTTGAAATTTTCAAAAACGGTAAAACTAAAAAATCAAAAAATTATAAAATCGCCAAATCGAAAAAAATCGCCAGAAATAAAAAAAATCGCCAAAATGAAAAAAGCACCAAATTACAAATATAATGTCTAAGACTAAAATAAATCGCGAATAACCGGAAAAATTCCTAATAGTGGAGTTAATGTCGACGTCGTTGACGGCGTTTCAACGCCGAAAAAGTTGAAGCAGATTGAACTTTTGCGGCGTTGCAACGCGTTGAGATTAACTGCCATTTGACGCCGTCGACATTAACTCCAGGGTAAAATGAAAAAAAAAATCGCCAAAATGAAAAAAAGCCAAAATGAAAAAAACAAACGCCAATCCGAAAAAACCCCAAAAAACAGAAAAAAATCGCCAAAATGCAAAAAAAAACCCCAAAAACAGGAAAAAAAATCGTAAAAATGAAAAAAAATCGCCAAAATGAAAAATATCTCCAAAATGAAAAAAAGCCCCAAAAACAGAAAAAATTCGCCAAAATGAAAAAAAACCCCAAAATGGGAAAAAAATCGCCATAATGAAAAAAAATCGCCAAAATGAAAAAAACCCAAAAAAAAAATAATTGCAAAAATCCAAAAAAAAATCGCCAAAATTAAAAAAAAATCGCCAAAATGAAAAAAAACCCCAAAAATGAAAAAAAAGCCCCAAAACCAGAAAAAAATCGCCAAAATGAAAAAAAATCGCCAAAAATGAAAAAAGAATCGCCAAAATGAAAATAAACCCAAAAAAAAAAAAAATCGCCAAAATGAGAAAAAAGCGACAAAACTGAAAAAATCTTTTAAACTGAAAAAAACTTAAAAAAAGCAAAAAAGCCACATTAAAAAATGCTCAGAACCGAATGTGCGGAACCCTTCGTGTGCGAGTCAAAGTCTCACTTTACTGAATTTTTTAATATTAAAGGAATTAAATGAAACTAAGTTTTTTCTTATTTCGTTTTTGCTTCGTTCACTTAACATATTTTATGTATTTTTTAAAAAACTAGATTGGTATCAATAATTAGAAAAATCCAAAATTATGACTCCAGGGTTGGAAAACTTACACTTTTTGTGTTATGTAAAATTAAATACGTCTAAATAATTAATTTTTCCTTTATAAATTAAATATATTTTATGCTTCTGAAAGAAAACATTGGCCTATACAATTATAAAAATGAAAACCAAGGCTCCAGAGATGGAAAATTTGAAATTTTTTGATAATAGAGTAACTAAATAAAACAAAGTTTTTTCTTTTTTCCTTTTTGTTTTGTTCACTTAACATATTTTATGTATTTTTTAAAGAACTAGATTGGTATAAGGAATTAGAAAAATCCTAAATTATGATTCCAGGGTTGGAAAACTTACACTTTTTGTGTTATGTAAAATTAAATAGTTCTAAAAAAATTTTTCCTTTAAAAATTTAATATATTTTATGCTTCTGGAAGAAAAGTTTGGCGTATAAAATTTGAAAAATTAAAATTACAGCTCCAAAGATGGAAACTTTGATTTTTTTTTAAATATTAAAGTATAAAATTAATTTTTTTTATTTCTTTGTTCACTTAACACACTTTATTAATTTCTTAAATCAGAAAAATCTAAAAGGTTGATTCCAGGGTTGGTAAATTTATTGTTTTTTCTACAAAAGTAGCTGGGTCAAGTTAGTTTTTTCTTTTTGTTTACAAGTTTTATATACCTTATGACTTAGAATGAAATAGTTTGGCATAGAAATTAAAAAAATAAAAGACAGCTCCAGAGCTGGAATATAAAACTAATTATTTCTTTGGTAGTTCTATATTTTATAAAGAAATAAATTATTACTAAGAAACTAAGAAATATGGTTACAGGGTTGGAGCTTAAAAAAAAGTTTCGGTAAGAAAAATAACCAAAAATATTTTTTTTTTTTAGTTTAACAGATTTCATGTTTTAGGAAAATCATTACTCAAGATTTTTTATACATGGTTAATTTTTTTATGGATATCTAAGCTAATTGAAGTATAAACAAAGGTTTGTGCTTATTGTGCTATTAATTTTTAGTAAATGGAGATAAAACTAAGACTTATCGCTAAAGATAAATTAAAGGACATGTTCCGTTTAATTTTCCTGATACATTTCCTTTCTGCTGAACAAATTAAAAAAAAAAGAAGAGAGGTGTCTTAGGACACCCGGTTATAGCAATTGCTACTTAGTTATATAATAATATGTTTACACTTATGTGTTTAACGTCCTGTTCATCTTTAAGAGCTTTAACACAATAATTTTTTGATGTTTTACCATACATTGACTTGTTTTGTTAAGCATCCAGTTAATAAGTTTTAAAATTAAACTCATCGATAAACACGTAAATGAAGTATGTTCAGTGCGTTTTTGATAGCTCTGGCAACTTTGTGTTGTTATTAAATAGTGGCACGTTAAAAAAATTATTTGGAACACAATAATTGCTTAAAAAACATTTGTTGCTTAAAAATAATAAAGCAAACAAAAAGCATAATTGTTCAAAATTTCTTACAAACACAATAATTTATTCACAAAAACGTCAACCTTAAACATCTCAAATATAATGTGAACGAGTGTGTTTAGTTCTTAGAAAACTTGTCTTAAAAATTTTTTAAAACATAAGTGTGAACATGTATTAAACATGTTTAAAAACATAAGTGTGAACATAGTATAAAACAAACTTACGTCCCTTTTCACAGTATATGGTTAAGAGTTAACTTGAACTTTAACTGCAAGTTCTTCATACACAACTTGCCGTTAAAGTCTCTGTTATCTTTTAACCATACATTGTGAAAATATTATTTCCCATTATTATATTTTCTAGCGGCGCACGATTAAATTAATATATTGTTTGCGGCCGGTGGCGGCTGTTAGCTGGCTTACAGTCGATCGGCTGTGTTCTCTGGTTTGTGATCAGGACAAAAACAATAAAAAATCAAATTCAGCAATGTTTCTCATTGTTTTTTTTTACTCACTTCAAAGAACGAATCAAAACAAATTCAAACAATTTATTTCGTTTATTTTCGTACGCTGCTTTTAAGTACAAAGAAATCAAAACAAAAATAAATTTATAACTGTAATAGTGTCGATTAATTTTGTTACGAAAATTATTTTCTAACCCCTGTATCTCGCCATAAATAGCAATAGCTATAAAAATCCTGTAGGAATAAAACGTTTACATAATACCACGATGTATACCATTTACAATGGGAACTTTAAATCAAGACACTAAGCAGTTTTGCAACATCAATGATTATTAAATACCGGAAAATATAAAACAAGTTAGTTTACTTGGTATGGAGGTGCAATACTAAGAATATTTTAGAGTTATTAAATAGCAGCACGGTTTTTGAACATCTCGAGAGCGAGTAAATAAGCTCCATTTTTTTGGTATTGTATTGACGTGAAGTCGATGTTGACTGAAATAAGAATGAATGTAAAATATATCTTAACCACAGAGTGTAGAGTAAAATATTTAACTATTGCTAATATCGAAAATAAAATAATTTAATAAAATTTTTTAATCGAAAA
Source organism: Tachina lurida (assembly GCA_944452675.1). Classification (NCBI taxonomy): domain Eukaryota; kingdom Metazoa; phylum Arthropoda; class Insecta; order Diptera; family Tachinidae; genus Tachina; species Tachina lurida. Next base: position 42,791,610 of record OX101754.1, read on the forward strand.
ATACTGAAAAGTCACTTACTAATAATTGCTTTAGAGAAAAAAAAGATAAATTTTATCACAAAACAAATATGTATGTATGTGTCTGTATACTATATACATATATGTACGTACGTTGGTAAAGGGTATATAAGATTCGGTACAGCCGAATATAGCACTCTTACTTGTTTTTACTGAAACTTATAGATTTAGTGGCATTTAGCATTTACCAGTTAATGTCGTAGTGGATATCTTCAAATATTAAAGAATATTGTAGTAATCATTTATATCGGTTTCATGTGAAATTTTATTAAAAGTGTTAGAATTTAATTATTATAATTTTGAATTGTATATCATAACATTTGATTACATACGGTAGGTTTTGAAGAGACGGGAAAAATATACATACATTGAGATATAAATTGTGGTAAACAGTCATTGTTCTTCACCTTTTGTCAAGGATGAGTTGAAGTCTGTGATTAATTTTACTCCTCTCTACTCTTAAACCGTCCACTATTTTTTTACCTTTTAAATAATGTTATTTTCATACCATATATCAGGATCAGTATTTAAGAAATATGTATCGATTTCAGGTACGTAGCTCTTACGGTTCTCGAGAAAATACCATGACAGACGGACGGACAGCGTAGCGAAAACAATAGGATTCCTTTTCACCCTTGGGTTTACGGAACCCTAATAAAGCAATTATCAAGTTAAATAAAACAAACAAAAACCAGCAAATTACTATGTATTTACAATATTTTAAATAAGTTTGTATTGCTTCTTTCAAACACTAATACACTCATACATAGCACACACCGATTTATAACGCGGTGTGCATCTTAGGTAGATGATCTTACTCAAAATTTGTAATTGTATTGTGAAAAAGATTTTTACCCCTTAGCGTATAGATGTTTACAGATCAAAAAATAATTATTATATAAATCACAACATATAACGAAGGAGAAATAAATTTATTTATAACCTTTTGAACACTATCTTTATCCAAGTTTGCTGCTTCAGCCTTTTTAAAATGCAATTCTTTTTCTTCCTTGTCGACATTACTTAGCGCGTTTTGGATAAAGTCAAAAGCATAATTTCCGTTAAATTTATTTTTTCTTTTATTGTATAAATTTAACCATTTTCTAGTATCCAAACCTCTGATAATTTTTTTTAATTTCGTTAATGATTCAGCTGTTGCAAATAAAATTCCCTTGCCTGTGATTAGAATTAAAAACGCATCAAGCATCTATTATAGATGAAGTACAAAAATCATTTGAATCGCAAAACTATTCGACATTTTATACGAGTATGTTGTTACTCGTACAAAGTTTGTTAAAGAAAATTAAAATAAAAACAAAGGATTTCGATTATTTGTTGATTCTGATTATGTGTTAAACTATTTTAGTTATTTAGGATATAATTTCGAAGAAGCAATGTTGCAAAATTTGAAAGAGAGTTGCTAAAAATAACATATTTACTAATACATCGAATTTTATTAAAATTTAATTTAGCGCGCAGAAAAATAGCGCGTTTTGGCGATAAATAGTTTTCAATGCTGTAACTGAGCGCGTTCTAGAGCGTTTTGAAAAGGGGAATAGCGCGTTTGGGTTGTAAATAGTTGGCATCACTGATTTGTAACAGCATCTGTTCCACCAGAGTGACCGATGACATTTTTCAAAAAGTGACACCAAATAGGGGATTTATAAAAAAAGGGGCAAAATTAGAAAAAAAACGAGAAAACTACGCTAAACTTCTTATTTTTAATGTATTTTTATATAATTCACTTTGAAAAAAAGAGGACAAAAAGGGGAAAAAAGTGACAAGGCAGTCAAAAAAGTGGTAATTTTCCACTTTAGTCGGTCAAACGGTCACGCTGTGTTCCACCATGCTCAATATTAATTTGTAACTTGTCACAAGTAAGTCCCCTTTCACACACGTCAGGTTTGACTCGTGAAGTCTTGAGTTTTTAGGAGAGAGAGGAAAAGAGAATGAAGAGGGGTACAGACTTGACCGTACCAGTCAAGTTTGCTTTTTCGTTTTGTTTTGTCATTCGTAATACTCTACGACAGCGCAAATTGATGAGACTTGATGACTTGACTTGACGGTGTATATGAACGTAAATGCAGGTTAAAAAGAAAATTGAACAAAAACTGCTCAGGTAAACCTGACCTTAAAAATATAGGTCTTTTTTACATGTTCTGTTTCCTTTCTAATTAAAATACTTATTACGCTTGGAGCACAAGTGGTATATTTTTTTTTTTTTTTTTTAAGTAACACTCAGGCAATTAATGCCTACTACTATTACTAGGTGTTACCTTCTTTAGGAAAGGGATAGTGAGAGAGAAGACAGGTGGTGAAGGAAGAGATAGAGGAAAGCTTCATTCTTTTACAACTCTGCTTTTTGCACGTTTTTTTTGATAATGCAGTGTTGCAGCGCCATCTGGTGTCAAATGAGGCGTATTAAGTTCTTGAAGCTGTGTTTTGTAGCCATTTTATTGATTATTTTACTTCGCCGATGATTTTGCTACACAACGAAGGAGGGCGCTCCGATGTTACATTAGGACTAGTATCTTCTGAAGTCGGTATAGTTAAGTGACCAGTGACTATGCCTTCATCACTTGAACTTTCCTACAACAACTGATACAAAGGGACACTAATGCACATCAGAAAAATGCGTGGTGTTGTTATTTTTAATGACTGTCGGATACAGGGATTGAACCCAGGACCTTCGGTTTTGTAGTCAACGTGCTAACTACTTCAGCCAACGCCACCCTCACTTAAATCACTTGTGTCCCAAGCGTAAACATTTTTTTAATGAGAAATAGTAAAACTGCTCTAAATATCTCGCTACTGGATGGAAATTGCACTTTTACAACTTATGCTCTGAATTTTTCTGAACTTTACCTGAAAATTTCATGAGTAAACTCGATTTAGAAAAAAAAGGCGCTTGAACCTCTTGTGCTTTAAGCCGCCCCCCATATATATTTGTTATTCAACTCATGAAAGCAAAATAAAATTTTTGTTTTTCATTGAATTGAATTGAAAACTTTAAACTCGTTTTCTGGCAAACTATTTTTTTTAATTATGACGATGTTTGAGTGAATGAGCGATATATAATCCATACCATAATCACTTTTTAATTATTTCTTTTATTTACAAATTAATTGCTAAGCAAAATTTTTACAATACAACCCGTTTAATTACCCATCGGTTAAATACCTTTATCGCTTATTCATCCCAAATATTGAATGCCCGTTTTTTACAGTAATTTTCACACAAAAGTCCACGCCTAATTAACTTTCGTTTACATAGTGTCCACACCTGATGATTTTATATCAAAACTCGTAATATGACGCCGGCAGAGCAACTGTCATTTTTTCATTAATATCATCACAATGGGGTAGACGTTGATGATTTTATATCATGATTAATCCAACAAATATTTGTAAAATACTTGCCAAAAATATCTAATTTGCGTGTTATTTAATTTTTTAGTTGCAAACAATTGTTGTGCCTCCTTTTTTAAACGAAAACTGTTTAAAAAATCAACGTTAAATGGACAGTAACACATAAAATGGCATTTGATATCAAGATGAATTCATCAGACCGTGAGCTCTGATGATTATATCATAACGCTGATATAATATTAATAAATTGAGGCTATACGTGATGAATTTTCATCATGATATCAATTTGACATTCATCATGATATAAATTCATCAGGTGTGGACACTATGTTAATTACCCATTTTGAATAATTACCCAGAATGATTTTACCCCAAAATTTAATTTCCCCTAAAATCTCCTCGTTTAAACTACTTTGTAGAATCAAAATATTACGAAAAAGAGAACAAGAGTCTGTTCTAAGTATTTTTCATGTTTACACTGATTCTATAAGTAAAATGCAAGATAATATATCAAACTGCTGAGTTAATAACAAACAATGTTTACTTCGAAATACACCTCTGGTGTGATGAGAATACTTAAGTTTCTAAAAACAAAACAGTGACCGACCGCTTGTCAAATTTTCTATCCGTATTCTCTCCTACTCGATACATTTTGCGTTTACATGATAAGATTTTGTACATTCTACATCATATTTTGACATGTCGTAATACATTGTATTACCATGTAAAGACAGCTTTAAGTAGATAAATATGTAACTCTGGAATCGAATATGCACCTTAAGTATTTATTTTTTATAATATGAAATGTTTGTTGTTATATAATAAAATATTTTATTTGAAGAAATGCATATGTATGTGAATTTTATTTCATGTAATATGTATGTACTGCGTACTACATTGAGTTCGGATAAGTGCATTTCTAAAGGTATTTAAGCGTATTCTCATAATTACCTATATGAGTTAATTAAACGTCTTCGCTTTAATACCTTTCCCAGATAATTACCTCAAAAATCACGACATTTTTGATGAGGTAATTAACCTTGGCTTACTGTATGTACATATCGCACACTAAATCATAAACAGTCAGAACTCGAAATTATCAAAATGGTTTTGGTTTTCATTAACCAGTTCACTTAACAAATCTCTAACGAACGCAAAAATTTCTTTTGCAACACACTATTGAACAATATAAAATAAAAATTATTTTTATGTTAAATGCTTGCTTCATTTGTACCGTATCAACTGATTTTTGGTACTCCTCAGCATCTGCGATTTTTTGAGTTGTGACCAGCGTTGCCACAACCAAAATATTTTTGTAACCAAAATATGAAAAAAAAAAGTAACCAAAGGAGAAAAAAAAGTAACCAAAATTTTTTATGTATTTAATATATGAGACTTACTTATTTGTACTTCAGTTTGGAAAGATATCTGTGACAGTATGTAATTATCGCTTAAGTCCTCTTAATCAAAGGACTGTTTTTGGAACGTTTTCACGTGAAACTATTAAAAGGCTCCAACGCAAGTTTAAACTCTTGTGTGATCCTTTCTTTGCACATGTAGGTATTATAACCACTCCAACTTTCATCTCTTATTCAACCCAAATATTGAGTACCCGTTTTTTTAGACCCATTTTCAAACAAAATTCCACGTCTAATTAACTTAATTACCCAGAAATATTTTACCCTAAAATGAAATTTCCCCTAAAATCTCCTCGTTTATTTACCCAAAATTTCCTAAGTATATATTAATGCAATTCTGTAATCGAATATATGCACCTTATGCACTTTATTTTTTGTAATATTAATTTTGTATAGTTAGTAAAGAACAAACGACAATGATAAGACTGTTGTAAATATAGAGATGGTAACTTTGAGCCTTCATTACAAAACACATGAGCACATTGAAATGCAATGAATCAAACCAATTCACATATTCCATTTGCAATAAAGTTTCGTATATAAGGCAGAAATCTACATCAACTGACACCACACACAGTGGACCAAAAACACAGAAGAACGCTGATGAGGAAGGTTTATTAGTGGCCTTCGAAAACGGCTGGCTGTTCCGTTCAACTATGTGTTGTTGTCAGAATATTTACAACTAACTTTGATGTTATTTGTTCATTAATAATTATCACATGTAATTTGGCTTAAAAAGCGTTACGAACATTAGCCTGTTCAATTCATAAGAATATAGAAACAAATACAGTTCGAAAAATAATAATTAAATTAACTATAATGAATTGTTTTTGTTATTTAATAAAATATTTATTCCCAGTAATAATGTACTAAATACCATAAATAAATAAATAAATTCATTTCTAAAGGTATTTAAGCGTATTCTCATAATTGCCTAAGTTAATTAGAAGTCTTCGCTTTAATACCTTGCCCATCTTCTCATCTTCTAAGCGGCTGGATCGAATTTCTTCAAACATGGTTAAGAAACATCTCGGTCAAGTCACTTTTCAAACAGAAAAACTGAATCAAAATTCGTCCAGCCGTTTGGGCTGTACGTGGACACGGACAGTTACACAGATGCACAGATACACAGACACACTCTGCAAACTTATAACACCCCTTTTTTTGGTCAGAAGTTAAAAATAAAATGTAATTTTATTACATTCGTTATCCAAAAACATGAATATATAGATAAAGTATTAAATAATACATATGCAATATCGAGATGGTACTAAAATGCATCTTCCTACATTTAGTTTTGATTAAACTTAGCTACGAAAATATCCTTTCAGAAGTATGTTTGGAAACTTTGTCTCAAAGTATTTCAATATCCATCCTTTTTATTTACAATTGGGAAAATCTGAGAAAATGCTAGTGGGATACAATTTCTTTTTCTTTATCAATGTACTAAATTTAGAAACCACATTCACATTTGTTTTTTAGCTACAAAATTCATTTAATTAAATTAATTTAATTTGCATGGAAATGGAAAAAATGTACACAAGTACACATTGGAAAAAAAGGTAACAAATTTTGGTTACAAGTAACCAAAACGGCAAGGCTGGTTGTGACTGTTTATTATTTAGTGTGTCATATGTATGCACATGTATTAACCACCATATGCAAAAAAAAAAAATTAACATGTGCTTCAAGTGAACGTTAAAACCGGTTTTGATATGGACATTTTATTTTTTTACATACACTTCAAGCACACGTTAATTTTTCTGCATATTGAGGTAAAACTTCCATCACACAACTAGGATGACAGGAAATTTCTAATTCAGCACATCATTCAGCCGGAACTAACACATTAGTTATATTTCATTTTGCAGGTGTTAGCGCTTTTAGAATTTGTTCAAGTTACAGAGTAGTCAATGAAATACTAAACGTGTTCACGTTTCCGAGTCGTCCATATATCCGCTTATTCAGGTTATCGCGAGTTCACTGTATAATAAAGTCAAATACAATACAAACACGATGCGAAAACGAAAACAAATTTGCAAAGTCAATCAAAACCAAATGAACTATGTACCTTCAATTCAGCAGGCTGAGCAAACTGCACAATTTTCTCGTTCCAGTCAATTTTATTAAAACAGAATGCTTTCTCGTCTTTCAGCAAATCGTAAATTGAACATAAAACTTTCCAATCATTTTCTAAATTAAGACGAATTTCCTCAATAGCTTTGGGTGTAACGTATGACTGCACGTTAAAGCCACTTTTTGAAGTGTTAATTTGATTGCCACCACTCATATTTTCTACAACTTGCATGTGGTTTCACTTTTATTTTTATATAACGTTTAAATTGGTTTCAAAGTTTACTTGCGTATAATGAATGGTACGTAAGTTTATTAAAATAAAAAAAAAATAAAAATCAAATATAATTTTAACAACCGTTTCACTTGATGTCTATGAATGTTGTGTGATTTGAAAATTCTTAAACCTCACTATCTACCAGTTTCTGTCTTTTGGTTTCATATTGCTGTACATATTAGCACATACATAAGTTCCTCTTTAATTTATTTATTCGATTTGTTTTGTAGAAAAGGGCATTGCTTTATGTTGTTCATAAAAAATACTTTTAAATTTTTTGTTTTAATACTCGCATTAGAGATGAGATCGTGAATAAATAAATATTCATTCACCATCATGCATTGATAATTATGCAAACAATTATCAAGTCAAGAAAAATGGTATTTCTTATAATATTTCGTTTATTTGTCATCATACATACTTACATATATGTGGAGATTTGACAAAATGTCATTTTTCTAAATGAACAACATTTCAGTAGAGCGAAAAAGGTGGTAAAGTGAGAAAAAATAGTTAACAAAAGTTATTGTTTAGAAGTTCCAGCTCCATTTTCCACTATACTACTTACAAGTAGTAAAGTTAATACAGGAGGTAAAAAAGCTTACATTATTTATTCGAGGAACTGTAACTTTTTGCGAACGAAAATCTTAATATTTATCGACATACATATGTATATATTCCTTTGCGGTAACGATAATGTGATTCCGTTATTTATTTTTTACGATAGTTTCCAGGCATATTTAAATTACCATTAAATTCAATAAATAAATAAAATTGCATTCGCGTACTCAAAAGTTTTTACAGATTTTTACTGAACAATTTAGTAAAATGCAGTAAGGCATTTTACTAAATTGCGTTCGTTTACCCAAAATACAGTAAATGAAAACACAAATTGAGAGAGTAAAGTGACAGTTCTTGTCTTAGTATTTTGCAAATTTTTACTGCCAATTTTTAGTAACATAAGAACATATGATTCAAAATGTAAACAAATAAAATATAAGCAAACGAAAAGTGTAAAAATTTGAGAAAAGTTAAATAAAAATTGGAAAGTCATTAAAAAACAATTCATTTATGAAGAATAACAATAAAAGCTGTTAATATATGTACATATTTTGAAATTTATTTTATTAATTTGTTTTGCAAACACCCCTTTTTCACACGGAAAGTTTACTTTGCAAAGTCTTAATTCAGCTGGAAGTAAGACAGAGGAAGGACTACTATCAATTTCTGTCTTTCTCCCAGCTGAATTAAGACTTTGCAAAGTAAGCTTTCCGTGTGTAAAAGGGGTAAAATTATTCTAATTAATCAGAGTTGTAAAACTGTAAAGTAACCATTAGTAACCATTAGTATTGAACTTGCTTTTTACATCAAAATAATAGTCATGTAATTTTTATTAATTTAACCAACAACAAAACAAGGAAATCAAAAAGAAATTAATTACAAATATTACATGAAACAAATTACAAAATATTTTCTTAGATTGTTCGTGTTATAAAAATATTGTATCGATTACCAATAATTAAAAGAGTTGAATAGTAAAAAGTTTATATATTTTTCAACACTAGGTCTGTCTGGGTACTTTTCCAGTAGCAAATACTCAGTAAATTTTTTTGGGAGAGTAAGACCAATTTTACTCTGTCGGCTGAAAATATCTCAAAAAGTACGCAGACAGTATTCAGTGATATCTTGCAAGAGAACAGCTGATCGGTGTGTAAACAATTGAAATAACAAAGCAAACGAATTTTAGCATATGTGTACGCAAAAGTAAATTCTCGCGGTAAATTAAAAAATTATTAATTAAATATATTTGGACGTTTCTAGCATGAAATAAAATGTTTTGTTTATTATAATTTATTATAAACGTTAAAAATCAACACAATTCTAACTACTTACCTCTGCCATTGTTAAATTTCAATTTTTAATTTCATTTCACAAAAATTATTTCATTCAAACAGTAAATAAAAACAGCTGTTCAAACTAGTTGCAAAATCTTGCAAGCGGAAATTTCTCCAGCAATATTTTGCAAGTTCTCTAACTTCCAACTGTCAAAAAATTCTCTTTTTGGCTCTCTCGCTGCAAGAGAATTGGAGTAGGCAGACAACATTTTGCAATATTTTGCACAAAATGATGCAAAATATGTGTACGCAGACAGACCTACTATGTGGAGGTGGAGTCAGCTGTTTCTTTAATATTACTAATTTTTACTATTTTTCCGTTCGCGTACTTTTTTCGGCAAGAGCTCTCTTTGAGAGTAAATTATAAAATTTTCGCAGTAATAAGAAAACACACCTAATATCATAAGGTATCTCTGTGTAGGAAATGTCAAAACAAGGTAAAAGCACAAATAATAATAAAGAAAAACTAGATGAATTTGAGCTTGTGATTTTATTTCTTTTTACTTTAACTGACAGCGAATATCGTCAAAATATGTTACTGAATAGCGAAGTTGATAAATTTTCGTTATATTTATTATAATGATACGATTATCGTTATAAAATATACTGAATCCAGGTACAGCTGCTCTTAATATTAACGGAACTAATTGAAATAATCAATTAAAGAAATTTTATACTTGTATATGATACACAAATACTTACAGCCTTCTGTATAATCAACAACTGGCATGAAGTTAGCATATGTATTTAACATGGTCTTAACGTGTTTTTGCCATACAACCTTACATTAGAAATCAAGCTATGTCGTAATCGTATGTTACAACTACATTATGAGGCGGTTGGTAATGACAAATTGTATAGAGGAACTAACTCGTGAACACGTACTTCAATTTGGTCACTTATCCTAACTTCATGCCAGCTTTTTATTAAGGCCGTTTTCCGATATTTATTTCCTTCTACAAGCAACAGTTTTCTTAAAACTATAACAACAAAAATTGCGATTTTTTTCAAATGGATTATAAACAACAAACTTTACTTCTACCATACAAGTCGTTTTGTCCAAATTGTTTTGATAAAATAAGAAAGCTTAAGTCAAGACAAGTTGTAAGTTTTTCAAACTTTGCTTTTGACAAAACGAATTCTTTCAAAAGAGGCTATTTTGTCAAAAGGGAATTGAAAAAAATGTGTCAAATGGGAGTTATCAGTCTTTTGTTTGAATTTTCAAATTATTTTCAATTCTCTGAAAGAAGTCATTTGGTCAAATTGAAATTGGGGAAAATCTGAAAGAGGTCGATTATTAGACAGCTTATCTTGCGTTCTAAGTATCGTAGAAATACGGGGATTAGAGCAAAAGAAGCATTGTCGAGCTATACATTTTTTGTGGGGCATTATGACTGGTGATTTTCATGAGTAATAATAAAATAAATAATTACATTAAATTTTTAATAATTTCAGGGGGGCAATGCATTAAAATGCTATATTTACTTTAAAATTCTTGTAAAATTGTCTTATCTCGAGAGAAGCCACTTTGTCAAGTGTCCACAGACATGTACATACGTATATGTTTGTATATATTTGGCACTCTCCCGAGTATTTTACTCAGATACGAGTGTAGTACACGTGTTCCAACCTTTGAAAATGTCAAAATATTTATTTTTATGGATCTTTACCTCCCACGGTTTGATCCACGATGTCACCAGAAATCGTTCGATCGAATACTTATATTGAAAACAACAATAAATTTTCTAATTTCATTGTTGTTTGCAATACAAGTTGTCGATCGAACGATTTCTGGTGAAATCGTGGAGCAAACCGTTAATTTCAAATTTAACAATCACATCTGCACACCTCACGAGCATGACTGATAGTGCCCATATCTGGCTCATATACAAATCATTATACTTATATGTACATGAACTCGTATATACGTACATACTAGGGATGCCAATCGGGACTGATTCTTACGATCCCGGGATTCGGGATTTAAAAAAATCAGATCCCGGGATTTCGGGATCCTGAAATTTTTTTAGATTCAGGGATTTTCTGGGACTCTGGGTTTTTTTAGCATTAAATGATATATGCTTTTTAGAGGAATTTATTAAAAAAACGTCTTTCAAAGATGTTCACAAACAAAAGTTTTTTAATTAATTCCATATTACATAGTCAAATATAATTATCTTATATACATACATTAATTATTATTTGAATATTAAAAGTACTCACGTCAAAAGTTGCGCTATTGTGGAACAGCAAAATTGCAAAATTTTCAAAAAAATATCACAACAACCGCATAAAAAATTATTTTACACAAATGATGCAAAATTATCAGAGTCTAAAGCGCCCATACACTACAACAGAATGCACGCGCAATCATGTTCGAACCACATAACATACTAGTAGAGTTTTTTTCCGGACTTTTTCATTTCCCGGGAAAGCGGAAAACTTTTTTATATATCCCGGGATCCCGCTCCATAGAAAAAATTAACATAAAATTTGCCAGGCATTAGCACAAATTTGATTAGAATGCTTAAAACACTAACTAAAACATATCTTATTACATAAATATTCCTATGTTAATTCAAATTGGGTTTTGGAACAAGAACGTTTTTTTATATTAACTTTTAGTTTTTAAATTCCTTAAAGGTTGTTTTTAACAAGAAAAACTTTGTTATATAAGATAAAAAAAAAAGTAAACTTACGTCCCTTTTCACAATGTATGGTTAAGACTTAACTTGAGCTTTAACTGCAAGTTCATCATACAAAACTTGCCGCTAAAGTTCCAGTTAGTTTTTAATTGTACATTGTAAAAAAGACCTTTACAAATATAAACAATAACATAATAGTTAATAAAAACAATCATGAAATAAAAAATACTCGAGATTTGAGATCGAAAACAGTTCAGCAGATTTGTTCTTAAAAAAAGTCCATACAATTGAGCTTTCCATGTAAAACAATTTTATTAAAAACAAAAAATTCAGTAAAGTGCGACTTTGACTCCCGCACGAAGGGTTCCGTACGTTGGGCTTTGAGCATTTTTTTAATACAGTGTTTTTTACGTTTTTTCAGCTGAAATAATTTGTTTTTGATTATTTTTAGCTTTTTTCTCGTTTTGGCGATTTTTTAAATTTTGGCGATTTTTTTTAATTTTGGCGATTTTTTTTTCATTTTGGCGATTTTTTCATTTTGGCGATTTTTTTTCATTTTTGGCGATTTTTTTCATTTTGGCGATTTTTTCATTTTGGCGATTTTTTCATTTTGGCGATTTTTTCGTTTTTTCGCGATTTATTTTCGATTTAGAAATTTTTTTAATTTGGTGCTTTTTTTGTTTTGGCGATTTTTTTTTGATTTTGGCGATTTATTTTCGGTCTGGCGATTTTATAATTTTGAGATTTTTTTGTTTTACCGTTTTTGAAAATTTCAAGAAGTTTGCTCTTACGGTTTCCAAGATACAGCAAGTTATCAAAATTACATAGTCGAAATTACATTAACTGATGGCACACCCTCTAATTAAATTTTTTTAAATTTTAGTGTTAATTGTTGTAGTCTGTATAAAAATACACTAACCTTACAAATATAATGTGTACATACATATACTATGTATACAATTGTATGTATATTAAATGGGATTTTAACATTTTTCGTTGCTCGTTTTGGCAAACCCTTTAATTTCCAACTCTCATGTATTTTTGTTGTAGCGGCCAAGGGTCTACACACTCTGTCCAAATTTCAGGTCCGTAGCTCTTACGGTTCTCGAGAAAATACCCTGTGACGGACAGACGGACAGCGTAGCGGAAACAAAAGGGTTTCTTTTCACCTTTGGTGTACGAAACCCTAAAAAAGAGAATAATGATTTCAATAAATTACTTTAAAGCCGGGGACCGAAAATAATTGTTATTTTTTTCTTTCTGGAGAAAAGGCTACTAGAAAATAACCATTATCTACTTTAGGTTATTATTAACCATTATTGTGAGACATATGTACATATATTATTAGGACCGTTTTGTTAACTTTTCCAAAGACATTTCAATATCTTGCCCTAAAGGCCACTTAGAAATGCATCGATTACATCTAAAATACGATATATATTCGTCTAGCGATAACCGAAAAATAAAGTTAATGGTACGACTTTTTAAAAAAATTCAAGAAGGGTGGTTATGAATAGTGACACAGGTTTTGCTGCAATTTTTATTGATATTTTGTTAATATTAGCAGCTATGTATAACTAAGGTGTTCAAATTCCATTTTCCATTGAAACAAATTATGTTTAAATAAATTAAAAGTTTTAAATGCATATTTACCATCAGCAAAATATCAAACTCTATTTGACATCGCTACAGCAAAACGTACAATCACACAAAATGCCCACACACGACCTAACCGCTGGCACAAGCACTTGATTGCGCATGCGTGCTGTTGAAATGTATGGGCCCCTTAAGTAAGTCCAAGATTATCAGCGTAAATTTTACAAAATTTTTCAATTTTAATGGCGTTGCCAAGCCAAAAAATTTTCAAAAAGTACTTATAAAAACAGCTATACGCAAAATTTTGACGCAAAAATATCTGTTTTAGGAATGTATATGTTTCTTTTTTAAAGGAAAAAACAAGTGCCTGAAAAGGCGTTCTATACAAAGAAATTAATTTAAAAATTCAGTAAGTTCACGTAGGGCCTTGAGCATTTTTAATATGGCGTTTTTCTTGCCGTTTTTGACGTTTTTTCAAATGAAATAATTTTTTTTTCTTTTTTTCGCTTTTTCTCGTTTCGCCGTTTTTTTTCAGTTTTTGGCGTTTTGGCGATTTTTGCCATTTTGCCGATTTTTTTTTTTAATTTTGGCGATTTTTTTCATTTTGGCCATTTTTTTCATTGCGGAGATTTTTCCGGTTTTTCGCGATTTATTTTCGTTTTAGAATAATTTTTTTTGATTTGGAGCTTTTTTTTCGTTTTGGCGATTTTTTTTTTTGCGATTTTTTTTCAGTTTGGCGATTTTTGTGTTTTACCGTTTTTTAACATTTCAAGAGTTTTGCTCTTACGGTTTCCAAGATACAGCAAGTTGTCAAAATTACATAGTCAAAATTGCATAAACTGATGGAACACCCTATATTTTAATTTTTTTTAATCTTAGTGTTAATTGTTGTAGTCTGTATAAAAAATACACTAACCTTACAAATTTCAAGTGCATATACACAAAATTGTATATATATATATTACATGGGATTTTATTATTTTTCGTTTTGGAACACCTTTTAATTTCCAACTGTCATGTATTTATTGTTGTAGCGGCCAAAGGTATACATACTGTGTCCAAATTTGAGGTCCGTAGCTCTTACGGTTCTCGAGAAAATACCCTGTGACGGACAGACGGACAGCGTAGCGAAAACAATAGTGTTTCTTTTCACCTTTGGTGTACGAAACCCTAAAAACTATAAAATTCATGAAAATAAAAAAATTCTTAACTACTGAAAATACATCCATATGTGACGCGCAAAATAGAAAGGGACCTAAGTGTAAAAACCGGTTTTGTTCAGGAGAGCCATTTTAAAGATTTAAATACGTGTATCTTTGGTGTACCATCAATTTCATAAAACGCGCATATCTCTGGGAGGTAACACTTCTGGGGCATGGGATCGGTCTCATTCATTCGATGCTCAGATGTTGTCCCCATCAAAAAAAATGTGAAAATTTATTTTTTACCCTTAGGTCCCTTTCTCTATGCGCTGTCACACATGTATAAGAAGTAATTTTCAAACTCGATTTTAGGATAGCAAACACGTAGTTTTATTATTATCAAAAAACCTATGGCTCAAATATGTTATTAGAAAGTGCAATTATGCATTTTACACAGTTGCAAAAATTAACGTGAATACCTTTATTATTTAATATATTATTATTAAAGCTGTTAAAAAATTGTTATTATCATCAAATAGATTGCGATTAATAAAGGAAATGAAAAAAAAAACATGATTTTGGAAACACATTTTCATTGGCAATATTAACATGATGAAACCGGCAAATATAAAAGATCAATATTCATCCTCCCATGATGAATTTTTTTTTATAAAACAAACAAAACTTAGTACATATACAATTTCGGGATTGACTGAATCTCGAAAATACCGGGATTAAAAAATTTAAATCCCGGGATTTTCGGGATTTAGGAAATCCCGGGACTGGCATCCCTAGTACATACATATGTGGGTATGTATGAATGTAAATGCATCTACATAATTATATCTGCACATAATAAAATATGCTTTTAAGTTTGATTACTTTATTATATTATGTACATACATATGTATGTATGTGCATACACATTTTTCTAAACATTAAATTCCAATCGGTTTAATATTTTTTGATAATTTCTTTTGAGGTATTTTGACAAGAAAAGTACGCTTAATGCCAAGTGACTGACCAAAAGCAATTGTATAAAACATTATGCATTAACGCATTCACCACAGCAGGCTACACGGACACACGACTTCAAATGCTATTAACTGCACTTATCGCCTATTGTAGTATACAATTCTTTTTGTTAACATACTTATTACTAGTCATGAAGAGTTTAACAATTCTCACTGCATTAGTTTCCAAGATAATTTTTTAAGTAAATATTTTATTTATTTGAGGGGAGGCACGATCGTTTGTCCAACCCCGATTATTTGCTATCATCGGCAGATATTAATAAATCATCATCATCAGCTTTAAGCCAATCAGCAAGATCGGTACGCTGGTATTATTTATGTAGACAAATAAAAATATACACTATATAAGAGGCACCACGCCTACTTGTTACATTCTGAAATTGGTAATATTTATTTCTTTAAGGGCGGTGTCACACCCCCATGTCCCATTCGAACTTTCTTTTGTAGGATAACGCTCATATAAAAATCGGTACTTACACAAAATTTTACTGATTAAACAAAATTGCATTGCTCATGGCACATTTTCCATAAAAATTACTGCCGTAGATTTTATTATGGGCCTTGGTAATTTGGCAACGATTGTTCCTGAAGTTGCAGACTCATTCTGTTTGGTCATTTAGATAAGATGAAAGATATTTCAAAACACAAAAATTTTATAAGGGATGCGCTACATTAAAAAAAAGCGAAATCGATGCTCGATCGACGAAAGACATTTGATTTTTGTTTACATACCTATACAAATAGATATGTAAATATTTTTTTGTTTATTTAAAAGCGTTTCTTTTGAATTGACAACTGTGTTTCCTAAGTTCATACGAAACTGTGATGTGCATATTACACATCGCGCTCTCTAAAAGATGTTTATTTTTAAATTCCGGGGTCTAATCGTCACTTTCGATAACGAGCTGATTCGATCACATTTTATTAGTTTCAAATTATGGCATTCGATATCGAACAGTTCGATAGCCAATGCCTCAATCTCAAACTGAAAAAAATTGATCGAATCAGCTTGTTATCGAAAGCGGCGATTAGACCTCCACTTATTAACGTTATTTTCTTCAAAACCCCAATTTTTAATCTATCATGTACCGCATTTTGCAAAAACCATCTGGCCACATTGAATATACCATAAATATAAAATATATATTATATATATGTACAAATAAACCAAATCATAATATCGTGCCATAACCGCCAAAATAGTTTAAGCGACATAATTTTCGAACCTCATTTTTTAACAAAAATCGATTATTTGCGATCGTAAATAGTAGATTTTCGTAAAAAAAACGAGCTCCAAAATATGTATGTGTCGCTTAAGCTATTTTAGCGGTTATGGCTCGATATGTAAAACCCTTTCATACATATGCAAATTTTACATCAAAATGATAACGTATTTATTTAATGATTTGTTTACTAATTAAACAATATAATTACGTACTTACGTATGTGCTAGTGATGTGCCGAATGTCAATGTTTGATATTCGCGTACACGAATACGAATAATTAAAACCATATTCACGAATACGAATATTATCTGTGAAATTTAAAGACATTAAATTGGGGTTCTATTTACGGCTGTAAAATGAAACATAAAACTTTTTTATGAAAAAGAACTTCATAAAAATAATTTATTAATGGAAACTTTTATACATACACGTATTTTCAAAAGGATATTATTTAAATTTTTCATCTAACCGAATTTAAGAATCTATATAGGTATATAAAAATAAGTTGTCCTATGTTCGTGATTTTATAACTCGAGAACCACTCAACCGATTTTCAAACGAGTATATGCGTTGGAAAGTACTATTTTCAATGATAGTTTATAAAAAAAAACATCGATAAATTTCTACCAATATGCGTTATATGCGCACTTTTATGATGGTGTGTTTTCCCTATATAAAATAGAGTGACCCTGCCCGCGTTGCTGGACAATACAATAACATACGTTTATGTCTTTGTATTAAAAATTAAATTTTCTAGAAAGAATAGACATTTTCCTGAAAAAGAAGTGCAAAATAATATAAATTGTTTAAAGTGAGAACATCAAAAAGAAAAAAATGTATTTTAGTCTCTCTACGACAAACTAATCAGCTTTGCAATAAGACTTGCTTAGTGTACATAAATTATGACTTACAAACTGACTTTACTTAATTACTACATATTATGACATTAGTCACCTGGTGTAGTGCTGCCACCTAATAAATACGCCTTGTTGCTTTGCTTTGACAATTTTCTTTTAAGCCCCATTTACATTAAGACATTTTTCTTCACAACTTTTTGACGTTAATATACATGCTTAATGCTGAGAATACGAAAAAACAAAGAGGAATATCAAAAGTTCCCTCGAATTTTAATTTCGTTACTTTTGTTTTACTCCTGCTTTTCAGCACCTCTCACCCACAAACTCAAAAGGCCTGCCTGCACAGGCAAGCAGAAAATGCACAGTATAAATTAGTAAAGCTAAATGGCAGAAACTTTATTACTGCATAAAGATATTCGACTATGTTCTGGCTTCTACATCGTTTTCGCATGTTTTCTTGTGGGATCGGATGTTAAAACACATGCTACATCTGTTTAAGTTGAAATTTAGAAAATAAAAATTAATAGTTTGTCTTCTAGCATCCGAATTTAGATAAAAACGATTTTTAAATGGCCGATTTCAAACCTTTAGATTTTTCGTTTCCACCTTAGGCAAATATAAACTCGTATTCTTTTCACAAGGCTGTTAACAATTGTTACCATTAGTCGCCAGCTGCTACAAAACAAGGGCCAAGAGATTTGTAGAAATCCTCATATTGATCTTCAGTAATTGCGAATCTGGTAGGCGAGTAAATTGATGATATTACAAAATTTGTGCAAAAATTTTCGACACAAATATTCGTTGCTTGTAGATGTTCTTCACAAATGTTTTCAAGGATATAGCGTTTGAGTCTTGACTTAATTAGAATTGCTGATCCATCGCATGCTCTCCCTCTCGGGTCCTTTGAATCATATAGATTGTAGTAGAGCTGGCAAACTATCGATAGCACTATCGATAGTATCCATTAGACTATCGATAGTTTTTTCTCGATAGCGATACTATCGTTGAAAAAATTTATTACCAAATTGGCAATAAACTCGATAAAATTTAACATATTGGCTTTCTTTTATTGAAAATACATCTAAGTACATATCGCTCATTTACTTAAATAACGTCATAACTCAAAGTAATAAATTTATGGACTTAGTAATACAGACTTCGTGTATAACGGATCAACTCTTGATAGAAGAACACTTTTAAATATTTCCACTGAGCTGTATGTAAATTGAAACCAAAACTTATTTGAAAATTAAATTTAACATTCCCAACTCTTCGTCTCCTGCTGACATGAAATGACTTACCTTAACACTAAATGCAAGTAAGAAAAAAATTACTCTTTTAGAGTTTTGCCTAGCAAAATTGATGGTTGTGGAATAGAGACGGAATATATCCTTTTGTATGCTATCTCCTTTTTAGCATCTCTTATTTTAACTGAGTTGCTTAAACAGATTCCTTAACAGCCGTGTTAGGTTAGGTTAGGTTGAAAAGAGGGAAGATTATTGGGAAGATACCCCAATATAAACCTTAACCAAACATTAACATTTTAACGTACCTTTTCACAATGTATGGTTAAAAGATAACAGAGACTTTTACTGCAAGTTTTGTATGAAGAACTGTCAGTTAAAGATCACGTTAACTCTTAACCATACATTGTGAAAAGGGACGTAAGTCTTCACTTAACATTAACTAGAAATTAATGTTAAAGTTAGTCATTTTAAGTTACGTGTAGACCTCAAGTAAAATAGTTCGATACTATCGATAGTTTTCTTACAAACTATCGAAAATATCGAATGGCGTGACTATCGATAGTTTTCCAGCTCTAGATTGTAGTCATTTACTTTAAAGAAACTTCTCAAAGTCAAATGAAGCAGAGGTTTCTGCATTCTAAGCATTTGTTGCATCATGCTGGTCATATTTGTAGTAAAGTTGTTTATAGTATGCATCAGATTATCAATAGTAACTTCAACGCCACTGAAATGAAAGCTTGAGTTTGTATTTGTTCAATTATTTGGCGGTTCATAGTGTTTTCACACAGGAAGTTAAAACCTGGTTTTAACGTTAAAACAATAAACAGCTGATTTTGCATTCACACTGCAAGTTTGTTAAATTCAGGTTTTAACTCAGAGACTGTCTAATAACTTTGCTCAAAATAAAATAAATATCCTGCAGAAATTCGTGTGTTTGTTGTTGTATTTTTTTCTACTTTTTATAACACTTATTTGACAAACTGTACAACTGTTTTTGTTTGTATAAAAACTAAGAAACTTTACAATGCCCTCTAAAATGGAAATTATTTTATATTTTGTAAATTAATATTTTAAAATTATGGAACTAGTAATACAAAGTGAAGAAGTGCTTGGAAATCAGGTTATTGTATATAACAAATGCACAAATAAATCACAAAATACAACTTCTTATCGGTGGTTCGATATGTCATATCGTTTATTTTCACTTTCCAGATGTCAATGAAAATATTTTTGTTGTTTTCTTTCCAAAAAACTATTATTTTCCATACTTTTTACTTATTGTTGCTGCTGCATCCATTTTTAAGTTGAAAATCTTTCAAGCGACATCTCTTGTTATTCACTGGCACAAACATTATCAGCTGCTGCCGGTCATTTTAACTTGGCAGCACTGAATTTACCACAGCGAAAACAGGGTTGCATTTCATAAAACCAAAATAAAACCAATTCAGAAATGGTTTTAATGCTATGTTTAGACGACGAGTTGAATCACCTGCTTCGCTCTCTGAATCATGTTTATGAATCATGCTGTTTAGACTACTCATTCGTGCTTCGTGTGCAGCGTGCCAATTTAGTGCTTTTCGTACTAGATTTAGAGTTTTTTAATTCATAACAGTGCGGAATTTTTCAAATTGTTGCTTAAAAAAAGGCACTAAATTGGCGCTTTTCACCTTTGATAGTGCGTTTTGCAAATCTACTAAATATTAATTTGTTAAAGTGTGGTGGCTTTATTTTCACTTTTCAAAAACTATCTGCTTTCACCCCTTTTAGACATGCAAAGTTTCCTTTGCAGAATGTTAATTCAGCTTGGTGAAATATGAAGGAAGAAAAACTTTATCTTTCATAGTGAGAAAAAATAATATATTTCTAGCAATTACAGAGGATACCATACACGTTATAAAATAACTTAATTACAATAATCTAATTACTAACCACTGAGGGAAGCAATGTATTGCTTTCTTGATAACGAAAGCTTTCAAAAATGCTTCTGAAAAGTACTAACGTAAGGCTCTCTAACAAAGTGGACAAAAGTAAAAAAATGTACACCAGTAACTTTTGCATCTGAATACACAAAAACTACATATTATTGCTTCTGTAAAACGAATTAGTAAAGCAAAAAATTAACGGCTTTTTGGAAACTTTGCTTCTAGCTGGCTTACAAAAACTCTTCTGGGAAGCGGTAATTTTTGCTGGGATGGTGAAATTGAAGAAATAGAACGAAGTATCAGAAATTTAAGGATACATAAATGGAAAAATTTGCTCAAAACTGATCAATTTTGGATTGAAATTTATAATTATAGAAATTCAACTAATCATAATCCATTTCTAATACTGTCAATATTTTCTCTAAGACTATTAACATTACCATGTTCAAATGTTGTAGTAGAAATGACTTTTAGCGCTTATAAATATTTTAAAAGTAAGTTAGAAATACAATAATGATTTTATAAATCAAATTGTTTCATTCATATAAAATACGGTCTAAAAAGAAAAGGCTTATGTTGTTCAGAATGTAACATACTGAACCATGTTCATGTAAAAATTAATTCAGACGAAACACCTAAAAATCTAATTGTTTTATTAAAACAGTTTTATGGCCAGAGGAAAAAGATTAAACTGCATTTCCTGAAACGAGGAGTATAATTCTCGTTGATCATCTTTTGTTAAAATATTACACCATAATTGGAGTGTCTTCCCAAATGAACTTCAATTATTTTCCTACTCATGTTCTACTTATAAGCAAAATCGAAATATGGCTCGATATTATTGAAATTATTACAAAAACCTATGAAATGTAGTAAGTTTAAAATTGTAGTTAACTTAAATTTTTACTAATTCAATACATTTATAATTAGCCATATGGGCTTTCTCTGTATTGCAAATAAATAGATAAATATAAAAAAATTAATAAAAATATATTTATGTACATACATACATATGTACATATATACGAGTACTTATTTCATTTAGTGCTTTTTTATGAACACACAGTGGTTTTTGCTCTGAAAAAGTTGGCATCACTGTTCGCGTGGCATTTTTATACCCTTTACCACAAAAATGGTAAAAGGGTATATATAGGTTTGTCATTCCGTTTGTAATTTCTATAATATCAATAAGCGATCCATATAATATATATATTCTGGATCCTTATGCATAGGGAAGACGAATAAGCGATGTCCGTCTGTCCGTCTGTCCGTCTGTCTGTACGTGAAATCGGTTTTCCGAAGCTCTCAGAAAAGCTAGAGACTTCGTTCTTGGACTGGTGTGTCAGAAATTTTTCAAAATAGATTGGTATTGAAATTCAGCAAAATCGAGCAGACGATTGCAGAGCTGGGAAACTTAAACTTAATTTTGCCATATAAAAGTAACTACCGAAAACAAATTTTTATTTTTTTTTAATAAATGAACTTATTTTACACTTCAGTACGACTAAAATTGGAATTTTAAATTAAAAAAAATAAAAAAAAAATAAAAAGACGTTTCCAGGGTTGGAAAACTTTAACTTTTTGTGTTATGTAACATTAACTATGTCTAAAACTATATTAGTATTTTCTCGAGAACCGTAAGAGCTACAGACCTGAAATTTGGACACAGTGTGTAGACCCTTGGCCGCTACAACAACAAATACATGAGAATTGGAAATTAAAGGGTGTTCCAAAACGAGCAACGAAAAATTTTAAAATCCCATGTAATATACATATAATTGTATGTATGTATGTATATACACTTGAAATTTGTAAAGTTAGTGCATTTTTATACAGACTACAACAATTAACACTAAAATTTAAAAAATTTTAATTAAAGGGTGTACCATCAGTTAATGTAATTTCGACTATGTAATTTTGATAAATTGCTGTATCTTGGAAACCGTAAGAGCAAAACTCTTGAAATTTTCAAAAACGGTAAAAGTAAAAAAATAAAAAATTAAAAACTCGTCAAACCAAAAAAAATCGCCAAAAACAAAAAAAAATCGCCAAAATGAAAAAAAGCACCAAATCCAAAAAAAATTTCTAAGACTAAAATAAATCGCAAAAAAACGGAAAAATTGCTGAAATTAAAACAAAAATCGCCAAAATGAAAGAAAATCGCCAAAATTAAAAAAAAAATCGCCAAAATGAAAAAAATCACCAAAACGAAAAAAAACCATAAAAAACAGAAAAAATCGCCAAAATGAAAAAAAAATCGCCAAAATGAAAAAAAACGCCAAAACGAAAAAAACCCCAAAAAACAGAAAAAAATCGCCAAAATGAAAATAAGCACCAAATTAAAATAAATATCTAAGACTAAAATAAATCGTAAAAAAACGGAAAAATTGCTAAAATGAAAACAAAAATCGCCAAAATGAAAGAAAATCGCCAAAATGAAAAAAATCGCCAAAATGAAAAAAATCGCCAAAACGAAGAAATTCCCAAAAACAGAAAAAATCGCCAAATTGAAAAAAACCTCCATAAACAGAAAAAAATCGCCAAAACGAGAAAAAAGCGACAAAACTGAAAAAATCGTTTTAACTGAAAAAAACTTCAAAAAAGCAAAAAAGCCTACCTTTCGTGCGCGATTCAAAGTCGCACTTTACTGAATTTTTTAATATTAAAGGAATTAAATGAAACTAAGTTTTTCCTTATTTCGTTTTTGCTTTGTTCACTTAACATATTTTATATATTTTTTAAAGAACTAGATTGGTATCAATAATCAGGAAAATCCAAAATTATGACTCCAGGGTTGGAAAACTCACACTTTTTGTGTTTTTTCTTTTTCTTTATAAATTGAATATATTTTATGCTTCTGAAAGAAAAGTTTGGCGTATGAAATTTGAAAAATGAAAATTACAGCTCCAAAGATGGAAACTTTAAAAAATGATAAATTTTTTGTGTGTCTGTATACTATATATATGTAAATACGTTGGTAAAGGGTATATAAGATTCGGCACAGCCGAATATAGCACTCTTACTTGTTTTATGTATATTCACACAAACATACGTATCATATGCACGTATATACATGCATACACATAAGCATATATACTTTACATAAATTCCACTCATGCGAAATCTTGTTTTTGAAGGCATCTCTATATTTTCTTCTTATTTTTCCTTTTTATATTATCCATAACTTAATTAAATTTATTTATATTAAACTCACATCTATGTTTTTTTGGCTTGTTTTCATTTGTTTACAAACACATATACCTATTTTGTTTTGATAGCTAGTTCAGATAAAGTGGCGATTAACTGCGATAAAAGTTAGAGAAGATACCTATTTTACGTGCTTCGCAAGTAGATTCATATTGAATCTACTTGATTCGCTCTCATAATTTTGTATGGCGAAGCAAGTGGATTCGGTCATGATTGGGACGTGAAGCATGAATAGAGAGCGAAGCACGTACCGTCTAAACATAGTATAAGTTGGATTTAACAAAAACAATTTGTATGGTAAAACCAGGTTTTAACTGTTGGTTTTAACATTAAAACCAACTTTTATTAAAACCAAGTCAGTGTGAAAACACTATCAGACATAATTTTTTTTTGCTTTGCTTTGTTTATTTTTCTTTTGACTTGACGTTGTATATGTATGAAATAATTTAATACAGTGTTGAGACATGCATTTTAAATTGAGTCATTTTAATTTTAATTGAGCAATTAATTCTAGTGTTCACACATACTCAATTTAGCTGACTCAATTATCATTTGACAGCTGGAAAAAACATTGTTTTTATTTGTTTTGTGAATATTCGTGTTTGTAAATTTTCAAAATGGATGCAAATTTTGATTTGAAAGAAATTTTACTTGCATATAATAGAAATATGGAGATCTTGGAGTCAGCGCAATCGATTTTTGATTAAAAATTATCAGTGCTTAAAAAAAAGGAAAAGAAAAACTTGTCAATTTTACAAAGTTTGCGAAAACAGCAGCTATTTCTCCTGGAATTAATTTTTTTATTTAACGTGTACATCGCGCGGGCTGTATGGAAGGCCCAACTTCTGCAGCTCATCCGCCATCTCAGCATATACGTGATCGTTTTTCCTTTGGCCACAAAGCTCCTCTATTCGACATGGCCACAACTCCAATAGAGCAGCATCACTGGCCTCACTCCACGCGAGCCTCTTGATCTTAATTTTTTTTCCTATTTATAAAAGATATTTGTTAATAAATTTATCTATGAATTTAAAAAAAGCTTCTTCACCATCAATTTCTTTTTTGTTTATTTATTTATTGGAGTTTATATTGTTCAGTTTGTTTTGTTTATATGTATGTATATTTTTTGACATTTGGCTCGCCATTATAGGAAATTTTTTGCTCACTGAACACAGTTCTTAATAAAAATACTTATGACCAGTATTGCATTTCGAGTTTTACGCAATTAGTGATACAATTAACTAGTAATTGCTCAATTTGTTAATTGACTTATTGCATGGTAAATTGTGGTCAATTAAGGCCTTAATTGCAAAAAAATTCCTAATTGCGCAATTAAGGGGTATGTCTGAACACGGTATAATAGATATAAGCTCTTATTGTAAATGGTTAGTATAAATAATTTCCATATAAATATAATTTTGGTATATATAATTTTTTGATATTTTGTTGGTTATTTTCTTCATTATTTTCTAAAATATTTATTTAAGCAAAAAACTTTCTTTGAGCTTAATGTTGTTGACAAGAAGAGCTAAAATACTGCCATATATCATATTCTTCTAAAATTATTATTTTTTAAACATAGTCATATGCAAACAAAGTACATTTGAATAAATGGGCTTGAAGGCCAACTTTGAGGGGCAAACACACTCCCTGAAACACAACTTATCGCTATGAAATTTTTTGTATTTTTTTTTGCATAAAACTGAACCGATTTGGGGGAGAGAATATAAGAAATCAGAAAAAAATATGGCAACGCTGATGTACATATATACGGGCATTATGTTAAACTAAAAATATTCTTTATAGCAAGATATTTAAACATATTAGTAGCATTATTCGAATGTTGCACATTTTATTCTGGACCCAAAATAGGCCTGTTTCAGCTTTTACTTTAAAACTTATTTAAACATTAAACTAATAACCAGGGATGGGACTACCTTAAAAATAATAAAATCAAATAATAAAATTGTTAAAATTATTAATTGCGTAATATTTATATTTTAATAGGCCCTTAAAACTCTTTAGGGACTTCACAGAAAACGAAAATTTCTACCGTTTACTGCCAAAGGCTTGCGACAAGCAGAACGTTCCAAAAAAATTTAATTGTAGAAAACTGTTATAGAACTTTTATTTAAATTTTTTTTCTCTAAGCTCTTTTTCTAATTCCTGGCAACGTTCGTTCCTATATGGTTTAAACGGTAAGCATTAGCTGTATTTACAGTGTAAATCAAATCAAAAAGCAGTTCTCTGCATAAGCCATACGCCGATCGGTACCTTCGTATAAGAAGAGGAGTTGTGAATTCTGCTCCTATGGTACAAATCGTCTTCAGTAATTGGTATCCAATTTGATGATCTCCAATAGGGTAAAAGATCCACTGAGCCTTTAGAGACCTCCAATAGTATCTCTCGATAGGGTAAGTCTTCCAACGTGTTGAAAATTTCTTCCAAAGCATAAATTAATTTTCTACGTCAAATGTGGTTTTACCTTTATATTATTGTATGATGGTATTTACATTAATTCTATTTATTTGTTTATTTTAATAAAGCAATTTAAAATGAAAGCTTTTGTACAATAATTTTCCCACTATAAAACCAGTTGACCGGTTTTTTCTGGCAAAACCGATTCGAAAACCGTTTCTAGAAAATGTCCAATAATCGATCACCCTAGTTGTAACCAAT
The DNA here is from genome assembly GCA_944452675.1 of Tachina lurida. Taxonomy (NCBI): domain Eukaryota; kingdom Metazoa; phylum Arthropoda; class Insecta; order Diptera; family Tachinidae; genus Tachina; species Tachina lurida. The sequence continues at coordinate 42,818,214 of OX101754.1, forward strand.
GCAAATACTTCGCAGTACAGTGACTAGAAACAATAACTTATAAACCTTTTAAGAACAAAATATGTGATAAAAGGGGCCATGAATCGAAAAAATCGATCTTTAATTTTTTGTTTATTTTCATAGTAGACGACACGCTCTAACGCAGCAAACCGCAGCTTTCTAACTGCATTAGTTTTGTTATAAATTAGCTTCAAAATACACTTTTGATACAAAAAGAAGTAAAATAGAATCCGATGTGACAAACTTTTCTGCAATTGGTATTGGACTCGAAATTTTGGATACGACGACCCCGAAAACCACTGAGTGAAGAGTTTCAAGCATGTTCAAAAATTTAAAAATAATAGTCTGAAATTTTGAATTTTCAAAACCTATAAAAGCGTTCAGGCGCATCAAATCAACTTGTTAACTTCAAAGTCGTTTCTCTCCAAAACTTATTTTCTGAGCATAGCTCCCTTTTAACTTTCTATTAGAGATCGACCGAAGGCGTTTTTTTTTTGGCCGAAGCCGAACTTCGGCTAAAATCCTAAACTTCGGCCGAAACCGAATGTTTTAAATTTTAAAAATGATACGTTTTATATGAATTTAGAAAAAAGTTTGCTTTTTTGAGATCACTGAAATATCTATTGGATACATAACAAGAAAAATAAAACTATTTTTCAATTTCTAGATTGCTTTTTCATATGAGCACTCACAAGAACGTCCAAGTAAAAGAAAATAGAAAGCAACAGGGTTGTATTTCAAAGCAACCCTTTCAAAACGTTAAACACAATAGAAACTGTCGGCGAGCAATGACCAAACATAATTTTATTTTTCAAGCTTGGAATGAAAAATATTCGGTTTCGGCTAATCGGCCGATTTTTGCTGTAGGCCGAATGTTGGACGATTACCAACTTTTGGCCGAAGCCGATTAATGGGTCCAACTCTAGTTTCTATGTCCCATATGTAGTTTTACATTGAAATTTTTTTCGCTTCTCCAATAAAAATATAAATGTGCAGTTAAGGACCTTTGAAGTTTACCTGACGATATATAGTAAATAATTACATACTTGCATATCGCCCATTTACTAAAATAAGGTCATAACTAAAAAAAAAGGAAGAAAACGAGTTTGAAGTTTTAAATTTACACACAACTTAATGGAAACAAATTTTATTTTTCTCTCAATAGTTCAGTAAACGAGATATTTGTATGCAATTTTTCCATAATATGAAGAACGCTATGAGGATTAATTCTGAATCACCAACTTAAAAAAATTTAATTTTTTGAGTAAATGAGCGATATATAGAATTCATATAAGATTGTCAATAGTTTGACTGTTATCGAATAAATCGTGAGAATTTAAAATGACAAGAAGACGCGTTTCACCGTGTGGTGGAGAGGGGTACCTAGCATGGAGTTAACTTATAAACTAGACCTTAATTGTGAGATTCGAATAAGTTTGCTGGTTAAAAGGTTCCACAGACGCAGTCAATATTTCACAGCAATTACGAGCATCTTCCGTATTTTAATGGAAACTGGAATGAATTTTTTTATAACAATCTAAGCAAAAGCTTTTTTACGTATTTTATTTAGCTAATAAACACTAATTATGTTTTTTAATATTTTGATGGTAAATCAAAAGCAATTCGTTTCATTAATCGTAATAAAATATTATCTCTGTCTATTAATTAATCAAAAATATTTTTATGATGCGTTATGTATTATCTGCCACTTGATAATACAGAACATATCTGCACTTGATAATACAGAACGTATCATAAAATTGTTATTAAGGCAATTTTGATAAGAGTGTTTAATACAATATCAGAAATTCTCACCCTACTAGTGCTGGGATACTATCGATAGTACTATCGATAATATCGATAGCTTTAAAATTACGAAAATATCGATAGAAAAAAATATCGATATCGATATTATTTAAAATGCAGTTTTGAAGACGTCAGGTGTTATAAAAATTTTTTATCTGCCATCAGCACAATTTTTCAAAAACTGTCACCTAAAATAACGTTTGTATATACATTCATAGATATTAAAATAAGCATAAGAATAAACTTTCAATGAAGTGATAAAAAAAATTTACTGTAACCTGATGAAAAATTAGTTATATATTTCTTTCTCATGTACAAACATTCAGTCGATAGTAATATCGATAGTATCGATAGTGAAATCTGAGCTATCGATATATATCGATAGTAGAAAATATCGATAGTATCCCAGCACTACACCCTACACTACTGCTACTCTTCAGTCGAACTCATCCACTAGTTCAGTTTTGACACAAACCGATGATCAAAACCACGTAATTTAGTGATGTGCCTAATGTCAAATTTTGATATTCACAAATACGAATACTTGAAACCATATTCGCATACACGAATATTATATTTGAAATTTATAGACATTAAATTGAGGATCTATTTATGGCTGCATAATGAAATATGAAAAAATTTGCGTGAAAAAGAATTTCATATTCCTGTTCGAGTACATTTAAGTTAAGAAAACTATACAAAATTTTAATGGTCGTCATTAAATAACATTTGAAAACGATATGAATCACAAAATTTCTACAATACATTAAATGGATTCCTATATCGCATGACAAATTTTCATATCTAAGTTTTTTGCAAAAGAGTCCTTTATACCAAGGAATCTGGAGACAAATTGTAGTCAAACTGTTTGCATGATTTTCTTGTACTCATCCGTTCTCCTTTTAGATTTTTAAATATTTTTATTATTCATCCATAAAAACCTATTCCCATATAAAACTACAACAAGGTAATATTAAAGGTACCAAATACATACATAGATGAAAATGGTCTTGAAAAGCTTATGAAAATATTTCTTCCAGTTCTTATGGCGAAAAAACGTTCCTTAAAAATAGGTGCGTTTGAGTACTTTTCCAGTAACTGAATAATTTAAAGAAATTACTCTCAATAAAAAAGTTTGCATACAAAAGTACGCGATCGGGAAAATTGTAAAATCCAGTAAAACAAATAAATACAACAGCTGATTGACAATTTTATGCAATATGGAAAAAACCCCTTCATGTAATATTGGAATACGTGGTGCAATCTAGATGAAACAGACTAGTTACATAATGGTCCATATAATGGATCATATCTTTTGCACACAAGCATTCAATGCTGCACGATAAGTATTCGTGTTTAAATCTATTATGATCGTAGTCTATAACTATTCTATATGGACCAGTTTTGGGTTTAGTCCGATGTAATGCAAAGGTTGACCATTTAGTCCACCCCTAGGACATCAACCTCCTTTTTTTCATATATTTGGAGTAGTTTTGTAGTATTCCTACACCTCTTTGGAGTATCTACATACATGTATGGACTAGTCGCATTATCTGCAGGGAATATCCAAAATTTATTGTATCTTCATATATGAACTAACAATAAGTATTCAAATCTTAAATCTAAAATATAATTAGGCCCGACCAGTGTCGGACATAAGCTTAGTAATAGTTATATATAATACATAAGTAGTGATAATCTAAAGGAACAAAAAAAGAAAATTATTTTCAAGAAGTCGCATCTGGAGTGCTGTGAATAAGAGCCCTTGTGTCCCTCTTTTTTAGATGGATGTGTCCAGTAAAGTTCAAAATATTACGAGCAGACGGATTAGGATGTGACTCGAGTTTTGTTAGATATTTGCCTGCGTATTTTGCAATTTCTTCACTCACTAGTGGCATATTTAAATCACGATGTATATTTGAATTTTTTATATACCTTAGTTTAAGTTTCATTTGTGTTACCTTAGAGTCAATGTGGTGTTTCCACGTGAGCCTTCGAACAAGATGTACACCAAGCTATTTCACATGTAAGTTTTGAGGAACAATTTGATTATTGATTGTAATGGGGGAACAAGTGTCTTTTCGTAAGGTATACATATGTTACCAGAGCACACTTCTGTTCGTTTATCTTTATTCTCCACATGTTTAACCATAGTTCTAGTTGCTGAAGATATCGGGAAGCCTCGTGAGGGTTTTCGTGCATACTAAGGCAGGCTGTATCATCATGTGTGAATATTACTGCTCAATGGCATATCACAAGTATAAATCAAACATAAAACTGGCCCCAGTATACTCCCCTGTAGCACACCGGATGAGGTTATTTCAGGCGTACTCATAAAGTCTCCTTCCACAACAATGACCTTCCGGGCAATTATGTAACTTTGTGAATTATAATAAATACTAGCTGTTTTCGAAGACCACTAAACCTTCATCATCAGCGTTCTTTTGTGTTTTGTCCACTATATGTGGTGTCAGTTGATGTAGATGTCCGTCCAACTATGTATTGTTAGTCAGAATATTTACAACAAACTTTGGTGTTATTTGTTCATTAATAATTATCACATATAAGGTCTGTTCCAGATGCATAACAAAACAGTCCGAACTTGTATAAAGTTATCCAAAAGCATTCCAGATAGCAAATTTTGCGCAATTTTGAGAGCGAATGAGAGTAATTTTTTTCATTTCCTGTACAAACTAGTACGAACTTTTTCTTCTGGGTAAGTTCGGACAAGAATTGAATAATCAGCTGTTTTTTGTTTACATATGAAACTGAAAAATTAATCAGAAAATTTTCAAATAAAGCAAAAAATTTTTTACATACAAATTTATTAAAAAGCATAATGGAATGTTTTTGAAATAAAGCTGAAGTTGTAAGTACATTTGTGCATGTTCCTCCATTTCATGAATATAAAAAAAATATTTTTATGATTTTTTAAATAATTCACGTAGCTTCTACTTTTTGGAGATTTTTTTCATTTGCTTTTTACATCTGTTTCCAATGGTGCAAGCTTTTTGTTTTATAATATTATGCGTTTTAAGCGACTAAAATCACTAAAATAAAATTTAATTTAAAAAGTAAGCAACACTAGAATTTTAAGATGGGCAATTATGGTTTTTTGCGTTCCAGCAATTTTGATTAACTTATGCACATTCAGAGAGTAATTTTCTTTTTACTCTCATTAGTCCGAAGTTTAACAAAATCTTGTGGAACACACCTATAATTTGGCTTACAAAGCGATACGAACTTTAGCCTGTTCAAATCATAAATACATTGAACAATGTTGCCACCACATTACACAATTATCTTGGTTGTACAATATATATACATATGTATATGTTGATATATGCTAAACGTACTTAGTTATAAAAAAAATTGGTTTAAGTCCAGCAGTAGAATATATAGCAAACATTATTTTTATGTCTCTTGTTAAACCCAACTATAATATGCATCAGGCAGCTTATAGTGTTTTCACACTATATGACATGGTTTTAATAAAAGTTGGTTTTAACTTTTAAAAGAACTGTTAAAACCTGGTTTTACCATACAAATTGTTTTTGTTAAAACCATTTTTGAATTGATTTTAAGTTAGACTTATCAAATGCAACCTTGTTTTCACTGTGCTAAATTTAGTGCTGCTGGAAGCGGCTGATAATATTTATGCCAGTGAATAATAGTGCGTTTCCATTACAAGCAAAACAACTTGTTTTGCGCAAAACATGTTGAAGCGTTTTCATTATGTTCTAAGAGTTTTAGTTAAGTTGACATTTGTGTGTATGTATGCAAAATTTAAATTATCCAAAAATTTTAAAAAAGTGGAAAATACAATTGAGTGGTTAGGAAATTATGTTATATATAATAATTATATGATGACAAAAGTGTTTAGTGGTATATTTTTCATATATATATATTTATTTATTGTATCTTCAAAAATGAACTAACAATAAGTAATCAAATCTTAAATCTAAATACAATTATTAGGCCCGACCAGTATCGGACATAAGCTTAGTAATAGTTATGAATAATACATAAGTAGTGATAATCAAAAAGGAAAAAAAGAAGTATTTTCAAGCAGTAACATCTGGAGTGTTGAGTATAAGAGCCCTTGTGTCCCTCTTTTTTAGACGGATGTGTCCAGTAGAGTTCAAAATATTACGGGCAAGCGGATTAGGATGTGACTCAAGTTTAGTTAAATATTTGCCTGCGTATTTTGCAATTTCTTCAGTCACTAGTGGCATATTTAAATCACGATGCATATTTGAATTTTTAATATACCATGGAGCCGATGTTATTAAACATAAAATTTTGTTTTGACTTCGTTGGATTTTCTCAATATTTGACGCTGAAGCAGTGCCCCATAGCTGAATTCCATAGCACCATATTGGCTTCAAAAGCGACTTGTATATCAAAAGTTTGCAGTCTAGGCTGAGTGTTGAATTTCTGCCAATTAACCAATATATTTGAGTTAATTTAAGTTTCATTTGGGTTAACTTAGAGTCAATATGATATTTCCATGTAAGCCTTCGATCAAGGTGTATACCAAGGTATTTCACTTGAGAATGTTGAGGAATATTTTGATTGTTGATTCGGATGGGAGAACAAGTATCTATTCTTAACGTAAACGTTATATGGACACACGTTTGCTCATTTACTTTAATTCTCCATAAGTTCAACCATATATCAAGCTGGGTAATGTGTTCCTGGAGATGACGGGATGCCTCATCAGGATTTTTGTGCATACTCATGCAGGCTGTATCTTCGGCAAATGTAGAAGTGTGGATGCTATTGCTCACAGGCATATCACAAGTATATATTAAATACAAAACTGGCCCCAGAATACTACCCTGTGGTACACCGGAAGATATAGATTCGGGCACACTCGTGAACTCTCCTTCCACAACAGTGAACTTCCTATCAATAATATAACTTTCCAAAAGCTTTTGTATGTTTATTGGTATGTATGTCTTCAATTTTAAAACTAGGCCTTCGTGCCATACTTTATCAAATGCCTGAGAAACATCAATAAAAAGAGCAGAACAATACTTCTTTTCCTCAAATTTTCTTCTTACAACTTGGACCAATCTATGAGTTTGTTCAATGGTGCTATGCTGACTTCTAAAACCAAATTGATGGTCCGGGATGCATCCATTATCAGCTAAAATTTTGGACAATTTATTCATGAGCAGCTTTTCGAAAAGCTTTGAAATTGTTGAAAGTAAGCTTATAGGCCTATATGACTCAGCCTTGGTAAGATCTTTGCCTGGCTTTGGAATCATTTTAATCTTGGCAAGTTTCCAGTTATGTGGAAAATACTGCATTCGTAATATGGCATTAAAAATAAATAGCAAAATTCTTATTGCAATATGAGGCAAATTCATCAGCATCTTGTTATTAATGCCATCAATACCCGCAGCTTTCTTCGGGTCGAGTTCAAGAATTATTTTTTGTAGTTCACGCATCTTAAACCTTAAGGGACGAGTGGGTAGAGAGACTACACTCGGTAAATCGGCAGCACCCGTACATGAATTGGGAGTGAATACAGATTTTAAATGCTCAGAAAATAAGTTACCTTTCTCAATATCGCTTCTTGCCCAGCCTCCGGTCGAAGTACGCAGTGGCGATTTAAGATCAACGGGTCTTTTAAGATTTCAAGTAGCGCGCCATAAAGAGTAATTAGATGTTGACGTTACATCAAGACCTTCTAAGTACTTTTCCAGTAATGCAGTCTTTTCCAACGACAGCAGCTCTTTCAGTCGTTTAGTACATTCTTTAAGTCTGACTTTATTTAGGGGTGATCTGTGTTGTTGCCATTCTCTTCTAGCTCTCCTTTTTTCACATACTAGAAGTTCAATTTCCATAGAATAAATTCTATTAAAGCCAGTCTGCGGATAGGAGGTAGTGGCATGTTCAGCAGCCTGTTTAATATTTTCGTTAAGATTGGCAATATTAAATTCAATATCCTCAGATGATCTTAGCTGAATGTTTTCTACGCAGTGACTACTAAGATATTTTTTGAATCCTAGCCAGTTGACCCTATTAATCCTTTTCACATATGAGTTAGTTAAATCACTTCTTAGTGGGTTGAAAATTGTAACTATTGTGGGAGAGTGATCGGAGGACAGATCTAGAGAGCCCTCTACGTGAATTAAGTCCCTATGAATACTTTTTGTGACGCCAAAATCTATAACATCTGGAATTTTTCTTACGTCAGTAGGCCAATAAGTTGGCTCCCCACTCGAAATGACATCTAAACACATTTTTGAAATTGTATTAAACAACGCTCTACCTCTAGGTGTAACAAGACGCGAGCCCCAGTACGTATGTTTTGCATTGTAGTCACCAGCTGCCACCAAGCAAGAACCAAGCGATTTGTAGAACTTCTCATACTGATCTTCGGTAACTGAAAATCTGGGAGGTGAGTAAATTGATGATATCACAAAATTCGCACAAAAATTTTCTACGAAAATATTCGTTGCTTGCATATATTCTTCACTAAAGTTCTCAAGGATATAGTGCTTGAGTCTTGATTTAATTAGAATTGCTGATCCAACGCATGCTCTTCCTCTCGGGTCTTTTGAATCATATAGAGTGCAACCATTTATTTTGAAGCAGCTTCTCGAAGTCAAGTGAGTCTCAGAGATCAACATTATATCAATATTTTTTTTCCGTGAGGAAGTGCTCAAGTTCATTTTTATGTTGGCGAATGCCGTTTGCGTTCCAGAAACATAGTTTTAACGTGTTCATGGTTTGTTGACTAATGCTTGAAGCAGAGTATTCTGCATTCTAAGCATTTCTTGCATCATGCTAGTCATATTTGTTGTAAAATTATTTATAGTTAGCACCAGATTCTCAATAGTAGCTTCAAGACGACTAAAGTTAAAGCTAGAGTTTGCATTCGTTGACTTATTTTGCGGTGGAACATTTTGTGTGGGAATAGAACTAGTCTTAGCAGCATCGGCATACGATACACGTGAAGTAACTAGTTGGCTAGTTTGAGGACGAGTGGCGGAGTAAGCATTTGCTGATTGAACTGGAGCTAAGTTTGGTTTTTGACCCAGAGCCTGTTTAACGAAAGAATATAGAGGGCATCCTCTGTAGTTAGCGGTGTGATTACCTCCACAATTACTGAATTTTTTTTCTGCTTGATCTTTTGGCTTAGTACAGGTAGCAGTACCATGTAATTCACCGCAAATAACACAAATTGTAGGTAATTTGCAGTAAGTTTTTGTGTGGCCATATTCTTGGCAATTATGGCACTGTACGGGACCTGAACGCTTACGTGGCTCTTCAACTGTGATTTTTCGGTATAAGAGGTATTTTAGAATATAAATTGGGTGCGTCTCGTTTTTTCAACTGTATATCATTCGGCTCCAGTTCAACACGAAATAAAGGCTGGGGAATCTTCTCTCTATTGATTATATTGGTAACATTTTTTACCTTAAAGCCTTGGTCGATAAATGCACATTTTACTTCTTCGGGCTCAACATATGAATCTATGCCCTTTAATACTATCTGTAGGCTTTTAGCACTCTTGAGTTGATATGTGTAAAAATTTGTTTAATTTTTTTTTCAAACTCACTAACAATTTTTCGGAAATCTTTTTCATCATATATTTGGATTTTAGTTTCATCAATATTACCTCGTTTAATTGGAAGGATGTGAAAAGTATTTTCACTAATGGCCGACAGTAGTTTTTTTTAGAAGCGCGTTAGAATTTTTTTCTCTCAGATAAATAGGTGGTGGCTTAAAAGACTTTTGCGATGATGCAGCGGGCTTGTCGTTTTTGTCTTGCAATAACGAAAAACGATTTTGACGATTGATAGAAGATGTGCTGTTATCCCTAGACATCTTTGGGGCAGATCCAATTTTAGTAGAATTTAAAACAGTTATATATCTGTCCATTCCTACTTGTACCTTTGGTTTTGAACTACTGTTATCTGTGTTGATAACTTGGTTAAGTGATGAACGCGAGCCCGAAGCGGATGATATCGCTGACCTAAATGAAGAAGTACTAGGCAATATTAATGTTAAGGATGCACTAGTTGGCATTGGAGGAAGCGAAATTGATCGCTGACGAAAAAGTGGATTTTCCGTTAGAAAAAGGCTATCATTTGATTTTGTGTTTTTAATGTGGTGGTATATTAAATGCAAAAATTTTGTGTCAACACAAAAGACAATTGTGCGACATAGAATAAAAAAAATAAAACTTTTAAAAAAAAAATTAAACCGACTTCAAAAATAAGCACTAAAAAGCAACAAATAATATAGATCTAGTTAAATAAAAGATTTTTATATATGTTACCTACAGTGCCGTTTGAAGTTGGTGCCAGCAACATTGGTAACTAAGCAGATACATATGTACATAAAAATTACTTGCAGTTTTTTTACCGGGCATGTTCCTATGTGCTTAGTACCAGTATTACTGGCACCAACTTCAAACGGCACTGTAGGTAACATATATAAAAATCTTTTATTTAACTAGATCTATATTATTTGTTGCTTTTTAGTGCTTATTTTTGAAGTCGGTTTAATTTTTTTTTAAAAAGTTTTATTTTTACCTTTTTAGTGCATACTTTTGAGCTCTAGTCAATTCAAAAAGAATTTATTTGTGAGTATCTTTCTTTATTTAGAAATATAGTCCAGTTTCGTAAAAATCGATGAAGTAAAATCACGTGAAATCAAGTGTTAAATTTTATGGGGCGTGGCTACGCCCCTTTTCTAAAAACAAGATTGTGTATTTTAAAGAGTTCAAGGTGTGTGCTAAGTTTCGTAAAAATCGGTTAAGTAGAACCACGTGTAATGTTATAATACATTTTAATGGGCGTAGCCCCACCCATTTTTTCAACTTAAAAATTTTGTAATTACAAAAACCAAAGATGTTTGTTAGGTTTCGCAGCAATCAAATGAGTACAAGATTACAAAATCAAATTTAAAAAATTGTAGGCATGACCCCGCCCACTTTTTTTACGGAATTTTGTGGCTTTATTAAAGCTTAGGGTGTGTGCCAAGTTTCGTAAAAAGCGGTTAAATAGAACCCTGTGAAATATAATATAAAATTTTAATGGGCGTGACCCCGCCCATTTTTATAAAACACGATTGTGTATTTTTAAAAGTTCAAGGTGTGTGCTAAGTTTTGTAAGAATCAGTTAAGTAGAACCACGTGTATTGCTATAATAAATTTTAATGGGCGTAGCCCCGCCCATTTTTTCAACTTAAAAATTTTGTAATTACAAGAACCAAAGATGTTTGCTAGGTTTCGCAGCAATTAAATGAGTAGAAGATCACAAAATCAAATTTAAAAAATTGTGGGCGTGACCCCTCCCACTTTTTTCAAATGGGACCAATGGGAAGCTATACCCTCTCAGACAACAAAAAAATTTTTACAATCGGTCTAAAATGCACCGAGTTATGGACCTACACACCTAAAAAAAAAAAAAAAAATAGAGACGAATTGTTAACCTCCTTCTTTTTTTGAAGTCGGTTAAAAAATCTAATGAAAAAATTACTACTAATTCTGGTTGCAAAATATTTAATGAAAAAATCTCCTAGATTTTGGAAATTTGTAACTTAATATAAATTTTTGTATACAAAACAAATAATTTTGCATATACATGTGTACATATGTATGTATGTACATACCTTCCCTGTAGTAAATAAAATAATCAGTTGAGAAAAAACACTAACTTATAAACTAATTATTTTGCAAGTGACTACAAATTGGTTTAAATATCATGCAGATATCAACCAAACATATTGAATAGAAGCACACGTAAGAAAAAATAACAGCAAAATAAGTAAATGAAAAGAAAATAAAAAAAATAAAAAGAAGCATGCCATGAAAACAAATGCCAAGTGTTTGTGTTGAAAAAAAAAACTAAATAATTTCAATAATATTTTCTATGAGCGGTTCGTATGTATGGATATATTTATGTACATATATATGTATGTACGAATATTTTATTTTTAGTGAATATAACAATAATAAATAGTTATATAGACATATGTATGTATATGTATTTATATATTTACATAGATATATATGAATATATACATATATGTATATATATAATATATATACATACATATAAATATACATATATCTTTTTTTTGCTATAATATTAATTAACTACAAATTGGTTGAAAAATAATTAGTTAGTAGTCAATTTAAAAGTCATGCAGAGATGGCCAATTGACTACCGCCTATGACATGCCTATGTTAAAATAGTGAGTCGGCGACAAGGAAAAAAGTCACTTAATCAACCAGTTGTGGTTATTAAAAAACCAGTTTGAAGTTACTTACAAATGGGTTTGAGTTCCTATAGGGTTCATACAGGGCCGATCTTCGCGCTTTTGGGAAACTGATAGTCAAGAAAATGAATTCTTTAAAAACAATTTTCGGATGTCCCGCGAAACTTTTAACAAGCTCTTTCAATATTTGGAAAATCTAAGGAAGAAGAACACAATCTTTAGATGTGCTATCTATATATGTATATAAAACAGGATGTGTGCATGTATGTCTGTAGCGTATGGACTCCGAAACGGCTGCGCCGATTTTGATGAAATTTTCAGGGAATCTTCGGAATATTCAGGCGGGTGACAATGTGAAGTATGATTTTTGATTTTCGGTCTGCGGGCGGAGGGGCGTGGCAAAATCCAATTTTCATATTGCACCAACAATACCATATATATATTTTTTTGCGGGGTGGGGAGTGGTAGCGAAGCACACCGGGTTAAGCTAGTACCATATGAAAAAAGAATAGCCATAGCCTTATGTATATGCTTTATGAAGGTTTTGAATTGTTAGGCCTACCGCAGTGCGTTGGAGCTATAGCTAAGTACATATGTATTTATGTAAATATGTATGCATTAGGGTTGCCGTTTTTTTTATTTCGTCTACTCTCACCCCCCCAATAAAAAAAATACATACAAACAAATTTCATACCGATAAGTTGTGTTTTAGGGGGTGCATCCGGCGATCTAACTTGGCCCTCAAGCTAATATATTCAATGTAATTTGCATATGACCACTGTTGCCAGATTTGCAGATTTTTCATTACACTCATATGCATCTAAATACTAAAATATGTACTTATGCATGTACAGTTACTCACATAAATATTTTGCATATGTAAATATCAGCAAATTTGCAAAAAGAATGCTATATAAAATTGTCTTCTTTGAAAAATTCATGTTTATTTTTTAGCATATTAAATAAGAGAAGTCTTAACTACAAATATTTTAATTAAAATTAAAAAAAAAATTTATTTCATGAAATTTTTAAAAAATAATGAAAAAATCGCTTATATGTATGTATATCACGACACAAAAGTATTTTGCTTTTTGAATTTTTTACACAGATTTTTCATTATTATATCAACGAATTATGTTTTAATGTTTTGTGTGATATTCATTGTTAGAGATGACTACTTGCAGACGTCCTAGCATAGATTCCACTAAATTTCGAAAATTTTTAGATACTGTTTTGGGTCGTTGTCATGTTGGAAGAAATACCCATTGATATATTGATCCATTTGTTCAGCACTGGCATGTAGGTTTTTTCTAATAATGGACAACTATAGATGTTTATCCATTGTGCTTTATATAAACACCAACTTTCCTACTCCTAGTGCCGACGTACAGCCCCACACCATGATAGAACCACCACCATGTTTTACTGTTGGCCTTATATTCTTAATAGTTAGTGATTTATTTGGCTTGCGCCGCACCATAAGCCGTCTATTTGACCCAAAAATTATAAATTTACTTTCGTCGCTAAATAATATCGCTTTCCCGAAATTAGAAGTCTGAAATTTATGTAGTTCTGCAAATAAATAACGCTTCTGTCTATTTTAACTTCCAAAATCAAAGTTTTTTTCTAGCTACGCTGCCGTTAGTATTGTTGGCTTTTAGAACTTTACTGATGGACTTGCCACTTAGGTGTGTCCGTATTATGCCGGTAGCATTTCTTTAAGACTTGGAACATATAAATGGTGGTTTTCCCTATTTTTTTAATAGTTTTTCTTGCGTTTCTTGCCGTTAACAACTTTGCTCGACTTTTTCTTGCAATATTTTCAATATATCTGCGCTCTTTTGCACCTTTAAAAGTATTTTCTCTTGTTTGTCTACATCAACCAAACATATCACAAATATATTGGATTGATTTGTCCTATTATACAGATATAGAATTATCTTATTCCCAGATCAATTTAATTCCATTACTTTAGGCATTTTTTTAAACAAAAACTTCACGTGTTGCACTCAATAAAATGAGATTGGAACCAATTATGACAAAAAAGTATAAGAATTGCTATTACAAACGAATAGCAAAAAAAAAACACATCTAACAACACAAAAATTCAAAAAATAACGGGAACACTAAGAGAAGCGAGTTCTCGTTGTACCATAATAGTGAACAGACGTAATAGCGGAATTTTTCTTACATACAAACTAAAAAAAAAAAATCATACAAAAATGAGACATTATTAGATTTAATTGAACTATAGTGAATTTTAATCAGAAATAATTTCTTAATCAGGCTTGAGTTCAGTAATTTCAATTCTTATGAATGAAATATTTTTATTAATTAATGTGAGTATCTAAAGAAGAGAAGAAAAATTAAACTAGACACTATTAGCTGGGGGAAATACCGATATTTTTCTGTGCAGCCACGCACTTCATCAGCACCCATGTCTATCTACTGGGGTAGAGATTATTATTAACATCAGCTATTTAACCTGAATTTCTATGAAAGTGGAATATGAGAATTGATTGTGTATACAATTATTGATTTACCTTTGGTAAAAGATAAGTAAGAATAGTTAAACATACATTGGTAGAGTGATATAACTTCGTGCTAACCTAAATAGAAAATGGAAAAACAGAAAATGAATAGTGATACTTACAAATGTGTTTACCAAAGGTAAATCAATAATTGTATACACAATCAATTCTCATATTCCACTTTTGATGTTAATAATAATCTCTACCCCAGTAGATAGACATGGGTGCTGATGAAGTGCGTGGCTGCACAGAAAAATATCGGTATTTCCCCCAGCTAATAGTGTCTAGTTTAATTTTTCTTCTCTTCTTTAGATACTCACATTAATTAATAAAAATATTTCATTCATAAGAATTGAAATTACTGAACTCAAGCCTGATTAAGAAATTATTTCTGATTAAAAATCATACAAAAAAATATTCGTAGTACATATTAACTTTGATAAATAAGCATTTTTTTTGCTTTGCTAATATTTTTACATATAGAAATAACAAAAACAAAAAAAAAACCGTAAACAAAAAAAACATACAAAGTACCCTTGAGGAATACTCTATATCAGTACCCCAAAGGAAAAAAATAGTGAAGTGAGTTCTAACGGCAGAAATACCTATTTTACTGTGAGTTTTGATGCTCATAATGATATCAATAAAAATAAAAAATCTGATAATAGACTTGCTGTGAGTTCTGAAGCTCTTAATAAAAATCCAAAATCTGATAATAGACTTTTTCTAACGGCAAAACCACAGTCTCGTCAGCGATCAACTTCGCTTTATCCAATGCCAACTAGTGAATCGTTGACATTATTGCCTAGTACTTCTACATTTAACTCAGCGATATCATCCGCTTCGGGCTCGTGGTCATCACTTAAATAAGTTGTGACTGAAGATAAGAGCAGCCCAAAACCCAAGGTCCAAGTCGGAATGGACAGATACATTACAATTTTAAAGCGCGGGCGAAGCCCAAATTCTACTAAAATTGCATCTGCTCCAAAGATGTCTAGGGATAACAGCGCATCCTCTACTAATCGGCAAAACCGTTTTAAAATATTGCAAGATGACAATGACAAACCCGGTGAATCTGCGAACAAAACCTCCAAGCCGCCACCAATCTATTTAAGAGAAAAAAACTCAAACGCTCTTATTTAAAAATTAATTTCAGTCATTGGTGAGAATAAATTTCACATTGTTCCAATAAAACGTGGTAATATTGATGAAACGAAAATTCAAATTTATGAAGAAAAATATTTTCGAAAATTGGTTTCTGAATTTGAAAAAAGTAAAATAAACTTCTACACATATCAGCTCAAGAGTGCTAAAGGTCTGCAGATTGTGTTGAAGGGCATAGCTTCCTATGTTGCTCCCGAAGAAGTAAAGATGCTTTCGTCCTCCAGGGTTTTAAAGTAAAAAATGTATCGAACATAATAAATAGGGAAAAGATCCCCCAACCTCTATTTCGCGTCGAACTTGAGCCAAACGATATAAAGTTGAAAAAAATTAGACCCATCCAATATATAGTTTAAAATATCTCTTATATCGAAAAATAACCGTTGAAAAACCACACAAGCGTTCAGGACCCGTACAGTGCCATAATTGTCAAGAATATGGACATACTAAAACTTACTGCAAATTACCTACTGTTTGTGTTGTGTGCGGCGAATTACACGGCACCGCTAGCTGCAACAAACCAAAAGATCAAAGTGATAAAAAATGCAGTAATTGTGGAGGTAATCACACCGCTAACTACAGAGGTTGTCCTGTGTACTCTTTCGTCAAACAGACTATGAGGCAAACACCTAAATTGGTCCCAGCCCAATCACCAAACGCTTTATCAGCCACTATTGCGCAAGTGAGCCAACCAGTTAGTTCCCGTGTATCGTATGCCGATGCTGCTAAGACAAATGCTATTCATACACAAAATGTTTCACCACCAAATAATTCAACAAATATAAACTCGAACTTTAATTTCAATCGCCTTGAAGCTACTATTGATAATCTGGTGCAAACTATAAATAATTTTACAACAAATATGACTAGCATGATGCAAGAAATGCTGCGAATGCAGAATACATTGCTTCAAGCTTTAGTTAACAAACCATGAACACGTTAAAAATATGTTTCTGGAACGCAAACGGCATTCGCCAACATAAAAATGAACTTGAGCACTTCCTCACGGAAAAAAATATTCACATAATGTTGGTCTCTGAGACTCATTTGACTTCGAGAAGCCTTTTTAAAATTTATGGCTACACCTTATATGATTCAAAGGACCCGAGAGGAAGAGCATGCGGTGGATCAGCAATTTTAATAAAGTCAAGACTCAAGCATTATATTATTGACAACATTTGTGAAGAACATTTACAAGCAACGAATATTTGTGTCGAAAATTTTTGCACTAATTTTGTCATATCATTAATTTACTCTCCACCTAGATTCGCAATTACTGAGGATCAATACGAGGATTTTTACAAATCTCTGGGCCCTTGTTTCGTAGCAGCTGGCGACTATAATGCTAAACACACGTTCTGGGGTTCGCATCTTATTACACCCAGAGGTCGAGCGTTGTTCAATACAATCTCCAAAATGGGCTTGGATGTCATTTCGAGTAGGGAGCCCACTTATTGGCCTGCTGACATACGTAAAATTCCGGATGTAATCGATTTTGGCGTTATGAAAAATATCTCTAGGGATTTAATTCAAATTGAAGCTTCTCTAGATCTCTCGTCCGATCACTCTCCCACGATCGTTACAATTTGTAGCCCGTTAGGAAGTAATTTACCTCACCCATATGCGAATTTGATAAATCGTGTTAATTGGCTGCGATTTAAAAAATATCTTAGTAGTCATTGCACGGAAAATATTACGCTAAGAACACATGATGATATTGAATCTAACATTGCCAACCTTAGTGAAAATATTAAACAGGCTGCTGAACATGCCACTACCGCCCATCCGCAGACTAGGTTAAATAGAATTTATTCTACGGATATTGAACGTCTCGTAAGTGAAAAAAGAAGAGCTAGAAGAGAATGGCAACAGCACAGATCACCCCAACTTAAAATCAGATTTAAAGAGTGTACTAAACGACTCCAAGAGTTGCTTGCATTTGAAAAAACTGCATCTCTTAAAAATTATTTGGAAGGTGTTGATGTCACACCAGCATCTCATTACTCTTTGCTAGAAAGCTTAAAACACCAGTTGAGTTTAAACCACCTCTGCGCACATCTACAGGAGGTTGGGCAAGAAGCGATACTGAAAAAGGTAAAATATTTGGTGAGCATTTAAAATCCGTATTTACCCCAAACACATGTTCTGGTGCTGTTGATTTGCCAAATGTAGTTGCAAATATTTCTTGAATATTTAATACATTTAAGTAACGTTGATTCGAATTTGGGTACTTTATTACAGTTGAATAATCTAGAAGTTTCTTGGAAAATAGTTTCTTTGCGACAGAGAATAACTTTTGGTCTTCTATGGCATTCCCGCCTCTGCTACGATGTTTTTAATTGGACTTGTCCGAAAGGCTTCAATGCTACGACGGATTGCAGCATGATAGGTAGAGCATAGTCAATTTTTGAAAGAATGATCGAGCGGGATATGTGGATCATACGGCGTTTAGAGTTAAGGAATTTTATAATGTTGAGTAGTGCATTCAGCACTTTCTTAAGTTGTAAACAGTGGTATTTAAATGTTAGTTTCTTGTCAAAAGTTATTCCCAAGATTTTATGGCGGGACTTCTTTAAATGTTAAGTTTTTGTACTGAATGTCGGAAATATGACAATTGCGTTTTTTGCAAATGTGAAGAAGTTTGCATTTTTCAACCGATAGTTTAGCTCCTGATACCGAAATATGGAAGAATATTGAAATATGAAAGGATATTGATATATTAAAGAAATGTAAAAGCACTTTATTTTATTTTCAAATTCTACAACTGCATGCTGGGAAACTGAATTTATGGTTGTTAATAGTTCAACTTTAGCGCTGCAATAAATTTCTTCCGCGTAAAGATGGTGAGAATAAAGATCTATATTATTAAGATCTATATTATATCATCAACAATGAATTTTTTGTTTGAAACATCTTATTAAAATTAAGTATACTCTTACCTCTTCAGATTGCGTTTGGACATAAAAACCATTTATTATTTTAAGAAGATAACAACAAACAAAAATACATCTTACTTATATCATCCATCAAACTATTTCATATAAATTAAGTTTTATCATTACATCCCACTGTTAAAGGACTCCATCTACTCGTGCAACAGTTTGGTGAGACAACCACATTTTTGGTTCTTAGTTGAAATATTTTCGAAAATTTATAAAATCATATTTTCGACATGAGCTGTTGCAAAAAAAAAGCAGTTATTCCTTATAAGAAATTGTCAATGTCTCTTCATTGGACACAGTTACTTCTCCCCATCATAACCAAACCAGTTGTCAGCATAAAAACGTAAAAATACAAAAATATTACGTATTATTGCAATATGAAAATGGACAAAAAGTGCCAGAAAATGTGGGAAAGTACCACAGTTCCAGTCATCATCCAATAGTACCAAAAATGTCACAATTGTGCCACATTTCCCATCACTTGCTCAAACCTTTGCGAGAGTTTATTGAAAATAGTAAAAGTATTGCAGATTTGTACCAAGCACTGTTGCCAGAAATTTTAACCCAAAATCTGCAAAAAATTGGCTAAAAAATCTGTGAAATAGTTTAAAAAAAATCTGCAACAATAAAAACTCCTTCATTTTGAATTATATTTCATTTTGTTTTATTAACAGACTTCAAAAAAGGAGGAAGTTATACATATCGTCGTTGCTCTGACGTGATCGGTTATGTGTAAATTTCGGTGTATGCTTACGCTGTATATATGCAAGTATAATCTAACTGGTATTACATACACGAAGAGGACAATGAGCATACCGTCATTAAAAAACAAATAAAAAGACATTTAAGTAGTAATCCCATATATGTATGTACAGTTACTCACAGAAATATTTTGCTTATGTAAATCTCAACAAATTTGCAAAAAGAATGCTATATAAAAATGTCTTCTTGGAAAAAATTCATGTTAATTTTTTTACATATTAAATAAGAGAAGTCTTAACTACAAAGAATTTAATTAAAATTTAAAAAAAAATTATTTTATGAAATTTTTAAAATATAATGAAGAAATCGCTTATTTATCAGGTCGCAAAAGTATTTTGCTTTTTGAATTTTTTACACAGATTTTTCATTATTAAAGCAGCGTATTTTGTTTTAATGTTTTGTGTGATATCCATTGTTAGAGATGACCACTTGCAGACGTCCTAGCATAGATTCCACTAAATTTCGGAAATTTTTAGGTACTTTTTTTATACCTTTCTTTGCTATTTTCCCGGATTTTTTTTCCAAATAAGCCCAAAGATTTTCAGTAGGACTCATGTGGAGACTTTGTAGTTTTACTGGCAGATGTTTGGTATTATAAAAGAGCCATAATTTAATGTCCAGGGATATATGCTTTGGGTCGTTGTCATGTTGGAAGTAATACCCGTTGATATATTGATCCATTTGTTCAGCAGTAGCATGTAGATTTTCTCTAATAATGGACAACTATAGATGTTTATCCATTGTGCTTTATATAAATACCAACTTTCATACTCCTAGTGCCGACGTACAGCCCCACACCATGATAGAACCACCACCATGTTTTACTGTTGGCCTTATATTCTTAATAGTTAGTGATTATTTATTTTGCGCCGCACCATAAGCCGTCTATCTGACCCAAAAATTATAAATTTTCTTTCGTCGCTATATATTATCGTGTTCCCGAAATTAGAAGTCTGAAATTTATGTAGTTCAGCATATAACTAACGCTTCTGTCTATTAACTTCCGAAATCAAAGTTTTTTCTAGCTACGCTGCCGTTAGTATTGTCGGCTTTTAGAACTTTACGGATGGACTTGCCACTTAGGTGTGTCAGTAGTATGTCCGTAGGGTCCCCTTTAGCATTTCTTTAAGACTTGGAACATATAAATGATAGTTTTCAATATTTTTTAATAGTTTTTCTTGCGTTTCTCACCGTTAACAACTTTCCTCGATTTTTCGTGGAATATTTTCAATATATCTGCGCTTTTTTACACCTTTAAAAGTAGTTTCTCTTGTTTGTCTACATCGACTAAACATATTACAAATATATTGGATTGATTTGCCCTATTATGCAGATATAGAATAATCTTATTCGCAGATAAATTTAATTCCTTTACTTTAGGCATTTTTTTAAACAAAAACTTCACGTGTTTCACTCATTAAAAAAACATTGGAACCAATTATGGCAAAAAAAAGCATAACAATTACTGTTACAAATGAATAGCAAAAAAAACATGTAACAACACAAATATTTATGGCAACTAGGGTTTGGGAAACGGGAATTCCCGGGCGGGAAATCCCGGGAAATGTCTGTCTAATATTCCCGGGAAATTCTGTGCAGCACTATTAAGCGCTCAGCTCACTTCAAGAGTGAAGAAAGACTTAAAATACAAGGATGTTTCTACTTATTTATGGACAGATTCAGAGATCGTCTTGGCCTGGATCAATTCACAATCATCATCATATCAAACATTTGTGGCTAACAGAATAGCTGCAATACAAGAATTGTCAATAGCAGAACAGTGGCGACATGTCAGCTCAAAAGATAATCCTGCAGATATCTTGTCGCGTGGCATCTCTCCAAGAAAACTCGCATCAAACAATTTGTGGTTCTACGGACCCATATTTCTACATGGACAACAGGAGATATGGCCAAAAGAAGTCTCCAAAGCAAATATCATCGATCAGAATTCTGATATAGAGCGAAAAAGGGTAGCAGCAGCAACCACAGCCAGTGATCCTACAGATAGTGTGATCTACAACATTAAACATAATGGCTCATTCAGAACTCTACAACGAGTAGTTGGCTACATTGTGAGATTCATCAACAATACAAGAAGGGGCAATCAATAATCCAAGCTATTATTATCAGTTCCAGAACTGGAACAAGCTCTTACTTTGATTGTACGGGCAATGCAACACTCAGATTTTGACGAAGAACTAAAACACCTAATAAGGTACAAGCAAGTAAGCAAGAATAGCCCATATAATAACCTTGCCCCATTTTTGGACACCAACGGCATCATCAGAGTGGGAGGAAGATTAGAAGCATCAGAGCTTCCGTATGACACCAAACACCCAATGCTTATCCCTTATAATGACCCGATATCAAAATTGCTGATGCAGATGGTGCATGAGGAAAACCGTCATTGTGGTCCTCAGGCACTATTATCACACATAAGACAAAAATACTGGCCAATCAAGGGAAAGTCAATGACCCAATCAATTGTCCAACATTGCATAAAATGCTCTAGAGCTAAACCAAAACAAATCCACAAGAATCAGTCCAGCTCGACCCTTCATTAACTCTGGAGTTGACTTTTGTGGTCCATTTTGGGTCCACTATAAGAGCAGAGGAAAGAGGCCTCAGAAGGCTTACATCGCGGTATTTTGCTGTTTTGCTACCAAAGCAGTGCACCTAGAATTAGTTAGCAGTTTAACAACAGATGCATTTATAGGGGCATTAAAAAGATTCATGAGCAGACGAGGCCATTGCAAAAACTTATACTGTGATAATGCCACCAATTTTGTTGGTGCCAAAAATCAACTGGCAGAGTTGTCAGAAGCAGTTTACGGAGAGCCAGCTACCGAAAAAATAGATAAAGAATGTTCAGCTCGTGGCATCATGTTTCATTTTATACCACCAAGAGCACATCATTTCGGAGGCTTATGGGAGGCAGCAGTAAAATCGACCAAACATCTCCTTGTACGAAGTGTATCAACAGCATCACTGACATATGAGGAACTTGACACAGTGGTCATAGAGATTGAAGGAATTCTTAATTCCCGACCCATAAGTCCGATGTCAGATAATCCGAACGATTTAGCGGCATTAACCCCTGGCCATTTTCTTATAGGAGCACCACTCAACTCCCAAATTGACGTAGCAGCCACCGAAAACCGAAAGAATCTTCTCACCAGATGGAAGTTAGTTACACATTTAAAATCAGAATTTTGGAGGCGTTGGTCAAAAGAGTATCTGTCAGAACTCCAATACAGACACAAATGGAATAAACAACAGGATAACATTAAATCGGGAGACATGGTAATAATAAAGGAGGACAACACAACTCCTTTACAGTGGCCTCTAGGAAGAGTTGTAAAAACACATAACGGCGATGATGGCTTCATTCGAGTAGTTGATGTCAAAACATCAAAAGGAGTTTGCAGAAGACCAATTTCTAGGCTGGCACTATTACCAATTAATAATTCTGAAAATGACGAAATCCCTCAACAAGATGACTCGACTAGCACAAGCATTCATCAGAACGAAAGGCCTCAAGGTGATAAAAA
Source organism: Tachina lurida (assembly GCA_944452675.1). Taxonomy (NCBI): domain Eukaryota; kingdom Metazoa; phylum Arthropoda; class Insecta; order Diptera; family Tachinidae; genus Tachina; species Tachina lurida. Next base: position 42,841,212 of record OX101754.1, read on the forward strand.
ACGGAAAAGAATATCGATAAGCCAAAACATCTTCACTATTATGATGGCGATCATATTAATGCCGCTAGCATTAGGGGCACAAATACATAATAAAAGGTTCGAAAATCGTCTGGGCATACATTTTGAAGGAATTGGATCCGCTACAATTTCAACTACAGAATGGCAATTATTAGTTTACTATGACTTAAAAGAATTTTGGACTGAAGCGGCAAATTTTTCGCAAGGAACACAAACCTTAAACGATCTATGCAAGCAAATGCAGGACAAAACTACATGCACAAGCCTGGTCAAGCATTTTGAACACACAGAAGCTGAATTAAAATTAGACAGCACTCTGTTGTCTGGGCGGATAAAAAAGAGAGCAGCAATCGATCTAGTTGGAAATATCGCCCATTCACTTTTTGGTGTATTAGACTCCGAATACGCCAAAGATATGGCTAGTACAATCTCTCAAGTTAAAGAAAACGAAGAACATCTTCTCGATCTCTTAAAAAATCAAACCTCAATCATTGACGCTACAATAAACATAATGAGATTAGATCAAGAAGCAGTAAAGAAAAAATTCGATCAAATTGATTTCCAAATTGAACAAATACGCAATATGATAAGCGACGAATGGCAGCAAGAAAAGATTTACCGTATTTTTCTTTCGTTGTGCATCCAATTAACAATTACAGCAGCGAAGCTCCAACAAACACAATTATCAATACTTGACATTTTAACAAACACTCACCATGGTATTATAAGCCCACTACTCTTAACTCCTCATCAATTACAGCAAGAAGTAAGGAAAATTAAAATGCATCTCAGCGAATCACTAGAACTGCCGGTAAGCCAAGAAAATACGTTACAACTATACAAGCTCATGGAGGTTAAAGGAGGGCTCACTGACAATATAGTAGTTTTCTGTATAACATTACCACTAGTTCAACGTGAACGATATGAAATATTTAATATTATTCCAGTGCCAACGTGGATCAATGACACATTAGTAGCAATACAACCATGTGCACCTCTTTTAATCATCAACACTGCTCTCAACCAATACTTTAGCATTAGCAAATCTGAACTCAGCTTATGCTCACTCATCACAGAAGATATATATCTATGCCCTAAAGGCCAAATAAGGCATCAAAATGGCTCATCAACATGTGGCTGCGAGCTGAATTTATTTCACAACAACACCCAATCAGACTGCTCAGTACAGCAAATAAAAGATAAAGAAGTCTGGATTCCCCTTCATCAACAAAACAAATGGATATATTCAGTTTCAAGTCCGTCTCAGGCAACAGCACTATGCAAAACGGAAATCACACAATTCACACTTGAAGGATCTGGCTTGCTTGCATTGGAACCAGAGTGCACTTTTAAATACAAATTCACGACGTTGCGTGCACAAAACCAGGTATCCAGCAAGATTGAAAATTCATATACTAGCTTCTGGGAACTCACGCAACAACGACACGAAGAACGCATTAAACCATTGTTACCACAAGAAGATGTGAATCAATATATTTCTCAAGTAAAAAATTTAAAAGCTCTACAACAATCATTAGCAACAAAAGAGATATTAAGACTCCCAAACAAATTTAAAAGCTCTACAACAATCATTAGCAACAAAAGAGATATTAAGACTCCCAAACAAACTTGAAGCTCACAACTATCATCACATGACGGTTGGGTATACATCATTAGTGATTGCTTTGTCATATATCTACTAGTAAAACAAAAGTGCAAACAACGGTCAACTCCAATTCCAGCACCTCGCATTCAACAACTAGACTCAGACTTCACTGTTCACATATAATAACCAACACAACATTCAACAATAGCCCTACAGCAAGAAATATTTTGAGCTGCACTCAACGGGGGGAGAATGTTAATGCACGAGCATTATTTCTTTTAAGTTCAACAAACCTTAACACATTTGGCCAATACATTTATTTACTTTTACTTTATTCTTGCCTACAATTGTAATTTAATATGGCACACTTTTCCTAAATTAATACATAATAATGCACAAGAATCATTTATTATTTTATTTAAGTTCAATAAACTGTTGCACACTTGACCTAAATTAATACATTTTTATTACAATTTATTTTTACTTTTCCTACAATGTAATTTAATACCGCACAATTTAATACAAGTCATTATTGCAATTTAATTTGTTTTTTTTTATTGCTGCAAAATTTATGTAAACTAATCATATTTCTTTGATAAAACTAGTATATAAGACTAAGAAAATTATGAATAAAATAATTCTTAATTTGAAACTGAAAGAAACGGTCTTTTTCAATTAAGATAAGCATCACGGTTCAAGTGCTGTTGTTGCGCCAACTAAATAAATTTACCTCCAAGTTAAAGTGCTTGAGAGGTCATACAATAGATAAAAACTCTTCAGGTTTATGCGCCTGTAAGAAAATTATTATTCTAAAAACATTGAAGTAATCTTCCCATTTCTTTGAGCTACAAGTGCTTTCTTTGAGCTACAAGAAAGCCCAAGGCGAAGATTCTCAACAAAAGTAATGGAGTTTTTGAAATGGAGTAATGAAAATGAGGTTTTAAAAATTATTATTTTATGTAAAAGAACTCAATTGTAATAATTTTAATAGCAGCTGTAACGCTTAAGCCTCTAACCGTAATATTTGCATATAACTACAAGTAGCAAAACAGATTTTGAGCAATTTCATCGGAACAACGAAGTGCTTGACTCCTTAATTTCCAGGAATGCCTATGGTTTCAGTAGCACCTCAATCATATAAAAACATTATTATATATCCACTTTATCGTTTTATACTTTTCTTATTAATGTCCGTACCTACTAATAATAATTAATTTTAATCACAAACAATATACATTTAAATATGTATAAATTTGAACAAGAACACATACATATATACTACTTTTTGTTTGCTGGGTGTTTATCAGTATAACAAATTCAAATAAAATGGGCAACAGCTGTTCGCAACATTGATAGGAGTTCAATATCTTCACATTATTTTTGATTGTGTGGAAAAAGTACCAAAATTATTTAAATGGTATCAAATCATTATTTTATACTTACAAACAATGTTATGACTTTGATATTTAGTGAAATTACAAATTTAGCTTCATATGTATACATACATACATACATACATTATAACGTATTATAATTATAAAAATATTTATATTTTTATTATCATTATAATTGTTATGATTAAACGCACATATTATAATTTTTTTTGGTATTATTAAATAAAAATAGTTTTTGTGCGTTTTATGCTGTTTGTTCGCACAAATGTACTATATGTATGTTACATAGTCATACATACATAAAGGGTGTTTTTTTAGAGGTATAGAACCTCGAATTGAAATAAAACACAAGAAAATCGTTTTAATGTCCATCAATTTGGCTTTATTGGAAGGATAATTTTATGCCATTAATGTTTAAATATGATTTCGGGCATGTGGCCGCCGCGGCTGGCTCGAATAAAGCCAATTCTACAGGTCCAATTTTCAACCACTTTTTCGAGCATATGGGGCCGTATGTTGGCAATAACGCCACGAATGTTGGCTTCCAAGTCCCCTAACGTTTCTGGTTTGTTGGCGTAGACGAGCGACTTCACATATCCCCAAAGAAAATAATCCAATGGTGTCAAATCACACGATCTTGGTGGCCAATTGACAGGTCCATTCCGCGAAATTATGCGCTCATCGAATGTTTCCTTCAATAAATCGATTGTGACGTGCGCTGTGTGGCATATAGCGCCGTCTTGTTGGAACCACAACTCATCCACATTCATGCCATCCAATTCGGGAACAAAATAGTCGGTTATCAGCTCCAATTGCTGTGCACGGTGGCGAATCGATTCATTCGGGTCCTCTTCAACACTTTGCTCTACAGCGGCAATTGTTTCTTCGGTGCGCACTGTTCGACGTCTCTGCGGATGCGTATTATCACATAGAGTAAACGTAGTGCGAAAACGATCCATGGTTAACCGAATTAATTGCTCTGATGGACGATTATGTCGACCATAAAATGGACGGAGCTTGAGGTAAACTTCGCGAACTGAACCATTATTTTCGAAATAAATTTGCACGATTTGCAAGCGTTGTTCTTTTGTCAACCTGTTCATGATGAAATGGCAAACCAAACTAAATATTAATCACTTGACAGCTGACAAAATGGCCGCCAGTTAAAAAAGTGATGCCAACTTAAAGTTCTATACCTCAATAAAAAACACCCATTACATACATATATGTATGAATATGTAACATACATACAGTACATTTGCGCGAACAAACAGCATACAAGCGCACAAAAACTATTTATATTTAATAATACCAAAACAAATTATAGTATGTGCGTTTAATCATAACAATTATAATGATAATAAAAATATAAATATTTTAATAATTATAATACGTTGTAATGTATGTATGTATACATATGAAGTAGGGTTTGGGAAACGAGAATTCCCGGGCGGGAAATCCCGGGAAATGTCTGTCTAATATTCCCGGGAAATGTTTGAGATTTTCCCGGGAAAACGGGAAATTAAAAGTCCATGTTATTTCATAAATATATAGAATTTATAATCCAATTTTACTTTAATATAAAAACTTATTATTTTTTTATATATTACAAAAGTTCGTTTGAATGATTGTATGACTAAATTTACACGAACGTTGACACGTTTTTCATCGTCTGTTTAAACACTTACATATACCTTGTTCGAAGGAAATTTTTTAATCTTAAAATTTAAATTGAGTTTTTGTTTTAAATGTAACTGTAAGAAAGAAAGAATTCTTTCGACTCCGATAAACAAGAAGTAAAATGTCCATGTTTTTTTAATATAAAATAAAAATATGAGTTATTCAAATCTAGTCTGAAATTTCATAAAAATTCCATTAAATTGAGGTCATACCATATATCCTAAAAAAAAAGTGGAATAAATTGTATAAGTATGAATGATTGCAATGATATAATCGTTTCCTTAAGTAAATAATTCGATGCTAAGCGAACTTGAAGTGATTTTTCGCCGAATTAGTGAACAAATTTTGAAAAGTGTAGTGAAAATTTTAAGCTGTCTGAGTTGACGAAACTTAAATTGATTACAAGTAGACGCTATTATGGAAACCCTGCAGAAAATATTTTAGGAGAAATAAAATGAAAGACACTTAGACATACTGCGGCTCAGGGTATTCAAAATTCGGCGCAGCGCAGTATGGTACTGTAACCTGCTTGTACTTAACGATAAGAAACCGCCTGAAACTTTTTTAAAAAGAATGAGAAACAAGCAAGGCAAATTAGAAAATTGTCTACTAATTGTGGTAACAGTCGTCAATTGGTTTTATATTATCTTTTGCTGTGTAATAACTTTATTCCATTTGCTTAAATTCAACTAAAAATTCTTAAAAATTTGTCTTAGAACTGCTTTTTTATTAACTTTTATTTCAAAAGAATGCTTACGTTAATAAAACAATCGAAATTTCACCAACTTTCATTTAATAAATGTATTTAATTTAGAAAATTAGCTTTTCCCGGGAATCCCGGGAATTTCCGGGAACTTGATTTTTTAATTCCCGTTTCCCGAGAAGTGCAAAAGTCCGGGAAATCCCAAACCCTAATGGCAACCCTTACTGAATAAACGTGTTTTTGGCGGTCGGTCAATTATTTTATTTAATAAAAAAGATTTTTTGCGCTAATTTTCGTCAGAAAAAGAATTGAAAGATTAAAATAAAAGGTTATATCCTAACGTTACTGGCGTGGCACTATAAATAATAAAAAGAAAACAAAACTATACAACTTGCTTTATTATTGGTTGTATATAACCTTAAAACAACGCAAAATAGATATGCCACCAAGTAAGAGCTTCAAATGTGGAACCTGTGCCCTTGTTATTGGCAAAACGCAAGGAAGTATAATGTGCAAATCGTGTCTTACTTGGCACCATATAGAATGTGCTAAACTTAATGAGGATGCATTTAAAATATTAAAAGATAATAAGACCCTTGGTTTCTTCTGTGATGTGTGCACTGCTAATCCCAAATCACCATCTGCTACACGTTTATTTGACATGGAAAAAAGATTGCGTCAGGCAATGTGTGGCATTAATAAAAAGATTGACACCTTAATGCAATCCAACGAAGATGATAATAATGAGATTAAAAAAACAGTGGCTGATGCAATAACTGCATTTAAGACGGAGATGATTTCTTACCGCAGAGAATTGCAAAGTGACATAATAAATTGTCATAAGGCTTTTGATGAATTGGGTGCCTCTACTAACCGGAGAATAAGTGCTCTGGAAGAAGAGAACAATTTGTTGCATACCCGCCTAAATCGTGCCAATATTGTTATTAGTGGCCTGCCCTCTGGACTTGATGATCTATTTAAAGTTGTTGGTAAATTATGTTCCCATTATGAGATAATCATTACCAGAAACGATATTTTTCATGTGTGTTAGATGTATAATAAAAAAGCATTATTAGTCAAACTTAATAATGTATCAATAAGGGATAAAATCATGTACGAGTATTTTAAAACACGTTCCCTCAAGTTGTGTGATGTGGTGGAATGCGATGTCGACCGTCGAATATTCCTTAACGACCATTATTCTCCTGCTGCTGCGAAGCTAAATGCAAATTGCCGTCGCCTTTTACGATTAAAAATCATCAAGAATTTTAAAGTATTGAACACCAGTAAACCTAAAGCTAAATTGACACTTGCTAACGGGGAAGAGGTAACTTATGGTATGGATGGATGTGTTTCCCTCTTGAATGGTAATGGAGCTGAGAACTAAATTGTAATGTCTTTCAGTTCTAATATATTTGTAATTGCTATGATTTTGTATTATTTTCTTTTTTTATAAACGTATAATTGATCTAACATCTTCTTAAGACCGGCTACTAGCCAATTTATGTTTATTGTAATAATTGTAGTAATTGAAATGAATTTTGATCTGAATATATTTTATTCACATATTTTCTTGTTCCCCACTATAATGTTTAGGAATGATTCTTATGTGTTTAAATGACAATATTGGTCCGCTAATAAATGGTGGCGCTGATTTAAAAAATAGATTTAAGCCCTGTAAAAACCACTTTAAAATTGCTCACATAAACTGTCAGAGTATAAGACCTTCGGCTAACTCTACTAAATTTGACGAATTAAAGATTCTTTTAAGTGGGTCACATTTGGATGTTCTCGCGATATCTGAAACGTGGCTTAAACCATATACATATTACAAATAGCTCAATGCATATCCAAGGATACGCATTTTGCAGAAATGATCGTTGCGGTTCTAGAGGTGGTGGTGTTGGTTTTTATATATCAAAAAACTTTAAGTTTGATGTTGTGTTTAAATCGAGTGTCGCCAATTCTTGTGAATCTTTGTTCTTAGAAATTTGTTCAGACAATATAAAAACATTACTTGGGGTAGTATATCTGCCATATGGTGATATTGCCACCTTTGAAAATGAGCATTTTGAATTGCTCTCTAGACATCCTAATGTTATAATTCTTGGTGACTTCAACTTTAATTTGTTTGATACTATAAAAGTTAGAAATTTTCGCTCGTTGTGTATGAGGATGAACTTGGATATAGTACATAACTGTAAGCCCACGCATTTTGATGTCTCTCATAGTTCTACATCATTAATTGATTTCATGTTGTATAGTGGCCACCCTGAATTGACTTTTTCTGAGCAATATCAATACCCGAGCTTATCTCGCCATGCCTTAATGTGTGCTTCTTTTGATATCAAGGTTGAACGTTATCCTACTTTTATTGAGTTTAGGGATTATAACAAGATTGATTGGGTTGGAATATGTAACTTTTTGTCTGAATTTGACAGCTTTATTATCTTCAACACTAGGTACTGATGTTGACTTAATATGTACATATGTTTCTAATTTATTAACCAGTCTAATATTGTTTGTTCCAGTTGTTAAAAAAAAAAGGTGAAATCCGATAATGAATGGATGAAATCAAGATGTATTACTCTTGCTAGATCTTTGAGGAATTAGCTTTTTCAACATACAAATCAAACAAAACAGCCAGACATTGGATAATTTATTGCAAATATCGAAATAGAGCTAAAAGAATTATGCGTGATTTTAAAAAACAATACTTTTCAAAATTATTTAATGGACTTGATACTGCTGGCATTTGGAATGTGCTCAGAGACTCTGGTTTTACTAATCGTGACGATCAGTCATATGATCTGGACGTTAATACCTTAAATGATTTCTTTGCAAACGCAGGAGTGTCAAGAGTAAGTGATGATCAGGGAAACCGCAAATATGCAATTGCATGTTTTTTCTTGTATCACGTATTAATGCGGGGACAATATATTTATCCGTTTCAGAACTTTTAATGAATTTTGGCATCGATTTGTTAGTGCATATTTTTGCATATTTTACCCTTTAAAGCATGTTTATGCATATATCAGTTTTACACGCATATTTTTAGCATATTTTCGAATTTTTAGAGCATAATTTACGCTTTTAGGGCATATTTTCATACTTTATAGAATTTATTTTATTTCAACCCGCTTGGCAACTCCATCCTTTAAAAAAACTCTCCATTCCGAAAAAAAATTTATGAAATTTTTTTTTAGCAACGCATTAAAATTTCATTTTCGAAATAAAAATTTAAGTTTTAAAGAAAATTTTTTTCCTGTGATATCTGGGTTAATATGCTTACAAATTATTTTTAATTTTCGCCATCTAAATCTCTGTTCCAATGTTCCATGTAGTGTATAATTTTTTTTATATATAACCCAGTTTTACGGACGTTAGTTGCAATACAAATTTAGCTATGTGTGATTTAGCTGTGTGTGATTTACTCTGCCCCGAAAAGACCTTGAAGGAACATTGTAAATGTATGAAAGTTCATTAAGACGGGACAGAAAAGATTTTTATTTGAAATTCTAGGTCAATATTTTGTTATTTATTGCAATAAAAATTATAAATTAAAATCTTGTCTTATTTATCCAAAATACAGTTCCAAAGCCTTAATTCTGATATCGTGATCTTTTGAAATTAAAGTTAAATGCTTATGCATCCAATAAAAATTAATTTGGTTTAGTAAAAATTTTTATAGTAATTTTGTTTTAACCTGCACTTCAAACCCAGTTATTCTTTGTTAATTATGTTTCCGTTTTTTGGTTATTTATTTTTTTCTTATTTTATATGCAAATGTTGTTGAATTTTTGATTAAAAAATATATTTTCATTTACAAATAAACCAATTTATTCTATTTTTAAGAGCATATTTTTTACTTTTAAGCGCATATTTACAAGTTTTTAGTGCATATTGAATGCGCATAAAACACTTTTTTTAGAGCATATTTGTGGTTTCCCTGGTGATGATGTTTACGATAAACATAATTTTTCTGAGTCTGGAATTTCTTTTCGATGTGTGAGTGAGTTAGAGATATTTATGGCTTTAAGCAAAGTGAAATCTGCGTCTGTAGGGATTGATGATATTCCAATTAAATTTATAAAATTGGTCTATCCATATGTTTCTCGTTTTTTTATACATCCATTCAATTCTATAATAATGACATAAAAATTCCCTGCCGGATGGAAAAGTAAAATTCCCTGCCGGATGGAAAATCTAAAGTAATGGAACACATTCTTAAGGAGCAAATTTTAGATGCTACATCTAGGTGTATTTACCAATCCCAATATGCTCTTCGTAAAGGGTACAATACAACTTCACTTCTTCTCGATCTGACCGATTCAATTAGAACTAATATTAATAATAACAGACTTAGTGTTCTCATTTCACTTGATCTTTCCAAGGCATTTAATACAATTGATTTCAACAAAATGATAAAAAACCCTTCGGTTTGAATTTGGCTTTTCTAAACCTGCGTGCGTACTGGTATCATATTATCTAAAAAATAGATCTCAGTTTACTACTCTTCAGGACAAGAATTCTGATTTATTAAGTCTTTTCTCTGGTGTTCCCCAAGGCTCAATTTTGGGACCTTTGTTGTTTGTCCTCTACATAAATGAGCTTCCGTCTCTAGTTAATAATTCTATATGCAAATCATCTATTTTTGCAGACGATGTTGCGCTGCTGTTTAACTGTGATTTTTATTTCCCTGATGTTTTGCAAAGTAACATTGATTATTGTCTTAAGCTTGTCTCCGATTGGACTTCAGGTAATTATCTGTCTATAAATGTAGCAAAGACCAAAGCAATTGTGTTCAGGCCCTATTACCGTTTTAATGTGAACTTGGACATTTTTATTCATGATGTAAGGGTTGAACTTCTAGAACGAATGATGTTTTTAGGTATTGTTCTGGAAACCTAATGGTATGCAGAATATTGCAGACATTACGTAAACTTTATTCTACAAATATTTTTTACCCATTCATATTAGACAGAAAATAGGTTATTCTCTTCTTTTGTCTCAGGTTTTATATGGGCTTGAGGTTTTTTCGGGAACTCGTTCGGTGGGAGTTGCTAGAATAAGCCGAATTGTTAACACTATTGTACGCTATGTTTTCAATATACGATACAGAGAAGATATTTCTGAATACGTTACTAAATTTCTTGGGTGCACTTTTTCAAACTTCGCTAAACTCCGCTGCTTGCTCATTTTTTACACAACTCTAAGAACTGGCAAACCGTTATCGTTATATAAAAGATTTACTTTTAGCTATTCAAGAAGAAACCCCCAAATATTTATACCAAAAATTGCAAATTCTTTTTTTGAAAAGTCATTTTTAGTTAGAGTGGCTCGATGTTGGAATTACTTACCAATAGAATTACGTAACTTTTCACAGTCGAACAATGCATTTAAACTTAAACTTTTAAATTTTTTAAAATCTACTGGGTAATTAAATTTTTTTTTGTTAAATTTGATTCATACATTTACATTTGTCTACTTGTGAAAGCTGCCTAAGTTGTAAATTATATGTAAATGTGCACAAATTTATTTCCTATTTTGTTAGCGCTACTATTTTAGTGGAACCATATAAAATCTTTAACTAAACTGCTTTAAATTTTTCTTCGTAGTCTTTTTTCTTTTATGCTAAACATTATGGTTGGGGAACCATGTTATAATCACTATCTTTATTATATATAATACAAAAGTACGTTTATTTGTTATGAGTAAACTCTTCAATGCCCCAACAGATTTTCGCCTTCCACCCCGCAAAATATCCGTAAAAGACCTGTGCGTGTTTATATATATATTCTATCCCGGTAAATGCTACGCCCCTTTCAGAAATAGTGATTCGTCCGACAGATGGCGCAATTTTTAATTTTTTTGTGTTTTTGCACCGTAACGCAAGAACTACTGCACCGATGTTGACATAGTTTGAAGTTCGTCCGACAGATGGGGCAGTATTTATTATTTTTGTGTTTTTGCACCGTAACTCAAGAACTACTGCACCGTAACTCAGAACTACTGCACCGTAACTCAGAACTACTGAACCGATTTTGACCAAACTTCATATACAAGCTCTATAGGGCGTGAGTAGTGTTTCTGTGTAGTTTGAAGTTCGTCCGACAGATGGCGCCATATTTAGTTTTTTTTTTGTGATTTTGCACCGTAACTCAAGAACTAATGCACCGATTTATACCAAACTTTAGATACACGCTCTATGGGGCGTGAGGAGCGTTTCTGTGTAGTTTGAAATTCGTCCGGCAGATGGCGCAATATTTAGTTTATTCGTGGGCAAAATCCAATTTTCATATTGTACCACCAATGCCATATACAACACTAATGTTTGCTTAGGGCCAGCAACGCGGACCGGGGTCAGCTAGTACATATATAAAAATTAAAATGTATATACACTTAGTCGCAAAACTCTACATACGACTTAATATTTTAAAAAAATTTTACTTTTTAAAGGAAAATCATTAATTTTGTCAACTTTTTTCATTTTAAAGTAGAAGTAATTTAAATTAAATAAAAATACTATATTTCACTAAACCATATTAAACAAGCAAAAAATAATAAAATTCAATATTTTATCCGATTGCAAAAGTGTACATACGATGTATTGTTGAGTATATTGTGTAAAATTTTTTTTAAATTTTAAAAGTTTGTGTGTCCGTTTTTTGATCAAAAGTTTCTCTGAGCCTTTTAGGTATCGAAGAAACCAGATCTTTAGTTGTTTTCGCCGATACATTTTCCCATTTTTCCTTTAAAATTGTTATTATTTGAGATAAGAGACTATGGCCGCTATTTTGACGCCTCTACTTCAAGGAAGCCCATAAATAATCGATCAGATTTAAATCTGGGGACTGTGGAAGATGTGGAAGCTTCGCTTTTACTTTATAAAAAAGCCATTCCATAACCAGCCTTAAGTTATTCTTGGGGTCATTATCATGTATAAATATATATTTATCTTTAAGGTGCAATTTCTTGACATTCTGTAAAAAATATATTTTACCACGACGATCCATAAATCCTTCAAAAAATTTTAATTCTCCAACCCCATCAGCACTTAGGCCCTCCTACACCATTACGGAGTCCCAACCATGTTTGACAGCACTGCATACGTTTTATTATCCAAGTCAATATTACATGTTATCCATGTTTTCGGTAGTCCGTCGTTTCGAAATAGGTTGAATTTACGCTCATCCGTAAAAATAACTCTTTCCCAAAACTTAGATTTGTTAAGATGGACGTGTTTGTACTCCAGATCATATGTATATCGTTTAATTTTGTTTATTTGACTTATGTATGACCTTTTTCGGGCTATACAATTCTATAATCCAACTTTATTTAAGCAGCGGTGAATCGTGTTAGCATCGACAAGAATTCCATAATTATTTTTAAGGTTCGCTTTCAGTTTTTTGCTACTTCCGTTTGTATTTTTCGCAATTTCTCTCGCAATTTTGCGCCTTAGTCTTTCATCAAGCCTTTCCATTCGTCCCAATCGTGAAAAACTTTAATTCTTTTGTAATTTTAATGATAGTTATGATTATAAATTTACAAAAATTTAAGGTTTGTCCGGTTTTTCTCATTTAATTCCCTTCATTTGAAAGATTGATGACGAATTTTTGAACGTTGGTTGATATTTCCTTATTTTTCCCCATTTTTTCGAACTACTGCTAATAATCAAAACAAAATTTAAGCAAAATCTAACGCATATTGTTAAAACAAGACTAAATGAATACAAAATTATAAAATAAAACGTGCTACTATATCTGTATTTAATACAATTCAAACGCGTATGTACACTTTTGCGACATTGCCTAAGCATCATTTTTCAGCAATGTTTACTTTACCAAAAAAGTAACAGTTATTTTTTATGTTTCTTATCTCGAAGTTATAAAGTGGGTCCAATATAGATAATACTCAAGATACAATATTTTAAAAAATTAAACATTACCTAAAATCGTATGTAGAGTTTTGCGACTAAGTGTATGTACGTGTATGTACATATATGTATGTAAATAAATTTGTTGTAAACATTTATTTGTACAAGCTGTTATAGTAAGTTACTATTTTATGCTATGTAATATATTATTTGGCCTATAGGCTTTGTATTACTTCTATGAACTAATAAAATAAAAAATAAAATAAATAACGGGAACGCTAAAAGAAGCAAAATACTTTTGTGATGTTGAAATTGCGTAGTTGATACAAGAAAAGGCAAAAAAAGTATAACAATTAAATTTAAAGTTGTTGTTTTTTTTTTGTATTTTCCATTCTATAGGCTTTGCTTTTTCAGTTAGAAAAGAAATAAATTTACCATGTTGCCAAATTTTTTTTATTTTTAATAAATTTATTTAACTTTTTTTTGCTTAAAGAATGTAGGCAAAATATTTCTGAGAGTAACTGTATGTGAAATTATTACAGATGTATGTATGTCACATTGAAATTCACCCAACATGTGGTGATGCGAGTGTCTACTATAATTATAAAGAATTGTATTCAACAGTCTTATTAGCCTTAGTAGATTACAGGTAATTGAACAAAATTTTATGTATTTCAAATAAGCATTTAAAAAAAGAATACTAATTTATATTAATATAAGTGTATACATACATACATTTGTATGTATTAGTGATGCACGAATATTCGTATTCGAATTGCCGAATATTCGGCCATTTTTAGATATTCGTATTCGCCAAATTCAGGCGAATACGAATATTTTTCCAAACAAATAAAATAAATACATGCATAAATCCTTAACGAAATTTAAAAAATGGCTAAAAATTTTAGTTTGTACAAATCCATTAAATTTTTTATAGAAATTTGTGCTTTGTATCATTTTCAAATATTATTTAATGCGATCATTAAAATTTTGGGTAGTTTTTATTAACTTTAAAGTACGCCAACAGGGGTATGAAGTTCTTTTTCATAAATTTTTTTTTAGCATTTCATATTGCAGGCGTAAATGGAACCCATATTTAATATCTAAAAATTTCACATACAATATTCGTATTCGCGAATATCGCTTCAAATATTCTTATTCGCGAATATCTAAAATTGACATTCGTTACATCACTAGTGTGTATGTACAGTTACTCACAAATATAGTTTGCTTACATTCTTTTAGTATAAATTTTAATATTATGTCCTAATAATATTGAAATAATTATGTATAACGATTTGTTTTTCTTTTTACCGTAAAGCGCAGTGTGTCGGTGAATAATTACGAAAAAAAAGAAACGGCAACTCTCAACGTGCGCATGCGTTTACGACTTTTTCTTTTATCAACTTCAATTGTAGTAAGTTACAATTTCGTGCTTGTTGTTCGCAGAATATTTGTTTTTTGCAATAAATATGCCTAAAGGAAAAGAATTAAATTATTCTGGGTAAATCTATAAAATATATTTGTGAAATGTTTGGTAGATGTCGGCAAACAATTGAGAATATAATTAAACGAGCGAAAGAACCCGGAAATCTTGAAAATATTCCACGAAGGGGTCGTACAAAATTATTAACTTCAAGAATTAAAAGACAAATTCGTTAGGAAAACCGCAAAAATCCCCGTATATCTGCACCATAACTGAATGTAAAGCTTATTGGAACAATGGGAACAAGTGTAAGTGACGAGTCCATCAGCAGGGTACTCAGAGCCAATAATATCAACGGCCGTGTCGCAAGAAAAAAAATTACATTTCGGAAGTCAACAGACAAAAACCTATTTGGTTCCGATGGAAGACGTATGGTGTGGCGAAAACCGAATGAAGCCTTAAATATGAAAAATGTAATACCGACAGTAAAACATGGGGGTGGTTGTCTTATGGTTTGGGGCTGTATGTCAGCGGCAGGAGTAGGAAAGTTAGCATTTATCGATGGAACCATGGATAGGCACGTAAATTTGTTGAAAGACAACTTACACGCTAGTATTGAGAAAATGGGGTTTATTTTCAGCACGTAACGACCCAAAACATACAGCCCTTGCCACCCCAAGGCCCCGACATGAATCCCACTGAAAATCTTTGGGAATATTTATATGTAAAAATTCAGGAGCATAGTAATTCGTCAAAAGTCAAGCTAAAAGTAATACTAAAAGAAGAGTGGTACAAAATACCTCCAGAAAAATGTCGCAGTTTAGTGGAATCAATGCCACGACGTCTGGAAACAGTCATGGCTAACAAGGGATATCACACAAAATATTAAATTCAAGAATTTCACCGTTTTACATATATATAAAACATGAGAAAATCAAAAAGCAAAATACTTTTGTGACCTAACGAACTAGCAATTTATTAAAAAAATATATATTAATTTCATGAAGTAAAAATTTTTTTAAATTTATTTTTAAGAATAATTAAAGTTTGAGTTCTTTTTATTTATAATTCAATAAAACATAAATTCATTTTTCCAAAAACATGTTTTCATCAAGCATTTTTTTTAAATATACGTTATTTTACAGAAGCAAAATATATTTGTGAGTAACTGTATGTATGTTACTACTCAAAGGTCCAGGTTTTTATACATATGGGTATTTTTCCAGAAAAGTATACTTTTTGTCGCGTTCGACACCAAGCAAATATGCTTGTTTTTTTTCAAAGAAAACGAAACTTTTTTTTACTTCTTTTTACATTTGTGTAGGGCGTCAGCAGCTCTACGTTAGGTAAAATTGTATGAAAAATTTAGTCACATTGTTCAGAAATACAAGGTTATTTGCTTGCGGTCGAACGTGACAAAAAATTTTAATTTTTCGGAGAAATGCCCATATAAATATAAACGTGGGAAGCCCAGGCAGGTGCAATGATTCCCAAATATATGAGAAATCATTGCTGAAAAGATCACTTGCTGAGAGCCAACTTTTAGTGGACAATTCCAAAAATATATGCGGAGTGGAGGTTCCGGTTCACATTATTGGAGACTAAGCTTTTCGGTTTTCAAAAAGCCTTATGAATCCCTATCCTTTCAATGCCGAAAATAATATGCAAGGAAAAACGTTCAATTACTTTTTATCAAAGGCAAGACGGGTTGTGGAGAATGTATTTGGGCATCTTAAGGCTCGCTTTCGTCGGATATGCAAAGGAATCAATAACCACATGCAAAATATCAATATTGTAATACAAGCTTGCTACGTACTTCACAACTACCTGAATTCAATTTTTTTATAGACACATATATTTATTTATTGTATCTTCAAATATGAACTAGCAATAAGTATTCAAATCTTAAATCTAAATATTATTTGGAGTGCTATTTTTTAAGCGGATGTGTCCAGTAAAGTTCAAGATATTACTAGCAAGCGTATTAGGATGTGACTCGAGTTTTGTTAAATATTTGCCTGCGTATTTTGCAATTTCTTCAGTCACTAGTGGCATATTTAAATCACGATGTATATTTGAATTTTTTATGTACCATGGAGCCGATGTTATTAACCGTAAAATTTTGTTTTGCCTTCGTTGGATTCTCTCGACATTAGAAGCTGAAGCAGTACCCCATAGCTGAATTCCGTAGCACCATATAGGTTTTAGGAGCGACTTGTATATTAAAAGTTTACAATCTAGGGTGAGGGTTGAGTTTCTACCAACCAGCCAATGTATCTGAGTTAGTTTAAGTTTCATTTGCGTTAGCTTGGAGTCAATGTGGTATTTCCATGTGAGCCTTCGATCAAGATGTATACCAAGGTATTTCACATGTAAGTTTTGAGGAACAATTTGATTATTGATTCTAACGGGGGAACAACTGTCTTTTCTTAAGGTAAATGTTACCTGAGCACACTTCTGTTCGTTTACCTTTATTCTCCACATGTTTAACCATAGTTCTAGCTGAGTAATATGTTGCTGAAGATATCGGGAAGCCTCGTGAGGGTTTTCGTGCATACTAAGGCAGGCTGTATCATCGGCAAACGTAGATGAATGGATATTGCTGCTCAAAGGCATATCACAAGTATAAATCAAATATAAAACTGGCCCCAGTATACTCCCCTGTGGCACACCGGATGAGATTATTTCAGGCGTACTCATAAAGTCTCCTTCCACAATAGTGAACTTCCGGGCAATAATGTAACTTTCCAGCAGATTTAGAATGTTTATTGGTAGGTAAGTCTTTAATTTTAAAATTAGGCCTTCATGCCACACTTTATCAAATGCCTGAGAAACGTCAATGAACAGCGCAGAGCAATACTTTTTTTCTTCAAAAGTTTTTCTTATAAATTGAACCAATCTATGAGTTTGTTCAATGGTGCTATGCTGACTTCTAAATCCAAATTGATGATCCGGTATGCACTCATTATCAGTTAGAATTGGGAAAAATTTTATCATGAGTAACTTTTCAAAGAGCTTTGACATTGTTGACAGTAAACTTATTGGCTTATATGACTCAGCTTTGGTAAGATCTTTGCCCGGCTTTGGAATCATTTTAACCTTGGCAAGCTTCCAGCTGTTTGGATAATACTCCAGTCGTAAAATAGCGTTAAAAATGAATAACAGGATTCTAATAGCTATACGAGGCAACTTCATCAACATCTGGTTACTAATTCCATCAATACCCGGAGCTTTTTTCGGGTTGAGTTCTGCAATTATTTTTTGTACATCACGTGTCTTAAATTTTATTGGTCGAGGGGGTAGCGCAACTACATTTGGCAGCATGTGTAATCATTTCGTTAAGGTTGGCTATGTTAGCTTCAATATCTTCGGTTGTTCTTAGCGTAATGTTTTCCGTGCAATGACTACCAAGATATTTTTTGAATCGTAGCCAATTTGCGCGACTGCTCATCTTTACATACGAGTGAGGTAAAGCACTTTCTCTGAATGAAAATAACGAAATTAACAGAAAGTGGATGGTAGTTTCAAAATTTAGAAAAGAGACGACAATTCCCTGAAGAGGAAATAGTTTTGAATGAATTGAGAGATGATGGCGAACAAATACGTGAAGCAATTAGTAGGCATTGTTAGTGTTTTTTAATTAAAAAATGTTGGCCTTTTAAAATAATTAAAAAGAAATTATAGCACTAAAAATTTAAAATTAAGTACATTTTATTGAGCCTTGGTAAAAACAATACAATAAAGTGAGCAACATAAAAAATTATAACTTCCAACTAAAATGTAACATTAAAATAAAACCCTTGCTCCCAGGACTTAAAATATTATACAGCCTTATATAAATAATACGAAAAAGTTCATGCCAGTTAGCATACATACATAAGTGGAAAAATTAACCCACTATTTTATCCTGGAATTATTATTAATATAAAAAAATTAATGCAAATCTCGTTAAAACTATGTTCAATTTTGTCACTAATGTATGCTAACTGGCATGAAAACTTTCCTTTTACATAAGGCTGACAGTATGTACTAACAATGGTAACTAAAATATTATTATCATTATTAAATAAGACCTCTATATTCTTGAAAAATTTATAGCTTTTTTTAATTTCATCATTATCACTTAACATCTAATCTAAAATTTTTTTCTTTTCAACTTCTAGATTAAATATTTTTTCTTCCCATTTCGCCTGTTCTATTCTATCTTTCTCTTCACTTTCTTCTATAGATTCAATTTTTTAAAAATATATTTTGTAATAAAATATCTCGGCTTGTGCGTTTTTTTGCAGTGTTAAATGGTGACAACGAGGAGCAGGAGGAGGATGAGTCCATGTAATTCTGAGACCTTAATGGTATACCATCATTATCCATGGACTGGGAGTCACTCAATAAAATCTCCAAGCCCGTATACACAGCTGAGTCCGCATTATCCAAGTTGTCTGAAATCATGAAATAATGATAATAATGATTTTTCTTGTATAAATTTACATATGAAAATAAAATAACTTTTATAGAATTAAATTTGAAAAAAAAAAATGATTAATAGCCTGTTCAACAATGTCGATAAGAAGAGTTCGTTCGCGTTGTATCAGAAAGAAAACTGATTTTGGTTCATCTACTGCACTTCTATAACAACGTTGATTCGAACAATAGCTCAAAAGATAACGTAAATACTTTAATACAAAATACGGTTCAACTACTTCGAACAAAAAAGAAACCTTGCGCACGCAAATGTCAAAATCAGGCACTTACTTTTTTGTTGTCGTTTGAGAAATATTTTTCCAAAATTTTAGAAAATATTGAAGAAAAATACAACATATATTAATAATAAAATATAAAATTAGAGTGAACGTTTGCAAAAATGGAAAAGAAAGGGTATGTATACTCAATATAGTTAATATATGTATACATATGTAGATAATATATTCTAAAATTTCAGTTCTAGATTAAAAAATTCAACAATGCAGCAGCTGCAAACGTTAGTTGAGTGTATGGAAGCGCATCCTGACTTGTGATACAGGTGCTTAAGATTGCGTCCAGGGGACTTTATTCTTATGTGCGTCCCATCAACGCAGCCAATAATTCCAGGAAATCCCGTACAATTGAAAAACGCTTGTTTAATAAAGTTTTCATAGTCAGAGCGAGCTTTTCTAATCAACTATCCACATATGTATTCCTCAAAAAAGTCCAGGCATTACCCAATAATTCCCCAAACAGAGGACTTACATGCTGAGGAAAGGACCTCATTACCCAAGGACTGCTGATAGGTCGCGGTAGCCAAAAAACGCAAAAATTAATGTCTGAACGTATATAGGTGCTTTTAAATGGCGGAGCCCGATGTGTATCAAATTTTTCTAAAATTATACGAAATATGTCTTTTGATACGCAAAAATTTGCATTAAATCTAAAAAATCCATAAATAAATTTGTTTTTAACATTGCCTAACATACTTATATATGTAAATATGTATGTATATACATACATGCTTACTGAAATGCATATATACATATACACTTACTGGCTGAAGGGTAGCTTCAGGACAGTGTTCGCATCTCGTAATTCCTTACGAGTTAAACGTAATCCTTCATCATCTTCCTCATCAGGAACCAAAAAATGTAGGACAACCATCAGCATATCCATTGTTGGCTTCTAGTTCACACGTTAGTTTTTAAATTTTTATTATTTATTTTTAACTTTTTTATATTTGCTGTTGTTTTTTCTTATGTCTCAAATATTATTTTTTTCTTTCTATAATATTTCATTTGTTCACATCTGATCACTGTTGTATTTATTTTCATACACATTAGTAGGATTTTTTATAATTTTTAAGAAAATACCTAAAAATCACTTAAATTTGTCATGTGACAACACTTTGACTCTACAGCACGTAAGAAACAAAAATTTACGCACGTAAGAGTATTCGATCGAAAACTATCGATATAGCTAAACCCAAATTGACTAGAATTCGACCGGTAGGGTTGCGATCGCTAAGGTTTTCTCTTGACATCGTTGAACATGCAGTAAGTGACACATTTATTTTCAGAAATAACTTCCATGTATGATATGTACACAAGTATAACTATTATGTAGTACATCGTACTTTTTTTTTTTGAAATAATTTAAAAAAACACAATTTTTTTTGGACTTTTTAAATATTTTAAAACAATTATTTTGTAAATAGCAACGGGAAGTGTCAAATTTTCGAAATTGTCAATCACCATTATTGGATGACCCAGTGTTGTATTCATAATCATTTGAGCAATGCAGTGTTGTAGGCAAATTTCGACAGGCTTTGAAGCAAAACTGGTTTTTCTTTGAGTTTTTCGAGCATGAAAAATTTATAGTAAAACAAGTAGCAAAACCCTTGTTTTGCGCAAAACTAGTTTTGTACCCCAAAACAAATGTACGCACTATAAGAATAAATACCAATCGGAACATTTTCAACTTAAAAATAGATGCAACTGCAATAATTATCTAAAAAATTTGGAGAAAAAGTATATTTTGTACGGAAAACAACGAAAATATCTTCACTGACCTCTGGTAAGTGAAAATAGACGATATGACTGACATCCATCTGCGGAAAATAATATGTTTATATAATAATATGATTTTCAGGCACTTCTTTACTTTTTATAAGTAGTTACACAATTTTAAAATTTTTATTTATAGTGCATTTACACTGTCTCGAAATCTAGTACTTTCGAGATTTCGAGCTAAATCAAGCTGCTTTTTTCCAGATTTCCCATACAAAACGAAATTTAATTTTTCAGTAGATTTGTAAGAAATCTAATAAAAATCTAATGTTTTTATTTATTCTTTACTACCCTGTACAACAAAAGGTGACTGAATTAGCTACAGTCTGCTTAAAAAAGTGTGTGAATTCGCTACAATTCGGTAAAAACTTGCTAACAGCAGCATAGTCCCAAAGTTTAAAATTCGCAAAAAAAAACTGTTAAAAATAAGAATATGTACTTGGTAAAACTCGCTTTTTAGCGAATATTGCAAAAATTTGCGAGACTTCGCAAAATCGGAAACAGTCCTTAAAATTCATTAGAAATCGCCAAAACTGTTTAAAATAAAAAAAAAAACTAGCTTTCATCGCGAATATTGCAAAAATTCGCAAAATCGGAAAACCACATTGTGGATGTGGGACCTTTTTTAATATTTTCGAATTAAAAACAACAAATTCAAATAGTCGTCTTTCAACGACGTAAGAAATACAAATAAACCTATCTGTCTATTTTCTGTAATTTGAATTTAACGTTTATGACCATTTTGTAAATGGCAATACAACAGGCCGTTCACAACGGTGCTAACTATTTGGTCATAAATACATAGTAATTTATAACTTATGACTTTAGAAGACTTTGTGAATCAGATAAATATTTTATTTCAATCAAAGAATAAATAACTACTACTTACAATTACACTAAAAAATTATTTATTTTTGTTCTTGATGAAATGTTTGTTTTTATTAATACTTTATTATGAAACAAAAAAATAAACACCAACCAATCAAAAAAATAAATTAAACTCAACAAGTCAAATTACTTTGCTTTACCTCAAAATAGCAACCCCCGCAAGATATATTTGTTAAAATACTTATGCCCGTTATTTCTACCCATAGATATCTATTAGTGTACAGATATCTATCGTGTAAGTTAAATTTTATAAGGCAAAAATCTTAGATAAATAATCTGTATGTAGAAATTACGGACATTAGAAACACTTAAAGCTGTTAGAAGCAATGCATTGCATATTTAAGGACAAATTCTTCCAAAAATGCAATCACAAATGCACTAAAGTAATGTAATGTGTCTTGACAATTATTATGTAGAGCATGAAGAAATTGTCACGAACACTTACTATCAAGGAAACCGCAAATATTCAATTGCATGTTTTTCCTTGTGAAATTTATTAATGCATATTTTACCCTTTAAAGCATATTTTCGCATATTTCAGTCTTTCATTATTGGTTTCGCAAATATGTCAGAAAGTCGGAGTGGAGAAAAAACAACAAAGAGGGTTTACATCAGTGGTGTCAAAAATAAAACTATAGTTGTATGTGTGAGAAAAGTTGCCTCCTTCATCTCTGAAGTACATAGGAAAAAATAAATATTTGGAACAAATGCAGTTTAGCAAAGCAGCTAAAAATAAATAAAAAGGAGCCTTTGTGATAGAAAATTAAAAAATAAAAAGAAAAAATAAATAAAAAAGTTGACGGCGACCCATATTTTTCAAGTTATTGGGCTCTGAACTTTTCATAGAAAACTCTGAAAAATCAAAAAAAAAAATCTATTGGTCATTAAAGTTTAAATAGAAAGTGCAGTTTAGTGAAAATGCTCCAAAAAAGTCGAAATGTCTTTTAAATACATATTAATTTTTTTCCTTAAACGTTTTACAACATCAAACACATTCAGCCCAATCATGAATATTCCCTCGGAATTTATTTCTCACGGAAAATAATTTTCTCGAGAAAACATTCCTCCAATCATAAATTCCTTGGGAACAAAAAATAGTAATACGTGGCATCACCGCACTACGAAGCTCGTTGTTTTGCTTGTTGTTGACATTTTGTTTCTCCTTTTTTTTTGAGTGAGAGAGTAAACAAAATTACTAAAATTCGCCAAATTGAAAAAATATGTGAAAAAAAGTTTATAAATCATTTATTTGGACATTATTTGTGTTTATTTTATATACAAAGCTATAAAATACAAGTTTTTGTATATAAATTGTGTTTTAATTGTGTATTAACTATGTTTTTATGTAAACTGCCTTTTGTTTTGCAAGGGAAAGATTTTTAGTGAAAAAAGCAAGTTCAACGGCGTTCATAATACCTACTTTTTTCGCGGGGAGTTTTTTTATTCCCGCATTTGGTAAAAAAGGGAAAAAACAAATTCATAATAGGAGAAAAGGGAATAGTGAAAAAACTCGCACGGAATTGTTGTTCATGATTGGGCTGATTGAATATCGCGAAAAGCATTGGTGATCATAGAATATTTTTCGCATACCACTTCTTTTCTTTCACTGTATCTATAAACAAATTAATACACCCGCTACGCATGTGTTCTCGTCGCTGTCTCATCTAGGGATGGCCAAATGAAAAATATGTATCGATACATATCGTATCGATATTTTTGAATGGTATCGATATATATTTTTTGAAAACATCGATATTTCGATATATCGATATTTTAGCATACAAATGAAATTCCACAAAAACCGCAAGATTATACGGTTATCCGTGGCAGATCAGTCAACAGTGCGAGCGAGACGAAAAACTCTCGAAGGCCAAATAACAGACACACGCCTGAACGCACTTAAGAAATAATTACGATGACGCGAAATTATGTTCTTCAACCCAGAGCTGCTCATCGACTGTGGTAAAAATTAAATTTTTTAAATTCTTACAGCACAATCACAGTTTATTTCGAAATGTTATTATTTTAATTATGTTGCCACTTACAGTTTATTGATGTTAAGAGGTTGAACCGAAACAGAACAGGGGCCCGTTTCTCAAACCTACAAGTTACAAATTTACAAGTAAAATAGACAGAAAACTACAACACTTTTACAAATTTTAGTTAGCTGATTCGTAACAGAACAGAAAGTAAAAAAATAATTCTGTCTTCAGGCTTATACCCACACAAACCAAATTTGGCATTTAGCTTAGTTAAGTTAGGTCACCTTATATATGCGCCTTATTATGATCAAATTTCTCTTTTTTTCTTCGCATCACTAGCACTGATGCCAATATCAGCTAAAAACCGGCAAAAAGTTGTAGAGCTCTTAAAAATATCGAAACCTGTTATAGATTAATATTGTGCTTCGTAATTGTAACCGTTTTTTTTTTGTTTATTTAAAAATAATGACAGACTAGAGTTGATTTGCTAGGGTGTGGCCGCAGAGTTGATTTGTAATACCATTTAATCGGTACTAGTCTGCAGGTAGTCGGTAACAGGTAACGCCAAGGTAACCGCTTGTCTGGCTCTAGCTAAGAACCTTTTTATTCTATAGTTTGTACTCGTATTTGACGGCCAGAATTGCTCTGATTAACGCCACAGAAGATAGAATAGAGTAAGATTTATGATTATTTAATGTGTTAATGTATTATATTCTATAAATAAAAAAATTGTATTTTGACAGATAATAAAACCAGCCACAGCTAGAAGTATTTTTAATACAAACACTGGTGTTTTATTACTATTCTAAGGATTCCAAGTTGCAGACGCAACATTAATTTTATTATTCTATTGCCTCAAAGAATAAATGCCACGCCGTAGCCAACGCGTAATGGAAAAGAATACGTCTACGGACGGTACGGGTGATATGGCTTCGTTATCCGGAAGCGAAGATGAGAAAACTATGATTGAGCCGCTTGAGACATCCATGGCCGAAATGAAGAAAGAACTGCTGGAAATCAGAAACACTTTGAAGGAGTTATTGCATTCTACTAATTCTTCAACACCGTCAGCCGCTACGCCTACATCCGCACGAATGCCCGTGGTGACGGATATGGCGAACTTTTCGTCAGGACCAAACTTTAGTCCACCCGCCGTAGCAAACGAAACTTCGTCCTCAAGAGCGGAAGTAACCACTATGCCAGCAACGGTACATCAATTTAGTACACGTGAGTATTCAATGCCATTTAAATATAATATGCCCCTTTCCGCCGCCCAACCATACCAACCAACAACCTCTTTGCCCTTTACTGCCGCGCAAACATTTGCGCCAACTACAAACTCGTTAAGAAACATGTTCGCACAAACAATTGTATGAACAAATAACTTGCCCTATAGCATCGAAAACAGAAGCACAACAACGCCCTTAAATACTTTGCCATCACATAATTTTTTACAACAACATTCAGCGCCAGCATATACGACAGCACAGCCGAGAATGATTTCGACATCATCATACCTACCCGAGAGTTCGGTAAGTGCCCCCACGAATTTGCATCAAGCACAATCAGTAG
Organism: Tachina lurida; assembly: GCA_944452675.1. Classification (NCBI taxonomy): domain Eukaryota; kingdom Metazoa; phylum Arthropoda; class Insecta; order Diptera; family Tachinidae; genus Tachina; species Tachina lurida. Next base: position 42,866,890 of record OX101754.1, read on the forward strand.
ATAACTACCGCCAACTTCGTAAGCTGCACGAGTTACCCCTATTTAGCGGCCAACCAGAGCAATGGACCATGTTTATTGTCGCTTACAAAGAAACAACGAGGAATTATAATTATTCCAACTTGGAAAATTTGATAAGGTTGCAAAAATCGTTAAAGGGTGATGCAAGAGCCAAGGTGGAATCATTTTTGATTCATCCCGATAGTGTAAATCAGGTTGTCAACACACTGGAGTTTCACTACGGTCGCCCGCAAGTTCTAATTCGCAGCCAAATTGCAAAGGTTCGCGCATTTTCCCCTATTAATGAGAAGAGAATACATGAAATAATAAACTTCAGCACAATGGTGTTAAACTTATCAGCATTTTTGACAAATGCCAACGCAACGGCTGACCTGTGCAACCCAACACTGCTCGACGAAATGGTAAGCAAGTTACCTCTTCAGAAACGCGAAGAATGGTCAAGACATTCAATGAATTACCTTGGACCGTATCCTAGTGTCACAGACTTTAGCTTGCGGCTCCAAGAAGTGGCTATGTACATTTCCATTGCATTAGAAGCCGATACCAGTAAAGGTGATGCTGCCTGTAGTAGAAAAGACAAAATAAATCCATCATTCATGATCACAACGAATGAGAGTAGATCTACCAAATGTTTTATGTGCCACCAAAACCATCAGCTCTATCATTGTGATAAGATGAAAGAGTCTCCAGTGAATGATAGATGGAATTTCGTCAAGGAAAAACATCTTTGCTTCAGTTGTCTTCGCCCTGGACATTCCTCTTTAAAATGTAAGAGCAGACGGCAGTGTGGATTGTATGGCTGTGTAAAATTTCACAATCGTTTATTGCATGAAGAGGTCAAACAAAACCAGAGTGTAAATAACAACCCCAATAACAACACAGTTGCATATGTAAGTAACAACACAATAGGACCAGATTCAAATGATAATTGTGGCGAAATGGTTAATGGTGAAGTAGGACTGAATGACATAGGAAATAGCTACATTTGCACAGTCAGGGAAAATATGTGTGGTAAGAAAACTTTGTATAAGTATTTGCCTGTAGAATTAATTGGTCCAAAGGGTACGGCGAAAGTTGTAGCATTTATTGACGAAGGGTCTAAAATTACTCTTTTAGAAGATGAAGTCGCGAGCAAAATAGGATTATTAGGGCAGCCAAGGAATTTATCTCTGGGATGGATAGGTGGAAAAACAACTACGGAAGTTTCGAAAAAGGGAATGGTCTTTGTTATCAGATGAAAAATGTGTGGACTACAAAAAATTTGGAATTGCCAGTGCAGAATTTAAGAATTGGAAAATTTAAAGAACGATTTCCTATTTTGAACAATTTTGTCATTGAGGATTATTTTGAGGCACGGCCAAGATTGTTGATTGGTTTGCCACACATAAGGCTCGTTCGCCCGTTTAAGGTGTTAAATTTGGACAGATCCTTTGCGATACATGAAACAAGTTTAGGAAACGTTTTGTTTGGGTCGAACGAAGATTCACCAGAAGCTACAGTATGCAAAATAGATGCAAGTATTCTCGAAGATATTAATAAACAAGTTTATGATTATTTTGCACTGGAGAATATGGGAGTGAAGGCAGCACCGGCGGTAGTATCACGAGATGATAACCGCGCTGAAGAAATTCTTCGGAGTACAACAGTGAAAAGAGACAACAGTTATGAAACTGGACTTTTATGGAAGCGCGACGATTTTCAGTACAAAGATAGCTTTTCTATGGCGTTGAAGCGTTTATGCAACATGAAGGCTAAAATGAAAAGGGATCATGAGTTTGCTAATTGGTACACCGCCAAAATTGAATACTATTTATTAAAATCGTACGCCAGAAAAATAACACCGGAAGAGGCTGCCGTCAAGACTAATCGGACATGGTATCTACCGCATTTTGTCGTCACCAATTTAAATAAAGGGGGCAAAAGGCGGCTAGTTTTCGATGCCGCTGCGTGTGTGGACGGCGAATCGCTAAATTCAAGGCTGATGAAAGGGCCCAGTAAATACCAGCCGATATCGTTATTGTCAATTTTGTTTCGCTTTCGGCAACGAAAAATTGGTGTGTGTGCTGACATTAGAGAGATGTTTCACCGTGTTAAAATCCGTGAACAAGACCAAACTGCTCAGAGATTTTTGTGGCGCAATGGCGATTCTAATCTGCCGCCAGATGAATACGTTATGCAGGTTATGATATTTGGTTCCGTAAGCTCGCCTTGTTCAGCCCAATTTGTAAAAAACCTGAATGCTGAAACGTATGTAAAAACGCACCCTAGAGCCTATAGGGCAATAGTTGACAGGCACTATGTCGACGATTATGTCGATTGTTTTGGTAGCGTGACTGATGCCGTTGCTATCACAAGGGACGTAGTTAATATTCATAGACAGGCTGGCTTTGAGCTTAGAGGGTTTGTGTCGAATTCACGCGAATTTTTGGCAGCGATGAATGTGAACAGTTTTGAGGACGAAAGCAAGGGTTTGACGAATTTGGACAATGAAAATGCCACTGAGAAGATTTTAGGGATGCGTTGGAGCCCATTCGATGACAGTTTCTGCTACGTGTTGAAATTTACAAGAGTCCCAGAGGCCGTTTTAAAGGGGAATCGAAAACCAACGAAGAGTGAGATGTTGAGCATCACGATGTCAATATTTGACCCTTTTGGATTTCTGGCGAATATAACTATAAAATCCAAAATTCTTTTACAAGAGCTGTGGAGAAGCAATGTTAACTGGGATTCAGCCATTCCGGATCGGGTTAACGCAGAATGGTACGCATGGTACAAAAGTTTGTACGATATAAAATACGTGAAAATTAAAAGATGTTATGCTGAAACTTTGTTTTCATCAGGAACAAGGATTGAACTCCACATTTTTGTGGAAGCCAGTGAATTGGCTTTTGCAGCAGTTGCATATTGGCGAATATGCCATGATAGTAAGATAGAAGTTGTTTTCGTTGCGGGAAAATCAAGATGCGCCCCGCTGAAACCGTTATCCATCCCACGTCTTGAGCTGCAGGCTGCAGTTCTTGGTTTGAGACTAAAAGAATCGATTGTGACTTCGCACGACATAAAGCCAGAAGAAATTGTATTCTGGTCCGAATCAAATGGATCCAGTCTGATTGCAGAATGTACAAGCAATTTGTCGCCCACCGTATTGCAGAAATATTGGAATCATCTGATGAAAGAAATTGGCGTTGGCTACCTGGATCACTCAATCCCGCAGATGATGCGACTAGACCGCAAAACTTTTCGAATACATTTTTAACATCCAGGTGGCTTAATGGTCCATCGTTTTTAAGGGATAGAATGGAAAATTGGCCCGAAATACCAAATGATATAAAAGAACACGAGATTCAGTCAGAAAAACGATCAGCTTTTATTTTTGCCATTAATGAAAATGTATTTGTTCCATTCGATCGATACTCGAGTCTTTTAAGGCTAGTAAGAGTCATGGCCTGGGTTCGACGTGCGGGGCAAAATTTTAAATCATATCCTAAAAAGGGCTGCAATATGAATGGGGTGGGAAAACTACAGTTATGTGCACAAGAAATCATCGAAACAACAGAATATTTATGCAGAGTGGCTCAACAGAACGTATTTTTTGAAGAACACAATAAATTGAGGGTTAATAAACCGATATCTAAATCTAGCCAAATATTTAAGTTGAATCCATTCTTATGTAAAAATGGTCTGATACGCTTGTCTGGGAGACTTTATAATGCCAACTGTATAGATTGGTGTACGAAAGAACCTATCATATTGCCAAAGCAGCACAGCTTCACAAGACTTATCGTCAAACAGTACCACGAACAGTTTAGACACCAGAACCAAGAGTCTGTATGCGCCGCCATCAGAATAAAATATTGGATACCATGCCTGAGACAAATTGTGAGGTCTATACAAAGGAACTGTCAAATTTGTAGAAACGCACGTGCCGTGCCAAAACCACCGTTAATAGGCCAACATCCAGAAGATAGGGTAACCCCATTCGTCAAACCATTCTCCTATACTGGAATGGACTATATTGGTCCATTTTTTGTTTCAATCGGGCGACGGCAGGAAAAGAGATGGGTATCTCTTTTTACCTGTTTATCAACAAGATCTATTCACCTTGAAATTTCAAGGGACCTCTCGACGGATGCTGTTATACTGTGCATAAGAAATTTCATAAACCGAAGAGGTTTGCCAGTGCGGATAAGGTGTGATAGGGGTACAAACTTTGTGGGCGCAAGTAAAGTAAACTTTGTTTTCGACGAAACAAAACTAGTGGACGAATGCTCGAAACGTGGTATAGAATGGTCATTTAACACGCCAGCAAATCCATCTGCTGGCGGGGCATGGGAACGAATGGTACGTTCAGTTAAAAACGTTCTGGCCTTTACATTAAAGGAAAAGGCCGCGCAGATAGAAACCTTCTATAGTTTGCTTATTGAAGCCGAAAATTTAATAAATTCGCGCCCATTAACACACCTTCCAATAGAAAATGATGATTCCGAGCCCTTGACTCCTAATCATTTTTTGATAGGATGCTCGAATTTGGTGCAAACGCCGGCTGTACCAGAGGGGGTTTGCCTAAAAAAGCAATGGCAAATTTCACAACAATTAAAGCAAACCTTTTGGAAAAGGTGGGTGTTAGAGTACCTCCCAGAGTTAACTCGAAGGACTAAGTGTACAGCCCAGTCAAGCCGATAAAAATAGATGATGTGGTCATAATATGCGACGATAACGAGACGCGCGGGCAATGGAAACGAGGTTTGGTTGAAGAGGTTTTCGCGGCGGCAGATGGGCAGGTACGCTCGGCGGTGGTGAAAACGGCAAGTGGGAGACTAAGGCGTCCAGCATCAAAGCTCGCAGTACTAGACGTTGGTAGTGAGCCTCCGAGGTCGACTCACGGGGGCCGGGATGTTATAGATTAATATTGTGCTTCGTAATTGTAACCGTTTTTTTTTGTTTATTTAAAAATAATGACAGACTAGAGTTGACTTGCTAGGGTGTGGCCGCAGAGTTGATTTGTAATACCATTTAATCGGTACTAGTCTGCAGGTAGTCGGTAACAGGTAACGCCAAGGTAACCGCTTGTCTGGCTCTAGCTAAGAACCTTTTTATTCTATAGTTTGTACTCGTATTTGACGGCCAGAATTGCTCTGATTAACGCCACAGAAGATAGAATAGAGTAAGATTTATGATTATTTAATGTGTTAATGTATTATATTCTATAAATAAAAAAATTGTATTTTGACAGATAATAAAACCAGCCACAGCTAATTAGAAGTATTTTTAATACAAACACTGGTGTTTTATTACTATTCTAAGGATTCCAAGTTGCAGACGCAATAAAACCCGATACTCGTAAATAAGAATCGATGTATCGATATATCGGTTTTTGAAATATCGGCGATATATATCGATATTTATTTTCGCAAATATCAATATTTCGATATATCGATATATTTTGCCCGTCCCTAGTCTCATCGACGACTAAATGAAAGAGAATAAGAATGTGTGTGATTTTACCTACCACAATTGTGCTATGAAACTGACATCAATGTTTCAAAGAAATATTTAAATTTTTGTGAAACTTTTATAGATGAAGTTAGAAGTTAATAATACTTTACTGAAAGTAAAAAATATTGATTTGTACCGCATACACCAGTTTTATTTTTGAGCTGCATACGTATACTTACTGCTCGCTTGTGCATTGACGAAATGCATGCTTCAAATTTCCATTTCCATCAGTTTATTATTATTTTACCATATTGTTGTTGTCTTTGTTACAGCTGTTGTACTCGTGTAGCAATTCATCTTGAATTGTTGCATGGTTGCCAGGCTACTGACCGCGCTGGTATTCTGGCGTAAGCACCGGCTAGGGCTCGCCGTTTTGGGGGGATCCTTGTCAGTCAACCTGTTCAGTAGCTTCAATCAGCAATAAACAAAATAAAAATAAAAAAAAATACCAGCCTTTTGGTGTCAGCTGTTCGACACAAAAATGAAATTAAAGAAATTAAACAAGTTTAACAAAAACAAATTTTTAATATGAAAATAAGAATAAAAAAAGAAAAAAAACTAAAAAAAGTATTTTACATAATCATTTTTTTTTTACAATTTAGATTTTTCTGAATTGAAGGAAAACAATTTCTTCCGGACCTTTCAACAAAAACTTCTACCTACCAACCTAGGGTGAGCTCAACCTAATCTTCGGTGGAGAAATATACCCAAAAAGGGGGGAAAAACTTTTAAAATGAAAGAATTTAATTGTTTCCCTACATTCAAAAAAAAACGAATATAGATATATATTTATACTTAATGCACAAAAACTTTAATATAAAAAAAAAACATCCTTTAAATCATATAAAAAAATTATAAATATATAAATTATGCGACCTAATAATACAAAAAAAGTTGATTATTCATTGCACAGCTACCTGGCGCCTTGTCCACGGCGTCAGGAAACGTACACCAGCTCCCTCGTTGGATGCAGCGTGTTGCAGGTGGAATTTATTTTTTGTCTTAGTTTTCGCTTTTTGATTTTTTAGTTTTTGGATTTTTGATTTTAGTTTCTTAGTTTTACTTTTGGTTTTTGGAGTTTTACTTTTAGTTTTTGAGTTTTACTTATAGTTTTTCATTTTTACTTTTAGTTTTTGAGTTTTACTTTTTTAGTTTTTGGATTTTAATTTTTTAATTTTCGGTTTTTTACTTTTGGTTTTTAAGTTTTGATGTTAGTTTCTGATTTTAAATTTTAGTTTTTGATTTTTACTTATAGTTTTTCATTTTTACTTATAGTTTTTGAGTTTTACTTATAGTTTTTTCATTTTTACTTTTAGTTTCTGATTTTTAATTTTAGTTTTTGACTTTTGATTTTAGTTTTTGCGAGTAACAAGTTTTAAGTTTTAGCCTTTTCATTAGCTTTAAGATTTTAACTTCTAATTTTTCTCTTTTTTCACTAGTTTTAAGTTTTAGCATTCATTTATTATAAATAAATGAAATGAAATGAAATTTTGCTTTTCGACAGACAATAGCTTGTTTTTTTTTATGATATTTCTTTAAGCATTCGCACTACATAAATCAGCTTTATTTTAATGATTACAAATTTATTAGAAATATATATATATATATATTTCTTGAATTTCAAATTTTTAATTTTTTTTTTTTTGTTTCACACATTTTAGTTCAATTTTCAAATTTTTAATTTTTTAGTTTTACACATTTTAGTTCAATTTTCAAATTTTAAATTTTTTAGTTTCACACATTTTAGTTCAATTTTCAAATTTTCCTTTTCTTTGAACTTTTCTTTTGAAAACTGAATCTCGTATATTCCACACGCTTGCCTTTTTATACCTCGGCAACCAGTCCTATGTCCTCCGTTAAGGCCTCGTTAGCCGACTGTAGAAATCGTAGATGTAATGTAAATGTAATGTAAATGTAAATGTTTGAACGCTTATAGAATGCTTAAAAACGTGTCATGTGTTTTCGACACAAACAACAAAACTTCCTTGTGCACACATACATACATGCTAATTGCTTTGTGCCCAGCAAACACTCATTTTTGATTTTAAATTGCGAGTTATTTGAAGTCAAACGTGAAAGTTCATATAATATTTAAATTCATTTTGATTGAAATGAGTATGGATTGTGTGATCATACATACATATTTATGTATGCATTACTGCTTATAAGTTAATAATATATAAAATGGTAATGTTTCAATTAATCCAAGATTTCTTTAATAATTTCGGTGAAGCTATTATAATTTACTTTCTTTTGATGGTAAATTTTATACTGATGAAAAAAGTAATGGAGTTTTTGAAATGAGACATCTTTTATAATGGAAATGTGCCTAGAGGTTTTAAAAATTATTATTTTATGTAAAAGAACTCAATTGTAATAATTTTAATAGCAGCTGTAACGCTTAAGCCTCTAACCGTAATATTTGCATATAACTACAAGTAGCAAAACAGATTTTGAGCAATTTCATCGGAACAACGAAGTGCTTGACTCCTTAATTTCCAGGAATGCCTATGGTTTCAGTAGCACCTCAATCATATAAAAACATTATTATATATCCACTTTATCGTTTTATACTTTTATTAATGTCCGTACCTACTAATAATAATTAATTTTAATCACAAACAATATACATTTAAATATGTATAAATTTGAACAAGAACACATACATATATACTACTTTTTGTTTGCTGGGTGTTTATCAGTATAACAAATTCAAATAAAATGGGCAACAGCTGTTCGCAACATTGATAGGAGTTCAATATCTTCACATTAATTTTGATTGTGTGGAAAAAGTACCAAAATTATTTAAATGGTATCAAATCATTATTTTATACTTACAAACAATGTTATGACTTTGATATTTAGTGAAATTACAAATTTAGCTTCATATGTATACATACATACATTATAACGTATTATAATTATAAAAATATTTATATTTTTATTATCATTATAATTGTTATGATTAAACGCACATATTATAATTTTTTTTGGTATTATTAAATAAAAATAGTTTTTGTGCGTTTTATGCTGTTTGTTCGCACAAATGTACTATATGTATGTTACATAGTCATACATACATAAAGGGTGTTTTTTTTAGAGGTATAGAACTTCGAATTGAAATAAAACACAAGAAAATCGTTTTAATGTCCATCAATTTGGCTTTATTGGAAGGATAATTTTATGCCATTAATGTTTAAATATGATTTCGGGCATGTGGCCGCCGCGGCTGGCTCGAATAAAGTCCAATTTTCAACCACTTTTTCGAGCATATGGGGCCGTATGTTGGCAATAATGCCACGAATGTTGGCTTCCAAGTCTCCTAACGTTTCTGGTTTGTTGGCGTAGACGAGCGACTTCACATATCCCCAAAGAAAATAATCCAATGGTGTCAAATCACACGATCTTGGTGGCCAATTGACAGGTCCATTCCGCGAAATTATGCGCTCATCGAATGTTTCCTTCAATAAATCGATTGTGACGTGCGCTGTGTGGCATGTAGCGCCGTCTTGTTGGAACCACAACTCATCCACATTCAAAATCTTCAAAATCTTCCATAAAGTTGATGGACAAAGCTCCAATTGATGTGCACGGTGGCGAATCGATTCATTCGGGTCCTCTTCAACACTTTGCTCTACAGCGGCAATTGTTTCTTCGGTGCGCACTATTCGACGTCTCTGCGGATGCGTATTATCACATAGAGTAAACGTAGTGCGAAAACGATCCATGGTTAACCGAATTAATTGCTCTGATGGACGATTATGTCGACCATAAAATGGACGGAGCTTGCGGTAAACTTCGCGAACTGAACCATTATTTTCGAAATAAATTTGCAAGCGTTGTTCTTTTGTCAACCTGTTCATGATGAAATGGCAAACCAAACTAAATATTAACAAAATGGCCTCCAGTTAAAAAAGTGATGCCAACTTAAAGTTCTATACCTCAATAAAAAACACCCTTTACATATATGTACTATATGTATATTAACAAAAAAATAAACAAATACGATTGGCAGTCTGTGGTTAAATTTTATAAAGAAAAAAACTTTATTAGAAAACTAAATTTATTAAATATATCGTGTACGTATACAAATTTAGCAACTCAATAGCTTAAATTATAAAAAGAAACAAAAGTACCAATAAAGGGCTATTGTGCCACACTCTCATTCAATATACATACATCCCATCACTGTCTACAAATGCCACGTAATACTATGTTTACACGGTACGTGCTTCGCTCTCTATTCATGCTTCACGCCCCAATCATGACCGAATCAACTTGCTTCGCCATACAAAATTATGAGAGCGAATCTAGTAGATTCAATATGAATCTACTTGCGAAGCACGTAAAATTGGTATCTTCTCTAACTTTTATCGCAGTTAATCGCCACTTTATCTGAACTAGCTATCAAAACAAAATAGGTATATGTGTATGTGTGTGTTTGTAAACAAATGAAAACAAGCCAAAAAAACAGCTGTGAGTTTAATATAAATAAATTTAATTAAGTTATGAATAATATAAAAAGGAAAAATAAGAAGAAAATGTAGAGATGCCTTCAAAAACAAGATTTTGAATGAATCGAATTTATGTAAGTATGTATGCATGTATATATGTGCGTATGATACGTATGAATGTGTGAATATACATAAACAAAAACAAACGCGAACAGTGATGTCAACTTTTTCCGAGCAAAAATCACTGTGTGTTCATAAAAAAGCACTAAATGCAATATATCTTTTATTTATATTTTTATAATTATCTATTTATTTTCAATACAGAGAAAGCCCACATGGCTAATTATATATGTATTGAATGAGTAGAAATTAAAAATTTAAGTTAACTACAATTTTAAATTTACTACATTTCATAGGTTTTTGTAATAATTTCAATTATATCGAGCCATATTTCGATTTTGCTTATAAGTAGAACATGAGTAGGAAAATAATTGAAGTTCATTTCGCAAAACACTGCAATTATGGTGTATTAAAAAAAAACAATTAGATCTTAGGTGTTTAATCTGAATTAATTTTTACATAAACATAGTTCAGTATGTTACATTCTGTAGCTCGTTTCTGTATTTCTCGCATCGTAAAATTTCCCGCATGAAACAAGGGAATCGTAACAAAAACAGTGTAAATTGAAACACATAATGGATTTTCTCACATAAGTGTTTCTGTATCGTTACTTTGCGAGAACTATCTGTCATTTAAACAAATTTCCAGCAATTATTGGAACGATGTGAGAAAAAGTGTTTCTGTGACAATATTTTGTGAATAGTTTCTCGCAATTCTCGGATTTTAAATTGTACAAAAACATGTGAATTTTTGAATTTGTGTGTGAAAATATTGTTACGTTTTTATTCTCTGTTAAAAACGCTTTTCCGTAGATTCGTAGATTTGCAATAAATAAAAGACCCCAGTGTACTAATTAGGGTTAAGAATGATACACTCTTTATTAATCAATAAATACACTAATCTAAATCTAATTCAAGAGCTTAAATACAAACACAAAGTTTACTTCAATATTCACAACTGGTTACCACTACGCCTTCTTCGCTGTTGTATATACACGTCTTAGACCACTGGCTGCGCTAGTGTTGACACAATTCTGCTTTCTCTGTCGCTCGTCACTCGCAAGACTCACTCTGCCGACACTTCCAGTTGATACACCAATAACAACTCTATGGCAGACTCTCGCAGTTGATACACTAATCAGGACTCGCTGGCTTCACTTACACGTCTATCAGCTTCGCTGCTCCCTTACTCTTTACTCAAGGGACTCCACAATAAACTCAAATCACGACAGACTCTAACTGTCACTATACACTGTACTATAGTCTCTTCTATTTCCAACTCACGTATTGTAAAGCACAGACTCAAATATCAACTCACTGTTGTATCACAAATCACGGACTGCGCACAACTTAATTGTCAACTCACTTGATTAACAACAGACTTCTTATTAGCAACTGCACTTATTCGCAACTGAGCTTCTTCGCAACTGAGCTTCTTCGCAACTGACTTATTCCCAACTAACTTTTGATCGCGACTGAACTGCTGTTGGATGCGTCAATCCCTTTTTATACTTCGCACAACAACCACTAGAATTTTCTTGCAAAGTCTAGACCGAATCTTCATTATCTTCAATGTTGTTTACAAAGCGCGTAATTAAGTTCATGTGGTAACTATGTACATACGTGTGTATATGCATACATCATTAAGTGGTTGTTTACTTTTATTTCTGCCTTTAGTTGGAATTGTCAGGCATGTATGTATGTATGCATGTAGCTATGTATACCTTCTTAATAAGCAGACCCTTGTAGTTGTTGTTGGTTGTTTACGTTTAATCACGTATGTATGTGCTACGCATGTGTATATAGTTGTTTGCTATAGTGCTTGTATGTGAATACGAGTGTACGTTTAGTTATTTATTTAAATACTTCTGGATGTTTCTTTATATTGGCCCTGTTCGAATACTCTTGCGTAACACTTATATTAACCCGACGGCCATTTCCGTAACAATATGAAAAATAAACTAGTTGAAAAGATATGCAACGATTTGTTGAACTAAAATTCTTATTAACGATTTGATATGATTATATTTATTTAGAATTTTTTGTGGAATTTTCTATAATAGAGACAGTTGCTAGAAAAAACTTATTTCAAGCATTTTACATTCACTTTATATTCATGTTCATTATTCAATTTTATTTTTCTTGAAAATTATTATTTTTTTGTTATTGAAATAATATTTTTGTGACTTTTGTTTTCATTTGAAAATGGTAATGTTAATAGTCTTAGAGAAAATATTGGCAGTATTAGGAATGGATTATGATTATTTGAATTTCTATAAATATAAACTTCAATCCAAAATTAATCAGTTCTGAGCAAATTTGTCCATTTATGTATCCTTAAATTTCTGATACTTCGTTCTATTTCTTCAATTTCACCATCCCAGCAAAAATTACCGCTTCCCATAAGAATTTTTGTAAGCCAGCTAGAAGCAATGCATTCAGTTTCCAAAAAGCTATTCATTTTTTGCTTTACTAATTCATTTTACAGAAGTAATAATGTGTAGTTTTTGTGTACTCAGATGCAAAAGTTACTGGTTTACATTTTTTTTACTTTTGTCCACTTTGTTAGAGACTTACGTTAGTACTTTTCAGAAACATTTTGAAAGCTTTTGTTATCAAGAAAGCAATACATTGCTTCCCTCAGTGGTTAGTAATTAGATTACTGTTGTAATTAAGTTATTTTATAACTGTAATTTCTAGAAATATATTCTTTTTTCTCACTATGAAAGATAAAGTTTTTCTTCCTTCGTATTTCACCCAGCTGTGCCCATGTTCTGTAACTTTGGCGAGAACTTCTTGCGTCGAAAAGATGTGAAACAAAATATTCCATCGTTTCTCGAAAAGTGAGAAAAAAGTGTGTCTGTAAGTCATGTCGAAAACCATCAAAAGTGATTACGTTATAACGTTATGGCGAGTATACACGATACTACAAATCGTACGATAAATCGTACAAGTATGAAATTAGTAACGTGTATCATGCTGTCGTACTTATGAAGTATATTTTGTAGTATGAAAATCAAAAATTTTTGATTTCTGTGGGCGGAGCTTCGCTAAGTACGATAATAAGTATTGTGTATCATGCTGTTGTACAGCGAAATTAGTTTTATGAGGAGTTGATTTAGAAAACGCAGTGTTTCTTCGGCTCAATTTTAAAATTAGCTTTATGTAGCGGATATTTTAATTAAAAAAAGAACATAAAACATTATTATAACCATTTTCTACAACATGATCCTTTTATTTTTGCATTATTTTTTTATTCTTTTCAACTGCAGTTCACTTATTTTTAATAAATCGACCACATTATTTATTAATCCGCGTGTGTATTGCCTTAAAAATTTTCTGTCAAATGAATTAGTATGATTTTTAGTAACGTGTATCTGAAAACCCGTACTACAACTCGTACTACGCAAAGTACGGAATTAAGTATCGTGTATACCTTGCATTAGAAATGCCATAATATACAACTCAAAGCCGACTTAAAATCGCAGACTAGGTGAACGCTTATCAAAAATGTCTTTGACGGCGACCATAATTCGCTAAGAGTAAAAAACTTTCAACGACGCCAGCGAAAAAAATACAATCGTCGGCTATACCAAATAATGTATAGTGCGACTTTGATGATTGTTGTTTACAAAATTGTTGAAAAAAATAAATAAAATATGTTGTTAAAATAATTTAACAGTGCGAGTATCATTTCAGAGCAAAATTCTTAAATTTTTTGCATTATCATTCATTGCATTTTGCATTTTTAACATGTTTTTTTTCGTTAAAATTCTATCTCACCCCGTTTTTATTTGTGAGTATATTTGACAGTACAAAGCGGAAACTTTTCTCACGAAAATTTTACAGACACACTTTTTCTGTAGAATGTCGAATAATTTCCTTACGTGACAGCTTTTACTCGCCAAAAAAAGTTACAGACACAGTTTAGTGAGAAAAACTGCTGTTTGTTTAAATTTATGGCATTTTTGTTTCATTTCACACAATCCCATCGAAAACTTTCTTGACGCGGGAGTAACAGAACATGGGCACTGAATTAACATTATGCAAAGGAAACTTTGCATGAAAATAGATAGTTTTTGAGAAGTGAAAATTTCTTATTTGGTGTTTCTTATAAAGCCACCACACTTTCACAAATTAATATTTAGTAGATATGTAAAACGCACTAAAATCAAAGGTGAAAAGCATTAATTTAGTGCCTTTTTTTTAAGCAACAATTTGAAAAATTCCGCACTGTTATGAATTAAAAAACTCTAAATCTAGTACGAAAAGCACTAAATTGGCACGCTGCACACGAAGCCCGAATGCATAGTCTAAACAGCATGATTCATAAACATGATTCAGAGAGCGAAGCAGGTGATTCAACTCGTCATCTAAACATAGCATAACGTCGTCATGAAATTCTATTTTCTGCAGGTTCAGACGTTACATTTACGTGACATTTCAGTCAGGTAAGCATTTGCATAGCTTTTCATGCAACAGATTCGATCAGCTGACACATTTATATTTACAGTTCTACATTTACAGTCGGGTAATTCTGCCTTTAACAATCGGTTATTTTCCACATCCACGTCAGAACACTCCGTTTTTCTTCCAGCAATTTTTTACAAAAAAACTTATTTTTTTCCTCATCTTTTCTTTCTCTTTCTTTTCAGTTTTCTCTTTTTTCTATTTGTCTTCCCCCTATTTTTATAACAGCTGTTTGCTCAAAGTTGCCACTTAAGCAGATGCCTTATCGGCAACAGGGTGCACGTGACAAGTTTAACGCCGACCTCAAAATTAAACAAACACGTTTACTAGACATTACAATTTCTGCGATGTTACCAATTTTTTGCAGTTTATCCAATTTTCTGACATTTCGTTATTCTTTGCAATGTATATGGTTTATTCAATGCATTTGAAATTTTTTTGTGAACTTGTTATCTTTCCGACCTTACTTTATTTTTAATAGTTTGGACGATTTCCAATCAATTTTACGCATTTTCGCGTTTTTACCGAATTTTGGCTTGCTTAAAATTGTTCGCGAGTTTCTGTTATTTTTGCTCATGATGTAATTTTTACAAGGTTTTTGACTTTTTTTATTTAGGAACTTAAAAATTTATATTTTTGCAAGGTTTTGCAAATGTTCGTAATGTTTTGCGCTTTCTTTCAAGTTATTGACTTGCCTTACTTTTTTAGCGAGTTTCGTCAGTTTTATGCATCTGACAATGGCGTCATTGTAAGAGAATTCTCTCTATGGACAAAGTGAAAGTTTACGGATAGAACAAATAACACAAAGGACAATGAACACAAAGGAAGATAAAGATATTACCAAACTACAATATTCCGCTGAAATAGTTTGATTTAGTTGAAGTTTTGTGATATTAGCGTTAAGATTGACGAATAAATTTGTGTTGTATTGTTTTTATTTATTTATTTCTTTTTTATTTATACAAATTCTGTGTCGTGAAGTCCAGTTTTTCTATTTTTAATCAATAAGTGATAATAGTGACAATGTGTAAAACAAATATTTATAAGTTAAAAATTAATTGCTATTTAATTGTAGAATTCAAAATCTGATTGATCTTTTGATTTCTTGCTAGATGTCATGAAAAAAACAAACGAAACGTTCGGTGCTTGAAAATAAAATAAAATTCTTTTATTTACAATTGGGATTGACCATAACTACAAGATTGACCATGTTACAAGAAGTTTAAAATTATAGTCTTATTTATCCAAAATACAATTCAAAAATTTTAATTCTGATATCGGGATCTATTTTAGATTGAAGTTAAATTTTTATGAGAGAATAAAAAAAATTTATTTGTAATATTAGTCTTAATCAAAATTTTTATGGCAATTTTCTTTTAACGTGCACTTCAAACCAAAATTATTGTTTTTAATACAGCAGATATTCTTTGGTAATTTTGTGTTGTTTCCTTTTTTTGTATATTTTATTTATGTCTTATTTTATATGCAAATGTTGTTGTATTTTTTAATTAAAAATATATTTTCATTTACAAATAATTTAAAGATTTTATTCTTAAGAGCATATTTATTGAGTTTTTGGTGAATATTTTCAAGTTTTTAGTGCATATTGAATGCGGATAAAACTATTTTTTAGAACATATTTCTGGTTTCCCTGCTCATTATATCGTCCCTACCATGTCAAACTATCCAATATGCAAATCATAATTTTCAGAAGAGCCGGAAGACCCATCAACTGTGAATTTAAAATCAGCGTATCCCTAAAAGTGCCAGATTTAAAACATTTCGTATTGAGTTATCTATCGTCCATGAGAATTTCAGCATTTTGTAACGAGGCATATCGTATAAATTAAGATACCAAGATAACGAAGCTAAAAAAC
Organism: Tachina lurida; assembly: GCA_944452675.1. Classification (NCBI taxonomy): domain Eukaryota; kingdom Metazoa; phylum Arthropoda; class Insecta; order Diptera; family Tachinidae; genus Tachina; species Tachina lurida. The sequence continues at coordinate 42,883,324 of OX101754.1, forward strand.
GAATTTCGCATATTGGATAGTTTGATGTGGTAGGGACGATATAAGGGTAAATTTAATAGAAACAAACGTTTTACAGTATGTTTCCACCGGAATGATTTACACAAATCATGATGATTTGTGCAAATCATGTTCATTTATACATGATTTACAATACATTTTGCATATGGATAAATCACCTGAAAGTAGTTGATTTATTTTAAATAATGTCGAAAATACTATTTTTCGAACTCGGTTTATGTATGCAACCCTGCGTTGCTTTTAAAATTACAAACTTCATCCCTGGGTCAGCCATCAATAGTGATTGACAATTTCGAAAAAAATTACATTAAGGAATTTTTAATAAATTTTAAATGTCAACCACATGTGAATAAAATTCACATTACAGCTGCTGCGCCCACCACACCCACGTGCATAAATTGAATACGAAAATTCGAACAATAAATCACTCCCAAGCTCGGTGGAAACACTTTGAAATGATTTACTTAAAACTCCTTGATTTAAAGTCGGTGGAAACATACTATTAAGGCCGGGGCACAATGAATCCGTCTTACGTTAAACTTTGCATTTTTCAACTGACATTAGCACAACGACGGAGAAGGGTGCCACAATGCGTACTTTATTGACGGAAGCATTTGAGCAGCTTCTATAGGTTGATTCTCCATTTTATTTATTAAATTCAACTTGTTTCTTTCTTTTGTTTAATCTTATCTTTGCTGCAACAAATCACAAAAGCCTAAATCAGAACATACCAAAAAAAACCAACCAATATCTGTCAAACTACTCAACGTACGCACAAAGTTAAAAGTTCAACAATCTTTGTACATTGCGTTGACGGACACGTACTGAATGTAACAAACCCCATAAGAAACCATGTATTTCAACTTAGCCGTCAGTTGAAAAAGGCGAAGTTTAACGTATGACGGATTCATTGTGCCCCGGCCTTTATGTAGTTATTAGAGATACCAATCGGGACTGATTTTTACGATCTCGAGATTCGGAATTTCAAAAAATCAAATCGCGGGATTTGGGGATCCCGTAATTTTTTGAGATTCAGGGATTTTTTGCGACTCTGGATTTTTTGATTATAGGAATTTATTAAATTATTTAGGTTCACAAACAAAATTTTTATAATTAATTTCATATTACATAGTTAAATATAATTATCTTATATGTATATTTAAATATAACAAATATATTTATGATTCATAAAAAGGAATTTGTACCTTTTTACAAAATTATTTGAATATTAAAAGTACTAACGTCCAAAGTTGTGCTATTGTGAAAAAGCAAAATTGCCAAATTTAAAAAAAGAATTATCACAGCAAACTCAAAAAATTATTTTGCAAAAATTATGCAAAATTATCAGGGTCTGAGTAAAAGTGCAAGATTATCAGCGTAAATTTTGCAAGGTTGTGCAACTTTTAATGGCATTGGCAATCCCTAAAAATGGTCAGAAATCCCGGTTTTAGGTATACGTTTCTCTTTTAAATAAAAAAAAGCAAGTCTCTTCTTTCTAAATCCGTTTATAAATTTAAAATCGGTTGATATTTAACTTAGTTAGAGGTTGATAAGTGCCAACAGGTACGAAAAACCGGAAAATACAGATTGATGTTATACTCGACAATACCTACCAGAAAATTCGTAACACTTCGCAGGTATGTATTATTTTTTTTCATACTGTGTTATTAAAGCTGTGCAAAAATTGCTTATTATCATCAAATAGGAAAGGAGAAAAAATATCGTTTGGAAACATATTTTCATTGAAAATATTAACAGGATGAAAGAGCCAAATATAAAGGATCAATATTGTGTTGCCACGGTTACTATCTTTACATGGGGGAATGTCATGATGAATTTATTTTTATAAAACAAACAAAACTAAATAAACAATTTCGGGGTTTCCTGAATCCCGAAAGTCCCGAGATTAAAAAATTTAAATCTCGTGATTTTCGGGATTGAATCCCTAGTAGTTATACAGTTATTGATAACATTTTTTTATATAAAGCACAAGAAACAATTAAAAATTTAATTCTGTCAATTAAATTTTTAATCAAAAATACATATTTTCTAAACAAAGGTGTTAATTGAAACCAGATTATAAATATTTTTTGTGTGCAATTAATGTTAAACAAAATGAAGGACAATGCGAGCAAGTCACATCTAATCCAACAAATATTTTGTAAATTCAAATGCGCACGCATTCCTTGATAGCTTAGAAGTTTCCAAAATAAATTTTTGAAAGTCGATCCATCGAATTGAAATGATAGATTTGACTTCGCTAAAGGATCTTAAATTTGTCAAAACGTATATGTAGTAGAGATGGGCGCGTGTCGAATTTTTCAAACACGAATTAGTATGGTATTGGAAACTCAGAAAATTTAATTGATTTTTTTCAAGAGTCGCTTTTCAAAATATGGCACGAAGTTGGCACTGCCAGCTGATATTTGCCACCACAGCTAATACTATCGGTTTACGCAGAGAACTTTAAGCTTCAGAGGCCAACAACATACTGATGTTGTGTGTTTGACGATACAAAATATTCAACGTTTTCTGTACTGGAAATTCATTCATACATATTTTACATCTAAAATCGTTTCGTCTTGCTTTTGTAAATTTTGCTCAACACGAAACGAACACGCATGAAATCAGATATTTTCTCACGAGCACTTCGTGTTGGGTCGTGCGTGCTCATGTCACGAAAAAAAACACGACACGCGCCCATCTCGAATCTGTAGGGAACGATGCTGCTGAAAGGAATGCAAATTTATTACAGATTTTAATAAGAAATCAACACTCAGCGAAGAAGATAAACAATTCCTTTTTCAAGTAGTCAAACAATATAATTATACCACTTTAAAAAAACTACACTATTTAAATTAATATGTAATTTTTTTTAATATTTAACGAGTGTCAAAATGAGTTCGAATTTCCAAAAAAAAATAGTTCTTGTTGGCTAAGCACATCCAGATGCATTTCAATTCACGTAGCGCTTACTTAACCACCCTGTAGTAAATAAAATAATCAGTTGAGAAAAAACACTAGCAAGTGACTACAATTTGGTTTAAGTCTCATGCAACGAAACATAATGAATTGAAGCACACGTAAGAAATAAAATAAATTCAGTAAAGTGAGACGAAGGGTTCCGTACGTTGGGCTTTGAAAATTTTTTAATATGCCGTTTTTTTTGCATTTTTGAGGTTTTTTCAGCTGAAATGATTTTTTGTTTGTTTTTTTTTCTCGTTTTGGCAATTTTTTTCAGTTTTTGGCGTTTTTTTCATTTTGGCGATTTTTTTCTGTTTTGGCGTTTTTTTTTCATTTTGGTGATATTTTTTATTTTGGCGTTTTTTTGCCGATTTTTTTTTGTTTGGCAATTTTTTTAATTTTGGCGATTCTTCGATTTTTTGCGATTTAATTTCGTGTTACAATTTTTTTTTAGATTTTATAATTTTAGGATTTTTTTGTTTTACCGTTTTTGAAAATTTCAAGAGTTTAGCTCTTACGGTTTCCAATACAGCAAGTTGTCAAAATTACATACTCATGAAACACCCTTTAATTAAAATTGTTTGCAATTTTAATGTTGATTTTTGCAGTCTGTATAAAAATACACTAACGTTACAAAATTCAAGTGTATATACATACAATTGAATATATATTACATGGGATTTTAACATTTTTCGTTGCTCGTTTTAGAAGACCCTTTAATTTCCAACTCTCATGTATTTATGGTTGTAGCGGCCAAAGGTCTACATAATGTGTCCAAATTTCAGGGGGGTTACTCTCTATTGCGATGCGAAAGCCATTACGATGCGAAAGCTAAATGCGTTGATATGCAAATTTGGTACTCTCTATTACTTTCGCAAAACCTTTCGCAAAGTTGTTTGAAAAAGTGGCAACACGGACATTGCAAAAGAAAATATGGCAAAGGTTGGCAGTACTGAAATGTCAAAATATGTATAAAAAACGACATTTAAAATCAAAATTGAAGAAAAAGTGAAGTGTAACAGCCTTTAATTGAAAATAAAGTCATGGATTTTTAGCGTTTGGTTTTATGAAGAAAACGTCCATGTATAATGAGTTGCAAGACGAGTCTTAAAGGTTCAATTAGACGTGACATAACCATAGCCATAGAAAACAACCTTAAAGCCATAACTGTCACCATAGAAACAAATTAAATTTTGGTTTGGTTATGGCTATGGCATTATGGGTATGTCACTTCTAATTTAAGCTTAAGAGATAGTTCCGGTATACTTTCCTCAAATGACCGCAGGTAAAAAAAATCTGTAGCGGAATATATTATTAAATACATATTGCTTTATTTTAACTTTGTTTTATAAAACTAGCCGCTGCCTTAAAATTACTTGGCCAAGCTGGATATTAACATTAAATTGGCCAGGACCATACCTTAGGAATATAGCAGCAGTCAATGAGCCGTCGATTAAAAGAGCTCTACGTAGCGATTGAGAAAATACAAAACTGTGCTGGAAATGCTTAATTTATTTTTACGCATTTTCACTTGGTGTGATTTTTAAAATCAAATATGAATACATACATACAAACATACATGTGTAATCTTATAAGTACTATTAGTGTCACATTTCATTATAAGCAACCAGCTATATCCCTTACAGGAGGTCCATTAGAATTTAGGTCGTCTGTCAATTTTGTCCACAAATGATTTGCGGCTTATTTGTCATTTGCTCACATGCAATTCACTAAAATTTCAAACTGCCGGTGTTTTGTTTGTAATTTTTTGGCTTTTTCCCTAAAAACTACGATTTAAATATAAATATTTTGGTTTTATAAAAGGCTTATGAATCAAATTTCCATAGAAAATTTGTTTAATAAACCTCTTATAAAACAAAAATATTTTTTATGAATAAGACAGTCAATATATAAATATTTTTTTTCTACGTACTTACATGTTTTTCTCACTTTGCGTTTGGTATTTAGCTAACGCAAGATATTTGCGCTTATCGAGCGATTTTGACAGGCGCTTTCGCATTGTAGAGTACGGTGATACCAGACTTGCGAAACGGAAAATAAAAGATGCGAAAGGTAAATGCGCAAACGCATTAGAGAGTATCAATCGTACGATTTCGTGCCATTTTTCTTTCGCATCGTAATAGAGAGTAACCCCCCAGGTCCGTAGCTCTTACGGTTCTGGAGAAAATACCCTGTGACAGACGGACGGACAGCGTAGCGAAAACAATAGAGTTTCTTTTCACTTTTGGTGTACGAAACCCTAAAAAGGTGGTAGCTACATATCTTTTTAAAAATAAAAACAAAATGTTGCTTTAGGCACGTCCAAAAGTTATCGAATCGTGCTCAATTCTTGTGTGTAGGCTTTGGAGACCATATACAAAATTTTTAGCGCTTTTTGCATTGATAGATATAATATATACATATCGTCGGTATCCTGCAAAAAAGTCCTAAATCACATAATTGTGTTTCTGAGTTATTGGCGATTTAATGTTTATGGCTCCCGGAAAAATCTTTAAATAGCTTAGATTTGAAAATTTATATTAGAATATAATAATTAAATGGCTTAACTTTAAAATGAAAGCAACAAATTTAATTCAGTTTCATTTATTTAATTGATTTTTATACAAAAATGAAATGCATCTTAGACATAGGCTTTTTTTGCATTAACAAATATTATTTTATGGACATGGAATTTTTTTTAAGAAAATGGAGTTTTTATAATCTTTGTATTAAATTGGTTCATCTTGATCTGATTCTGATTCATCATATATATCCGGTTCTGGGGCCTTATTTCTGACGGTTTTGCATGCCTTCAAACTTTGGTACCAGTGATGAAACTCCTCCGGTATGGCTGCTGATGTAAAAAGATTAAGTAAATCTTTCTTCTTTTCGATACTTATAGGAAGGTTGCTTTTATACACCTTTTTAATGTTGACTTTTGTCAAATTCATGGGCCGACCTTTACCAAAAACACATATTTCTTTATAGGTTTCACTATGGGCGTATACTCTATTACACCAGGTTTAATCTTTTGTTACCTAAAAGATTTTACTTTCAACCAGTTTATTTTGCCCCTATTTTCGTCTAAGCTTGAGCTTTTTTTGCAGCAATAATATATATAAAATATAGAAAACAAATTGTGCAAAAAAGTCCCAAGTATAATTGGGCTATACATGTTTGGGTGTTTTAGACATAGAGTAGTTTGTTTTAATACAATACCTACAAAAATATTCTAAAAAGACATGGGATTTTTTACAGCTAATAGAATATGACTTTTGGGACACTTCTGCATCATTAACTCCATTTCGCAAAAAAGTGGACTTAGAACTTTTTTGCAGGATACCGACGATATATCTGTGGCAATAAGGAAAAAGTGCTTAAGTCATATTTTACTGTTTTGCACGAGAGTAGTTTTAAACTTGCTAATCGATTTTCAGAAATTTACTTCTTTTGCAGTTAAATTTGGAAATTCGGTATTCACTTTTTTTTTTAGAAAAACATTGTTCTACACTAATAAATATCACTGTTACCGTGTAAGTGATAAATAAATAATATCAAAGTATAAGTTAAATTAAGCTGTTCTTCCGTATGAGATTATAATAAAAAAATATATAAGCACCAATTTATTGTATTATAACTTCCTGAAAAATAGTATAAATAATATAACTTTTTGTCAGAGATACTTTTGAATATGGAGATTGCGGAGGTACCTAACTCAAAATATGCTTATCTCGACTTAAGCAATTTTTCCTTTTTGCCACAGATATATCGTTGTCCATTGTAAGTCCATTTTTTATATTTTCAGGAGGAACAAAAAGCTGTCTAAATTTGTTGAAACTAAATGTGTGTGAGGATAACGAAACTATTAATTTTGCTATTATATATTAACATAAAAAGTTATTTGTTAAGTAAATGCAAATTACACTAGATGCAGGTTATTTTCCGCTGTACTTAACTGGTGTTTTTTTATTTTTATTTTTTGGCTTAGCATATTTTCATATCACTGCATAACAGCAAGAACAAGTATTTATACAAAATACCCGACAGCGACCAACTTTGAACCGTTAAATATCCTAAATGATCATTCGAAATGAAAAATCGTAAGAGAAACCTAAAGATGATTTTAAAATACCTGTCGAATGATACCCATTTTGATATAGTTCGTTCTTATAAAATGACGTCTGTTGGCCGCCCTATTGAATTTTGACAACTGGCATATCTTTAGTGACGCTCCCCGGGTTAGGACAAATCGATCATCATCAATAAAAATTACCGCATTCGAAAGATGTTAAGCTCACTCAGATGTCATAGATTTTGAAAATGTTCGAAAATAAAATGTTCTCAACACTGTTTTTTTAAACTAATTTTAAGCTATTAAGCCGATCAAGTTCAAAATCTAATCAGCTCTTAACTTAAAAATAAAACATGTCAATTGGTGCCGATTCGATCGCTGACGAATAATTTCAACAGACTTTGCCAAATCGATTTTTGATATTCGGTGACTTTATAGAATTAAAATCTGTAAAATGATTTGAAAGATATCGTATAAAGTTCGGCCTTATTCTAAAAAATAATTTATATACATATGTATATTTTAAGTGTGCTTTATTTAAAATTTGAATGGAAATTTTATTTTAACATGTGGCATAACAGCTGTAATTTATATAGATATACTATATGCATATATGTACATATCTTTTAGTGTACAGATATCAATCGTTTAAATTAAATGTTAAAGTCTTTGAATTCAACAAAGCCTGAAATTCAACTTAAGCATCAGAAATATATAATTTACATTAAGTTAAATTTCGAACTTTGTTATATTTAACGACGTACAGTAGAATTTTATGGATAATATTTTTGTAGAATATATTAACTTATCATATCCTGTTAAGAAGAGTTATAGTTCTTACGCCAATTCCATATAACAATGTTTAAAAAGGGCAGACCTTTTGTAATGAGCCCAAAACGCAAATAAATCTATTCTTTTTTGTTACGTTTGCCTTGTTTTCTTTTTGTGCTGTAAAGTGTAATTTGATTAATAATAATTTCGTATAATCAAGAATTTTCTTTAATTCTTTCATTTATTATTCGGCTTGTTTAACATGTTGTTCGCACCTCCCTGATTGTAATAAATAAAATAAACAGCTAGTTGTTCCGCTCTACTAAGTGTTTGTTAGAATATTTACAAACAACTTTGGTGTTATTTGTTCATTAATAATTATCACATGTAATTTGGCTTACAAAGCAATACGTACTTTAGCCTGATTAAATTATAAATAAATCAGACTTTGCGGAAAAATGTTTTCATTTAATTGTTATTTTCCACAAATTGAATTGGGGTTTAAAGGTTGGTTCTACATCATTACAGCTATTACCGATAATAAATTAAAACATTTATTCAACATACATTCATATGTAGGTACTTATCAGCTACAATATGTAAAACAAGTAAGAGTGCTATATTCGGCTGTGCCGAATCTTATATACCCTTTACCAACGAACGTACATATATATAGTATACAGACACATACATACATATTTGTTTTGTGAAAAAATTTATCATTTTTTTAAAGTTTCCATCTTTGGAGCTGTAATTTTCTTTCAGAAGCATAAAATATATTCAATTTATAAAGAAAAAGAAAAAAATTGTTAGACCTATTTAATTTTACATAACACAAAAAGTGTGAGTTTTCCAACCCTGGAGTCATAATTTTGGATTTTTTTGATTATTGATACCAATCTAGTTCTTTAAAAAATACATAAAATATGTTAAGTGAAAAAAGCAAAAACGAAATAAGGAAAAACTTAAGGTCAGATTTTGTAAATTCAAACGATTTTTTCGTTTTGAAATTTGTATGGAAAAAATATTTTTTGAAAAGAATTTTCGTTATTTTTCATACAAATTTGAAACGTTTAGAAACAAAATTTTTTACAAAATCTGCTTATTAGTTTCATTTAATTCCTTTAATATTAAAAACTTCAGTAAAGTGCGACTTTGAATCGCGCACGGCTTTTTTGAAGTTTTTTCTTCAGTTTAAACGATTTTTTCAGTTTTGTCGCTTTTTTCTCGTTTTGGCGATTTTTTTCTGTTTTTGGAGGTTTTTTTTATTTTGGTGATTTTTTTCTGTTATTGGGATTTTCTTCATTTTGTAGATTTTTCTCATTTTGACGATTTTTTTTTTCATTTTTGCGATTTTTTTCTGTTTTTGGGTTTTTTCTATTTAGGAGTTTTTTTTCTTTTTTTTCATTTTGGCGACTTTTTTCTGTTTTTTTGGTTTTTTTCGTTTTGGCGATTTTTTTCATTTTGGCGATTTTTTTTCATTTTGGCGATTTTCTTTCATTTTTGCGATTTTTTTTTATTTAAGCAATTTTTCCGGTTTTTCGCGATTTATTTTAGTCCTAGAAATTTTTTTTAATATGGCGATTTTTTTCTGTTTTTGGGTTTTTTTCATTATGGCGTTTTTACCTGCTTTGGGGTTTTTTTATTTAGGCGATTTTTTTCTCTTTTTTGGGGTTTTTTCATCTTGGCGATTTTTTTTTCATTTTGTCGTTTTTTTCCTGTTTTGGGTTTTTTTTTTTAATTTTGGCGATTTTTTCATGTTTTTTTGGGGTATTTTTCGTTTTGGCGAGTTTTTTGTTTTTCGCGATTTTTTTCCGTTTGGCGATTTTATAATTCCTTGATTTTTTAGTTTTACCGTTTTTGAAAATTTCAAGAGTTTTGCTTTTACGGTTTCCAAGATACAGCAAGTTGTCAAAATTGCATAGTCAAAATTGCATTAACTGATGGAACACCCTTTAATTTAAATTTTTTGAAATTTTAGTGTTAATTTTTGTAGTCTGTATAAAAATACACTAACCTTACAAATTTCAAGTGTATATACATATAATTGTATGTATATTACATGGGATTTTAGAATTTTTCGTTGCTCGTTTTGGAACACCCTTTAATTTCCAATTCTCATGTATTTGTTGTTGTAGCGGCCAAAAGTCTACACACTGTGTCCAAATTTCAGGTCTGTAGCTCTTACGGTTCTCGAGAAAATACTAATATAGTTTTAGACATAGTTAATTTTACATAACACAAAAAGTTAAAGTTTTCCAACCCTGGAAACGTCTTTTTAATTTTTTTTATATTTTTTTTTATTTAAAATACCAATTTTAGTCGTACTGAAGTGTAAAATAAATTTATTTATTAAAAAAAATAAAAATTTGTTTTCGGTAGTTACTTTTATATGGCAAAATATAGTTTACGTTTTCCAGCTCTGCAATCGTCTGCCCGATTTTGTTGAATTTCAATACCAATCTAAGTTGGACCATTTCTGATACATCAGTCCAAGAACGAAGTCTCTAGCTTTTCTGGGAGCTTCGGAAAACCGATTTCACGTACACCGGACGGACAGACGGACGGACGGACGGACAGACGGACATCGCTTATTCGTCATCGCTATTCATAAGGACCCAGAATATATATGTATATTTTTTTGGTCGCAAATTAAAATTATGGAAATTACACACGGAATGACAAACCTATATATACCCTTTTCCATTTTTGGTAAAGGGTATAAAAAACACTTTGGAAAATGGCACAAATATTAATATTAAGTAAAAGTTGTTTACTGCATTAAATTCCCATTAATTACACTTAAATATGTACATTAGGGCGGGTCTTAGTTATATGGGGAATTTTTTTTTTTTTGCTCTCATCTGCCCAATTGGGGACAATAGGCGGCAACAGAGAAACAAGCCGATCGTAACTTCAAACCGCCGCCGATGCTTGCGGCTAGCCTCGGGTCAAAATAGCAGTTTTTGTGGTGGCAAATTTTTACCAAATCTTACAAATTATGGATTTTTTTTATAGAAATATGTTTAAAAATTTTATCAAAATCAAAACCAGCGGTTGTCAATGTCAGCCGGCTTATGAGCCGCCGCCGACTTTTTAAGGCGGCTTGTTTCTCTGGGCGGCAAATCAATATGATCTTCAAAATTTGAAGTTAATTGGTGAAGATTAAGGTCTGCCTCAAGCCCACTGAAATTCGGGGAAAACCATAATTTCTCTGAAAATCTGTATTTAATGTATTGTAACTTGAGAGATATTAATTTTACAAGAAAAAAGTGTAAAACAAATTGTTTTCCATGAAGTTTACTACATATGTTACCTCAACAAGTTTTTTCCTAGTCTCAGATTTAAAAATTTAATTGAGCAGAATTGAATAAACAGGTATGAATATTTGTATATCATAAATTTTTTTTCTTTTCTATGTACATAATTTTATATACATACATATGTACATTAGAGCTGTGCCAAATCGTTCATTCAAGTGACCGCTCATTTTCGTTCAGTTTCCAAAAAAGAACGAGTTCGTTCATTTCGTTCATCCGCTCTTTTCAAGAAATCGCGTTCTAGCTCGATTTGAGAAGGGGTATAGCGCGTTTGGGTTATAAATAGTTGGCATCACTGTTCATTTCATTCAATTGTACCACAGTTTTGAGATTGTACTTTTTATCAGTACTGCTGAGCCAAAACAGCTCAGTAAAGTGACCGGCTCACTTCGTTAATTTCACTGATTCGTTCAATTGTACTCGTTCGTTCATGAACGACACAGCTCTAATGTACATACATCGCACTTAATCAACCAGAGGGTAGCGGTGCCAATTTAGCGCGTTTCGCGCTAGATTTAGCGCGTTTTAACTATACCAAACGCGCTTTTGCGTCTTAGCGCTTTTAATAAAAAACGCGCTAAATTAGCGCGTTTTGAATAAAGTCAATAACATCATTTCAGTTCAATATTTTTTACTTTTTTTTGTAATAGTGTTTTCACACTGCAAGTTAAAACCTGGTTTTAACGTTAAAACCATAAACAGCTGATTTTGCATTCACACTGCAAGTTTGTTAAATTCAGGTTTTAACTCACAGACTGTCTAATAACTTTGCTCAAAATAAAATAGATCTCCTGCAGAAATGCGTGTGTTTGTTGTTGTATTTTTTTCTGCTTTTTATAACACTTATTTGACAAACTGTACAACTGTTTTTGTTTGTATGAAAAACTAAGAAACTTTACAATGCGCTCTAAAATGAAAATTATTTTATATTTTGTAAATAAATATTTTAGAATTATGGAACTAGTAATACAAAGTGAAGAAGTGCTTGGAAATCAAGTTATGGTATATAAAAATTTTACAAATAAATCACAAAATACAACTTTTTTATCGGTGGTTCGATATGTCATGTCGTTTATTTTCACTTCTCAGAGGTCAATGAAAATTTTTTTGTTGTTTTCCTACCAAAGAACTCTTATTTTTTCATAATTTTTACTTATTGCTGCTGCTGCATCCATTTTTAAGTTGAAAATCTTTCAAGCGACATCTCTTGTTATTCACTGGCATAAACATTATCAGCTGCTGCCGGTCATTTTAACTTGGGAGCACTGAATTTACCACAGCGAAAACAGGGTTTCATTTCATAAAACCAAAATAAAACCAATTCAGAAATGGTTTTAAGTTGGATTTAACAAAAACAATTTGCATGGTAAAACCAGGTTTTAACAGTTGGTTTTAACATTAAAACCAACTTTTATTAAAACCAAGTCAGTGTGAAAACACTATAAATTTAACAATTTTCTAGTATACAAAACTCTGATAACATTTTTTAAATTGATTAATGCATTAAACACATTCGACACAGCAGGCTACGGGCTACAATCTGTCAAAAATAGAATACACACATTCTTATGGTAACAATTATTTTAACGACAGCAGGCTACACGACTGCACGACCACCGTTGTAGCTGTCGCCAACTTTAAACTAATTTCTATTTCTCTGGCTACAATGAGCAAATGCAGTGTTACCAGTATAATACAAAATGGTGAATGAATGATATCGTACAATTATTTCATACTATTTACTAGAAACAATATACAAAAATTGATGTAAAGAATAAATTGATTCATTATTGTACTTTTATGTGAAATAAGTAAATTTTAAAGAAAAATTAATTTTTATAAATGCAAAATATATGAAAGTGGCAATACTGAACTATGTATTTGTACTTGAATATCAGCTGCAGATGGTGCTGCTGCCGTCTCCAAAATAATTAAGTAGCTGGCTACGAGGCGACAAATGCTGCAATGTAAACAAAAAATTCCTAATGTAAACAAAAAAACATCAAAGCGTGCCGCCGAAAACTCAAGGGTATCAAATTTCACAAATTTCCAAGAATTTTGAAATTTGGGTAATTAAAATTTCAAAATTTTAAAATTTTAATTGACGCAGGAGCGGCATTTCACTACTACTATTGTATGTACGTATGTATATACGCTTGAAATTTGTAAGGTTAGTGTATTTTTATACAGACTACAAAAATTAACACTAAAATTTCAAAAAATTTAAATTAAAGGGTGTTCCATCAGTTAATGCAATTTTGACAACTTGCTGTATCTTGGAAACCGTAAGAGCAAAACTCTTGAAATTTTCATAAACGGTAAAACTAAAAAATCAAAAAATTATAAAATCGCCAAATCGAAAAAAGCGCCAGAAATAAAAAAATCGCAAAAATGAAAAAAGCACCAAATTACAAAAATATTGTCTAAGACTAAAATAAATCGCGAATAACCGGAAAAATTTCTGAAATAAAAAAAAAATCGCCAAAATGAAAAAAAAAATCGCCAAAACGAAAAAAACCCCAAAAAACAGAAAAAAATCGCCAAAATGCAAAAAAAAACCCAAAAACAGGAAAAAATCGCCAAAATGAAAAAAAATCGCCAAAATGAAAAATATCTCCAAAATGAAAAAAACCCCAAAATAGGAAAAAAAATTGCCATAATGAAAAAAAACGCCAAAATGAAAAAAATCTCCAGAATGGAAAAAAAACCCAAAAAAAAAATAATTGCAAATAACCAAAAAAAATCGCCAAAATGAAAAAAAAATCGCCAAAATGAAAAAAAACCCCAAAAAAGAAAAAAAGTTGCAAAAATCCAAAAAAAATCGATAAAATGAAAAAATATCCAAAATGAAAAAAAGCCCCAAAAACAGAAAAATATCGCCAAAATGAAAAAAACCCCAAAATAGGAAAAAATTGCCATAATGAAAAAAAAAACGCCAAAATGAAAAAAATCTCCAAAATGGAAAAAAAAGCCAAAAAAAAAAATAATTGCAAAAATCCAAAAAAAATCGCCAAAATGAAAAAAAAATCGCCAAAATGAAAAAAATCCCAAAAAAGAAAAAAATTGCAAAAATCCAAAAAAATCGATGAAATGAAAAAATATCCAAAATGAAAATAAACCCCAAAAAAACAGAAAAAAATCGCCAAAATGAGAAAAAAGCGACAAAAATGAAAAAATCTTTTAAACTGAAAAAACTTCACAAAAGCAAAAAAGCCACATTAAAAAATGCTCAGAACCGAATGTGGGGAACCCTTCGTGTGCGAGTCAAAGTCTCACTTTACTGAATTTTTTAATATTAAAGGAATTAAATGAAACTAAGTTTTTTCTTATTTCGTTTTTGCTTCGTTCACTTAACATATTTTATGTATTTTTTAAAAAACTAGATTGGTATCAATAATTAGAAAAATCCAAAATTATGACTCCAGGGTTGCAAAACTTACACTTTTTGTGTTATGTAAAATTAAATACGTCTAAATAATTAATTTTTCCTTTATAAATTAAATATATTTTATGCTTCTGAAAGAAAACATTGGCCTATACAATTATAAAAATGAAAACCAAGGCACCAGAGATGGAAAATTTGACATTTTTTTGATAATAGAGTAACTAAATAAAACAAAGTTTTTTCTTTTTTCCTTTTTGTTTTGTTCACTTAACATATTTTATGTATTTTTTAAAGAACTAGATTGGTATAAGGAATTAGAAAAATCCTAAATTATGATTCCAGGGTTGGAAAACTTACACTTTTTGTGTTATGTAAAATTAAATAGTTCTAAAATTTTTTTTCCTTTAAAAATTGAATATATTTTATGCTTCTGGAAGAAAAGTTTGGCGTATAAAATTTGAAAAATTAAAATTACAGCTCCAAAGATGGAAACTTTGATTTTTTTTAAATATTAAAGTATAAAATTAATTTTTTTTATTTCTTTGTTCACACACTCTATTAATTTCTTAAATCAGAAAAATCTAAAAGGTTGATTCCAGGGTTGGTAAATTTATTGTTTTTTCTACAAAAGTAACTAGGTAAAGTTAGTTTTTTCATTTTGTTTACAAGTTTTATACACTTTATGACTTAGAATGAAATAGTTTGGCATAGAAATTAGAAAAATAAAAGACATACATAGCTCCAGAGCTGGAAAACTTAAATTTTTTCTGGTATATAATACTAATTATTTCTTTGTTACTTAAATATATTCTATATCTTATAAAGAAATAAATTAGTATTAAGAAATTTTAAAATATGGTTCCAGGGTGGAAATTGAAAAAAGTTTCGGTAAAAATAATAGCCAAAAATATTTTTTTTCAGTTAAACATATTTCATGTTTTAGGAAAATCATTACTCAAAATTTTTTATACATGTTTAATTTTTTTATGGATATCTAATTGAAGTATAAACGAAGGTTTGTTCTTATTGTGCTCTCAGCACAATAACTATTAATTTTTAGTAAATAGAGATCAAAATAAAATTTGGCGCTAAAGATAAATTAAAGGACATGTTCAGTTTCATTTTCCTGATACCTTTCCTTTCTGCTGAACAAATTAAAAAAAAATCATGTACGAATAAAACGTTTACATAATACCACGATGTATACCATTTGCAATGGGAACTTTAAATCAAGACACTAAGCAGTTTTGCAACATCAATGATTATTAAATACGGGAAAATATAAAACAAGTTAGTTTACTTGGTATGTAGGTGCAATACTAAGAATATTTTAGAGTTATTAAATAGCAGCACGGTTTTTGAACATCTCGAGGGCGAGTAAATAAGCTCCATTTTTTGGTATTGTATTGACGTGAGGTCGATGTTGACTGAAATAAGAATGAATGTAAAATATATCTTAACCACAGAGTGTAGAGTAAAATATTTAACTATTGCTAATATCGAAAATAAAATAATTTAATCAAATTTTTTAATCGAAAAATACTGAAAGGTCACTTACTATTAATTGCTTTAGAGAAAAAAATGATAAATTTTATCACAAAACATATATGTATGTATGTGTCTGTATACTATATATATGTACGTACGTTGGTAAAGGGTATATAAGATTCGGCACAGCCGAATATAGCACTCTTACTTGTTTTTGATTAATTTCGTTTCGGTTTTTAACTCCCGTCCAACAAAGAGGTGTTATAAGTTTGTAGTGTACGTCTGTGTATCTGTTTTTATGTACGAGTCCACGTACAGACCAAACGGCTGGAGCGATTTCCATTTTTTCTGAAAGGCGACTTTGACGAGAATGTTCTTAGCTATGTTTGAAGAAAATCGGTCCAGCGCGCTGCAGAGGTTTATAAGATATCAGATCTTTTTTATATATACTCTGTTGAATTTGTGTGTCTTTGACGACGAAGCTCCCAAACGTCTTGACCGATTTTAATTTGGTGTGAAAGGTGACGTGATCGTATATCTTCTACACTCAAAAAAAAGACATGTACTATTATTAAGAAATTTTTTTTTCCTAAATTCAAGTAAAAAAACTTTCCAAATTTAAGTAATTTTTTCTAAGTTTAAGTAAATTTTTACAAAAATCTAGTAACAATTAAATATTAAGTATATGAGTAAAAAATAAAAAGTTCATATCCTCAAAAATAGTTCATAAAAATACACAAAAAATTTCTTACATTTTAGGAAATGTTTACTGACTTAAAGGAAATATTTACTAAGAGTAGGAAAATGGTTATAAACTGAAGGAAATTTTATACTAAGGACTAGTCAATTTCGTCTTAAATCAAAAAATAAATTTTAGGAAATGAATTACTCCTGATTAGTTCATGAAATTTGACTTACTTAAAAGATGTAAAATGGTATTCTAAATTTTAGGCAAATATTTACCAGTTTTAAGTATTTTTTCTTTGAATTATAGAATTTATTATTAATTTGCATTTAGCAAAAAATCTAAGTAAATTTTTCATATTTTCGAGGAATATTTGAACTTAAAATTTATTTTTTTGTAAGTAAAATAAAATTTTAAAACTGAATAATTTCAATGCTTGTTCAGGCTGCCTTATTAGGCAAATGGTTAGAGTGCTTGCCTATCAGTCAGAAGGTTGTTGGTTCAATACTTGGAAGGAAGAAAGGAATTAATATATATGTATGGTGAATTAATTAAGAATATAATATGAAATATAATAAATAACATATCATTTGGTATATAATTTAATTAAAAATAAAAATAAGTACCAGAATTAAAGACAAAAAAAAATTGGAAAATTTACCAAATTTGAGATCAAAGACAAAAAAAAATTTTTGCAAAACTCCGAATTTTATGGGAAAATTTTACTTAATTTTAAGAAAAATTTACTTAAATATGAAAATATAATTACTATAAACTAGTTCATTAATGAACTAGAAATTTAGTAAATGTTTTACTGGTTTCAAGTAAAAAACAGCTTTGGCGCCATACGACAGCTTTTTTTTATTCAAATTTAGAAAATTTTCCAAAGTTTTAGTTGGTTTTTTTAGTGTAGTCTACACTTGAAGAATACCGGTGTAGTCGATTGAAAATGACCATAAATTGTCTATATGTTCTTTTACTCTTTTCTTTTTTGCGATTCAGTTAGTTCAACAATATTAGTGGAACACAACAATATTAGTGGAAGTGGAGTTCTTAACTTATGATACAGCGTCAACTGCGTCGGAGGTTTTTAAAATTTTTAATGTTCGTTATTAATATTTTTATTTATTAATTGCTCAATTCACAACCTATTGTAAGTGTAGTAGGTCGTCAAGCTGAACAATAGTTGTAGAAATGTTGTAGGTAATTTCCATAGAAAAATTTGCTACAACACCTACAACATTTTTTCCTATGTTTGTTGAATGTCGTAAAATGACATCAGGAATGCAAAAGCTTATAAAAGTGCTAATGTTTTCAATATCATTTACCTTAATTTTTCCTTCTTAAATTAATAAAAATTACTGCACTTATTCATGCAAATAAATAAAAAAAATTCGCGAAATGACGAAAATTGGCAAAAAGCTAATAACAGCAGGATAATAACAAAGTCTAATAATGTTTTAAAACCTTCAAAATTGTTAGGACGCTAAGAACCATGCAAAAGCCGCTTTTATTGCAAACTTTGCAAAAATCGCGAAAATTGGCAAAATTTTAAAAATCGCTAAAACTTTAAGGAATGCAAAAAATTCGGCAAGAATCGCGAAATTTACGTAAATTTGCAAAAACTTCTTAGCAGCGGGATGATAACAAAGTCTTATTTTTTTTTAATCAGAAAAACTCTCAAGAAGCTGAAGACATGTAAAAAGTCGCTTTTATCGCGAGAAGTTGCAAAATTAAAAAAAAGCCATAATATTGATTAAAAATCGCCAAAAATGCAAGGAATGCAAAAAATTCAATAAAAATCGCGAGCATGGCGAAAATTCGCAAAAAGCTACTAGCACCGCGATGATAACAAAGTCTAATATATTTTAAAAATCGGCAAAACTGTTAGGAAACTGAAAGCATGCAAAAAGTCGCTTTTATCGCGAAGTTTGCAAAAATTCGCGAGAAGTTGCAAAATCGGAAGCAAGCTGGAATAAGAGTGATTCTCTTCATCAGAATCGCCTAAAAGTTTTTGTTTTTTTGTGAAATTGTAATTTTCCTTATTTTTTAAACCCCCAAATCCACCATTAACATTTTTGCAGTATATTTTTCGCATAATGCCGATTTTTTTTTTATTTTTTTGCTTACTAATTTCAAATTATTTTTGTTATCTTTATTCTTTCTCTTCTTCTTTTTTAAATGTTCGACATTTTTAAAAGTCTAACAACACTTACAATAGGCCGTTCACAATGCTAGTACAATCTAGAATCTACAGTAGGTTGTGAATTGGATAATTATGTATATACAATATAATATTATCTACGAAAATATTTATTCAAAGCAAATTTTGTATTATAACTTTTTATAACAGGGAGTTTATAATAATTTTTGATGTTGAAGATGACAGTCAAAAACATTATTTATGAAAAAAACGGGATTCAGATAATCCCGAAAATCCCGGGCCTTAAAATTAAAAAATCCCGGGCTCCGGGATTTGAATAGTCCCGAAAATCCCGGGATTTCCGGGCGCGGGATTTCTCGTTTAGCATCTCTAGTCAGAATGTTACTGTCAATGGTGAACGGTATAGGAACATGATTCGAATTTTTTTCGTACCTCAATTACGTGGCATTAATCTTCCTGATATGTTGTTCCAACAGGACGGAGCCACATGCCACACAGCTTGCGCTACAATTGATTAACTCAAACAAACTTTTGCTGAAAAAACTTTTTCACGAAATGGCCCCATTACAGTGATGGTATCTCTAAGAAGAGCAAAAGCACATTAAGCTGTTGCAAAAAGGGCAAAAAGCGCAAAAAATACGAAAAATAGGGTAAAAAAGCACCAAAATTTTTTTTTAATTTTAATACATTAATGCCCGTAATTTCTACACACAGGTAATTTACCTAAGGTTTTTACCCACGAGTTTGCCTTATAAAATTCAACTTATACGAAAGATATCTAGGTAATTTCTACTTGTAGAAATTACGGAGCTAAGCCATTTAAAAAAAGAGAGTTTGGGGTGTAAAACCTCATAATATAATTTCAAGTTTTTGCCTCAAAATATTTAATATTAATTATATTAATTTTTCAAAATGTTAGTAGTTATATAGTTATAGCATTTAAAATCCGTATTCACCCCAAACACGTGTTCTGGTGCTGTTGATTTGCCAAATGTAGTTGCGCTACCCCCTCGACCAATAAAATTTAAGACACGTGATGTACAAAAAATAATTGCAGAACTCAACCCGAAAAAAGCTCCGGGTATTGATGGAATTAGTAACCAGATGTTGATGAAGTTGCCTCGTATAGCTATTAGAATCCTGTTATTCATTTTAAACGCTATTTTACGACTGGAGTATTATCCAAACAGCTGGAAGCTTGCCAAGGTTAAAATGATTCCAAAGCCGGCCAAAGATCTTACCAAAGCTGAGTCATATAGGCAAATAAGTTTACTGTCAACAATGTCAAAGCTCTTTGAAAAGTTACTCATGATAAAATTGTCCCCAATTCTAACTGATAATGAGTGCATACCGGATCATCAATTTGGATTTAGAAGTCAGCATAGCACCATTGAACAAACTCATAGATTGGTTCAATTTATAGGAAAAACTTTTGAAGAAAAAAAGTATTGCTCTGCGCTGTTCATTGACGTTTCTCAGGCATTTGATAAAGTGTGGCATGAAGGCCTAATTTTAAAATTAAAGACTTACCTACCAATAAACATTCTAAATCTGCTGGAAAGTTACATTACTGCCCCGAAGTTCACTATTGTGGAAGGAGACTTTATGAGTACGCCTGAAATAATCTCATCCGGTGTGCCACAGGGGAGTATACTGGGGCCAGTTTTATATTTGATTTATACTTGTGATATGCCTTTGAGCAGCAATATCCATTCATCTACGTTTGCCGATGATACAGCCTGCCTTAGGGCTAATAAATCAGTCAATGATTATTTGTATTTTATTTTTAAATCTTATTTAAACACAAAAATTTGTTTCTCACTGCACAATTAAATCAAACTTAAACAGCCAACACTGTAGATTTAAGTGTTGTTTAAATTTTACAAACACACCATATGTTTTGTGCATGTGTGTGTTTTTTTTGAAGGTACGTACATGAACATCATATGGTCGTATTAAAATGAATTTCGTTTAATTTTCGCAAATGTACAACAAATGTAACACATATTTTCATATCATGAAATATATAAATAGAAAAATGCATTCTGATGCTCTTTTTGTATCATAAAATGTGTTTTTTGCTATTTCACTTTTCTGCAAATTGATAAATCAACTTTCTTGTTTATATTGAACAGCTGTTTTTTGGAAAGCTTTCCATAATATTGTAGTGCTACCGTACTTTCAACTTAATTTGATAATAACTTTAATTAACCACTGAAAAAATGAAAGTGTATTTAAACACATTTTAATTTTTAATGAAAATTAACTCAAACTATATTTAAACATTCACTGATTTATTAGCTATTAGTATGCACGAAAACCGTCACGAGGCTTCCCGATATCTTCACCAACATATTACTCAGCTAGAACTATGGTTAAACATGTGGAGAATAAAGGTAAACGAACAGAAGTGTGCTCAGGTAACATTTACCTTAAGAAAAGACACTTGTTCCCCCGTTACAATCAATAATCAAATTGTTCCTCAAAACTTACATGTGAAATACCTTGGTATACATCTTGATCGAAGGCTCACATGGAAATACCACATTGACTCTAAGCTAACGCAAATGAAACTGAAACTAACTCAGATACATTGGCTGGTTGGTAGAAATTCAACCCTCACCCTAGATTGTAAACTTTTAATATACAAGTCGCTCTTAAAACCTATATGGTGCTACGGAATTCAGCTATGGGGTACTGCTTCAGCTTCTAATGTCGAGAGAATCCAACGAAGGCAAAACAAAATTTTACGGTTAATAACATCGGCTCCATGGTATATAAAAAATTCAAATATACATCGTGACTTAAATATGCCACTAGTGACTGAAGAAATTGCAAAAAACGCTGGCAAATATTTAACAAAACTCGAGTCACATCCTAATCCGCTTGCCCGTAATATTTTGAACTTTACTGGACACATCCGCCTAAAAAAGAGGGATACAAGGGCTCTTATTCACAGCACTTCAGATGGGACTTCCTGAAAATACTTTTATTTTTTTATATTTTTTTCCTTTTGATTATCACTACTTATGTATTATATATAACTATTACTAAGCTTATGTCCGACACTGGTCGGGCCTAATTATATTTTTATATTTAAGATGTGAATACTTATTGTTAGTTCATTTATGAAGATACAATAAATAAAAATCATGTATTAAAAAAAATATATATATAGTTATATGAAGCTTAGGCCTAGATTAGGATAAAGATGTTACTGAAAAATCATTTACACATACAAAATGCATTAAAAGCAACACTTTTTTCTTAACTAACTTAAAAGTTTTTGTTTTTTTTGCGATATTCACCCTTATTCCAGTTGTCAACATTTACAGCACATAAATACGATACCAAAAATTGGGACTTGGCTACCCGTTGTCTAAAACAACTGACTGCTATTGAAATCCTCATCTTGTCTATTGTTCTAGGATGATTAGATATTTGTGTAAACTTTAACAAATGCTTATTGCGTACTACTATCAATCAAATATTATGCAGAGAATTATGTGGTACTTTCCAGTTACTTTCGTTTTCTATTTTGCAAGGAAAATTTAAATTTTTTAACCCAATTATGAAAAGTTTTCTAAATTGTTTTTAATATAACTTCAATTGTTGTCATTAAAAATAACTTCAGAAGGCTCAGTCAAAAGATGCTGCTATTAGCGCTTAAAAGTATTTTTGGTTTGTAAAATTAAGAATATTTTTATTTACAAAAAAGCACCATAAGCACTGTGAGAAATTTTTAAAAAGCACTGTAAATACCCGCTTTTTAAAAAAGGGTATTAACCAAAATTTCGCGTTTATGAAGAGGCAAAAGCACCAAAAAAATATCCGAAACGCACCAAAATACCATCACTGCCCCATTAATTAGTCACCAAGATCGTGTGATTTAAATACATTGGATTATTTTCTTTGGGGTTATGTTAAGTCACTTGTCTACGTTGATAAACCACAAACAATTGAACATCTGAAAATCAACATTCGAAATACGGCCGCAAATGCTGCGAAAAGTTGTTGTAAATTGGTGTTCCAGATTGCGCCTTCTACGCACCAGCCATGGCGGCCACAAGGGAGAAATCGTATTTAAACATTAATTTCATAAAATTTTCTTTGCAATAAAGCCCATTTCATTGATATTAAAAATGACATTATTGTTTTATTATGATTTAAACTTATGTCACTCTATAAAAAACACCCTTTAAAATATACTCAATTCACAGGAAGTAGAAACGTGGTTGTTAAGGAAATTCCACAAAAAAACGCAAGATTATACGGTTATCCGTGGCAGATCAGTCAACCAGTGCGAGCGAGACGAAAAACTATCGAAGGCCAAACGACCCAGAGGCTCTGGGACAGAGCTGCTTAACGACTCGAACAAGGCCTATTTATCAGGTCAACGCAACTCTACAAAAACACAGCAATACAAAAAACAACTTTATGTTTAAGTTGTCAGAAACACACACAAACATGAACTAAAGTATATGGTGCAAATAACTTTTGACAGCTTAAACACGAAAACACAGAATATCATCAGGACGATTGCGTTGACCTATAAATAGGCCTTGGACTCGAATAAATTAAACATATTTTGTATTTTAGAGAGAAATATGTATGTATATTGCTATAAGAAATCTGAAGGATATAAAAGGATCAGTGTTGCCATAAGATAAAATAAAATAAAAGTGCTAAAATGTTCTACAGCACACACAACAAAGTGCTAAAATCAGTTAACATTTTTAGTTTTTCTTATTTCTTAAGCGGCCCATATACTTGCAGTACAATTGTGAATTTTTTGTATTCTATAACATCGCTAACGTGTATATCATATTCATAGGCAGCAGAATACATTTTCTCATAACCAAGAAAATAGAATTATATTGTGTAATGCGTTGGCAAAATTTTTGCGAAAGATGTAATTTTTCCAAACTTTTTGGCTTTAAAATTTAAAACTTTTTACTAGCTTTTTTGAATCTTCATAATGTTTTACCCTCTATCCCGTGTTAGTTACTCAATTTTAGTTTTGGGATTGTTTTCAATATTGCAAATTTTCAAGATTTTCGCGATAGGTGTGATTTATTCCAAATTTCCGCTTTTTAGAATTTGGGAGATATCGATTTTTGCATGTATTACTTGATTTTTGCCGCAGTTAATATTTGCATAACTTTGCATAGCAAGGAGTAGATTGAATTCTTGAAGGAAAGTTCTTCGAACTATGCGAAGTTCGTCGGTCGTCCCAATTGATTTTATAACATTACGGAAATGAAGCAAAACTAGAGTTAAATTTATTTTGTACATGTTTGTATGAAGAATTTGGAGCAAATGCCAAACATGTACAGCAAAACAATACTTATTAAACCTTAAGATAGTTAATATGAAGCAAAATGAATGCTAAATCTCTCAGAAACAATAATTAATTTCGCGAAACATGTTTTGGATTGAGAAAGGGGAATTCAAAATATATATACCCCATACCTTACTCATAAAAAAAAATGGTCGGTGGGTCAAACCAATAATAGGCTCACGAATTAATAATTATCACATGTATTAGAAAGGGACCTAAGGGTAAAAAAAATCAATTTTCACTTTTTTTTTTTTTTGATGTGGACAACATCTCAGCATCGAATGAGACCGATCCCATGCCCCAAAAGTGTTCCCTCCCAGAGATATGCGCGTTTTATGAAATTGAAGTCGACGATTCTAAGGTTATGTGAAAAAAATTTCGTACTAACAGAGTGATATTCACGATTTAAAAGAATTATAAATGAGTATTTATTATAATTCACAATTAATAATTTCAGAAAATAAACCTGGATTCGAAAAACCGCGAGCAAAATTGATATCAAACTCATGGAAACAGCGTTCTAGGTAGAACAGTAAAAATCAACTACACAAAACAAGAGGTAGGGACGACCTACTCGCGGTTTCAAGGTTGACCAACACGTTCCTGACGTCATGAGATCTGTCGCTTTCAAATGAGACCAATACCAACACGCTCAGTGATGGTACACCAAAGATACACGTATTTAAATCTTTAAAATGGCTCTCCTGAACAAAACCGGTTTTTACCCTTAGGTCCCTTTCTCTTTTGCGCGTCGTGACGTGGCCTCTCTGAAGTGAATATTACGCTATGAAGATTAATTCTGCACCACTAACTCGAGTATTCCATTTTTTTAGTTATGACGCTCTTTGAGTAATGTAAACATAATTTAAAAATTTATTATTTATTTGAAACATACTTTGCAAAGTAAATTTGCAAAATAAGGCTGCACAAAAATGAGTGGGTTACTAATAAGACGCATGGTCTTATAAGCATATAACAGAATTTTTGGGAATGTTTTGTGAGAAACTATAAATGAGCTAAGCGATCACATAGAAAACGGCAGCGTGCGTAAAGCCTAAATTAGAATTATGTCCATAACCATTCAAAAAAGCTATTTGAACCAAACTTATGGGCAACACTGTATTTGATTATAGGTGACTCGCCGTAACGCCATAACCATAGAAACCATTTGAATTTCAGTTTGGTTATTGCATTATGGTATGCCATAGCCTAATCTAATTTAAGCTTAACAACGGAATTCCGCAATCAATTAATCAGTCCGATCGCGACACAAAAATCTCGAAGGCCAAGCAACAGACACAAGGCTGACCGCTTTTCAAAAATATTTACGATAACATTCGCAACATCATTAATATTTATGTTTATACATATGAAGTATATAATACATACTTACATACATATGTAAGTGAATAATCGAAGTCTGGTATCAGTACATGGTAGGTATATTGTAGATTAGGGTGCCCCTTACTAAACATTTTTGGATTTTATCAAAGAATATAAATTATATAGAATGCGCATCTGAGCTAAAAAATTAAAAATTGTTTGCTTACGCTTCAGATGCGGGGGGAAAGTATAAAGCGCAAGCAAACATGCAGTGAGAGCATTCGCTTCAAGGGTGACCGATGACATTTTTCAAAAAGTGGCACCAAATAGGGGAGGATTTATCAAAAAAAAAGGGGCAACATTAAAAAAATCGACACAACTACATTAAAGTTCTTATTTTTACGTACCTTTTCACAATGTATGGTTAAAAGATAACAGAGACCTAAACTGCAAGTTTCGTATGAAGAACTGTCAGTTAAAGTTCACGTTAACTCTTAACCATACATTGTGAAAAGGGACGTTAATGTATTAAGAAAAAGGGGGACAAAAAGAGGCAAGGCAATCGAAAAAGTGGCAATTTGCCACTTTAGTCGATCAAACGGTCACACTGTACGATACAGTGACAGAGCTTCGGGTTCTTGCTACAGCTTGTCGTCACTGTTGCCAGTTTTGCAGATTACTCTGTAACAGAAATAACCATGGTGTCACTGTCAGAAACATACACATAAGAAACACTAACAAATAAGTAGTGTTTGACGTTTAATTTTGCAGTAACCATACCACCAACATAACAATGCTAAAAAGAAACTAGCTAATCTGTGCAAAGATGTATGAATATAAATACCTATATACATATCGCACACTAAATCATAAACAGTCACACATACGTCCCATTATTTTAAAGAATTTGTAATATCGGCATATGTTTTTATACAGCAAGATAATTTATGTTAATTCGCAAATTAAATAAAAAAAATGCCTACATGACGAACATATAACCTCCTCCTTAATTGGAGTCGGTTAATAATTCGAAAACAAAATGAAAAACAGATTTTTCAGTTTTTTTAGCCAATTTTTCCAGATTTTTTGTAAAATGTTCTGGCACCATTGCTTGACGTTGTAAACATTCACCCCTATCGTGAATAAAATGTGAAATTTTTGAACCCATGAAATTTTCATTCCCCATGAGGGGAAATTTGCTATCGGGAATTTCATGGGAACGTTTGTTCCCGCTATTGATTCGCAATGAATGTAAAAAACGGGAAGAAAATTAGACAAATTTACGTTTGTTAGTGAGAAATACACACATTTTTTGTTTCAGATGCAATGTTTTTAAGCTATTACATTTAAATTTGTAATTCAGTTTCATATTTGTATTGAGCCTTATTTTCGATATTAATCGTAAGTGAGATTTAATTGAAAATATACCTTTTTATTTAAATTAAAATTTTATGGACCTATCCATAGTTAAGAATTATCAAAATGCCAAATATTTTATAACTTTTAAGATACGGGATGTAAAATTTTATCGTAAGCGAAAATTAATTATGTAAAACAAATTTGAATATTATAAAAATAATCTTCTCTTCTAATTTAAATACCATATAAAAATTGTTAATTTTGTGTTAAAAAAAGTAACCAAAATGGAAGAAAGTACACAAGTACACATTGGAAAAAAAGTAACCAATTTTGGTTACAAGTAACCAAAACGGCAACGCTGATCATAGCATACGCTGTCTACGAGACTGTAAAAAAGCAAAATAATAAAAATCAAACATATGCTAGGAACACAATTGGGACGAACGACGAATTTCGTCCACCTCGACGAATTCGTCGATATGAGTTCGCTGCGTAAATTCGTCGTGTGAAGCACAATAACGACGAATTTACGCAGCGAATTCCTCAGAATTCGTCACGCACGACGAATTTCGTTGTACGGCGGTGTTGTGTTAATTTTCATATGCACACATGTGTTTTATTTTTTATGACGAAAATTCGCACCGAAAAATTCGTCGTTCGTCCCAGTTGTGTTCCTAGCAATAAATACACACATGCTTTCGCTCTCAGCAATGCGAGCGCAGCATACACTGCAGAAAGAAATGAGAGTGCGTATGCTGGACCGGTAGTACTGGAAATACCCGCATTGAAAATTTTAGCTTGTATGAGATGCGCATTCTATATGATTTATATTCTTTGGTAGTACGCAATAAGCATTTTTTAAAGTTTACACAAATATTTAATTTTTTGGTATCGTATTGACGTGCTGTCAATGTTGGCAACTCGAATAAGTGTGAATATCGCAAAAACAAAAACTTTTAAATTACTTAAGGAAAAAAGTGATGCTTTTAATGCATTTGTACGTTTAAAACATTTTTCAGTAACATACATATGTATCTTAATCTACCAAATAACTAACACCGATCATATAACTACTAACATTTTGAAAAATTAATAAATAAATATGCGAGACTTGTTTCATGAAGCCCCTTTGACTTTTTAAGGCAATTTGAATGAAGTGTCAAAAAAAATTAATTTAATACAAATAAAACAAGAAAATTTCAAGCAGTTTTTAATTTCATATATTAACCCCCATACTCATAAAAAAATAAAATGATTTTGAAATTCATTTTAGGAAAAATTTGAAATAAAATACATTTCAAATTCATTTGAAATTTTATGAATATGGGGGTAAATATTTTGAGGCAAAAACTTGAAATTCTATTATGATGTTTTACACTCCAAACTCTCCTTTTTTCAAGTGGTTTAATGTATTAAAATTAAAAAAAAAATGTTGGTGCTTTTTTACCCTCTTTTTCGTATTTTTTTGCGCTTTTTACGCTTTTCGCAACAGCGCAACAGCTTAATGTGCGTTTGCTCTTCATAGAGATACCAACACTGTAATGAACACTTTCCAGTAACAATTGTTACAAATTCGTAACAATTTTTTACTTATCTTGACATTTTATTATTATTTTAATAAAATAAATAAAAAGTTAGCAAGTACAATCTGCAAATTAAGAAAGGTTGTTTGTTGTTAGTTAAGCACGTCTAGATGCACTTCATTGCTGCTTAAAAAACTCATTAGTATACTTCAACCACAATTCAAAATATGTAGGTTAGAAGACCTTAGTGCTTATATATGAAACAGGGATGGCATTGATAATTTTGATATTGTACCAACAACTTTCAAAAAATTTACTTTTTTACCTTAATTGTACTAAAATATTTTTTTAGTTCAAATTACGTATTTTTATTTGTTTTTATTAAAATAATCGACTTTGTTCTGGCTACCAAATCGTTTTCACAAATTTGCTTGTAATTTGGGATGTGAAACTATATGGTTACACTTGTTTAGGTTGAAATTTAAAATATACAAATTAATACTCGTAGCATATGCTTATCATCCGATTTGAGAAGAAAAATAATTTGGAAATGGACGAGTTCACATTTTTTTACTTTCTCGGTACGTTTTACTTTCACAAGACGGTTTTCAAGTAAGAAGAATATGAGTTTCATTGTTCCAAAGTGAAAATGGACATATGCAATCGTTTGAAAATAAATGCGAAATGAAACTGAAAGGTTTCTTAAATGTACTAAACCAGCCATTGGTGTACTATTGTACTTTGCTAGTTTGAATATTACCAAAAAAAGTAGAATTGTACTAATTTTGCCAACCCTGATATGAAACTCAATATAATTAATCTTTTTCTCGGTTCGCTGAAAAAAACCTCTTTATTGCAAAGTACACATATCAATTATTGAATCAAGACTTTCGTACTCATTGTTTTCAGTATCATTATAGTTTTTTAAATCTTTGCTGAGATAAGTAATAAATAAACTATTTTGTACATAAATTTGTTTTAAACTTCTTGAATTGTAGAATATTTTGTTTGAGATAATTAGTTACAATATTTAAGAATTTTAAAGTGACCATAAGTTTGGAACATACATATGTATACATATTTTCTGGAAGTCTATCAAGCATTTCTGATAGCAATATTTTTAACATTATTCACTATTATTAAGATTACAATATACCAATTCACAATCTTGTGCAAATAGTCTTGCATATGCTACGATCCAAGACTATTTGCACAAGACTGTGAATTGGGCTAATATGTCCAAAAATATCCACAATCACCATTTCAATTTTCATCGCCAAAAACAAATTTTTATCGCCAAATCTCACAACAATGTTTATAAAGAATCCATTTTCTATGCGGGTATTTCCAGTACTACCCGTCCAGCATACGCACTCTCATTTCTTTCTGTAGTGTATGCTGCGCACGCATTGCTGAGAGCGAAAGCATGTGTGTATTTATGTTTGATTTTTATTATTTTGCTTTTTTAAAGTCTCGTAGACAGCGTATGCTATAATCAGCGTTGCCGTTTTGGTTACTTGTAACCAAAATTGGTTACTTATTTTCCAATGTGTACTTGTGTACTTTTTTCCATTTTGGTTACTTATTTTAACACAAAATTAAAAATTTTTATATGTTATTTAAATTAGAAGAGAAGATTATTATTTATTACATAATTAATTTTCGCTTACGATAAAATTTTACAGCCCGTATCTTAAAAGTTATAAAATATTTGGCATTTTGTTAATTCTTAACTATGGATAGGTCCATAAAATTTTAATTTAAATAAAAAGGTCTATTTTAAATTAAATCTCACTTACGATAAATATCGAAAATAAGGCTCAATACAAATATGAAACTGAATTACAAGTTTAAATGTAATAGCTTAAAAACATTGCATCTGAAACAAAAAATGTGTGTATTTCTCACTATCAAACGTAAATTTGACTAATTTTCTTCCCGTTTTTTACATTCACTGCGAATCAATAGCGGGAACAAACGTTCCCATGAAATTCCCGATAGCAAATTTCCCCTCATGGGGAATGAAAATTTCATGGGTTGAAAAATTTCACATTTTATTCACGATAGGGGTGAATATTTACAACGTCAAGCAATGGTGCCAGAACATTTTACAAAAAATCTGGAAAAATTGGCTAAAAAAACTGAAAAATCTGCAAAATAATTTTAAACAATCAGAAAAAAAATCTGCAACAATATATTTTGAACTGTTTTTCATTTTGTTTTCGAATTATTAACCGACTTCAATTAAGGAGGAGGTTATATGTTCGTCATGTAGGCATTTTTTTTATTTAATTTGCGAATTAACATAAATTATCTTGCTGTATAAAAACATATGCCGATATTACAAATTCTTTAAAATAATGGGACATATGTGTGACTGTTTATGATTTAGTGTGCGATATGTATATATGTATGTATATTCATACATCTTTGCACAGATTAGCTAGTTTCTTTTTACCATTGTTATGTGGGTGGTATGGTTACTGCAAAATTAAACGTCAAACACTACTTATTTGTTAGTGTTTCTTATGTGTATGTTTCTGACAGTGACACCATGGTTATTTCTGTTACAGAGTAAAGAAAAACACAAAATATTGATGTTACACAAGCATTTCAGAAAATCTGCAAATTTAATTTTATAGATTTTTCAATGAAAAATCAGCAAAATACAGAGAAATCTGCAAAACTGGCAACAGTGACGACAAGCTGTAGCAAGAACCCGAAGCTCTGTCGCTGTATCGTACAGTGTGACCGTTTGATCGACTAAAGTGGCAAATTGCCACTTTTTCGATTGCCTTGCCTCTTTTTGTCCCCCTTTTTCTTAAGTGAATTATATAATAATACATTAAAAATAAGAACTTTAATGTAGTTGTGTCGATTTTTTTAATGTTGCCCCTTTTTTTTGATAAATCCTCCCCTATTTGGTGCCACTTTTTGAAAAATGTCATCGGTCACCCTTGAAGCGAATGCTCTCACTGCATGTTTGCTTGCGCTTTATACTTTCCCCCCGCATCTGAAGCGTAAGCAAACAATTTTTAATTTTTTAGCTCAGATGCGCATTCTATATAATTTATATTCTTTGATAAAATCCAAAAATGTTTAGTAAGGGGCACCCTAATCTACAATATACCTACCATGTACTGATACCAGACTTCGATTATTCACTTACATATGTATGTAAGTATGTATTATATACTTTATATGTATAAACATAAATATTAATGATGTTGCGAATGTTATCGTAAATATTTTTGAAAAGCGGTCAGCCTTGTGTCTGTTGCTTGGCCTTCGAGATTTTTGTGTCGCGATCGGACTGATTAATTGATTGCGGAATTCCGTTGTTAAGCTTAAATTAGATTAGGCTATGGCATACCATAATGCCATAACCAAACTGAAATTCAAATGTTTTCTATGGTTATGGCGTTACGACGAGTCACCTATAATCAAATACAGTGTTGCCCATAAGTTTGGTTCAAATAGCTTTTTTGAATGGTTATGGACATAATTCTAATTTAGGCTTTACGCACGCTGCCGTTTTCTATGTGATCGCTTAGCTCATTTATAGTTTCTCACAAAACATTCCCAAAAATTCTGTTATATGCTTATAAGACCATGCGTCTTATTAGTAACCCACTCATTTTTGTGCAGCCTTATTTTGCAAATTTACTTTGCAAAGTATGTTTCAAATAAATAATACATTTTTAAATTATGTTTACATTACTCAAAGAGCGTCATAACTAAAAAAATGGAATGCTCGAGTTAGTAGTGCAGAATTAATCTTCATAGCGTAATATCCACTTCAGAGAGGCCACGTCACGACGCGCAAAATAGAAAGGGACCTAAGGGTAAAAACCGGTTTTGTTCAGGAGAGCCATTTTAAAGATTTAAATACGTGTATCTTTGGTGTACCATCACTGAGCGTGTTGGTATTGGTCTCATTTGAAAGCGACAGATCTCATGACGTCAGGAACGTGTTGGTCAACCTTGAAACCGCGCGTAGGTCGTCCCTACCTCTTGTTTTGTGTAGTTGTTTTTACTGTTTTCTACCTAGCGCGCTGTTTCCATGAGTTTGATATCAATTTTGCTCGCGGTTTTTTGAATCCAGGTTTATTTTCTGAAATTATTAATTGTGAATTATAATAAATACTCATTTATAATTCTTTTAAATCGTGAATATCACTCTGTTAGTACGAAATTTTTTTCACATAACCTTAGAATCGTCGACTTCAATTTCATAAAATGCGCATATCTCTGGGAGGGAACACTTTTGGGGCATGGGATCGGTCTCATTTGATGCTGAGATGTTGTCCACATCAAAAAAAAAAAATTAAAATTGATTTTTTTTTTTACCCTTATGTCCCTTTCTCTATGCGCTGTCACATATATGATTTGATTAGGCTAAGGTTCGTATCGCTCTGTAAGCCAAATTACATGTGATAATTATTAAGGAACAAGTAACACCGAAGTTAATTCGTGAGCCTATTATTGGTTTGACCCACCGACCATTTTTTTTATGAGTAAGGTATGGGGTATATATATATATATATATATATATATATATATATATATTATATATATTATATTTTGAATACCCCTTTCTCAATCCAAAACATGTTTCGCGAAATTAATTATTGTTTCTGAGAGATTTAGCATTCATTTTGCTTCATATTAACTATCTTAAGGTTTAATAAGTATTGTTTTGCTGTACATGTTTGGCATTTGCTCCAAATTCTTCATACAAACACGTACAAAATAAATTTAACTCTAGTTTTGCTTCATTTCCGTAATGTTATAAAATCAATTGGGACGACCGACGAACTTCGCATAGTTCGAAGAACTTTCCTTCAAGAATTCAATCTACTCCTTGCTATGCAAAGTTATGCAAATATTAACTGCGGCAAAAATCAAGTAATACATGCAAAAATCGATATCTCCCGAATTCTAAAAAGGCGGAAATTCGGAATAAATTACACCTATCGCGAAAATCTTGAAAATTTGCAATATTGAAAACAAGCCCAAAACTAAAATTGAGTAACTAACACGGGATAGAGGGTAAAACATTATGAAGATTCAAAAAAGCTAGTAAAAAGTTTTAAATTTTAAAGCCAAAAACTTTGGAAAAATTACATCTTTCGCAAAAATTTTGCCAACGCATTACACAATATAATTCTATTTTCTTGGTTATGAGAAAATGTATTCTGCTGCCTATGAATATGATATATGTACACGTTAGCGATGTTATAGAATACAAAAAATTCACAATTGTATTGCAAGTGTATGGGCCGCTTAAGAAATAAGAGAAACTAAAAATGTTAACTGATTTTAGCACTTTGTTGTGTGTGCTGTAGAACATTTTACCACTTTTATTACTGCAATCTAGCACTTTTCCTTTTACATCTTATGGCAACACTGATCCTTTATATACTTCAGATTTCTTATAGCAATATACATACATACATATTTCTCTCTAAAATACAAAATATGTTTAATTTATTCGTGTCGTTAAGCAGCTCTGGGTCGTTTGGCCTTCGATAGTTTTTCGTCTCGCTCGCACTGGTTGACTGATCTGCCACGGATAACCGTATAATATTGCGTTTTTTTGTTTCGTTTGTTCGACGTCTCTGCGGATGCGTATTATCACATAGAGTAAAAGTAGTGCGAAAACGATCCATGGTTAACCGAATTAATTGCTCTGATGGACGATTATGTCGACCATAAAATGGACGGAGCTTGCGGTAAACTTCGCGAACTGAACCATTATTTTCGAAATAAATTTGCACGATTTGCAAGCGTTGTTCTTTTGTCAACCTGTTCATGATGAAATGGCAAACCAAACTAAATATTAATCACTTGACAGCTGACAAAATGGCCGCCAGTTAAAAAAGTGATGCCAACTTAAAGTTCTATACCTCAATAAAAAACACCCATTATATTTTGAATACCCCTTTCTCAATCCAAAACATGTTTCGCGAAATTAATTATTGTTTCTGAGAGATTTAGCATTCATTTTGCTTCATATTAACTATCTTAAGGTTTAATAAGTATTGTTTTGCTGTACATGTTTGGCATTTGCTCCAAATTCTTCATACAAACACGTACAAAATAAATTTAACTCTAGTTTTGCTTCATTTCCGTAATGTTATAAAATCAATTGGGACGACCGACGAACTTCGCATAGTTCGAAGAACTTTCCTTCAAGAATTCAATCTACTCCTTGCTATGCAAAGTTATGCAAATATTAACTGCGGCAAAAATCAAGTAATACATGCAAAAATCGATATCTCCCAAATTCTAAAAAGCGGAAATTTGGAATAAATCACACCTATCGCGAAAATCTTGAAAATTTGCAATATTGAAAACAATCCCAAAACTAAAATTGAGTAACTAACACGGGATAGAGGGTAAAACATTATGAAGATTCAAAAAAGCTAGTAAAAAGTTTTAAATTTTAAAGCCAAAAAGTTTGGAAAAATTACATCTTTCGCAAAAATTTTGCCAACGCATTACACAATATAATTCTATTTTCTTGGTTATGAGAAAATGTATTCTGCTGCCTATGAATATGATATACACGTTAGCGATGTTATAGAATACAAAAAATTCACAATTGTACTGCAAGTATATGGGCCGCTTAAGAAATAAGAGAAACTAAAAATGTTAACTGATTTTAGCACTTTGTTGTGTGTGCTGTAGAACATTTTAGCACTTTTATTTTATTTTATCTTATGGCAACACTGATCCTTTTATATCCTTCAGATTTCTTATAGCAATATACATACATATTTCTCTCTAAAATACAAAATATGTTTAATTTATTCGTGTCGTTAAGCAGCTCTGGGTCGTTTGGCCTTCGATAGTTTTTCGTCTCGCTCGCACTAGTTGACTGATCTGCCACGGATAACGGTATAATATTGCGTTTTTTGTGGAATTTCCTTAACTACCACGTTGCTACTTCCTATGTGAAGGCATAGGTCGTACAGTCAGTCACGAAACTTTTTTTGGAAATACTGTTAATAATATCTTGGGCATATGGTCTAGTTACTCAGCCCATATTCGTGCAACACCATAGGTACTATGCAAATTTACTTTGTATAGTATCCCTGCAGGAAATGTCACTAGTAAAATTATACTGATTATCTATTGACGATGTCACCAGTACTACTGACAAATTATACCCCAACTAATGCTATCTACTTTTGACATTTAACACATGCTTGTCCTACGAAATCTACCAGTAGACTTCGTCAATACTGACCAGGTAGTTCTTGTGGGACCATATTGTGAAAATGTCAGTAGTAAGATTGTACTGACTTACTATTGACGATATCACCACACTGTGGGAAATGTCCGTACTAAAACTGTACTGATTCACTATGGATGCTGTCACCACCTGCAGGAAATGACAATAGCAAAATTATACTGATTATTTAAGTATGGATCTGAAAGTGTGACAAATCCTTAACTGATGGCACAAAATCTTCCACAGGGTCAAAAAAGATTCCATAACTAGCACTTTCAGTTGAAATTTTTTAATTTTCTATTTTTATACAATATGGATTGTTACTTTATTTGTTTTGTAATTTCTTTTATATAAATGTTTTTTTTTAATTATTGTTCAATACACCTTTATTAATCTTTTAGTTTGATTTCTAAAGCTAATTTTTATAAACACTTAAATTTTGTTTGACGCCACTTTTATTTTCAACAAACCAATAAAACATTAAGAAGCAAAGTTGTGTGTATCTGCAAAAATGTTTTTCACGCATCAAAAACAATATTAATATGTAGACGCTCCGATGACAATGTCACCAAAATAGTCGACAAAAGTGGTGACTTGGAGACACTTAACCCCACGTTTCCTTCAGGGTATATACATTAAAACAGTGATGCCAACTTTTTATACTCAATGCGCGTAAAATTTTTTTGAAAAAAGCGCTAAATTAAACAAATATAAATTTAGCGCAAAATAAAGTCAACTTTTTTGAATAAGCGCGAAAAGGGGCAAGTTTTAAAATGTTTCTGTTTTAAATCAAAACATCAAACATTTTTGTCAAGGTTGACAAACGGTATGGTAAAAATACCGATAAAAAAATACCGTTAAAAAGCGTTACGAACAGTAGCCTATTCTATTCATAAGAATATAGAAACAAATACAGTTCGAAAAATAATAATTAAATTAACTAAATTTAACTAAGTTATGAATAATATAAAAAGGAAAAATAAGAAGAAAATATAGAGATGCCTTCAAAAACAAGATTTTGAATGAATCGAATTTATGTAATACTATGTTTAGACGGTACGTGCTTCGCTCTCTATTCATGCTTCACGCCCCAATCATGACCGAATCCACTTGCTTCGCCATACAAAATTATGAGAGCGAATCAAGTAGATTCAATATGAATCTACTTGCGAAGCACGTAAAATTGGTATCTTCTCTAACTTTTATCGCAGTTAATCGCCACTTTATCTGAACTAGCTATCAAAACAATATAGGTATATGTGTATGTGTGTGGTTGTAAACAAATAAAAACAAACCAAAAAACATAGATATAAATAAATTTAATTAAGTTATGAATAATATAAAAAGGAAAAATAAGAAGAAAATATAGAGATGCCTTCAAAAACACGATTTCGCATGAGTGGAATCTATGTAAAGTATGTATGCTTATCAGGGTTACCGTTCACCCGACTAAAGTCGCAATTTGACCCTTTCTTAGCGGTCTGCGACTTTTTGTGAGACTTTTTTTTGTCACCGACTTTTCCGACTTTTTTTAATTTTGTTGCTACTTTTTACCCTTTTTTGTGAAACTTCTCAAAAAACAGTTAATTTGCAGTAAATTAAAAGTTTTTTGATTATTTTCATAAAAAAAAAATCGTCACAATAACGTCGGCAAAATTTAAAAGCAATTCACAGATTATTGTTCATTTGAAAACACTTTTACCACTTTCTTGCAACATGCATGTCATGTACAAAATGTATTCAAGAAATGTTTCATAAATTTTCAGTAGAACTTGCAAAGAATAGTTTTAGCTAAAATCTTCAGGGTACATGAAAACATGTACATACCCAGCAAAAAAAGGTAATCGGGTTTGGAGTGAAGCATTTTTGGTGGAAGCTGTTTCTTACTGGATTACCAACTTAATGATTTTAACAAGGCGTGAGACTAAAATAATCGATTCTTGAGAAGTACTTACTTTTTTTATTTGGCAACTTGTTCACGTAATCTATTTAATCTAAAAAAATTATTCTCATCATTTAGCAACTTGTATATAATTTTTTTAAATTTTAGGTAATGTGATTTGTAATCAGAAAAGTAAGTCATTATATGATAATGTGTAATTTTTTGCTGGGTACATATATAAGCATGTATTATGCAACTGCATGTGTTGTGAAATATGGTAAAAATGGATTCTGTAATAAGCTTTTTGTGTTGTTTCAATTGTTTTTTTGTTTTGTTATGCTTTTTATTAATAAAAAACGTTAAAAAAAGAGGTGCAACTTTTATTTTCTCAAACGACTTTTTTGTGCGACTTTATTTTCACAAAACGACCTTTTGTGCGACTTTTCTAAAATTCCTAGCGGTAACCCTGATGCTTATGTGTATGCATGTATATACGTGCGTATGATACGTATATTTGTGTGAATATACATAAAAAAATTGCCACGCGAACAGTGATGCCAACTTTTTCAGAGCAAAAAGCACTGTGTGTTCATAAAAAAGCACTAAATGCAATATATTTTTTATTTATATTTTTATATTTATCTATTTATTTTCAATACAGAGAAAGCCCACATGGCTAATTATATATGTATTGAATGATTAGAAATTAAAAATTTAAGTTAACTACAATTTTAAATTTACTACATTTCATAGGTTTTATGTAATAATTTCAATTATATCGAGCCATATTTCGATTTTGGTTATAAGTAGAATATGAGTAGGAAAATAATTGAAGTTCATTTGGCAAGATACTGCAATTATGGTGTATTATTTTAAGAAAAGAGTGATCAACGAGAATTATATCCTCGTTTCAGGAAATGCAGTTTTACTTTTTAATAAAGCTGTTTTAATAAAACAATTAGATTTTAGGTGTTTCATATGAATTAATTTTTACATGAACATGGTTCAGTATGTTACATTCTGTAGCTCGTTTCTGTATTTCTCGCATCGTAAAATTTCCCGCATGAAACAAGGGAATCGTAACAAAAACAGTGTAAATTGAAACACAAAATGGCTTTTCTCACATACATACATAAGTGTTTCTGTATCGTTACTTTGCGAGAACTGTCTGTAATTTAAACAAATTTCCAGCAATTATTGGAACGATGTGAGAAAAAGTGTTTCTGTAACAATATGTTGTGAAAAGTTTCTCGCAAGAACTGTCTAAATAACCCGCATTTTAAATTGGTGCGAGAACAACCAAATTTGTACAAAAACATGAAACATGAAAATATGAATAATAAACTAGTTGAAAAGATATGCAACGAATTGTTGACCTAAAATTATTATTAAGGAGTCGATGTCATTATATATATTTACAATTTTTTTGTGGAATTTTCTATAATAGAGACAGTTGCTAGAAAAAAATTATTTCAAGCATTTTACATTCACTTTATATTCGTGTTCATTATTCAATTTTATTTTTCTTGAAAATTATTATTTGTTTGATATTGAAATAATATTTTTGTGACTTTTGTTTTCATTTGACACTCGATTACTGGAAATATTCCAGTAAAAACAGATTCAGTGTTGTCTGTTTTCACATTCAAATACAGAAACACTTTTTTTCACAAATTGAGAAACGATGAAATTTTGTGTTTCACACTTCATGTGAGAAATTTTACGATGCGAGAATTACAGAAACGAGTTACTGAACAACATAAGCCTTTTCTTTTAGACCGTATTTTATACGAATGAAAGAATTTGATTTATAAAATCATTATTGTATTTCTTACTTACTTTTAAAACAGTTATAAGCGCTAAAAGTTATTTCTACTTCAACATTGAACATGGTAATGTTAATAGTCTTAGAGGAAATATTGACAGTATTAGAAATGGATTATGATTAGTTGAATTTCTATAATTATAAACTTCAATGCAAAATTGATCAGTTTTGAGCAAATTTTTCCATTTATGTATCCCTAATTTCTGATACTTCGTTCTATTTCTTCAATTTCACCATCCCAGCAAAAATTACCGCTTCCCAGAAGAGTTTTTGTAACCCAGCTAGAAGCAATGCATTCAGTTTCCAAAAAGCCATTAATTTTTTGATTTACTAATTCGTTTTGCAGAAATAATAATGTGTAGTTTTTGTGTATTCAGATCAGACTCGGGCGTTTCTTGGCACAATTGTGAACAGTGTGGCCACAACTAAAAAATTTTTTAATGCTAAATGGGGCTTAAAATAATGCTAAAAATGCTAAAAAATATTTGAAAATGCTAAAATATAATGCTAAAACTTTTTAATGATTTTTTATTAATTATATCGGTATAACGAAGAAATATTTTATTTAATTTTAATAAAACAAACAAAGTTGTTTCAAAAGTTAAAACAACAATTCAGGAACATACAAAATACGAGTACAATTGCTGAATTCATAAAACCTCCTGTATCTTTGTACGATCGTATTAAATATAAAAGTGTAAAATTTGTTGCTGGTAATTTTCATATAAAAATTAAATACATAAAATAATTTTACACTTT
Source organism: Tachina lurida (assembly GCA_944452675.1). NCBI lineage: Eukaryota > Metazoa > Arthropoda > Insecta > Diptera > Tachinidae > Tachina > Tachina lurida. The sequence continues at coordinate 42,923,443 of OX101754.1, forward strand.
TATTTTATATGTATGTTTTAATGTATTAGCATGCCTGCTATCAACATAATATGAAAGACATTTAAAAAATACTTTTTGCATTAAAAAATGGATTAATTAATTTTCTATTTTTTACTGTACGTCCAGGAGCCGGATTCAGCAACGATGAATTGTGAAGTGTTCGACTCCGAAAAACATAATTAAAATAAAATTGAAAACAAAACGGAGATAGAAATCCCTTGGGAGTGTAAATGGTTACTATCTTTAGGGAAAAAGTTTGCCTTGCCCATAAACAGAAAAAATTTTTCACCCCTCAAAATAATAGCGGATATTGAAAAGTGTTTTCAGAAAATAGACAATAACAATATTGGAGAAAGACAAGTATATGGAACAACATTAGCAAATAGAGTATCACAGTTTAAAAGAAATATAAAAAACACTCAAAAAGAGAATCTCATATTAGCTGTATTTGAAAAAACAAAAAAATTTTTTAAAAGGCACAAAAACGTTATTATCACCCAATCGGATAAAGGCAATAAAACTGTGGTTATATACAAACAAGAATATGACAATAAAATGAAGAGCTTACTAGAAGACAAAAATACTTACCGCATAATGAGAACTGATCCCACAAACAAACTCATAAAAACAAACAACAATATCATCTCGGAGTTATGCAAAAAAGAATTCATAGAACACAGTCTTAGGCGCACACTTACTTGTTCAGCGGCTACTGCACCTAGAATCTATGGATTGAATCAAGTTCCTTGCTATCATTTGAGCAAATATCTAGGAAATGTTCTCAAAAATATAATTTCCAACAAATATAACGTAAAAACTCCCTAGATTTAAAAACACAACTGGAGGGCATACAACTAGATCGGAATGACTCTCTCGTAAGTTTTGATGTAATATCTCTATTTACAAACATACCTATTCACACCGCTATTAATAATATAATGGATAAATGGTCTTTACTACAAAATAATACAAAAATCCCTCGCTCTAAATTCCTAGATACTTTGAAATTCTGTTTACACGATAACAATTTCTTCATCCACGAGAACACAGTTTACAACCAAATTTTCGGTATGCCAATGGGAAACCCACTTTCTCCAACTATTGCAGACATTGTATTGGATAACTTACTTGACGTAGCACTGTCTGAATTGACCAACAAAAACATTCATGTCAAATACGTAGCTAAATACGTAGATGACATTTTAGCCATAATTAACATTAAAGACAAGGATGAAATATTAAATACACTAAACAGTTACCACCCGAAAATACAATTTACTATTGAAATAGAAGAAGACAGAAAAATAACTTACCTTGACACGAAACTATATAGAGGAGATGATAAAATCGTGCTCGATTGGTATGCTAAAGACACATCTTCAGGCAGAATCATTAATTTTAACTCAACGCAACCGAAATCGCAAATCATAAATACGGCCAAAAACTTTATTCATAGGGTGCTGGACATAAGTGACAAAAAATTTCACACACAAAATATACACAAAATAACAAAAATATTAACTAACAACAGCTTTCCTTTATCACTAATAAAATACCTCATCATATAATACAAATCATCAAATAATAATAAACATGGCAACACTGATAGAGAAGATAAATATTTTTACAGTGTACAATTTGTTCCTGGCCTTACGGACAATAGAAACATAAAAGCTGCAATAAACAAAAATGACATAAGCTTTGCTTATAAATTCAACAAAACAATTAGTGCAATATTTTCCAACACTAAAACACCTATACACAAATTACAACAAAACAACGTTGTTTACGAAATCCCATGTAAAGGGAACGACAACAACAGCTGCGATCTTATTTATATTGGTACTACGAAGAGAAATTTAGAGATAAGAGTTAATGAACATAAGACTGACATAAACAGAAACAAAGAAAGTACCGCCCTGTCACAACACATAATAAAAACTAAACATCAGCCCGATTTTGACAACATAAAAATACTGGACAAAGTGAATAATACAAGAAAGAGATACATAACAGAAAGTTTAAGGATACAACAAAACAATGAATATAAAAGAAGACACTGATAATTTAAGCGCAAATTATAAATTAGCAATAACCTAGAAGTATTAGCTGTGATATTAGTTATTTAGTTTGTGTGTGTTGTAAAACAAATTCGTTAACCATATACATATATATACATATATACATATATATATATTTTACATAATGGAAATATAATAATCAACATATATTGTAAGTAAAATTTAAAAAATGTTTTGTTAATTATTATTAAATGGTGTTAAAATATTGTTGTTTTCTTTTTTAATAAAATAGACGAATCCCTTGACAAAGTGAACAAAAAATTCACGAAACGTTGGGAAAATATGTAATAATAACTATGCGTTTTTATTAACATAAAATACGATAGGCCTCATTAGCTTATTTTAATAAAGATATCTTCTTCACAAAAATTGACTTGGCCAAAAATATCAACAACATAATTAAAATACTTTTTCTTCTTCTTATTATTAGGTGTTTGACGTTTAAAATACATTAAGGCGGCTATTAGACGCTCATACTCGGTATATGAGCATGACAGACTTTCCAACAAACACCTCTTAAAATGCGCGATCTAACTAAGTCATCTTTATGCTTTGCGTACTCTACGTTTCCACATGGCATAACATTTCGTTGTAACTTGAAGTTATAAGTGATTTGTTAAAACAAATGCACTATCAATAATGTTATCACTTGAAAAAAGCATTAATTTGAGCAGTCTACACTTAACATTAACTTACAAGTTTATGTTCAAGTGAGCCATCTTACATATGTTAGGAGACCGCAAGTTACGAAAACATAAATGAAATTTGCACTGAATTTGACAGAACATATGTATATTAAAGGAGTATGATGACAAACACAAAAATTCAAAATTCCTTAAAGCTGAAAAACACGAATTTTGCATTATCACACCATTCTCAAATACCAAGTATGACAGCCTAATAGCCGCTTAAGATGTCTTTTGCTGTTTACATGGTTTCCATCATTATACATTTCTACAAAAACGACAAAATACAATGAAATACAGGAGTTTTTACCTGTATAAATGGAAAAGAATATATGAAATTTATAAAATTAAAAATGCTAAATAATGCTAAAAAAAATAATAGAAAAATGCTGAAAAAAATGCTAAATGCAAAATAAAAAATTCACTGCTAAATCAAAATACATAATGCTAAATTTAGCAGTGAAAATGCTAAAAGGGTCACACTGATTGTGAAAAGAATATTCACACGTATTCTTACCCTCTTTAATTTAGTCGTCGATGAGACAGCGATGAATGCACATCCGGCGTTACCGTTGAAAATTTTCAAAAAGGGGCACAAAAAGGGGATTTTTCAAAAAAAAGTGGCACAAAAAGGGGATTTAAAAGAAAAAAAGAGACAACTTCAAAATCAAGAAAAATTTAAGAAACAAGCATGTTTATTAAGTTATTTTTATTTAAAACAAACAACAACAATTTCTCATGTATCAGAAGTACAAAAACATTAATTTTATTAGAACGCATATACTACGTTTATACACACGTGATATTTGCAAGTAAAAATTGTAACTTACTAGTTCACGAGAACAATTACTTATTGCTGCATATGTTTGTTTGTGTACAGAAAAAGAAATTTTTAGTTTTATAATTGTTTATTTGACTCACAGTCTTCATATAAACTTCTATTTGCAAATAATACCGGTATAAACGTGGTATAGATGGCTATTATATAAAAAAAATCATAAAATCTATGTTAATAATAAAACAGTAGTCAAATTGCTGCATGTGATATCAATCGAAATTCCAACAGAAAATAAATGGAAATTTGGTTCAATATAGAATGCAGTAATTGGCCCCAGTTCTTAAGATTTACAAAAAATTAAAGAATACGTAAATATATATTTTTTATCATTTTTGGGGCATGGTTCATATCATTTATTTATTTAAATCCCTTTGTTCTTGCTTCGGCAGAAGATATACTAAAATTGGAACGATATTTAAATCCAGCATAATTCAAAAAATTTATTTAACCATATAAAGTTTTGATAACAGTTTGAAAATTCGATTCTGAAGAGGATAATATTATTCTTTTTAGGCATTATGCATATTTATTAAATACCTTAAATACCCTTTCTTTTGAAATTGTACATTTGTATTTATTAATAAGTTTTTTGCTTGAAATAAATTTAAAGCAAACAGCATGGACTGACAAGTGCCTACTTTTAGTCTGTTTGATAATTTTTGCGTAATACGAGTACTAATTTATGTTTATGCTTTATGTGTTTTTTTTTAATTTTACTTTATATAGATAAAGAAATAAGGTGTAACTCACAGACTTTGCAACTGGCGAATCTGGATATATTTTTGCATTTAATTTGGCCAATTTGTTTATTTGCTTAAACGGGTTCATCTTATCATCTTTAAAACAAGCTTCATTTCAGCAATATCAACTTTCTTCCGAAAATCTGTATTTTTTGTGGTAAAAGCTCGGATATTTTTACATCATTTGTTTTTTTTGGAATTGGCCACGTGTGTGGCTGTTTTAACATGACTTTGAATGATTCATTCGCAGATGAGCAACTGATTGCAGAAAACACATGGGTTTTGGTATCTGCATCCATCTGAACCCACTTATGCCGTCTCTCTTAATCATTGGAATATTTTCGTGTTTCTTTTTTTTTTTTTACTAGTTTTTCCAAGATAATAGGCTCACATTATGAACTAATTTCATGGGAACTTAAATGAAAAGCATTACTTGATGATAGCAATTCAGTGTGGTATTTTCATGCAATATTATTTCCCTTAGCATAAAGTTTTTCACCTTTTAAAATTATGTACTTTTTCCAAATTGTATTTGGAAAATACAGTTAGTATTAACTATGTATGTAATTTCATATTTAAAAATCTTAAACAAATGAAAAGATTCATACCAAGGCTTTTTAACACCATATACTCCCACAGAAAATAATATTGCGCCATACTGTCAATTTCCCAAAAAAAACTTTATTTTTTCATATATACACATAGGAAATAAAATCTTGTTGTCGAATGTGGTAGAATCTGTACAAATTTGCGTTTATTTATTGTAAAAATAAAAATTAAAGTTGACTTTGAACAAAAAGGGGCACAAAATAATGCAAATGATACTAAAAGGGGATTTGAAAGTAAGGGGCATAAAAAGTGGCAAGGCATTCGAAAAAGGGGCAAAATGCGACTTTAGTCGCACAACGGTAACGCTGTGCACATCAGGCGGATGCTTACATATTTTTTTATATTTTTTTCAAGAATATTTGTCCAGCAAACATACGTGTTTCATTTCAAATTGATGATATGCGAAAATTATTTTGTTATAAATAATGCATTTGGTAACATACAATGCCTTTTATGTTATCAAAGCTTAAGGAAAAAAAGGAATATGTCATTAAAAGACATTATGATGCTTTTCATAGTAATATTTTTTTTTTTTTTTTTTTTTGAATGCATGATTTTTTATTTATTGTATCTTCATATATGAACTAACAATAAGTATTCAAATCTTAAATCTAAAAATATAATTAGGCCCGACCAGTGTCGGACATAAGCTTAGTAATAGTTATATATAATACATAAGTAGTGATAGTCAAAAGGAAAAAAATAAAGTATTTTCAAGAAGTCCCATCTGGAGTGCTATGAATAAGAGCCCATGTGTCCCTCTTTTTTAGGCGGATGTGTCCAGTAAAGTTCAAAATATTACGGGCAAGCGGATTAGGATGTGACTCGAGTTTTGTTAAATATTTGCCAGCGTATTTTGCAATTTCTTCAGTCACTAGTGGCATATTTAAATCACGATGTATATTTGAATTTTTTATATACCATGGAGCCAATGTTATTAAGCGTAAAATTTTGTTTTGCCTTCGTTGGATTCTCTCGACATAAGAAGCTGAAGCAGTGCCCCATAACTGTATTCCGTAGCACCATATTGGTTTCAAAATCGTCTTGTATATTAAAAGTTTACAATCTAGACTGAGTGAAGAATTTCTACCAATCAGCCAATGTAGCTGAGTTAATTTCAGTTTCATTTGTGTTAGTTTTGAGTCAATATGGGGCTTCCACGTAAGCCGTCGATCAAGGTGTATACCAAGGTATTTTACGTGTGAATGTTGAAGAACAACTTGATTGTTGATTCGAATAGGGGAACAAGTATCTCTTCGCAGGGTAAATGTTACCTGGACACACTTTTGCTCGTTTACTTTGATTCTCCATAAATTTAACCATAGTTCCAGTTGTGTAATATGTTCTTGTAGATATCGGGAAGCCTCGTGAGGGTTTTCGTGCATACTAAGGCAGGCTGTATCATCGGCAAACGTAGATGTATGAATATTGCTGCTCAAAGGCATATCACAAGTGTAAATCAAATACAAAACTGGCCCCAGTATGCTCCCCTGTGGCACACCGGATGATATAGATTCGGGCACACTCATGAAGTCTCCTTCCACAACCGTAAACTTCCGGGTAGTAATATAACTTTCTAATAGCTTCAGAAAATTTATTGGTAAATATGATTTCAATTTTAAAATAAGACCTTCATGCCACACTTTATCAAATGCCTGAGAAACGTCGATAAACAGCGCAGAACAATACTTCTTTTCTTCAAATGTTCTTCTTATAAATTGAACCAATCTATGAGTTTGTTCGATGGTGCTATGCTGACTTCTAAAACCAAATTGATGGTCCGGTATGCACCCATTACTAACTAGAATTGGGGACAATTTTGTCATGAGCAGTTTTTCGAAAAGTTTTGACATTGTTGATAGCAGACTTATTGGCCTGTATGACTCAGCCTTGGTAAGGTCTTTGCCCGGCTTTGGAATCATTTTAACTTTGGCAAGCTTCCAGCTATTTGGAAAATACTCCAGTCGTAAAATGGCGTTAAAAATAAATAATAGGATTCTAATTGCAATACGAGGCAACTTTATTAGCATCTGGTTACTAATTCCATCAATACCCGGAGCTTTCTTCGGGTTAAGTTCAGCAATTACTTTTTGTACATCACACGTTCTAAATTTTATGGGTCGAGGGGGTAGCGCCACTACATTCGGCAAATCAATAACACCAGTACACGAGTTAGGGGTAAATACTGATTTTAAATGCTCAGCAAATAGTTTACCTTTTTCAGTATCGCTTCTTGCCCAACCCCCTGTAGATGTACGCAGAGGTGGTTTAAACGCAACAGGTGTTTTAAGCTTTCTAGCAGCGCGCCACAAGGAGTAATTAGATGCTGGTGTGGCATCAAGACCTTCCAGATAGTTTTTAAAAGATGCAGTTTTTTCAAATGCAAGCAAGTCTTGGAGTCGTTTAGTGCACTCTTTAAATCTGATTTTATGTTGTGGTGATCTGTGCTGTTGCCATTCCCTTCTAGCTCTTCTTTTTTCACTTACAAGACGTTCAATATCCGTAGAATAAATTCTATTAAATCCAGTCTGCGGGTGGGAGGTAGTCGCATGTTCAGCAGCCTGTTTTATATTTTTGATAAGATTGCCAATGTTAAATTCAATATCTTCGGATGTTCTTAGTATAATGTTTTCCGTACAATGAGTACTGAGATATTTTCTGAACCCCAGCCAATTAACACGGTTGATCGTCTTCACATACGGGTGAGGTAAGTCACTACTTAGTGGGCTACAAATTGTAACGATCGTGGGAGAGTGATCGGAGGAAAGATCTTGAGACGCTTCAACATGAACTAATTCCCTAGAAATATTTTTCATGACTCCAAAATCTATAACATCCGGAATTTTTTGTATGTCCGTAGGCCAGTAAGTGGGCTCCCCACTCGAAATGACGTCCAAGCCCATTTTTGAAATTGTGTTGAACAATGCCCGACCTCTAGGTGTAATAAGACGCGAACCCCAGAACGTATGTTTTGCATTGTAGTCGCCAGCTGCTACGAAGCAAGGGCCAAGGGATTTGTAGAAATTCTCGTATTGGTCCTCAGTAATTGCGAACCTAGGAGGGGAGTAAATTGATGATATGACAAAATTAGTGCAAAAATTTTCGATACAAATATTCGTTGCTTGTAAATGTTCTTCGCAAATGTTGTCAATAATATAATGCTTGAGTCTTGACTTTATTAAAATTGCTGATCCACCGCATGCTCTTCCTCTCGGGTCCTTTGAATCATATAAGGTGTAGCCATAAATTTTAAAAAGGCTTCTCGAAGTCAAATGAGTCTCAGAGACCAACATTATATCAATATTTTTTTCCGTGAGGAAGTGCTCAAGTTCATTTTTATGTTGGCGAATGCCGTTTGCGTTCCAGAAACATATTGTTAACGTGTTCATGGCTTATTAAGTATTGCTTGAAGCAGAGTATTCTGCATTCGCAGCATTTCTTGCATCATGCTAGTCATACTTGTTGTAAAATTGTTTATAGTTTGCACCAGATTTTCAATAGTAGCTTCAAGGCGATTAAAATTAAAGCCTGAGTTTGTATTTATTGAAGTATTTGGCCGTGAAACATTTTGTGTGGGAATAGAGCTTGTTTTTGCAGCATCGGCATACGATACACGTGAATTAACTGGTTGGCTCACTTGGGCAAGAGTGGCGGAGTAAGTGTTTGCTGTTTGTGCTGGAGCTACTTTAGGTTTTTGCCCCATTGTCTTTTTAACGAAAGAATATACACGACAACCTCTGTAGTTAGCAGTGTGATTTTCTCCACAATTACTGCATTTTTTGTTACTTTGATCTTTCGGTTTATTGCAACTAGCAGTACCGTGCAATTCACCGCAAATAACACAAACTGTAGGTAATTTGCAGTAAGTTTTTGTGTGGCCATATTCTTGACAATTATGGCACTGTACGGGTCCAGAACGCTTGTGTGGTTCTTCAACTGTTATTTTTCGGTATAAAAGATATTTTAAATTATAAATTGGGTGCGTCTCATTTTTTCTCAATTTTATATCATTCGGCTCAAGTTCAACGCGAAATAGAGGCTGGGGGATCTTCTCCCTATTTATTATATTTGAAACATTTTTTACCTTGAATCCCTGGAGGACGAGTGCGTCTTTTATTTCTTCGGGAACAACATAAGAATCTATGCCCTTCAATACGATCTGCAGGCCTTTAGCACTCTTGAGCTGGTATGTGTAGAAACTTGTTTTATTTTTTTCAAATTCAGAAACCATTTTACGGAAATCTGTTTCGTCATAAATTTGAATTTTCGTTTCATCGATATTGCCACGTTTTATTGGAACAATGTGAAATTTTTTCTCACCAATGACCGAAATTAATTTCTTAATAAGAGCGTTTGAATTTTTTTCTCTCAAATATATTGGTGGCGGCTTGGAGGTTTTTTTCTCAGATATATCAGGTGTGTCGTTGTCATCTTGCAATATTTGAAAACGATTAGTGGAGGATGCGCTGTTATCCCTAGATACCTTTGAAGCAGATGCAATTTTATTAGAATTTGGGCTTCGCCCGCGCTTTCCCACCATTATATATCGGTCCATTCCGACTTGGACCTTGGGTTTTGGGCTACTCTTATTTATATTGACAATTTGGGTAAGTGATGAACACGAGCCTGAATCGGATGATATCGCTGATTTAAATGACGAAGTAGTAGGCAACTGTAATGTTAACAAATCACTAGTTGACATTGGACAAAGTGAAGTTGATCGCTGGCGAAAAATTGGCTTAGCCGTTAAAAAAAGTCTGTCATCAGGTTTTTTATTTATTTTGTTTATATTAAGAGCATCAGAACTCACAGTAAGTATATCATCAGATTTTTTATTGTTATCATTAAGATCATCAGAGCTCACAGTAAGATAGGCATTTCTGCCGTTATCACTCACTTCACAATTATTTGTTTTTGAGGTACTCATATAGAGTATTCCTCAAGGGCACTTTGTTAGTGTATTCCTCAAGGGCACTTTGAGTTATTTTGTTTACGGTTGTTTTTGTTTTATTTTTGTTTTAGTTATTACTGTCTATGTAAAAAAATATTAGCAAAGCAAAAAAAAGCTTATTTATCAAAGTTAATGTACAACGAATATTATGTACTACAAATATTTTTTTGTATGATTTTTTTTATTATGTATGTAAAAAAAAAACCGCTAATACGTCTGTTCACTATGAAGGTACAACGAGAACTGATTTCATAGTAATATGAATAAGTTTAATGGTAAGGAAAGGGAAAAAATTTTAAATAAAAATTAAAAATATTTTTAATATGTTTCCCATCTGAAAATGATCTTCCATGCCGACAAATATCAAAGCTTATTAAGTTTGATGCATCCAACCACATAATTTTATTTGGTGAATTTGCACCTTTGTGCTCCACCAAGCAACCATTCTTTTATTTATTTTTTTTTTTTGAATGGAAAACACGATAAATTATTGTCCTATCTTTTTTAATTTTTTTTATTTCACTGTTTATTTAGAAAAAGTTTTATTTGCAATTAATAATTTTACTTAATCAACGTTTTTTTTCAAGATAGCAAATATGTCAATTTATGTATAAATATATAATACACCATTATCTTTCAAACGCTTGACTTTGTGTTTGGTGGGTAGCTCGCAACCTCGACACATAAAAAATTTACCACTACATTGACAGTGCCCACCAGTGATTCAGATGCAAAAGTTACTGGTTTACATTTTTTTTTACTTCTGTCCACTTTGTTAGAGAGCCTTTCGTTAGTACTTTTCAGAAGCATTTTTGAAAGCTTTCGTTATCAAGAAAGCAATACATTGCTTCCCTCAGTGGTTAGTAATTAGATTATTGTAATTAAGTTATTTTATAACGTGTTTCCAACGTGGTATCCTCTTTAATTTCTAGAAATATATTCTTTTTTCTCACTATGAAAGATAAAGTTTTTCTTCCTTCGTATTTCACCCAGCTGAATTAACATTCTGCAAAGGAAACTTCGCATGTTTAAAAGGGGTGAAAGCAGATAGTTTTTGAAAAGTGAAAATAAAGCCACCACACTTTAACAAATTAGTATTTAGTAGATTTGCAAAACGCAGTAAAATCAAAGGTGAAAAGCACCGATTTAGTGCCTTTTTTAAGCAACAATTTGAAAAATTCCGCACTGTTATGAATTAAAAAACTCTAAATATATTACGAAAAGCACTAAATTGGCACGCTACACACGAAGCACGAATGAGTAGTCTAAACAGCATGATTCATAAACATGATTCAGAGAGCGAAGCAGGTGATTCAACTCGTCGTCTAAACATAGCATAACATGTGCATAATTAAGGCCGTTTCACACTATAATAAAAGTATTAATACTTTTGACGAAAATGCATCCCTAATCTAATTTCTGTTTCAAAAATTTCAAAAGACAATAACAACTCAACATGTCAGAGTTGCATTTTCCACAAAAGTATTAATACTTGTATTATAGTGTGAAACGGCCTTTAGTAAAGAACAAACGACAATGGCAAGACTGTTGTAAATTTAGAGATGGTAAAATTTAGCTTTGATTACAAAAAACCTTTTTGTGTTTTTTAAGTTTTTAATTACAAACTGTTTGATATACCCCTTTCAGACACGCAAAATTTACTTTTCAAAGTCTTAAATAATACCCGTTTTATACACGGAAAGTTTACTTTACAAAGTCTTAATTCATCTGGGTGATATACAGAAAGAGATAGTATTGCTCCCTCTGTCTTTCACACAGCTGAATTAAGACTTTGCAAAGTAAACTTTCCGTGCCTAAAAGGGGTAAAAGCTGTGTGGAAGACAGAGAGAGGAATAATATATCTTTCTGTATTTCTCCCAGTTGAATTAAGACTTTGCAAAGTAAACTTTGCATCATGATATAAATATATAAGGTACTTCCATTCTTTCTTTGTTTTTAAAAATAATGATTTTGGAAGCTTGTTTTTTTGAGAGAAATAAAGAAAAATTTTCCCATATAGTAAAAAATGTAAGTCTTCCCCTCGAAATTTTTTACAAAAATGTGTAATTATCTTAACAAAAATTTGGGAATAAATAAAGTTACATACATAACTACATATCCATGGTGCACAAAAATAATTGTACCAAAACCAAAACAAAATCGAAGTTTTTGACATTCTTCAGCTACAAAGCTGAAAAAATTATCAGCTGAAGTAGCGCTGACACCTAGTTAGAGACACCTTGTACATATCTGTGAAGTTTAAATAATTATTATGTAATAAGTTGCCTCATATTTTTAAGTTTTCTGCTTAATACAAATATTTTAATTATATTTTCATCTAAATTTGGCGTTGAGAAACCAAATTTATTGATGTTTTTGATTAGTTGACAATGAATTTTTATTAAGTTTAACAAATGTTGATTGCTATTTCATTTTGTCTACTCTACATAATTTGTTTCTTGTTGATTGTAATATTCTTTTCTAAAAAAATTGGTTCAATAGCCTATCAGATCTTTTGGCAAGTCTATTTCACAGATCTTGTAGGCTCTTATAGTACGTTTCCACTATGAGCAGAACTAGTTGTTTTTCTCAGAACACTTCGAAGTGTTTCCATTATGCTTTTATGTATTTTGCTTATACGAATTTTCGAAAACAATTTGATTTTATTATCAATGCCGCAAACCTGATTATTTCGATAAGTAAATTTCTCATTTATTTATATATAAAAAACATGTAAATACAACTGATTTGGTTTGTGCAATTGCTCCAAAAATCTAAAATTCTGAGTTATTGCCACCTTTTACATAATATTGTGGCTTTTTTTTCGAAGTATCAGCTAGCAACTCAGTGTTGCATGAACAAATTTTGTCATGTTTTGAAGGAAAACAACTTATTTGAGGTGTTTTGCTGATATGAAAACTGTATGGGAAAACATGTAAAAAACATTGGTTTTGGGCAAAACAAGTTTTTTGCTCCAAAACACGTATATGGAAACGTACTATTAGCCACTGTTTACGAACACCAGGAAATGAAGGGAATTTGAAAAATGCTGCACTCATATTTTTAGGTATGTCCTAATTCAGTTAGAAGATTTAGGACTTTTTTTTTAAATACTTTTGAGTTCTTGTTTTTGAATTCTCAAAATTATTTTCTTCAAAAATGGTTGTTGTGTTGGATAATGAAAAATAAAAATATTACCATGTTTTTAAAACATAAAAATTAAATTAAAGTATTTACAATAGTTTGAAAAATATATGAAAAAATATCTGTTGGACACACTGTTGCCAGATTTGCAGATTTCTCTGCATTTGGCGGATTTTTCATTGCAAAAATTATAAAGTGAGATTTGCAGATTTTCACTGCCAAATTGCAGATTTTCTGAAATGCTTATGTAACATCAATATTTTATGTTTTTCTTTACTCCGTAAAAAAAACAACCAATAAGATATATATAACAACAATAAAAACGTGTAGGGATTGAGAAGGTTCGATCATGTATCCTTCTTTTCCAGTAATCTTTACGGAGACTATCTTGAAAGTGAAATTCGTATTCTCATTTTTTTTTGCATAAAATCTTCCACTAAGTCAACAACTTAACAGCAATGCTAATATGTAGTTTCAAAACATTTTTATTTAAATCCTTTTCATAACTCTTTTTATTATACAAACATTGTTATAGTTTTTCTAGTTTTTTATTAATTTATTTATTTATTTGTAACGTTATGCGTTCCTGTACTGTAAATATAAGACTTAGTGTCTTGTTATACAGGAAATAAAAATAAATAAATAAATACTAAAAACTTTGTGAAAAGTGCTGACGTCTGCCGACGTGCTAGAGGTGGACATTTGCCGCACATCATATTCCATTATTAATTCCCATATTTCTACTTTACGTTAGTAACAATAAAACTGAATTTGTTAAAAAAAGTGTGTTTTAAACCAATTTACTACTTCCTAACTTTAAATTTGCCCAATCTTTAGAAAACAAATTTAAGTATTCCATTTCCATACAACTCAATGAAGATATTAATATAAAGGGTGGGTAATGACTAGAAATGTGCAAATGTCGAGATTTGATCGTGTCACGCGTGATCGTGATCAAATTTATAATTAATCACGCGTCAGCGTGACTTAAAAAAAATTACTCGTGTGTGATCGTGCGTGAGCTATTTTTAATAATCACTCACGCTCTCACGAGATTTCATTCCTGCATAGGTATGAATGTAACTGTATTAAATCTTTTTAAATAAATTATTTTATAATAATAAATATGTATGTTTTAATTTAAAATGTATTTGCTGGTGGTTCAACGTTGTCTAATGCATTTCATTCTTAATTTAACAAATCGTCAGTAGACTTCAACAACATATTTTTAACAGTCACAAGTCTCTATCTCTTATGCACAGACTTTTAAAATCTATTTGAGAATTCACAAATAATAATATTTTTGAAAATCACAAAAGCAAAATAAGCGTAGTATACCAAACCCTACACCCTGCACCCTACAATCGGAATATCTCGAGAGTAGTTAAATATATTGTTATAATTTTTCCAGGCGTAGTAAACAGACTGATATGAAATTCAAAAAATACCAATTTAGGAAAATAAAATTACTTTAATTTTTTTATGTTACACAACTATATTTTCCCTAAATATTGATTTTTTCAGAAAACCTACTTATATCCGCATTTATGAAAAGGCAGTCTTTAATTTTATTTAAAAATGCTTAAAACTACCTACATAACGAAATATGGTAGTTGAAATTTTCAAAATCTACCGTCAAAACTTTTTATACGCGCTTCAACAAAACATATTTTTAAAATTGACTATTTTGCTAAAATACAAAATAATTGGCTTTTAAGACATTCTTATTGGATTGCCTTTAGCGCTAAGTGGTTAAAAAGTGAATGTGTTAAACAAAGTTTTTTACAAAATTAAAAATAATGAAGATACTTAAAAAAACAAACACAAACTTGAATTCTTAGCCTTTTCCCGCTTTGATGAATGCAGATACATATTAATGAGTTTTTTATTCCTATTTTTATTCAGAATTTTTGTCTTTTATTTTAAAATCCAGCAATAAGCTAAAAAGTTACAGGCGAAATACTAAAAGAAGTCAAGGAAAAATATTTTTAGAAGTTCCAGATTTATTACAATTTATTTTGTAAAAGTCCCCACTGTGCAATGTAAATTTTAAATATACACGAGCATACATATGTACAAAGATACATACATACATATGTATGTGTAAGAACCTAATTTTTAACCTAAAAAACATACCAATTGGATTATATACTTTTTCGTGAGCGTGCGTGGTCGTTATAAGTTGTAAAGCACTCGTGCGTACCTCAATGAGGTAGTTTACACGAGACTAATTTTTATGCCGCACAATTTTTGTTATTTTAAGAACACACGAGACTAATTCATCCGTCATAAAAATGTATACGTATACACAGCTTTGTGTGTGTTAGTGTTTTTCGTATTCATTTAACATTTGCAGTTTTTAAGTTGTCTGTGTAGATATTGGTTTTGTGCTGCTAATGCGGGGTTGTAGCTGGTTGAAAAATTATGCCAAACACAAAACCCCTCTCTTTGCCTCTCTCAACTACAAACTGGCATGTTATGCCAGCACAATTAATCCCGTGTAAACCAGCGCATTAAGAATATTTTATTTGTGAGCGTGCGTGATCGTGAAAATTTGCAATATCATTCGTGCGTGAAAGTGCGTGAGTAAAATATTTTTCTGCGTGAGCGTGCGTGTTGTGAGTCAAAAAACAGTCACGTGCACGTCTCTAGTAATAACGTAACGTTCGTGGATCTGGAAATATGGTTCTGTTTAATATTTTGATTTAGTTAATAAAAATATTTTTGAACTACATAGTTACAAACAGAAATTCTTCATACCGCTTTTGGTAGAAATTTTTCTTACCAAATATTATTTTTTGTAAGTTCTGCATTCTTGGTTATTCAATTTAACAGTCTTTTTATTAATTTGTCTATTCTGGCAATACTCGTTAACCACCAGTTTTCTATAAATTAGTCTGGCATCCTTGGAAATAATCTCTTAAAAATTTGACAGCTAATAATAAATATTAAAAGTCAGCTATAAATGAATTATCATTTTCAATATTAAAGATTCTTACCGAGATACTATAAAGTTGCATCAGAATTGTTTTTATATTTTTATTAATTAAAAGAAAAATATTTAACAAAAATGTTGACACGTTTGGCTACAAGACATAAACATTATTTAGCCCGCAATATTTCACAATTCGTGTCTGCAAATTATAAAGGAGCACCACGTTCATTGGCAGTTAAACAATTTCACACACAACTGGAAAGACGACAACAATTAAGGACTGCATTAACTGGTAGAGTATTGGCCAGAACATTTTGCAGTAGCCGGAGTAAGAAAGATGAAGAAGAGTTGCTGGAGCAAGATCAGCAAGATTTCATAATAAACAAAGATCCTCAATTACCGGCAACCGTTGCAGTTCCCGAAGTATGGCCTCAGGTGCCATTATTGGCGACCAAAAGAAACCCGGTGTTTCCTAGATTTATGAAAATTTTAGAGGTACGTAGATATTGTCGTTTTATACATACTACATATAAGTATGTATATTATTAATATGTCGAATGGTTATATAAAATATATGTTTGATTACATCTATCTCTCAACATTGTATCATTTGCAAGGTCTCCAATCCTCAGCTGATTGATTTAATAAGGAGAAAAGTTAAATTGAATCAACCGTATGTTGGTGTTTTTATGAAAAAAGATAATGAAAATGAAGCAGAAATAGTCGAAAAGCTTGATGATGTTTATAAAATTGGTACGTTTGCCCAAATATTAGAATTACAAGATCTTGGCGATAAACTCAGGATGGTTGTGGTGGCCCACAGACGGATTAAAATTACTGGACAAATTTTGGAAGAACTTGTGCCACCCAAAGGTAATTTATTCTTCATGTTTTGTGTATTAATTGCATAGATGCATTCTGCATGAACGTACTCATTACAAAATTCCACATTTTTGTACTGATAAACTGCAGTTTTGATGCTTTAAAAAATATAAGTTATTCAAATTCATATTATTATGACCCATTATGAAGTTTTTTGATGATTATCGTATTTTTTTTTAATGGTTTCAAGTTATTCCGTGCCCCCTTGTTATTACAAAGGATGGGAGAAAATTAATTTGGTCGAACACTATGGTTATAACGCCATCAACAATTTCTTTATTAAGGAGCCTCCTCCGAGAAAATTCCAAACGACATACACCGTCGCATACGAAGCTGAAACTTCCAGATTCCTCTCCTTTTTTATTTTCTTCAAAAATGAGTTTTTGTTTGGTTCTCCAACCAATATTCAATATATATTTTTCTTTATAATTGTTTTTGCATGTGGTTAATGGAAACCAACGGGATATCGCGGTGGATACCGTTAACCAACGCCAACCACTAATCACATGCGGTGAGACGCAAAACTCTCGAAGGACAATAAACAACAGTGGCCTGGTTGCACTTAAGAAATAATTGCCAACGACGCGTATATGTTGACTCGCCCAGAGCTGCTTTACGACTGATTATCGTATTTACACATTTTTTAAAGTTATACCTTTACCTTTTCTTTTCAGCTGGGAGAAAGACAGAAAGAGATAGTATTCCTACCTCTGTCTTTTACTCAGCTGAATTCAGACTTTGCAAAGAAAACTCTGCGTGTCCAAAAGGGGTATTATTTCATCTTATAAAGGAAAAACAAAATGACCATATAAAGAAGTATAGGAACACATAATTTGTTTAGTGTCTTTTAGACCTCTTTCAGTGCGTGAACACTTAAGCATTAGAGTACAACTATCTGATTTCAAGAATCTATTTCAAACAGACTGGCCCCGCGTTTTAAATTTTAATATAGTATAAAGTATGTATATGTATATATTATGAGTAAGAAAACATTCAATTTGGTTTTCATAAATAATATGTGTAGATTATTTTAAAAACTCGTTAAATAAGAACAAACAATTTTCAAAGTATTAAAGGAATTCAAAAAAAAAGCATACGTTTTTCGACACTTGTTTAATTACTAAATGTAAAAATGTGAAATAACTCAAACAAAAAAATGTGGAATGCGCTCTGGAAAATCAATATATTATTGGATTAATTGAACAAAAATCTGCAATTATATCTCGAACCATTTAACGGATTTGGATTTAATTTGTTGTGCTCGAAGCAGTTTTTTTTAGTAAAAAATATGTCCTGAAAATCAAAAACGTTTGAAGTTATTGAAATGAAAGTTTTTTTTTTAAATTTCCTCAACGATATCTCGAACGAATCAAGCGATTTGCTGTAGTCGACTTAATTTTTTAGCTAAGGAGTTGACTAGACTTTGGATTCGCTCGGTGTAGTAGTTCAAAATTTAGGATTTCCTGGTGGTATAAATTCGAAAGTTGTTTCTTTTCAAGCAAATTTAAAACATTTTTACCACTTTTATGCTAAATGCAGAATTTGTTTTTACTTTCTGTTCTGTTACGAATCAGCTGACACTTTTTCGTTTACAAAAATCTTATACAAGTCGTTAGTTTTTCTGTTTCGGTTCAACCTGTGAAAATCAAAAATTTTTCAAGTAATTGCAAGTGACAGCCAAATACATAAAAACATTTTGAAATAAACTGTTATTGTGCCTTTAGAATTTAAAAAAAATAAATTCTACAAGCATATATGAAATGAAAAACATAAAATTTATTTAAATAGCTGGGGACTGTTTCTCAAAACTTGCAAGTGTTGAAATTTATATAAAAAAATTTATTTTCACAACTAATTTACTTGTATTACAGCACTTGTAAGTTTTGAGAAACAAGCCCCTGATAAGTTTTTGCAGAAAGACTAACAATTAAAATTTAGCAACAGAACGGCACAGTACAAAAAAACAACTTTGAAAACCTTATTATATAAAATTCTCGATTTTCAAACATCAGGGTGAAATCTTCTATTTTTGATAGACGGAAGTTAAAAAATTACTCATAGAGATGGCCAAATGGAAAAAATGTATCGATATATGTATCTTTTTCAGACTTCTAATCTCTTTTGGAATAACAGCTTAGTTAAGAGGTTATGTTTTGGTATATTTCAACTTAAATGTATTACTTACAAACAAAGGTTAACAGAGAATTTCTCAATTTATCACTTAAGCAATTTTTTCTTATTGCCACAGATATATTTTTTTTGAAACATCGCACGGTGGGCACTTTTGCAAAATAAATGGTAATAAATCTGGAACTTCCAACCTACTGGTTCGATTTATATGAAACTTTGAAAAAATTAGAAGACGACTTAAGTGTTATAACATATGTCCTGACAGCCTTCTAGATTAAGTTGGACAGGAGTTACAGTGGGCCAAAGTTGACCACCTGGGACTCAAAAAACTTCTGAGGCTTGTAACTTTCTTAAAAATTTGTATCGGATAAAGCATTTTGCGCTAATCTTAAAATTTTTAAGAAATACTGTTCTTAGATATGTTTCCGTATCTCTCATAACTTAGAAGATATTTGACTTAAGACGAAAAAAATATTTTTTTTGCTTTGACCTTTTTTTTAAGATTTCGCCTTTAAATTTTTAGTTTATTGTTGGGGTTTAAATTAAAAGACAGCATTAAATTTTTGACAAAATTCTAAATAAAAATAAGGAAAAGAATTATTAATGGGCCTTAGTACGGATCTCGAATTTTTCTATTCGACTTCGAGAGTTTGTACCAGATTAAAAATTCGAGAACCGTAATAAGGCCCAATATCTGCTTTCGTGAATTCAATAAAAATATCATGTTTTTTGAAAAAAAAGAATCTTCATTTTTTAAATTTTGCAAAAAACTTTATTTTACACATTCAATTTTTAACCACTTAGCGCTAAAGGCAATCCAATAAGAATATGCTGAAAACCAATTATTTTATATTTTGCACATGTACCCTACATTCAACAATTTCCGATAATCGTCCATTTTAAAAATATTTTTTATGTTTAAGCGCTTATAAAAAGTTGTGATGGTAGATTTTGAAAATTTCAGCTCCAACATTTTATTATAAACTTTCTTTAAAATAAACTTTCGGAGAAATAACGAAAAAAATTTTGTAGAGTCGTGTTATCAGTGTTTCTGCTGGGCAGATTTCGATTTAGTTTTTTCTGTTTGAAAAGTGACTTGATCGATATTGATCTCAGTTATGACTGGAAACGAAAAAAAAACAAATTAAAATCGGTCTAACCGTTCAGAAAATATCACATCTTTTCTAGATATATTCTGTTGAATATGTTTTCTTTGACGACGTAGCTCCCAAACGGATTGAGTGATTCTAATTTGTTTTTGATTTCGTTTCAAAAGTGACTTGATCTAATATCTTCTAGCCTTCTACTTGATAAAAATCGGTCCAGCCGCTTGGAAGTTATCATAAATTTTCTTGTTGAGTAATCGAGTAGATTTTTGCGAATCTGTTACTTCAATAATATGAAACTTATTATACAAAGTCAACTGCGTCGGGGGTTTTTAAAACTATTAATTTTTGTTATGTTATATTGCTTATTTTCTGACGATGTTTACAAACTCTTAACGAAAAATCATACTCAATAATCGACTTTAATTCAATTACAATACATACATATATTGCATATACATATATTCTTTTGTCCACATGCAACATATATTTTGTATAATTCGTAATTCAGAAAAAACCACCACAATACATTATCCACTATTTAATATAAAAATGCAAATACCAGCCGATGAAAATGCCCAAACTGGTTCGTCTTCAGCAAATTCAACAACAAATGCTGAACAACGTCGCAAAATGGCAAGAAAATCCAGACCAGGGCGTTTGCAAAAGAGAGATGTACCCCCAGAAACATCTGCCGTAAATACAGACTCTAACGTTGGCACTACTGATGCTGCGCCGCTCCAAAATGCTGCCACTTCTGAAGATTCAAAAACTGCTGCCGCCTTAGACGATTCACAAACTCCAATAGAAGCAATGCCTATACTTATGGTGGAAGTTGTTAATATTCAACATGAAAACTTCCAGCATACTGAAGAAGTTAAGGCCTTAACTCAGGAAGTTATTAAAACTATACGCGATATTATCACTATGAATCCTTTGTACAGGTATTTAAAAGTTAATATTTAGGTCGCTTTTTGTCTTACATAGTATATGATTTTTTCATTCACGTATTTAGAGAGAGTTTACAACAAATGTTACACCAAAATCAACGTGTTGTTGACAATCCGGTCTATTTGTGCGATTTGGGCGCATCTTTGTCAGCTGCCGAACCAGAAGATTTGCAAAAGATAATGGAGGAAATGGATGTAAGTCTTATTTTCACTATTAAGAATTATTAAAATATTAATTTGCAACGATTTCGCGTTATCCCACGTCAAATTTGGTTTATAAACAAGTCTGAAAATGGTATGTTTATATACCAAATTTGATGTGGAATGACGGAAAATCGTTCCAAATTAAAAAAACCCCGTATTTTTATATTACCTACATTTTCATATTACCTACATACATATGTACATATACGAAAATTACAATATGGGGAAACCTAACTAGTTTGCGCTGAATAATGTGCTGCTAACCGCTTTTTAAGTTAGTTCTTATTAAAAAAAAAAAACTAATCACACTTATTTCAGTTATCGTCGACATTTTAGTGTCAATATTACTTTGTTTCAACGTCATCATCAATTCAATAACAATTTTGCACTCTATAACAAGATAACGACGACATTGACTAATTATCGTTTATGCCAACATATCAAACACGCATCTCTAAACATTTGGTTTATTTATTATTATTGAACAAAAATTGCATTAAAATTTAAAAATGATTTTTAATCGTGAGAGAAATTCAGAATCGAGTGATGATGAAAATAGAAGAAAACTAAACCTCATATTAGAATGAGAAAGAAATTCAATATATTTAACCTACCGGACAGCAAGTGAGCAACCATTTCAGTCTAATTACTTCAGTGATTGTATAACTAATTTTTTGGAAAGGATTGAAACTTACTTTAGAGTCTAAGAAACAATATCACCCAGGGATCGCAAATAACGATTATTTTCCAAATCTAAACTGAAAAAATCACACTAATATAGAAGTGTTATGTGCACAAGGAATATACCAAGATACTCCTGTTGCATGGACTACCTATAGATGCAATGATTTTTATTTTTCAAATTTTTATTTAAAAGCTCAACTTTACCGATTATTTTTTGATTTTTATTGATTCCTCAGAAAATAACAGCTATTTCTTGATTTTTATTCATTCCTCACAAAATAAAATTTATTTTGTGAGTTTTATTTATTCCTCACGAAATGACAGTTACTTTTTGATTTTTATTTTTTGCTCAAACAAATTTTAATTTTAAACTGAATAAAATATAAAACACTTTTCTGGAAAAAGTGTAACATTTTTTTACTTTTTATTAAAAAAAAAATACAGATTAGCGTTCGTTTAAAGAAAAAATTTCAGCTCGCAAGGCATGATACAATACTTTCTAATAAAATGTATATTTCAGAAAATCATTTTATTGCGAATTTTCATTGAAAAGTGTAATAAGTGTAACATTTTTTCCAGAAAAGAAAATGCCATAAATTTAATTCAACATACAAGAGTTTTTTTTACAGACTCTGGCGATAAACTAATTTTTAAATCGCTTAACATTAATTTTAACGCAATCAATTCGCTTTGTACAATTTAAAAATTAAGCAAAAAAATGAAAATCAAATCGTGAGGAATAAATAAAAGGCAAAAAATAGCTTTTATTTTGTGATGAATAAATAAAAAACAAGAAATAATTAATAAAAAGTAATTTTTAAAATAAAAGTTATAACCGTTACGATCCTTGGTATCACTTAATTTTAAATGCGGGATAAATAAGGTCTATGTAAGGCTGAGTTTACATCTGGCATTTCTTGTGTGTCATTTGCCCAAAAAAGCGTAATCAACTAATTACTAATGAAAAACTGTTTGATTCAGACATGTATTTATTGATTTAAACAGTTTCCAATCATGTTGGATTCTATAAAATTGTATATTAGTTATGTATGAAACTATTTAACTTAATAAATACATGTCTGAATCAAACAGTTTTTCATTAGTAATTAGTGGTTACGCTTTTTTTACGCTTGTGTGGCATTTGGCACACCGATGTAAACCCGGCCTAAGTTTTCAGTAAATTGACTTTTATTCAATTGTTTACTGTAAAATTTTTAATAATTCTTTCCATTTACTTTTGTTTTATACATCTATTTGTCCGTTTATTTTTTATATATATGTATGTATATATTTTTTTTGGAAAATAGAAAAGTGTTTTACACAAAAATATGTTGTAAATCTGTGACTGACTATACCCGACCTCTGCCTTCACATAGGAAGTAGCGACGTGGTTGTCAACGAAATTCCACAAAAATACCACAAGAATACTTTTAATAACATCATGGACAATGGTCTTAGTCACCCGTCCATTTTTGTGCAACCATATTCTACAAATTTACTTTGTAGAGTATGTACCAATAAATAAATAAATAAATGTTGGTAAAGTTGCATGTGCTTGATATTGCAAAAAATACAACCAATAGTTCAAATATTAGTAAAATGGAATTTTCAAAGCCTTTCCGCAGAGAAATATGGATGCCCAAAATCATCTTATAAAAAAAGCTTATAATGTTAACATAAAGATACATTTCGAAAACAATAAGGGTTATATCAACTAGGTGTTGGCACCGATTTCTAATTGGGACTATCGCAAAATTTAATTTTTATATTGTACTATTTACGATCTTTATTTCCTTACCTTTTGCTATCTGCATATCGCTAATTTAGGCAAACAACTTCATACCTAAAAAAAAACCAGTTTACCAGTAAATGAGTTTGAAGCTCTCAATTTACACACAACTTAATGGAAAAATAAAATTTTATTATTCTCTCAAGAGTTGAGTAAACAAGATAGTTGTATGACATTTTTACAGAATATGATATGGGATTTGATTTTGCATCACTAACTCAAACATTCCATTTTTTTGAGTTATGGCGTTGTTTGAGTAAATAAGCGATATGTATCTCCTAATCGTATCGGCAAAGTGACTTTAATAATTTTCAATTTCTTCCCATTGTTCTTTAAAATTACTTGAAAGAGTGCCTTTGTGAAATCCCATTCCCGCAACTCTTCCACCACTTTCTCAAACTTGGTTGCAGTTGTTATTTTAAATTTTTACGTTACTTTTTTAATTTTATATTGCTGTATGCTTCAAATAATCCCAGGTCATTATCAAAAATGGCGACGACATATTCAAAGTCGTTTCAAAACCCAAAAGTTTTGTTGTCGAATGCAAATTCTATGCTCTCTAATAAGGGTGATAATTGAAAATTATGACTAAAAGTATAATTTTGGTGTTCCTACAAAACGCACTTTTTCCAGCTTTCTACCATTTGTTAATTTCTAGTTTCTAAGCCATGCGTATTAAAAAAACTTTTTGAAAAAATTTAAAAAATAAAAAAATATCTACTATTTCTTTTATCTTTTTAGTTATAGAAATCTGGGAAAAATTTGGGTTTTAGGCACTTTTAACCGTAATTTGCAATCTGAATAATTTTTTAAACAAGAGCTAACCTAATAGGTTTACCCAGCGGGAAACCCAGAATCTAATACATATACAGCCTTATGAATAGTGAAAAACTGGCATAAAGTGAGCATAAGTTTCGAGATAGAACTAAGTGTTAACGAGTTCCTCCATACAATTTGACAGTAAAAATCGGCGCATAATTTAGATTTAACTCACTATTATATCGTATCGTGATTTTTAATGTAAAATTGTTAAGACCATGTTCAATTTTCCCACTTATGTTATTTAAAAAAATTATTAAAATAAAATATTAAGGGATTTATGTAATCAAAAACTGGCATGAAGTTAGCATAAGTGGCAAAATTGATCATGGTTTTAACGTGTTTTGCAATACAATTTTACACTAAAAATAATTCTAGGATGTAATCGTGTGTTAAAACTACATTATGCCCCGATTTTTAATGTCAAATTGTATATAGGAATTCGTCAACACGAAGTTCAATTTTGTCACTTATGCTAACTTCCTGCCAGTTTTTTGATTATACATAAGGCCGTAAATGTATAACTTGCATAGGTCCATTTTTAAGCTTCTCTAAAACACTGATAATCAAAAAGAGAAAATGCTTAAAAGCAGAACAGCACTAATACATCTTTAGTGCTGCTCCACTGAAAAAAATCGCTCTTGTTAATGTTTAATTGGGGATATGAAAATTATTTTTATGTGTTAATTTTATATAAATGAACGTTTGTATGTAGTAGTTCCTTAGACTGTATGTACTAGATTTTTTTAAATTTCTGGATACATACTAAACACTCAGCATCTATAAAATTATTTAAGCTAAATAAAAACTTATTTTCCAACTCTATATTCCAAATATTTTTTATATTTTCTACAGTGCTGTTATAAAAGGATTTAACGGCCTGGCCCACGATGTCACTAGATATTCGTTCGATCGACAACTTGTATTGCAAACAACTATAACTCTAGAAAAATTGTTGTTGTTTACAATACAAGTTGTCGATCGAACGATTTCTCGTGACATCGTGGGCCAGGCCGTAAATTAGATAATTTTCTTTTATAAATAATATAGAAAAAAAATGTTAATAGTTGTGCTGTGTACTAGGGATGCCAAACGGGAAATCCCGATCCCGGAAATCCCGGGATTTTCGGGATTTGGCAAATCCCGAATCCCGGGATTTGTAAGATTCAATCCCGGGATTTCTTTTTCGGCATTTCTTAGCAATTTTTATATAAAAAACTTAATAGATTAAAATTTTCGTTGGTTTTATGGTATTTTTTTTTATAATATTTAAAAGTCCCATACAATTTTATACGTGCAGTTTTAACAATTTAATGACTAGTCGTGGCATATTTCTTATAAATTAACAACAAGTGCAAAATAAATTAACTACTTTCTCACGGTTATTTTCATCAAAGGTGATACAATATACAACTAAGAATTATTTTGAAAACGAAAAGAAGCATATGAGCTTTGGAAGGAAAATAACATTTGGAAAATTCAATAAGTTTGACAAATTTATTGCGTCTTATTTTATATTATAAGGCCAATTATGAATAAAATTCCATGAGAAATTTTGCCCGGGGAATAATTTCAAACACTAGCAAATAATAGGGAAAACAAAAAAAATTATGGAAAAGGGAGACATTTCTTGCGAAAATTTATTCATAATTGCAGTGTATAACTCTGTATATCGACTCCTCAACCCTTATCCACTTTTCGGTAACAATTGAGTACTACTGACAGCTCCTTACAATTGAACTAGAAAATAAAAAGTCGGGTTGACGTAAAAGCGAGAAATATTTACAGAATAATGCGTACTATTTTGTCAAAAAAAAATGCTCTAGTGTGAATGTATGTTTTTTTACATTGCAGTTCAAAATTATTTTCGTTAGACCGTTTAGGCCGTTTTTGACACAAACCTATGACCTATTTAAATTACATGGGTTTGATCAAAGGTTTGTGTCAAAAATGACCGACTGAATGATTTCGACTCAATTATAGTTTTATTCGAGTTGCAGAGTAGAAGGACAGCACACTAATAAACCATACTCCTCTTAGCGAACTTAGGACTACATATGTATCTGTTGAACTTGCAGAAAACAACTTATGTATGAATTTAAAGTTTTTCAGTAGAACAAAAATACTGTTCAAGTGCTCAGGCAAACTTTTAGTGGCATACTCATAAAAAATATTTTAGGCTTATTAAGCGCTTATTTGACGTATTTCTTTGGGAAATTTGTCAAATAAACCTGTAATAAACCTAATTTTTTTATGAATACGGCGGTTAATGTATGTGCCTACAAAAATGTGATCATTAGACGTAATTTATAGAATTTGATTAGAATTGTGTATACATTTCTTTTAATTTTTCGACATGTTCAGCCTTATTATCGTTGTCGTAGTAGTGACGAAATCGATTAAAAAAATAGGCAATGCCTGGTATATGTAACAACCGTAATGGCTACTTGTTGGTCAATCGCAATTAAAAAAACGTTAATAGATAAATTTAAAAAAACAATAATGTTTTTGCAGTCTATTTGTATGAAAGTGCATCTAAAATTTTCGTAAATCAACTTAAGCGATAGTGCTAAAAGTCCACAGATATGTACATTCGTTTTGATTTAGATTATAGAAAAACATTTATATTGAAAGCAAAAACAAGTTTTCATATTAAGTTATTGTTTTCAGTACAAATTCTCTAACATCAACTTAAAAATAGATGACAAAAATTCTTTCGATTTTTATTTCATACTAGTATTAAAATATTGTTAACTTTAAAGACAAATGTTTAATGATATATTATCAACACAAAAACTTTTAAAATGCATAAAATTTGTTATTAAAGTAATATTTATTAAAAAAAATTAGATCCCGAAATCTCGAAAATCCCGGAATCCCGAAAAATCCCGGGATCCCGAAAATCCCGGGATATTTGGGATCGATTTATAAATCCCGAATCCCGGGATTTCTAAAAATCGATCCCGATTGGCATCCCTACTGTGTACGTATTAGTGTTGTTAATTATTCGTCTTTTATATTTGTTCGAATGAAATTTAATGAATTTTTTCTTGTTCGAACAGACGAATAATTTTGAACTTTTGTTCGAATATTCAAACGAACAAAGAATAAAAAAATATACTCGAATAATGTTAAAAAGTTTGCAAAACCGACACGCACGTGTGTTAATTACTTTAATTTTTTTATTAACAAACGCGAAATAATTCATTACACAAGAAAACCAAATCATTTTAACAAAAAAATGTTAATAAATAAATATATTAATAACAAAAATTAAAAGTTTAAAAAACCTCCGAAGCAGTTGACGCTGATTCATAAGTTAAGAACTCTATGTTCCACTAATATTAGGTATGTTTTATTCGAAGTTTATATAAATATTCAGAACAAATTTAAGTGTGTATAAACTTATTAAGTAGCTATAGCTATAGCTGCTTAAAAATTAAGTAGGTATACGTTTCGAATAAAATATACCTATTATTGAATAACAGAATCCCAAAAAAGAAAAGAGTAAATTAATATATAGAAAATTTATGATAACTTCCAATCGACTAGACCGATTTTCTTCATGTATAGACCAGTGATGGGAATTGGAAAGCTTGATTTCGTGCCGAATTTCTTTCTAAATACATAGTGCCAAAATCACCTGATTAGTGCCAAACCACTTTTCATATAATTTAAATGTTGGCACTTTATGTCCGTTTAGTATACTATGGTCCTTGAATGATACATTATTGTGTATAGCTAGAAAATTGCATGAATATCATAAAAAACACGTTCCAAAATTAGTTGCTTACACACATACATACATATGTATATGTATAATTGATCAATACTTTGTACTTCCCAGCCAGCATTTTTTGAAATTTTCAATCAAATTCGAGTCTTTTTTGACTCCTCTGCGCAATTAAAAAGCTAGAATATGCGCTCATTTTCTGATCATAAATTATACTTTTGTCGGTAGAAAAACGTGACTACCCGCGACTCCTCTTAATAAGTCATTTATGAGTCTTTTTCTATAATAGTTTAGAGTCATTTTCGACACTTTTTCTAGTAGTATTTAAAGCAAGGTGTATTTAAACAGGTGGCAGCGTTACTTCAGCTGATAATTTTTTGCTCTATGTGCTTTGTAGCTAACGAATGTCAAAAACTTCGTTTTGTTTTGGTTTTGGTACAATTATTTTTGTGCTTTTGACATTCTTCGGTTCTTTACACAGCTATGGTTGCCGTATTTTTGTATAACAAATCCTTACGCAGTCACCTGTATAATTACACCATGATTTAAAGCTTTTTTAGAATCGTTTTCTGATCATTTATTAGTCGTATTTCGCTTCATTTTGTACTCTTTTTCGAATTGTCTTTCAGCCATGTTTCTAATCGCTTACGAGTCATATTTGAAAAATTTATCAGTCTGTTTAGGAGTCTTTTTGTTGTCATTTATGACTGTAATTTGAGTCATTTATCAGTCGCATTTCTAATCGTATTTGTCTCTTCTTCGAGTATTTTTTTATTCGGCTTTCTGAGTCCTACGTTTAATGGTCAAACAGGATTACGGCACAAACACATTTTCCATACAAATTGACACAAAAAGGAAGTCTCAGAAAGCAGTCCAGAGATAGAATCTATTTTATTTTGACAGCGTTTTTTCTTATGCTACCACACATTCAATCAATTTCATACATTTTGTAAAGAAAAATAAGCAGAAAGAAAATAATATAAAAATCAGAGAGCAGTAGAAGTTGCTGCCGTTCATTTTATTATGGGCTTTATTAATTTGACAACGATTTTCCCGAAGTTGCAGACTTATTCTGTTTCATCATTTCATATTCGATTTAACTTTTATAAATGAAAAAAAAAATTATGTTTTTGACATTATACGTAAAGATTGCCCCGTTATACTTACAAATAACATATCAAGTAGTGTTTAATCATCTATCTGCGTAAAATATGATCATAAAATACATAATAATAATCACTTTTAAAACACCTGCGTGATTTGTTTTCAATTAAGCATTTTTCAATCTTCCAGATGAATAAAATATGATAATAACTAACTGAAATAATAGTCACATTTTACAAGTCTGGATGGTTAATTTTCGGTTGCTATACAATTTGTTATTGTATTTTAAATCGAACTAGTCTTAGCCATTAGCTCGAATCATTTTCGAGTCCTTATCTGATCGTGTAAGTGATTAATCAGTTATTGCTCACGAATAGTGATCTGAAAAGATTCAGCAAGGTGATTTTTCAAAAAACAATCTTCCAAATGCTAGATGGGTTATTTACAAGAAATACAACTACCTATGATCTGAAAAATATATGTGACAGCGCATAGGGAAAGGGACCTAAGGGTAAAAAAAATCAATTTTGACTCTTTTTTTTTATGTGGACAACATCTGAGCATCGAATGAGACCGATCACATGCCCCAAAAGTGTTCCATCCCAGAGATATATTATACTTTTATTTTGAATTTGACGTTTGCCTTTTTTAGGGTTCGGTACACCAAAGGTGAAAAGGAACCCTATTGTTTTCGCTACGCTGTCCGTCTGTCTCTCAGGGTATTTTCTCGAGAACCGTAAGAGCTACGGACCTGAAATTTGGACACAGTATGTAGACCTTTGGCCGCTACAACAACAAATACATGAGAGTTGGAAATTAAAGGGTGTTCCAAAACGAGCAACGAAAAATGTTAAAATTCCATGTAATATGCATACAATTGTATGTACACATATGGCCAATAAAATAGGTACCACCTTTTTAACCAGTGAAAATGCATTTTTTTCGATTTTATGTAAACAAATTGTGGATATTCGTTCATATTTCTTTCGTACAGCATTAGACTAAATAAAAATAACAATAAAAAAGTAACATTTTAAATTAATTAACATAATATGCGAAAAAAACACAAAATTCGCTTGGCCATAAAAATAGGTACGAAAAGTAGATCCTGAAAATAAAAGGATTATTGAACCTTTTTTTCGCAAAAACAATATTGAAACAGCTAAATTACGTCAGTAGCCACAAGGTCCACTATTAATTTTAATGTAATTATCTAATTTGTTGGACATAGAAGAGATAATATTGTGACAGGTGTCAATATTGGCATCATACCATATTTTCTGCACTTTTTGTCATAATTGAGTCTTGTTTTGAATATTTTCTTGTCCAATCCTTCTTTTTAGATCTCTCCATAGATTTTTAATTGGCTTAGGATCGGTGGATTGGCTTGACCACTCGATAAGACTAACCCTATTTTGCTGAAACCAACCACTCACTAACTTCGAAGAGTGTTTGGAAGCGTTATATTGCAGGAAACACCATCCTAGTGGCATTTTCTCCTCAGCGCAAGGCAACATGAAATCTTCTAAAATGGTTTTGTAGACCTCCATCGTCATTGTCCCTGAAATAAGACGACGTCATTTCAAGAAAAACATCCCCAAATAATTATATTACTGCCACCATGTTTGATTATTTTTTTTTTCATGAAACGGGTTGAATTCTTGGTCTTGGGTCTTCAGACATTTTGCCCAACATCATTTCCAAATAAATTAATTTTTGTTACATCGCTCCAGACTATATTGCGCCATTTTTTTAGTCCCTCAACAACAGCATGTCTTATGACGATTCGCAAAGTCTTTTCTATTCGTTAAATTCAACAAGGGGACTTTACGAGGTATTCGTACGGGAAGATTTCCATCACATTACTGATGATGAACACTTCTTGCGGAAGTTCGGTTATTTATTTCAGCTGCAATCGCCTTAGATGACTTGAAAGAGTCTTGCTTCGCCAGCATGGCAATTTTTGCATCTGTACTTGGGCTGTTTTTTTTCACAGCTCCACGACTTTCCGTTATGTTTTGGTTCTCAAGGCTATTAGCGATAAGGACTGAAGAAGAATATATTCAAAACAAGATGCAATTGTTGGAAAAAGTGCAGGAAATATTGCATGATGCCCCTATTGACACCTGTCACAATATTATCTCTTCTATGCCCTACAAATTAGATAATTACATTAAAATTAGTAGTGGACTTTGTGGCTACTGACGTAATTTAGCTGTTTCAATATTGTTTTTGCGAAAAAAAGGCTCAATAATCCTTTTATTTTCAGGATCTACTCTTCGTACCTATTCTTATGGCCAGGCGAATTTCGTGTTTTTTTCGCATAATATGTTAATTAATTTAAAATGTTACTTTTTTATTGTTATTTTTATTTAGTCTAATGCTGTACGAAATAAATATGAACGAAGATCCAGAATTTGTTCACATAAAATCGAAAAAAATTCATTTTCACTGGTTATAAATGTCGTACCTATTTTATTGGCCATATGTGTATATACACTTGAAATTTGTAAGGTTAGTGTATTTTTATACAGACTAAAGGGTGTTCCATTAGTTAATGCAATTTTGACAAATTGCTGTATGTTGGAAACCGTAAGAGCTAAACTCTTGAAATTTTCAAAAACGGTAAAACAAAAAAATTCCAAAGCTATAAAATCGCCAAACCAACAAAAAATCGTCAAAAACAAAAAAAAAATTGCCAAAACGAAAAAAATCGCCAAATTAAAAAAAATTCTAAAACGAAAAAAAAAATCGCAAAAAACCGGAAAATCGCCAAAATTAAAAAAAATCGCCAAAATGAAAAAAACAGAAAAAAATCGCTAAAAATAAAAAAAATCGCAAAAATAAAAAAAACGCCAAAATAAAAAAAACCCCAAAAACTGAAAAAAACGTTAAAATGAATGCGAGTCAAAGTCGCACTTTACTGAATTTATTTGCAGTTATGTATGTTTTATTCACCGAATTCGCCTACAAGGTGCTGTGTTATGCCAGCATATTGAAATTATTTTTTACGTCTCCGATATCTTTCGAAAACTCACTTTCAACATATATTTTTTGTTCAAAAAATGTCGACACAAATGACGTAATAAAAAGGAAAGCCTTCTAAAAATTAAATGTACTCTTACATCTTCAGATTGTATTTCAGCATTAATATCGTGTTATTTTAAGAACATAAGTTTTATCATTGCATTTTGAGTAAACATTTGATAATGTGAAGAGATATTATAAGGACTCTACATACAATAGTTTGACGAGACAACCATCGTTTGGGGAAATTTATAAAATGTTTACGACACCAGCTGTTGCAAAGAAACTTACGTATATTTTTAATAAATCGTCACAAACATTCATTGGACTCCGTTACTTTTTCCCATCATAACCGAAAAGTTTTCAGCCCCAAATCATACTAAGTTTTCAATAGTACAAGAATACTTCTTATTGGAATAAGAAAAGTTTCCATATTGATGCGAGCCATAACCGCCTAAAAGCTTAAGCAACATAGCTTTCGAGCTTCATTTTTTGACAAAAAACGATTAGTTACGATCGCAGATAATAGATTTCCGTTAAAAAACTAATGGATAAAATGTGCCAGAAAAGGAGCGAGAGTGCCATAGTGCCATCTAACATCCAATAGTGCCAAAAATGGCACAATTGTGCCCCATTTCCCATCACAGGTATAGACTAGAAGATATACGATCACGTCACCTTTCAAACAAAAAACCCCAAATTAAAATCGGTCATGCCGTTGGGAGCTACGGCGTCAAAGACACACAGATTCAACAGAATATATCTAAAAAAGATCGGCTGGACCGATTTTCGTCAAACATAGCTAAGAACACTCTCGATCGTCACCTTTCAAACAGAAAACTAAATAAAAATCGATCCAACCGATTGGTCTGTACGTGGACTCGTACATAAAAACAGATACGCAGACACACACTACAATCATATAACACCCCCCCCCCCCCGCCCCAAACCAAATATTTCGAATTTTTCTGAAGTCAGACTTATCGTACCGAATTCGTTGAGAAATTTCGATAGTTTTTCTGACGTTAGACTTGTAACGAATTCGTTAAGTCATTTCGGAAGTTTCTCTGAACAAATTTTTTTAATACAAATTTTTAAAAACATTAAAACTTTGATTTATAATTATGCACTTAAGTAAAAATTGGTGAAAAGTTTTGTGTTGAAAAAAAAATAAAAAATAATTGTAATTAATAAAATAATAATAATTAACACAAAATGATGAACAAAATTACAAAATGGTATACTGAGAAAACAACAACGCAAAAATTGGCGATCACAAAAATTAACGACAACAGTGCCGTGAAGAACTTTAAACTTTTAAGATGAATAAAGGTGCGTTGTAGCTCTTCACAATAAAAACAAATAAAAAATATGTACTATGTATTAAATTTTTTTTGCAGATTTATGCATCAATAATTATATCCAGATAAACTACGAAGAAATAGACGAAAATATAAAAACATTTTTGAATAGTGCAAAGGACCGACAGAAAAAGTCACTAAAAAGGAAAACGACTGACGACTCCAAACTGCCAATTTAAATCATAATTACAGTTTTAT
This sequence comes from Tachina lurida, assembly GCA_944452675.1. NCBI lineage: Eukaryota > Metazoa > Arthropoda > Insecta > Diptera > Tachinidae > Tachina > Tachina lurida. Next base: position 42,957,414 of record OX101754.1, read on the forward strand.
AAATATGCTATATTAAATTAAATCATAAATCATAAATCATATATGTATGTATGTATATACACTTGAAATTTGTAAGGTTAGTGTATTTTTATACAGACTAAAGGGTGTTCCATTAGTTAATGCAATTTTGACAAATTGCTGTATGTTGGAAACCGTAAGAGCTAAACTCTTGAAATTTTCAAAAACGGTAAAACAAAAAAATTCCAAAGCTATAAAATCGCCAAACCAACAAAAAATCGTCAAAAACAAAAAAAAAATTGCCAAAACGAAAAAAATCGCCAAATTAAAAAAAATTCTAAAACGAAAAAAAAAATCGCAAAAAACCGGAAAATCGCCAAAATTAAAAAAAATCGCCAAAATGAAAAAAACAGAAAAAAATCGCTAAAAATAAAAAAAATCGCAAAAATAAAAAAAACGCCAAAATAAAAAAAACCCCAAAAACTGAAAAAAACGTTAAAATGAATGCGAGTCAAAGTCGCACTTTACTGAATTTATTTGCAGTTATGTATGTTTTATTCACCGAATTCGCCTACAAGGTGCTGTGTTATGCCAGCATATTGAAATTATTTTTTACGTCTCCGATATCTTTCGAAAACTCACTTTCAACATATATTTTTTGTTCAAAAAATGTCGACACAAATGACGTAATAAAAAGGAAAGCCTTCTAAAAATTAAATGTACTCTTACATCTTCAGATTGTATTTCAGCATTAATATCGTGTTATTTTAAGAACATAAGTTTTATCATTGCATTTTGAGTAAACATTTGATAATGTGAAGAGATATTATAAGGACTCTACATACAATAGTTTGACGAGACAACCATCGTTTGGGGAAATTTATAAAATGTTTACGACACCAGCTGTTGCAAAGAAACTTACGTATATTTTTAATAAATCGTCACAAACATTCATTGGACTCCGTTACTTTTTCCCATCATAACCGAAAAGTTTTCAGCCCCAAATCATACTAAGTTTTCAATAGTACAAGAATACTTCTTATTGGAATAAGAAAAGTTTCCATATTGATGCGAGCCATAACCGCCTAAAAGCTTAAGCAACATAGCTTTCGAGCTTCATTTTTTGACAAAAAACGATTAGTTACGATCGCAGATAATAGATTTCCGTTAAAAAACTAATGGATAAAATGTGCCAGAAAAGGAGCGAGAGTGCCATAGTGCCATCTAACATCCAATAGTGCCAAAAATGGCACAATTGTGCCCCATTTCCCATCACAGGTATAGACTAGAAGATATACGATCACGTCACCTTTCAAACAAAAAACCCCAAATTAAAATCGGTCATGCCGTTGGGAGCTACGGCGTCAAAGACACACAGATTCAACAGAATATATCTAAAAAAGATCGGCTGGACCGATTTTCGTCAAACATAGCTAAGAACACTCTCGATCGTCACCTTTCAAACAGAAAACTAAATAAAAATCGATCCAACCGATTGGTCTGTACGTGGACTCGTACATAAAAACAGATACGCAGACACACACTACAATCATATAACACCCCCCCCCCCCCCCCCGCCCCAAACCAAATATTTCGAATTTTTCTGAAGTCAGACTTATCGTACCGAATTCGTTGAGAAATTTCGATAGTTTTTCTGACGTTAGACTTGTAACGAATTCGTTAAGTCATTTCGGAAGTTTCTCTGAACAAATTTTTTTAATACAAATTTTTAAAAACATTAAAACTTTGATTTATAATTATGCACTTAAGTAAAAATTGGTGAAAAGTTTTGTGTTGAAAAAAAAATAAAAAATAATTGTAATTAATAAAATAATAATAATTAACACAAAATGATGAACAAAATTACAAAATGGTATACTGAGAAAACAACAACGCAAAAATTGGCGATCACAAAAATTAACGACAACAGTGCCGTGAAGAACTTTAAACTTTTAAGATGAATAAAGGTGCGTTGTAGCTCTTCACAATAAAAACAAATAAAAAATATGTACTATGTATTAAATTTTTTTTGCAGATTTATGCATCAATAATTATATCCAGATAAACTACGAAGAAATAGACGAAAATATAAAAACATTTTTGAATAGTGCAAAGGACCGACAGAAAAAGTCACTAAAAAGGAAAACGACTGACGACTCCAAACTGCCAATTTAAATCATAATTACAGTTTTATAAATATGCTATATTAAATTAAATCATAAATCATAAATCATATATGTATGTACATATGTATATATTTATTTAAATTGTAAACTATTAACTATTATTATTATTATTATTAATTATTAAATTGCTCTATTACTTTGTTATATTATGTTCTGTGCAGAAACGATTTTATATTACACGACATAAAAATTATGTCATATAAAAATTAATAAATAAAATCATGAAAAATAATCAGGGGTGTCATAGAAATCAATCTTATCGGAATTGGATTTTAAACCGACAAAAAAAAAAATACTTTGGTGTCATGAAATCCAATGTTGTCGGTTTTCTGTTCAAACTAGAACTAGTGTCGGTTTTAGGTGCCATAGAAACCAATGTTATCGCTTTGTTATTGGAAATAAACCAAGCAGCTTACAGCTGTCTTTTTTTTATTGGAAATAAATAAAATAGCTAAGAACTCCATTTTTCATTTTGTTTTTTCAGCAGTTTCATTTTTAGCGAATGTGCAAGCAAATTAAAGCTGATAAATTGGTAAAAAAAATAGTATGCAAATTTTTTTATGTTTTTATCCTCAGTAGGGGAAGGCATTAGGCTTTTCGTTAGTTCAATTAAAATTGCACCCACTTGGACAAATAAAGCGCTCCGTAAACTTGACGACATCATCTAGAATAGCTTATAATTCTACCCAGGCATATGCTAGAATCGTTTCCAACAGCTCATTGCAATTTCTGCGATGTTAGAATTTTTTTTTTGCGATTTATTTAATTTTCTAAGATTTTTTTAACGTTAGCAGTTAATTGCAGTGCAAGTGATTTCTTCAATTTCCGAGTTTATTATATTTTTAACAGTTTTGGAGATTTCTAATCAATTTTAATTTTTTTAATGTTTCCGATATGCAACTTCTTGCGAATTTTTGCAATCTTCGCGACGAAAGCGAGTTTTTGGCAGTATTCTGCTTCTTAACAGTTTTCGCGAATTTTAAACATTATTAGACTTTGCTAGTATTCTGTTGTTACCAAGTTTTTGCGAATTTTTTGCCATTTTCGCGTTTTGTACCGAATTTTTTAGCATTCCTTAGAGTTATAGCCATTTTTAATAAAATTAAAGTTTTTTCTTAAATTTTGCAATTTTTCGCAAATTTCTGTTATTTTTGCAAAAGATGTAATTTTTCCAAAGTTTTTTGCTTTCTTTATTTATTTTTTACTTAGGAGCTTAACATTTAAAATTTTTGCAAGCTTTTGTGAATTTTCGTAGTATTTTGCTTTAATCTCTTACAGCTTCATCGAGTTTAAGCAATTTTAGTTTATTGCTTGTTTCCAATATTGCGTGATTTATTCCAAATTTCAGCATTTTTCAGAGTTTAAGAATATTTGCATAACTGGGTATCCACTTGGTACTCTATTACCACTTCTTATTTCTTTTCTGTAATTTGATTCTTATGAAAAGCACAATTTTTAAGAATATTTCAGCGCAAATACCATAATTGGCAAAATTTTCAAGCAAAAACTTGCATTAGAAGCCGTAAAGAAATGAACAAAGACATACAAAATCTGATTCGAACATCGAACATATTTCCATTCAAAAATAACAAAACCGACTTGTTTTCATGACAGCAAATGAAGCCAATATTGGTTTACAAAACCGACAATTAGCAAAACCGACTTGGATTCTATGACACCCCCGAATATGTAATTGGTTTCTCATAATCCCAATTTTTAGCTTGTAGACGATTCTTTGATGTTTCCAAATAATTTAAATCAATTTCCTACTTTATTCATAAAATTTTCTAGATCAGTTAATAAAAAATTATCAGTTACTTCAGAAATTTCATCTAATACTTAATCGTACTTGAGATTATTTGCGATATTTTTATTACAAAATAATCATGAAAACAAACTATTTGCGTACTCTTTTTTGTTGGTTTTTGGTGTGTATTGCTGAGCAATAATATTAAGGCATTTAATGATTTTTTTACGTCGTTCAATAATTCGATTCTTAACGCTTTTGATTACTGAAAATCAGTTATTTTTTTCTAAACTTTTCATCCGGAATTGTAAGACACCTTCTAATTCCATTAAAAAAGCACACATACACAAACTAGCTTACGCAAGGATTTATAATTTGGAATAATTTGATTACTTAACATCCTATTGTTAACACATTAAAATACTTTTTATACAAACTAAGTAAAGAAATTGTTCGAATATTCGACAAGAATTATTCGAATATTTTTTTATTCTAAATTGAAAATTTTTGTTCGTTCGAACAAAAATGATAAAAGTTATTCGAATATTCGAAAAATTTTTGTTCGAATGACAACACTAGTACGTATGCAAAGAAGAATGCTAGCAGAGCAATGGAATGATGGACACTGCTCTAAAATTCCATTACAGAATTAGAAAAACATTAAAAAGAAATTCTCCTGTCTGTGGGTTACATTATTTTCGCGGTCATATTTCAGTTTAAACCTTTAGAAACCGGCAAACAAATTCTATACCCAGAATTAACATATAACTTGCATAACATCATACGTTTATTATTATTATTATTATTATTATTATTATTATTATTATTATTATTATTATTATTATTATTATTATTATTATTATACTTAACAAAGTAAATTTATAAAATATAAGAAAATAGGCGCCGGGTAACCAGACCATATGCGCACGTATCGTAAAATAGGACTATATAAAAATTTATGCATGTAGATGAATAATTTCGAGAGAAAAAAAAATAATATTACAATTCATTGAACAAACTCATAGATTGGTTCAATTTATAAGAAAAATTTTTGAAGAAAACAAGTATTGCTCTGCGCTGTTTATTGACGTTTCTCAGGCATTTGATAAAGTGTGGCATCAAGGCCTAATTTTAAAATTAAAGACTTACCTACAAATAAACATTCTAAATCTGTTGGAAAGATGCATTATTGCCCGGAAGTTCACTGTTGTGGAAGGAGACTTTATGAGTACGCCTGAAACAATCTCATCCGGAGAATACCACATGTTTAAAAGAAAAGACTTCCCCCATTACAATCAATAATCAAATTGTTCCTCAAAATTTATATGTGAAAAACCTTGGTATATATCTTGATCGAAGGCTCACATGGAAACACCACATTGACTCTAAAGCTACGGTCACACTTGACAAACATTTGCCCAAAAAAGCGTAACCAATAAATACTAATGCAAAATGTTTTGCTTCAGACACGTGTTTATTAAGTTAATTAGTTTCGTATTTAACAAATAGGCAAAGTTATAGAATACAATATTATTGGAAACTATTGAACTTAATAAACACGTGTCTGAGTCAAAAGATTTCTCATTAGTACATACTGGTTACGCTTTTTTGGGCAAATGTTTGGCAAGTGTGACCGTACCTTAATGAAACTTAAACTAACTCAGATACATTGGCTGGTTGGTAGAAATTCAACCCTCAGCCTAGATTGTACACTTTTAATATACAAGTCGCTCTTAAAACCTATATGGTGCTACGGAATTCAGCTTTGGGGTACTGCTTCAGCTTCCAATTTCGAGAGAATCCAACGAAGGCAAAATAAAATTTTACGGTTAATAACATCGGCTCCATGGTATATAAAAAATTCAAATATACATACATCGTGATTTAAATATGCCACTAGTGACTGAAGAAATTGCAAGATACGCAGGCAAATATTTAAGAAAACTCGATTCACGTCCTAATCCGCTTGCTCGTAATATTTTGAACTTTACTGGACACATCCGCCTAAAAAAGAGGGACACAAAGGTCTTATGCACAACACTCTAGATGGGTCTTCTTGAAAATACTTTTCTTTTTTTGTCCTTTTGATTATCACTACTTATGTATTATATATAACTATCACTAAGTTTATGTCCGACACTGGCCGGGCCTAATTATATTTTACATTTAAGATTTTAATAATTATTGTTAGTTCATATATGAAGATACAATAAATAAAAATCATGTATTAAAAAAAAAGTAAACATTTTAATTTTTGAGATGAACCACGCTCGTTTGTCCAATCACGATTATTTTCTATTACACAGTGTGACAAAAAAAAGAATACCTGCGAAGTGTTACTATTTTTCTGTTAGGTATTGTCCAGTATAAAAACAATATTTACTTGGAATTTTCTGAACACCCCCAAAATCTTGAGTTACGGGTAAAAACCGGTTTTTCGTACCCGTAGGCACTTATCAACCTCTAACTAAGTTAACTATCAACCCCTTTTAAAATTTATAAACGGATTTAAAAAGAATAGACTAAATCCTTTCGAATCATATATATCTTGTTTAAGTAAATTTTAGATATGTACATATGTATATGTGTGTAATTTTTTACCAAATATAATTTTTTCGGTTTTTTCGACACTTTTCTACTTTGGACTCGTTCTTAGGCAGTATTTTTGTACTGGAACCATACTGTTTATAGCTTTATTTATAAAATATAATTGAAGAAGAGTAATTCGCAGGTTTGTTTTAAAAAATTCTTTGGGAATTGACTGAGTTATTAAACATTTATTCTATATATTTCGCGTTCTACTTTTACGCTTTCTGTGTATTTAACCTTCTAGGATAATAAAAGTACAATTTAATAGACACAATCAACACAGAGTACAAAATTGGGACAACAGTGGTCGCCAAACTTTTTTCCTTCAGAATCAAATTTTTCACATCACCAACCATATATTCCGCTAAATTACACCAAATTAAAATTTATTTTGGTGTGTGCATCGTTGTTTCATATACTTCAATGGAAAATAGCTGGTATTTTATTGGCATTGTATCTTAATATCTAGTTAGTACCCTATACATAAATAATTAATACGGTTTGTACAGCTTGAAGGCTGCAAGTTGCAAATCACTGTTATACTAAATTTAAGTTAGAGTGGTATCAAAAATTTGCTAAGAGAGCTTTATTTATGTAAAAATGCTGTAATTAATAATAATTTTGCCGATTATTAAGGTTGGTATATGTGAAAAATGTGGTTATCAAGAAAAAAGTTTGGCAACCACTGGTGTACCAATTTTATACTCTGTGTTGGTATACGTCTATTAAATTGTGCTTTCATAATCCTTGACGTTTAAATACACTGAGAGCGTATAAATAGAACGCGAAATATATCATCCAGCTGGTTTTTTAACAAAAAGTCTTCTAATAAAATGTTTAATAACTCCATCAATTTCTAGGAAACTTTTAAAAACAAACATGCGAATTATTCTAATGCAATAATATTTTATAATAATATTATTATTTTATAATATTATTTTTAAAGTTATAAATGTTATGGTTCCAGTACAAAAATACTGCCTACGAATGAGTCCAAAGTAGAAAAGTGTCGAAAAAAACCGAAAAAATTATATTTGGTGAAAAATACAGGCATATAACTGAAATTTACTGACACAAGATGGTCCAAAAGGTCTTAGTCTCTTCTTTCTAAATCCGTCTATAAATTTAAAATCGCTTGATATTTAACTTAGTTAGAAGTTGATAAGTACGAACGGGTACGAAAAACCGGGTTTTTACCCGTAACTCCATATTTTGGAGGTGTTTGGAAAATTTCATATGCATATTGTTATTATGGTTGACAATACCTACCAGGAAAATGGTAGCAAGTCCCAGGTATTTCGATTTCATTAAAATTTATCACACAGTGTTATCGGCAGATATTAAAAAATCGTCATCATCAGTTCGCTGTAAGCAAATCAGCAAGAATGGTACGCTGGTATTATTTTTGAGATTTAAATGAGTTCTTCAAATTTGGTTTTTTTTTTGCTGTCCAATCGTCAGACGACTGACGATCATCGGTATTATGAAGGTGATCACCCATCTTGGAACGAATGACATGTACACTTTCATACGGGGTATTTGCTTTGTTGGTACATTATATCAATACATTGTTAATACACACATCAGCTTGTTCGACATCTAATGTTGCATATTTGTAACCATCCTTAAGCAACTTACTGACTGATTGGTTGGAGATAGAGTTTATATTTTCACTATAGTTTTAATATCTTCAGGGTTATTCATCATCAGCGTTCTTTGTCTTTGGTCCACTGTGTGTGGTGTCAGTTGATGTAGAATTCTGCTTTCCACTGGAATTGGAATATGTGAATTGTTTTGATTCATCGTATTACAATTTGCTGAAAGCTTTTTTTCTCTAAATGCCATTGTCTTGTTCTTTTTTTTTGTTCTACTTAAGAAATTTTTTTTTGTTTTGATACTATTAAGTATATTATATATAATTGTTGCCACTCTCCCACAGCTATTAATTTAAGTTAGTTTAATTATTATTGTTCGAACTTTATTTGTTTCTATATTTATGATTTGATTAGGCTAAAGTTAGTATTGCTCTGTAAGTGTTTGTCAGAATATTTACAAATAACTTTGGTGTTATTTGCCCATTAATAGTTATCACATGTAATTTGGCTTACAGAGCGATTCGAACTTTAGCCTAATCAAATTATAATTATAGTTGAGCAATAATTTAATAAATAAATTAATAGTAAGTATTTTAGAGTTCTACAACCTTATAATTCGCTGTATTCATAAAAGAAACAACAAAAGGAAAAATGAAAAGTAATAAAAAATTAAGAGAAATGTTTTTGTGGTTAACTTATGTATATAAGGCTGTTAGTTTTATGTCGGCTACAAATAAGTGATTACAATAAAAGATGTTCCTCCATGTATTTACAGATCCCGAAGCGTCTACTTTTGGCTTTAGGTATTTTGAAAAAAGAACTTGAACTATCAAAGTTACAGCAAAAAATTGGCCGAGAAGTGGAAGAGAAAGTAAAGCAGCAGCATCGCAAATACATTTTACATGAACAGCTTAAGGCCATTAAAAAGGAATTGGGAATAGAAAAGGACGACAAGGATGCCATTGGCGAAAAATATCGAGAAAAGCTGAAAGACAAGACAGTGCCCGAGAACGTCATGGTAGTCATTGACGAAGAATTAAATAAATTGAATTTTTTGGAAAGTCATAGTTCTGAGTTTAATGTTACACGTAACTATTTGGATTGGCTCACCTCTTTGCCATGGGGCGTTACCAGCAAGGAAAATCTAAGTCTCGAACAAGCTACCGAAATATTAGACAACGATCATTACGGTATGGAAGATATTAAAAAAAGAATTTTAGAATTCATAGCCATTAGTCAATTGAAGGGCTCGACTCAAGGCAAAATTTTATGCTTCCATGGGCCACCTGGTGTGGGCAAAACTAGTATAGGTAAGTGAAGAAAATCCTCATAAATGAATTTTAGTCAATCTACTTAAATTTTTATTTATTTTGTAAGCTCGTTCGATTGCTCGTGCGTTGAACAGAGAATATTTCCGTTTTAGTGTGGGTGGTATGACAGATGTGGCAGAAATAAAAGGGCATAGACGCACCTACGTGGGAGCCATGCCAGGAAAATTGATACAATGCTTAAAGAAAACGAAAACCGAAAATCCTTTAGTTCTTATAGATGAAGTTGATAAGATTGGCAGGTAAGCTCTTTTTATTTATACATCGTTTTTACTTAGAGATGAGAAAATATTATTATTCGCAGGGGTTATCAGGGCGATCCCAGTTCAGCCTTATTGGAACTTTTGGATCCAGAACAAAATGCCAACTTCCTTGACCATTACCTAGACGTTCCAGTAGACTTATCTCATGTTTTATTCATTTGTACCGCAAATGTAATTGACACTATACCCGAGCCTTTGCGTGATCGTATGGAACTTATCGAAATGTCTGGCTATGTGGCAGAAGAAAAAGTCGCAATTGCCCGCCAATATCTGATACCACAAGCAATGCGGGATTGTGGCATAGAAGAAAAGCATATTACTCTTAACGACGATGCTTTGAATACTCTAATACGCAGTTATTGCCGCGAATCTGGTGTACGCAACCTACAAAAACAAATAGAGAAAGTGATACGGAAAGTTGCTTTTAAAATTGTCAAAAAGGAGGGTGAACACCATGATGTTAGCAATGAAAATCTCACTTCATACCTAGGCAAACATGTATTCTCTTCAGATCGTATGTACGAGCAGACTCCACCGGGTGTTGTTATGGGATTAGCGTGGACCGCTATGGGTGGTTCAGCTTTGTATATCGAAACAGCAAAACGAAATACCGTACAACCAACAAAAGGTGAAAGTACCAGTGGTTCAATAAATATAACGGGCAATTTGGGTGATGTTATGAAGGAGTCTGCGCAAATAGCTTTAACAGTGGCGCGTAATTTCATCCGTAATCTAGATGAGAAAAATAATTTCCTGGAAAACAGGTAGTGATTAAATAAATGTTCACTTTTATGCCGGAAATATTTCTAACAAGCTTTATTTTTGTTTAAATTTCAGTAACATTCATTTGCATGTGCCTGAAGGTGCTACACCCAAAGATGGCCCCAGTGCCGGTGTTACCATCGTAACAGCACTTATGTCTTTAGCAGCCAATATACCGATTAGGCAAAATATTGCCATGACTGGCGAAATATCACTAAAAGGAAAAGTCTTGCCTGTAGGTGGCATTAAGGAAAAGACTATTGCAGTAAGTGTGTTTATATTAATTTACTGCAATTTAGAATGCCCCAAGACAATTACGTTTCTACCTTCTGCTTAGGCTAAACGTAGTGGCGTTACCTGCATTATAATTCCCGAAGAAAATCGTAAAGACTGGGGCGAATTGCCTTCCTTCATAACGAATGACATAGAAGTTCACTTTGCCTCAGTGTATGATGATGTCTACAAAATCGCATTTGATCAGGCCGACCTGGGGCAGAAACAGCAACAGCAGCAGCAACAATAGAATTAGTCAAACTAACTAAAGAATTCTTTATTATTAATGCTTAGCATTACACGAGCATATTTGGTTATGTTATAAAATATAAATTTAGTTATTTTACCAATGTCATATATTCCCTTGAATAGTTATTAAAAAAATATTGCTATTTATTTCTTGTTGTTTTTATACAATGAAAAATAAACAATAAAACATTATGTATACAGTAATTTTATTAAATATCAGAATTTTCAATAATCCAGTGCAGATATTTATCAACACGTGTATACATGCCCGGACGATTGGGTTCACCACAACGTATTCCCCACGAAACAATGCCAATTGTTACCCATCGCCTGTTGGGCAATTGCAGCAAGAGTGGTCCCCCACTATCTCCTTGGCAAGAGTCTTGGCCGCCCTCAGGATAACCAGCGCATAACATGCTCTCGGGAACACGCTCTACTATAACCTCACGGCAGTCACTGTGTTTCCAAATAGGTAAATTAACCTAATTAAAAAGATATAAAATTATATTATGTATTTCTTGTTTAATTTACATATTTATTTAATTATATCCGTAGTGCGTTTCATAAATTCCATAAATATTGAACTTAAATATGTGCTAATATTTGTACCTTGAAATTGACAACTCTCAACACACTAAGTTTCATTTTAAATCTAAGAGTAAGAGTGCTATATTCGGATGTGCCGAATCTTATGTACACATTATTAATTTCTACACACAGGTAATTTACCTAAGGTTTTTACCCACGAGTTTGCCTTATAAAATTCAACTTACACGATAGATATCTAGGCACCAATAGATATCTACTTGTAGAAATTACGGAGCACGGATGGAAATCATGGTACATTTGTACTTTTTATGGTAAATTTTTGACCTCGTTGGTACCGTGGTACTACCGCGAGTTAATTGGTACAATTTAAAAATGCCAATGTTTCACTATATGTTAACATTAATTTTTCCTATGTTGTCTTTAACTTTTTTTGTGTGTTTTATTTAGAATAACCGATCTCTAACAAGTCTAACCTACGAATGTACCCTTATGAATGTAATATTTATTATTTTTTTATGTTATTTTTAATTTTTTTGTACTGAATTTTAATACACATGTTTGTTAAGTTTCTGTTTTTATTGTTTACTTCTGAATTTTTAAATATTTTTTTACGTTACCGCTCTTATTAATAAATATTTAAAAAATTGGTACCGTCATGGTCCAAAAAGTACATTTTGTTGTCACAGTTGGTACAAAATCCAAGAAGTCATTTTCCTTCCCTGTTACGGAGCTTAGTATGAATAAATAACAAGTTCCTTATACATATGGTTTAAGCAAAAAAAAGTACATAATGTTTGTTTGGATTACACTATGCAACAAAATTAAGATTTTATCGTGATTTTTGATGATATATTTTTCTCCTTTTTTAGTGCGTAACCGTCCTCTAGGTACAAAAACTGGTAATAACTTGGGCATTTCTAATATTAGATGTTCAAAATTTTGCACACATATGCGTTATGATATAGGGAATAATAATCTATATATATTTACTCGCAGGGCAATTTCCCCTTTGTATGGGAGCCCCCTTAAGGAGAGGAGTTAGGCGGTCGGTGTGTTTAAAAAAGATGTTGGGCGGAGAAAATTAATGGGTGCTCGTCATACATTTGACCCTGGTAGCGGTGACCCCGGGAAAGTTATATGATTTTTTTGTAGTTTTTTTTTTTGCTTTACCCTCAACTTTGAGGACGATGCTGCACCCTTTGCCCTCATCTGACCGCCACCATTTTTTGGGTCGAATATTTTTTCCCCACAAATGAGGGGTTCTTGGATGTCGAAATCTCCTTATTAAGAATTCCCATATAAACTATGCCATAGCTAATGTACATACATATTTCAAAACTAGCAAAAGTTCAATATTATAAATATTTTATTCTGCACTATGCTTTTAAGAAGTTTTTTACATTATTAATAATTCCGCTCTTTAAAATGGATGAGGAGAAATTAATTATAAAGCAGATCAGCACTTTCTAATGTCAATTTATCTTTGAGATTTTCAAAAATATTTTTTGTGAATTCTCAAATCATTTTTTGAAAGTCTTTGAATAAGATAAGAAGTTTGTGGCTGTTCAAAATGTGTGGTTGAAGTCTACTCACGTTTTGTCAAAGCGACAATGAAATGCATATTGACAATGCTTAACCGCCAGAAAAAATTTCTCTTTATGTTTTTCTTTATATTTTTTTCTTAGATTGATATTATTAGTGTTGTTATATAACCAAATATTTTAAGATTTTTTTAAACAAAAAATATCTAATTTTATAAATTTTTTTTTTGATTATTTTGTAGTAATTTCAAGTAATTCAGATTACTTTTCGATTATAAGTAATCGTAATCAATTATTTATCAGAAATTCTTTTGAAGGCAATTATATAATCATTACAATTCTTTTTAAAATGTAATCTAATTGATTACTAATCGTAATCGAAATTTAACAGGTCTGAATAAAATAACTCTGTATTACGCATGTGTGTTCGGTTTAATTTTCAGAATATTTTTTTATTCACACAGTCTATAAATTTTAGTTGTTTTCGTTTCTGCAGGATAATTTAAAAAAATGTGTATACACATAGTTGTTCCATGTTTCACCCCTCACTCTCAGAATCGATCTAAATTTTGCTAACTTGACTTTGTTCCAAAGTGTTATGCTACAGTTTGTCATAATAATTTATAATTGTCTTTAGTGTAATTTGTTCCTTAAAAATTGTCACATATAATTTGGCTTACAGAGCGGTAATGGAATCATGAACATAGAAACATAAGTTCAAACAAAATAACTAAAAACTAATTAAAAACATTTCAGTCATCATTTTAAAAGAAAATGTGAATCCATTAACAAAATTTAGGGCCACAATGTATAAACTCGTACAAGAAGAATATGAAAATTTTAGCTATTTATTTTATTACAATAGTTTTTCTTGTTTAAACATTGAGTAAATACATATATGTATATATTTTCTCGAACTTTTCCAGTTCACGAGTGATAAGAAAAATTTAATAAAATGAAAGCTATTTTAATTGAAAAAACGATTTTATGTGAGATATCATTTATGTACATACATATGTATACATATTGATATATGTACATATGTGCCCTTAATTATGAAAGTGGTCTTAATCATATATTTCTTTGTTCGAGATATTTAGTAGATTAGTTTTGAACAAATGAACAAACATTTTTATAATATGCAGCATTTTAATTTACAGTTTTGGTAGTCTCGAATAAAATAAAGTTGTTGAATATTTATTAAACATTTATTGAATTTATTTAATATTTCGAGGCAAAAATGCATAGGGCTTAAATCACTTTCATAATTAAGGGCACATACATATATATATATATATGTATATGTATGTATATCATTATATGTTACATCGTATATCTATATATGCTATGATCCCACATATGAAGAGCTTCATAATTAAATTCGCATACATATACGAGTTCATATATTACAATCCATTTCATATATCGCACACCAAATCATAAACAGTCACAACTCAAAAAATTTCAGATGGTGCGTAGTGGCAAACAACTGTTAAAGGCTTAATCAGACGTGACATAACCATAGCCATAGAAAACAGCCGTTCGAACCAAACTAATGGGCAACACTGTATTTGATTATACGTGACTAGCCATAACGCCATAACTCTCACCATAGAAACCAATTGAATTTTGGTTAGGTTATGGCTATGGCATTATGACTATGTCACGTCTAATTTAAGCTTAACACTGTCCAAATGACGCAAGTATGTAACATAAAAACAGGAATAACGGTATCCCATATTCTTCAAGAAGACTTTATTGCAAAAGAAATTGTTACGGTTGTGAAAGTTTTGTTCAGGTAACTGACTTATAAAAAACCAAAACCACTTTGATCATTTTGAGTTGTGACTGTTTATGATTTAGTGTGCGATATGTGCCCTTAATTTTGAAACTGGTATAATTCATGTGAATTTTTGCTTCAAAATATCAAATAAATATTAAAAAATCTTCAATAAATATTAAATAAATTTATATTAATCGAGACTAGTAGTACAGTTCATATATTAATTCATACATATACACATGTATAATATTTTTCCAATGAATGATCCTATACATTTCCATACATGAATTCAAATATACATATGTATGTATATATGTACAGTATGTCAAGAAAATGTTTTGACATAGTTAAAATCGTTATAAATTTTGATTTTTATCATAAATATTTTTTATTTTTCTTTGCATTATGAAATTTTTGGTTATGGATTTCATTTTATTTACATTTAAGTGAACAAATAGTAGTAAGTTATACGCAAAATTAAAAAGTGAGAGCATAAAAATTACATGAAAGCTAAAAAAAACTCAAAAATTTCTCTGTCAAGAAAATGTTTTTACATCCTTGTATTATATAATAAGAAAATAGGAAAGATTTTAAGGTGTACAAAAATATTTTTTTTTTTGGCTCCATTGGTATTAAATCGGCTTGTAAGACGACTTCTCATGGAAAAAATTTTCTTTTCCAAATATTCCGCCGAAATTTCTCATATTGCCCTCGTATTACTGTTTTAAACTCCATTTACTTCTTGAAATACCCTTTGGAAATACTATTTTTCAAATAAACCCATAAATTTTTAATAGGGTATAGATCTGGACCTTGAGATGGAGTATCCACAACCTTACCGCAATATAAAGGAGACCATGTTCTTACCCAAAGTGCCTCATGTTTGAGGTCAATACATTAATAAAAATTTAAAACTTCCATATTTACCAGCTATAAAGCCAACCTTACTCGCGCTGTCAACGAAAAACCATTTCAACGTATTGATGTACCACTCACACAGTTTCCCATGAGACAAAGGCAATTGCTCAAAAGAATCGACTGTACTTCAATAAATGGTCGGAAATCCGCGCTTTCTAGAGTGTAGCCCAAACAGCAACAATTGTCTTTTGTGATAACGCATACTTACAAGCTTGATGGCTTCTACGATAATGTGATTTTCGGCGACGAAACCAAACTTCTGCTTTATTAGAATGATGGATCTAACAAAGTATGGAGGAAAAAAAATCTTTAAATATATTGGAAAGTGAAACCGTAAACCCATCTGTTAAACTTAAAAAAGGTTGGTTGATGGATTGGAGGTATATATACATACATATGTACATATGTATATATATGGTGTAAAACGTGGGATAAATTTGCTTTATTGAGAACACCATGAATGCGGGGCAGTGCCTTAATATATTGAAGCATTTTTTTGGATGACAGCTCGAGTAAATTTGGGTTTATTGCTGGAAAACATGCAAGTTTCCAGTTGTTATCAATCTAATGACACCAAACACAAGGCACTTTCGGTAAGAACATGGTGTCCTTTCAATTGCGATAAGGTTGTGGATACTCCATCTCAAGGTCCAGATCTATGCCTTATTCAAAATTTATGGATTTATTTGAAAAATAGTAGTCCAAAGGGTATTTCAAGAACTAAATGGAGTTTAAAACAGTAATACGAGGGGAACATGAGAAATTTCAGCGGAATATTTGGAAAAGAAAATTTTTTTCCATGAGAAATCGTCTTACAAGCCGATTTAATACCAATGGAGCCAAAAAAAAAAAATATTTTTGTACAACTTAAAATCTTTCCTATTTTCTTACTATATAATACAAGGATGTAAAAACATTTTCTTGACAGAGAAATTTTTGAGTTTTATTAGCTTTCATGTAATTTTTATGCTCTCACTTTTTACTTTTGCGTATAACTTACTACTATTTGTTCACTTAAATGTAAATAAAATGAAATCCATAACCAAAAATTTCATAATGCAAAGAAAAATAAAAATATTTATGATAAAAATCAAAATTTATAACGATTTTAACTATGTCAAAACATTTTCTTGACATACTGTATGTGCATATATGCACATATATTATTTTTTATGAATAAGGCAGTAAAAATATATGAAAAATACATATTTTTCTAAGCTGGGGATGCACAAATTTATTAGGGACAAAGTGTGTTATGTGTACATAATACGTTATAAGTTTATCATTTCTAAATAAAATTTGTTCTCACCTCCATCAAGATATCTGAATGTGCACCACCGAACTTCTGACTGCCCCAACCTGTTACTATGGCCATTTTGCCCTCCCATGTTTCACCAATAGGTGGCATACATACCGGCCATATATAAGTATTAAATATTGTTGGCCTAGCTACTTTCACCAAACCAATATCATTTTCAAATGTCAACGGATCGTAATCGAGATGAGTGACCATACTTGCTATGCGAAAATCTCTTGCGCGCGTTTCATTCAGTAGCAGCGTGTTGTATTCACCCAAACGTACAAATAAGTCTTCTTTTTTTATCTTATGAATGCAATGAGCGGCCGTTAGCACATGACGATCTGTTACCAATACACCGCCGCACCATACATATGGCAGTCCGGAACGTATAAATGCCGCCATCCAAGGCCATTCGTCGGGTTCTGCAGGACGGCCTCCGCTAACACGAGGAAACTGTTTAGTTGTTATTCCACAGCCTCGTTGTTCGGGACGATTGACGATACGTGGTCCACCCAAATCATTATTATTGGCATCAGTTATTATTTGGGGACCCAAGCGGCCTATCACTCGGGTTGGGCAGCAAATACCAATTGTGCTTAAAGTTTAAACGAAATTAATGTAAAAAATCAGGAATAATTTATTTATTTTATTAATACTATGTAATTTACAAAATAAGTTTGTAAAGTATTGTTGCACAAAAATGGGCGGAGTAACTGGACTATATGCCAACCAGTTCGAGCGAGTCGAAAAACTCTCGAAGATCAAACAACACACACAAGACTGACAGCACTTAAGGAATAATTAGGATAGTGCGACAGCTGAAACAGGCAAAAATAAATGGGACCTCCAAAAAAAGACAGATTATAGAAAATGTCGATAAAACGTTAATTCTGTGGTTTTCAGGAATGACAACCTATGTTGTATATTTTTTCTTATTTCGAGCTTATGATGTCAAATTGTTACGAGTATACTCGTATTTGAAATGCTTTTTAAAAAGGTCTAAGAAAAGTTTGAAAAATTAGTTTCAAAAAATTCGACAAAAAAATTTGATGGACATGTGCTATTATTCATGAAAACCACAAAATTAGTCCCCTTTCACACACATCAGGTCTGACTCGTCAAGTCTTGAGTTTTTAGGAGAGAGAGGAAAAAGAATGATGAAGGGTACAGAATGGACCGTACCATCAAGTTTGCTTTTTCGTTTTGTTTTGTCATTCGTAATACTCTACGACAACGCAAATTGATGAAAATTGATGAAACAAACTTGACGGTGTGTATGAACGCAAATGCAGGTTCAAAAGAAAATTTAACAAAAACTGCTCAGGTAAAGCTGACGTGTGTGAATCAAGACTTACATATGTACATATATTTCAAATTACCTTCCTTTAATAACACACAATTGTGATACCAAGCGCCAAACATCATTCTTTAATTCTGGTAAACGGCAGTAAATAATATGTCGACATGTACCTTCCTCACCGCCAGGAGTACGACATTCTCCAAATGCTCGATTTTCCTTAAAAACAAAAAATATCAAATGTCAGCAATATTGGATGTACTAGACATGCGAATATTCGTATTCGTCTTCGAATTCTCAAGCATTCGGTTGTTTTTAAATACTCGTATGTCATAAAAATATTAGTTTGTCCCCGTCCATACAGTGAAATATTTGCTGCAAAATTTTTGAGTTTGTTTATGAAGGGGGAAAGAGGAATGGAAAAGGGTACTTTGTTTCATGCAGCTCTTGTTAAGTACGTCATTCTCGTCTCATTCTGATGGAAAATATATGAGAAAAGGTATTAAGCTGCAGAACAAACCCTTCACAGTGTGGACATGAATGCAGTTTCAAAAGAGAAATCAAAAATGTTTCGCAGCAAATGTTTCACTGTATGGATGAGGACTTTGCAATAATTAAAAAAAAAAGAAATTTATTTCAATTCAAAGAATAGACTGAAAACAAACAAAACAAACTTCTTGTAAAAAACTGTTAACCCTTTATAGCTCACTGTGACATAACTTTAACAAACCAAAAAACCGCCCTAAGTTGTAAAATAACTATGCTTTTGCGATTTTAATCTATATAACATTATGGCAACACAATTTTTATGAACTTCGTACACAATTAGCTCTTTAGGTGACGTCGTTATTGAATTACATGGCATCGAAGTTTGTCTAACATAGAAACTGAAAAGTTCCCGTTTTTCAAATTTAAAATATTATATAAAAATTTAACAAGATTTCCTGTTCTGCTAAAAAACCTAAAGGTAATTGGATTATTTTCGGCATTCTATTATTTGCAGTGCATAGTTGTAAATTACTATCACACAAAGAAAATTTTTTCGTTTGTAACATTTCTGTTATATTGAGTTGAAATTGGAAAAAATAATTTGTGGCGAGTAATGCATATGTGTGGTTAGTTTTATTCTAGAACGACGTCTCGAGTATTGCGAGAAATATATGACATAATTTGTCAATATGATACTGAAGATGCGCTAGAAGATGATGATGATAGCATTATTGACCCCGACTTTCAACCAACACCAGATGACGAAGAAGAAATCGTAGGAGATGTTATTGAAAGCAATGATCCTAGTTTAGGTCCCTCATCTTTAAACCATGCTTCGACAATGCTAAAGCAACAAAAGCCGCAATTGATATGGAAACAAAAGAGTTTCGTACTAAGTCAGCAGCAATTCCAGTTTACGGGAGATACTACACTAACAACAAACTTATTAGACCTAGAGTCACCAATTGACTTTTTTTTTAATTTTTTCCCCAAAGAGCTGATAGGTTTTATAGCAGAGCAATCAAATCTATACGCAATTCAAAAAAATCCGAATCAACCATTGCAATTAACACATGTTGATATCCAGCAATTTATTGGGATAATATACATTATGTCACTGATAAAACTACCGAGTGTAATCAGCCATTGGACCTCATCAATTGGTACACCCATGATACAAGAAATAATGCCAAGACATAAGTTTGAGAAAATTAGGCAGTTCATCCATTTTAATGACAATTCTAATTTACCAGTACGCAATGCCCCAAATGCTGATAGAATTTACAAAATAAGACCTATAGTAGATAAATTAAACGAAACCTTTAGTGGAGTTCCAATAGAGCAATGTCTCTGTGTTGATGAGCAAATTTGCTCCACTAAGGCGAGGAGTAGTTTGAAAAGGTATAATCCCCATAAACCACATAAAAGGGGTTATAAAATATATGTTCTTAGTGGGGCTTCAGGATTTGCTTATAAAATTGAACCTGAAACAGGAGCTGAAAATGTTGTTCTTGACAACGAACCAAATTTAGGGGCATCATCAAACGTAGTCATGAGAATGGCGAGAATCATACCAAGATACCAAAACTATAGGTTATACTTTGATAATTATTTTACATCTTTACCGTTGTTAGAGTATTTAGCTAAGCAGGGTATATTCAGTCTTGGAACGGTACGACGCAATCGAATTCCTGACTGTAAAATGCCAACTGAGAAGGAGGTCCAAAAAAAAGAGAGAGGGTATTCTACAGAATATGTTGCTGACTACAAAGGTACTGATATTGCCAATGTCATATGGAAAGACAACAAAGCTGTGATGCTATTGTCAACTTTTGCTGGTGAGTTGCCAAAGACCAAAGTTAGAAGATATGGCAAGACAAACAACCAATATGTAGAAATTGATCGCCCTTCTGTTGTTGGCGAGTATAATCGACATATGGGAGGAGTCGATCTAATAGACAGTATTATGGGAAGATACAAAATACAAGTACGGAGCAAAAGATGGCAAGTTAGTATGTTTTATCATTTACTGGACCTAACCATGGCAAATTGTTGGCTACTATATCGTAGAGTTAGGACATCAAAAAACATCGAAGATAAACATATGTCTTCAGCAGATTTTAGACTTGAAATTGGTGAAACATTATGCAAGCTTGGCTTAAAGCCAAGTATAAAGAAGAGAAACTTTTTGCTTGAAAATGTTCTTCAAGCATAAAGACATAAGGGTCCAGCACAACATGTCCCGCCAATGGCAGTACGGCAGGATCAAACAGGGCACTGGCCGATTTGGGCTGAAAAGAGAGTACGCTGCAAATTTTCCCAGTGCACAGGCGTATCACAAACTATTTGCGAAAAATGTGGCGTCGCATTGTGCTACAACAAACAAAATAATTGTTTCAAATTATTTCATACCATTTAAAATTTTTTTTGAACTTTTGACTCAATGTTACAGAAATGTAACAATCCTTAGGCCCCTTTCAGATTAGGCAACTTTACTTGCGCAAGTCTTGTGTTTGTGGGTGTGAGAGGAAAGGTCGGTTTGAAGGGGAAAGAATTGCCGAGACTTGAGTACATACTTGCTTGTACTTGGCAATTCTGTACTTCTACTTGGCAGTTATGTATATTCAAGTATATCTTTAACTAAATTATTTATTTCTTCAACTTCCATTGTATACACCAAATTTAAAACCACTTTCACAATTACAATGAATATAAAAATGAAACAAAACGTCAACAAATTAAGAAAATTCAAGCATAATAAAATTAAACTTGCTCAACAAAGTTGCTGAATGTGAACATAAAAGCAAGTTCAAAAGAAAAACAATAAAAATGAAAATTATACTTGCGCAATTAAAGTTGCCTAATCTGAAAGGGGCCTTAAAAACCTAAATAAAAACTTGAAATAAACTTTTTTTTTAAATTCTAAAAAATGTATGTTTGTTTTTTTTACATAAATCAACGTTATTTTGAAAAAAATTGGATTTTGATTATCATGAGTTGTTAAGGGTTAAGGTACTTTTATTTTAAATATAAAAGTTTAGCAGCTTTTTCTCCACCAAGCCTTTTATGATGGGGTGTGTGACCAAGACCAACAGCACTGAGCATTTGCTCGCTCAGAACAGTTCTCGGTGGGTGGGGGTCTGTGAATAAATATTGCATAGGTGTAGGTATAAATATCTGTAATTTTGCTTATTTAGTTGGAACCATGTTAGACGATCGACATTCTTTGCTATACGTTTTTTTCCAAACAGTCTGTTATAGTTTTCCGCGTTGACGACTGATCAGAATTTTTAAAACCAAGATAAGAATTAACACTTTCAGTAGTGTCCTTAAGTCAAGTCATCGTGTCTTTCAGACATGCGCATTTTTAATTTTGCAATCTTTCCTTTCATCTAATTTGATACGTTTCGGATTTTTGTTAAGAGAACTTGAAGATGACTATGTTGTACATCTATGTACAAATAATGCTAGGAACACAACTGGGACGAACGACGAATTTCAACAAACAGGCTGTTAGATTTATGCTACGAACATAACTGGGACGAACAAATTAGAAATATATCTATCTCAGAATCAGGGTGACCGATAACATTTTTCAAAAAGCAGCACCAAAAGTGGATTTATCAAAAAAAAAAAAAAATTGCCTATAAATGATATGACACCCTGACGAGTACAAGTTTATATAATTCATAGCATATTGTAGCGATAGGTATTGTGCTAAACAAGAACTTGGTCAACATTTTTATCTCACTACTTTTGATGGCCGAAATTTTGAAAAGGAACTAGGCCTTTTTCACATATATGTTTTTGTGAGGATCTGACAACTTTTTTTAAATATTTATTTAATAAAATGTCTTGAACTTAAGATTTCTAGTCTGTTATATTTCTAGTAAATTTGACTGTGCCAGTAGAAAAGAGCAGAGTTATATAAAATAATTGGTTAGAGTGTATCCCATCACAGTGACCCCGGATACTTTTCTAAAATCTGCTTATGCGAAGTACTTTTGAAAACGGTAAATTCTAGTCTTGCCGGGTGTGTTTCTGATTTTGATAACTTACCTGAGCTTATTTGTCTACAAAATTTCAGCTCTCTACCGCATAATATTACGTTAAATTTTTATGGGCCTGGCCCCACCTCCCTAATGTAACAATCCGTGCTTTAGAATTTTCCCAAATCGTATCTCACGCCTCAAATTAAATTCTTAATATCGAGTTTAAAGTTATTATCATGCCCCTGACTGAAACATCAGTGTTTTGAGATTTTTCTTTGTGATCTCTGATTTAGATTTATTTGTGTATCGAATCTCAAATCTCCAGCGTAAATTTTAGTTTTAAGGACACCCTGAACAAAACTTACTGGTTTACCAACTTTTCGAGTTGCTCACTCATCTACACTTACTTGTGTGCAAAATTTAAGTGCGAATTTTAGCTTTAAATTTTATGGGTGTTACCAAGCCCACTTTTTTAAACTCAAGATTTTATTGGGAGCAGCGCTTATCAATCATGTTGATTTTCATAGTAAACGGCTGATATGAAATACGTAAATAATAGATTTACATCTGTTAAGCCGATGACTACTGAAAGTCTTGCATACGCGCAACGTGTATTCAAGTTTTCAATAAAATGGCTTGAGTTAAGGCCTGTACATATAGTTTTGAATTCAGACCAATATTATCGTGGCCCCGCCACCCTTTGTTAAAATTTTGGGTTTTTATATTTTTCTAATTGTTTTCTCACTTTAACATTCTTGCGTATAAAATTTCAGTTGCCTAGTGCAAACTAAATTTTTACCCCGCGCACTTTTTAAATTATGTTTATTTTTGCGAGCGCTTATCATTCGTGTCAAGTTTCGTTGGAAATGGATAATAATAAATACACAGAGAAAACAGTGCCTACTAAATACCTAATAAAATAGAACAAAATTAATAAGAAATCTATGGTTTTTTTTCAATAAGGAAATCTTATTAATTTCATAGAGAAAACCCTTTTGAAAAAATCAAGAAGAAATCTTGTAGTTTTTATGAGGTTATCTTATTGATTTTTTCAATAGAAAAAAATTGCGTCTTTATTCTCTGTACTTATATATTTTCATTTAAATTCTATACCATATACATATGTATGTATGTATGTATATAGTATGTTAATGTTATTTATTTATACATACATACATACATACACATTAGGTTATATTCTTAACTAACTTACTCACCAAGTATTGAACCAGCAAACTTCTACCTGATAGACAAGCACTCTACCCAATATGCTAACAAGCAGCCTGAAATTATTGTGCAAACATTCTTCTACAAAAATGAAAAAGATCATGAAAAAAATTGTCTCTATGTCTATTCATAGATATGAAATAACAAGACACCTCATAAAATCAAGAAGATTTTCTTATTAAAAAATCAATAAGATGCTTTACACATACTCATATAGGAACTTACTAAAATCAAGAAGAAAACCTCATTGAAAAAATCAATAAGGCAACCTAATAAAATCAAGAAGAAAACCTTTTAAAAAAATTAAGAAGGCAACCTAATAATCAATAAGAAATCCCTATATTTTACAATTTATAAGAAAACCTAATAGAATCAAGAAGTTTTTCTCTACGGATGGTTTTTTTGGTCCCAAAAATAACGGAAATTTTCTTCTTGACAAAATTAATAAGATTTACCACATAAAAACAATTAGGAATCTCTATGAAAACATCTTAGCCTAAAAACGTTTCATAGAGAAAATCTTCTTGATTCTTGAGGCAGTTTTTTCTCTGTGCTCAGCTGAAGTACATACATATGTACATGAAAAAGGATACTTTAATTTTATGGGCGTGTTAACGTGCACTTTTTCAATGAAGATTAACAGCCTTGAATTATCGCAACATGTTTGCCAAATTTCAATAAAATCACTTAACATAAACGTTTTCGATTTAACTTTATTCTGAGATTTATCGGTGCAGCTTCGCCTGCATTGCTATAATTTCTCAGTTTTCCAAATATCAGCTCACTACCGCAAATTTAATTTGAAATTTGTATAGGAGTGGTCCCGCCCACTTTTTAGACTAAAGTTTTTTGGCCAGTGCTTACCATTCGCATCAAGTTTCGTTAGAAACGGATAATAATAAATGCATTAATAGCAAATTTGAGTGTGCTCAGCTGAAGTACATGAAATAAAAGGGTTAAAGTTTATAGGCGTGTTAACGTCCACTTTTTTAAATGAAAATTTAAAGCTTTGCATTATTGCAACATGTATGCAGAATTTCAATAAAATCACTTTCATTAAACGCTTTAGATTCACTTTTTTAATTCTGAGCTATATGGGCGTAGCACCGCCCTCCTGGTTAAAATGTTCATGTTTTCAGATTTTTCTAGTTCATTGCTCACCCAGATCTACTCGTGTACCAAATTTAGGTTAAGCTTTCTTTACCCTACGTCTACACCTGATATATTTTTATCATAACAAAAGTCAAACTTTATATTGAAAAATAATTTTTTTTATATTAGCTCTTTTTCCTATGTGGAATTTGACATTTGTCATGATAAAAATATATCAGGTGTAGACGTAGGGTTATATCCGTGATTTCACAAAATTATTGTGCCATGTCATTAGTGATTGTCTTACTTCAGTTTATATTCATTATTTGCCTGTTTTCTTTGCTGAAATAATGAAAAATTGACAATCAAACTGCGATGATATTGCTGACATTCTAAATGAAAGCCTTTCTGATATTGCAACTTGCAGTAGCGTGGACGAGGATATTGAATAAATTCTTCTGATTCAGAAACTGAAGAAAATGCTGCAGCTACCGGTGATGTAGAAGAATTGTATGTCACAAAAAATGGAATGCAATGGAGTTCATCTCCATTACACAGTTGTATAAGAACTTCAGCTGAAAATATAATATCCACACAACCAGGGCCAACACGATTTGAAAATTTCCAGATGCCATGGTATATTGCATTCGTTTTTGCTATTTTTTTCCCCAACACTAGAAAAGATAATAATTGAAAATACAAACAAGTACGACAGGGTGAAATTCGAGAACAAATGGAAAGATCTAGAAACTTCTGCTTTGCGCGCATACATTTCTGTCTGTACTAATTCTTGCAGGAGTTTACCTCGGAAAAAATGAAGATGTCCATGGTTTATTTGATGCACGTTTTGCTCGCCCTATTTTCCGAGCAATAATGAGCGAAGATAATTTTCATATAATTTCAAGTTCTCTTCGCTTTGACCATACCATGGCCCGAAGACAGACGAAGTGATGATAAGTTCGCACCCATTCGAGATTTGTGGAATCGCTGGGAAGCTTACTTTCCAATGTTTTACAACTGTCACGAAAATGTGACTATTGATGAACAGTTGGTGGCTTTTCGTGGTCGTTGTTCTTTTAGGCAATATATGCCATCAAAACCTGCTAAGTATGGAAAATCCAACCATACCTTGGAAAACTAAAAAATGAACAGCCTGAAAAAAATCAGGGGTAGCGGGTTGTATTGGATCTCACTGAAGGCTTGCAAAGTCAAAATATCTCAGTTGATAATGTTTTTTCAAGTTTTGAATTAGGTTAAAAGCTTTGGGAAAGGAAGTTCATATACGTTGGGACAGTTCGACAAAATAAAACATTTATTCCTCCTAAATTGCTAATAAAAAAAAAATTCCTTACATACGTCTACGTTTGCTTTCAATGAGACTGGTTCATTACTATCATATATCAGACATAAAAATAAAGGTACTATTTTGCTTAGCACCATGCATAAAATTGCAGAGGTCGATAGCACCGATCGAAAGAAAAAGCTAGAAATAGTTTCCTACTACAACTCTACAAAAGGTTTGTATAGCTTTATCATTAGGAATTTATTACTCTGATAATTTTTTTTCTTAGGAGGCGTTGATACCGCCGACCAAATGATTGGCTACTATAGTAAAAATCGAAAAACAAATCGATGGCCAAATGTTATTTTTTCAATATGATTGACATATCCGTATTGAACGCGTTTATATTGTTTTCTGAAATTGATGTTTCGTGGGCGCCAATGGATAAAAATCGCAAGAGAGCAGAATTTCTACGGCAGTTAGCTCTATCTTTAGCTCAAGACTATATGACCCAAAGATCTAAGCTGCCTACAAATAAATTTTCAGCTGAGCTTCTTTCCGAAGTAAGAACATCATCTTCTGATTGTACAGCATCTACGAGTACGAGCGGTTCACAAAAAGTAACAGCTGCTATAAAACGAAGAACCTGCAGCTGCTGCAAATCTCAGTGCGATACCAAATTGGATTTATATGTAAATTGCAACGGTAGATAATTTGCTCGTCATGTACTGAGAAAATTTGATTTTTTATTCTGTAATTTTTTTTCATATCAATAAATTGAAAAAAAAAGTTGAAATCGCTTACTCGTGTTCCCTATTCATAAGGACCCAAAATATATATTTTTTCTGGGTCGCATATGAATATTATGGAAATTACACACGGAATGACAAACCTATATATTATACCCTTTTCCATTTTTGGTAAGGGGTATAAAAAGCTGATGATAGACTTACTGTGAGTTCTGAAGCTCTTAATAAAAACAATAAAAATAAAAAAAAAATTTGATGATAGACTTTTTCTAAAGGCAGAGCCACTTTTTCGTCAGAGATCAACTTTGCTTTGTCCAATACCAACTAGTGAATCGTTGACATTACCGTTGCCTAGTACTTCTACATTTAACTCAGCGGTATCATCCGCTTCGGCCTCATGGTCATCACTTCACCAAGTAGTCACTGAAGATAAGAGTAGACCAAACCCCAAGGTCCAAATGGAAAGATATATAACTGTGGTAAAGCACGGGCGAAGCCCAAATTCTACTAAAATTGCATCTGCTCCAAAGATATCTCGGGATAACAGCGCATCAGCTACCAATCGTCAAGATCGTTTTTCAGTATTGCAAGACAATAACGACAGCCCGCTGCATCATCGCAAAAATCTTTTAAGGCACCACCTATTTATCTGAGAGAAAAAAAAATTATAACGCGCTTCTAAAAAACTACTGTCGACCATTGGTGAAAATACTTTTCAAATTATTCCAATTAAACGGGGAAATATTGATGAAACTAAAATCCAAATATATGATGAAAAATATTTCCGAAAAATTGTTAGTGAGTTTGAAAAAAATAAAGCAAATTTTTACACATACCAACTTAAGAGTGCTAAAGGCCTACAGATAGTATTAAAGGGCATATGTTGAGCTCGAAGAAGTAAAATCTGCACTTATCGACAAAGGATTTAAAGTAAATATAATTAACAGAGGAAAGGTCCCCCAACCCCTATTTCGGGTTGAACTGGAGCCGAATGACATAAAATTTAAAAAAAAATTAAACCCATCCAATTTATAGCGTAAAGTTTCTTTTACACCGAAAAATCACAGTTGAAGAGCCACGTAAGCGTTCAGGTCCCGTACAGTGCCATAATTGCCAAGAATATGGCCATACAAAAACTTACTGCAATTTACCTACAGTTTGTGTTATGTAGGGTGAATTGAATGGTACTGCTAGCTGTACTAAGCCAAAAAATCAAGCAGAAAAAAATGCAATAATTGTGGAGGTAATCACACCGCTAACTACAGAGGATGCCTTCTATATTCTTTCGTTAAAGAGGCTATGGGTCAAAAACCAAATGCTTACTCCGCCACTCGTCCTCAAACTAGCCAACTAGTTACTTCACGTGTATCGTATGCCGATGCTGCTAAGACTAGTTCTATTCCCACACAAAATGTTCCACCGCAAAATAAGTCAACGAATGCAAACTCTAGCTTTAACTTTAGTCGTCTTGAAGCTACTATTGAGAATCTGGTGCTAACTATAAATAATTTTACAACAAATATGACTAGCATGATGTAAGAAATGCTTAGAATGCAGAATACTCTGCTTCAAGCATTAGTCAACAAACCATGAACACGTTAAAACTATGTTTCTGGAACGCAAACGGCATTCGCCAACATAAAAATGAACTTGAGCACTTCCTCACGGAAAAAAAATATTGATATAATGTTGGTCTCTGAGACTCACTTGACTTCGAGAAGCTGCTTTAAAATAAATGGTTACACTCTATATGATTCAAAGGACCCGAGAGGGAGAGCATGCGGTGGATCAGCAATTCTAATTAAGTCAAGACTCAAGCACTATATCCTTGAGAACGTTAGTGAAGAATATATGCAAGCAACGAATATTTTCGTAGAAAATTTTTGTGCGAATTTTGTGATATCATCAATTTACTCACCTCCCAGATTTTCAGTTACCGAAGATCAGTATGAGAAGTTCTACAAATCGCTTGGTTCTTGCTTCGTGGCAGCTGGTGACTACAATGCAAAACATACGTACTGGGGCTCGCGTCTTGTTACACCTAGAGGTCGAGCGTTGTTTAATACAATTTCAAAAATGGGCTTAGATGTCATTTCCAGTGGGGAGCCTACTAACGTAAGAAAAATTCCAGATGTTATAGACTTTGGCGTCACGAAAATATTCATAAGGACTTAATTCACGTAGAGGGCTCTCTAGATCTGTCCTCCGATCACTCTCCCACAATAGTTACAATTTTCAACCCACTAAGAAGTGATTTAACTAACTCATATGCGAAAACGATTAATATGGTCAATTGGCTAGGATTCAAAAAATATATTAGTAGTCACTGCGTAGAAAACATTCAGCTAAGATCATCTGAGGATATTGAATTTAATATTGCCAATCTTAACGAATATATTAAACAGGCTGCTGAACATGCCACTACCTCCTATCCGCAGACTGGATTTAATAGAATTTATTCTATGGAAATTGAACTTCTAGTATGTGAAAAAAGGAGAGCTAGAAGAGAATGGCAACAACACAGATCACCCCTAAATAAAAGCAGACTTAAAGAATGTACTAAACGACTCAAAGAGCTGCTATCGTGGGAAAAAACTGCATTACTGGAAAAGTATTTAGAAGGTCTTGATGTAACGTCAGCATCTAATTACTCTTTATGGGCCGCTACTAGAAATCTTAAAATACCCGTTGATCTTAAATCACCACTGCGTACTTCGAACGGAGGCTGGGCAAGAAGCGATAGTGAGGAAGCTAACTTATTTTCTGAGCATTTAAAATCTGTATTCACTCCCAATTCATGTACGGGTGCTGCCGATTTACCGAGTGTAGTGTCTCTACCCCCTCGTCCCTTAAGGTTTAAGATGCGCGATGTACAAAAAATAATTGTTGAACTCGACTCGAAGAAAGCTCCAGGTATTGATGGCATTAGTAACAAGATGCTGATGAACTTGCCTCATATTGCAATAAGAATCTTGCTATTTATTTTTAATGCAATTTTACGAATGCAGTATTTTCCAAATAACTGGAAAATTGCCAAGATCAAAATGATTCCAAGGCCGGTCAAAGATCTTACGAAGGCTGAGACATATAGGCCTATAAGCTTACTATCAACAATCTCAAAACTTTTCGAAAAGCTGTTCATTACGAAATTGTCCAAAATTTTAGCTGATAATGGGTGCATCCCGGACCATCAATTTGGGTTGGTTCTAGTGTACTCGATGCTTTTGGTGTAATTTATCGTTTTTTTTATTTCATTGTCTGTTTTTGTTTTGATGTTCTACTTCGTTTGAACATACAAGCACTAACAAAGCTATAGAGAGAAACTTTTCGAATGGTGTTTGTTTTGTTTCAGTGAGAGTCATGTTTTGTTATGCTTGTTTTGTTGATAATGTTTACACTGAAATATAAGGCTTGGAAGTAGTGTGCTTTAGAATACAGAACTTTCAATACATTTTGTACAGGGGGCAAATCACGGCATTCGACACGAGTCGTAATTTTAAAATTTTTCCCTATAAACTCTACTGAAATATTTTTAAATTACGAGTCGTATCGAATGCCATGATTTGCCCCCAGCTCTTTAGTATCTAATATATACTTGTGATATGCCTGTAAGCAATAACATCCACACTTCTACATTTGCCGATGATACAGCCTGTATGAGTATGCACAAAAACCCTGATGAGGCATCCCGCAATCTCCAAGCACACATTACCCAGTTTGAAATATGGTTGAACTTATCGAGAATTAAAGTAAATGAACAAAAGTGTGTCCATATAACGTGTACCCTAAGAAGAGATACTTGTTCTACCATTCGAATCAACAATCAAAGTATTCCTCTACATTCTCAAGTGAAATACCTAGGCATACACCTTGATCGAAGGCTTACATGGAAATATCATATTGACTCTAAGTTAACCCAAATGAAACTTAAATTAACTCAAATATATTGGTTAATTGGCAGAAATTCAACACTCAGCCTAGACTGCAAACTTTTGATATACAAGTCGCTTTTGAAGCCAATGTGGTGCTATGGAATTCAGCTATGGGACACTGCTTCAGCTTCAAATGTTGACTAAATCTAACGAAGGCAAAACAAAATTTTACGTTTGATAACATCGGCTCCATGGTACATCAAAAATTCAAATATACATCGTGATTTAAATATGCCACTAGTGACTGAAGAAATTGCAAAATATGCAAAATACGCAGGCAAATATTTAAGAAAACTCGAGTCAAATTCTAATCCGCTTGCTCGTAATATCTTGAACTTTTCTGGACATATCCGCTTAAAAAAGAGGTACACTCTTATTCTCAACACTCCAGATGGGATTTCTTGAAAATACTTTTATTTATTTTTTCCTTTTTCATTATCACTGCTTATGTGTGTGTTATTTATAACTATGTATCACTAAGTTTATGTCCGACACTGGTCGGGCCTAATAATTAATTATATTTAGATTTAAGATTTGATTACTTATTGTTAGTTAATTTTTGAAGATAGAATAAATAAAAACATGAAAAAAAATCTTGGATCAATAAAGGTTGCCACGATAAAAATATTTAATTTTCTAAAGGTGAAAATTTTTAACGAATGCATTTTGGGGGAGGGCTTTAAACATACACGTTGACGGGGATGTTTTGGGAGATCAAGTGACTCAAAATAATGTCCATTACGAAAGACAGGAATATTAGTTATTTTTATACACTAAAAAAATCTAAGTTATGCGCATAAAAAATTCACAATAAATCCAAAACTATGCATTAAAATTATGCACTACAATTAAAAGTTAATACTTCTTTCAAATGCATTAGACAAGTAAATTCATAACTAATACAACTACAAAATATTATTTTGTTCAATTATCAAACTGCATATATAAAGGTTAACGAAATTTATGTTCTTATTATTTTCAGTGTTTGGCAGTTGGGCAGAAATCAGCTGAACTAGACAGATGGGAGTACAACCACTTGCATTAGCAAGATTGCTTCGTGCTTTGTTATGCTTTCTATTTTTAGTTTTAAGCATGGCTGCCGTATTAAGGGATTTATTTTTAGTTTAATTGATTGGAGGCTTTGCCAATTATTTGCCTCAATGTGATTTTACTTAAGGCCCCGATTCACTATTTCCGTATTTTGGAAAGTTGCTGCTGAAGCCCTAAAGAACCATTTTCAACAATAAAAAAGTTCTTTTTCGCAAAAAGTCGATTTTGGCATATTGCTAAATATAAGTACATAGCACCTGCTATAAACATGATTAAAAATCACAGTTTTTATGGAATAACGTATTGTTGGTAGTGCGAAAGTTGCGTTTTTCATCTCCATACAAGGTGAGTCGCGCTAATGTATGTACAAATAAATATATATCCTCATATTCATCATTACAAATTGGCTGATTTGATAAACTAACTAACCTCGCAGCGAGACCTATGTATGTATGTATTAATTTTTTATTAAGTCTCGACTTCTCCCACTTCGACAGAGGGCCTGTCTTTATAACCTAACCTGAAGAAAATATGAAGTGCTTACTTTTAATGTTTTCTTTAATCTAAAAGTCAGCTGTTTCCATTTTGTAAGAATTCAAAGCACATCAAAATATACAAAAACGTCTGAAAGGCATCAAATCACATTAAAATCAGGGGGTCTACTCTGTAATTCGAAACGAAAGAAAATACTTTCGAATTTACATGTTATAAGCATACAAATTCGAAAGCATTTTCTTTCGTTTCGAATTACGCAGCAGATCCCCAGAACTTTCTTGAACTCACATGATTAAGAATATAACTGGGCGTCTACTCTGTAATTCAAAATTTTCTTTCGTTGCGAATTACAAAGTAGACGAGTATTGTTCGCGTGAGTAACACTTTTAGTTTCATTCACAATAAATAGTGTTCGAGCTTATTTTTCGAAAATTAATGACTGTAGATGTTTTAAAAAACAACGAACAATTATTTTTACTTTTTAGTAATACTGAATCATTTTCATGTGGGTGTTAAAACAAAAGAGCTTAACATTTTTGTATATCGTCGTTGCTCGGACAAAATCAGCTATGTGTTTTTTACTAAGTTTTCAGGAGAGCAAAAAACTGTTTTATTTTGAGTCTTTTCAATATTTCTGCAAACTGCAAGGTTACATTGAAAGATATTAGGGCTCAATGCCTACCACGCATGCAATAACTCCATAGGAAGAAACTGGGGTCTGAAACCAAAGATAGTAAGCTGGATTTACACATCGGTTGTCAGGGCGGTTATTTCCTGTGGTTGTGTGGTGTGGTGGAAAGCATTGAGGAAGAAAGGTCACAGGAGATTACTAGCTAAGCTTCAGAGATGTACCTCGATGGGCGTCACAGGTGCTCAGAGGAGCATACCTCAGACTGCCTTGGAAGTCATTCTTCATCTACTTCCTATAGAGAACTTTGTGGTGGGAACGGCGACTGAAAGTCTCCTTAGACTCGTAGAAACAAGTATGGTGAGGACAGTAATAACAAGTCACACATCAATCTTAAATTAGACCAGTTTTAGTGATTAGGGATCCGTTACCCCTGGGTTTACGGACTATAAGGTCGCTTACATCGATTTCAGTAGAACCCCCTCACTGGTAATTCCGGATAGGGACTATTGGATCAAATCTGATAAGCTGTATGAGGTTAGTACAGTATTTACAGACGGATCAAAAAAGAAAGCACAAGGGCCGGTGGCTATATATTTGGGAAGGAACATTCGTAGTTCGTTCAGACTGTCGAATTAATGCAGCGTTTTCCAATCTGAGATTTTGGCGATCCTCAGGGCCACGGAGCTGGTGGCCAGGAATGTAGCTGAAGGTGAGAAATTAACCTTCTACGTAGGAGAGCCCTTAACTTGCTTATGGATAAATATAGTGTCAGACTATTTTGGATTCCTGGCCACAGCAGTGTTGATGGAAATGAAATTGCCGATGAGCTCGCAAGAATAGGGTCGGCATTAGATGAAGGAATGTGTGACAGATCGGTAAAATTACCGATACGTCATTACTATAGGGAACTCAGTAATTGGGTACAAAGCAGGCCAACAGTTCATGGCGAAGTAGGGAAGATTGTAGAGTCTCGAGGGATTTGTGGCCAAAACTTGACTCAGGAAGATCCAAATTGCTACTGGACATTAATAGGAAGGCGATGCGAATCATGATAGGCGCGTTGAGAGGTCACTGCTCGGTCAGAGAAAGAACCAGTATTTGGGAAACTGGTACTCCAGATTTATTTAGGATGTGCGGGGGTGAAGAGGAACCAGAAACCATTGAACATATTATCTGTCCGAGGCATGAAAGCATTACTGATATCGGGAAGTGTAAACTAGAAGATATCAGGGGCTTCATCATGGGAATTTGGTATTTCAATGACGGACAATAGGGTCACTTCTGGTTACAAAAGGGGGAGGGGAATAAATATTCCTTTTTCTGGGCAACAGATGGGAATCACAATGGACTCAATTCGGTCTCCGAGTGGAGGTGCGGTGTACCACCACCCTTCCTAACCTAATCTTGAAACATATTTAGTATTTATAAAAGTATTTCGTAAAATCAATCTTAAATAATTGTAGATTTGGTAGATATAGTGGAATTGCTTCAAAACTGCACATTACTAGCTTATTTTGTTGTTCAGCTTCAAGAGCATTTCTAATAAAACTAATTTTTATTTTAACACAACTGTTTTTGTTGAAAAATTTTTGATAAATACTTTTGCTAACTTCTGAACCAATTAACTGCCAGTTTATAGAAACCATGTAAAAATTCTCGTCTGCCTATTTATACTGAAAACAAAAACAGAATTTGAGTGCTTTGTTTTTGTTTTCAATATAAATAGGCAGACGAGAATTTTTACATGGTTTCTATAAACTGGCAGTAAGATATATGTACATATTTAAACTATATGGTAAGTAAATGTATTACACAGTTTTGTAATGGTGAAATAAAAAAAAATAAAAAATCTACACATAACAGATCACGTCAGAGCAACGACGATATGTTTTTAGTTATATGAAAAAAGCTCTTTGCATCAAGACGAAAGCTTTGGAGTATTTTGCGTACTAGTTAAAAAAATACCTCATTTTTCTACGGTCGGACTTGTGTACAAAATGAATCAAACCAATTCACATATTCCATTTGCAATAAAGTTTCGTATATATGTAAGGCAGACATCTACATCAACTGACACCACACACAGTGGACCAAAACACAGAAGAACGCTGATGAGGAAGGTTTAGTGGCCTTCGAAAACGGCTGGCTGTTCCGTTCAACTATGTGTTGTTGTCAGAATATTTACAACTAACTTTGATGTTATTTGTTCATTAATAATTATCACATGTAATTTGGCTTAAAAATCGTTGCGAACATTAGCCTGTTCAATTCATAAGAATATAGAAACAAAATACAGTTCGAAAAATAATTAAATTAACTAGTACAAAATTTAATTTTTTTGAGTGGTTTTCATACAAGTCTGTCTGACTTCTGGAAACTGCACATTAAATGAAATAAAATAAAAAAATAAATCCGTAAAAGCATCGCTCTGTATCATCCCACCAAAAAATTTTCGAAATTTTGTAATGGGTAGTACTCTTTTAATGGCTTACAAAGTAATGACTGATACTTATTTATGTAATTATTTTATGTGCATAATACTCGTAATGACTGCCCTGTAATGAATAAAACAAGAACTTATTTATATCATTACGTGAAAGTACTTATTGTAGTGCTTTCCAGTTAATAAGGAAACATATCTAGAAAAAAATTTATTGATCGGGAAAATTATTTTAATTAGAAAAATTAGCAAATTAATTTAGAATAAGTTTAAGCAATAATTAATATATAAAATTTTGCATATTTGTAAGCAAAAAATAACCCATTAAATTTTGAGTACTTTTAGGCAATCAGTAATATACTAACTTTTGCATGTTTGTAGGCTAATTGGCAGAAATTCAACACTCAGCCTAGACTGCAAACTTTTGATATACAAGTCGCTTTTGAAGCCAATATGGTGCTATGGAATTCAGCTGTGGGGCACTGCTTCAGCGTCAAATGCCGAGAGAATCCAACGAAGGCAAAACAAAATTTTACGTTTGATAACATCTGCTCCATGGTACGTTAAAAATTCAAATATTCATCGTGATTTAAATATGCCACTAGTGAGTGAAGAAATTGCAAAATACGCAGGCAAATATTTAACTAAACTCGAGTCACATCCTAATCCGCTTGCCCGTAATATTTTGAGCTTTACTGGACACATCCGCTTAAAAAAGAGGGACACAAGGGCTCTTATACCCAACACTCCAGATGGGACTGCTTAAAAATACTTCTTTTTGATTATCACTACTTATGTATTATTTATAACTATCACTAAGCTTATGTCCGATATTGGTCGGGCATAATAATTATATTTAGATTTAAGATTTGATTACTTATTGTTAGTTCATTTTTGAAGATACAATAAATAAATATGTATATGAAAAAAAAAAAATGTTTGTAGGCAAAAAGTATAGGGTACCGCATACTTTTTGAACTTCTCAAACAAAAATAATGGGTTATTTAGGAGTACATACACTTTTTTGCATTCTAGTAGGCAAAGTTTTTTGCTGGGATACTACGAGCAGCATGTGAAAAAGTCACGCCTGCGTCAGTAAAATTTAATGTCCATTGGAAAACCGTGTTACACCACCATAGAACCGTGCTACACCACCATGCAAAATTTAAGGACCGGGCAACGAACCAAAGTGGTAATTTAAGTCATTAAAATGAATAAACTATGGAAATTGCAAATAAATGATAAAAAATTAATTGAAAACTAATCGTACTATGCAAAATGTGATACATTTACTAACTAAACCTTTATATCTTATGAATAACTTTTTTGTTCTTGACCACGCCTGTCGATTCGTTTAAAAACACACTCATTATCTCATCTCTGATTTCAGTGCCTTCGGGTGTGTCTCTGTGAAAATTTTAAACATGACACTGTCATTTCTTTTAAATCTACAACAATTTATTATGACACAATTGATTTGAATTAAATTAGCATTAATTAGAAAAAGATGATTCGAATAAAATACCCCTTTGCTTAACATACCGTCTTTCTGAATCGTTATTTGATTTTAAATAAATATAGAAAACTCACCTGTAGTTCTCCTACAGCAACTGCTTGCCTCTTATTTAAATTGTGATGCGTGACGTTTGGTGTTTGATAGCTTTTATCTTTGACAGCATCTGTAGCAGCGTTTGCTTCTCTACTCCAATGAAACTCATAGTTATCCGTTAAATCAAGTAAATCTATACGTTAAAAAGATAATAACATTTTAATTGTTTTCTATTTTAAAATTTTGCCAATTTATTTAATTCCTTTAAGCAGTACGAATAAATTGCTTTTTTCCATTTTTTTCTTATTAGTAGAATTGATTTAATGTGTTTTAATGTTTTATCAAGTCTGTCTGCGCTTAAGTATAATATAGTCATAAATAAAGTTTACATTTCTTAATATTAAATATTTAAATATGTATAGTATATTGAAAATAATTACATTATTAGTAATGATAAATTTATGTGACTTTTGTCAGTATAATTTTATAAAATTATCTCTTTTTATCGTAAATTAAAAGGTAAGTCTGGTACAACGATGCTAACTCTGCCACTTTAGTGGTAGAGATACCTTCTTTGGGAATCGCCCACTTAACTCTACAACTTTCCGAGAAAAATAGACCAATTTTTTATTTTTCAATACTAATACTAAAGTAAATACAGTAACCTACTAGACCTGAGATTCGATAAAAACGAATGCCCACTAAAGCGAAGAAATTTCGAAACAAAATTGTTCGATATTTGTTGGCAAATCTAAAAAAAAATGCGAATGTCCGCTACAGCTCCGAACTGCGAACTTCTCTCGAAAGTTTTTCGAATGAGTGACGGTAGCTGCGTGGAAGTGTGTCAGCCTGTTCTGTTCTGTGTAGAAGTACCAAGGTCGTAGCATGACAGCACTGTATGTTAAAAAATAAATTAAGAACACATACCTCCATATGTGCAATAATTGAACAGAAATAAATTTGCCACAGTAGCCTAGTGGATGTGTGGTAGTCTGTTAGAATTGAGGTACCATGTTCAAAGCCTGCAGCGTAAGTTACGGAATTAAACAAATAAATAAAATAAGTAAGTTAAAATAAATAAATAAAAAAAATTACTTTTTACTTTTTCTGCTGCATTTTTGCGGTATCGAAATCAATTCGATAATCTCTCACTTTTGATATTGCTAACGAAATCCGAGATCGAAGGTTTTTTGGGACAAAACTGAGCGACAGGTATTTTTCGATTCATTTTTGAGTGTCACTCTCGATAGTTTTACACGATAAATGTTCGAGATATATTCGAAATAGATATCATTAACGAAAGCCGTGATCAACTGGGAAGGGATAACATTTTTCACGAAATTATAAAAAAAATATGTATGTGTATGTATTGAATTTTTTTTTCAACTTGGCCTGTGTAGATTAATTGTTTAAAAATAAAATTTAGTAAATATGTGAAAAAATATGATTAATTTATTTCTACTTAGTTTTTTTCGTGATGGTCAAAGCTAAAGCAGCACTTTTAAAACAAAACGTCGTACAAAATAAAGAAGGAGGAGTCTCTTATCGCGGTATTGCAAAAAAAATATAACGTATCATTGAGTTATGTGTGTAAAATAAAAAAAAAACAAAGTTATCTGCATATCACAAGCAACAAAGCAGGTCGCCCAAAAAACCTTTCGCCAGTAGATTGTCGTAGTTGTGAAACTAGGCGATTAATCGTTACTGGCGCAGTCAATACTGCAGTTGAGGTCCAAAAAATACTGCACGAAGGGTAGTAGATATTAGCACCAAAACCGTTCGAAGAAGTTTAAAATCTGGTGGATTAGCAGCCAGAGCAAAAGTAAAAAAACACTCTTAAGCGAAAATAACCGAAAAAAACAATTGGAGTTTGCAAAAAAAAACGAAAAATTCTAGTTTGAAGATTGGGTGCGTGTAAGATGGTCAGATGAGAATCGGGTCAGACGGACGACTGTGGACATAGGTTAAAGAAAGTTTTGGCCTAAAGGAAAGAAATATTTTCCAGACTTTAAAATTATGTGGGGGCTCATTGGTGGCTTGGGGTTGTTTTCGCGGGAAACGACTTGAAGTTCTCCATTAAATTAGAGGCAAAATGTATGCCAAGAACTATACAACCATTCTAGAAGACTCTTACATTCCCAGTCTAGATACTCGTATATTCGTTTTATATCCAGGACAGAATGATATCTTTTTGCAGGACAACGATCCCAAGCATACGGCAAAAACAACTAAAAAGTGTATATATTTTTTTTATGAATTGAACAGGCTAATGTTCGTATCGCCTTGTAAGCTAAATTACATGTCATAATTATTAATGAACAAATAACATCAAAGTTAGTTGTAAATATTCTGACAACACATAGTTGAACGGAACAGCCAGCCGTTTTCGAAGGTTTGTGGTTTGGAGAAGATTTGATCATGCTTTTAGATTGGCCTCCCCAGTCACCGGACTTGAACCCGATAGAGCAACTTTGTTCCATTTTAAAAAGAAAGAGTTTTGCTGCTAAGACCCTACCTAAGACCGTAAATGAACTCTGGCACCGTGCAATCAAAACTTGGAATAAACTTAATCCGGAAAAAAATAAAACTAGTAAAACGCAAGCCAAAAAAACTACAGGCAGTAAAAACAAGCATATGGAGGGCACACCAAATATTAGGAATATAAAAGATACGAATTTTCCATCTGTGGTCATAATTGTTCACATTTGGAACTCTAAATTAATATAAGTATGTTTAAACATTATTAGATTTTTAAAATTTTTGTAGTTTTAATTTAATTGAAAGTATCAAAAAGTTAAACTAAAAGCAAATAAAAAAATACGTGGCATAATTTGTTAGTAGTAATAATTTTGCGAACAATTTTGTTCCTTACTAGTTACCCGAATTTTTTTATATAATCCAAACTAGAAACTAGATAATTTTTTATTTGGACGGTCTCGCTCACACAGTCATCAAATCATCGTTACTGTTTCTTCGTGTGATATTATTTTAACGTAATTTCATTTTAATATGATGGTATTATTGGTAAAACTAAAAAAATGTTCTTCCAAAATTTATCATTTATCAAAATGTGTGGTTGAAGTCTACTGACGATTTGGTTGGTACAGCAACAATGAAATGCTTATAGACAACGCTGAACCACCAGCAAATAAATTTCAAAGAAAGTTGGTAAAATAGGCTCTAACTCCTCTATTACTTTAAGTTTCAAAATATCTTTTGAATATTTTTGAGTTGAACTTACCTATATGTTCTTTTGTTCCAAGAGCTCCTGAACTTCTGAATAACAACAGTTTGCAGAAAAGTATTAGTAGCGGTAGTTTTAGTAGCATTTTTGAATATTTTATCCTATTCATGTAAAATAAATACGTATAAGAAAAATTAATACAATTTGTATAATATTTTATAAACTTGCAGCCTGGGCCACCATTGAAAATTTAAAAAAAATTGTCGAACTAACAAACGTTTTCCTTCCAAATCGGTAGCCAGGCTGTTAATTTTAAATTGTTTAAGAATAAATACTAATGGTCGTATTCTAAGAAATTTATTTGTATTTCAAGTGTGAATGGAAATTTTGTTTTAACATGCACTTCAAACCCAAATTATTTTTTTTAGAATAGAACTTTCTATGAAGTTGTAATGAATACAAAATAACTACTTATATATATAATATTGTAACATTGAACGAAATTGTTAAAAAATTTGAGGGCCTAATTTTGTAAAACGAAAACACAAAGCGTTGACAAATTTTATATGGAAAATATTACAAAACGAAATACATAAAAAAATCGTTAACGCTTAGCGTTTTCGTTTTACAAAATAAGGCCCCAAGAATGATATGTCATTGCCCAGCAAAAAACTTTGTCTACTAGAATGCTAAAAAGTGTATGTACTCCTCAGTTGTAAGTACTTACAATTTGACTGAATAACCCATTATTTTTGTTTGAGAAGTTCAAAAAGTATGCGGTACCCTATACTTTTTGCCTACAAACATACAAAATTTAATATAATTATTACTGATTGCCTAAAAGTACTCAAAATTTAATGGGTTATTTTTTGCTTACAAATATGCAAAATTTTATAGATTAATTTTTGTTTAAACTTATTCAAAATTAATTTGCTGGTTTTTCTAATTAACATAACTGAAATTTTGTAACATAATTGTAAAACTTGTACCTTTTTTTGGGAATGTTAAAAATCATAATCTTACAAAGAATATATGTGAATATGTATATTGAAGAATATGCGAAAATACTTAAATTTTGTAATAAAAATTATAGTAAACCAAAGTTATTTTATTGTTTTCGAAGCTCATTTTCACGATCAATAAATTTTTCTCTAGATATATTTCCTTAGTAACTGGAAAGTGCTACAATAAGTACTTTCACGTAATGATATAAAAAAGTTCTTATTTTAGTCATTACACTGTACAACAAAATAACATTTTTTGGCTGTCCTTTAGATAAAATTACGCGGACTATATGGATTTCGATGCGTTAAATTCAAATCTGCTGTCAGTTTTGCTCTATCACGTAGAGATTTTTTTTATGGGCGTGGCTAATTTTGGCCCCTAAATTAGTCGGCCATACTAATATATTTTACTATAACTCGAAAACCGCTATTTCGATTTTAATAAATAATAAACCAAAAGACGCGCCACAAAATTTTGTTAAAAAAAATTTATAATCATTTTTTACCTATATTTTATGGTTTCGGAGTTATTCAGAATTTAAAAAAGAAAAAAGTTTTTTTTATGCAAAAATCGCGTAATTTTTTTACATGAAAATTTCAATAAAAAAATGAGATACTCAAAAGTTTCATATTTTTTACATTTTTCTTAAAACCACATATCCTAGGAATAAAACAAGCTATAAAACGTGAAAATCCAGCAATAAATCTTGATTTTATTCACAATTTAAAGTTCTGTTACCTGCCCGCAATGCCCTTTCAATAGCATTACCAGATGTCAGTGATGGGAAATGAGATTTGCATTTCGGTATCAAAAACAAATTTTTTTAGTACTTTTTTGATCCCGAGAGTACCAAAAATTATAATATTTCTTATTTAAATTTTATTAACAAAAAATTATAAGAAATTCATTTACAAAAAAAGGAACACATAGATACAAATATACAAATAGGTGTAGCCTGGATTAGACTTAATACGAGTACTGTTGGAACATAAAGCTTGCCTCCGTATTCCATAGCTCGCTAAAGCTAAAGCTAAATTCGACTGCTAAAATGCTGTACAAATAGAAAATTTAAAATTTTTGGCGATGACATAAAGCAATAAAATTTCGGCGAATTACATTTTTAAGCCATTACCTGATTTATCAATACCCGTTTGAAAATTGCATTCGTAGCCGAAAATCGACAAATTAATTTTATGGATTCTTAGCGATAGAGATTTAGCTTTAGCGAGTTGCATAATACGATGGCTGTTGATTTATATTTTGTTTTCATGAAATTTTGGTAAAAGAAAATCCTTTCGACATTTACAGCGGAGTGAGGCATGGATAAAATTCCGTAAGCTACTCTCGATATATCAGGAAACATGTATTCATCTAATGCGTTTTTATATAAGCCAGTGCTCTATATTGGTTGTTAATATTTCAAATTATTTTTCTTTTCTTTTTTTTCTTTTCCCTGGGAACATTTTAATTAAAAGTGGTACATATAATGATATTGGTTTAACAGATAAAATACTTTCAGGGGGAAACTTACTAAACCAAACTAACATTTTATTCTCAAAGTCCACTTTTGCCCTTAGAACTTAATATAAACTTTTTAAAATTTTCTTTAAACTGATTTAAAACAGTTGTTTCAATAGATCAACTTCTGTGCCACATAAAATATCATTGAATGAGATATTGATATTGATATTTAATTGTGGTTACACTTTTCTAA
Organism: Tachina lurida; assembly: GCA_944452675.1. Taxonomy (NCBI): domain Eukaryota; kingdom Metazoa; phylum Arthropoda; class Insecta; order Diptera; family Tachinidae; genus Tachina; species Tachina lurida. The sequence continues at coordinate 43,000,583 of OX101754.1, forward strand.
AAGATCTTTACTAATAAAGCTTCTTTCTATTTGTCGAAAAAACAATTTAATTCTTGGCAAAATATATGCATGCGCGAGTCTTCTGACTGCATTTCTAAGTTGCCCGTGAGAGTATCAAATTTCTTAGGGGAGTACGACGGTACTTTTTCATGTCAAACAGTATCAAAAAAAGTACGATCGTACCAACTTTCCCATCACTGCCAGATGTAAATGTGACTGCATTTAATGCATTACACACATTTTTCCATTTTTAGGTACATGCTTTAAATTGTGAATAAAATCAAGATTTATTGCTGGATTTTCACGTTTTATAGCTTGTTTTATTCCTAGGATATGTGGTTTTAAGAAAAATGTAAAAAATATGAAACTTGTGAGTTTCTGATTTTTTATTGTAATTTTCATGTAAAAAAATTACGCGATTTTTGCATAAAAAAATCTTTTTTCTTTTTTAAATTCTGAATAACTTCGAAACCATAAAAAATAGGTAAAACATGATTATTAATATTTTTTAACAAAATTTTGTGGCGCGTCTTTTGGTTTATTATTTATTAAAATCGAAATAGCGGTTTTCGAGTTATAGTAAAATATATTAGTATGGCCGACTAATTTAGGGGCCAAAATTAGCCACGCCCATAAAAAAAATCTCTACGTGATAGAGCAAAACTGACAGCAGATTTGAATTTAACGCATCGAAATCCATATAGTCCGCATACTTTTATCTAAAGGCTATTTTGGCTGTTGTACAGTGTTACAGGACAGTCATTATTATGCACATCAAATAATTAGATAAATAAGTATCAATCATTACCAGTGTTGCCAATTTAGCTTTTTTCATGCTAGATCTAGCATTTTCAAAGTCATTTGGCATGAAAGCATCTAGCATATTTTCTAGCATTTTTCAAAAATTTTCAAGCATTTTCTAGCATATTGTATTTTTTTTGTAATTTTTAATTTTTTTATATTATATAAGAAAAAACCGCATATGTGACAGCGCATAGAGAAAGGGTAAACAAAATCAATTTTCCCTTTTTTTTGATGTGGACAACATCTGAACATAGAATGAGACCGATCCCATGCTCCAAAAGTGTTCCCTCCTAGAGATATGCGCGTTTTATGAAATTGAAGTCGACGATTCTAAGGTTATGTGAAACAAATTTCGTACTAACAGAGTGATATTCACGATTTAAAAGAATTATAAATGAGTATTTATTATAATTCAGAATTAATAATTTCAGAAAATAAGCCTGAATTCGAAAAAACGCGAGCAAAATTGATATCAAACTCATGGAAACAGCACGCTAGGTAGAAAACAGTAAACACAACTACACAAAACAAGAGGTAGGGACGACCTACGCGCGTTTTCAAGGTTGACCAACACGCTCAGTGATGGTACACGAAAGATACACGTATTTAAATCTTTAAAATTGCTCTCCTGAACAAAACCGGTTTTTACCCTTAGGTCCCTTTCTATTTTGCGCGTCACATATGTACAACATTGAATTAGCTCTATAAAAATGCAACAATGTTAATGCTTATCAATGAGGATATGGTAACACTAAAAACATGAACAAACTTGTATAAAAACCAAATAGAATTGTTTTAAAAAAGACAAAAAATGGAAAAAGAGAACATTAAAAGAGGAAAAATATAAAAAACACATAAAATGAGTAAAACATATTCGCAAAAGTTTCGTCAAGATTGGCCCAAGCATTCAAAATTTAAAAGCCTTTTGCAAATATTGCAAATGTGATATTTTTTCAAATTTAGTACCCCGGAGCAACACGCAGAAAGATGAAAGTTATCTTGACAAAAGCAACAATGAAATAAATATTGACGATAAAGATGACTGGGTTATTTGAATTTTTTGTGATCATCCTTTTAACTGATTTTGCTGCTTCAAAAATAAACTAACCCTTTCAGCATATTGTATCCATATGGATACACGCATTTTTAAAGTTGTTTTGTAAAACCCAGGACATATAATTAACTTGAACTTTTATTGAATATATTAACTTAAGTTCTTTTCTTTTATTTAAATAAAATTTTATTTCGCATTGTTTTGTTTTTTTATAAAAATTGTAGGTTTTTAAAAACCTTATTTTTATTAATTTTTTTTAATCAAAAAGTTGGTTTAATATTTCACCTATTTTGTCGACCAATACAAATTTTTTCTCTCATTTTATGTCATAAATACACAGAAAACCTTTTCCCTCAGCATTTTGCATCAATATTTTTTTAATAAAATAATTATAAAAGCTGTGGGATTTTTTTCAAAACTCGTGTATCCATATGGATACAAATTTTAGTTGTGGGTATACTTTAATGTAAACTTTGTATAGAAAAGTAGAACAGTGTTTTTTATGTTTTTATGATTGATTTGTACAGAATTAGTAACATAATTGACAATTTTACAAAAAAGTATATAAAAGATATATTACGCCAGGAAACCCATAAAATGGACATTTTATGTAGCACCAGAGAAATGACTTACAACTTTCGAGCGAAGCAGAGGAAAAGTTCTTACTGCTTTCTGAGTTTTTGCCATATAGTTACACAACTTTCAAGAAATATTCCTGAGCAAAACAACCACACAAGTTATTTTAAAAATTAATGTATAACTTTAAGTTTGTGAACTTACATCAAAAAGGGATCTGGATCCCAGGAAGAGTTAAAGAAAATAGATTTGTTAAAATTTACGTAAAGTTGGAAAAGAATTCAAAACAGAAGGTCGTGGAAACTTCGACTACCGCATAAAAATATCAGACAATATGTAACTGCTAAGATAGCTTAATGAAGGAATTGCGCAACTAGTTTCTACTATACAGGGCCATAAACCTCTGGATGTATTGGATAGATTTTGTGGTGAACAGAAGAAAAATGTAGATATTTCGAAACCAAACATAGTTGCACTATCGAAAAAATAGATAAACTGGATTTTATTCTATCATTGTATAGAATTTCCATCATATATAGAAAGTGGGTTTTAAAAATGTTTGACAATTTTATTGATTTTTGGTGAACTAACAATAACAAATGCATGGACTTGCTGGGTTTTCGTAATAACGTTGTAAATGGGCGGATTTACGTAATCCATTACGATTTCACCGAAATCAACATTGGCCGGAAAATATTGCAGATACAAACGTGAAGGATGCGAGTGATAAACGCGACTCAAAATTGATATGCTTTAAGGCGTATTATTATAAAGAAATTATTGGTTTTTCATTTAGGTAATTGCATGATTCAATATCAATTGAAGTTTAATCGATTTTGAATTTCTTAATTTGGCAGCTACATATATTATGAAGTTGTTTGCTTTCAACTTTTTTAGATTATTACTGCCTTATTCCTAAAAAGTAATTTTGTTTAATAAAATGTTTATAAAACAAATTTTGTATGAAAAACTGCTTTGTAAAAAAATCAAAAATATCTTTTATGAATAAGGGCCTTACTAATTAATTACATTTTGCAGAAATGTTCACTTACGTAAGTAAAAAAGTTGAAAAACTAATATATATTTAAATATAAACGAACATAAAATCAAAGAATTTTTCTATACCATTAAGTAAATTTGTATCCATATGGATACACTCCAAAAAGCAGCTTTGGAGTTGCAAATTTGTAAAAAAAATGATTGATTATTGTTTCTAAGACCAATAGTAGCAAAAATCCAAAAAATTAGATTTTTTGGACCATTCAGTTAAAACTTGTAGCGAAAGGGCTAAATTGCAAATTTATGTTTGCTAAAAATCTTTTTTATGTTAAATTTCATCAATTGTACACCATATGTGATAAACCAAATCAATAAACTATATGAAAGACTTATAAAAATATACAACCTTGCTTTATTTCTGATATGTTTAATTTTTGGGAATTTTTTTCAGCATTTTTTAGCATTTTTTTCCACAAAATCTAGCATTTATTCCTCAACAAGTTTTGGCAACACTGCTCATTACTTTGTAAGCCATTATCCATTACAAAATTTCGAAAATTTTTTGCTGGGTGGAGGCAAGTACTTGCAACCTTGGATTACAAGTAATAATTTATATACAGTTTGTCAAGAAAATGTTTTGACATAGTTAAAAATGTTTTAAATTTTGACTTATATAGTAAATATTTTTTTCCTTTTTTGAATTATGAAATTGTTTGTGATATGTAGATTTCATTTTATTTACATTTAAGTGAACAAACAGTAGTAAGTTATAAGCAAAATTAAAAAGTGAGAGCATAAAAATTACATGAAAACAAAAAAAAAACTCAAAAATTTCTTTGTCAAGAAAATGTTTTTACATCCTTGGATTAAATAGTAAGAAAACAGGAAAGATTTTAAGGTGTACAAAAATCAATTTTTTTTAGCCCCATTGGTATCAAATCGGATTGTAAGACGACTTCCCGTGGGAAAAAATTTATTTTCCAAATGTTCCGCTGAAGTTTCTCATATTCCCCTCGTATTACTGTTCTTAGTTCCATTTAGTTCTTGAAATACCACTTGGAAATAATATTTTTCAAATAAACCCATAAATTTTCAATAGGGCATATTTCTGGACCTTGAGATGGAGTATCCACAACTTTACCGCAATTGAAAAGACATCATGTTCTTACCGAAAATGCCTCATGTTTGGTGTCTTAATTTCTCGAATAAAAAAAATTTTGACCGGATGTCGCGATAATGTTGCGCTTAAGTCTCGCTATAATACAAGTATGTAAAAACATTTTTTGAGTTTTTTTGGTTTTCATGTAATTTTTATGCTCTCACTTTTTAATTTTGCTTATAACTTACTACTATTTGTTCAGTTAAATGTAAATAAAATGAAATCTATAACAAAAAATTTAAAACGATTTTAACTATGTCAAAACATTTTCTTGACAAACTGTACATATCAGAGAAAGACAATCGATGCAAAAAATTTTGAATACTCCAGCACATATCGAACATTTTTTATGCTAGTGCGTATTGATTAATTAATTAATTCTCATACGTGCGTATATCCCTGCGTACTTTATTTCATACTTCTATGTATCCATACTCACTCTTCTTTATAACCCGCATATCTACCCATATCAATCTACATACCTATGACTTGCAACACATTCGGCTCTCTAAATATTTTTTGATAAGTACGTTTTTGCGAATTTTCGACATAGTCTCAAATTTTCCAAGTTTTTGACATTTGTTACAATTTTGGCGTTTTTTTTTAATAAATTTTAAGGCTTTTTTCAATTAAGGAATTATTTGCGAATTTTCGTAACTTTTTGTACATGAGTTTTTTTTATTAAGATCTACAGAGTTTTTTTTTTAAATTTTTGAAGTTTTGGATATTTTTTAAAGATATCGAGCATTATTTTCGATTTTATCGTAAGCGACAAAAATTTAATTATTCAGGAGAAGGTTTTTTTTAAATTTTCAAATATGTTTTTGTACCTAAATTGCCGCTTACGATAAAATTGTACACCCAGTATCTTAAAAGCTAATTGTAAACTATGGATAGGTCCATAAAATTTTAATTGCAATAAAAAAATGTATTTTCGATAACATGTTGCTTACGACATAATCGAAAATATGCTCTAGGACTATTCTCGAGTTGGTGCTTTTTGTGGTTTTTATAATCAGCTTTAGAGAATTTTTTCTATTGTGTTAATCTTTGCAAGTTTGTATAATTTTTGCAAATATATAATTTTTTTAATAGAAATTTGCTAATGAAAACCGCCACGCATTTACGCATTTTTTTCATGAAATGGGTTATATTAAAATTTTTTCATTTGTCAATAGAAGGCCTGGAGAAGCAAATAAGATCAAAAAAGTTGTCGTAAAATAGATTTCATGAAAAAAAGCATAATTTAAATTAGGTATTTGTTAAATTTTTTAAAACACAGATTTTTTAAAACACAGAGAATAGATTAGTTAAAAATCTGTTAGAGCAACAAATATTTACTTATGTATTCCAATGTTCTATATTTGCTATCAATTATCAATCAAATGTACGATTTTTTCATATTTATAAACAAAAAATCATACTTATAATACAAATAGAGTTCTCACAATAGTTCTATTAGTAATAACAATTGAATCCGTTTGTTTCTAATAACCATTTTAAAGTATTGGTAGATATAACTGAATTAAATCTACATAAGTTAGAAAGTAACATGACGGAATATTGGCTTTTGAAATTAAAAAAAACTATTCGTGTAAACAATAGTTAATTTGAAAAAAAAATCGTTTATTGTAACCAACTAATCATTTACAATCGTACTGAAATTCTATTGCAATAAAATATAACAAAAATTATTAAAAATTTTAAAAACCCCCGAATATATGTATCTAGAAAAGATGTGATATATTCTAAGCGGCTGGACCGTTTTTCTTAAAACATAGCTAAGAACCTTCTCGATGAAGCCACCTTTCAAGCAGAAAAAACTAAATCAAAATCCGTTCAGCCGTTTGGTCTGTACGTGGACTCGTACATACACACAGACGCACACTACAAACTTACAGCACCCCTTTTTTTGGTCGGGGGTTAAAAAGAAAATTAAATACTTTATTGATGTTCCTAACCGAATAATTTATTCTGAATTCAAAATGAAAAACATATTTTGTTGTAGCAATTGAATTGTTCCTCATTTGTGGAAAAAAATTTTAACGTAATAAACAAAAAATTAAAAACCATATAGAAATGTCACATAAAAAATATTTTTTGCAGAATAATTACAGATAATCTCGAATTTACAAAAAAGGTAAGGATGTTGTTATATACATATGTATGTACATATGTATATCGCAAAATAGTCTAAGAGTTATTGCTATTATTCTAAAGTGAAATTATTTGTGCAAATTACACAACCCCACGATGGTTTTCCCCTTAAGAAATTAATAAGCAATTCAGATAGGTATTAGGTAGTAAGTTTAAGAAAAAATATTAAAAAATTTCTATCACCTCACAATTTTTTTTATGAGCCTATACACAGAGAAAACAGTGCCTAAAAAATACCTCATTTAATAGAATAAAATTAATAAGATATCCCTATGGTTTTTTTTCAAGAAAGAAATCTTATTAATTTAATAAGGAAAACCTTTTTGAAAAAATCAAGAAGAAATGTTGTAGTTTTTATTAGTTTATCTTATTGATTTTTTCAAAAAGGCTTTCTTCTTGTTTTATTAGGCGACCTAATAAAAAATAAACAAAATTTTTTATGTCTTTATTCTTTGTACTTATGTATGTATTTTCATTTAAATTCTATACACAATATGTATGCACATATGTACATATGTAGTTTACGTATATGTTATTTATTTATGCATACATATTATATTATATTCTTAACTAGCTTTACCCGGTGTGCTTCGCTACCCCTCCCCTCCCCGCAAAAAAAAAAATATATATATGGCATTGGTGGTGCAATATGAAAATTGGATTTTGCCACGCCCCTTCGCCCGCAGACCGAAAATCGCAGTGTCACCCGCCTGAATATTCTGAAGCTTCCCTGAAAATTTCATCAAAATCGACCCAGCCGTTTTGGAGTCCATACATTACATACATACATACACACATCCTGTTTTATATAGATACATAGACTAACTAACTCACCATACATACATATTATTACTAGAGAGGAGACAAGTATTGAACCAGCAACCTTCTGACTGATAGACAAGCACTCTAACCAATATGCTAACAAGCAGCCTGAATAAGCATGTTGTTATTTCATATCTATTTATAGATATTTATATTTCATATCTATTTATAGATATGAAATAACCTAATAAAATATAGAAGATTTCCTTATTAAAAAAATTAAGAACATGATTTACACATAATCATATAGGAACCTAATAAGAACCATAAGAAATACCTTTTTGAAAAAATCAATAAGGCAACCTAATGAAATCAATAAGGAAAATCTTTTTAAAAAAATGAATAAGGCAACCTAATGAAATCAATAAGAAATCCCTATAGTTTACAATTTAGAAGAAAACATAATAGAATCAAGAAGTTTTTCTCTTTGGACTGTTTTTTTATGCCAAAAATAACGGAAATTGAGTAAAAAAAGTTGTGAATAATAAGATTTCTTCTTGATTTAATGTGGTTTTTTTCTTGATTAAATTAATAAGATTTACACTAGAGTTCGACCGATTAATCGGCTTCGGCTTCGACCTTCGGCCAAAAATTGGTAATCGGCCAACATTCGGCCTACGGCAAAAATCGGCCGATTAGCCGAAGCCGAATATTTTTCATTCCAAGCTTGAAAAATAACATTATTTTTGGTCGTTGCTCGCCGACAGTTTCTATTGTGTTTAACGTTTTGAAAGGGTTGCTTTGAAATACAACCCTGTTGCTTTCTATTTTCTTTTACTTGGACGTTCTTGTGAGTGATCATATGAAAAAGCAATCTAGAAATTGCAAAATAGTTTTATTTTTCTTGTTATGTATCCAATAGATATTACAGCTATTTCAGTGATCTCAAAAAAGCAAACTTTTTTCTTAATTCATATAAAACAAGTATCATTTTTAAAATTTAAAACATTCGGCTTCGGTTTTGGCCGAAGTTTAGGATTTTAGCCGAAGTTCGGCTTCGGCAAAAAAAAAACGCCTTCGGTCGATCTCTAATTTACACATAAAAATAATAAGGAATCTATATGTAAAAATCTTCGCTTCTTTCTGCTGGGATACCGCTTAGCCTAAAAACGTTTCATAGAGAAAATCTTCTTGATTCTACTCGTATTAGGCAGTTGTTTCTCTTTGTAAACCTAATATTTTCACGAGGTAGGCACTATGTCCGAAGTTGACCAAATACACACAATCAACTAACTAACAAAATTTGCTTCAAATCATCTAAATACGCTAAGCTAAAAACATCAATGGTTTCTTAGGCCGGGGTTACATCTGTGTGTCATGTGCCCAAAAAACCGTAAACATTAATTGGCAATGAAAAACTGTTTGATTCAGACATGTATTTAATTAAACAGTTGATTTAAACAGTTTCCAATCATGTTGGATTCTATAAAATTGTCTATTAGTTATGTATGAAACTGTTTAACTTAATAAATAGTAAGTGTCTCAATCAAACAGTTTTTCATTAGTAATTAGTGGTTACGCTTTTTTGGGCACATGGCACACACGAAATGTCAGATAAAAACTCAGCCTTAGTTATTCGTAAAATAATACTGGAAAATATATTTTTTTTATGAACAATAAAAAAAAATGTTTTCTAAAAGCTCATAAAAAATTCAAAACTTCAAAATTTTGTATTTTTGACCATTGGCTTTAAAGGCAAATGTGTTAAGAATTAAATAAGTTAAATATAGGGAATATCGGATAAAAAAATGCAGACTTTAGTAGTAATTTAGTGGAAAAAACCCAAACTCACAAAACATACAGGTTTCGCTTTTTTTCTCCCTCTGAACAAACTTAACGGTTTTTAATCAGTTTGTTTTCACTAAATTGCTAATAGAGTTTATAATTTTTAGCCGATTTTCATAATATTTAGCTTATTTTACTCTTAACACATTCGCTTTTACTGACAACGATCAAAAGTTTAATTATTTGCAGTCTTGAATTTTTTATAAGCTTTTAGAAGAAAAAAAATATTAAAATTTTTATAAAAAAATTAATGATCAGAATTGTGTGTTAAGGTACGGTCACACTTGACAAACATTTGTCCAAAAAAAAAAACGTAACCAGTAAATACTAACGCAACATTTTTTGCTTCAGACACGTGTTTATTAAGTTCAATAGTTTCCAATAATATTGTATTTTATAAATTTGTCTAATTGTTAAATACGAAACTAATTTACTTAATAAACACGTGTCTGAAGCAAAAAATTTTGCATTAGTTTTTACTGGTTACGCTTTTTTGGGCAAATGTTTGTCAAGTGTGACCGTACCTTTAGTTGTTGGAACCAACAAAATTTTATTGGCTACAAATTCGGTTATCACAACTTAAAGATAGTTAAAAGTAGGATTTTGTCAGACGTCTAAAACTGTGTTCATTATTATAAATTTAATTTAACTTATCAGGAAGTATACTTTTGCCTTTAACTTAGCGCTCACTTTAGGTTAAGCTAAAATTTTACTGATGGAAGACTTTTTATACGTCCGATAAAATCCTACTTTTAACTAACTTTAAGTTGTAATAATGGCCCTAAAGAGAATTAAAAAACGCAATTTTGAAGTAATTTTGGAATTTCTTGTTTTAACATATAAAGCAAATCGTGAAGCGTTTTCCTCAACACTATAGGCTAAAATAGCAGTATTCTGAGGGGTTCTGGACCAACATCCATGAATGAATTACATATATGTACATAATTTCAATGCGTTGTTGAAGGATTCTATTTGTATTAATGACGTAGTTTTTAATTGTTATCTGTTTTTAGTTGACAGAAAAACTGAGAAAATATTAAGGTTAATCGTAAATGGATATACATATGTATATCCTTACAAAATTGTTTGGGTTTCGGATAAATTTCAGACATCTTTTTTACTTTCGAGTAGACGTCTTAGTAATAAAATTACACATACGGTTATACTTTTATCGAAATAAGTTAATTAATATTTTTTTTTATAAAGAGAAGTAAACACTCAGGCAATGAATGCCTACTGCTAGTACTAGGTGTTACCTTCCTTAGGAAAGGGATAATGATAGACAGGTGGTGAAGCAAGAGATAAAGGAAAGCTTCATTCTTTTACAACTCTGTTTTTTGCACTTCTTTTTTTAATAATACAGTGTTGCACCGCGTATGCTGTTCAATGAGGCGTATTAAATTGAAATTTGAAGCTGTGCTTAGTAGCCATTTTATTAGTTATTTTACTTCGCCGATGATTCTGCTGCACAACGAAGGAGGGCGCTCTGATGTTGCATTAGGATTAGTATCTGCTGAAGTCGGTATAGTTCAGTGACCAGTGACTATGCCTTCATCACTTGAACTTTTATACAACAACTGATACAAAGGAACACTAATGCACATACAACAATTGATACAAAGGAACACTAATGCACATAAGAAAAATGCGTGATGTTGTAATTTTTTAATGACTGTTGGATACCGTGGTCGGTTTTGTAGTCAACGTGCTAACTACTTCAGCCAACGCCACCCTCAATCAATATTTATTCCATATAGGAACTGCCAAGCCCGCTCTTTGCTTGAAGTCGATTTTTGCCACAACTTCATTAATTAAAATTAAATTAACGTTCAATTTTCTACAAAAGCGTACCAAGAAGTTTACTGTAGGACATTCCGTTCTTTACTTATGACAATCAGAATGAATAAAATCAATTCATACCATGTAAATCGTATGGGAAATCGAAAAGTGCGATGCGCACCTTCTCATCATTAATATTATGAGTTGATATTTTAACAGGCCTATTTTTATACCCTTTACCAAAAAATGGAAAAGGTTTGTCATTCCGTGTGTAATTTCCATAATATTCATATGCGACCCATAAAATATATGTATATATTCTGGGTCCTTATGAATATGGAAGACGAATAAGCGACGTCCGTCTGTCCGTCTGGTGTACGTGAAATCGGTTTTCCGAAGCTCCCAGAAAATCTAGAGACTTCGATCTTGGATTGGTGTATCAGAAATGGTCCAAAATAGATTGCGAAGTCGAGCAGACGGTTTCAGAGCTGGAAAACTTAAACTTGATTTTGCCATACAAAAGTAACTAGATAACACAAATATTCTGATTTTTTTGTTAAATAAACTTATTTTATATTTCAGTTCGAATAAAATTTGTATTAAAAAAAAAATAAAAAAATAAAAAAATCAAAAAAATGTATCCAGGGTTGGGAACATTAACTTTTTTGTTATATAAGAATAACGTACTGAAACTAATTTTTCCCTTTTATCTATAAATTTAAAATATGTTATATTCTTAAAACAAAAAATTGGTGTAAGAAATCAGAAAAATTTTAAATTATGATTCCAGGGTTGGGAAACTTACACTTTTTGTGATATATAAAATTAACTAGCTCTAATAATTTTTTTTTATATTTTAATTTATATATATATTTTATGTTTTGGAAAGAAAAGTTGGGTATAGAAAATTATAAAAATAAAAACCACAGCTGCACAGCTGGAATATTTAAACTTTTTTTGATATTAAAGTAATTAAATAAAACTAGTATTTTCATTATGTCTTTTTTTATTTGTTCACTTAACATATTTTATATATTTTTTAAAGAACAAGATTGGTATAAGGAAAAATCGAATGATGATTCTAGGGTTGGGCAAAGCACACTTTTTTATATATATAAAAATAATTAAATAAAGCTAGTTATTTCTTTGGTAATTAATTATATTCTATATTTCTTAAAGAAATAAATTAGTACTCGTATTAAAGCCAGAAAAATTTAAGTTATGGTTCCAGGGTTGGAAGTTGAAAAAAAAATTGGTAAAAAAATAACCAAAAATAAGTTTTTTTCAGTTAAACATATTTGATGTTTTAGGAAGATCTTTACTAGAGATCGACCGAAGGCGTTTTTTTTTGGCCGAAGCCGAAGCCGAACTTCGGCTAAAATCCTAAACTTCGGCCAAAACCGAAGCCGAAGTCGAATGTTTTAAATTTTAAAAATGCTACTTACGTTTTATATGAATTAAGAAAAAAGTTTGCTTTTTTGAGATCACTGAAATAGCTGTAATATCTATTGGATACATAACAAGAAAAATAAAACTATTTTGCAATTTCTAGATTGCTTTTTGATATGATCACTCACAAGAACGTCCAAGTAAAAGAAAATAGAAAGCAACAGGGTTGTATTTCAAAGCAACCCTTTCAAAACGTTAAACACAATAGAAACTGTCAGCGAGCAACGACCAAACATAATTTTATTTTTCAAGCTTCGAATGAAAAATATTCGGCTTCGGCTAATCGGCCGATTTTTGCCATATGCCGAATGTTGGACGATTACCAATTCTTGGCCGAAGGCCGAAGCCGAAGCCGATTAATCGGTCGAACTCTAATCTTTACTCAAGCAAATTCTTTAGTCGAAAAAAACCGAGAGGTCACTTACTAAAATTGCACTATAACAAAAAATTATAAATTTTATTGCAAAACAAATATGTATGTATTTACTTATGTATGCATCTGTATACTACACATACATACGTTGGTAAATGGCATATAAGATTCACAACTGCCGAATATAACACTCTTACTTGTTTTATCTAAACAAAATTTTTAAACCTGGTTCTGAAAAAAAACGATTTTATTTTGAGAATTACCCTAATATACATATGTATATGGATAAAAGTATGTACATACATACATACATATGTATGTATACGTATGTACATAAAAATCAAATCACTTCTGTTATAAAATTTCTATAAAAAGCACTTTGTTTTAGTTCGTGTTAAGATATAAAAAATGTAAATTCATGTTATCGTGCTAGAATTTATTTTGAGAAAAAATTCACTAAATTATAGGTCATTTTCTTTTGTATTATTCATACATATGTACATACATACATATATGTACATACATACATATATGTACATACATACATACATATATGTATAGACATATGAATGTATATTTTTTTTTAATATGTTCATGCTGTTAAAAACAATTAAAATTACTTATAATTGTAATTTGCAGTTATTATCACTTTATTATTGTATAATGTTTTATTTTGAAAGCAATATTAAATTTTAGTTTGCAAACATTTTATTTTTATTTTTATATTATCTTTCTGTAAACTGACACAAACACGTTCATTTTGTTTCGTTATTGCTTTTCGATTAATCAAAAAATACTGTTGTGACTAGAATCACTACTCCGGTTAAAATAAAATTGGGAATTTTTGTTTAAATTTATTTGATTAAAGTTTTGAATGCCGGTTTTATTTCCCATTTTATTTTATTTTTTCACATAAGCATACAACCAAGTATAAAACATTAGGGGTATTCTGCACCAAGAACTAAATATTTGCTAGCAATAATATCAAAAAAATTTAATTTTGTTAAGCCAGTTGATAAATTATGGCATTCGATATCGATCGAAATGTTAAAATGTTTCCATACAAATTCAATTACAATATTTTGAAATTTCGTTCGATATCGGTAATATATGTATATATGTACATATATATGTAGGTTCCCGTCGTTCCTACAAAGAGCATAGGTAATATTACATTTTATCAAACTAGAAAATTATAGCTGCACTAATTAGAACTTTTATGCTCGAAATTGGGATAAGTTTTATTTCCAAACAAACTATCAATAAAAAAACTTAGAAACTCCTGCTTCTAAAACAAGCATTTAAAAACGGCATGATTCGACTTTTATGGCAACCTGAGCCTGAGATTGTAATATAGGATCGAAAGTACACTTTCCACATGACCTGTAGTAGTATGGAGAACATGTATAATTCTTAAAACGTGTACCTAAAAATAAATGTTAAATAGAGATGTTGTAGGCAGATGATGCTTTTCAATTTGCAGCTGCAAAGTTTCATGAAAATTTAATTATCGGGTGGTGGTTCTTATATTTAGGACTTCTGTAATTTATAAGAGCTATGTACAAGCATGCATATTTTTTTAAATTTTATAATAAAACTAGAATTTTTTTGAGTTAGTTTTTTTTTTAATTTTATGACAAAACTAGAATTGTTTTCTTAAATTCTTATGAATTGAATTAGGCTACTGTTCGTAACGCTTTTTAAGCCAAATTACATGTCATAATTATTAATGAACAAATAACATCAAGTTAGTTGTAAATATTCTGACAACAACACATAGTTGAACGGAACAGCCAGCCGTTTTCGAAGGCCACTAAACCTTCCTCATCAGCGTTCTTCTGTGTTTTGGTCCACTGTGTGTGGTGTCAGTTGATGTAGATGTCTGCCTTATATACGAAACTTTATTGCAAATGGAATATGTGAATTGGTTTGATTCATTGCATTTTTCAATTTGCTCATATATATGATTGGTAATGAAGGCTCAAAATTTACCATCTTCCATATATATTACAACAGTCTTACCATTGTCGTTTGTTCCTTACTAACTATGCACATGTTTGTTAATTTGCTTATTTTTGTTCTACTTAAGACAAACTTTTTTGTTTTGTTACTATTAAGTATATTTTTATTTTTGATATACCAATATCATAAAAAAGAAATTATACGAGTATTGTTTAAAAAAAATGTTACATAATATCCCCCTTATGAAAAAATCATCGTTAAACTTAAAATTGGTTTAACAAACGAATTTTGTATGGTAAAACCAGTTTTAACGTTTGCTTTAACTTTAACAATCGTTTTTGTATAAGGGCATATTTCTTTGGAAATAGGACTTTAGTACAGAATAAGCTGTTAACCGTACTATTTACCAAAGAGAATCTGTAATTATTTGTAATTTTCTTTTATTTCCTTGCTCATTTCTGTTTTTTACTTTTATGAATTGTTGTAGAATTAAATTTTGATCGTCGCGTTCTGCTTTTTCCAAATAAAGGCATCTAATTCAGAATGCATGTCTACTAGATGTAAACTCGGCCTTAGTTGTTGTAAACCTTTAGCTATTGTGATATATTTATTGCATTAATAAAGTGAATAAAGACACTCATCAAGCAATGTGTACATACAAATTAAGTTGCCATAACAAACTCAAAAAATCCCGGGAATTCCCGCACAAATTTCCCGGGATCCCGGGAAATCCCGTATGAAAAACATTAGTTATAAGGTAACAAACATCCAGACATACAACCTATTGCTAGGAACACAATTGGGACGAACGACGAATTTCGTCCACGTCGACGAATTCGTCGATAAGAGTTCGCTGCGTAAATTCGTCGTGTGAAGCACAACAACGACGAATTTACGCAGCGAATTCCTCTCTTATATTTAATAAAGTTGGTTGTTATGTGTACAAAGCAGTGTTACCAAAATATATATTCAAAATTACAACTCGTAGGAGCCAAAATTACCCTATTTCAAAGGAATTACACCCAATATTTAAATAAATATTTGACACATTTCAAAAATCTTGTTTAAGGTATACTTATGATTTGGTATCAGCCCCAGTGAAATGCAACATATCGAGAGCGTGTATTTAAAGTACGTCAACTCAAATTTTCTCAAAATGAGTTTCCGATGGCAAAAAACTCTCCTGTAGAATATTTATCTGTGATATAAATTTCGATTAAAAAAAATATTTTTTTTTGTATAAATTTTTTTATTCTGCTATCTAAAAGTATAATCTTTTTGGTGAAAATAAATGCTAACTCTCATGTAAATTTCCAAAAATTTAAAAAAAATAAGTAGTTCATTATAAATCTACCTCATCTTATTGCATTGGGCATGCTGAACACGTAAGGATTTTGATATCCTATGACTAGTTTTTCAGATGTGGTCACTTTTAACATATTAGTACATAGGTGTTCCGATAAAAAAAAAAAATTGGTAATATACATAACTTTTAAACTGTCACTCCAATAGAAATATTATGTATGGACCGATTATAGTCAATGATATAAGCTTTCGAAATTGAAAATTTGGAGTAACCCTGCTATGTACAATAGAGATTGAGCTAGAGAGTGCCAAAGCTGACCACCTCGAGATGGAAGAGGCTTTCAGGCAGGCTTAAGCTATCTTTTTTTATGGTATTTTGGATTTTTTTGTAGCTTTTCAATTCTTATATCTAGTATTAAGTAAAAGATTTCACAAATACGTTTATGATAACTTAACGCTTGTTTTAGTTGAAATTTATAAAATACAGATTAATAGTATGTGTTCTAGCATCAGAATTTAGAAGAACACAATTTGGAAATTGACGATTTCAAACTTTTAGATTTTGTCGTTTTCGATTTTGAGCAAAAAAACTCGTATTTTTTCACAAGACTGTTAACAAGTGAAAATAAAATCGAAACGAAAAAATCTAAAAGTTTGAAGTCGTCAATTTCCAAATAGTGTTCTTCTAAATTCGGATGCTAAAACACATACTATTAATTTGTATTTTCTAAATTTCAACTTAAGCAGGCGTAGGCATGTGTTTTAACATCCGAACTCACAAGAAAACATGTGAAAACGATTTGAAAGCCAGAACGCACACGATTTATTATATAAAACAAACGAATTTCAAATTACCTGTAAATTACACCTGAGAGCAATTACCCGCGATTCGGTAACACTGGTACAAAGACAGAGAATGAGAGAAAATTGTTTTTTCGTCGTTCGTCGGCGTACAAATTAGAAATAAATCTATCTCAGAATTCGTCACGCACGACGAATTTCGTTGTACGGCGGTGTTGTGTTCATTTTGATATGCACTCATGTGTTTTATTTTTTATGACGAAAGTTCGCACCCATGATACAATTATAACAGGTACATGCACAAGCCCAGCCTGTTACTGTATACATTGCAGATAAATGTCAAACTTTGTTTACAAGCTGCAAAAATGTTAGTGTATGTGCGTGAATAAAATGTTTATAGTGTTGCCAATGAATTTACAAAAGGCTGTGTCTGCAATTAAACATTGAAGAAAATTACACTACACATCTTTTGTGTAGGTTAAAATTAAAAGAAAAATAAATACAAATAGAACCCGAAGTAGAATTTCACAGACATTATACAAGAATTTAATTCCATGGCCTACACATGTGAGTAGAAATTACACACTATTTAACTACACACAGAATGCCAACACTGAATAACTATAATCATGCAGGAATGCCGCGTCTGCAATTGTACTTTAGTTGCCCTGTAATTGCAATTTTTTATAAACAAAAGACATTTGTTTCTGACAATTTATCGTTTGTTTATAACAACAAATACAACAAAATTCCAATTGTTGTAGTCGTGCTTGTACCTAGTATAATTGTATCATGTTCGCACCGAAAAATTGGTCGTTCGTCCCAGTTGTGTTCCTAGCATATCACATTCGTAATATTATGTTAGAAGAACAAAAGAAATTGTCTGGAATATTATTGTATATTTTTTCTATTATAAAAGCAAATAGAAAACAAAATAAAAATTAACTTGTTTATCTAATTTTTCGACCTTTTATATATGTTCAATAAAACTATTTCTTTAAGCTTTAGGTCCGTAAATTTTATATATTTTTCTTATATATTTTTATTTTTGATCGATATTTTGTAAACCTTTGGTTTACTTCTTCAGGATATAGTAAATTGTATTTTGATTTTTCTGTTTTTTTGTTTTTTCTTTTTCCTTTTTTTCAATTATGTATACAATTTTCAAAAAAAAAAAAAAAAAAAAAATTTAAATAACAAAGTGTGTCATAAAAATTATTTTTACAATTTTTTAATAGTTTTGGTAATAAAACAAAAAAAATCAAAATACAATTTACTATATCGTGAAGAAGTAAACCAAAGGTTTACGAAATATCGATCAAAAATAAAAATATATAAGAAAAATATATAAAATTTACGGACCTAAAGCTTAAAGAAATAGTTTTATTGAATAAAAATTAACTCTATGTTAACTTAAAATTTAAGTTTTAAATAAACAACATCGCAAATATCTTGCACTATGAACACTTATTTGCTTCACTCATCGCATGTATGCATCCATACACATCTCCATATTTCCATATGTACATATATCGCTCATTTAATAAAAGAACGTCATAACCAGGGCTCGAATTTTAGTGACTTAAAATTAAATTTAAAAATTATAAAAATAACTCAAAGGCGTAAGAAAATACACTTAAAACTTCTTTATTTCAATCAATTTGCTGTGAATTACAGTACATTATTATGTATAAGCTTTTTATACTATCAAGGCAAAAAGACCTACGACTATTTGTTAAAATATTTTTGCAGGTTGAAAAGTTCCTTTCCACATCGACACAATCGCTGCATCCGTAAAATATAAAAGATCGTTAATACTAACTTTCCAATTGTACCTTGTAGCGTCAAAATTAACTCTGGAAATCTTTGCATATATATATGCTGAACAATGTCTCGAAACCCTGATTTGTCTCCACCAAAGAGAGCTATGCTGTTTATGCCACACACACCAGCTAGCATGTGCTTTTCGTAACAAAAATAATCGACACTATTGCAGTTATAAATCGTCGGCTTAGAGTGTTAACCTGCTAAATCCATTTTCAATAACATATGACATTTTAATGCCATAAAAGAGAAAGAGGTGCCAAAATACTTGTTTTAACTTGAAGCTCTATATGTCGAAGAAACTTAAGGTATTATGCTAATTTCTTAAGCTTTATATATAAACCATTAACAGTATTTTTTCTCTCCTGTGAAATTTGCTGGAATTGAGTTAGCAGGTTTACACTCTAAGCCGACGAAATTTATTTTTGTTTTGATTTCCTTGTACTCAAAACCAAAATGTAAAATGTATTTTACAAAAGAAAATGTTTGATTTTGTTAAGTTAAACAAAAACAAAGAGAACGATTACTCAATTTGTTTTTGTATTTTTTTTTTTCATGAGCACAAACAATACATTAATTAAATCGTACGCAGTTAGAAAATAAAACAATGGGAACTAAATGGAATCGTTTTGAAATATTTGTGGCTAATTCGACCTCATCATATAATATAATTTTCTTGCATTATTATATAACACAGGGAATTTATTTTATATATGTAGCTAAGCAGCATAGCTCTAGCCTAAGACACCTCTCTTCTCTTTATTTTTCTCTCGAGAGTTGATTAAACTAAATATTCGTATGAAATTTTTACAAAATATGAATAACTTTATGAAGATTAATTCTGCAACATTAATTCAAAAATCCCATTTTTTTATACCCTTTACCAAAAAAATGGTAAAAGGGTAGGTATATGTATATAGGTTTGTCATTCTGTTTGTAATTTCGATAATATTAATAAGCCACCCATAAAGAATATATATTCTGGATCCTTATGCATAGGGAAGACGAATAAACGATGTCCTTCTGTCCGTCTGTCTGTAGGTGAAATCGGTTTTCCGAAGCTCCCAGAGAAGCTAGACACTTCGTTCTTGAACTGGTGTGTCAGAAATAGTCCAAAATAGATTAGTATTGCAAATCAAAAAATCGAGCAGACGGTTGCAGAGCTGGAAAACTTAAACTTTATTTTGCCATATATAAAAGTAACTACCGAAAACTAATTTTTATTTTTTAAATAAATAAACTTAATTTATACTTCAGTCCGAATAAAATTTGTATTTCAAATTAAAATAAATAAAAAAATTAAAAAGACGTTTCCAGGGTTGGAAAACTGTAACTTTTTTTGCTATATAAAAGTAACTTACTAAAACTAAGTTTTCCTTTTTTTCTATAAATTAAACATATCTTATATTTTTAAAAGAAATATATTGGTGCAAGAGATCAGAAAAATAAAAAAGGATGATTCCAGGGTTGGGAAACTTACACTTTTTGTGATATATAAAAGTAACTAGGTCTAATTAATTTTTTTCTTTTTCTTTATAAATTAAATATATTTTATGCTTCTGAAAAAAAAAAAGTTTGGCGTATAAAAGTAGAAAAATGAAAACCACAGCTCCAGATATATTAAAGTAACTAAATAAAACTAATGTTTTTTTTATTTATTTTTTTTCTTTGTTCACTTAATACACTTTATGAATTTTTTCAATCAGAAAAATCTAAAAGAATGATTCCAGTTTTGGAAAACATATTTTTTTATAAAAGTAACTAGGTCAAGTTAGTTTTTTTCTTTTTGTTTACAAATTTTATATACTTTATGACTTAGAATGAAATATTTTGGCATAGAAACTATAAAAATAAAAGACATAGCTCCAGAGCTGGAAAACTTAAACTTTTTCTGGTATATAAAACTAATTATGTCTTTAGTAATTATATATGTTCTATATTTTAAAAAGAAATAAATTAGTATTAAGAAACAGAAAACTCAAATATATGGTTTCAGGGTTGGAAATTGAAAAAAAATTCGGTAAGCAAATAACCAAAAATAATTTTTTTTCAGTTAAACATATTTCATGTTTTAGGAAGATCATTACTCAAGATTTTTTATAGATGTTAAATTTTTTATGGATATCTTATTGAAGTATAAACGAAGGTTTGTTGCTGAGCACAATCAGCACAGTTATTTTTCAAATCGATAGACTTTCCTTGACAGCTTGTAATGATTTCTTATTAATATTTAGTAAATGGAGATAAAAATAAAATTTATCGGTCAAGAACAGTCATAACTATAAAAACAATTAAAGGACATGTTCCGTTTCATTTCCGTGATACCTTCTCTTTCTGCTGAGCAAATTTAAAAAAAATTCTGTAGGAATAAACCGTTTACATAATACCACGATGTGTACCATTTTCAATGGGAATTTAAAATTAAGACACTAAACAGTTTTGCAACATCAATCATTATTAAATACGAGAAAATATAAAACAAGTTAGTTTACTTGGTATGGAGGTGCAATACTAAGACTTTGAACATATCGAGAGCGAGTAAATAAGCCCCAATTTTATGGTATTGTATTGACGTGACGTTGACTGGAATAAGAGTGAATATAAAACATTTCTTAACCACAGAGTGTAAAATAAAATATTCAACTATTGCTAATATCGAAAATAAAATAATTGAATCAAATTCAAAATAATTGAAAAAAATATTGAGAGGTCACTTACTAAAAACTGCACTAGAGCACAAAATTATAAATTTTTTCACAAAACGAATATGTATGTATGTCTCTGAATACTACATATATGTACGTACACAGAGAAAACATTGCCTAATAAATACCTCATAAAATAGAACAAAATTAATAAGATATCTCTATGGTTTTTTAAAGAAAGAAATCTTATTAATTTAATAAGGAAAACATTTTTGAAAGAATCAAGAAGGAATCTTGTATTTTTTATTAGGTTATCTTATTGATTTTTTCAAAAAAGGGTTTCTTCTTGATTTTATTAGGCGACCTAATAAAAAATAAAAATAAAAGTTTTTATGTCTTTATTCTTTGTACTTATGTATTTTCATTTAAATTCTATACCACATATGTTTGTATGTATGTAGTATATGTAGATGTTACTTATTTATATGTACATACATACATACATACATATTATACTCGTATTATATTCTTAATTAACTTACTTACCATACATACATATTATTACTTGAGAAGAGACAAGTATTGAACCAGCAACCTTCTGACTGATAGACAAGCACTCTAACCAATACGCTAACAAGCAACCTGAAAAAAAATTGAAATTATTGTTTGTTTGTTTCTTATACAAACAAGAAAAAGATCACGAAAAAAATTGTCTCTATGTCTAATTATAGATATGAAATAACAAGAATCCTAATAAAATCAAGAAGATTTCCTTATTTAAAAAATAAAGAAGATGATTTACACATAATCATATAAGAACCTAATAAAAACAATAAGGAATACCTTTTTAAAAAATCAATAAGGCAACCTAATGAAATCAATAAGAAATCCCTATAGTTTACAATTTAGAAGAAAACCTAATAGAATCAAGAAGTTTTTCTCTATGGATTATGGGATATTTTTTTTATTTTATGTGGTTTTTTTGATTAAATTAATAAGATTTACCACATAAAAATAATAAGGAATCTCTATGAAAAAATCTTCGCTTCCTTCAGCTGGGATACCCCTGAGCCTAAAAACGTTTCATAGAGAAAATCTTCTTGATTCTATTAGGTGAAGGGTATATAAAATTCGGCACAGCCGAATATAGCACTCTTACTTGTTGAATTATAACGTCATAACTTAGCAAATGAGCGAACCCTAAAATAAAATTCATCACATATACGATCATGTATACTCTGCTTTCCAGGCTTTAAAGTTTAAAACTTTCGATTTTATATGAAAATCAATATTAAAATTTAAAGTTAATTTGTATAGTTAGTTTAAGATTTATGTGTAATAGTCCAAGTCGTATTTATTGTGAATACCCTTAATATTTATACGTTTTTTGTATTATATGATTTATGTGTAATAGTCCAAGTCGTATTTATTGTGAATACCCTTAATATTTATACGTTTTTTGTATTTTAAGTATTGTAAAATTTCAAGTACAAATGAAACACACACTGATTTGATACCGATACTTGTATGCATGTATGGACGTACAGCCATACATATGTACATAGTCATATCCAATCATACATAAATACATATGTATATACACATCTTCATATATCAATTGTTATACATATCGTTATAATGTATACGGATATGTATTACATAAATACGTATGTATGTATGTATATCGATGGTCACAAGTAGAAAGGCCCTAACTCTATTTCACACAAATACACAATCTCACAAAAATATATTGCAATAGTTTAAAAAATAACGCTTTTACAAGCAGTTTTACAAAAAAAATTTACATTGGCGGTATTCGATGTTTGATGTATGTAAATTGTCTTGCGTAAGTGAAAATGCAAAATATCGTAGGTTTTCTTTCAAATACAACAACAAAATACACACACACAATTCAAAGAAAAGCTACGATATTTAGCATTTGCACTTACGCAAGACCATTTGCATCAAACATCGAATAACGCCATTGTGAATATTACAGTTTCTATTATGTTTTACCATCTCCTGTAAAGTTACAATTATTTGAGTTAGGGCCTTTCTACTTGAAACCAAAGATATGTATGTATGTGTAAATGTATTATTTTAAGCTGCCAACCAGCGCTATCATCTCCAAGTTTTTTGTTTCGATTTTATGACTGAATAAATTTTAATTTAATTTAATTGAAAGTAATATCATGAGCACAGTAAACAGAAAACTTTCGATTTCAGGAGCAAATAATAATCGCAAGTTTAGTTGTAATAATGTTTGCATACCTAAATTTAAAACCTGGGTTTAACGTTAAAACCATAACCAGCTGATTGCGTTTACACTGCAAGTTTGATAAATTCAACTTGTCCAATAAATTTGTTCAAAATAAAATAAATCACCTCTAGAAATATGCGTATTTGTTGCTGTATTTTTTATTTATATAACATTTATTTGACAAACTGTACAAGAGTTTGGGTTAGTCTGAGAAACTCAGAAATTTCACAATGCGCTCTAAAATTGTTTTATATTTTGAAAATTATTATTTTAAAATTATGAAACTACTTATACAAAGCGAAGAAGTTATTATATATAAAAAAATGAACAAATGCATTATAAGCTAAACCTTTTTAGGGGCAGATGGATGTCAGTCATATCTAGGGTTTGCACAGCGATTATAATCGTAATCGCACCTTTTAATCGTAATCTTAATCGAAACCATTAATCGCTCGATTACGATTAAAAAATTTTCCCTTTTTTAAGCAAAAAAAGTTTGCGAAATTTGTATACAGTGCAAATTCAACTCAAATGTTAGCCTACTGTTAAATAGATTATCTATTGGTAAATAATAATAAAAAAACAATACATACAAATAAAATTTTTCCAATTTTTTTTTGTACAATACAGCATACTTTATAAGCACCTTTGCTAATTTTGTCTAGTTATCTGGTACTGTGAAGTGTTATTTATTTTAAGTAGTACCATAACCAGGTAGCACCTCCCGATGCCGCTGTAAAATAATGTGCGAAAACCTTTTTTAAATCCATTAAAAATGTGTGTTGTTATTCGTTAAATGCTTACCTGTTATTAGCATTAACTACACTTACATGGAAAACCATATCGTATAATTACCATAAATATTTTTTATTGCGAAAAGTGTACATAGACTTATTGTATAATATTCCAAATTTATTTTTGTTTTTCTACTTAGGTTGAATTTCAGAATTCATAAAAGTTTTAAACAGCTGATGTGTGAATAAAGGGAAAAAATTTAAGCGGATTCTATATATTTTTTGAATTGCACCCTACAATCGGAATATCTCGAGATCAGTTAATTATATTGGAATAATTTTTTCAGGCGAAGTAGAAAGACTCATATAGAATTCAAAAAGACTAGTATAAGAAAAGAAAATTATTTTAATATACATTTTTAATGTAAAAAACAACATTTTTCCAAAATTTTGACTTTTTCCAGAAATTATGCGCGTATGTTCGCATTTATAAAAAGGCTTTCCAAAATTTTAGTTAAAGATATTGCAAACTATCCTAACAATTAAAAGTTGTTGTTAAATCTTTCAAAATCGACCGTCACAACTTTTTATAAGCGCATAAACACAAACAATATTTCTAAAATTGGCAATTTTCGGACACTGCTGAGTGTAGGGTGCATGCCCAAAAAAAACAAAATAATTGGCTCTAAGCATATTCTGAATATATTGTTTTTAGCGCTATTGGGTTTAAAAGTGCGTGTGTTAAACAAAGTTTTTCACAAAATTTAAAATAATGAAGATACTTTTTCTTAAAAAACATGCCTTTTTCAGGAAAATTTTAAAATTTTGAATACTTAACCTTTTCCCGATTTCACGACTGCAGATATTAATAACTTTTTTACTTATTTTCATTTAAAATTTTGTAAAAAATTTAATTTAAAATCTAACAATATACTAAAAAGTTATAGGTAAAATACTAAAAAAGTAAAGAACAAAAAATTTTTTTTTGTTAAAAGTCAAATATCTTCTAAGTTATGAGAGATACGAAAACACATCTGAGGATATTGTTTCTTAAAAATGTTGAGCTTAGATTAAAACGCTTCATTCCATAAAAATCGTATAATTTTTCTAAAAGTTACAAGACTCAGAAGTTTTTTTGAGTCCCATGTTGTCAACTTAGGCCCACTGTAACTCCTGTCCAGCTTAAGCCAGACGGACATTTGTCAAGACATTTTTTATAAAGCCTAAGTCCTCCTTTATAGATGTTCGAAGCTTCATATAAGTCCAATCAGCAGTTTAGACGTTCCAGATATATTACCATTTATTTTGCAAAACTCCCCACTGTGCACGGCCTTAAAGGACCATGCTAGGCCATAGTTAGGGCAAAATTATGCACAAAAAGATGTTGTCCTATTTATTCTAAACAAATATAATTTTTCCAAAAAACTCCGCATTTGAAAGTTATGTTGCCAAAAGTATTTATATTGAGGACATGTATTATTTTTTTGCAATTTTTCCAGACATGTGATTTTTTATGACCAGTCTATCGGAAACTGAAACTGGAGGAGCGAATAAAATAAATACTTTCGCCAATTTGGGTGGTCCATATACATACATACATTAGAGTGACATTGAAAATTCAACTTTTAATTTTCATAAAATGCCACGCGGAATATTGCGACACTAACATATGGGCATTTCCATTCCACTGTGCGTGACATGAATAGAAGTGATTTTTGGGTACATGTAATAATATGCGAAAATCTGCGAATCTATGGGTTTTACTTCTTTTTTAATTAATAACACGAAACCACATGTTATTCCTTCATAATTCGTTCATTATATGCAAGCAGTGTTGGATTGTTTTACAACTAAAAAATCGTACGTGACATGCCGCACGTGACATATTTTTGTCTTAGGGTATTCCTTTTTATACATATTCTGTAAATATTTCATATATGTACAAAAATTTAAAAAAGCAAATGAATCGCTTAAAAACAAACTGATACACAGTAAAAAGTTGTAGATTAATTTTAAAATCTAGCAGTTTGCATTACTTTTAAAATTAATTCCAAAATAGTTTATAAAGAAAACCAAAAAAAAAAAATTGTGTGATTTTTTTTAATGATTTCTTGGAATAGAAATAATGCAGAAAGCTGAGTTTTATTTTTTCAATAAAAAGTACATTTCCTGGTCTTTTACATATAATACCGAAATAGGCATTAAACAAGTTTCTTCTTTTATTTTGTTACTCAAGCTGAAAGTCCATACCACCCGTTCTATTAGGTATATGTGCAATTCCCAGGCGACGCACGCGGCATTCGTACATGTTTAGTTAAGCAAAAAACGAGAAGGGAATGGAAGAAAGATCCAATACATATCTTAAGTGTTTTAAGGCAATGAAGGAATGGTATATTTAAGATAAAATTTTGGGCGATATCAATAATATAGAAAAAAGATATATATAAGCAAATGTCAGCGGGAAACGGACGAGACAAAAATAGAAGTTATTTTCAATTCAGCGAAATTTTATGAAGAATTTTTTTTTTGCGAATGTGGAAATGAAGGTGAAAGAAAATCGTTTATATCTAGATTTATGAAATATGAACATTTTGTTTTAATTTTTTTTAAATGGGTAAAGACAAATACCGACGCGAATAGGTGGACGCGACAATTTTTTTCCAAGAGAACTAAACGCAGTAATTTTGCTAATATTTATTGAACATTAATTCAACAAAAGAAAAATTAAACAATAACAAATGCTTATTTACTGCTGAAAAATTAATATACATATGGCACACTAAATAATAAACAGTTACAACTCAAAAATATTCAGATGCTGAATAGTTGCAAACAACTGTAGTTACTGTACAAATAAGGCAAGTATGTGACATAGAAACAAGCATAACGGTGTTTTATATTCCTCAAGCAGAATCACATCAACGTC
Organism: Tachina lurida; assembly: GCA_944452675.1. Lineage (NCBI taxonomy): Eukaryota > Metazoa > Arthropoda > Insecta > Diptera > Tachinidae > Tachina > Tachina lurida. Next base: position 43,027,997 of record OX101754.1, read on the forward strand.
ATCTTAAAATTGGTTTAAACATGGGTGCAGTCAATTTTAAAATTTGCTGATTTACACAAGCTTTAAAAAGCGTTTTTAAGCTAAAATTCTATTATGAATACAATTTTAGCGAGTATTGCTTAAACAACATATTATTTAAAATTTTTATGAATACGATAATTTAAAAGATTAAAAAATACATACAAAAAGTTTTTTATTGCCAAACATGAAACTAAAATTAAATTGGTAAGTTGTGTGCTTGCAATTGATACATACATACATATGTATTAAGCTAAGTCTAGATATGTTGAATCAGCATATTTATGATGAAAAATTTGTTACCAGTGCCAACATATCGTGTAGACACAAATTTTTTTCAATATACGTATGCTTAACTACATATGAAGGGCATTTGTTAAAGTTGTTAGCAGACGTATGATCGAGATTTTAGCATATCGTGTAGACACAATATTTTTACTTTGCAACAAATTTGCTATGTATGCTGTCAGATATGTTATTTGTTGAAAAGCCTATGTAAGCTTTTCAGCATACGGCAAATTTGATAGCAAATAGAATTGATATTTTAATTCTGCTCATGTATGAGCCATTTTTAAAATAAATAAAAATAACGTAAATATTAAAATAACGAAAATAGTTTAATAAAAGCAAAAAAACAGACAAAAAAACTCTGCATTACGGTGGATTCGCGTGAGTAAAATTACAATTTCATAAAAAAACAGGAATGGACCGATATATAATTGTCGGAAAGCGCGGGCGAAGCCCAAATTCTACTAAGATTGCATCTGCTTCAAAGGTATCTAGGGATAACAGCGCATCGTCCACTAATCGTTTTCAAATATTGCAAGATGACAACGACATACCTCATATATCCGCGAACAAATCCTCCAAGCCGCCACCAATATATTTGAGAGAAACAAATTCAAACGCTCTTATTAAGAAATTAATTTCGGTCATTGGTGAGAATAAATTTCACATTGTTCCAATAAAACGTGGCAATATCGATGAAACGAAAATTCAAATTTATGACGAAACAGATTTCCGCAAAATGGTTTCTGAATTTGAAAAAAATAAAACAAGTTTCTACACATACCAGCTTAAGAGTGCTAAAGGCCTACAGATCGTATTGAAGGGCATAGATTCTTATGTTGTTCGCGAAGAAATAAAAGATGCACTCGTCCTCCAGGGATTCAAGGTAAAAAATGTTTCCAATATAATAAATAGGGAGAAGATTCCCCAGCCTCTATTTCACGTTGAACTTGAGCCGAATGATATAAAATTGAGAATAAATGAGACGCACCCAATTTATAATTTAAAATATCTTTTATACCGAAAAATAACAGTTGAAGAACCACACAAGCGTTCTGGACCCGTACAGTGCCATAATTGTCAAGAATATGGCCACACAAAAACTTACTGCAAATTACCTACAGTTTGTGTTATTTGCGGTGAATTGCACGGTACTGCTAGTTAGTTGTACTAAACCAAAAGATCAAGCAGAAAAAAAATTCAGTAATTGTGGAGGTAATCACACCGCTAACTATAGAGGATGTCCTGTATATTCTTTCGTTAAAAAGACTATGGGGCAAAAACCTAAAGTAGCTCCAGCACAAACAGCAAACGCTTACTCCGCCACTCTTGCGCAATTGAGCCAACCAGTTAATTCACGTGTATCGTATGCCGATGCTGCTAAGGCAAGCTCTATTCCCTCACAAAATGTTCCACGGCCAAATACTTCAACAAATACAAACTCATGCTTTAATTTTAATCGCCTTGAAGCTACTATTGAAAATCTGGTGCAAACTATAAACAATTTTACAACAAATATGACTAGCATAATGCAAGAAATGCTGCGAATGCAGAATACATTGCTTCAAGCTTTAGTTAACAAACCATGAACACGTTAAAAATATGTTTCTGGAACGCAAACGGCATTCGCCAACACAAAAACGAACTTGAGCACTTCCTCAGGGAAAATAATATTGATATAATGTTGGTCTCTGAGACTCATTTGACTTCGAGAAGCCTCTTTAAAATTAATGGCTACACCTTATATGATTCAAATGATCCGAGAGGAAGAGCATGCGGTGGATCAGCAATTCTGATAAAGTCAAGACTCAAGCACTATATTCTGGACAACATTTGTGAAGAACATCTACAAGCAACAAATATTTGTGTCGAAAATTTTTGCTCAAATTTTGTCATATCATCAATTTACTCCCCTCCCAGGTTCGCAATTACTGAGGATCAATACGAGGATTTCTACAAATGCTTTGGCCCTTGCTTCGTAGCAGCTGGCGACTACAATGCAAAACATACGTTCTGGGGTTCGCGTCTTATTACACCTAGAGGTCGGGCATTGTTCAACACAATTTCAAAAATGGGCTTGGACGTCATTTCGAGTGGGGAGCCCACTTACTGGCCTACGGACATACAAAAAATTCCGGATGTTATAGATTTTGGAGTCATGAAAAATATTTCTAGGGAATTAGTTCATGTTGAAGCGTCTCAAGATCTCTCCTCCGATCACTCTCCCACGGTCGTTACAATTTGTAGCCCACTAAGAAGTGACTTACCTCACCCGTATGTGAAGACGATCAACCGTGTTAATTGGCTGGGGTTCAGAAAATATCTCAGTAGTCATGGTACGGAAAACATTACGCTAAGAACATCCGAAGATATTGAATTTAACATTGGCAATCTTATCAAAAATATAAAACAGGCTGCTGAACATACGACTACCTCCCACCCGCAGACTGGATTTAATAGCATTTACTCTACGGATATTGAACGTCTCGTAAGTGAAAAAAGAAGAGCTAGAAGGGAATGGCAACAGCACAGATCGCCCCAACATAAAATCAGATTTAAAGAGTGCACTAAACGACTCCAAGACTTGCTTGCATTTGAAAAAACTGCATCTTTTAAAAACTATCTGGAAGGTCTTGATGCCACACCAGCATCTAATTACTCTTTGTGGCGCGCTGCTAGAAAGCTTAAAACACCTGTTGCGTTTAAACCACCTCTGCGAACATCTACCGGTGGTTGGGCAAGAAGCGATACTGAAAAAGGTAAAATATTTGCTGAGCATTTAAAATCAGTATTTACCCCTAACACATGTACTGGTGTTATTGATTTGCCGAATGTAGTTGCGCTACCCCGTCGACCCATAAAATTTAGAACGCGTGATGTACAAAAACTAATTGCTGAACTTAACCCGAAGAAAGCCCCGGGTATTGATGGAATTAGTAACCAGATGCTAAAAAAGTTGCTTTGTATTGCAATTAGAATCCTGTTATTTATTTTTAACGCCATTTTACGACTGGAGTATTATCAAAATAGCTGAAAGCTTGCCAAAGTTAAAATGATTCCAAAGCCGGACAAAGACCTTACCAAGGCTGAGTCATACAGGCCAATAAGTCTGCTGTCAACAATGTCAAAACTTTTCGAAAAACTGTTCATGACAAAATTGTCCCCAATTCTAGTTAGTAGTGGGTGCATACCGGACCATCAATTTGGTTTTAGAAGTCAGCATAGCACTATCGAACAAACTCATAGATTGGTTCAATTTATAAGAAGAACATTTGAAGAAAAGAAGTATTGTTCTGCGCTGTTTATCGACGTTTCTCAGGCATTTGATAAAGTGTGGCATGAAGGTCTTATTTTAAAATTGAAATCATATTTACCAATAAATTTTCTGCAACTATTAGAAAGTTATATTACTACCCGGAAGTTTACGGTTGTGGAAGGAGACTTCATGAGTGTGCCCGAATCTATATCATCCGGTGTGCCACAGGGGAGCATAGTGGGGCCAGTTTTGTATTTGATTTACACTTGTGATATGCCTTTGAGCAGCAATATCCATACATCTACGTTTGCCGATGATACAGCTTGCCTTAGTATGCACGAAAACCCTCACGAGGCTTCCCGATATCTACAAGAACATATTACACAACTGGAACTATGGTTAAATTTATGGAGAATCAAAGTAAACGAGCAAAAGTGTGTCCAGGTAACATTTACCCTGCGAAGAGATACTTGTTCGCCAATTCGAATCAACAATCAAGTTGTTCTTCAACATTCACACGTAAAATACCTTGGTATACACCTTGATCGACGGCTTACATGGAAGCCCCATATTGACTCAAAGCTAACACAAATGAAACTGAAATTAACTCAGATACATTGGCTGATTGCTAGAAATTCAACACTCAGTCTAGATTGTAAACTTTTAATATACAAGGCGATTTTGAAACCAATATGGAACGGAATACAGTTATGGGGCACTGCTGCAGCATCCAATATAGAAAGAATCCAACGAAGGCAAAATAAGATTTTAAGACTAATAACATCGGTTCCATGGTACATTAAAAATTCAAATATACATCGTGATTTAAATATACCACTAGTGACTGAAGAAATCGCAAAATACGCAGGCAAATACATAACAAAACTCGAGACCCATCCTAATCCCCTTGCTCGTAATATCTTGAATTTTACTGGACACATCCGCTTAAAAAAGAGGGACACAAGGGCTCTAATACTCAACACTCCAGAATAAACTGCTTGAATATACTTTTGTTTTTGCTTATCACGACTTATGTATTATTAATAACTTTCACTAAGTTTATGTCCGACTCTGGTCGGGCCTAATTAATTATATTTAGATTTAAGATTTGAATACTTATTGTTAGTTCATATTTGAAGATTCAATAAATAAACATATCGCACCCTAAATACAAAAGGGGCACAACTCAAAATTATGAAAGTGCTTTTGCTTTTTTATAAAACAGGTAATTGAAGAAATTTATAACGACCCCAACAATTTCTTTTGCAATACAGTCTTCTTGAAGAATATAAAATACCATTATGGTTGTTTTTATGTGACATACTTGCGTCATTTGTACAGTATCAACAGTTGTTTGCAACTACTCAGCATCTGAAATTTTTTGAGTTGTGCCCCTTTTGTATTTAGGGTGCGATATGTACTAAAAAAAAAAATTAAAAAACTTTCAGGCGATTCTGACGAAGACAATCAATCTTATTCCAGCTTCCTTCCGATTTTGCAACTTCTCGCGAATTTTTGCAAACTTTGCAATAAAAGCGACTTTTTGCATGCTTTCAGCCTCCTAACAGTTTTGCCGATTTTTAAAAAATAAAAGAATTTGTCATCAGCCCGCTGTTAGTAAGTTTTTGCGAATTTTCGTAATTTTTGCGATTTTTATTGAATTTTTTGCATACCTTACAGTTTTGTCGATCTTTAATCAATATTATGGCTGGTTTAAAATTATGCAACTTCTCGCGATTTTTTGCAAAGTTCGCGATAAACGCGGCTTTTTACATGTCTTCAGCTTCTTGGCAGTTTCGCCAATTTTAAAAAATTATTAAACTTTGTTATCATCCCGCTGTTAATAAATTGTTGTAAATTCATATAATTTTCGCGATTTTTGCCCAATTTTTTGCATTTCTTACAGTTTTAGCGATTTTTAATCCATATTATGGCTTGTTTAAAATTTTGCCAATTTTCGCGATTTTTCCCAAAGTTCGCAATAAAAGCGGATTTTTGCGTGTTTTTTTTTTTAGCAGTTTTAACAGTTTTGAAGAGTTTAAAACATTATTAGACTTTATCATCCTGCTGTTGTAGCTTTTGGCCAATTTCCCTCATTTCGCGAATTTCTTTTTATTTATATACATACATACATGTATAATTTCCATCTAGAAGCTATACACCAAAAATATAAAATGTTTCCACTAAAAGTGATAATTGATATAAATAAATTAATAATATAGAAAGAGAATCGTCAAATTTATTTTATATTTAAGCAAATGCTCACATAACTCAAAATACCCAGCAAAAACTTACACATTACTATCAGAACTATTTGCCATATAATGACTTACTTTTCTGATTACCTAATTTCATTACTCGCTTACAAATCACATTACCTAAAATTGAAAAAAAATTATGTATAAGTTGCTAAATGAAGAGAATAATTTTTTTTTGTTCACGTATACGTGAACAAGTTGCCAAATAAAAAAAGTAAGTACTTCTCAAAAATCGATTTTAGTCTCACTCACGCCTTGTTAAAATCATTAAGTTGGTAATCCAGTAAGGAACAGCTTCCACCAAAAATACTTAATTCCAAACCCGATTACCTTTTTTGACATTTTTTGCTGGGTATATATCAGAATACGAAATTTAACATATCATGTTGACACAAAAATTTTATGCTAACTCATATGTTGTATTATCATTTGCTGACATATGTTGACTTTAAAAAATTGGGTACTTTCAGCATACTGTGTTATTTTAAAGCATATGAATATAACCTGATTCAATATATCGTCTAGACTTAGCTTTATATATACATATGTACATATGAATTATGAAGGGACTTCAATACAATGACCGAAGAAGCTATTAACTACCTAAATGAAAAGCATTTCTATACTTTACTTAAGTCAATTATAATTTCTCACATTCAATGCCGATTTTTAAAGGTACAGTATAATTGATGTAGTGCTTTGGAGTGCTCAAAAACTATTAAAATCTTAAATGCATTTCTGGACCAATTTTCGATATTTTATAATACAAAAATGAAAGAGATTATGGCTACGTTCGTAAAAGCATTTATAGTGCAAGTCTGCAGCATCACGAACATCTAACGTTCAAAAATGCATAACTTGGCAGCACTGTTCAGCGTCAAACGTTTTTTAATGCATTTAATCGGCATACCTGCCGCAAATCTGTGCAAATGGCGCAGTAAATTATTTTAAGATGCAAGAAGTTGCAGTGGAACAATAAGTTGAATATATCTATGTATTTTGATGTTTAAATAACATGTTTCGAATCTTACCAAAAAATGAGATTGATAAACTCGAAAATAACTTTGAAACACATAATCTTGGTGTTCAAAGTAGTTTTTTTTTATTTTAGTTGTATTCTTTTTAAGGCCAATGCTGTTGTCATAAGAAATTGTTGCTTTGATTTTCTTTTAATTTTTTTGCTTACTATAATTTAAAAGAAAATTGTCAATATTTTCTTAAATAAAATTACTTGCCAATTTTAAAATTTTTTGCAGTTTGTTCAAAAATGTCAACTGAGCACAGATGTTGAGCAGTTGCAAAGCATGTGCAGCAGATAATCACGCATACGCAGTAAAACCTGGCAGAACTGCCGCATTGATACATAAATTTGCAGCATTTACGAACGTACCCTTTCATATTTTTTTTTTTTGCTGTTTTGTAAATAAATTTGTAAAAACAACTTTTTCTTTCAACATCATTCGACACGATATTACTTTTCGTGTTTTAAAAACATTATGAGGGTAATTATGAATAAAATTCCGCGAGAAACTTTTCCCGGGGATCAAAGCCAACTAATAGCAAAAAATTCTAATTGGAAAAGTGAGAAATTTCTCGCGGAATTTTATTCATAATTGCCCTGTATAATATTGGCCACCTTGGCGTATTTATTGAAATTTTCTAAACAAAGTAGTTTTCCGGTTTAACGAACATTCGATTTAATGAACATCGCATTTAACGAACACCCAAATTTTTTCAACTGAGTATCTTATATAACGAACAAAAATTCTATTTTGAACTCGGTTTAACGATTAAATGTATTATAAAATAGGTAGAAAGTTACAATTGTGGATAATCAGCAAAATAGTTTAAAAGTGACAGATTTGTATAAAAAATGTGAACTGGTTAAAAAAAATGCTATTAAAAAATATATAGTATATTGCCAAAAACCGACCAGTTTCCAAGTTTTTTTTTAATTTTTTGTGTTACAGTGTTCTTACGAATACTCCCTTTATTTTTGTTTTTAATGTAATATGTTCATATTTTAAATTATTATAATTTTAATAAAATATTAAACAAATACTATATCTATGTATGTATATATTTTGAGTTTTGAATAAAATAGACGACGCTTTTCTTTTTTAATTTAGTGCTAGATATCACGAACAATTCACTTTAACGAATACGACTGACAACAATTAAATTCGTTAAATCGGAAAACTACTGTAATATGTAGTGCATATTTTTACTATTTTAATGCATTTTTCTTATAGGAAACCAGTTATTTAAAATTTGAAAATACGAGTATAACGAGAGCTTGGAAGAGAAGTTCAATTCACTAAGTTAATTGGCGATTAAATAAAGATTACTTATAAAACACATTAATTAAAAACTATTGATTTGTTTGGAAGCGAAATATATTGTAGTGAAACTAAATGAAATAACAAAAATTAAAAATTTTAAAAACCCCCGAATATATCTAGAGAAGATGTGATATCTTCTAAACGGATGGACCGATTTTCTTGAAACATAGCTGCGAACCATCTCGATCAAGTCACCTTTCAAACAGAAACACCTTTCAGACCAAACAGACCGTTTGGTCTGTACGTGTACACGGACAGACACACAGCTACACAGACACACACTACAAACTTATAACATCCCTTTTTTTTAGTCGGATTCAGTAGGTTATTTTTTGTCAGTTAAAATAATTGAAAAAGCAGTAGTTTTTACAGTTTTGGATAGTAAATTTATGTGAGCTAAAACAATTGAAAAATACAGTCGTTTTTAAAGTTTTTGTGAGTTGTTTTAAGGTTGTTAAAAAAAATTAAAAATCAGTAGTTTGAAATGATATGTAGGTTGTGTTTTTGTAGTTTAAAATAAAAGAAAAAACATTCGTTTTTACTGAAGCTTTATGTTAAAAAATTAAAATTCAAAAATAACTGAAAAAATCATTTGATTCAAATGAAATGTTAGCAATCCGGTTTTTAACTGAAAATACTCTTCTTTTAAATGGTTTTTCATTTGAACTTACCTACATAATATTTTGAGTGTATAGACTAGGGATGTATCGAATGTTCGCATTCGCAAATAATTCGCTTACTTTTGCTATTTGCATTCGCTAAGATGTATGCGAATATTTAAAGCGAATACTAAAGACCAAAATATTGGAAATATTTTCCAGTTTTTCAAAAAGAAAATGCAGTGTTTGAATTGCGCGAAAATATCTTCTACTTAAGACTACTCTGTTCAAACTTTTGAAAAAAGGTAAGAACCATTCATTTCTTCGTACAAAAAAATTGAAATGCAAAAATATTAACTAATGCTAATTAGTTGTAAATTATTTGCGAAACAAGTGCCACTCATATTATTTCGCATGAAAACTTAAAATGTTGAAGATATATTTGATATGTTTTCCCAAGATGAACATAGTACTACATCTGCAAAATTTTTTCATGAACAATTCATTCCAATTTATCTTAATATATGTATATTTTGGTAGAATTTTACAGGAAAAGTTGAACTTAGTACAAGGTCCAAAGTACGAATGGGTTGATTGCCTAACATTTTGTAAATTTATTATACCCTTTACCAACAAAAATGGTATAAGGGTATATATAGGTTTGTCATTCCGTTTGTAATTTCTATAATATCAATAAGCGACCCATAAAATATATATATTCTGGATCCTTATGCATAGGAAAGACGAATAAGCGATGTCCGTCTGTCCGTCCGAAGCTCCCAGAAAAGCTAGAGACTTCGTTCTTGGACTAGTGTGTCAGAAATTTTCCAAAATAGATTGGTATTGAAATTCAGGAAAATCGAGCAGACGATTGCAGAGCTGGAAAACTTAAACTTTATTTTGCCATATAAAAGTAACTACCGAAAACAAATTTTTATTTTTTTTAATAAATGAACTAATTTTACACTTCAGTACGACTAAAATTGGAATTTTAAATTAAAAAAATATAAAAAAATTAAAAAGACGATACGTCTAGGGTTGGAAAATTTTAACTTTTTGTGTTATGTAAAATTAACTATGTCTAAAATTATGCAGGGTATTTTCTCGAGATCTGTAAGAGCTAGAGACCTGAAATTTGGACACAGTGTGTAGACCTTTGGCTGCTACAACAACAAATACGAGCAACGAAAAATGTTAAAATCCCATGCAGTATACATACAATTGTATGTATGTATGTATATACACTTGAAATTTCTAAGGTTAGTGTATTTTTATACAGACTACAAAAATTAACACTAAAATTTAAAAAAATTTAACTTAAAGGGTGTACCATCAGTTAATTCAATTCTGACAACTTGATGTATCTTGGAAACCGTAAGAGCAAAACTCTTGAAATTTTCAAAATCGGTAAAACTAAAAAATCAAAAAATTATAAAATCGCCAAACCGAAAAAAATCGCCAAAACGAAAAAAGCACCAAATTACAAAAAAAAATTTCTAAGATTTAAATAAATCGCGAATAACCGGAAAAATTGCTAAAATGAAAAAAAATCGCCAAAATGAAAGAAAATCACCAAAATGAAAAAAAAACAATATGAAAAAAAATCGCCAAAATGAAAAAAATCGCCAAAATGAAAAAAAATCGCCAAAATGAAAAAAATCTCCAAAATAAAAAAGCCCTAAAAACAGAAAAAAAAATCGCCAAAATGAAAAAAAATTGCCAAAATGAAAAAAATCTCCAAAATGAAGAAAAGCCCCAAAAACATAAAAAACCGGCAAAATGAAAAAAAAGCCCAAAAACAGGAAAAAATCGCCAAAATGAAAAAAATCGCCAAAATGAAAAAAATCGCCAAAACGAAAAAACCCCAAAAAACAGAAAAAAATCTCCAAAATTAAAAAAAAGCGCCAAAACGAAAACAAACCCCAAAAAACAGAAAAAATCGTCAAAATGAAAAAAATCTTCAAAATGAAAATAAGCCCCAAAAACAGATAAAAATCGCCAAAATGAAAAAAACCGAGAAAAACAGAAAAAATCGTTTAAACAGAAACAAAAACTTCAAAAAAGCAAAAAAGCCACATTGAAAAGTGCTCAGAACCGAATGTACGGAACCCTTCGTGCGCGAGTCAAAGTCGCACTTTACTGAATTTTTTAATATTAAAGGAATTAAATGAAACTAAGTTTTTTCTTATTTAGTGTTTGCTTCGTTCACTTAACATATTTTATGTATTTTTTAAAGAACTAGATTGGTATAAGGAATTAGAAAAATCCTAAATTATGATTCCAGGGTTGGAAAACTTACACTTTTTGTGTTATGTAAAATTAAATAGTTCTAAAAATGTTTTTCTTTTCGTTTATAAATTGAATATATTTTATGCTTCTGAAAGAAAAGTTTGGCGCATAAAATTTGAAAAATGAAAATTACAGCTCCAAAGTTGGAAACTTTGATTTTTTTTTTAATATCAAAGTATAAAATTAATTTTTTTTATTTCTTTGTTTACTTAACACACTTTATTAATATTTTAAATCACAAAAATCTAAAAGGTTGATTCCAGGGTTGCTAAATTTATTGTTTTTTTACAAAAGTAACTAGGTCAATTTAGTTTTTTCTTTTTGCTTACAAGTTGTATATACTTTAAGACTTAGAATGAAATAGTTTGGCGTAGAAATTAGAAAAATAAAAGACATAGCTCCAGAGCTGGAAAACTTAAATTTTTTCTGGTATATAAAACTAATTATTACTTTGGTAATTACATATATGTATTCTACATTTTATAAGGAAACTCAGAAAAATGGTTCCAGGGTTGGAGCTTAAAAAAAGTTTCGGTAAAAAAATAACCAAATATATTTTTTTTTCAGTTAAACAGATTTCATGTTTTAGGAAAATCATTACTCAAGATTTTTTATACATGGTTATTTTTTTATGGATATCTAAACTAATTGAAGTATAAACGAAGGTTTGTGCTTATTGTGCTCTCAGCATAATAACTATTAATTTTTAGTAAATGGAGATAAAACTAAAATTTATCGCTAAAGACATAAAGGACATGTTCCGTTTCATTTTCCTGATACCTTTCCTTTCTGCTGAACAAATTTCAAACAAATCCTGTAGGAATAAAACGTTGACATAATACCACGATGTATACCATTTGCAATGGGAACTTTAAATTAAGACACTAAAGGCCGTTTCACACTATAATACAAGTATTAATACTTTTGTGGAAAATGCAACTCTGACATGTTGAGTTGTTATTGTCTTTTGAAATTTTTAAAACAGAAATTAGATTAGGGATGCATTTTCGTCTAAAGTATTAATACTTGTATTATAGTGTGAAACGGCCTTAAGCAGTTTTGCAATATCAATGATTATTAAATACGGGAAAATATAAAACAAGTTAGTTTACTTGGTATGGAGGTGCAATACTAAGAATATTTTAGAGTTATTAAATAGCAGCACGGTTTTTGAACATCTCGAGAGCGAGTAAACAACCCCCAGTTTTTTGGTATTGCATTGACGTGACGCCGATGTTGACTGAAATAAGAGTGAATGTAAAATATATCTTAACCACAGAGTGTAGAGTAAAATATTCAACTATTGCTAATATTGCTAATATCGAAATTCTTTAATCGAAAAATACTGAAAGGTCACTTATGGTAGAATTAGTCGATTCGTATCGTGTTACTTTTGAAGTGGTAGTATCGTTTAATTCTGGATGTTAGTTAGTAAAAACGTGAGAGTTCCACCAAACGTTTCAGCTGTTGTTGTATTTCTCTTTGCTTTATACATGTGTGTGCATGTATGTAAGAGAGAAGTTGACGTAGAAATCTATTTTCTGTAGATTTCTACCTCACATACACTTACGATACATATTAAATAAACAGCAACATGTTATATTTATGCTACAGATTTTCTCAGCTGCTCCGTCAACTCACGATACGAATCTACTAATTCTACCATTACTATTAATTGCTTTAGAGAAAAAAATTATAAATTTTTTCACAAAACAAATATGTTTGTATGTGTCTGTATACAATATATATACGCACGTTGGTAAAGAGTATATAAGATTCGGCGCAGCCGAATATAAAGGGTGTTTTTTTAGAGGTATAGAACTTCGAATTGAAATAAAACACAAGAAAATCGTTTTAATGTCCATCAATTTGGCTTTATTGGAAAGATAATTTTATGCCATTAATGTTTAAATATGATTTCGGGCATGTGGCAGCCGCGGCTGGCTCGAATAAAGCCAATTCTACAGGTCCAATTTTCAACCACTTTTTCGAGCATATGGGGCCGTATGTTGGCAATAACGCCACGAATGTTGGCTTCAAAGTCCCCTAACGTTTCTGGTTTGTTGGCGTAGACGAGCGACTTCACATATCCCCAAAGAAAATAATCCAATGGTGTCAAATCACACGATCTTGGTGGCCAATTGACAGGTCCATTCCGCGAAATTATGCGCTCATCGAATGTTTCCTTCAATAAATCGATTGTGACGTGCGCTGTGTGGCATGTAGCGCCGTCTTGTTGGAACCACAACTCATCCACATTCAAAATCTTCCATAAAGTTGATGGACAAAGCTCCAATTGCTGTACACGGTGGCGAATCGATTCATTCGGGTCCTCTTCAACACTTTGCTCTACAGCGGCAATTGTTTCTTCGGTGCGCACTGTTCGACGTCTCTGCGGATGCGTATTATCACATAGAGTAAACGTAGTGCGAAAACGATCCATGGTTAACCGAATTAATTGCTCTGATGGACGATTATGTCGACCATAAAATGGACGGAGCTTGCGGTAAACTTCGCGAACTGAACCATTATTTTCGAAATAAATTTGCACGATTTGCAAGCGCTGTTCTTTTGTCAACCTGTTCATGATGAAATGGCAAACCAAACTAAATATTAATCACTTGACAGCTGACAAAATGGTCGCCAGTTAAAAAAGTGATGCCAACTTAAAGTTCTATACCTCAATAAAAAACACCCTTTAGCACTCTTACTTGTTTTTAATTAATATCTATCTATACTTATTTTAATATGATTTCATATAACTTTCAGTTTAACAATTTTTATTTCTAATAAATTAATAAATATTTGCTGAATTCAAGACTCAAGTACATCTATGTATGTATACAACACAACTTTATGTTCTTAGACAAATTTATTTTCATGTGATTTTTTTAACGTATAGTAATATTTGTATTCGCTTTCGCATTCGCATTCGCTTTTGCAAAAATTAAAATGTATTATTCGTTTTCGCATTCGCTAAACTGGTATTCGTTACATCCCTAGTATAGACCTCTCAGCTTTATTAAAAACAAAAATATTCAAAAGTTAAAAGTTCTTTTACATTTATAAAGTATAGATAGACCTTTCCGCTTTATTATTAAAAACAAAACAATTTTGAGCAAAACAATTTTTTTGGTTGACCTTTTTCTGGAATTACCCAAATGCTTTGTATGCGTTTCTGTACGTTGTATGCGATTCTAAATTCAAGTTACATGCAATAAGTTTTATGCGCCAAGTATTTTTGTTGTGATCAGCCTTAGTGTAAATATTTTTATCATATAAACACATTTTTGGGAAAAATGGTAAGTGATATTATGACTTTTAAATAATTTATGGAATTAATTCAGTTAATGTACATAATATTTTGTAATAATAATAATAATATTTGTCACAGCTTGAATAATAACAAACACAACAAACAAATAATAAAAGAAAATATTGCTATGGTCACACTTATGTGTTTAAAAGTGTTTAAGGCAAATGTTTTAACTAAACACAGCCGTTCACATTACATTTGAGATCTTTAAGTTTGACGTATTGACAGTAAATTAGACTGTGTGACAAAAAAAAAAAACCTGTAACGTGTTAATATTTTTCTGGTAGGCGTTTTGGAGTATAAAAAAAGGGTTTTCGTACCAGTAGGCACTCATCAACCTCCAACCGATTTTAAATTTATAAACAAATTTCGAACCATATAAGTATATTGCTTCAGAAAATAGTTGTTCAAACTTATTTCGAAGAAATAATGTTGAACATAAGCTGTCAAATTTCATAGACATTTGTTGTTTGTGTGAATTAAACATATTGGTAGGCACAGACTTTGCAACTTGCTTACGCAACACGTTTCTGAATATTTTAACACAGACACTGCAACCTACAATATAACCGTCAATGCGACCTATAAATATCAAAACATTTTGATATTCGAACGCAAGCATAAACAATGCGACCAACAATGCAACCTGCCTGGTTGCATAAACACATTGATAAGTCTGTACCTACCATAAGAAACTCGTGGCTGAGGTAAAAATACAACATTTTTAATGTATAATAAAACGAATATAAATAAACTAGTTTTAAATCAAATTAAATAAATTAAAATAAACACAGAAAACATCGATCTATACAAAGTGAATTTTTTAAATTTATATCCAATACCACAATGCGTGTTCTATAGCTTAGAACATTAGCTTGTACATGAACATTTTGGTACTGTTATTCTGACGATGTTATTGCTTATGTTCGGAAATAATTATTACGCGTGGAGAAGTGCAGTAAGATATACACACTATTACCTGGGACACGTTTGATGTTAATGCCTTAAATTTAATCGTTAATCCCTTTTATTTCAGACTCGTATTGGTAGTCTTGTTTTTTGCCCAAAGATATCAAGTTTGACTCTCCTTTTTCTTGTTGAGGTCGTTTCAGAATTTTTTTATACTATTTTTAATGATGCACTAACCAAGTAATTTTGTTTGATACCCATATTGATAGGAATGTTTTTTTTTCACCAAAAATAATTATTCTCCTTCATAGTTTTATTGTTGTAATCACCCAGAAGCGATTTCTTTCATTTTGAAAATGTTTGTAGTTTTGGCATCTTTCGTTTTACTATGTTTTCGCTTTGGCAATCTTTATTATACTCTTTGCCAAAAAATGGTAAAAGGGTATATATATGTATATAGGTTTGTAATTTCTATAATATCAATAAGCGACCCATAAAGTATATATATTCTGGATCCTTATGCATAGGGAAGACGAATAAGCGATGTCAGTATGTCCGTCTGGTGTAAAAATTTTAAATTATGATTCCAGGGTTGGGAAACGTACACTTTTTATGATATATAAAATTAACTAGCTCTAATAATAATTTTCTTCTATATTTTCATTTATAAATATATTTTATGTTTTGGAAAGAAAAGTTGGGTACAGAAAATTTTAAAAATAATAACCACAGCTAGACAGCTGGAAAATTTAACCTTTTTAGGGTTCCGTACACCAAAGGTGAAAAGGAACCCTATTATTTTCGCTACGCTGTCCGTAAGTCTATCACAGGATATTTTCTCGGGAACCGTAAGGTCTACGGACCTGAAATTTGGACACAGTGTGTACATCCTTAGCCGCTACAACGACAAATATATGAGAGGGTGTTCCAAAACGAGCATCGAAAAATATTAAAATCCCATGTAATATACATACATATATATAATATTGTATGTATGTATATACACTTGAAATTTGTAAGGTTAGTATATTTTTATACAGACTACAACAAATAACACAAAAATTAAAAAAAAAATTTAAATTAAAGTTATGCAATTTGGACTATGTAATTTTGACAACTTGCTGTATCTTGGAAACCATAAGAGCAAAACTCTTGAAATTTTTAAAAACGGTAAAACTAAAAAATTAAAAAATTATAAAATCACCAAACCGAAAAAAATCGCCAAAAAAGCACCAAATTAAAAAAAATTTCTAATGCTATGCTTAGACGACGAGTTGAATCACCTGCTTCGCTCTCTGAATCATGTTTATGAATCATGCTGTTTAGACTACTCATTCGTGCTTCGTGTGCAGCGTGCCAATTTAGTGCTTCTCGTACTAGATTTAGAGTTTTTTAATTGATAACAGTGCGGAATTTTTCAAATTGTTGCTTAAAAAAAGGCACTAAATTGGTGCTTTTCACTAAATATTAATTTGTTAAAGTGTGGTGGCTTTATTTTCACTTTTCAAAAACTATCTGCTTTCACCCCTTTTATACATGCAAAGTTTCCTTTGCAGAATGTTAATTCAGCTTGGTGAAATATGAAGGAAGAAAAACTTTATCTTTTATAGTGAGAAAAAATAATATGTTTCTAGCAATTACAGAGGATACCATACACGTTATAAAATAACTTAATTACAATAATCTAATCTAATAACCACTGAGGGAAGCAATGTATTGCTTTCTTGATAACGAAAGCTTCCAAAAATGCTTCTGAAAAATACTAAAATTTCACCAGTAACTTTTGCATCTGAGTACACAAAAACTACACATTATTGCTTCTGTAAAACGAATTAGTAAAGCAAAAAATGAACGGCTTTTTGGAAACTGAATGCATTGCTTCTAGCTGGCTTACAAAAATTCTTCTGGGAAGCGGTAATTTTTGCTGGGATGGTGAAATTGAAGAAATAGAACGAAGTATCAGAAATTTAAGGATACATAAATGGAAAAATTTGCTCAAAACTGATCAATTTTGGATTGAAGTTTATAATTATAGAAATTCAACTTATCATAATCCATTTCTAATACTGTCAATATTTTCTCAAGACTATTAACATTACCATGACTTTTAGCGCTTATAAATATTTTAAAAGTAAGTTAGAAATACAATAATGATTTTATAAATCAAATTGTTTCATTCATATAAAATACGGTCTAAAAAGAAAAGGCTTATGTTGTTCAGAATGTAACATACTGAACCATGTTCATGTAAAAATTAATTCAGACGAAACACCTAAAAATCTAATTGTTTTATTAAAACAGTTTTATGGCCAGAGGAAAAAGATGAAACTGCATTTCCTGAAACGAGGAGTATAATTCTCGTTGATCATCTTTTGTTAAAATATTACACCATAATTGGAGTGTCTTCCCAAATGAACTTCAATTATTTTCCTACTCATATTCTACTTATAAGCAAAATCGAAATATGGCTCGATATATGTAATTGAAATTATTACAAAAACCTATGAAATGTAGTAAATTTAAAATTGTAGTTAACTTAAATTTTTAATTTTTACTAATTCAATACAATTATAATTAGCCATATGGGCTTTCTCTGTATTGCAAATAAATAGATAAATATAAAAAAATAAATAAAAATATATTTATGTACATACATACATATGTACATATATACGAGTACTTATTTCATTTAGTGCTTTTTTATGAACACACAGTGGTTTTTGCTCTGAAAAAGTTGGCATCACTGTTCGCGTGGCATTTTCTTATGTATATTCACACAAACATACGTATCATACGCACGTATATACATGCATACACATAAGCATACATACTTTACATAAATTCCACTCATGCGAAATCTTGTTTTTGAAGGCATCTCTATATTTTCTTCTTATTTTTCCTTTTTATATTATTCATAACTTAATTAAATTTATTTATATTAAACTCACATCTATGTTTTTTGGTTTGTTTTTATTTGTTTACAAACACACACATACACATATACCTATTTTGTTTTGATAGCTAGTTCAGATAAAGTGGCGATTAACTGCGATAAAAGTTAGAGAAGATACCAATTTTACGTGCTTCGCAAGTAGATTCATATTGAATCTACTTGATTCGCTCTCATAATTTTGTATGGCGAAGCAAGTGGATTCGGTCATGATTGGGGCGTGAAGCATGAATAGAGAGCGAAGCACGTACCGTCTAAACATAGTATAAGTTTCAAATTCAACTTATGTGTTTACGACCTTGATAACTGAAAAAATTGCGATAAAGATATGTTGAACTTTTAAGACGAACAAACAGAAAATATTCGATATAAAATGAGACATTTATTCTTAGAAAATTAAAGTAAAAGTAGTTGTAAAGGAACAACATACTTATTTCTTTTATTTATTTAATCACGGTCTATGGACTAATGCCTTAACAGACCAAAAACAAAAGTATACATTGCACATATCGCACATTTACTCAAATAACGTCATTACTCAGTAAATGAAATTATTGTGTTAGTGCTCCTGAATTAACAGCGATGCCAATTTAACGCCTTTCGCGCTAGTTTTAGCGCGTTTTAACTATGCCAAACGCGCTTTTTTTCGTCTTAGCGCGTTTAATAAAAAAAGCGCTAAATTAGCGCGATTTGATTAAAGTCAAAAATATCATTTCAGTTCAAAATCTTTTTACTTTTTTGTGTAAATTTAACATTTGTCTAATATCAAAAATATAACTTTTTGTTTAAATTCGTTAATGATTTAGATGTTGCAAATAAAATTCCCTTGACTGTTAGGTTAGGTTAGCAGGCTGCTAGTGAAGAATGAAAATTTTAGGGGTCTACCTCACTTGGGTCCAATACGATGATCCCTTTGTGCAGCCTGTAAGTTGAAAGTGTAAGAATAAGGGGGAGACCGGGAGTATAGGGAGGATATAAATGGAGAGGGTATAGATGGAGAGTTTCTGTAGAATAAGAGTAAGTAAAGGAGAGAAGAAGTGGGACAGGAGAGGGTCTAGTACATACACATGCCATAGACGAAGGCTAGCGGCCATACCAGCCGCTACTCCTAAAGTATAGACTAAGGTTTCTAAGTCCTATTTCCGATAGCTCGGACAAGCTATTGCAGGATATTCTGCCAAGGAAGTGCAGACGGATATCCTCCAAAGCAGGGCATCATTGCAGCTTGACTGTTGATAGAATTTAAAACGCATTTTAATATAATATTAAATATTAATAATATTAAATATGGGAAATATTTTGAAATTTCACAGTAAAAAAAAGTACTGCACTCGTGACCCAAAAAAATTTATATAACTTATTAAGCATCTATTCTTTTTGTACTTCAAAAAGCATTTGAATCGCAACACTATTCGACAATTTATATTAGTTGTTACAAAGTTTGACAAATAAAATTAAAATAAAAACTTAGAATTATAGTTAATTTAATTATTATTTTTCGAACTGTATTTGTTTCTATGTTCTTATGAATTGAATAGGCTAATGTTCGTAACGCTTTTTAAGCCAAATTACATGTGATAATTATTAATGAACAAATAACATCAAATTTAGTTGTAAATATTCTGACAACAACACATAGTTGAACGGAACAGCCAGCCGTTTTCGAAGGCCACTACTAAACCTTCCTCATCAGCGTTCTTCTGTGTTTTGGTCCACTGTGTGTGGTGTCAGTTGATGTAGATGTCTGCCTTATATACGAAACTTTATTGCAAATGGAATATGTGAATTGGTTTGATTCATTGCATTTCAATTTGACTGGTGTTTTGTAATGAAGGTACAAAGTTACCATCTCTACATTTACAACAGTCTTCTGTAAATCACTTTATTTTGAAGTGATTTAAAATCACTGAAAAAGTGTTATGCGTACAAAAATTTTTGAGATCTAATGACTTGATGATATCAAGTCACTCGGTAGTTTTTGAAGCATTTTACTTTGGATTTGGTAATAAAACAATTATATACTTATTATCAATTGGTCTTTATTGGTTTTTGCTACAAAACTAATCATTTTATACTAAGGGCTAATAAATCAGTGCAAGTTAATCTCAATTTTTGGTTTAAAATGTATTTAGACCAGCAAATCTATAAATCAATACAGTATTTAAACCATCTGTAAGCGCATAAAATTATGCGTCTAAACTACCAATACAAGCCATATGGTTTTTTTACTTACAGACCATATGTTTTGCATTAAAGGAGTATTCAAATTTTTTCCAAGCCTCTACTTTTTCTTCAGATCATTTTCGACTTGTTTTCTTACACTCTATTATTGTTTTATGCTATTCCACTTCACCAGCCATAAATATAACTCCTTTGTCAGTAAAATTTGGCGACCTTTAATTAAATATTCTTAACTTTTTTGCCCTTTTGATTGTACAAAGAATTGATAGCCTGCTGCAAAACATCTGTCTTTTGACATTTATTCTAGTGCTGCCACAATATTATTTTTTAAACTACACATAAGGTATGGTTCACTGATTTCCTGCTGTTGAGTTTAAAAAAATTAAAATTTAACAATTTATGAAAGCGCTCTATTTTTGTGGACTCCTTAACATTCTTCGTGATTTAATTTTCCTTTTTAGTAGTCAGCTGATATTGTTTATCAAAGAGACGTTTGCAATTACCAGGACAACGAATGCCTATTTTATTCAACTATATACAACTATAATTACGAAGTTCGATTGGTTAATATTTAACATGCAATGGTAACAAAAAAATTAAGAAACCCAACTGCAACCAACTTTGAACGGTAAAATATGCTAAATGATCATTCGAAATGAAAGATCATAAGAGAAACCTAAAGATGATTTTAAAATACCTGTCGAATGACACCCAGTTTCATATAGTTCGTCGACTTCTTGTTTTTTTTTTTCGTATTTACAAAATGGAATCTGTTCGCCGCCGTATTGAGTTTTTACTAGTGTCATATCTTTAGTGACACTCCCAGGATTAAGACAAATCAATTGATGAAAGAATCATCAAATTGGGTCCACGCCTTTGGTGTATATAGTGCCGCAAAGTAACACACATACATACATAATTTTTGGTAACCAAATTCATTGAATCAGTTAATATTTTGTATGAATGCGATCCTACCAACAATTTTGTAAATTCTGATAACAATTTTGCTAAATTTAGCAGAGTTCAGCATACACAATTTGCTATTTATGTAAGTGTTTGGTGTTTATTTTGCTTGTCGATAGGTACAATGAGCTGTTGTGTTCCTGTTGTTTTTTATTTTGATTGATCGTGTTGTATACACGGAAATGCCGAACAGTAGCACAGTGCTTTGTTCCCATATAACGATGGGACAAAAATAGTAGTTGATTAGGCTTCTCACATGAATCAAAGAATACAAGATTACGCATTCAGCTTTTGAAAATATTCTTTTTCTGCGCATAAACACAATCACACAAACACGTGTATTTGGAATAGGACAATTTTGTTTACATTTCGATGTCTACGTCATTTTGAGGACACACCATCACACTCAAGTTAACAAACATGCGCAATGCGTAATTTTGTATCCTTTTGATTCATGGGCTTCCCAAATTTGATACAGCATTTACATTCTGTACAAAAGTAAAAATTTTTGAATTTGCTATATTTTTCAAAACAAAATGTATAAACTTATATATTTTGTAACCATCTTAATCGCAACTTATGGATTAGTTTTTACCGTAACTGTGAAAGGACCCTTTGAAGAAAATATGCAATAACTTTTACAAAAATTAACAGAATTTCATGAAAGTTGGAATATTTGTACAAATCTAATAGCACTGAAGTGCGCGTGTCTATTTTTGACTAAAGGCCGGGGCACAATGAATCCGTCATACGTTAAACTTCGCCTTTTTCAACTGACATTAACGTAACGACGGAGAAGGTTGGCACAATGAGTACTTTATTGACTGGAACATTTGAACAGCTTCAATAGGTTGATTCCCCATTTTATTTATTAAATTGAACTTGTTTTTATTTATTTCTTTTGATTTGAAATTTATTTGCTGGTGGTTCAGCGTTGTCTATATGCATTTCATTGTTGCTGTAACAAATCATCAGTAGACTTCAACCACACATTTTAAATAGTCACAAACCTTTTATCTTATGCACAGACTTTCAAAAACTATTTGAGAATTCACAAACAAAACCCTAAAACAGAACATACCAAAAAAAACCAACCAATATCTGCCAAACTACTCAACGTACGCAAAAAGTTAAAGGTTGACCAAATTTTGTACTTTGCGTTGACGGACACGTACTGAATGTAACCGACCTCATCAGAAACCATGTATTTCAACTTAGCTGTCAGTTGAAAAAGGCGAAGTTTAACGCATGACGGATTCATTGTGCCCCGGCCTTAACTGTCACGCACTCTCACGTTGAGAGTACATATGATTACCTAAGTGTGCGTGACTGTCAAGCAAATTTACTATGGAAACATTTTTATTATTGAATGCTTACGCACAACTAAGTTAGATTTGTTTCAGTTTCACACACTCTTATTTGTGAAAAACATGTATTTTAGTTGTCACTCACTCTCACGTCAAAATAAAAATACTATTTTTATATTTCATAAAGAAGTTTTAAAATAACATATAAGTTCGTGGAGCAAATTCACAAACTTAAAAATCTAAAATATTTCAATAAATTTTGTTTCAAAGGTAACAGGACCTTTTTTAATTGAAATTTTTTCCAAATTTAAATTTTTTTTATTAAAGGTTATTAGTCACATTGAATATTTGAATATACTTGGAGATATCTCCAAACTATATATTTTTTTTAAATTATGGTCCTCCTTGAAGATAAAAAAGGATCTGAGGTTAGGAACAAATGAGTTTTTGTGATTGGCTTCTAACGCTTCTTCCGACAGCCAGCCTACTCGTAGAATGTTCTTTCTTTTTTTCTTTCTTTTAAAATAAATAATTGCAGGAAGTAACTACACTTCCATCAATTAAAATTTTGTGTACAGTACTTGGCATATGATACCATCCATAATGAATTATGTATATACATATTTCTAGTCACTATTAAGAACTCTTTGTTTTATTTTATGTATATTTGCAAGTAGCACTCTTAGTATAATACACTCTTAGTATAATACCAAAATTGTCAATAATTAATTTTTTTAAACCAATTCTTTCGGCTGCTACAGCACTATATGAGAAAAATCGATGATCAGTATTTCCATCATTGATATTACCATACGGAAACTTAATTTGATCTATTACACTAGTTTACAAAATTTTATTTTTTTTTTCATGTACATTTGATAAGATATAGATTTCCTTATGTATTTTTTCCGCTGAATTCGAAAATCAAGGATAACATTTTTTTATGGACCAGTTTTTGAGATATTGTAACTTTTTCATTTTTTCGACCTTTTCTTACTTGACCCATGATATCTCGAGCTAGAATCGTCCGATTGGGTGTTAGAAATAAAACAAGCCAAATTTATTAAAACTCATTTCATTAATTCTTAATTTATTCACAATTAAGTGGTAGCATACGAGTATACTTTACGGAATTTTTTAATTTTTATTTATTTTATTATTATTATTTTGTTCTGTAAAATATACTCGTATGCTACCACTTAATTGTGAATAAATTAAGAATTAATGGAATGATTTTTAATAAATTTGGCTTGTTTTATTTAAATTTTAAAACATATGAAGGTATCGCATTTAATAATAAAATATAATATTTTCTTCAGTTCAAAATTTTAATTAGTCTCTTAAGAAATAAACGATTTTCTAAATTTTTTTGAAAAAATTTTTTTTTTATATAAAACTTTCTGAATATCTCTGAAACTATAAGACTGTTTAAAAATTCATGAAAACGTAATTTAAAGGTCAATTTGTGAGTAATTTTTTATTGAATGGAAGAACTGGTTCTCGATTTAATGCCAATTATGTGATACAGCATCCTCTTTTTTTATAACGGAAAATCTCGAGATACAGAGTCAATTCAAAAAAAGGGACTTAGTATATACAAATTGACTATGAAACCTTTGACTTTACATAATAAATTTCATTTTATTGACCTGTGTTATTTGTTATTTTTATGTATTTTTACGTTGTTATTATTTGGATTTATTCACTCCATTGCTTATAACTTTGTAATTTTTCGGTCGATTTTCTTCTGGTTGGTCTTAGTTCTTACGTAAAAGTATTATCTTTACGCATATGAACAGAAACCAGACGTTTTTTTTTAACGATTTGTACTTTTCTGTCAGCATATAATCACTGTAAAATATGATTCTCTTGAAAATGTGCCCTGTTTTCATCGATATATTTTAAACCGCTTTACCAATTAAAGATCCGATTATACATATTCACTTGTCATCTCAATACCTTTCATTTTAATACCAAGAATGACCCAATAGGACAATTCCAGCTCGAGATATGATGGGTCAAGTGAAAAAAGGTCGAAAAAATGAAAAAATTACAATATTTCAAAAACTGGTCAATAAAAATTGTTAACCTTGATTATCACATTCAGCGGAAGAAAATAAATAAGGAAAATCACTTCTCATCAAATGTACATTTTCAGTGTAAACTAGTGTTATTAAACATGTTATTTTTTTTTAATTTTCTAAAAAACATTTCCTGTGCAATAAGCATTGAAAATATGTTATTAAGCAGAGAGATAATCAGGGGAATTTTAGAATTTTTGAGATATTAAGGATATTCATTTTCGTTGGAACTGCATTGCAATTAATTAAAACTTAAGCTTTGTAGACTTTGTATTGCTTAAGATATTAGCAACCGCACCATCTACCATTGCAAACAAAAAAAATACCACTGTAAAATCACCATGCAAAAAGTTTGATTCATTACAATTAAATTTACAAGAAATAATATGTTGTTTGAGTGTGTTGGTGTTTATTTGCTTTATTCATAGTTGCAATACACTTTTGTGCTTAGTTGTGTGGGTTCTTTTTGTATTGTTGTTGTTTTTTTGATGTTTGTAAACAGCCGACAAACGGCTGGTGGCTGGTAGGCAGTGTAATGCATTAAACACATTCGACACAGCAGGCTACGGGCTACAATCTGTCAAAAATAGAATAAACACATTCTTATGGTAACAACGACTGCACGACCACCGTTGTAGCTGTCGCCAACTTTAAACTAATTTCTAATGCTCTGGCTACAATGAGCAAATGCAGTGTTACCAGTATAATACAAAATGGTTCATTCACCATAATGCATTAAACACATTCACCACAGCAGGCTACACGAACACACGACTTCAAATGCCGCTAGCAGCATTTGTCGCCTCGTAGCCAGCTACTTAATTATTTTGGAGACGGCAGCAGCACCATCTGCAGCTGATATTCAAGTACAAATACATAGTTCAGTATTGCCACTTTCATATAGTTTGCATATATAAATATTAATTACTCTTTTAAAATGTACTTATTTCACATAAAAGTACAATAATGAATCAATTTATTCTTTACATCAATTTTTGGATATTGTTTCTAGTAAATAGTATGAAATAATTGTACGATATCATTCATTCACCATTTTGTATTATACTGGTAACACTGCATTTGCTCATTGTAGCCAGAGAAATAGAAATTAGTTTAATTGGAGTACAACGACAAAATCAGTGTAGACAAAAACCTGTCGCCGTGTTGCCTTGCTGTCTTCAAAATAATCATTCTCGTATAAACATGTGTATTCTATCCTTGACATTTGGTAGTCGGTTGCTTGCTGTGGTGAATGTGTTTAATGCATCTCTGAGAGGATTTGTTAATCTTTGCACAGATTTCTTAGGTCGGGTTTACATCTGTGTGCCTTGTGCCACAAATGCGTAAAAAAGCTTAACCACTAATTACTAATGAAAAACTTTTGGATTCAGACACGTATTTATGAAACAGTTTCATACATAACTAATAGACAATTTTATAGAATCCAACATGATTGGAAGCAGTTTAAATCAATAAATACATGTCTGAATCAATTAATACATGTCTGGTCATTTCTTTTATGGAGTAAAGAAAACCACGAAATATTGATGTTATACAAGCATTTCAGAAAATCTGCAATTTGGCAGTGAAAATCTGCAAATCTCACTATATGATTTTTGCAATGAAAAATAAAAAAAAATGCAGAGAAATCTGCAAACCTGGCAACAGCCAGATAAGACTAAATAGGTCATTCTGGCAATAGCCACCCGTCCATGGAATTATTAAAAATTGCTTTTATATATAATATTTAATTATTTATTTTGATATTACTCATGAAAATCATCAGTAATAATACCTCACCAATGCAGAGACAAAGCATATATGTATGTACATATGTAGTTATTGTATCATGCAGCGATGCCAACTATTTATAGCCCCAACGCGCTTTTGCCCTTCCCAAAACGCGCTAGAACGCGTTAAGTTACAACATTGTCAACTATTTATAGCCAAATTTTAAAAATGTTATCAGAGTTTTAGATACTAGAAAATTGTAAAATTTATAAAAAAAATTTAAATAATATTGAACTGAAATGATGTTATTGACTTTATTCAAAACGCGCTAAATTTGCATCGCTGGTATCATGACTTTATCTTTTATTCACATTTAAGAGAAAAAATACTCTTAGGACTAATTTTGAATTTGGTTCACGCTACATGTACTTACATAAGTATGTATGTATGTCGGCATGTGTGGAATACTACTAAATTTTTGTCAAAAAAAATTCAAACAAGTGGCTATATGTAAATTTTATTTTTTTCATAGATTTTTAAAAGTTTGGTGTTAGCTTTTTTGTTATTGAAATTCTAAGCACAACTATGTGTGTATTTATATACATAATAGTGATGTGCCCAATGTCAATTTTTGATATTCTCGAATACGAATGAATAAAATTATAAACAATGATAATAAACTTTTTAGGAAAAAGAACTTCATACTCCTGTTCGCGTACATTAAAGTCAATAAAAACGATTCAAAATTTTAATATCCGTCATTAAATAATATTTGAAAGTAATACAAAACACTAATTTCTATAATATATAGGGATGTAACGATACGCCATCCGATACCGATACTCAAAAAGAAATATCGCCGATACCGATACATACGCATATGGAAATTGAACTCAAGTTAAAATTAAGAAAACTCAAGTAGAGTAATTCTTTTATTATTAGTATTTAAAATTTATATTTGAATTCGTTCTGAAATTAACAAAAATCAGATTATTTCTTTAACAAAATACATACATGACACGGATGGAAATCATGGTACAATTGTACTTTTTATGGTACATTTTTGACCTCGTTGGTACCGTGGTACTACCGCGAGTTACTTAGTACAATTTAAAAATGCAAATGTTTCACTATATGGTAACATTATTTTGCCTATGTTGTCTTGAATTTTCTTGTGTTTTATTTTAGACGGCCAGCTTCTCTGTTTTTGTTTCAATGCTGTTGTCAAGGCAAATTCATGTACCAGGTGGTGTCAAGTCTGCAACAAAAAAATCTTTCTAGTACTTTAACCGTAGCTGTTAACTTGACAGCACCTCGTACATGAACTCGCCTTGACTGTGGTTATATTTATTTTTGTTAACTACATATCGCTCCTTTACTTCAATAGTGTGTTTTAGGTTTTATCGCGCATTTTTTATGGGCATAACTGAGATTTTATAGTGCATGGAAATAACGGGCCTGTTAATAAGCAAAATTTTTAAAATAACCGATCTCTAACAAGTCTAATCTACGAATGTACCCTTATGAATGTAATGTTTAATATTTTTCATGTTCTTTCTTATACTGAATTTTTATACACATTTCTGTTAAGTTTCTATTTTTTATTGTTTACTTCTAAATTTTTAAAAAAATTTTTACGTTTCGGTTCTTATTAATAAATATTAAAAAATATGGTACCGTAATGGTCCAAAAAGTACATTTTGTTTTCACAGTTGGTACAAAAACCAAGAAGTAATTTTCCTTCCCTGATACATGATTTAGCATTGAGAGAACATTTCACTACTATGATGCAAAGCAAGACAAAAGGAACATTTTAATTTTTCTGTTTTGACTTTATGTTCTGCCTTTAATATGTTATTTCTCTTAGTTGTTATGCAAGAAAAGCGTTGAAAATTGAACTGTTTGTTCAAAATATCTCTAAAAAAATCTAAGAAGTATCGTCGTATTGACAGTAAAATATCGTCGATATCGATATATCGACAAATCAGAAGTATCGCCAATTTCCCAACACGATACTGCACAACACGCACGAAATCAAACTGAACATCATAAAATCATTTATTTATATTCAACATATCTATCATTAATGAAAAAGAGGTTTAGTGAAAATGAAACATTTCACGAAATTTGATTCCAGCTATTCCATAATTTCAAAGTCCGTTTCGAATGAAATCCTAGATGATGGTTTTGGTGTTTTACTCAACATTTACTAGTTTTTATTTTTTTTCAGATTTTTACTTAGTTTTGACCATACGCCCCCAAAACTATTTATATTTATCCCATAACTATTTATATTTATTTATGTAAACAGCAACATACTAAGATTGAATTATATGGTTGCAGTCAAATCATATAAAGCAAAGCTTAAATAATATTTTTATCCGAGTTAATAATAATATTATTTACAAAAAACAATTAACTTTGTTATACCATTTGACGGCATTGTCAGATGCATAAACTTGCGCATCTGACAATATTAAAATGTCTGACAAATATCTGGCAATAATTTTGCAATGTGTTGACACGACTGTAAGATGTCTGTCTTGCATTGCACTGACAATGATGTTTCTGGCAACTACGTCTGACAAAAATTGCCAGTTCACACGGTTGTAAGAAATTTTGAGCATATTTTACTGGCAATATTGTAAGATCTGACAACCGTCTGTCTGTACATAGCCAAACCAAAATAGAAAATGAAAAAATAGAAAAACAGAAAATGAATAGTGATACTTACAAATGTATTTACCAAAAGTAAATCAATAATTGTATACACAATAATCATTTATCATATTCCATTTCATTGAAAATTTTCGTTAAATAGCTGATGTTAATAACAATCTATACCCCAGTAGATAGACATGGGTGCTGATGAAGTGCGTGGCTGCGCAGAAAATATCGGTATTTCCGCCAGCTAATAAGCTCTAGTTTAATTTTTCTTCTCTTCCTTAGAAACTCACATTAATTAATAAAAATATTTCATTCAATAAGAATCGAAATTACTGAACTTAAGCCTAATTAAGAAATTATTTCTGATTAAAGTTCACTACAGTTCAATTAAATCTAAAAATGTCTCATTTTTACATTATAAATTCAGTAAAGTGCGACTTTGACTCGCGCACGAACGTTGGGCCTTGATCATTTTTTAATATGGCGTTTTTTTGGCGTTTTTGAAGTTTTTTTCAAGTCAAATAATTTTATTTTTTTTTGCTATTTTCTTACCAAAGCTGAGTCATATAGGCCAATAAGTTTACTGTCAACAATGTCAAAGCTTTTCGAAAAACTTCTCATGACAAAATGGTCCCCAATTTTAGTTAGTAGTTGGTGCATACCGGACCATCAATTTGGTTTTAGAAGTCAGCATAGTACCATTGAACAAACTCATAGATTGGTTCAATTTACAAGAAAAACTTTTGAAGAAAACAAGTATTGCTCTGCGCTGTTCATTGACGTTTCTCAGGCATTTGATAAAGTGTGACATGGAGGCCTAATTTTAAAATTAAAGACTTACCTACCAATAAACATTCTAATTCTGCTAGAAAGTTACATTATTGCCCGGAAGTTCATTGTTGTGGAAGGAGACTTTATGAGTACGCCTGAAATAATCTCATCCGGTTTGCCACAGGGGAGTATACTGGGGCCAGTTTTGTATTTGATTTATACTTGTGATATGACATTGAGCAGTAACATTCACACATCTACATTTGCCGAAGATACAGCCTGCCTTAGTATGCACGAAAACCCTCACGAGGCTTCCCGATATCTTGAGCAACATATTACTCAGCTAGAACTATGGTTAAACATGTGGAGAATAAAGGCAAACGAACAGAAGTGTGCTCAGGTAACATTTACCTTAAGAAAGGACACTTGTTCCCCCATTACAATCAATAATAAAATTGTTCCTCAAAACTTACATGTGAAATACCTTGGTATACTTCTTGATCGAAGGCTCACATGGAAATACCACATTGACTCTAAGCTAACGCAAATGAAACTTAAACTAACTCAGATACATTGGCTGGTTGGTAGAAATTCAACCCTCAGCTATGGGGTACTGCTTCAGCTTCTAATGTCGAGAGAATCCAACGAAGGCAAAACAAAATTTTACGGTTAATAACATCGGCTTTATGGTATATAAAAAATTCAAATATACATCGTGATTTAAATATGCCACTAGTCACTGAAGAAATTGCAAAATACGCAGGCATATATTTAACAAAACTCGAGTCACATCCTAATCCGCTTGCCCGTAATATTTTGAACTTTACTGGGCACATCCGCCTAAAAAAGAGCGAGACAAGGGCTCTTATTCACAGCACTCCAGATGGGACTTCTTGAAAATACTTTTGTTTTTTTCCTTTTGATTATCACTACTTATGTATTATATATAACTATTACTAAGCTTATGTCTGACACTGGTCGGGGCTAATTATATTTTTAGATTTAAGATTTGAATACTTATTGTTAGTTCATATATGAAGATACAATAAATAAAAATCATGCACTAAAAAAAAATTCTTGTTTTGGCGATTTTTTCAGTTTTTGGCCTCTTTTCCGCTTTGGCGATTTTTTTCATTTTGGCGATTTTTTTTTAATTTTTAGCAATTTTTTTCATTTTTGGCGATTTTTTTCATTTTTGGCGATTTTTTTCATTTTGGCGGTTTTTTTCATTTTGGCGATTTTTTCATTTGGGCGATTTTTTTCATTTTTGTAATTTTTTTTCGGTTTGGCGATTTTATAATCTTGGGATTTTCTTGTTTTACCGTTTTTGACAATTTCAAGAGTTTTGCTCTTACGGTTTCCAGGATACAGCAAGTTGTCAAAATTGCATAGTCAAAATTGCATTAATTGATGGTACACCCTTTAATTAAAATTTTTTTAGAGATATTCCTAAAACATGAAATATGTTTAACTGAAAAAAATATATATTTTGTTATTTTTTACCCAAAAAATTATTTTTTAATTTACAACCCCGGAACCATAATATATTTTTTTATGGTTTTAATACTAATTTATTTATTTCTAAAATATAAAATATATTTAATTACCAAAGAAATAACCAGCTTTATTTAATTTGTTTTATATATCAAAAAAAGTGTACGTTACCCAACCCTAGAACCGTCCTTTTATATTTTTCTGGTTCCTTTTACCAATCTTGTTCTTTAAAACATATACGAGTATATATAAAATATGTCAAGTGAACAAAGAAAAAAAGAAATAAGGAAAATACTAGTTTTATTACTTACTTTAATATCATAAAATTTTCAAGTTTTCCAACTCTGCTGTTTTCATTTTAGTAATTCTCTATACACAACTTTTCTTTCCAAAACTTAAAATATAATTAGATATATGAGACGCTTAGTGCAATAACTCTGTAAGCCACAAAAACAAAATATTGAATAAATCGACCTTTAAGCTTAAAATAAATCTAAACAAGTAAGAGTGCTATATTCGGCTGTGCCGAATCTTATATACCCTTTACCAACGTACGTACATATACATATATAGTATACAGACACATACATACATATTTGTTTTGTAAAAAAATTTATAATTTTTTTAAAGTTTCCATCTTTGGAGCTATAATTTTCATTTTTCAGAGTTCATACGCCAAAGTTTTCTTTCAGAAGCATAAAATATATTCAATTTATAAAGAAAAAGAAAAAAATTTTTAGACCTATTTAATTTTACATAACACAAAAAGTGTGAGTTTTCCAACCCTGGAGTCATAATTTTGGATTTTTCTGATTATTGATACCAATCTAGTTCTTTAAAAAATACATAAAATATGTTAAGTGAACGAAGCAAAAACGAAATAAGAAAGAACCTAGTTTCATTTAATTCCTTTAATATTAAAAAATTCAGTAAAGTGAGACTTTGAATCGCGCACGAAAGGTAGGCTTTTTTGCCTTTTTGAAGTTTTTTTCAGCTTAAACGATTTTTTCAGTTTTGTCGCTTTTTTCTCGTTTTGGCGATTTTTTTCTGTTTTTGGAGGTTTTTTTCATTTTGGCGATATTTTTCTGCTCTTGGGCTTTTCTTCGTTTCGGAGATTTTTCCCATTTTGACAATTTTTTTTCATTTTGGCGATTTTTTTTTGTTTTTGAGTTTATTTTTATTTAGGCGATTTATTTCTTTTTATTGTTTTTTTACATTTTGGTGATTTTTTTTTGGTTTTTTTTCGTTTTGGCGATTTTTTTGCATTATGGCGATTTTTTTTTCATTTTAGCGATTTTTGTCTGTTTTTAGGTTTTTTTTTCGTTTTGGCGATTTTTTTCATTTTGGCGATTTTTTTTCATTTTGGCGATTTTCTTTCATTTTGGCGATTTTTTTTGGTTTTTGGGCTTATTTTTATTTAGGCGATTTTTTTCTTTTTTTATGTTTTTAATTCACTTTGGCGATTTTTTTTTAATTTTGGCGATTTTTGTCTGTTTTTTAAGTTTTTTTTCGTTTTGGCGATTTTTTTCATTTTGGCGATTTTTTTCGTTTTGGCAATTTTTTTTTGTTTTTATTTTAGCAATTCTTCCGTTTTATGCGATTTATTTTAGCTTTAGAAATTTTTTTTAATTTGGTGCTTTTTTCGTTTTGGCGATTTTTTTTTGTTTTTGGCGATTTTTTTCGGTTTGGCGATTTTATAATTTTTTGTTTTTTTAGTTTTACCGTTTTTGAAAATTTCAAGAGTTTTGCTCTTACGGTTTCCAAGATACAGCAAAATGTCAAAATTGCATAGTCAAAATTGCATTAACTGATGGAACAGCCTTTAATTTAAATTTTTGGAAATTGTAGTGCTAATTTTTGTAGTCTGTATAAAAATTCACTAAACTTACAAATTTCAAGTGTATATACATATGTACATACAATTGTATGTATATTACATGGGATTTTAACATTTTTCGTTGCTCGTTTTGGAACACCCTTTAATTTCCAATTCTCATGTATTTGTTGTTGTAGCGGCCAAAGGTCTACAGACTGTGTCCAAATTTCAGGTCTGTAGCTCTTACGGTTCTCGAGAAAATACTAATATAGTTTTAGACATAGTTAATTTTACATAACACAAAAAGTTAAAGTTTTCCAACCCTGGAAACGTCTTTTTAATTTTGTTATATTTTTTTAATTTAAAATACCAATTTGAGTCGTACTGAAGTGTAAAATAAGTTCATTTATTAAAAAAAATAAAAATTTGTTTTCGGTAGTTACTTTTATATGGCAAAATAAAGTTTAAGTTTTCCAGCTCTGCAATCGTCTGCTCGATTTTGCTGAATTTCAATACCAATCTATTTTGGAAAATTTCTGACACACCAGTCCAAGAACGAAGTCTCTAGCTTTTTTGGGAGCTTCGGAAAACCGATTTCACGTACAGACAGACGGACAGACGGACATCGCTTATTCGTCTTCCCTATGCATAAGGATCCAGAATATATATATTTTATGGGTCGCTTATTGATATTATAGAAATTACAAACGGAATGACAAACCTATATATACCCTTTTACCATTTTTGTTGGTAAAGGGTATAAAAAATGGGGTTTTAATATTTTCTACTTTGAACATCCTTAAGAAGCATTTTAGGAGGATAACTATGACGTGTCCATCTATGAATGCTTAAAACCCATTGCAAATACCATTTTTAATAAAAAAATTTGGCTTACATTGTTACTGCCTAAATTTATTTGAAACATTTTTTAATATTTTTCTGTGGCTTACAAAGTTATTGCAATAAAAAATTCCTCATTATTTTACTTTCAAATACTTATAAAATTTATTAATCCAAAGATAAATACAAATCAGACAAATATTAATAATGATAAAAAGTGCGTTTGAGAACTCAAAAATTTGTACGAATTTGTACTATTTTTTACTAGATTGCGTTCGCGTCACGGATGGAAATCATGGTACAATTGTACTTTTTATGGTACATTTTTGACCTTGTTGGTAGCGTGGTACTACCGCGAGTTACTTGGTACAATTTAAAAATGCCAGTGTTTCAGTACATGGTAACATTAATTTTGCCTATGTTGTCTTTAATTTTTTTGTGTGTGTTTTATTTTAGACGGTCAGCTTCTCTGTTTTTGTTGCAATGCTGTTGTCGAGGCAAATTCATGTACCAGGTGGTGTCAAGTCTGCAACAAAAAAATCTGTCTAGTACTTTAACTGTAGCAGCTCGTATATGAACTCGCCTTGGGTGTGGTTAAATTTATTTCGCTCCTTTTAATTCTGAATTTTTACATATTTTTTTAAGTTTCCGTTCTTATTAATAAATATTAAAATGGTACCGTCATGGTCCAAAAAGTACATTTTGTTTTCACAGTTGGTACAAAATCCAAGAAGTAATTTTCCTTCCCTGGTTCGCGTACAAAAATCCAGTAAATGAGAGGGCGAATTGAGAGCGAAAAATGACAGTTAATTTACTGAGTAAATGCAAATTTTTACTGGACAAATTTTTGCCAGTAAAATCCAGTAAAATGAAACCATATGTTTTTAAAGATAAACAAACAAAAGCAAAATGAAACAAAAATTTTTGGTTTTTGACGAAATTTGAAAAATTACAAAAAACAAGTGTATTAAGTTATAAACAATATTACGTTTATTTAAGTTTGATGCCAGAAAAGTATATTGGGGAATGTTATGTATTCCACGCGCAATTAAAACGTGCGGAATTTTCATAGAATTGTTGGAAATGTGTACATATGTGTGTATGTATTTGTAACAACAATTTCCAAACGATGTAGTTTCACGTGGAATGCAGAACACAATCGATTGCTTTTAAACCTTAATAAAGTTAATAGATTTTTATAGTTCAATTTTCGTTTATACATATCGTCGGACGGTTACTGGTTCCCCGCATGGAACATTTAATAAAATTTGGTTATTGATCGATTATATACATATATATAATTAATGTATACTTTTCTTAAATTTGTTTTCAGTTTTTCGATATCTTGAATATATCAGGATATATAAAGTTATTTATTTAGTGAACACTATTGTTGTCATGATTGGTATAAGCGGCAACAAACATTTTTGTATTTTTCTGTACATCCTAATCACTTTTCACGTTGAGCGTAAAAAGCATAGATACTTTAACGGCCTGACCCGCGATGTCGACAAGAAAGTTTCTATCCCTTACTTGTATTGAAAACAAAATAAGAAAGTTTCTTGTCGACCCGTAAGTTCAAATAAAAACATATGTATGTATCTATTACTTTTATTATTAAAGAAAATATTTTATGGTGTATTTTTATAAAACAAATGAAAAAAACATTCATCGATTTTCTCAAAAACACAAAATTTTTCGATGCGGCTGGCCAGTAACTACCCAGCAAAAAAATAAGTCTGATTTGGAAGCACTAACAAGCAAGGGAAGCAATGTATTGTTTACTTATTTACAAAAGCTTCGAAAATTGCTTCTGAAAAGCACTAACATAAGGCAGACTATATAACAAAATAGAGAACAAATTAAAAAAAAAATGCACGCCAGTAACTTTTGCATCTGAATACACAAACTCTATATATTATTGCTTCCGTGAAGCACTTTGGTAAGGCAAAAAATTATTGGCTTTTTGGAAGTTGAATGCATTACTTCTAGCTGACTCATCTCGCACAAAAAACTCCTTATTCCTGCGCAACAGCAAGTAATTCTCTAACATTGTCTCCCTTACGAAAACGCTTCCAGGAAGCAGTAATTTTAGCTGGGTACCCGATGATATGTATGTATGTATATATTTTATACATACATATCAATGGCTTAATATAAAAAAGGCCTAACTCGAATTTTCGATATTTTACAGGAGAAGCAAAAAACTGAAGAAAAATCAAAGTATTTACATGCAGAAATAGTTTTTTAAGTTGCCATAAGTCCTTCATTTTGAACTGTAACGTACTAAGATATTCAAGGAGGATGCAATTATACGTTGTCGCCCAGAAAACATTAAGAACGCGATTTCGGAAAAATTGAGTTAGGCCCTTTTTATATTAAGCCATCGATATGTACATATGTATGTATAGTTTTGTATATTCCCTGCCACAAAGGATCCTCTGTGTTCCCTGCACTTAATACGACTAGTCCATACATGCATGTAAATACTCCAAAGAGTAGGAACACTCCAAATATATGAAAAAAGGAGGTTGATGTCCTAGGGTTGGACTAAATGGTGTAACTTTGCATTACATCGGACTCCATATAGAATAGTTATAGACTACAATAATAATCGTTTAAACACGAATACTTATCGTGCAGCATTGAATGATTGTGTGAAAACGGTAGGATCCATGACTGCATTACATGGGCACATGATGTAACTAGTCTGTTTCATCTAGATTGGACCACGTATTCCAATATTACGTGCAGGATTGCATATACATGCATATACATATATATGTATAATTATTTAGCGCCAAAATTGTCAATCAGCAGTTGTACACATTTTACTGGATTTTACAATTTTTCCGTTCGCGTACTTTTATATGCAAACGTTTTTATTGAGAGTAATTTCTTTAAATTACTCAGTATTTACTCAGTTACTGGATTTTACTGGAAAAGTACTCAAACGCACCTAAAAATATCTTAATAATTTCTAAAAGTCCAAATTATGCAAAATAATAATTTTACCCATAAAGATAAATTTAGAATATACCTCGCTTGTTTCAGATATATATTCCTCATCCAATGGTACGAAATCTTTATCTTTTAATGAGTCATCACAACTTTCCACAATTTCTTCCAAATCGCTCTCCATTCTGTCAAATTTTTTTGTTGTTTTTGAAGTTAATTTGCGGCGCTTAAAGAATTTTTCAAATTGACCGGATTTGAAAAATTACTATTATGACCACGCTACACAATCAATGCAATTATTTATATATATATATATGTATATATATTTTTTAATTTGTTCAGTAGAAACACATTACAAAACGCTAATTAAATATTTTCTAATAACATAATAAAAAATTCATAAGAATACAGTCAAAAATGCTTCTTTTTATAAACAGCAACAACTCTGTAAGCCACATGAACAAAAATAATTATATTTTTTGTGCAATAACTACGTATGCCACAAAAACTTAAAAAAATCATACCACGCTAGTTTCTAATATAAATTTCATGTCTCTTGGGAAGAGTCCTTTAATACCTATTTATCTAACAGAAATATCAGAAGAACTTGAAAAAAAGCTTCCAGTTTCACCAAAACCCATCAATGAAAAAAAGTTAGTGTGGCTTACAGAGTTATTGAGGAAACCAAAATAAAATTATCGGCCTGGCCCATGATGTCACTAGACATCGTTCGATCGACAACTTGTATTCCAAACAATCTTTTTAGCATATAAAGCAATGGTGCCTAGCAACAGATTGAGCACATAAAATCAATTTTTGATTCTATGTGGCTTACAGAGTTATTGCACTAAGCATCTCATATATATACATATAAATCAAAATATAAAGAAGAAAAAGAAAAAAATAATTATACCTAGTTACTTTTATATATGTACATATATCACATAAAAAGTTTAAGTTTCAATTTCAATTTATTTTTCTTTTAAGAATGTAAGATGTTTTTAAATTATAGATAAAAAGGAAAAATTAGTTTTAGTGGGATATATTACAAAAAAAGTTAAAGTTCCCAAACCTGGAAATTAATTAATTTTTTTATATTTTTAATACAAATTTTATTCGTACTGAAATATAAAATAAGTTTATTTAACAAAAAAATAAAAAAATTGGTGTTAGGTAGTTGCTTTTATATAGCAAAATCAAGCTAAGCTTTCCAGCTCTGAAACCGTCTGCTCGATTTTGTTGAATTTCAATACCAATCTCTTTTGGACCATTTCTGATACAGAAATCTAAGACCGAATTCTCTAGCTTTTCTGGGAGCTTCGTAAAACCGATTTCACGTACATCAGACGTACAGGCGGACATCGCATCGTGTTTATAGGTACTATCTTTTTAAGACTAGGATCAGGAGGGCGTTAGGGAGGAAATTTCTACTCCTGCAAAACGTTCAAATTAAGGTTTCGCAAATAACGATTATTTTCCAAATTTAAACTGAAAAAATCACACTAATAGAGAAATGCTACGTGCACAAGGAATATACCAAGATACTCCATGTTACATGGACTAACTATAGATGCTATGATTTTTATTTTCTAATTGTTGTAGTTTACGGTTTGTCTAATTAAAACAATCTTTATGTAAAATAAGTATAAATGTCTTTATTTGATCAACGCTACGCTTAGAATGTCAGAACAGTATTAATTTGATTTCTTAACCTTTTTAAGGTTCTAAGTCAGCTTATAACAATGACGCCGTTAATCATCTTTGGGTATTGCCAACACTAATTTTTATTAAACAGCTCAACTTTAGCGATTATTTTTTGATTTTTATTTATTCCTCAGAAAATAACAGTTAATATTTGATTTTTATTTTTTTCTCAAAAAATTTTAATTTTTAAACTGAATAAAATTTACAGCCTGTTTTTCGAAAATGAATAAGTGTATACGTTCGTTAAAATAACGAATGAAATCATGTTTACGTTTTGGTAGCATTTATTAATTTTCATGTGAGTCACAACAAAAGAGCTTTCAGTTTTACACACTCATAAAATTTCTTATGTAAAATTAATTAATAATCGGTCTACATATTTTTTTTCTTTAAGTTACAAAAAAATTAAATTAACGAGAAAATGTGAATGACTTCTTCATAAAATTTAAAATAAATTTAAAATGAATTTTATTTAAAATGTTTCATCGAATTTTTTTAATAGTAATAATTTTTTGAGTTTATATTTTTGGTTATAACTAAAAAGCTCTTTTTATGTCAAAACTAAAGCTTTAGAAAATGTTTTATAAAAATCAAATCTGAAACGTTATCGTTTATAAATGAAACATAAAAACGAAAGGGCTTATGTTTTCGAAAAACAGGCTGTTAATTTAATATATAAGAGTTTTTTTTATAGAGACTCTGTTATAAAATAAATTTTAAATTGGTTAACATTAATTTTAATGCAAAATATACACTTGCTGCATTTTAAAAATTAAACAAAAAAATAAGAAAGTAACTGTTATTTTCTGAGGAATAAATAAAAATCAAGAAATCAAATTAATTTTCTGAGGAATAAATACAAATCAAGAAATTATGATTAAAAAGTAATTTTTAAAATAAAAATTATAACCGTTACGATCCCTGGTTCAAACTGATTTTATTGAAATTTACAGCATAGATAGAGCTGCGTTTCAAAAGTTACATAGCCTTTGTACATTTTTACAAGTAGGACCAGGAAGGAGGTCGAATACCGCTCTGGCATTCATTGCGTAGCCTAGACATTGCTGACCGCTCAGAAATGACTTAGCGGTTAGTTGTTAAAATGCCATTGTCAAGAGATGCTCCCCCCAGGGTAGTATATTTTTGACTACGGGTGTGACAATCCCGAGGCCTCAGCTGGGGTGATGTGGCTTTTTCCGTTGACGTACCTTTGGTACATTACCCATAGAACTTATGTGTTACTACTCGATCTCTGGCAACAGAGGAAAGGATGTGCACATATTTAGAAAAGGAAGACAGGTCCTGTTGATGTCAACTAGGTGCAGCGTCACCTGGAACCCTAAATTCAAAACACGATAGAGGTGAAGCCCTTGTGGTGGAACTTCGAGGTCTAACCAGAGGCTACTTCTGGTGCCACGGGTGCCGGTTGCCCTACAGGGATATGCCCATTGAAACTTAATATTATATTTGACGTGCTTCTACCTGACGGATTTTTAATATTTGCACTAATAACTTAAACATAAAGTTATAAAGTTTTTTTTTAATTGAACGAATTTCAAAAATATGCACTAAAGCGTTAAAAATAATTTAGATTCAGTTAAATAAAACATTCACTTTAATATTAAATTTATTTGCATCCATAAAAATTATCTGATTCTTGAAGTCCAAACTTTCATTTATATGTTATTTGGCATAATGCCGGCTCTTATTCTTATTTACTTTACTAAATATATATGTAAATCGTTTCTTTCTTAGAACACGACTGTATTATCTGGCATATTATAACACGTAGTGTCCTACTAACCTACAAAAAGTCCGAATTTTATAGATTTTGGCGTCATGGAAAATATCTCTAGAGATTTAGTTAATGTTTGAGGCTATCGAGATCTCGCCTCTGGTCGCTCTTCCACTATTGTTACAATCTGTAACCCAGTAAGGAGTGATTTACCTTACTCATATTTTAAGATGATCAATCGTGTTAATTGGTCGGGATTCAAAAAATATCTCAGTAGTTACTACACGGAAAACATTAAGCTAAGAACATCAGAGGATGTTGAATCTAACATTGCCAACCTTAACGAAAAGATTAAACAGGCTGCTGAACATGGTACAACCTTCCATCCGTTGATGGGAGGTATAAAATAATTTATTCTAGGGATGTTGAACATCTCGTATGTGAAAAAATAAGGAATGGCAAGAGAACAAATCACCCCAATATAAAATCAGATTAAAGAATGCACAAAACTATTTAAAGAGTTGCTAGCATCTGAACATATTTGCTGAGCACTTGAAATTCATATCTACCCCAAACACAAGTTACGAGGGCGGTTCGGAAACTTCTTAGCCTAGCACAAAAAGCGCGGTATAAACAGAAAAAAGTTAAGTGTTTTGGAAACTTCCATCTCTGCTATGAACACATGTTAAATTTTGTTTCGATCTGGCAACTCCTTCATATAGAAACAGGTGTTCACAAAAGATGCATCCGCGATTTTTTAACAATGGAAAAATTAGAAATGCGTGGTGTCATTAAATATTTACATAAAAAAGGTTTATCGGGACAAGAAATTCATAATGATATGGTGAATGTGTTAGGTGAAAGTGCTCCTTCATATGCAACAGTAAAAAATTGGGTTGCTGAATTTAAACGTGGTCGTACAAGGATTCAAGATGAACCACGTAGTGGTCGTCCAAAAACAGCAAAAACAACAGAAATTGTAGCCAAAGTGCATGATATGGCATTAAATGATCGACGAATAAAAGTGCGTGAAATAGCTAATATCATGGGCATCTCAAATGATCGAGTCCATTTAATTTTGCATGAATAACTAAAGATGAAAAAGCTTTCTGCAAGATGAGTGCCGCATTTGTTAACAGTCGACCAAAAACGCATAAGAATGAACATTTCTCAAGCTTGTTTGGATCGTTTTAAGCGAAATAAAATGGATTTTAAGCGTCGTTTCATAACTGTTGATGAGACATGGATCCACCACTATACTCCAGAGACAAAAGAACAATCCAAACAATGGACTGAAGCTGGAGGAAGTGCCCCAAAGAAGGCAAAAACAATTCAATCGGCTGGTAAGGTTATGGCAACGGTTTTTTGGGACTTCAAAGGTATTTTATTGATTGACTATCTGCAAAAGGGTAAAACAATAAATTCAGAGTACTATTGCAACCTTTTGGATCAATTAAGTGTACAAATTCGAGTAAAACTTCCTGGCTTACAACACAAAAAAAGAATTTTTCATCAAGACAACGCACCAGCGCACAAGAGTGTTTTAACAATGGCTAAAATCAACGAATTAAAGAACGAGTTGCTTGACCACCCACCTTATTCTCCTGATTTGGCTCCCAGTGACTTTTACCTGTTGCCAAATCTAAAAAAATTCCTTGCTGGCAAGCGTTTTACCTCAAATGAAGATGCAATTACAGTTGTAAACCACTATTTTGAAGACCTTGAGGAAAACTATTTTAATCAAGGGATAGAATTGCTAGAATAGCGTTGGACTAAGTGTATTGAAGTTTCAGGAGATTATATTGAACAATAAAAATATTTTTGAAAAACTAACTATTCTCTTTCATTGATAGGCTAAGAAGTTTCTGAACCGCCCTCGTACTGCTGTTGTTGATTTGCCTAGTGCATGATGTGCAAAAACTAATTGCTAACTCAACCTGAAAAAAGTTGCGGGTATTGATGGAATTAGTAACAAGGTGCTGTTGCAGTTGATTCCTATTGAAGTTAGAACCCTGCTATTCATTTTTAATGCCATTTTTCGACTGGAGTATTATCCAAACAGCTGGAAGATTGCCAATGTCAAAAATGATTCCAAAACCAGCTAAAGATCTTACCAAGGCTGACTCATATAGGCTAATAAGTTTACTATCAAAATTGGATGTAATGTATATATCACCATTTAACAAACGCATAGATTTGCTCAGGTTGTAATAAGGACATATTAAGAAGAGAAGTATTTTTCTGCCCTTTTTATTGATGTTTCTCAGGTATTTGATAAAGTGTGGTTTGAAGGCCTAATTTAAATATTGAAGAAATATCAACCAACAAACATTCCAAAGCTTTTGGAAAGATACATTATTGCCAGAAGTTTACTGTTGTGGAAGGAGACTTCATGAGTGTGCCCGAATCTACATCTTGCGGTGTACCACAGGAACATATTACCCACCTGGAACTATGGTTGAAATTATGGAGAACAAAAATAAACGAACGAAAGTGCGTTCCCCATTCGAGTCAACAATCAAGTTGTTCCCCAACATTCACAGGTGAAATGCCTTGGTATACACCTTGATCGAAATACCACATTGACTCAAAGCTTACAAAAATTAACTCGGATACATTTGCTGATTGGTAAAGGCCCTTATTATAAGCAACTTTCGATCTTCGAATGTAGTCGAAAGTACTGGTCGAACGAATTTTCATTAGCTATTATAACGAGCAATTGACCAAGAATGTGCTTATTATGAATATCACTCACAGTAATTTTTAAAACTTGCAACATCTTTACTTGACAATAAAAAACAATCGCTTTTAATAATTTTTCATATTAAAATACTTCATTGAAAACTAAAATTTATTTGTAAAAAATTCGCTGCTTAACGAAGTTTTTGATGCTCATGATATGAATTTAACATTAAATTTTCGATGTTCGCTACACAGCGTATTCAACTCATAATAAGGGCCAGAAGTTCGACTCTCAATCTAGATTGTAAACTTTTAATATAGAAGTCGCTTTTGAAACCTATATGGTGGTACGGAGTTCAGCTATGGGGCACCGCTTCAGCTTCAAATGTAGAGAAAATCCAACGAAGGCAAAACAAATTTTTACAGTTAATAACATTGGTTCCATGGTACATCAAAAATTAAAATTTACATCGCGATCTAAATATGCCACTAGTGACTGCAGAAATTGCAAAATACTCAGGCAAATACATAATCCGCTTGCTTGTAATATCTTAAACTATACTGGACACATCCGCTTACAAAAAAGGGACACTAGGGCTCTAACATACAACACTCCAGATGAAACTTCTTGAAAATATTTATGTATTAATAATTACTATCACTAAGCTTATGCCCGTCACTGGTCGGTCCTAATAATAATATCCAGACTTCAGATTTGAATACTTATTGTTAGTTAATTTTTGTAGATACAATAAATAAATATATATAATAAAAATAAAATAAATTCACAAGAAGGTTGTTTTTCTTATTGTCTGCAAGAATATTTTATATTCTTTGAATTAATATAAACTTAATTTTTAAATTATTGCAAAGAAAAAAAAAATATTAATGTAAAATCACCATGCAAAAAGTTTGATTCAAATTCATTCAAATCACATTAAATTTACAAGAAATAATATGTTGTTTGAGTGTGTTGGTGTTTATTTGCTTTATTCATAGTTGCAATACACTTTTGTGCTTAGTTGTGTAGGTTGTTGTTGTATTGTTGTTGTTTTTTTTTATGTTTGAAAACAGCCGACAAACTGCTGCTGGCTGGTGGGCAGTGTACTAGTCTTGCAGTCGGAGGATCGCAGGTTCGAATCATGGAGTCAAGTGAAAGCATTTTGTTTTTTACTAAAACTAAAACTTGTCAAATAAATTGTATGTTAAATGATCAATGAAATA
This sequence comes from Tachina lurida, assembly GCA_944452675.1. Lineage (NCBI taxonomy): Eukaryota > Metazoa > Arthropoda > Insecta > Diptera > Tachinidae > Tachina > Tachina lurida. The sequence goes on from OX101754.1 coordinate 43,072,376, forward strand.
ATGTTAAATTAAAATGTAATTCAAGATGGTACATATTAGTGTGTATCTCAAGAATATTTAAAGTTTTTTGTGGCTGCAGGGGTAAACATGTTGACTACCATGCGATGAGTTCCGAGTTCAAATCTTGTCCGGGGAAGCTAATTTATATACATACAAACATTTTTCTGATGTCTATGTCAACCACAAGTAAGTTAAATAATTAATAAAATACAATTACACTACATTAAATAAAATTAAATGTTAAAATGTTGTTCCAACTTGAAATAACTTTGATTCAACATGAGTCTTCATTTTGATTTTAACAGTACGTAAATGTTAAATCAACGTGAAATAAAGTTATTTCAAAAGGAAAAATTTTCCTTGACAATTACTATAAATCATGTCAGATTAACATGAAACACATATGAAGCAGAATCATTGCCGAAAAATATTAGATTAACCTTGTTTAAGTAGATTTTAAGTTGAAATTTTTCAGTGTGTATGCAATTTATTAAAAAAAAATAAAACTTTCGTATTCGTCTGAAATTGGCAAATGCGAATACGAATATCTTAAAACCGCCGCATATTTCGGAATTCGAATACGAATACCAATATTCGCACATCACTAGTATGTATGTATGGATGTAGGTATGTTCGTATATATGATATAAATTGATAAAAATAGATTAATCTGTACACATTTTGTTGCAATATAAGTATGTACATATGTATGTTTTTTTTTGTTTGTAAATAGTTTTTGACTTTAAAAGTATGTATTATTTTTAGAACTTCCTGAAAATAAAAATTTCACTCTCGAACCACTTGATACTCTCTATTTTTGAAGCATTAATATAAATTTTGTGATTTAAATACTTTAAGATTTTATTGTTATTGCATTCATACACATATCGTACCATAACCGCCAAAAAAAGTTTACCCACCACATGTAAAACATATGTACATACATACATATATGTATGTATATTTGATGCATGTATGTACATATGTATGATAAGAACTTTACTAATTTGTATATCGCATCTTAAACAGGCCTAATTAAGGTGTACAAAATACCTACTTATGTATTTCTAATTTATGTTTATGGCCTTGCAAAACAGATTTCCGTAGAAAATTTATGTATGTTACAAAAATTTTGTAAGGCAATAATAGTTTTAAATTTCCTTTATAAAATAGAAGAAGTTACTGATTTCATAACTATTTTCAAAAATCTAGTTTAATCAGATCTTGACCAGGGATTAGGGAAATATATCATGAATACTTTGCGATGCTGACCGCATTGTTGTATGTATGTTTGTGTATGTAGGTATGTAAAACTCTCATAACTTAAAATTGTCGAAACTGATTGCAACACTTAACCTATGTACAGACGATTGTCAGATATTACAATATAGTCAGATGTGGCAATGTACTGGCAATCAAAAATTGCCAGCACAAGGTAGATTGCCAGTTCACATGGTTTTATCAAATTTTTCAGAAAATCTTACAATTTATTGCCAGACGGTTTTATGACAATAAATTCATCTGACAAAATCACCAGTCGAAAAATTGTCAGTTCACACGGTTGTGGATGTTAGACGAAGTATCTAATGACCCTTATCAAAGGTTCCGATGCATACACAAAAGCAAGTTTGAGTCCGTGCGCAACGTTTTTTATATGACCACAACAAAAATTCGAACAAAATGAAATGAAGTTGTACAACCAACTCTTAAATTTTACAACCTGTCTATACAACTTGCCAAAAAATCAAATCTTTTTAATCTTTCATACAACCGAGACACAACTTCATCCCACGACCCCACACACTTTACAATCTCATATACAACCTGCTCATGTTGTACCAACGGTCGCAAGGTCTGTGGCTTGCTTTAAAATAAAAAAAGTTATACGGCAAAGCTTTCCAGTTTTATTTGCAAATAAGAAGTGCGTATAAACGGAATGTGTGATATTGAATGAAAACAGATCAGTAGCAGTTAGTTAGCAGATGCTAAGCATATATAAGGCAGGCAGTTAGCACATGTTAAGCAGATCAATAAAATATTAAATAATATTCACCCTTATTCTAATTGTCGACATCGACGTCACTTTAACACGACACCAAAAAATTAAGGCTTGTGTATCCGTTGGCGAAAACAAATGACTCCTGTTGGCAGGTTTATGCTATTTTCTAGACCTTAGGGAAAGGAAATAGATTGCCAGTACCACAAAATTTTTCTCGAGAGCGAGTAAATAAGCCCCAATTTTTTAGTATCGTGTTAAAGTGACGTCGATGACGACAATTAGAATAAGGGTAATTGTAAAATATTATTATATATTAAATTAAATCAAATAGATAGAGTTAATATTAAAATATAATGAAAATAAAACCAACACAGAATCGCTCACCTTTCAATCACTTGCTGACAATTGAAAACAAAAGCAAAACGTTGATAAAGATTTTAAGTATGGTGGGAATGATGATATACATATCTATCGATGATTACGATAATGAAGAACCAAAAGATACAAATAATAAAATCAATAGAAATCCCACTACACACAAAAGTAAAAAGGAGAAATGTAGAAATCAACACAGAACAACAAGCACAAAATATCAATTGTATATTAAGATGTAGTACAAAAGTTTTAAGCGAGAAATATAATGATGTTGATGATAATGATTATGAAGAAAATTGTACGGAACTCACCGAAACTTGTTTGAAGTGATAAATATCGTCTCAATTAAATAAAGACATGAAACGAACAGAAGTAGAAAAAAGTTTAAAAACACTTACCAGTTAGATAACGAGCCTAAAGGCCCAACCATAATATGCATTAGCTAGCTTAAGCTAGCTTAAGGAAATGTGCGATTACATATAAACGTATGTGGCAAACTATAATATACTTACATAAGTAAACTTTTCGTCAAGTTTCGTCAAATGTCATTTGCTTAAGCAAAGTACCAAACTGAAGGCACATTCCGTACGGAAATAACTGTTTGTGTATTTTTTAAAGTCAAATAAACAGGAGCAGGAAATATTCGTTGCTTTTAAATATTTTTTTATTATTTTTTTAATTTTAAACTCAGAAAATAAAGAAAAACTTTTATTTTCACTTATTGTTTTACAATATACATATGTCTACATATACACATATTTATTCATATATGCCCCAAAAACCAAATGTTTCGACTTTTTCTGAAGTCAGACTTGTCATACCGAATTCGTTAAGACATTTCGGTAGTTTGTCTGAACTCAGACTTATCGTTCCGAATTCGTTAAGACATTTAGGTAGTTTCTCTGAAAAATTTTTTTAAAACATTAAAACTTTGATTTTTGTGTACATAAGTAAAAGTCTGTGAAAATTTTATTTTAATAAAAATTTCTTAATGAATTCGGTACGAAAAGTCTGAGTTCAGACAAAATACCGAAATGTCTTAACGAATTCGGTACGACAAGTTTGACTTTGAGAAAAAGTCGAAACATTTGGTTCGGGGGGAAATATTAAAAATTGTGAGTAGGTATGTGCAAATTATTTCGACAATAGCAGCAACATAACGGTGAAGCGATACTCTGCTATAAAAGCAAAAAAAATCGCACCTACGAATTCGTACCGACATATCGTATCGATTTCGTACCGACATATCGTTGCGAAGTTGTGTCAACCATTTCAAAAAAAAATTGTTACGATTTCGGAAATATTTCGGTTCCGAAATCGGAAGATTTTGTCGACCAGTCGTTACGAATTCTTTACGAATTCGGAGCATTTTATTTGATGGGTATTCACTGTTGTACTTTTTAGTAGACAACACAAATAAAACATGTAATAAAGTGATAAATATAATTATTTGTGAATTTTTAACAGCTAAAAACATTCCAACAAGTTAAATAGATTGAATTGCGTTCATTTAGGAGTTATGAGAACAAGCAAAATTACTGCAAAATTATAAACAATACCTAGATGTGCAGCTGTGGCTAAAGAATCCTCAAGTTCATGTAAGTATATTGCGGCCACCTGAAAGTCACATCTCAATTGCTTAAGCATTTGACAGGCTTATCGTTCAATTCTGGCATTAGCTTAAGCCAGCTTATGCATATTATAGTTGGGCCTTAAACGTATTAGAACTGAACGAAATTTAAAACGAAAGATTTATTCTTCTATTAATGAATTTGATGGTTATAAAAAAGGAAATAACACTGTACATATATTTTCATAACGTAAAAGTGAAACACAACTAAACAACGATTAAAAACGTATGAAATTAATCAACGAAAGCAATACAAACTTGAGATCAAATAAATGATTATTATTTGAAAATATTCTCTGTAGAAAATTTGGTGTTAATTGAGCCAAACGTACTCGTCCTATAACTGGAGAAAATGTGGGTGTTATCAAAAGTACAGAGTAGTGTATGTTGAAAAAAGGCATATCGTTTAAATGGTGACATATTGACCATTTTCGTGATGTATCGTCTTGATCTTGAGCCAATTTAATTCGGACTCGGTCTAGTATTGTAGTAAACTGCACTGAACATGTTCGATGTGGTCGTATACAGGACCTATCAAATAGTGTAAATATAATGTTAACTGCTCCCTTCAATGTGACTCTGGAACCAGTCCCGTAACTATACTTAAATATTAACCTAATCTTAACTGGTATTTATACTTTTGAAATATGAGTGGCCCTGTGGTCGAGTGGGTAGTGTGCAAGCCTGTCATGCACGAGGTTGTCGGTTCGAATCTCAAAAAATTTTCAGATTTAAAATAAAATGTCATTGCACTTGTAACGATAAAAAAAATTCTAAGCGTTAATTATTACAGTTAAATGTCGAAATTACATTTATAAATAATTTATATTATTATACATCGAATAGGTCCCTACACTCAAAATATGTCATAGGTAAAATAAACGAAAAATGTGGTTCATTTTACGAATATATTCGTTGTTTTTACGGTACGAAATGCTTCGTAAATACTGGAAATAATATATGTTTATTTTACGAAATACTTTTTGTCTGCAAATAACAAAGTTTTGTATATTTACAATTTTTTTTCGTAAATTTACGAAAAACAATGCTTATATTACAAAATAAATTCGTGAATAATGAAAATCAATTTTGTGTTATGTACGAAATTTTGTGTTAAATTAAAATCTTTAGAATATAAAAATCTGCAAAGATATATTTTACATATGAAAAATAATTTTGCGGAATAATTTGTTATTCTTGCAATTGAAGGTTGCAATAATTATGAAAAGAAAAATATAATTTGAGGGGAATTGTTATAGCCTGCCCAGCTAGCATTTGGGTGATCATTTTTGGCAGAAATATCTTATATGATTCTCTACAGATCGCTTTTGATGATTAAAAAGTGATTTATCACTTGGGCGATTGAAAGAGGATTCACTTATGATTCATCTATATGATCAAATAATGATTTCTCGAAAATAGAGGAACATCATGCAAACCGCAAAAAGGTGTTTTAAATGATTTGATATGAAAATTGCTCAAAAATAATCAGCAAATCGTATCATAACTGATTCTTTGGTATGATTCATCTGTAGGGTACCATTTTCTCACAACGGGAGTATCATTTATGATCGAAAAATGAGCTCATATACGGTTATTTTTCCCGTCAAGCTGATTCGGAAATGATTGGATTATGATACAAAATGCTACCTGGGTGTGTATTCCTCATACATCACATACACATACATACAATACGTCCACACGAGTTCGACCGATTAATCGGCTTCGGCTTCGGTCTTCGGTCAAAAGTTGGTAATCGGCCAGCATTCGGCCTATCGCAAAAATCGGCCGATTAGCCGAAGCCGAATATTTTTCATTCCAAGCTTGAAAAATAAAATTATGTTTGGTCGTTGCTCGCCGACAGTTTCTATTGTGTTTAACGTTTTGAAAGGGTTGCTTTGAAATACAGCCCTGTTGCTTTCTATTTTCTTTTACTTGGGCGTTCTTGTGAGTGATCATATGAAAAAGCAATCTAGAAATTGTTTTGTTTTTATTTTTCTTGTTATGTATCCAATAGATATTACAGCTATTTCAGTGATCTCAAAAAAGCAGTTTTTTCTTAATTCATATAAGACGTAAGTATCATTTTTAAAATTTAAAACATTCGGCTTCGGCTCCGGTTTTGGCCGAAGTTTAGGATTTTAGCCAAAGTTCGGCTTCGGCTTCGGCCAGAAAAAACGCCTTCGGTCGATCTCTAGTCCACACATATTTTGCACTGAAACTCCCGAATCAAACTGGAACACAACTGGGACGTGCAACGAATTTTTCCTTGCGAACTTTCGTCATGGAGAATTAAACACATTTGTTCATATGAAAATAAAACACCACCGTCGAACGAAATCCGTCGTGCAAGACGAAATCTGCGATAGATTTATTTCTATTTCTTACGACGATAAACGACGAAAGAACAATTTTATCTCTATCTTTGCACAAACAATAACCAATTATCAATTATAAGATCTGTTACTTATTCTTCGTTGGTGTGCCGCGGACGAGATTCATCGTTCTTCCCAGCTGTGTTCCTATCATAAGGCGAAAACAAATTTTTTATTACAATAATTTTTTATTTTAATTGAAACTTGTTGAATAATTTTTTATAGAATATACATACATATACAATGATAAGAAAATAAGTGCGGAAAATATTAAAAAATAAAACAAAACAACAATTTTTATTTTTATATTTAAAAATTTTTTTCGTAAAATTCTCGAAACTTGAGTAAATTAAAGAATAATTTTGTACTGTAAACAAAATGATAACAAAACAAAATTTGTTTGTTCTACGAAATTTTAAATTTTATAAAAATGTTTTATTTTATACTAAATTCATTTCGTACTATATACGAAAATAATTGTACGAAATAATTTTTGTAACTTAACGAGATTCGTAAAATTACAAAATCTGTTTTCTTGGACAAGCCACAAATACTTTCGTAAAATGTACAAAATTTTCGTTTATTGCACAAAAATTAAATTACGAAATAATATTTCGTATATTTAAGCATGGAATATTTTAAGTGTATGGGATAGTTCAGCGGCAAGTCACAAGGTGCATACGAAGTATCAATTAACCCCATGCTAAGCCATCCCCATGTAAAAGTGTCTGGTCCGCTTCATAGGAAGTGTTAGAACTCGGACTGGTCCCTATCAATTGGGCACCTGTCACGTGACTAGTCATATGTCAGTTCGATTTTCTGCAGGGTTATAATACTTCTTAATAATAACATTATTCTAAAAATTATTTGAAAAAATATATAAAGATATTCTAATACCCTATAGGAACACAAACCCATTTGTAAGTAACTTCAAATCTGGTTGATTCAGTGACTTTTTTCCTTGTCACCGACTCACTATTTTAACATAGGCATGTCATAGGCGGTAGTCAATTGGCCATCTCTGCATGACTTTTTAATTGACTACTAACTACTTATTTTCCAACCAATTTATAGTTAATTAATATTATAGTAAAAAAAAGATATACATACATATGTATGTACATTTATATTATATATAATATATACATATATATACATTATTACATATTATATTACATACATATTATATATAATATATATATACATACATATATTCATATATATCTATGTAAATATGTAGATATATATAAATATTTATTATTATTATATTCACTAAAAATAAAAATTCGTACATACATATATATGTACATAAATATATATATATGTACATACGAACCGCCCAAAGAAAATATTATACACATTAAGTATTGAAATTATATAGTTTTTTTTTCAATACAAACATTTGACTTTTGATTTCATGACATGCTTCTTTTGCTTTTTTATTTTCTTTTCATTTACTTATTTTGCTTTTATTTATTTCTTACGTGTGCTTCTATTCAATATGTTTGGTTGATATATGCATGTAATTTAAACCAATTTGTAGTCACTTGCAAACTAATTAATGTGTATGTTAGTAATTTTTCTCAACTGATTATTTTATTTACTACAGGGTATATACAAAATGCACACACACAAACGTCAATATCAGTCTAACGCACACATAAATGTTACAAAAGCATATAAATATCAACGAATAATTAAACATTTATTCAAACCAAAGACAAATGTTTTAACTGAAGTAGTTTATCATTAAAATCATTAGATAATAGTAAAAAAAAACTACATATGTATATTGGGATGATTCTAATGAACTAGTTGACAGATTACGTTTACGGAGAGTGTTGGTCATAATAATCATAAAAACAAGATAATTTATATTATTGAAGAAATCAGAGAATCCAACATAATATGAGGCTATCAGCGCAGAAGTGGTGTAACCCACATCTAGTTATTTAAAAAATTGCTCTTTTTATTTATCTGTGCAAAAACAATTTTTTAGCTTCATTTTGTTTAGAATAACATAAGATGGCTTACTCTCCTTTTTTTAGATGGTATTATAAATAATGTATTTATCATCAGAACAGTGCACTTCTGCACTGATAGCCTCATACATATATTAAGAAGAAATGATTTCTATAAATAAATTTGGAGAAAGTTTAATTAAACAGAAGCTTACTAAAGGCTCATCTACAAAAGAATATTTTGTTAAAACATATGATATGCTAACTGACAAAATACACAACATTAAAAGGTATGTAGACAATATTTATATGTTTAATTAAATAATAATAAACTGTAAGAATTAAACTTTTAATAACATGTAATCATAGTTAATACATATTCTAAATATACATATATATTTTTTTAATTTTCATTTTATATCATTTTCAATTATATATAAGGAATTTATTTCTATTCAATTCTGTGGTGTTAGTTGATCTAATGCAAAGATTAAAAAAAAATAAAAACACATACCCCAGAAAGCTATGATTAACAAATCATAACATCAAATATTTTTATTTTTTATGTTATACTCAAAGTAAATTTATATAAAGTATATGCAAGTACTCAGGTGATTAATTTTTTTCTCGTGTAGTGTCAATGCATGAATGTCAAAAGTTGTTTACAATTTTCATACGCCATTTTGTTTTGCTTTGCTTTGTTATACACAATTGTGTGTAGTGAAAAAGTTGAAATTAATTTTTACTTAAAAAAGGTGTTAAAAAATATTTAAAAATAATTATATTTAATTATTAAAATAAATATGTAGCTTTTATTATACTTATTTCACGTAATAAAAGTTTATCAATTAATAAATTTAATTTGGTTTTGTCTATCCATACATTTCCTTTTTGTTGTATGCAGATCTGGGACTTGCATTAAATAAGCAAATGCATTGACCATTTTCCCACACTCAACCAAATCAATACAAATGCAAATTTATTACATTAGAACTAACTTTGATAATTATAGTGCAATTTTTTGGCATTAAACTAAAATCTCTTCAAAGTAATACATTAATATTGCGCTAGCACCAAATCACATGGCGAAAAATGGAACGTAAATGTGTACATAAATAAAAACATACGTACATACATAAATATGTAAACTTTTTTCTATGTACATATCGCCACTTAAGGCAAATATCATATCACTACCATTTTTATACAGCCCAATTATGAATAGTAATTCCCCGGGGGTTTTTTCCCCTTTTCCATTCCTCCTATTATGAATTAAAATATCCCCGGGAAAAAAGTAGGTATTCTAAACATAAGAGAGATGGAGAAAAAACTCCCCGGGAAAAAAGTAGGTATTCTAAATATGAGGAAGATGGAAAATTTTTTGAGAGTTTTCTCCCCAAACATTTTGAAGGGAATTAATGCAAAAATTTTAAAATCAAATTAATAAATGTTATATGTATGGTATATGCATTTGTTTAGAACAAAAAGTTTAAATAAGCACTGGAGTGTTATATATCTCTCTTGTTTTAGGCATTTTTATCCAAGCCCTGCGCACATCAACTTCAAAAACATGAACTACTTCTACCTATAGAAATAATACTAAAACACTAAAAATTTCACGCGTCCTTTAAGTTCACATAACAGGTACATGGAAGATTTATTTTCCTATAATATCAAGACCGATAAGAAAAACTATGAAATTTACAATTTCCTTTGTATATACAGTAATTGGAAATTTAATCCATTCGCATCTGCACCTGGGCAGTTTTAGCCTCCACTTTCCCAGCATACAATTATTCTGCATGGTTGTATATGGTTACGCTGTCTATTTATTTTTTATTTAAGCAAAAAAGATATTTATATTAACGTACTATCTTAGTGGCAATGAAAAAACAACATTTTTATTAAATTTCTATTGCTGAACTCTTGCTTTATTGCAGAGTAAAATGTAAACATTAAAAAGCTGCTTCAGATTTTCCTCTCTCCCGCATTTGCTTATTCCCATGCTATTCAGAATAGGAGGATTATTCCCCGGGAAGAAATGACAGGGAAGAGAAAAAACTCCCCGGGAATATTCATAATTGGGCTGATAATTTTTCAAGAGAAAGACAAAACTTGATTAAATTGTTCCAAGCGGTAGGATATTCCGTTTATAAAATCACCATTTAGATATAGCTTTACAATAAAATAAACGAAAACCTAATTACAAGCATCAAATTTAAATTTTCACTAAAATTTTTGTTTTTCATTCAGTGCTTATGAAAAGTAATGCAAGTTGCCCAGGTCTGGTTGTAATCATCTGTTTTTGACATTCATCCATTATTTTTACACAAACAAATCGCACGTTGCATATACTTTATATAAATATACTTTGGTTATACTTATTTATATATGTATATGTACATAATCTTTTAAGTATGACTTTATGACCCACATCTGCAAGAACAAATTCTTAAAAGTTCACCAAGCATTACAAAAAAAATAACTAACTAACACACCCTTCTTACCGCACGTAACGAAAATCATCTACATATATTTAAAATATTATTCGAAATATGCACAAAAATTCAATTCAAAGCGATGATTATACGCAAATTTGTTCAATGCCTTGAAATAATGCTTAAACTATAATTTTTAATTAAAAAAAAGTATAGAAAAAGCACATACATTTATTTCTATTACCAATACATATATACTATTAATAATAAATAAGTCATAATTTTTAAGTATGACTTATGAAATTGAAAAATAAAAAACATTCCCCCCCCCCCCCAACAAACAAAAGCAAACACGAAAAAAAAAGAACTAACCTGTGTTCTTTACGAATGCAACAACGAGATACAACTCAGTATGTACCACCACAATATAATACACCAAATCCTGTTCTTGAAGGACACATATTTTCCATTAAAAACACTATGTCAAAGTAGGATTGCGTGTATGTACGCTATCCATTCACAACACGGAATAAGTATACAAAAAAAGATTTTCATGAGTAATATTAAAATAAATAAAAGTTTTAAGGAGGGCGTGCAATGATCCCTCCAATTTCTACGCCTATGCTAATCCTTGAGGCTTTTAGCTCACTTTCCCAAATCCAAATATCTTTTCTCCTTCGCTTTCATATAATTTTACTTTCATTACTCGTGATGTTCAGATCTTCTTCCTTACGCTATTCGCAAAATTTTAACATACGGCTAGAGCTATTTCAATTTTGCTCGCCACTCATATTTGTGTTATTTAAAATTGGTAGATAGTTATCCGTTTACACTAACAAAATCGAAAGATATCATATATTTTATTTCTCGGTGTAACGTAACGTTAATCACCAAGGATCAACTACTAATAAAATGTTTATATACAAAATTGTTTCGTTAAAATTAACCCGTCATTAGTTAATTTTTAGTCAACTAAAATGATAAGTATTGTTTAACTAAATCTGTCTTTACATGGTAATATAATGTATTAGACATGTCAAAAAATGCTGTAGAATGTGTAAAATCTTATCATGTAAACGCAAAATATATCGAGAATAGGGATAGAAAATTTGACAAGCGGTCGGTAAATGTTTTGTTTTCTAAACCATATTAGAAACTTAAGTATTCTCATCACACCAGAGATGTATTTCGAAGTAGGGATGGGCAAATGGAAAAAATGTATCGATATATATCGTATCGATATTTTTTAACAGTATCGATATATATTTTTTGAAAACATCGATATTTCGATATATCGATATTTTTTGCTGCATTAATTTGAATGCACAATTAGTAACTTTAAGAAATTTAATACAAAAGAACTATTTATGTTAAGCTATACGTAACCTACTGTAGCTCCTTAAGACGTACGTCATTAGTCTTTACTTTCTGTTGCTGCTCTTGCTGTGCCGTTCTGGTTCTAAATTTTAATAGTTACTTTTTCCGTAATAAATTATCAGCTGTTTCGGACCAGAACGGTCACAGTTTTCCACTAAAGTGGAACTTTTTCATTTCCCGGGAAAGCGGGAATGACTTTTCGGTTTCCTGGGAATTCCCGCCCGGTGCAAAACAATACAAAAAATTTTTTTATTTAATTTTAATTTATTTATTTCAACAAAAACAAATTATAGTTTATGATATCAATTAAATAATAACGTTTTATAAACACATTATTCAAAAAAATAATACAATTTCAGTTCCCGGCCGTAATTCTTGTAAAGTTTTAGCTATAGTTCTACTGCCATCAAAATGTGCGGGATCCCGGGAAATCCCGAATGAAAAACATTAATTGTTATGTTTCAATATAGTATTTATGTTTTTCTGGTAAAAATTAAATTTTTTTAAATTCTTAAAGCAGAATCACAGTTTATTTCGAAGTGATTGTATTTTATTTATGATGCCACTTACAACTAGTTACCAGTTTTTTTATTTTCACAGGTTGAACCGGAACAGAACAGAATTAAGGAGAGAAAAACTAACGGCTTGTATATGATTTCTATAAACCAAAAAGAGTCAGCTGATTCGTAAGCCTTTAGGCTTATACCCACACAATCCAAAAAGTCAACTGGCTTACTTGGGTCACCTTATAAATTCGCCAGGGATGTTATTATGAAATTTCTCTTTTTTCTTCGCATCACTAGTAGTGATCGTACAGTTAAAAAACAGCGATAGCTCTTAAAAGTATCGAAACCCGATACTCGTAAATAAGAATCGATGTATCGATATATCGGTTTTTGAAATATCGGCGATATTTATCGATATTTATTTTCTCAAATATCGATATTTCGATATATCGATATTTTTTGCCCATCCCTATTTCGAAGTAAACACTGGCAGCACTAATGTTATCTATTAAAGGGGTTAATACTTTAGCAGAAGCAACCAAAATCCACTCAGGAAATTTTCATGTTGTTTTTGTAAATATTGTACAACTGCAACCATCAAGTAGCTGATGGTACAGCAAAACCAAACAAACTTATACATAAAAATATATTTTGTAGTAAAATTACATTGAAATAATAAAATGTTTTCTCCAATATTCAGTTTTATTACTACACATCTTTTTTTTTTGCAATTTTCCAATTTTTATTATTAACTCAACAGATCAATATCTTTGCTTGCATTTTACTTATAGTATCAGTGTAAACATGAAAAATACCTACAACAGACCCTTCTTCTCTTTTTTTTAACATGGATTGGATTTCATAATATTTTGATTCTACAAAGTCGTAATACTTTGTATTACCGTGTAAAGACATCTTAAGACTTCATATTCACAGTGTATTGTTTAAATAAAGTTCTTAATATGAGCAAAGAATGGTAACCCTATCAAACTATTAAGTTTCACTGTTGGCAGTTCTGCTATGTCATATGGATTTTGTTTACATTTGGTATATTATTTCTTAAAAATTGATAAAACAGTGCTCGCTCGTCTAACTTTGCCGTGCAAGATATTAAATTAGTGCTGAAATTGGTTCGGGAAAACCAAAATATAAAAGAAATTAAATAAAAAGAATGTGTTTTACAGCTAAATACAAAATAGATGTTGGACAACGTAGGTGTGAAATGTGTCTAAAATTTTTCACAAAACAGCAATACTCATAAAGTTTACAATGAATCAGCTGTTGCGTCACGTGTGCGACATATAAACTTACCATCGCATTTTAATTTCTCCTCAACAAAGCCATTTACAAAAAAAATTATTATGCAGTTTAACACTGCTCCACTACGAACTTGAAGTGCCGAAGAAATTTTATTTTTATTTCACAAACAATAGTGAGAACCACGTAGCAAAATATGTTGTAAAAGTAAATTCAAAAGTCTACTTGTTCTGGGTCTAAGAAAATTAACGGTTTTTCGAAAAAAATTAATATATCCGTTATAATTTATATAAATTATTTTAGATGAGAACATAATCTTACTATTAATAGTTAATTAATATTTAAATAAATAACGTTAGTGAAATCGTTTAGACTTCCACTTTCTCATGGAATGCTCTATAATAAGGGTTTTCATGAGATCTCTTAAGATTAACATTTGTGCAATTGGGCAAACTTGCGAGGCTTATTTCATGAAGCCCCTCTTCAACTTTAGGGCAAAAAGCTAATGTCAATTTGAAAAAAATATATGAATAAAAAATTATTCATAACAATAGAAAATATATACACATATTTGAAATCTGTCAAGGCACATTTATCAGGTAGTAGAGAAGACGCAGATGAGCTGTTTTTTTTTTTCAAATTAATTGATCAAACAGAATTGCGGCATAAACACATTTTCCATACAAATTGACACAAAAAAGAAGCCCCAGAAAGCAGTCGAGAGACAGAATCTATTTTATTTTGACAACGTTTTTTCTTATGCTCTCATATATAAAGACTCATTCTCTCAACAATGCTACCATACCAAATCTTGGATCATCAAAAGCACTGTGAGCATATAAAAATGGGGTAAAAAAGTAAAAAATAACATCATCGTAGTCGTAGTCGAAATACGACACTAGTAATGAAGACCATTCTCTGTTATTTATATTTTTATAACTAAATATTCTCTGTTATTTATGTTTAATGTAAATAAGTCCTTATTTTTTCTTTGACTATGGCAATAAATCGCTATTCCGGGCAATTATTTTAACATTATATCAAATGCTAAGTGCCTCTAGCGCACCTTTTGCTGGTCTAAGCCACCATTTTAACGCTAAATAGTTCTTCCAAGCTTTTTCTTTATTGTTGTCTTTCCATCTTAAAGAAAGCCATAATAAGTTAATAAGATTTAACAAAAAATTAATGCAAAACTGCTAAGAAAAATGTTTAATTTCATAAAAACTAAGACCCTTTATTGTTATTTCTTAAATTTGCACAAATGACAAATCCACGTTGTTTAACCGTGTTCACGAATGCGAATTAAAATAGTAAAATCGTTGCTTAACAAACGAATAAAGAAATTTCTTATAAGGATCTAAAAAATGTATTGAGAAAACTTTGCTTTTTTGCTTGAAGTTGTACAAATTTTAGTTATTGGAAAAGCACTGCGAGAAATTGTAAAAAGCACTATTAACCCATTAAGGCCCAAGCATCGTTCCCGTTGATCTACATAAATGAAACTTTCAGAACATGTTAATTTTAGCCTCAATATGATAATAACAAAATTTGAAAAAAATTTAATCGGTGGGAACCGAGTTAATTCACGTTGCAAAAACGCAACGCTGGGCCTTAACGATATAAAGAATAAACTTTTTTTTAATTAAAATATTTTATTAAACTTCTTAAAATAAAAGTAGTTAACATAAACTTATTAAAAAACAATAACGTAAAATATCTTGAATTATGAGAAGTATCAGAGCACTTGGAATGCACTGATACATTGCATGTTGCACATTTATAAACTGTTTGACTGTTGCATTTTCGACAGTGCAATGTCCTAACTTTTCGAACAATTTTATGATCAACGTTGATGTTTTTGACTCTTACCCTCTCAACATTCTTACTGGCAAAATATGAGGTGTTTTTCTCTTTTCTCCAAAAGCAATGAAGTATCTAAGCATTTACAAAGCTGTATCTAGGATATTGGTAAGAAGTGGCCAGTATCATTTCTTACTTCTAACTTGAATGCAATAATTATTCATCGCGTTGTCAAAAACTTCAACTCCTCCCATTGTCTTATTATGATACGTGGAGTTGCTCTCAAACTTAAAAACTTTTCAAAGAATATATTTATAAATAATTAATAATTTAATTTAATTTATTATATGTGATTGTTGTCTTAAAATATTGTTAAACTGTACCAACTAAAATATATAGATAGGAAATCTAATAAACACGTCTTTGAAGCAAAAGATTTCTCATTAGTATTTGCTGTTTACGCTTTTTTGAGCAAATGTTTGTCAAGTGTGACCGTACCTTAACCAATATGGTAACAAGCAGCCTGAATTAGGGTTGAAATTATTATGCAAACATTCTTATACAAAAATGAAAAAGATCATGAAAAAAATTTTCTGTATTTCTATTTATAGAAACGAAATAACAAGACACATCAAAAGAAGATTTCCTTATTAAGAAAATCAATAAGATGCTTTACCATAATCATACAGGAACCTACTAAAATCAAGAAGAAACCCTTATTGAAAAAATCAATAAGATAGCCTAATAAAATCAAGAAGAAAACCTTTTTAAAAAAATTAATAAGGCAACCTAATAAAATCAATAAGAAATCCCTATAGTTTACAATTTATAAGAAAACCTAATAGAATCAAGAAGTTTTTCTCTATGGATTGTTTTTTGGTGCCGAAAATAGCGGGAATTGAGTAAAAAAAGTTGTGAATAATAAGATTTCTTCTTGATTTTATGTGGTTTTCTTCTTGATAAAATTAATAAGATTTACCACATAAAAACAATAAGGAATCTCTATGAAAAAATCTTCGCTTCCTTCTGCTGGGATACCCCTTAGCCTAAAAACGTTTCATAGAGAAAATCTTATTGATTCTTTTCTTTGTTCACTTAACATATTTTATATATTTTATAAGGAACTATGTATATTGGTATAAGGAACCAAAAAAATATAAAAGGATGATTCCATGGTTGGGAAAAGTACACTTTTTTTGATATATAAAAATAGTTAAATAAATCTAGTTTCTTTGGTAATTAAATATATTCTATATTTTAGAAAGAAATAAATTAGTACTCGTATTAAAACTAGAAAAACTTAAACTTGTTCGAGTGTTGGAAATTAAAAAAAAAAAATTGGGTAAAAAAATAACCAAAAATATTTCTTTTTCGGTTAAACATATTTCATGTTTTAGGAATATCTTTACTCAAGCAAATTTTTATGTATGTGTCTGTATACTTATGTGTGTGTCTGTATACTAGGGAAGTAACGAATACCAGTTTAGCGAATGCGAAAGCGAATAATACATTTTAATTTTTGCGAAAGCAAATGCGAATGCGAAAGCGAATGCAAATATTACAATTCGTTAAAATATCACATGCAAATAAATTTATAAGAGTACGTATGGATAATAATTAATAATAAGTTTACAAAATATTAGGGAATCAACCCATTCCTACTTTGGCTCTAAAGCTTGGTACTCTATTCAACATTTCATGTGAAATGCTGTCAAAATACATTTTAAAAAAGCTTGGAATAAATTTTTCCAAAAAAAATCTTGCAAAAGTAGTTGTTTTTTTTTGACGTTTTTTAATCGCCAACTATTTTCATAAAAGAAATACAATTTTTTTTGTCGCCAGCATTCGCTTGAAATATTCGCATACATTTTATCGAATGCAAAAGCGAATGCAAATAGCAAAAGTAAGCGAATAATTTGCGAATGCGAAAGCGAATGCGAACATTCGTTACATCCCTACTGTATACTACATATACATACATACGTTGGTAAAGGGTACATAAGATTCGGCTCAGCCGAATATACCGCTGTATGAGTATGCATGAAAGCCCTTATGAGGCATCCCGCAATCTCCAGGAACATATTATTCAGCTGGAAATATGGCTGAACTTATGGAGACTTAAAGTAAATGAACAAAAGTGTGTTCATATAACGTTTACCCTAAGAAAAGATACTTGTTCCCCCATTCGAATCAACAATCAAAATATTCCGATTGAAGGCTTACATGGAAACACCATATTGACAATAAGCTAACTCAAAAAAAAAAAAATGAAACTTAAGTTAACTTAAATACATTGGTTAATTGGCAGAAATTCAACACTCAGCCTAGACTGAAAACTTTTACTATACAAGTCGCTTTTGAAACCAATATGGTGCTACGGAATTCAGTTATGGGGCACTGCTTCAAATGTTGTGAAAATCCAACGAAGGCAGAACAAAATTTTACGTTTGATAACATCCGCTCCATGGTATATAAAGAATTCAAATATACATCGTGATTTAAATATGTCACTAGTGATTGTGTTCGGCACTAAATTTGTGTTCGGCATTGGTTGGGCCCATTAATTATATGTATATAGTCTTAAGATTTGATGAATAAAATCACGGACATATGGTCTTAGTCACCCGTCCATTTTTGTGCAACCAGATTCTACAAATTTACTTTGTACAGTATGCAATATCCAATAAATAAATAAATAAACAAATAAATGTTTTGATTGAAGCTAATTCGCTTGTGAAAATTGAAAATTGTGGTTGAGAATACGTTTTCGTATGACTGCATTCTATCGGGCTGTGCTTGTTGAAAAGCAAGAGTTATGTTTTGTTGCTCGCATATCAAATATCAAAACCAATTAATTGAATTAACTAAAAAGGGTATTGTATTGAGTGTTTTAATTGAAAATATGTTTTCAAGACAATGTGGCATGCTCTGAAAAGCTGCACGATTTTCACTCATACAAACAAGAATTGTATTTTTATACCCTTTACCAACAAAAATGGTAAAAGGGTATATATAGGTTTGTCATTCCGTTTGTAATTTCTATAATATCAATAAGCGACACATAAAATATATATATTCTGGATCCTTATGCATAGGGAAGACGAATAAGCGATGTCCGTCTGTCCGTCTGTCCGTCTGTCCGTCTGTCCGTCTGTCCGTCTGTCCGTCTGTCCGTCTGTCCGTCTGTCCGTCTGTCCGTCTGTCTGTACGTGAAATCGGTTTTCCGAAGCTCCCAGAAGAGCTAGAGACTTCGTTCTTGGACTGGTGTGTCAGAAATTTTCCAAAATAGATTGGTATTGAAATTCAGCATAATCGAGCAGACCATTGCAGAGCTGGAAAACTTAAACTTTATTTTGCCATATAAAAGTAACTACCGAAAACAAATTTTTATTTTTTTTAATAAAAAAACTTATTTTACACTTCAGTACGACTAAAATTGGAATTTTAAATTGAAAAAATATAAAAAATTTAAAAAGACGTTTCCAGGGTTGGAAAACTTTAACTTTTTGTGTCATGTAAAATTAACTATGTCTAAAACTATATTAGTATTTTCTCGAGAACCGTAAGAGCTAGAGACCTGAAATTTGGACACAGTGTGTAACCCTTTGGCCGCTACAACAACAAATGCGTGAGAGCTGGAAATTAAAGGGTGTTGCAAAACGAGCAACGAAAAATGTTAAAATCCCATGTAATATACATACAATTGTATGTATGTATGTATATACACTTGAAATTTGTAAGGTTAGTGTATTTTTATACAGACTTCAAAAATTAACACTAAAATTTCCAAAAATTTAAATTAAAGGGTGTTCCGTCAGTTAATGCACTTTTGATATGCAATTTTGACAACTTGCTGTATCTTGGAAACCGTAAGAGCAAAACTCTTGAAATTTTCAAAAACGGTAAAACTAAAAAAACAAAAAATTATAAAATCGCCAAACCGAAAAAAATCGCAAAAAACAAAAAAAAAATCGCTAAAACGAAAAAAAGCACCAAATTACAAAAAAAATTTCTAAGACTAAAATAAATCGCGAATAACCGGAAAAATTGCTAAAATAAAAAAAATCGCTAAAATGAAAGAAAATCGCCAAAATGAAAAAAAACCCCAAAATGAAAAAAAAATCGCCAAAACGAAAAAAATGGCCAAAACGAAAAAAACCCCAAAAAAAGAAAAAAAAATTTTAAATGAAAAAAAGTCGCCAAGATGAAAAAAATCACCAAAATGAAAAAAACCCAAAAACAGGAAAAAATCGTCAAAATAAAAAAAAAGTCGCCAAAATTAAAAAAATCTCCAAAATGAAAAAAAGCCCCAAAAACAGAAAAAAATCGCCAAAATTAAAAAAACCCCAAAACAGTAAAAAAAAAACGCTAAAATGAAAGAAAATCGCCAAAATGAAAAAAACCCCTAAATGAAAAAAAATCGCCAAAACGAAAAAAATGGCCAAACCGAAAAAAAACCCCAAAAAAAGAAAAAAATTTAAAATTAAAAAAAGTCGCCAAGATGAAAAAAATCGCCAAAATGAAAAAAACCCAAAAACAGGAAAAAATCGCCAAAATAAAAAAAAATCGCCAAAATTCAAAAAATCTCCAAAATGAAAAAAGCCCAAAAAACAGAAAAAAATCGCCAAAATTAAAAAAAACCCCAAAACAGTAAAAAAAATCGCTAAGATGAAAGAAAATCGCCAAAATGAAAAAAACCCCAAAATGAAAAAAAATCGCCAAAACGAAAAATATGGCCAAAACGAAAAAAAACCCCAAAAAATAGGAAAAAATCGTTAAAATGAAAAAAGTCGCCAAGATGAAAAAAATCGCCAAAATGAAAAAAAACCCAAAAACAGGAAAAAATCGCCAAAATAAAAAAAAAAATTCGCCAAAATTAAAAAAATCTCCAAAATGAAAAAAGCCCCAAAAACAGAAAAAAAATCGCCAAAATTAAAAAAAACCCCAAAATGAAAAAAAAATCGCCAAAATGAAAAAAACGCCAAAATAAAAAATCGAAATATTAAAAAAATCGCCAAAAGGAAAAAAATCTCCAAAATGAAAATAAACCCCCAAAAAGAGAAAAAAATCGCCAAAATAAAAAAATTGCCAAAATGAAAATAAATCGCCAAAACAAAAAAAACCCCAAATAACGGAAAAAAATCGCCAAAATGAAAAAAAATCGCTAATATGAAAAAAATCTCCAAAATAAAAACAGCCCCATAAACAGAAAAAAAATCTCCAAAATGAAAAAAAAATCGCCAAAATGAAAAAAAATCCCAAAATAGGAAAAAATCGCCAAAATGGAAAAAGAATTGCCAAAAAAATCGCCAAAATGAAAAAAAGTCGCCAAAATTAAAATAAACCCCCAAAAAACAGAAAAAAAATCGCCAAAATGAAAAAAAAACCCAAAAAACAGAAAAAAAATCGCCAAAATGAAAAAAAACGTCAAAATGAAAAAAAAATCGCCAAAATGAAAAAAACGCCAAAATAAAAAAAATCGAAATATTAAAAAAATCGCCAAAAAGGAAAAAATCGCCAAAATGAAAAAAATCTCCAAAATGAAAAAAAAAACCCAAAAAACAGAAAAAAAAATCGCCAAAATGAAAAAAAACGCCAAAATGAAAAAAAAATCGCCAAAATGAAAAAAACGCCAAAATAAAAAAAATCGAAATATTAAAAAAATCGCCAAAAGGAAAAAAATCTCCAAAATGAAAATAAACCCCCAAAAAGAGAAAAAAATCGCCAAAATAAAAAAAATTGCCAAAATGAAAAAAAAATCGCCAAAACAAAAAAAACCCCAAATAACGGAAAAAAATCGCCAAAATGAAAAAAAATCGCTAATATGAAAAAAATCTCCAAAATAAAAAAAGCCCCATAAACAGAAAAAAAATCTCCAAAATGAAAAAAAAATCGCCAAAATGAAAAAAAATCCCAAAATAGGAAAAAATCGCCAAAATGGAAAAAGAATTGCCAAAAAAATCGCCAAAATGAAAAAAAGTCGCCAAAATTAAAATAAACCCCCAAAAAACAGAAAAAAAATCGCCAAAATGAAAAAAAAAACAGAAAAAAATGGCCAAAATGAGAAAAAAGCGACAAAACTGAAAAAATCGTTTAAACTGAAAAAAACTGCGCGAGTCAAAGTCGCACTTTACTGAATTTTTTAATATTAAAGGAATTAAATTAAACTAAGTTTTTTCTTATTTCGTTTTTGCTTCGTTTACTTTACATATTTTATGTATTTTTTAAAAAACTAGATCGGTATCAATAATCAGAAAAATCCAAAATTATGACTCCAGGGTTGGTTGGAAAACTCACGCTTTTGTGTTATGTAAAATTAAATAGGTCTAAATTTTTTTCTTTTTCTTTATAAATTGAATATATTTTATGCTTCTGAAAGAAAAGTTTGGCGTATGAAATTTGAAAAATTAAAATTACAGCTCCAAAGATGGAAACTTTAAAAAAATTATAAATTTTTTCACAAAACAAATATGTATGTATGTGTCTGCATACTATATATATGTACGTACGTTGGTAAAGGGTATATAAGATTCGGCACAGACGAATATAGCACTCTTACTTGTTTTACATACAATTAATATGTAATAGAGACCTGCGTAAATTGTCTTGAAATGTAAATACGTCTTGTTTTTTAAATGTATTCTCGTGGCTGTAGAATGCTAAACCAATAATAAATGCTGTCGCATTATAAGCAAAGCACGATAGATGCGTTGGTGTATGTGTATATGAGTGCTAACAAACAATGTCGTCAAGACTTCTTGTTATGAACAAACAGTCAACAAAGTAGTGTTGATACGTGTATGCTTGTTACTTTCCATATTGTACGTTTGAGTGTGTGTGTGTAAGATGTATATGGTAAGCTATTATGTGTTTAAGGGAGGTTTTTTTAAAGCAAGCGCACACAACTAATGTAAATGCATGTGTGCGTTTGTGTGTTCGCAGAAAAATAAAAGAGTATACACACAACTCGTGTGTGTATGTACATGCATAACGCTTGTATACGCGCCCATGCGTAGAAAGAAGCAAGCATCACAAATTTTTCAGTCACGAAGTATTTTCTTCTTTATTCCTATACCTGCAATAGCTGAAACAAATTATTGCAAACAGTCTTGTTTAGCGTTTGTTTTAGAAGATTTGTCTGTAGTAAAGCATTTGAAAACTCCCTCATGTCTTGAAAGTTCTTATAAATGGTCTTGTGCAGGACTTTAATATGTAATACATAATTATTTATCATTTCAAAGTATTTTGAGTTAAGCTCTGCTGAAAATGCTTCTTTGATAGGGCAGTAAATTCAATTAAAATAAACATAGATTTAATCAAAAATACTTGTACATATTAATTAAAAATGTTTTTTTTTCTAAGAAATCACTTAATTTAAAAAATTAACGATAATGTTTTCTATGTGGTAGAGAAACCAAAATTTTTTAATGGTAATTGTAGTAAATAAGTATGTACATACATATGTATGTATGCACAATACATAAAAAAATACATATGTATGTGTATTATGCATATGTATGTATGTAACAAAACGCAAACTTGATCTTTTCTAAATTTGACATTGGAATAATTTGAAAAAATTGCCATTTTCAACCGACTGCCAATTCTATTACACGGTAATTATATACATACATATTTATTTATATTAAATAACGACGGCTTCGATATTAATTTTGAAAATTTTCTGCAAATGTCATATAGGTACATACATACAATAAAAGCTGAAAGTAAAGCTAATTTTATTTTTCTCTTTTGCAGTAAACAATTCTATTTTCTAATACATATGCAGATATGATTTCGAAACCAGCAGCATATGCGATGAATTTGAAATCGTTTAAATCCACGCGAAAATAAATATAAAGAAGGAAAAATATATTGAAAAGTATAGAAATACATTTTTAAATGTTCTAATGAGTATGTCGACATTAGATGACGATGCCTCCTTATGGTCGAATGTTTTACTCATGTTGTTGGTGTTGGATCATGATCGCTATGAAAAAGCGGGCAGTGAATGAGAATGAACAGCGAACAGGCCAACAACATCCATCTAAGGCAGATATTAAGATTTTTCTACAACAAAGATACTTCCCAACTTTTCATTTTTAGTTGCGTTTTGGATGTCAACGCGTATCGTTACCAAAAAACCAAAATTGTTCTAGATATTCTTCTTTCTTCTCAATAAAGACCGAAAATAAGAGAATTAAAAAAAGTGTATACATACACATACTTATAATATACGCATTTGCATGTATGTATGTAGCCATGTACATAAAAGTTAAAATAGATTTTCCAATTTACTTCTGAATCCGTGCTACAAGATTGTGAGAAAAAATGCGGTTGAGATACGTCGGTATAAAAAAAATATTTAGAAAATTAGAATAATTTATTAGAAAAAAATTTACCAAATAAGGTTACGTTCGGGTGATTCGAGCATACATATGCATGTTAGAAGGCCTCAAGTTTCAATAGATCCAATGGCACAATTATAATTATCTTATAATTTTACTCTGCTACAGGAAAAAACAAAATAAAAAATTGCGTGTTCATAAGAATCGAAATTTATTCTGCATATCGGGAGATTTCTTTAAAGGAAAATATCAACTAACTCATTATTTTTCACCCAACCACGGCAAGGCAAAAAGGAGGGTCTATGATTTTAACCGGTATGTATGTATGTATTTGGGCATATACCCTTGTTCCCTAACAACTTCTAAACTGTTAACATAATTTCAGAATTTATGCACATATGTATGTATGTATGTATGTATGTATGTACATATCGTAGGAGGCATGTGACGTCACATAAAATTTAATCTAGGGAACTTAAAGGCGTGGGTCCAGTTTCCACTTAAATTGCATTGATATACATACATACATATGCATATCGCACACTAAATCATAAAGAGTCACAACTCAAAATTATCAAAGGGGTTTTGCTTTTTTATAAACCAGTTAATTGAAGAAATCTACAACGACCTCAACAATTTCTTTTGCAATACAGTCTTCTTGAAGAATATAAAATACCGTTATGCTTGTTTTTATATCACACATTTGCGTCATTTGTACAGTAACTACAGTTATTTGCAAGTACTGAGCATCTGAAATTTTTTGAGTTGTGACTCTTTATGTTTTAGTGTGCGATATGTATGTATGGAGTCTCATTCAATATAAAATCCTGCAATATGCCCTCTGGTTCGTGCTTATAAAAAAACACAACTTGAATTAAAATTTTTTAGTTTTGACAATAAATATTTTTTAAATCAAAACTTTATTGAGAAATACTACGTGTGAACACACATAGTATACATTTACTATGTAGGTGTATATAAATTCTCTTAAGCGAGTGGCTCATTTCTTTTACGGCCTGTCACATGATGTCGACAGAAAACGTTCGATCGACAATTTGTATTGAAAACAAAAATAAAACAAGAAATTTTTTCCCCCTTTTCAATATAAGTTACCGTTCGAACGATTTTTGTCGACATCGTGGACTAGTCTGAAGGTAAAATAATCATTTTGGGTGAAGATACATTATTTACTCCATGCAAGCCATGAACTCAGATATTATGTAGTAATCAAATGAAAATCGTACGTACAGGTGTAGGTCTGACTTTATGTTTTTTTTAATGTCGAAATTTTCGCCAATATCTTTTATTTCTAATTTAATTGTCGGCAAAGAGTGTCCGATCTACAAAAAAAATTTGTTTTCATTTTCCGTTTATTTTGACCATTTTCTGTCAACATCATCGTAGTTGTAATTGTTGTAGGAACGGTCTTACCTTGTTTATTGTACCTTGAGTACTAGCTAATTGCAACTATAACGGTACCACAAACTTTTATAGAAACGAGAAGCTGTATTGTATAAAAAACAAACTCTTGTTTTGTTGTTTTACGTTTTGTAAAGCATGACCCATCGTTAGTAACAATTAAGGTACGGTCACACTTGACAAACATTTGCCCAAAAAAGCGTAACCAGCAAATACTAATGAGAAATCTTTTGATTCAGACGCGTGCTTATTAAGTTAAATAATTTCCAATAATATTGTATTATTTAACTTTGCCTATTTGTTAAAACACGAAACTAATTAACTTAATCTACACGTGTTTGAAGCAAAAGATTTCTCATTAGTATTTGCTGGTTACGTTTTTTTTAGCAAATGTTTGTCAAGTGTGACCGTACCTTTAGTTATGTGTATATATACATATCGTTACCTTTATATAAAAAGGCCCAAACTCAATATTTTGTTTGAAATTGAGTTTTTTTATATTTCGATAGCAGAACGAACATCTAATGTAATCTCGATTTCGAAAAATAATAATGACTTAATACCTTTCTATATTAAGGTAACGATATTTACATACATACATATATGTTCATATGTATATTTGTATAAGCTTATGTAAGTCATCATTTTATACCATAAATACTTTAATAATTATTTAACAATTATTTTTGTTTTTTTTTAGTTGATCATAGTATGCAAAATATTTCAAGTAACGATTTTCCAATACTGAGTGGAAGCGATGCTGGCTCTCATTCCAGAAATAGAGAAATATGTCCAACACTTATTTATAAGATTCAAAGTACATCTCGTTTAAGTCCGACAATCTCAAACTTTTCGAAACTTTCCAATAACGAGAATAACGAAATACCTCCAACTGTGCCTATAAAACTGGAAGACATCAACACTATTGAGTTATTTCCTTCTAACTCGTCTATTTGGCAACGCTACCAAATTAATGATTTAGCTGATTCCCGATCATTTCTAGATTCTAGCAATTCCTTCGACCACAACGGAACAAAATTATTGCTACAGGGATCAGATGATCCGTTAATAAGTCACGGAGCAAATAGTGTGCTATCTAATGACGATGATCATCCAGCTGATTTTGCCAGGGGTCTTATTACAGAAACAAACAATCTCTTTTCGAACGCTGAAAATAAGCAAGACTGTCCAAGAGAATCATCTGAGTTATTAAATCAGCAAAAAAGCTCTCAGCGTCTCGTAAAAAGTGGTTGCAGCAATTTGACAAGACAACAACTTAAAGTAAAAGCTAATCTTATGAGCGCTCGAAACCAACAACATCAGCAGAGTCAAGTTATTGCCACACCTCTAAATACATCTTCAAGTACTTCCGCATCAAGTCATAATAATCCAAAAACAAAATATAAAAAAGGAACTGCAGTTAAATTAAGATTTCATCATCAAGCATTGCCTGCTGAATACCTCAGCCATTATGAAGCTACACAAGGCCAGCAAAAAATTTGCAAAAGTCAGTCGAATCTTAAACTATCAAATCAGCGAAATACATCTAAGACTACAAATTGTTTTCAAAAACCATCTCAGCCCAGAAACTCCCACGAAAATGTACGAAGCTGGCTTCAAAAAATTGCCGAAATTCAAAGGACGGCTAATGCTTCAAAAGCATGTGTTGCAAGTGGAACAATGAAACCGGCAGAGGAACATCAATGTAAACCAAACACGGCCACAAACAAGTCGTGTGAGTCTCAGGAAACTTTAAATCTTGCATCATCAGCAGATGCTCATAATAACTACAAAGCACAAAAAAGACCGGTATCACTAAATATAAGCAATTCAGCACCCTCTGCTAATAACAATTGCCCAAATTCCAACCGATTACATTATTCAGACCTCCCATTCATGGGAGAAATTACGCTTGACAATTGCAAGCCACGCAGAGGTCGCAAGCCAAAAAAGGCTGATATATGTCATTTAATTTATAAGAACTATGGAACTATTTTGCCTAAAAAGACGAAACCAGAAAATCGCCCAAATTATATTTCTAGCATCATTAATATCAAAAGCCAGTGCCTGAAGAAAGCGGCACATGAACAACCCTTAAACTTATGCTTACGTGATCACCTAAATGATTCCTACTCTATTTCCAGTGGCGACGAATTATCAGAAACAAATTCCAGCTGCCCTACACCTGTTAGCAACCCTTTTGATTATGCGCGTGACGCCATGTTGGCCAACAATCTCAATAAATCTCTAAAGAACATCAGTGAACAAAATGATATCGAAAGGACTTTATCAGTACATGGAGACAAAATAATACATCCTGGCACTATATGTTATAAAAAATTATTAGAAAGCGAAACACTTCCACACAGTGCCAATGATCAGTATAAGACAATAAAAAAAGACAATCAATTTGCATTGAAAATTCCACTACCCAGCGATTTTTGTCTGTCAGAAAATGTAAAAAAATGTTTTTCTAATCCAACTGATGTAAATGGAGATAATACGGAACCTGTGATCACATCTTTATCTGCTCAATCAGAAAATTGCTTCGCAAATACTATAAATATTAATCCAGTTCAGCATCTTATAACCCCTCAGAAACGTAAGCGATCAGCTATTTTTATCCCACCAATGAACGTTGAGAACACGAACAATCATGCCACTGAAGTTAGTATATGCAAATTTAAATTCACTGGTGGCTCTAAGCCCACATTGCAAGAGAAGAAAATGATTTCAGTTGATGCAGGTGGAAATTATTGTTATTTCAGTGGCACCGGAGATAAGGCCAGTCGGGGATACGAATACTTTCCCAGAGAAAGTCTTCAACATACGGCTGGCTTACTGCCTGGTGTAAATTGCACCGGTCAAAAAATATCTATTGGTGAACCACCACCTTCCTCACATGGCCAAGGAAATGACTTGTTGCACATTTCGGAATCTTCCACATCTTCAGCGCCACTTTCGGACTCAGTGTTGCCACATTCAGCTGCACAACTTGAAGTGAGTAAAAATGAAGCTTGTACATTACACATTATGGAAAATTCACTATTTTCAAATTCTAGTCCAGCAACATTAACAACAAATCATTGTACGGAACAAACTAAAAAAATTTCAATACTTCCTCATATGAAAAAGTTGAGCCAAAAAGAAAAGCTTCGAAAGGCTTTTAGAGAGCAAGGTTTCCTTATACAAACACAACAACTAGAATCTGCAGAAGGTGCTACATATTGCAAATTCAGGCAACTGAAGAAATTTACACGTTACTTATTTCGTAATTGGAAAGATTATTTACCGAACGAAAAATCAAACCCTTCCGAATTCACGTCAACTAAGAACACTTCACTGATCACTGATAAGGATAAATATGAATAAAGGCTGGAATTTAGGGAATCCACCCACAAACGAACTGTGAAAAAAAGCTGAGATTTGTCTGCAATTGCAATTATTTACGTTTTAATAACAATGGACTGAAAAAAGTACCTACACACATACAATCTACTTAATGATTCGGCTGCTGTTTTATCATTATTATCCTTGAAAAATTAAATTGTAATACTCGTATAAGGAAAATATTCAAAATACATTCTCTTAACACGCATAGCACATGTACATGCGTAGTGTATACTGCCAAAGATAACAACAAAAAATTTATATTTCTGGAGAAAAAGTGTTTTCTTAATTATTCGAAATACAAATACTCGAACATACGAGTACATATCGATGGTCTCAAGTAGAAAGGCCCTAACTCAAATAATTGTAGCTTTACAGGAGAAGGTAAAACATGATAGAAACTGTAATATTCACAATGCAAATTTTTTTGTAAAACTGATTGTAATAACGTTATTTTTTACACTATTGTGTGAATTGTATGGGAATCACTGAAAAACTCAATTTCGTAAAAAACACGAGTTAGGGCCTTTCTACCTGAGACCATCGATATGTATGTATGTATGAACATATCGACACATTACCGCCAAAAAAAAGCTTAACCGACACTTTTTTATGTCTCGTTTTTTTTACGAATATCGATTATTTACGAGTATTCGATTACGTTTTTTCCACTTTGAGATTAGTGCATTCGATATCGAACCATTTTATCTGAAACTGGAAAAAGTGATCGAATCAGCTCGGTATCGAAAGCGACGATTAGACGCCTGGTTATTCGAACAATATTTTATTTTATTAAACATATTACTATACAAATTATTTAACTACATACGATTTCAAGAGACTATTTTCCTTTTTAAATTTATTTTTTCAATTTCACTAATATTATGTAACTGTCAAACGCAGTACAAAAAGTCTAACATAAATTAAGACCGAATTTGACGTTGATGAAAAACTGTTGACAATTATTGCAAGCACTGGCAATGAGCCGTCTCCATTGGTAATATCAATATTTTCACATTTGCTGCAATATATGTTAATCAATTTATTGGCAGTCTAGACGGGGATTTACGATGAAAAGTTTATAGTACGTTTCCATATAAGTGTTTTGAAGCAGAAAACTCGTTTTGCGCAAAACCAATGATTTGCTACATGTTTTCCCATACATTTTTCATATCAGCAAAACACATAAAATAAGTTGTTTTCCTCCAAAACATGACAAAATTTGTCGGTGCAACACTGCGTTGCTGGCTGAAACTTCGAAAACAAGCCGCAATATGCTGATTAAAGATGGCACTAATACAGAATATTAATTTTTTTAAAGCAATTGCACAAACCACTTCAGTTGTATTTATATGTTGTTTGTATGTAAATGATTTAAAAATGTACTAATCTAAATAATAAAGTTTGCGGCCTTGATAACAAAATCAAATTTATTTCGAAAATTCGTATAACCAAAAAAAAAACACACAAAAGCATAATGGAAACACTTCGAAGTGTTCTGAGCAAAACAATTTCTTTTGCTCATAGTGGAAACGTACTATTAAACGTCTTGGAATAGTATTTCAAACATAGATGGAAGTATTGCAATATTGTGCAATTTGCATTAATTACTGATTGATATTTCAACATGATTGCAATAATATATTTTGGGTTTAAATTGGTGATTGCAAAATTGCAATAAAAAATCAACATTATTGGTATTGATTTAAAAAAAATGTTCAATTAAAATTATTTATTGAAGTAAAAGAACGCAATATTTAATATATTGAAAATTTTTTTTCTTGCAATCAGTTTTTTTAACAGGAAATTTCGTCCACGTCAACGAATTCGTCGATAAAGCCGAAGGTCCACACCATCCGTTTAATGCGTAGTTGCGTTTTATGCATGTGTCAAAAAGTAGAATCAATGGAATTGTATGTGGCAAGTTACAGAACAAAACGCAAAGAACGTATAGACGCATAGGAAGGATAAAGTAGGTTTACTTTCTACTTTTGTATCCGTCGCATGCATCGTGCTCTCTTTTGTAGCCAAATGTTCGTGTGGTGAATTTAAATTTTTTCTCTTTTTGCATTAAAACAACAAAAATAATTGCGCATAAGACGTATTGCATGTAACTTAAATTTAGAATCGGAGAGAATGTACAGAAACGCATATCACGCACATGCAAAGAACGGATGGTATGGACCTTCGGCTTAATGCTATGTTTAGACGACGAGTTGAATCACCTGCTTCGCTCTCTGAATCATGTTTATGAATCATGCTGTTTATACTACGCATTAGTGCTTCGTATGCAGCATGCCAATTGAGTGCTTTTCGTACTAGATTTAGAGTTTTTTAATTCATAACAGTGCGGAATTTTTCAAATTGTTGCTTAAAAAAAGGCACTAAATTGGTGCTTTTCATCTTTGATTTTAATGCGTTTTACAAATCTACTAAATATTAATTTGTTAAAGTGTGGTGGCTTTATTTTCACTTTTCAAAAACTATCTGATTTCACCCCTTTTAGAGATGCAAAGTTTCCTTTGCAGAATGTTAATTCAGCTGGGTGAAATACAAAGGAAGAAAAACTTTTATAGTGAGCAAAAAGAATATATTTTTAGAAATTAGAGAAGATACCATGCACGTTATAAAATAGTTTAATTACAATAATCTAATCACTAACCACTGAGGGAAGCAACGTACTGCTTTCTTGATAACGAAAGCTTCCAAAAATGCTTCTGAAAAGTACTAACGTAAGGCTCTCTAACAAAGTGGACAAAAGTAAAAAAAAATGTAAACCAGTAACTTTTGCATCTGAGTACATAAAAACTAAACATTATTACTTCTGTAAATGGAAACAGTAAGGCAAAAAATGAATATCTTTTTGGAAACTGAATACATTGCTTCTAGCTGGCTTACTAAAACTCTTCTGGGAATCAGTAATTTTTGCTGGGATGGTGAAATTGAAGAAATATAACGAATTATTAGAAATTTAAGGATAAATAAATGGAAAAATTTGCTCAGAACTGATAAATTTTGGATTGATGTTCATAATTCTAGAAATTCAACTGATCATAATCTATTTCTAATACTGTCAATATTTCCTCTACGACTATTAACATTACCATGTTCAAATGTTAAAGTAGAAAAAACTTTTAGCGCTAATAACTATTTTAAAAGTAAGTTAGAAATACAATAATGATTTTTATACATCAAATTGTTTCATTCACATAAAATAAGGTCTAGAGAAAAAATACTTATGTTGTTCAGAATGTAACATACTGAACCATGTTCATGTAAAAATTAATTCAGATGAAACGCCTAAAAATCAAATTGTTTTATTAAAACATTTTTATGGCCAGAGGAAAAAGATTAAATGACATTTCCTGAAACGAGGATTATAATTCTCGTTGATCACTCTTTTGTTAAAATAGTACACCATAATTGGAGTGTCTTCCCAAATGAACTTCAATTATTTTCCTACTCATATTCTACTTATAAGCAAAATCGAAATATGGCTCGATATAATTGAAATTATTACAAAAACCTATGAAATGTAGTAAATTTAAAATTGTAGTTAACTTAAATTTTTAATTTTTACTAATTCGATACATTTATATTTAGCCATATGGGCTTTCTCTGTATTGCAAATAAATAGATATATATAAAAAAACAAATAAAAATATATTTATGTACATACATACATATGTACATATATACGAGTACTTATTTCATTTAGTGCTTTTTTATGAACACACAGTGGTTTTTTGCTCTGAAAAAGTTGGCATCACTGTTCGCGTGGCATTTTTTTATATATATTCACACATGCATACGTATCATACGCACGTATATACATGCATACACATAAGCATACATACTTTACATAAATTCCACTCATGCGAAATCTTGTTTTTGAAGGCATCTCTATATTTTCTTCTTATTTTTCCTTTTTATATTATTCATAACTTAATTAAATTTATTTATATTAAACTCACATCTATGTTTTTTGGTTTGTTTTTATTTGTTTACAAACACACACATACACATATACCTATTTTGTTTTGATAGCTAGTTCAGATAAAGTGGCGATTAACTGCGATAAAAGTTAGAGAAGATACCAATTTTACGTGCTTCGCAAGTAGATTCATATTGAATCTACTTGATTCGCTCTCATAATTTTGTATGGCGAAGCAAGTGGATTCGGTCATGATTGGGGCGTGAAGCATGAATAGAGAGCGAAGCACGTACCGTCTAAACATAGTATAAGAGTTCGCTGCGTAAATTCGTCGTGTGAAGCACAACAACGACGAATTTACTCAGCGAATTCCTCTCTTAGATTTGATAAAGTTGGTTGTTGTGTGTACCAGTGATGCCAACTATTGGATCATCAAAAGCACTGTGAGCATATAAAAATAGGGTAAAAAAGGGTAAAAATTAACAGCATTTCGGATAAAAAAGCACTACGTTAAATATTCTATGTTATTTATGTTTTATATAAATAAGGGAAATTATTTTAAAATTAGTAAATTACATCAAATGCGTAGTGCTTATAACGCATCTTTTGCTGGTCTGAGCCACCTTTTGAACGCTCGATAGCTCGTTCAAGCTTTTTCTTTATTTTTGTTTTTCCATCTTAAAGAAAACCATAATAAGTTAATAAGATTTAACAAAAATTTAATGCAAAACTTACTTTTAAGAAAAATCTTTAATTTCATAAGAACTAAGACACCTTTTTGTTATTTCTGAAATTTGCACAAATGGCAAATCCTTGTTGTTTAACTGTGGTCACACATGGGAATTAAAATAGTAAAATCGTTGCTTAACAAATAAAAAAGAAAAATTTCTTATAACACTGCACACGTCCCCACACGTTCAATAAATCACTTTCAATTTCATTACACAAATTGTTAGTCAAAATTCCTCTAAATTGATAGCTGTGACACAAATTGATAGTCAATTTAATTTTCTGAATGCCACCGACGCGTCGAAGAAACAAACTCAAATTGATAGCTTCAATCAATGTGTGCTGTGACCAGCTGTTCAAATTAAAAATTAAATTGCCATATAAATGGATAGGTGAATTTGAAAGCAATTTAGTTTCCAATTTAAAAAATTTGATTGTGTTATGCTCCTTATTTTTAGCCATAGATATCTATTAGTGTACATACATATATCTATCGTGTGAGTTAAATTTTATAAGGCAAACTCGTAGGTAAAAACCTTAGCTAAACTACTCGTTTGTGGAAGTAATGTGCATTAGTAAAAAACGTGTGAGTGTATTGCAAATTGAATGGAATTAAAAGGGAAAAATTTTATGTGTGGCCCGCAAAGTAAGGAATTAAAAAAAAATTATTGAGACAGGTCGAAGCCTTTGCTTCTTTGCTTGTTTAAGTTGCAAAAATTTTGATTTTAAAATAAGTACTAAAAAGCAATGCGAGAAATTGTAAAAAGCACTGTAAATACCCGCAGTTTCTGAAACGGGTATACGACGGTGTTGTGTTCATTTTCATATGCACAAATTTCTTTTATTTTCTATGACGAAAGTTCGCACCGAAAAATTCGACGTTCGTCCCAGTTGTGTTCCTAACATTACGAGTATTTCTAAAAATTATTAAGGCTTTTTAAGAAAATTTTTGTATGAAAATTTGTTTTAAAAACACTTTATAAAGCCTTAATCAGTTTTATAAATAAGGCTGTTACAATTAAAATAACATTTTAAATAAATTTTAATTTTTTTATACTAAAGCTTGAAAGTAAAGCTGTTATTGCGCTAAAATTGTGCATTATAATAAAATTGTCCCAATAAAATACGTTGCAGTCACATGATTGCCCCATTTTATGAAAATTTTATTGCCGCCGATTGGCGAAGAATGAATTTGTGGCAATAATTGCCGCAGCCCACTCATACGATTGTTCTAACTTGAGGCAACACCATCAAACAGCTGTGGTTGCAGTTTTTAGTTTGTTTTGTTTTAGGTGCAAATAGTTTTTTTTTAAGAAATAATTTTTTTTAATTTTATTTTGTACGTGAAAATGGTTTATTCGTTTAAAAGAAATAAAACTGCCTCTGCTGTGCATATTTTTTTATCATTAAATATACAAAGCAATGGCGATTTTCGGTATTTTAAACTAATAAAAAATAAATATATGGGTTAAAGATTGAGTCACAGTTCCATGTTAGCATTTCAAATAAGTTATAATTACATAGAAAGTAAGTAAACTTATGCATTAAACACATTCACCACAGCAGGCTACATGGCTACACGATTACAAGTGCCGCTGGCAACAAATGTTGCCTAGTAACCAGCTACTTACTGCCTGTTTCACGATGTCGACCAGAAATTTTCGTTCGCTTATTTATACTGAAAACAAAAACAAATTTTCTTATTTTGTTTTTGTTTTCAATATAAATAAGCGAACGAAAATTTCTTGTCGACATCGTGAAACAGGCAATTAATTATTTTGAAGACGGCAACAGCACCATAAATTTATATTTCAGTGGTGCCGCTTTCAAATATTTCACATTTATAAAAATAAAATAGTTTATTCAAAAATATAAAAACAATTCAGTTTATTTCTTTATATTTTTTTTTGCGATTTTTACTATTTATAGGTTTTAGTAATTTCTTTAATAGTTTTAGCAATTTTTCTCTAACGATTTTTTCACGTTTTTTCACTTGTTTCCAATCTTTTTATATTTTCAATGACTTTTGCGATTTCTAATAAATTTTAGGACTTGCTTCCGATTTTGCAATTTCTCGCAAATGTTTGCAAACTTCGCTATAAAACCGACTTCTTGCATGCTTTCAGCCTCCTAACAGTTTAGCCGATTTTTAAACAATATTAGGCTTTGTTATTACCTCGCTGTTAGTACGAGTAAGTTTTTGCGAATTTTCGCCATTCAGCGATTTTTACTGATTTTTTTGCATTCCCTACAGTTTTAGCAATTTTTAATCCCTATTATGGCATTTTTAAAATTTTGTAAATTTTCGCAATTTTTTGCATAGTTCGTGAAAAAAGCGACTTTCCGCACGTTTTTAGTTTTCTACGAGTTTTGCTGATTTTTCAACAATATTAGACTTTGTTATCATCCCGCCGTTAGTACGTTTCTGCAGATTTTCGTAATTTTCGCGATTTTTGCCGAATTTTTCGAATTCCTTAAAGCTTTAGCAATTTTGCTGGTTTAAAATTTTGCAAATTTTCGCGATTTTTGCAAAGTTCGCAATAAAAGCCACCCTTTGTGTGTTTTTTAACTTCCTAAGAGTTTTGAAGATTTTTATACATTATTAGAGTTTGTTATCATCCCGCTGTTAGTAACGTTTTGCTTTTTTCTTAATTTTCGCAAATTTTTTGCATTCCTTTCATTTTTAGCGATTTTTAATGGCTTTTTTAAAATTTTGCAACTTTTCGCGAATTATAACTTTTTTCGCTTTGCAAAAATATATTAATTTTGTGATTAACATTAAAATTTTGTAACTTTGTTTTTTATTTTGCAATAAAAAATATTTCTTGGCACTAATTTGATTTGCATATGTATTTTGCTATATTGTCAACACTGTTTTTGGTTTGCAGCCATAAGAAATAGAAATTAGTTTAATTCGACTACAACGATAAATGTAGCACGGACAACAACCTGTAGCCCGTTGCCTTTTCGCCATCAAAATAATCATTCTCATATAAACATGTGTATTCTCCCTGCAGGAAATGAAACTGACACAAGACTAGCCGCGTGACCGATTCCCAAGTCATAGGGACCAGTCCGAGTTCTAACACTTCCCATAAAGTGGGCCAGTCACTTTTCCATGGGGATGGCCTAGGATGGGGTTAATTGATACTTTGTATGAACCTTGTGACTCATCACTGAACTATCTTATAGGGACCTATTCCGTGTAGAATATAAATTATATATAAATGTCATTCCGACATTTATGTAACTGTATCAACGCAATCTTGAACTTTTTCTATTATTTTTATTTTTCAGTAAAAAAAAATGTTACATTCAAACTATCAACCTATGGCATGGCAGGCTTGCACACTACCTACCCGATCATAGGGGCACCCGATCATACGTACCAGTTAAGCTTAGGTTAATATCTAAGCATAGTTACGAGACTTGTTCCAGAGTGACTTGGCAGTCTATTTATATTGATCCATTGTTTAACCTTCACAGTGAACAGATGTTCCAGCGAAGTCTATCTTATATACATAATACTCAAGCAAAAAAAAAAAAAAATTAAAATATTCGTAATACATAATTCATGCCCCAGCGGAGTGTTTCTTATATAGACATACTCAACCAAAAAAAAAAAATATTCGTAGTACATATAATATATAATATTCGTAACAGTATCCTATTGAACTATGGATGAAGTTATGGAAGTGAACGAACAAAAGTGTGTTCAGGTAACATTTACCCTATGAAGAGAGATAGAGTAAGAGAGAGAGTTGTTCCTCAACATTCACAAGTGAAAAAATACCTTGGTATACACCTTCATCCACGGCTTACAATTAAAGTTTGTGCTTGTATAGATTTATAACCCTTGACACAAACTTTGAACTTAAACAGAGCTCTATTAGTGTCCTAATTCATTTCGAAAAGACTTTTGCAGTAAATGAGGCAACCGAAACGGAAAAAGTAATGCAAATTTATTGACAAGGTGCTCCTTCTCCTCTTTTATTATTGCCCATGAACCTATTTCTCAATTTGAACTAGATATTCGACCCTGTTCTGTAAACCGATCGATTTGAAACCGCACGATTTTAGAAAACTAACTTTGACAATAGAAATATTTTATTAGATTTTTTTTAATTTTTTTATTATATAGATTCCCAAATATCATATTGGAAAGAAAATTATTTTGTGTATGAATTTAAACACGTCTGCAGGACCATTATTAATTTTTTGAAAACGAGAAATTTACTCGGATTCGGTTTACAGAACAGGGCCGATTGCCAAGTTTTTAACTTGGCATTGTCTGAGTCAATGTTGGCGGATAATATTGGTCATTGATTCATGTCCAAGTGGTCCTCTAAAAACGTGCATATTCAGAATTTCTTGAAGTTCGAGTTTTCAGGAGTTCTTCAAAAAACTTTAAACTTACCCTACCTACATGTATTAACATTTTCTCATGTTAGAAACTGTGAAAACTGTGTATCTTAAGTACATACCGCTTTTTCATATTTATTTTTAAATCCCGCTTTTTGAGGATATATTCCTCAAAATCCCGCTTTTTGCCACATCTGGCCACGTAAGCTATGGGGCACTGCTTCAGCTTCCAATGTAGAGAAAATCCAACGAAATAAATATATATTTATACTATTTGATAGGTCCTGGATTCAGCCACATCAAACATGTTCAGTGCCGTTTACTACAATTCCCAATTCAAGAAAAAGATGAATACGCTTGGTTCAATTGTCACCGAATTTTCTGCAGGGCTATTTTTGACATTTTGTAGTCGGTAGCTTGCTGTGGTGAATGTGTTTAATGATTTACTTACGAAAACACTTGTGGCACATGGAAAAATTATTTAATTTAAGAAATTGTCGCATATTGTCTACTTTATATTGGTGCATTTTTAACATTTTTATTGGGGCATGGTTGTCTATCAACCGTTTACACGATTGCCGAACAGAGATGCATTTGATTGCGGTAAATCAGCACAATATTGCTCTCGATTGTCGTATGGGCCAATAAATTGTGAAATCACATGATTGACATATAAATTGGACCAATAATTGGTGCATTGCGGCAATCGTGTGATGCTACCTTAATACTTCATAAAAAATAATAGCAAACTAATGAATAATAATTTTATTTAAAAGATAAATAAAAACTAAAAAAAATTATAAAGAGAGCAATGTGAAAATTTATATAGTATAAGGCCGGGTTAACATCTGTGTGCCATGTGCCACACAAGCGTAAAAGAAGCGTAACCACTAATTACTAATGAAGTACTGTTAGATTAAGACATGTATTTCTTAAGTTAAATAGTTCCACACATAACTAATAGAAAATTTTATAAAATCCAACATGATAATAAATTTCTTCAATATTTTTTTGTTGTAATATATGTAATTGAAAAAATTAGACTGAGTAGTGCCACAAACTGGAAAAAATGTAATTGTATCCACCCGAAAATAGACGGCTATCATTGTTAGAGTTAAATATCGACACATAAACAATAAATAACGTTATAACAAAAGACTGTTCAAAGCCTTTTTCCGTATATAGTATGAAAATAGTCTGCGAGACAATACAAACTTAAAAATGGAATATTTCTTGATTTTGACCTAATCGTTTAAAATGGAGTATACCACTGTGTTCTACGCCCAAACATTAAGTTGGGGAGTATCGGCGTTTTTCTGTGTCATTTTGACGTACTTACAGTGTTATCATCTTGAAAAGCTATGAAATGTATTGTAATCAGATTAAATTGAATATATGTGGCTATGGATATAAAAAATATTATTGCAAAAATATGAGTGTAGCATTTTTTAAGTTGCCTGCATTACCTGGTCTTTGTCAATAATTGCAAAGAGCCTACAAAATCTTTGAACTATACTTGCCATTTTTACAAAACTATACTCGTTTTAAAATCAACAACACACGATTTATGTAGAATAAATAAATGCAGTACCTAATCAATACTTGTTAAACTTAATGAAAATTTATTGTCAACTAATCAAATCATCAATCAGTTTGGTTTATCAACGCACAATTTAGATAAAAAAATATAGTTAAACGATTTCTTTAAAACTCAAAAAAGTCGAAAAAAAATTATCACATAACCACACTTCAAAGTTCACATATGTGAAGTTATATATATCACTGCATTTATTCTCAAATCTTTGTTTGCTTGTAAATAAATTTCCAGGGGAAGAGTTAAATATTTTAATATACATATATGATCAAACAGAATTGGGGCATAAACACATTTTCCATACAAAATGACACAAAAAACTAGCCTCAGAAAGCAGTCGATAGATAATGATCAAACAGAATTGGGGCATAAACACATTTTCCATACAAAATGACACAAAAACTTGCCTCAGAAAGCAGTCGATAGATAGAATCTATTTTATTTTGAGAACGTTTTTTCTTATGCTATCACATATAAATAAATATTCTCTTAAAGATGTTACCATACTTTCAATAAATTTCATACATTTTGTGAACAAAACTACAATGAAAAATAAGCACAAAAGAAAATAAAAGAAAAATTAGAGAGCATTTGAAGTTACTGCCTTAGATTTTATTATGGGCTTTGTTAATTTGACAGCGATTTTTCCTGAAGTTGCGGACTTATTCTGTTTGATCATATAGAATCTATTTTATTTTGACAACGTTTTTTCTTATGCTCTCATATATAAATACTCATTCTCTCAAGAATGCTACCATATTTTCAATAAATTTCATACAAAACTACAAAGAAAAATAAGCACAAAAGAAAATAAAACTAAAATTATAGAGCATTTGAAGTTACTGCCGTAGATTTTATTATGGGCTTTGTTAATTTGACAACGATTTTTCCTGAAGATGCGGACATATTCTGTTTGATCATTATATGTTAAAATTTTTTTTATTTCTCTCAAAAAAAATTTTAAAAATCCTTATTTTTCAAAACAAAGAGAGAATGGAAGTATGTATTAGAGACCTGCGTAAATAGTCTTGAAATGTAAATACGTCTTGTTTTTTAAATGTATTCTCGTGGCTGTAGAATGCTAAACCAATAATAAATGCTGTCGGATTATAAGCAAAGCACGATAGATGCATTGGTGTATATGTATATGAGTGCTAAATGCGGTTTCACACTATAATACAAGTATTAATACTTTTGACGAAAATGCATCCCTAATCTAATTTCTGTTTCAAAAATTTCAAAAGACAATAACAACTCAACATGTCAAAGTTGCATTTTCCACAAAAGTATTAATACTTGTATTATAGTGTGAAACGGCCTTAACAAGCAATGTCGTGAAGACTTCTTGTTACGAACAAACAATCAACAGAAGTAGTGTTGATACGTGTATGCTTGTTATTTTCCATATTGTATGCTTGAGTGTGTGTGTGTGATGTAGATGCTAAGTTATTGTGTGTTTAAGGGAGGTTTTTTTAAACCAAGCGCACACAACTAATGTCAATGCATGTGTGCGTTTGTATAAAAGAGCATACACACAACGCGTGTGTGTATGTACATGCATGACGCTTGTATACGCTTCCATGCGTAGATAGAAGCAAACATCACAAATTTTTCAGTCACAAATTATTTTCTTCTTTATTCCTATACCTGCAATAGCTGAAACAAATTATTGCAAACAGTGTTGTTTTAGACGATTTCTCTGTAGTAAAGCATTTGAAAACTCCCTCATGTCTTGAAAGTTCTTATAAATGGTCTTGTGCAGGACTTTAGTATGTATGTATGTATGTACCTTCTATTTTTATACCATCCGTATGAGTAATACTGATGAAGAATAATGTATTTATTACTCATACGTACTCAGCTGCAAAAGGGTAAATGGTGAATATATTAGACAATACCCTGAAGGAAATGTCTATATGTAGCAGCTACGTCCAAGCACACACACAGTTATTTGCATTTGAGGTAAACAGCTTTAAAAGCTCTTAAATTTGTTATTTCTTAAGTAAGAGCAACCATTGTTGTCTGCTGTGTTGTTGTTGTTGTTGTTGTTGTTGTGGATGTTGTACTCTCGTCGGCAGGCTTGCTATTTTAGCATTTTTAGTGCTAGATTTAGCACTTTATTTCTTCGTTTAGCACTAAAGATTTTGAAAATAATGCTAAGTGCTAGTTTAGCACTTTCTGAAAACTATTTGGCATTTTTTGCATATTTTTATTTCATTAAATTTATAAATTTTCAGTAGACAATTCTTTAATACAAATTGTGAGCCAATTCAAATTTATTTATCTTCATTAGGAGTTTAGTATGACAGTAGTCATATAACTGAAGCGCTTTGAGATACACACACCTCCACTCGGAGATCCAATTGGGTCCATTGTGATTCTGTAAAACTATACAACGTGTGAAATTGGTATATCTGGTTATTAAATCGGTTCATCTGATTTAACTATGTAGAAAATAGCTATTCTTGAATAGTTTGCTGTTTTTTAATTTAACTTTCTTTCCATACTTCTTACAACTACAATTCGAGCTGAAAAAAATCAGCCAATGTTGCAATGGTAAAGTAAAAAAAAACATGTTGATTATTAAGTTCTTGTTTCAACTTTGATATTTATTGAACTTCTCATTTGTTTAAATGAAAGTTTAACATAATAACTCTAGTTTTTTATAGAAAATTTTGGGTAAAGGTTCCCTGATGATCTGCAATAGCAACAGTGAAATACATAGGATCCAGCTAAACCTCTCAATAATCAATTTCAATGTGTTTTTAATAAAA
The DNA here is from genome assembly GCA_944452675.1 of Tachina lurida. Classification (NCBI taxonomy): domain Eukaryota; kingdom Metazoa; phylum Arthropoda; class Insecta; order Diptera; family Tachinidae; genus Tachina; species Tachina lurida. The sequence goes on from OX101754.1 coordinate 43,114,644, forward strand.
AATATTTTACTTTATAAGTAAAATATTAATTTGGGATTATTAGTGCGTTAACAAATGTTAAAATTTACTTAGCTAGTCTATTTAACACTCTTTGTTCTTTCGTGGTATTCCATTCGCAGCTGAATTCAAAATTTATGAATTAAATATTTCAAGCGGTCTATACATACAATATTATTAAATATGTTATTTTTCACATCGTTGGGGTTACGTAAAAAGGTCAAAACTCACACAATTTGCTTTAGAATAATTGATACAAATCTTTCCAAAAATAGGACGACATTTTTCTCGCAGTAAAAAACTTAAGAAATAATACTATATAATTTTGCCCACACTTTACATAATATTATATTATTCTTCCTTTAATCTAGCAATCATTTACTTTGCTACTTTACCAATTTAAACAAGAAGAATAATATAGAACAGTGATAACCAAGCCCCGAACGCACGCACACAAAGATATTATTATTATGTGTTTGTGTGTGGTCGCAAACAGAAGCTGCGGTCGCTGCCGAATTGTACACTGTGTAACAATCTATATACATATATAAAATTATATTATTTTATATAAATTTTTTTAATCAATTATTTTTTTGCGTTTTAAATATTTTTTTTTGGTTTTTGTATTTTTTTATAATTTTCGTTTTTACAAATTTGTTTTTTTTATAATTTTTTTTTATTGAAATCATTAGATCCCTTGCAACGCCGGGTACCCGGGCCAGATAGTATTAAATATTCCTTTTTAAACTTTCGAAAAAAAATACAATTCTGTGTTATAATAAAAAAAAATCAAATTCAAAATTCTGTGTTGTTTTGTCAAGGGTTATATATTTGTTTCACAGGATTCAGACGATGAAATTTATAATGTCTGTCTATTTTTCGTGATTCCCTTAAGAAGTTTTTAAAATTTCATCTATATTTATTTCGGTTTTATGAAGTTTAATTCTCAGCAAGTCTTCTAAGTTTGTGTCTGTTAATCTATTCCTATGTTTGCTTTTAACGATTTTTAATATAGAAAAAGCGTTTTCGCAATTATATGTGGATGAAAACATTGAATAAAGCTTATATATTTCAGTTGTGCTATTCGGGTATTGTTTTATGGAAATTTGCTTCCAAAATTCTCTGCCCGTCGCAAAAGGTAATGTATTATCTTCTAGCATTTCTTTTATTTCTTTTTTTGAATTGCAGGGCTTTGTTTTTCTGCATCGCAAACTATGGTGTTGTTGTGCAAGTCAATAATCGGTGATATTTTATTAAAATCTTCAAATCTATTGCTCATGTTGTTTAATATTGTTTCATTTGTTGTGAGAAATTCTTCAAATAAGGAATCTGAAATAGGTAAATTTATTGATGCAGTTTTCGGCAGTGATGTTATGTCTTTATTTGTTAATTTTGTATTTAAAATTTGTAATTTTATTTTAAAATGATTTATCATTGGGAATAGGTCAAAAATGTGTTTATTTTCGCCCTGCAATAAAAGATTCAGTTCGTTAAGTTTATTAGAAAAGTCACTAAGAAATGCTAGTCTTATCACAAAATCGTTATCGCTTAAATGTGACACAAATTTTTTACAATCTGGAGACTCATCCAGTTTTAAGAACTCTAAAATTTCCTCGCGAAGTTCAAAAAACCTGTCCAGACTCCTTCCTTGCCTAAGCCACCTAATTTCTGTATACAACAATATATCAGCGTAGTCGGCTTCAACCTCCTCAAGAAATGCAAATGCATATTTTTGCCTCATATTTTGGTATAATTACATGGTTTTATATCATATTTTGTCAAAAATTTATATTTGATAAAAAATTATTGTTGACAAATTATTAATGCAAGACAATTTTTCTGGCAAAATTTATTCGCTTGCATTGGATTGTAGAATTGTACAAGCACACACATCTACCACATTTAATGAAAATCGTAATTTTGACGATTTCAAAAAGAAATTGTCTGCTTTAAAGCCGAAAGTAAACTTGATATTGTTTTTAAAATGACAACAGACTTAAAAAACAAATCTAATAGCCAGTATTCAATGCATTGTAATGGTTGAGTTAACTAAATATACAGCATCATATAAAAATAATTATACAAATTTGACTCGATTACATCCACAGGCCTTTTTCAATTCACTAAAGCAGTCTAAGAATAAATTGATAGAACTTCACATTTGAAAATATAAAAAATAATAAAAATTTTAAATGAAAATAAATAAATAAGAAGACAAATTCGTGTTTGGAGTTAATAATGCAGAAAAAATCTTTATATCATATTTAATCTTGTGTAAAAATTTAATGTAAAAAAGGCTTTTACACTCACCTCTGGAGAAAAGAAAATATTTTTATAATTTTATTTATGGCCTGTTTCACAGTAACGAAATGAAACTTTCGACTGAAAACTTATATTGAAAACAAAAACAAATACAAATTTTCATATTTTATTGTTGTTTTCAATATAAATTTTCAGTCGAAAGTTTCGTGTCGTTATTGTGAAATTTCAACAAAAAATTATTAAAATATGTGCATATTTTATTATTTTTAGTGCATATTTTGCATTTTTAATGCCATATTTTAGACGCCTAAAATACCTCTTTTAAACGCATGAAGTCCTTGTCCCTGCTCATAAGTAACCAAATTTTCATGTACTGTTTTTAAATAAACTATTAATTGACTAGTATCACTTATGTCAGTACTCTCATCTAAGCTAATAGAAAAAAAACAATGACTCTTTAAGGCGTTTCTCCACAGCCATAAATAAAAAACTACTTATTTTTATAGTACGGCGCATAATAGTTCTGCCAGATAATGGAATCGCTTCGACAAGCCCAGCCGTATCTTTCCCAACTTTGGAAAAGCATTTTAAAACGTCTTGCAAAACATGTTTTATAAAAATGCCATCTTCATACGGGCGACATTGCTTTGCCACCGCAAGTGCAACAACGTAAGAGGCTTTTACAAATTTACTGGGGACTTTGACTTTCATTTCATCAAGCAATTTTTGCCTGGCATCATCTTTGTATTTTTCATAATTAATATGGCATTTGTCGCCTCGTAGCCAGCTACTTAATTATTTTGGAGACGGCAGCAGCACCATCTGCAGCTGATATTCAAGTACAAATACATAGTTCAGTATTGCCACTTTCATATATTTTGCATTTATAAAAATTAATTTTTCTTTTAAAATGTACTTATTTCACATAAAAGTACAATAATGAATCAATTTATTCTTTACATCAATTTTTGGATATTGTTTCTAGTAAATAGTATGAAATAATTGTACGATATCATTCATTCACCATTTTGTATTATACTGGTAACACTGCATTTGCTCATTGTAGCCAGAGAAATAGAAATTAGTTTAAAGTTGGCGACAGCTACAACGGTGGTCGTGCAGTCGTGTAGCCTGCTGTCGTTAAAATACTTGTTACCATAAGAATGTAGCCTGCTGTGTCGAATGTGTTTAATGCATGATGATAGACCATTGATGTCAGTTTCATAGCACAATTGTTTTAGCTGAAATCACACACATTTTTATTCTCTTTCATTTATGCATTAAACACATTCACCACAGCAGGCTACACGAACACACGACTTCAAATGCCGCTAGCAGCATTTGTCGCCTCGTAGCCAGCTACTTAATTATTTTGGAGACGGCAGCAGCACCATCTGCAGCTGATATTCAAGTACAAATACATAGTTCAGTATTGCCACTTTCATATATTTTGCATTTATAAAAATTAATTTTTCTTTTAAAATGTACTTATTTCACATAAAAGTGCAATAATGAATCAATTTATTCTTTACATCAATTTTTGGATATTGTTTCTAGTAAATAGTATGAAATAATTGTACGATATCATTCATTCACCATTTTGTATTATACTGGCAACACTGCATTTGCTCATTGTAGCCAGAAAAATAGAAATTAGTTTAAAGTTGGCGACAGCTACAACGGTGGTCGTGCAGTCGTGTAGCCTGCTGTCGTTAAAATAATTGTTACCATAAGAATGTGTGTATTCTATTTTTGACAGATTGTAGCTCGTAGCCTGCTGTGTCGAATGTGTTTAATGCATTTGTCGTCAATGAAACAGCGACGAAAACACATGCGTAGCGGGTATATTAAATTCTTTGTGGATACAGTGAAAGAAAAGAAGGGGTATGCGAAAAACATTCTATGATCACCAATGCTTTCCGCGATATTCGATGTGTTTTATGTTACAAAACTTTAAAGGAAAGAAATAAATATGTATTTGAAAGACATTTTGACTTTTTTTTTGGAGCCCTGCACTTTCTATTTAAACTTTAAAGACTAATAACTCGGGAAATATGGACTGCAGCCAATTTTTTTATTAAGTTTTTTTTCTTATTTTTTACATTTCTATCCGATAAACTTTTTAAAAATATCTTTTTAGTGATTTTTCACAGTTTCCTATGAAAAGTTCAGAGCCCTATAACTCGGAAAATATGGGTCGCCCCCAACTTTTTTATTTAATATTTCCTTCTTATTTTTTAATTTCCTATCACATATGCTTCTTTTGATTTATTTTTAGCTGCTTTATTAAACTGCATTCGTTCCAAATATTTATTTTTTTCCTATGTACTTCAGAGACGAATGAGACAACTTTTCTCACACATACAACTATAGTTTTATTTTTGACATCACTGTGAAATTCACGGTTGCCAGAAATGCAGATTTATCTGGATTTTGCAGAATTTTACCCTCTAAAAAGACGAAATCCAGATTTGAAGATTTTTGGGCAAAACACGCAGATTTTCCAACTCCAATTATAGTGCAATTTTTTTACATATTTCCTAATACTGCAACTACTTCTTGTTTCTTTTATGTGTGAACGACTCATAGTTTAGAGAGTTAAAGTTTTTGAATTTAGGAGACATCATTAAAGAAAACGAAGAAGTAATTTTGGCAAGCTTCTGGAAACGAATATCTGGTAAAAACCGAGCTTATTCTGATTACAATTTTGCAGCTCTAAGTTAATTCATTGCCACATTCATTTGCAAATGTCGATCGAATTTTCGAAATCCTCTAGATTTATGCAACAAATTATGCAACAAATGACTTTGTATAATTTTTTTAAATATCCGATTTCTTTTCCCAATTATTTTATATTATTTGCACATTTTCTTATTTGTTTGTTTGTTATAGCATTTCAATTCTCCTTGAGAAAGACGGGTTTTCCACACGCAAAGTTTACTTTGTCAAATCTTGAGTTTGTTGGAGAGAATGGAAAACAGATATATTCTATCATATTTTCTCTTCAGCAAACTTAAGACTTTGCAAAGTAAGCTTTTCGTTTGCAAAAGACGCCAAACTCTTCAGTAGACTTCAACCAATGTGGCAGCCAATTGTAAAAAGGTAATGACAAATTAAAAATTTATTCAAAATCGAAGATGTTAAAGATTTTAGCTTGAAGCTTTTAAGCTTATTCTGCCGTATTCATAAAAAATAGTTTTAGTTTACCTATTTCGCTTGTGTACGTAATTCTTAATAATATATTTTTATATTCACTAGTGTTCGCCCAGTGGTTGAAAATCAACCATTAACGCACAGAGGTGGAGAAGAGAATGAAAATATTTAAAGTTTGATGAATTTAAACCACAATTTAAAAACTATATTCAAATATACATATTTATAGAATCCAGGGTAAACCACTCTCTTAAACCACTTTCTTAACTACTAAATACGAATTTAAAATTTCATTTATCGGCATAAATAAGAATAGATTTTAAGCAAACTATTTAAAAAAAGTTGTTCACTTTTTGAACTAAATGTAATTAGATATTTGCTCCTAGTGCTTTCACTTCATATTCATTATTATTGCCCAAAACAAAAATATTCGTTTATTTTTTCATTGAACGCTTTTTCTCTAAAGTTTTAGACTCCCCATTAAAACGTTTGTTACAAAAAAAGTTTCTATTCCCTATTCTCTGAGAAAGACCCCATATTTATGTACGAATATGCTAGCCTAATAATATAAACATTCCATCATATTCCAACGTTCCATCATATTCCAACATTCCAGTATGTTCAGTAATTTAAAGCACAGAAAAATAATGAAAACAATGAACAAAAACAAAACGCACACAAAATAAACCAAAAATAAAAAAACTTACTTTGTGCTGTAGGTGAATTTAACTTTAATCAAAGTTATTAATAATTAAAAAAATATATTATTTTTAAGCATCTAAAGAAAAATAATACAGTACCACTCGTTATTTAAATATCCAAATTTTATTAGTTTCAGCAATAATCGTTTAAGTACATAGAAAGATGGAAATAAGAATAGAATGAACAAATAAAATACGTTTTTCCTTCTGAGTGTTTATGGAGTTGCCAAGCCAAATTGTTGTAATTTTTTTTAGCAAATTAAGAGAGAAAGAGAAATCATGGCTTTATGATTGGCTAATATTCTTAACTGTTTTTAACTATCTTAGACACAAAAATGTAGAAGAAAAAATACATTCTGCACTGCTCCTATTGTCAATCTATCTAACAAAAAAAATCAAGCGAATACGTTGAGTTTAACTCACTTAAAATGGTTCTTAACTTTTTTCACTTGCCTATTTATATATAGATTATATAAACATATGAAGTTGTTTACCTTATTTCAAGCATTTTTTGTTGAAGTATACTGATGAGTTTCTTAAGCAGAAACGAAATGCACATTCCTCATTATATTTGTAAAAAAAAATAAAATGTGCTTGAAAGTGATTGAAAATTTAAATAAAATATATTTTAAACTGAGTTTAAATTTTATGAATATGGGTTAATGAAAATTATATATTTACACATGTACATCCATATTTATGTAAATTTTTTGAATAAAATATAAAAAAAATTGTTAAAAAATTCATTTGAAGATTTTTTGAAGATTTTAAAAATAAAATGCAGATTTTGCAGATTTTTTCGTGAAAAATTGTTGAATTTTGCAGATTTTATCCTTAGAAATTCTGTCAACACTGACTGTGATAGACCCTCATACCTAAATAAAAGCGGCAAGCGTCTCGTTAGCAGGGTACGTATTTTCAGTATAATCAAGTAATATTTTCAAATTTAAATGTACTGAAAATGCGTACCCTGCTGCTAACGCGACGCTTGCCGCTCTTATTTAGGTATGAGAGAGACTAATGTTTTGAAACGAAGAAAGTTGTTATATACATGTGAATTGCCGACCTTGTCTGTGTGAAAAATACGATTATTGACTGCCTCGCGAGGCTATGGAGTGGTTATGACTGATATAGAATAATCGTTTATTTCTTCGAATTTTTTGTGCTTTGAAAGATATTCAGTATAGCCTAAAAACAGGATAATGTATTGAAAGAGAAAGACATTGAAATTTTATTTAATAACGACAAATTTTAAATGTATCATCGATGGCTTAAAGTAAAAAGGGCGTATCTCAATTTTCTTCGCAATCGCATTTTTAACGTTTTCTGGGAGATAACATATAATTGCATACTCCTTGAAGATCTTAGTACGTTAGAGTTAAAAATCAAGGATTTATGGCCGCTTAAAAAATTATTCCTGCATGTAAATGCTTTAGTTTTTCTTCAGTTTTTTGCTTCTCCTACAAAATATTGAAAATTTGAGTTCCGCCTTTCTTATATTAAGCCATCGGTATGTACTTACATATGTAAACATAGATACATACATATATATATATATATACTTCTATTATGTATATATGTAGGTACTCTATTTAATGTACCTTATTAAAATCTAATATCTCGAGCTGATGTACTTATGTATGTGTTGATCTTATGATAGTCACATATTTAGTTTGTAATAAATTACTTAACAAAAATGTTTGATGTTTTGATTTAAAACGGAAACATTTTAAAACTAGCCCCTTTTTGCGCTTATTCAAAAAAATTTACTTTATTTTGCGCTAAACGTATATTTTTTCCAGTTAGCCCTTTATTCAAAAAATTTTTACGCGCTTTGAGTATCAAAAGTTGGCATCACTGTTACATGCATACATCCATACATACGTGAAAAGTTGATACGCGTTTTATATTCTGTGTTATTTGCTTTTTTACAGTAGATAAACAAATTAAGCAAAAATAATTAATAAAATGTGTTCTAATATTCTTAATTCATACTGGCAATCATTTTTTGTGTGTTTTTTTTTTTGTTTAAAAATGTGTATGTGTATGTATGTACTCATTTCGTTTTGATAGCTAGTTCAGATAAGTTATCGATAATTTGTTATCAAAACTAGGGATGATAGCAATTTCTTCATGGTTCGCAGCTAGGTTCAAAATGAACCAAGTTGGTTCGCTCTCAAAAATTTGTATGGCGAACCATGTTGATTCAATCAAGATTCGGCCGCGAACCGTGAATGGGAGAGCGAACCTCAATAATTGCTGTCCGTGTGAACATGCTAGTAGATTATGTTATAACAGGGCGTTCAAAAAATAAAAAAAAATCTTAGTTCCTCTTCTACTTTATTTACATATGTCATATGTATTTGGACAAGCTCAGAAGATATACGTATAGATTCTGGGTTCTGAATCATATTCACACATGCGAGACTTGCTTCAGTTGAAATTTAGAAATTACAAATTAATAGTATGTGTCCTAGCATCCAAATTTGGAATAAAAAAAATTTGGAAAGGGTCTATTTAAAGTTTTTGATTTGTCGGTTTCACTTTTAAACAACAAAACGAAAGAAGAAAATAAAAAAAATTCCAATCGTCCATTACAAATTTCTGTTTTTCTAAATTTGGATGCTAGAACATATAATCGCCTCTATCGGGGTTGGCGTATTTCGACTCTTACTACAACGTTTCAGTAATAGATTAAGGAATACGGCAACATTTTTTCTTTAATCTAGGACGAAACTATCGTAGTCGAAGTTGAAATACGCCAACCACGATAAGGCCCAATAATAATTTTTATTTTCTAAATTTCAACTCAAAAAGTTGTAGTACGTGAAAACGATTCGGAAGCCAGAATATATACGATATATTTAACACTACTTTTCTTAACTTCGCAACCACTGTGTAATATGTGATTAGATTCTTCAAAGTATTCCATTGCTTAAAAAAAGTGATAAAATACGAAATATCGCTGGATGGCACCAGTTTCGATGGATAGCCAAAACAATTTGTTCTACAAAAATGTTTCTGCTAAAAATTGAACTCGGAATAACAGAATCTGTGGAGTTTTACTGATACTCGCAGCTCGCAAAACTTTAGTCCATTGCGTGTAGTGTTGTCAGTTGATGTAGCTTTCTGCTTTATTTACTCAGCTTTTATGGGAAATGGAATATGTGAATTGTTTTGATTCATCGTATTCAATTTGCTGAAAGCATTTTTGTTCTGAAAGCTCAATTTTATCATCTCTTAATTTATAACAGTCTTGCCATTGTCGATTTGTTCGTTAATTTACTAATTAGTTAATTTACTAATTTTTTGTTCTACTTAAGACAAACTTTTTTAGTTTGTTACTATTAATTACATTTATTTAATTTTTGCCACAAGCCTATGGCTATTAATTTTTATTAATATTAATTAAAATAGTTTATGTTTAAGATAAGCACGAGGAATAGTTTCATAAAAAAGAGCTATACAAGTCCCATAGATCACAAAATATTGCTGGAATTTTGCTGGAATATTATTAAGTTGCAGGTAATCGGTAATATTGCATGAATATTGCCGGAATAGTTTTTGGTCATATTATCTTTTCAACATACTACCAATATTATTATAATATTACAAAAAATTATTAGGTGATATTCTATATAGCAAAATTATTTTTTTTAATTAATATATCGCTTTACAGATGCCATAAGGCATATACTGGCAAAAGTGTAAGGGAGTATAATAAAAATTTAATATTTTTCTAATGAGCAGTACTTTTTTCGCACGGAATTTTAACAATGTTGCATACTTTCAAGCAATAAAAGCCGAGAAATTTATTTAAAAAACCGCGAGTTGGGCTACATTTAGTACATGTCAATTTTTTCACGCGAAATAACGAATGGCACTGAAAATTTTTCACAAATTCCAACAGAGTACCATGCTTAAGTCCAAAAAAAATTTTTAACTTGGGAAATTTTTTTGGTTTTTTACGTTTCAGATAAATTTAAGTCGATTCCAATAGAAATAATTTTTTTTTAATTCAATTATTTATTTTACGTTAAAAGAAATAATTGAAGACTTAAAAGTTTTAAGTCTAAAAATATATAAAATTTTTGGATTTTTTTTTGTAATTCTGGACGTTTCAGGCGAAAGTATGTTAATTCCAAAAAAATATATTTATATGCCCGTATGGCTCCCGCGTGACATAAGCGCATATAAAGAAATAGAAGTAGCTGTCGGACTTTGGCTTTCGCAGGCAAGTACAAGAGTAAAATGTGCTGCCTCCGAAAATTAGTTTTATTATTAGATTTGATTTTATTAGATACTCTATGTACGTCTCAAATAATAACTAGTTTAAGTTTTATGTACTTAAATTTATAAATAAAATCTAAATCATATTTCACATAAATTTTATCGTGAATTTATCTATGATTGTATATTAGGGCGGGTCGATTTAAAAATCGCTCGAATTACAAGGAAATTCGTATTCTAGGGATCAAAATAAGAAACTTTGCCGAAGGAACTATGTCTCTAAAATGTATTTTGATGTCCTGACTTTTGATCGGAAGGGTCAAATGCTTAAAAGTCTCACTTTGACCCATTTAGAGTTCCTCAATCGAGTCAAAATGTATGACCGACCCCCACTAATTTTGGAGGGCCGACCCACGTATTCCAGTGGCACACCCCCTGGAACCACCCCTGGGAGTTCACCATACAAACATTTCAAAAGACACCATTTTAGCGCGTATGAGTGATACTGATGTAGAATAATATATTACTCATACGTATACCCTTTACCAAAAAATTTTCGACGACAATTCGAATTGCTGTTTATCAATGTTGTTTGATGCTAGCAAAGAAAAGCGAGACTGTGCTATTAAGAAAATTCTAATTTTCTAAATTTCACTCGATTGAGGAACTCTTAATGAGACAAAGTGAGATTTTTAAAAATTTGACCCTTCGGATCAAAAGTCGGGACACCAAAATATATTTTAGAGGTATGGTTCCTTTGGCGAAGTTTCTTATTCTGATCCCTAGAATACGATTACATCTGGCATTTCTTGTGTCATTTTCAATATGTGTTTTTTATATGGAATGCAATGGAATGCCACACAACGAAGAGTTCAGGAAATTACAAACGTTGCCCCTAATACACACTTTGCGATGTCACAAAATGCCATAGTGAATTATCAACATACGACTATAGTCTGTTTTCTACAATATAAGAAATAAAATTCTGTAAAAATTCTACAATATTCACAAAATGTACATTTATTTGTTTTTTTTTTTTGTTGTTAAAAATAATACATTTTCAGAGTAGGGAAAATATTTTTGGTTGAAGGGAAAAAGGGGATTTTTTTTCAAATGTGTAGGGACTTTCCAAAATATTTACTGGCATCAGTGAGATCTTGAGGCCGGTCTGCGGCAGTCATTAAGAATAACAACACCTTTGTCCTTTGTCAGTTGTTGTGGGAAAAATTCTAGTGATTATTTATTTATTATTTATGGACCCTGGGTGTTTTCCGCAGACACGCTAATCACTTCGCGGGTTGTGTTTGTTTATAAAAAAAAAACACATTCTAAAGTTTTTTCTCTGGCTTATGAATACCACTTTCATCTATTATTTTTTGTTCTCGTTATAAACATCTTTGAACAATTTTCTCAAGAGCTTGATAATATAAAATAAAATGTAAAATAACAAGAAAGAAAAATCGAAAATCGAAAGTTTTCTTGTCTGTTTTCGGTTTCGAATATTTGACCTAAGAAACCGCTGTTTCATTTCGGTTAAAATCAAACAGCGAACCCTAGATACACGTATATAAGTGCATTTCTTTTCATTTGCTTTACCAAAATCGGTCGTTAGAACCTTATAGTTTTGGAGAAAGCTTCGCAATTATACAAGAAATTCTATTATAAGTGAAATTTATTTGCTGGTGGTTAAATATTGTCTAACTATATGCTTCAACCACATATTTTGAACAGTCACAAACTTCTTATCCTTTGCACAGACTTTCAAAAACCATTCGAGAATTCACAAACAATTATATTTTTGAAAATCACAAAAAAAAAAAATAAGCATAGTAGGTTTAGAAAATGTAACAAAACCCAGCAAATAATTTCTATTCGATACGAATCCATTTTCCATTTTTAGTCCACATTCAAGAAATGTATTATTAAGACAACAATGAAATGCATATAGGGTCTATATTATAGTCAACGCTTAACCACCAGTAAATAAATTTCATTCAGTAATTATATATGAGTATTATAACAAAACATAAATAAGTAAAATAAAATGTTTGTTATTACTAACCATCCACACGAGCAATAATCTTGGCAATTATTGCCGTGGCAACTGTCAAATTCGATTGCCGATAAAAGATATTATTGTGTGGACCGCAAGAATATGTGTTCAAATATATATTCAGCAACTAATGTTAAAATACATTACTGAGCAATAATATCTTAACACATGCTGTCAAAATAAAATAATAATAATATTTTTTCAACAAAAAAGTTAAAAAAAAATGTTTTAACTACATAAAACAAATAAAAGTTCAATTTACCCTACGTCTACACTAGCCATCGACTTGGGCATGACGTGAACATGACGGCGGCAGAGCAACTGTGAAAAAATCATCAACTTCTTTGCTGTGGTGAATACGTGCGATGTTCATGTTCAGGCATATCAAAGTATTTTAAAGTATTTTGCGCTAGTGCAATACAGATGGAATATTTACTACTTTTGTTCTGTCTCTTTTCTTTCTATTGCAAATGGTTGCCAATTGAGAATCTCATGGCGAACATTGTTGCTCAGAGCATGAACAAAACATGGACATGAGCGGTATCCATTAGCAATTTTCTATGTTCGACATGATACCCATACCAAGTTCACGGCTAGTGGAGACCCCCAGTTACAATTAGAAAAATATCTAAAAACCAAATATATTTGAATATACTTACGTGTTCACCACCTCTAAATACATTGTTGAACACAAGCAATTTGACGTCATCGCTCTGCCGGCGTTATTGCTTGTGTTAAGATACAACAAATTGCTCGTGTGGTCGTAGTGTTGTAATTCATTTTTTAATGTGAGAAATATAATATGTTTTAGCACAACTTCTTTCTAGTTATGCAAACCATACTTTGCTTACCTATTTCAGGAAAAATATTCAAGTTGCAAATAAAAATTACGACCTAAACTTCTAAAGCGCAACGTATTGTAAGGATTTATAGGACAAATAACAAACTATGCAAGTTTTTGTTTTTAAAAGAATTTATATTCTTTATAGCAGCTACAAACATAAATAAAAGAGTTTTTATGATTAATGGAATTACCATATATCGACGGCTCCATTCTAAGACATGCTAAGTCAAAAAAGCCAGTTTTGACACAAACGCCTTCAAAGTTTATTGATGATATTTCGGGAATGTTATGAGATAGAGACTTGAGACTTTTGGTAATCATATAATAATTGCAATATGTTTTTTTTTTTAGTTTATTTGAACTTTATAAATTTGTTGTAGATCATAGTAAAAGTGATTTAAAATACTTAAAAAGATTGTCCTCTAAGTAGACTTAGCATCTATCTGGTGGTCCTTTCTCACCTACAATGGTCATATAAGTATATATGTATGTATATCATGTTCTAGTTTCGAGAAAAATTTAAATTACTTTTTGTTGACTACTTAATTCTAAACTAAATCATGCTAAGTGTACTTAAAACATTTAAAAAGTGAGATTTTTTAAACTTGGCCAATTATGCTAAGTACATTTTTGCTCATAACTTTTCTTTCGATAGAATAGTCCGATTAAGTTAATAAGCTATGAATTCAGAAATGCTATTCCCAGCATAATATGTTATGTCGACTTATGTAGCATGTTTTGCAATGGGACCGTCGATATGTACACACATATGTATGTATGTACTAGTGATGCACGAATATTCGTATTCGAATTGTCGAATATTCTGCCATTTTTAGATATTCATATTCGCCAAATTCAGGCGAATACGAATATTTTTCTAAGCAAATTAAATAAATAAATACATAAATCCTAAACGAAATTTAAATAAATGGCTAAAAATATTAATTTGTAGAAATCCATGAAATTTTTTATAGAAATTTGTGCTTTGTATCATTTTCAAATATGGCGACCATTAAAAATTTGGGTACTTTTTATTAACTTTAAAGTATGAAGTCCTTTTTTCATAACAATTTTTTAATATTTCATATTGCAGAACTCCAATTTAATGTCCAATTTAATGAAATTTATAGACATTAAATTGGGGTTCTATTTACGCCTGCAATTTGAAATAATAAAAAAATTTATGAAAACGGAATTCATACTCCTGTTGGTGTACTTTAAAGTTAAAAAAAAGTACCTAACATTTTAATGATCGTCATTAAAATAATATTTGAAAATAATACAAAGCACAGATTTCTATAAAAAATTTAATGGATTTGTACAAACTAATATTTTTAGCCATTTATTTAAATTTCGTTTAGGATTTATGCATTTATTTATTTAATTTGTTTGGAAAACTTCGCCAAATTCAGGCGAATACGAATACGAATACGGATACAAATATTTCAAAATGGCCGAATATTCGACAATTCGAATACGAATACGAATATTCGTGCATCACTAGTATGTACACATCTCTCTTTTTCTCAAATAACGCCATAACTTAAAAAATGGAATTTTCGAGTTAATGATGAAAAATTAATATTCACATCGCTCTTCATTTTGTGTAAGAATTTCATATAAATATCTTGTTTACCTAACTTTTGAAAGCAAAATAAAATTTTCTTGTTCCATTGTGTTGTCTGTGAATTGAAAACTTTAAACTCGTTTTCGGCAAACTATGTAGTTCATTTGAGTTACGACGTTGTTTGAGTAAATGAGCGATATGTATAAAAGCTAATTTTAAAAAATTTCGATATTTGTGTTCATTGATCATTGAACATATATTTATGATTAACAACTACTCCGCTGCGTTTGAGAAATTTATGCCTTTATTTTATTTTATTCATTAAGTTTTTATTTATTTAATTATTTTTATTGAATTCTCGAATGCAAATTTACTGGTACAACAAACTGCTTAAAGTTTTTTTTTCACATTTTTATTTAATACATATAATAATTTATACTAACATTGGATGTACATCCAAAAAAACACTGAAATTTTTATTCATACTTCGTTTCAATATTTTAATAGCAGAGTTGCACTTCATTACAAAAATGTTGTAAAGGGTCTCAAAATAATATATTAAAATACATATTTTTATACAAATTATGTTATTTATGTATGTATAGTACATTGTATATAAAAGTCATACAAATTTGGTGTAAAAATATAAATAGAGGGTCTAGATTAGCTAGGAATCTACATACATATATGTACATATGTATGCAAATACGTACATAAATAGGATAGATACAATTATTTTAATTTAATTTAAAAAATATTATGTCATTTAAAAAATACTATAATCGTAAATGATTATATATCAAAACGTCAAAAAAAAATTTCTAGTTTTAGAGATATTATTTAGGTTTATGTTTGATTTTTGCTTAAACTTTTATTTTCTAAATTATTACAACTTATAAATTATTATGCAAAAGAATTATTACAGCAAATTAATATGCATAATTTTATTAAAATTAACTAGATTTTGCTACATATACATACATATATTTATAAATGTATGTAAAATAATGCGTATATGTACATGCAAGTACATAAAGTAATTATCATACATAAATAGTTATATCTGCGTTTCATTGGAAAAAGCCTTTTATTTTGAGTAACAATAAAACAAGCCATCACAAGTTTTAATATATTGCTTAAATTTTGAAATTAAGTTCCAGTTTTCGAAAATATTTTATAAAAGTAAGTTAAACTTTTCGTATTTGCAGAAATAATGTGAAGCTTAAATCACAAAATTTGCTTAAGAAATTACAGTCAAGTTTTAAAAAATAATAAATTTCCCCCACATTTGTCGCGAATAAAAAGATTTTTTCCGCGGCGTTGCCCGCTCGAAATTAATTTTTGACTAACTACGTGTAAGAGAGCAATAGCAAAGTGGAAAACATTATTTACTGTCTTTAAGAAATCCGTATTTATATTCGTGCATATAGGGTTCCGTTCCACTGTCCAATTTTTCAAATTGCAATTCTACTTCCAAATCGCTTCAAAGAAGCTTTATAACCTGTTTCCACAAGTCAAGCAGGCGACTCGTCCAGAAAATTTTTATGAAAATCACTCAAAGAAATGAGTAATTTTCATATAAATTTTCTACCCAAGTCAACCGTTCGTGTTGTGGAAACAGATGTTAATACATAAAAATTGTCAAATTGAAAGAACGCAAAATGGCCAAAAACCGCGAAAACCTATGCGGCTCTGTGCCTTAAAATATCAAACTTGTATTGCCTTTAAGATCTATATCTTTATATATTTCAAGATTCATCAAATCGTTTAATGAATTGTTCTGTTGTTGTTTTCCATATGTGACGCGCAAAATAGAAAAATTCACCAAAGGGTAAAAACCGGTTTTGTTCAGGAGAGCCATTTTAAAGATTTAAATACGTGTATCTTTGGTGTACCATCAATTTCATACCACGCGCATATCTCTGGGAGGGTACACTTTTGGGTCATGGGATCGGTCTCGTTCGATGCTCAGATGTTGTCCACATCAAAAAAAAAAGTGAAAATTGATTTTTTACCCTTAGGTCCCTTTCTATTTGCGCTGTCACATATAAGTATTCGATCGAACGATTTCTGGTGACATCGTGTGACAGGCTGTTAGTTTTGTTGACATTTTGCTTCATATTTTATGTAGAGGTAGATAGATATCCACCTTGTCCATACATGCATATGTATATGTATATATTATATATATGTATGTACTATACATATCGTCACCTTAAATGCAAACGGACGTAACTACACTTTTATATTTGTACAGGATAAACAAAAAACGTTTCAAAGTCAATAATAATAAAGTGTTCTTGGAAATGTTCTTCGAAATTTACTTGTAGTATGGATACATATATGTTTTTAATCATTTATTTCCTTTTTAGATATATTTAAGCTTTTATGTTAGTTACGTTCCTTGCAATAAAAAAATAGAAGCATTCGTAATTACGTCTTTTTGAATTTCTTTGATAAAGTCGTCATTTTTTATCGCAGAGGTCTAAGTATTTGCGTGAACATGTAATTTGATAGAATAAACAATAATCAATCAAAAACTAGATTTCGAATTTTTGTGTAGTTACGTCCGTTTGCATTTAAGGTGACGATATGTAAGTATATGAAGTTAATTTTTATGTTTTTCCTTTCATTTTTGTATTGTTTTATAACATTTACTAATGAACTGTTGACTCTTTCTTTATATCAATAAAGCAATTCAAAATCAAAACTTTTGTATAATAATTTTCTTACTTAAAAAAACGGTTGACCGGTTTTTCCTGAATTGTAAAAACCGAAACCGGGTTATTCATAGTTTCCAATGTTCGAACTATTCGAAACCCGGTTTCTGGAAAAAGTCGAATAATCGATCACGGTAGGTGTGAATAATATACACATGAATTAGAGATACCCTATCTAAGGCTCAATATGCCCACACAAAGGAGCAATCTGCTGAAACTACCTTAGTAAAAAACGACACTCCACAGAAGTCATGACAGTGTAGAGTTTGCGATCCGGAAGTAGTGAAAATTTTGACAGTTTTTTATGATTTTTACATAGGCTTGTCATTGCAAGAAGTTCTCTTTTTCGATTCCTAATCACCGAATTGGAAGCGATGCTAAGAAAATTTTCCTTTTTGGCGCTCTGTAATAATATTTTTCCCTAGGAAAAAGGGTAAAAAGTTAACCATTTTCGCAAATTGTTTCATTTTATACGAACTTAAACGCAAAATATTGCTTTCGTATTTCGATTTAAGTAAATAACTATTAACTTCTACATCAAAATTAGTTTAAAAATTTCTTTAAAAAATCGATTGTTTTAAAAGCATGTTGAGTATTTTATGAAACTATAGAGGAATTAAAAATTTTTATATATTTCAAAAGAATTTTTACTTTCGATATCGATTTTCCTTTGCATAGGCTGTCAATACTTAAGATATAAAAGAGGTAATCTGACATGTTGGAGTCCCACTCAAAGGAAGAAAGAAGACAATATTCCAAAAACATACAAAAAAAAATTTTGTCTTCTGCAGCAACTGTTATAATGAAATTCTCTTAGTATCGTTTTAAGTACTCTTAATCATTAAGTTAAAATTGATTGCATGAATAAACCACAAATGACTATATTTAGCACATTCCTTAAATTACGCATCACAAACGTTTATAAATAAAATTTATAGACTGTATCAGCTGAAATCATACGTAAGTATAAAAATAGTTTGAGTAATCATTCGGCTACACATAAGTATATAGAGGGCTATTCTATTTCCACACTTTGCAAGAATCATTGCTGCTAGAAAACAGAATCAGTAATAAACTGACTAGGATGATACGCGATTTAATAATGCTTCATTCTGTTAAAAATTTTCTAACTAAAAATTTTATATAATTATATCAGTTCAGTAAGGAATTTTGTTTGAAAATTTGAACAAAAAAAAATGTATGCATACTATCAGTCGCTTAAAGTTTATATTTATTGTAAATTTCACCTCCTAAATAACTGACTAATGTTTTCAAAGAGCCAAGGTACATTTTCCATTCCATTTCATACACACAAATGCATACGGCGCGTTATAAATAAATACTCTGATCATCATGCGTACATATATTTTGTCAGAATAAATAGCCATACCCTAAATATATGTATGTCATTCACTCAATACGCGCAATACGCATATGTTTTTCTATTTTTAGTTCCAGAGTATTTAAGTTTTACACATAAATGTGTTGGAATCTTCTATAGTCATAGTTGTTTGAAATCAAATATGTGAGCGTACGAATTTTTTGTACTACAATTATTAGCATACACAATTGAAACACAGCCGCGAATAACGTTGTAAAAGACAGTTTTTAAAAAACCAGTTTTTTCACAGATTACCATTAATATAAATCTCTTGCGTTGTTCAAACGTCAAACCATCCAAAATTATGCATCCTATCGCCGTCAAAATACAATTACAATCAGTCAGTCATTGGGAAACCTTGTAAGTAACTAATAAAATCATGCAAACGAAATTGTTGAAAATAATTGATAAATGTAGCAGAGATGCAAAAAGAAAAGTGAATGCTAGTTATCATTATTTTCGATAAGCTAAAAAAAATTAAACGAAAAAACCAATATTGCTTTAAAATACGTATTTTGGCTCTCCTGAAAAAGTATTATTTTGTCACTTAAAACGTTATTCGCGGCTAACCTTCAATTACTTAAATTAAAAGTTGATACTTAAGCATATTTTTTGGAGTGCTTACTGTCTGTCGTTCTCTGGTATTGATTATGAAACTATGAATTTCAATTACATATGTAGCTATTCAACATTACTTAACAGAATGCTAAACTACTTTACTTTTTTTTAGATTTTGTACACGGCCGAGTTTTTTAAATTTATGTTTTTCCAATTTCAAAGTCGAAGGCGAAATCTGCTATGCCCAAGTTCAAACAATAGCATCGACTTCCATAAATTTGGCTCACAAAAGTTTTAGGCAATTCGATTTTCTAGATTTATTAGCTTTTTTGGACTTTAAAAAGCTGCATTTTAAAACTTTTTTAATGGAAAGTTCCAGGGATGACATGCAAGGTCAACGGTTTCTCATATATTTTACAAGAAACTAATAAACTAATTTATTTGATTCCTTTTAAAACTTTTACCTAATGCAATAAGTTTTTATAAAATCAGTTTTTTTTCTGAAAAAAGTTGAATTGCAGTTACCATATACAAATACTCCTGCTTGAGTGTACAACAAAAAAAAAGTTTACGTACCATTATTATTGTATGATAAAAATAAGCTACTAAATCTTATAAAATACATGAAGTACATACAACTTATGTATTTCTTGCAAAAAATAATGAAATTTTATGCAACATATAGAATAGAAGCGTACGTAAACTTTTTTGCATTACTATATATAAATTATTTTGCTTGATTTTGGCTAATATAATATATTATGTGCTTTATTATCTCATTTAATTAAAATAAAAATTTTTATTTATTGCAATCTTAAATCTAAACATTTTTTGAAATCTTTGTCTCCAGCGTAATTCGTTTTATTTTCTTGTGTAGCAAATCATCAAACACACAACATCACGACATTATCTAATTATAATTTAGAATATTTATCTAATATATATATATATATACCTATTTATATACTTATGTATGTACTTTGTATATTGAAGACCTTATTTAAGAAGACGAATAAGGAGGAGTGAAGTTTCTACATATGTACTAAAGCATTTACATGCAGAAATAATATTTTCATTTGCCATAAGTCCTTGATTTTCAACTGTAACGCACTTAGATCTGCAAGGAAGATACCATTATTTGTTGTCTCCCAGAAAACGTTAAAAACGCGATTTCGAAAAAAAATTGATATACGCCCTTGTTATATTAAGACATCGAAATGCACATGCTTCAAATTATTACAAAATTACAAAATTGTTCATGAAACTAAATTCCGCGTAAGCGAAATTAGTTGCATCATATATCCAAATATTTACATACTCGTATGTATGCAAATTTTATGCGAAACTAAACAAAATCCTATGATTAAGCAAAAATATGCATACTACAAGTTGTCGACAGTTCGACTACAAGTTTAAGGTTGATTGACTATACTTGGAAATATACCTATATAAGAATTCACGTGTAAATGATTTTCTGTGTGTAATTCACAGATCTTTTGATAAGAAAATTGTTCTATAGAATACGTAATAAACTGTATGTCCTTGAAAACCTTTAACTCGTTTTCTGTCAAACTATTTTTTTTTAGTTATAACGTTTTTTGAGTAAATGAGCGATATGTACATATCACTTTAAATTTATTTTATGCGAAACAATTTTTTGTATCCGTGAGTATGTTGCAATAATTTCAAAAAGGAATCATGTAGCGGACAACCACGTAAACCAACCAATGTTGCATTAAAGTAGCGATAATTATCTTTAATTATAAGAACTTATAAGTTAAAGAAAACACATGTGGATCCATCCTCACCAAGTATGACTTCAAAATGCAATAATATTCAGAAAATATATAAATATGTCATAACTCTTAATTTAGACTATTCAATAGGATATTTTATGAAAAAAAATAACTTATCCACGTTTGTACGTTTTACAATAATAACAAAAAATTTTATTATTTTTCAAAAATTATTATTACGGTCTGAATATTTTACTTCATCCACATTCCAATACTTTAAGATTTTTGTTGTACACCTCAGACGCATGCTCCGTTAAAACAGAACTTTATACTATGACTCTCTTTTAAACAGTGTACTAAATTTTTGTTAAAGGTGTGAGTGTAAAGCGGGTCCGCACCATCTATACTACGTCCTTATATTTCATTGTTTTCCCAGTTTGAGTTTTATGAGTATAAGGGCCTATAGTACTCTTTGTTAATACATTAGATACAAGCGATTGTTTTTGGGTTTTACGACTAGATTATCCTTTTTCTTTAGGCACTCCAATTTTGATAATCCTTGCAGAATTTAAAAGAGTTTCCACATTATTTTATAACATCGCTGTCTTCATTCACTTATTGACTCATTTATTTAATAGGGCCAGCACTATGATCCTGTTCATGTAATGCATTGTACTAGAACTAGGAAAATAGGCTGTGGGGAAGAGGATAGAGGGAAGATTGTCTTCATTCATTCGATATGAAATGTTCCATATTGAAAGTAACAAGAGAGAACTCTGCAGGTAATTTGTTTCACATTCGAACAGTATGGCTAAGAAGCGAGTTTTCGCAATTCACTTAACAATCGACCACAAATGGTTACGCACGTATTGTACGTAAGAATGCGCCAGTTTCACGAAGAAGAATCCAGATTTTATTGCACACATTTGATTGGAGTAACGAAAGAATAAGGAAATGCACCAAAGTATTGCCTCGGTGGTCCAGTGAATCAATAGAGTTGGATATCCTATTGTGCCAAAATATCATATGAAGCGCCAGCATATATATACATGAGAGTTGAATTTTATTTTCGGTCGGATAAAAATAGATGGTTTAAATAGTAAGGACTGAAGAACCTCTTACATCGTTTCAAAAAAGTCTAGCCACTTGAATACTTCTTTTGAGGCTTTAAAAATATGATTAGTTCTCCGAACATCAAGAGCTTCTGATTCTTTGATACTTGCACCATCCACACTTTCACATTAATTTTCGATCATTTGTCTATAGCTGATTACACAATATTGGTTAAAATTCACCCTATTCACATGACTTGATTCACAGGTTGTTATTAAATCGTAATTTAAACTATTATTCATATTTTGCGCCATAGCCTCAACTTGCGGCAAGTTTGCTTGAATTGGAATAAATGACAAGTATTGCTGTCATCCACGAAATAGTAGATATGATTGGAAGTTTGGGAAAGAAGGTTATTTAGAAGAAGAAAATGGATACAGAACGGAGCTTTATGTCTAAATTTACCTTGATCTCGTTTGATGAGATCCCATCGACAAGATATGAGTCGAGGTAAGTTATCACCGTCCACAAGGAGTCTTGTTTATTTTGAGTTTTTGATAAAGTACTTGCAAATATTTCCGTCAGGAGGTTAGTTTTATCAGCCGGGTATGTGAATGTAAGGTCATCCTTTAAAAGAATCGCAATTGAAAAACCAGCATTATCCTTTGCTCTTTTAACGAAAAAGAGCTAGTAAAAAGCTTTTTCACACCTTAGTATTTTGCACATAAGGACATTGCCTTTTTGCGCAGAGAGTCAGTATCGGCATTTAAATTATTTCTCCAAATGCTGAATGTTTCATTTCTAGATATGACTGGGTTATTTACACGTCTTATTAAACCTGTATTTTAATTTGGGCTTAATCGTAATTTGGTTTGCTGAGTCGTTGAGCTCAGGCCAACGGGCTGTAAACATATGTATTTAAAGTAGAATAGGGGAAAGATTTGATCCAAAGACTGGCAGTTTGACACCTGATGGATATTTTATGCTATACTCATACGTATTTAAGTCGTAGCTGCAGATGAAACGCTATGAAGTGCTGAGAACGAAAAGGAATTACCGAGAGGTGCATTAACATTCATTATCATATTTGTTAGTGTATAAAGTGTGGTCGAGAGTATTATCTGGATGACCTTCAACACACTAAATGTGTATTGGTTCATTCACAAGTTGCTCTAGGTGTTTATGCCCTGCGAACAACTCAAAATATTCACCTTCCGTAGCTTTGAGGCACGGTGCGAATTGTGGCATTCGATATACTTAGGTCGAAATTTCTATACAAACTCAATGAAAATTGCATGAAACCTTGTTCAATATCGAATGCCATCATTTTCCCGCAGCCAGGGAACGAAGCCGATACTGATTTGTCGGCGGCGGCGGCTAGTACAAAACGGCTGAGAGTCGGCTAATTTATAAGAAAACCACCACCACAGAACAGTCTATGGACATCACTTCATGTAGAAATTCTAAATAGAGGTATTTTTACAGACAAAGATATGTTTAGTGAAAATATATATAGCACTAACATGAAGTTACTGTTATAATTAGGCATTTCATGATAGGTCTATGGTTGTAAAATTCAACTTAAAAAATCTTAAACAAAAATTTTTTTTTATAAATCTGTAGGTAGGAGGTAAGCTACACCAAGCCACATTTTTTTAAATACTTTTTTTATTGTTGGAATCAGAATTTGTTTTCTCTATCGATAGCTGAAATCCAGTAAGTTCTAATGTCCCAAATATTAGATATAAAAAAAGATATTAGTTATATAAAATATTTGGGGTAGGTCAAACTGGTAAGGCTGGGACACAATGAATCCGTCGCGCGTTAAACTTCGCCTCTTTCAACTGACAGCTAATTTGAAATAGAAGTTTTCTTATGAGGTCGGTTACATTCAGTACGTGTCCGTCAACGCAAAGTACAACATTTGGTCAACTTTTAACTTTTTGCGTACGTTGAGTAGTTTGACAGATATTGGTTGGTTTTTTGGTATGTTCCGATTTAGATTTTTGTGTTTTGTGGTAGCAAAAATAGAACTAAACAAAAGAACTAAACGAAATATATACAAAAAGTTGAATTTAATAAATAAAATGGAGAATCGACCTTTAGAAGCTGTTCAAATGCTTTCGTCAATAAAGTACTCATTGTGCCAACCTTCTCTGTCGTTGCGTTAATGTCAGTTGAAAAAGGCGAAGTTTAACGTATGACGGATTCATTGTGCCCGCCCTTTAATCCTGCCGGGATTGAGCCATTGATCGCCCCAGCCACTTGCAATATAATTGTACAATAATATCGCCAATATGTATGTCATATTCGAAGGTGGCACAATATATTGGAAATTATCAAGACTTTATTTTTATTGTGCAATCAAGACATTTGTGTAATGTGGAGGCAGCATTGTTCAGTGTTGTTTATTTTCACTGTCAAGAAAATATTGTGCCATTTATTGCATAGTCTAGGTCAAAAATACAATAATATCTACAATAACATATGCAAAAATAATCCCCCTTATTGCGAATGGCGTCATCGACGTCACATCAAGACGACAGTAAAAATTGGCACTTGTCCACTCTTTGTCGACAAAAATTTACTACTATTAATATGATCCAATAATTTACAAAGCCTTAGAAATTAGTAAGAGATTGTCAGTAAGAGCCAATTGTTGCCGATAAAGAGTAGACAAATGACAATATTTACTGTCGTCTTGATGTGACGTCGACGACGCCATTCACAATAAGGGGGATTGTATAATGGATGGGCGACCTTAGCCATTTTCCAAATGTTTTAGCAGTCTCCCGCAAAAATTTTCAAGATGTGACTTGGTGTAGTTTACCTCCATCTACATAGAAATAATAGAGAGTATGTAAATTTAATCCGAAGCATTAAAATTTTCTGAAATGTGTTTATATTTAATTTAATTTTTATTTAAAACGAATCGCAAATGTTTGGTGAATAGAAAATAAAAATCATTGCTTATATAGGTAGTCCACGTAACATGGAGTATCTTGGTAAATTCCTTGTAGACGTAGCACTTCTATATATACACATCTACTTATAGGAAAATTAGGACACAAAATTGTACCGTACGTCTCAACTAGCCGTCGACTTGGACATGACATGAACATGATGCCGGCAGAGCAACTGTGGAAAAATCACCAACTTCTTTATTGTGGTGAATAAGTGCGATGTCCATGTTCAAGCATATCAAAGTATTTTGCGCTAGTGCAATAAAGATGGAATATTTAACAATTTTGTTCTGTCTCTTTTGTTTCTATTGCAAATGGTTGCAGACTGAGAACCTCATGGCGAACACTGTTGCTCAGACATACATATGTTCGGGCATCCATGTCAGAGCATGGACGAAAGTTGGACATGTGCGGTCTCCATTAGCCATTTCCGATATTCGACATGGTGCCCATACCAAGTTCATGCCTAGTGGAGACCGGTAGTTAAAATTGCCAAGTTTGCGCGATATCGCCACATCTGGCGCCCTCCTTCATTTTTCAATGATACCTGGTAGCTTTATTTTTCAGTCATATCAAATTGTTTGCAGAAAAAATTACTATTTTTCAAAAAAAAAATTATCATTATTAATAGAAGCTAACACATAATTTGAAAAAAAAAATTCTGATTAACACAGCGGCTAAGCCGCAGCCGAAAATGAGCCGCATGGGTCGGCGGCGGCTGAGGGTCTTTGAAAATTACCGGCGGCGGCTGTTAGCCGACTCACAGCCGATCGGCTTCGTTCCCTGCCCGCAGCCCAGCAAAAAAAAAATCCGACTTGGAAGCACTAACAGCTGAGGGAAGCAATGCATTGTATACTTGATAGCAAAAGCTTCGAAAACTTTTTCTGAAAAGCACTAACGTAAGGCGGGCTCTCTAACAAGTATGAAATTTTTCAAACCCGTAACATCCATCTGAGTATTACTTCTGTAAAGTACTTTAGTGGGGAAAACAATTCATGGCTTTTTGGAAGCTGAATGTATTGCTTCTAGCTGGCTCATCTCGAACAAAAAAAAATGCCTTATTCATGCGCAACAGCAAGTGGTTCTCTAACATTGTCTCCATTACAAATACGCTTCTGGGAAGCAGTAATTTTTGCTGAGAGGTTAAATTGTGAACATTGAAATTATTATGAATAACAACTTCACTCATCGGACAACTATGCAGGATCTTCGACATGAAGTTCGATGGGAGTTTTTAATAATACGCTCAATAACCATGGTATGCACCTACATACATACATATGTATATCCTTCAGTCAGTCAAGTTCTTGCTTCTTGCGCGTTTATATATATACACAGCCATACATATGTATGTAATTATGTATACATCTTTACTTTTTGACATATCAATTGTTTGTTTTGTATTAAATTTTGCTTTTTTATCGTTATGTAGCAAAATCATCGGCGAAGTAAAATAATCAATGAAATGGCTACAAAAACACAGCTTCAAAAAATTAATACGCCTCATTTAACATCAGAGAGGCGCTGCAACACTGCATTATTAAAAACGTGCGAAAAAGCAAAGTTGTAAAAGAATGAAGCTTTCCTCTCTCACTTTCTTCACCACCTGTCTTCTCTCTCACTATCCCTTTCCTAAAGAAGGTAACACCTAGTAATAGGTGTTTCTTTTCAAAAAAAAAAAAAAGCATTGTAGGAAGAAATTATGCTCGCAAATATGTAAAAAATAATTTTGTATTAACTTCTTTGTTTTATTTGTTCTCCTTGCAAACGAACAAATAAACAAAAAGTAAAGGAAAGAATTAAAATAACAATAACAAAAATTAAAAATTTTAAAAACCCCCGTGTTATCTAGAAAAGATGTGATATCCTCTAAACGGCTGGACCGTTTTTCTTCAAACATGGTCAAAAACCATCTCGATCAAGTCATTAAAATCGGTCCAGCCGTTTGGTCTGTACGCGGACTCGTACATATACACAGACACACACTACAAACTTATAACACCCCTTTTTTTGGTAGGGGCTTAATAAGAAAGGATAAAAAACCTACATGTCCTTTCTTGGCATGCATGAACCTAATTTATGGTTTCATATTTCCGATGACCTGATTTATACATACATACATATGTGTATCGTTACCTTAATATAGAAATGTCCTACCTCATTATTTTTATTATGTTCTTCTATCGAAATATACAAAAACTTCGATTTTAGAAAAATAATGGGTTAGGGCATTTCTATATTATGGTAACGATATGTATGTATATTAAAAAAAAAATTCTTACAATAAAATTTGCAAAGAAAAATCATATACCCACATATGGATATGTATGTACATGTTCCTTTTTAATTTATTTGCGAATTCAATGAATATTTTTATTAAAAGATGGTTCCTTGGTTTAATGATATTGAAAAATAACTCTAATAACGGCAACTAATTCCATTGCTTTTCAATATCTAATTTAGGCTACCAAATTGCATTAGTGAAACGTATACATACGTAAAAATATTGATTTTTTGCATAAAACTGCCTAAAGTTTGCGTAAAATTTTTTATAAATTTTAGATTGGTTTCTTGTACTACTATTTAATTGAAGATCTTGAGCTTATTTTTTTATATTTTTAAAAAAAACACAAGAAAAACCCGTGGAAAATACCCAGGGTCTATGGCGGGAATTGAACCCAGAACCTCTGGACTGAGAGGCTAGAATCGCTACGACTCATTCACAGAGGCATACCGAACCAAAAAGAAAAACCACCACATAAGTCCAATTGATTTTATGAGTTGCCATAATACAGAATAATAGTGATATAAAAAGTGGAAGCAGGTAATATTTCCATGAAGCATAGGTGTTACAGGAGCGTACATACACTTTTTGCCCTTTGCACACCTCATCTGCACCAGGGAATAATTAAAAAATAAAAGGCGCGATGCAAAAAGAGTAAAACGGCTAAGCACGGCGTGAAAGAGCCATGATTTATAAGTAAGTTTTATAAAAGTTATATTTTCCTCAATAAAAATAAAAATAATTTCATGCGTCCTGTTGTTTTCTTTTTACTATAGGATTGTGCTGAGCCCTATATGGTTCATCGGAGAAGTAAGGTGTTAAGACACACTTGGTAAGGATATATCATCTGTACATATCGTCCCTACCACGTCAAACTATACAATATGCAAAATTCGTTTTTTAGATTCGTTACCTTGGTACCGTAATTTCTAGTATATGACTTATTTCAAAATGCTGAAATTTTCATAGACGATAGATAACTCAATATAGAAAGAAATATTTTAATCCTGAAATTTTTAGGAATACGCCGACTTTAAATTCACAATTGACGACTCTTTGAGTACAAATTTGCATATTGGATAGTTTGAAGTGGTAGAGACGATATGTAGTATGTCTGTGTTAAATTTTTTACTTTCAACTGCAGTTCATATAATTCTGTGGTTTTCATTCATAACAACGTTGTTTATTTCTCATTTCGAGTTTATGATATCAAATTGTTATATTTTTAATGCTTTTTAGAAAATTTTAAGAAATTTTTGAAAACCATGGACGCATGTACATTAAAGTCCTGCACAAGACCATTTATAAGAACTTTCAAGACATGAGGGATTTTTCAAATGTTTTACTACAGCGAAGTCTTCTAAAACAAACGCTAAGCAACACTGTTTGCAAGAATTTGTTTCAGTTATTGCAAGTATAGGAGTAAAGAAGAAAGTACTTCGTAACTGAAAATTTTGTGATGCTTGCTTCTTTCTACGCATGGGCGCGTATACAAGCGTCATGCATGTACATACACACACACGTTGTGTGTATGCTCTTCTATTTTTCTGCACACAAACAAACGTTCACATGCATTTACATTAGTTGTGTGCGCTTGCTTAAAAAAACCCTCCCTTAAACACATAATAGCTTACCATCTACATCTTACACACACACTCAAACGTACAATATGGAAAATAACAAGCATACACGTATCAACACTACTTTGTTGACTGTTTGTTCATAACAAGAAGTCTTCACGACATTGCTTGTAAGCACTCATATACACGCACACAAATGCATCTATCGTGCTTTGCTTATAATACGACAGCATTTATTATTGGTTTAGTATAATGCAGCCACGAGAATACATTTGAAAAACAAGACGTATTTACATTTCAAGACTATTTACGCAGGTCTTTAATGTACATCATATTTTTCTAAAACAATACAACTTCTACATTTTTTTTTAAATACACTTCAAAAAGAACTTTTTTTGGATCTACTGAAAAAATTTGATTTTTGTGCATGTATGTACTCGTATGTATGTATGTATGCACATATCTGTGGATATTTGACAAAATGTATTTTTTATTTCTCCTTTTTTCAGTAGAGCGAAAAAGGTGTTAAGGTGACAGAAAAAAGTTAACAAAAGTTATTGTTTAAAAAATTAAAGAAATTTTATACTTGGATTTTGTGATAATTTTTTCCTTCTAAAACTACAACAACAAAAATTAAGATTTTTTTCAAATGGATTTTAAACAACAAAAAAAAATAGCTGCTCCCATAGAAGTCGTTCTGTCAAAAATTTTTATGATTAAATAAGCAAATGATCTTGTCACTGGAGTCAAGACAAGTTGTAAATTTTTCAAACTTTGCTTTTGACGAAACGACTTCTTTTGAAAGAAGCTGTTTTATCAAAAGGAAATTGGCAAAAACGTGCTAGAATTAGATGGATACAAGCTGTTTGGCCAACTGGCAGTTATCAGTTAATTAGGTTGCATATCTTGCGTTCTAAAGGTCGTAGAATTTACTATAAAAATCTTGGAAAATTGTCTTATCTCGAGAGAAGCCATTTTATCAAATGTCCACAGATATGCATATTGTTTTAACATTTATTATTATTTTACACTAAAATTTTATAAATTTCATGACATATTGCTAAAAAAAAAGTCTTTATAATTTATTTTACTACTTTCTGACGGTCTGGTCGAATTCATTGCAAGCAATTGACAATTGTTTAAGTTCAGAAATATTTTAAGTGCAATAAAACTTTTAATACGTTTATATGCAAGACTTATTTGCAAATACAACGATTTGTAAGTACTGAACTCACTTGTTATAGTTGGTAACATTTTAAACCTCATTTGCAAATAGTGCTCTAATCACAAATTTGTTTTCGTTAGTAACTTGAAATAAAAATTTTATACGGCAACATTTTCCTCTTTTACTTGCAAATAATTCGTGCGTATAAACGTAGTAATTAATTCACGATTAATTACTGTATTTACTAAGCTTTAATAGTGGAAACCTTTTGATAGTGCAATCGAAAAGTAAAGTTTAATTTTTTTTATTTTCACTTTGTTTAAATGACATTCTTACAAATGTTTGTATGTATGTATGTATGTATGTAACTTCTAGTGAAAAGTTTTTCATTAATATTGCTATTGCATTTTAAAAAAATTATTGTTATATACTCGCACATACATAAGTATGTATGTATGTAATTTGATATCTATTGCAATTCTATTGTTTCTTGTACTTCATTTGTGTTATCAGCTTTTACCTTGTCATTCTTTTTACCACTGTTGCTACTCTTCTTAGATTTTTCCTCCTTTTTCTCCGCCTTACCATTATTTTCCGTTGCATCGGTGCCTGTTGAGGTCCTTTTACCGCTGCGAAATTTAAAACGTGACACTGGCACAGCTGCTGCATTGTTGGCACAATTGCAAATGGATTCAAAGAGTTTTACCACAAATCCTCTAGCTCGATTCACAACTTTGCCGTTTTTGAAATCTGGTATAGCAAAACCTTATTTTTAGTAGTATATCAAAAATCATTATGGGGAGGAGGCGTTAAGCGGGTATCGTTACAAGGTTTCAAATATTTGGGAAAAAAAAGTTGAATAAGCAAAAGTTAAAAGATTAATTGGAAAAAGAAATATGGTACAAGAACAACATGCTTATAAAATATTTAAATTATCTCGTACACATTTAGAACAGTTCCCGCTTTTCAATTAATAGATCTGCTGTTCATTTACTTTCCTAGCGGAAATTAGCAACCAATGCCTATTTATCAGGTCAATGCAATCGTCCTGGTGATATTCTCTGTTTTCGTTTTTAAGCTGTCAAAAGTTGTTTGCACCATATTATTTAGTTCATGTTTGTGTGTGTTTCCGACAACTTAAACATAAAGTTGTTCTTTGTATTGCTGTTTTTTTGTAGAGTTGCATAGACCTAATAAATAGGTCTACGCGTTTTAACCACGCCAAACGCGCTTTTTTTCGTCTTAGCGCGTTTAATAAAAAAAGCGCTAACTTAGCGCATTTTGAATTCAGTCAATAACATCATTTCAGTTAAATATTTTTTTAATTTTTTATATAAATTTAACAATTTTCTGCTATCCAAAACTCTGATAAAAATTTTTTAATTGGTTAATGATTTAGCTGTCGCAAATAAAATTTCCTTGACTGTGATTTAATTTAAAAACTAATTTTAATACTATAAATGGCAAATATTTTTAAATTTCACAACTAAAAATATGTACTTGTACTCGTGACCAAAAAAATTTATATAACTTATTAAGCATCTATCATAGCTGAAGTACAAAAATCATTTGAATCGACTATTCGACATTTTATATTTTGTTACAAAGTTTGTTAAAGAAAACTAAACTCACAACCAAGGATTTCGATTATATGGAAGGTGATTCTGATTCTGTATTAAATTAATTTAGTTATTTAGCATATAATTTCGAAGAAGCAATATTGCAAAATCTAAATAAAAGTTTCTAAAGAAATTATATTTACTAATACATACATCGATTTTTATTAAAATTTAATTTAGCGCGCAGGAAAATAGCGCGTTTTGGCTATAAATAGCTGACGATGCTGTAACTTAGCGCGTTCTAGCGCGTTTTGAGAAGGGGAATAGCGCGTTTGTGTTATAAATAGTTGGCATCGCTGACAACAACCAACTTTATCAAATATAAGAGAGGAATTCGCTGCGTAAATTCGTCGTTATTGTGCTTCACACGACGAATTTACGCAGCGAACTCATATCGACGAATTCGTCGAGGTGGACGAAATTCGGCGTTCGTCCTAATTGTGTTCCTAGCATAATACGAAAAAAATATCAACAATAACGACAATAAATATGCATACATATATATTACAATCATAAAACCACATTTTAAATTTGGGCCAACACTAATATACACGTGCTGTACCCCAATGCAAATAGAGAGATTACAAAAATTACAAAACAAAGCCATGAGAGCAATACTAAAATTCAACATACATATATACACCAATAACATATATGTATGCTTAATGCATTTAAATGGTTAAACATAACACAAAGACTAGAAATGAACACTCTCATATTTATTTAAAAAATTAAAACTGGCAATGCGCTAGAATATTTTTCAAATCAACTAAATTATGTTGGGCAATGCAACAATCACTGTTTCATAAGGACTTAAAATTGAAGACATACCTACCAAAAAAACATACAAAAGCTTTTGGAAAATTATATTATTGATAGGAAATTTACTGTTGTAGAAGGAGAGCTCACGAGCTACACAGGGTAGTATTCTGGGGCCAGTTTTGTATTTAATATATACTTGTGTTATGCCTGTAAGCAATAACATCCACACTTCTACATTTGCCGATGATACAGCCTGCATGAGTATGCACAAAAACCCTGATGAGGCATCCCGCCATCTCCAAGAACACATTACCCAGCTTGAAATATGGTTGAACTTATGGAGAATTAAAGTAATTGAGCAAAAGTGTGTCCATATAACGTTTACGTTAAGAATAGATACTTGTTCTCCCATTCGAATCAACAATCAAAATATTCCTCAACATTCTCAAGTGAAATACCTTGGTATACACCTTGATCGAAGGCGTACATGCACTCAAAATATTTCATAAGTGAAATAAACGAAAAATGTGGTTCATTTTACGAAAATATTCGTTGTTTTTACGGTACGAAATGCTGCGTACATAGTACAAATTCTATTACAATTATATTACAAAATTATTTTTCATATGTAAGAAAATATATTTTTTTGCAGATTTTAATTTCTTTACAGATTTTAGGTTTATACAAAATTCCGTATATTACACCAAATTGCTTTTCATGATTCACGAATCTCTTTTGTAATATAAACATTGTTTTTTGTAAATTTACGAAAAATAATTTGTAAAAATACAAAATTTTGTTATTTACAGACAAAAAGTATTTCGTAAAATAAAGAAATATTATTTCCAGTATTTACGAAGCATTTCGTACCGTAAAAACAACGAATATTTTCGTAAAATGAACCACATTTTTCGTTTATTTTACCTATGAAATATTTTGAGTGTGGGATTCCTTTTCACCTTTGGTGTACGGATCCCTAATTAAGCGACTTATTATGTAAAACACAACGCTTAGCGGTGACCCCTTCACCTACTCCTTCGTTTAGAAGTAGACATACTATATGTACCTTCTCAAAAGTAAGACAAGCAAGAGGCAGGGGATGAGTCTTTCTCCTCCGAAACTTTGAAATCGATGTTAATGAAATTTAAAGAATAGGTATCCCTTCATTTAGTAGAAGACATAATCTATGTACCAAATGTACCTTATTTCTGCCTCTCCGACACTTTCAATCGATGTAAATGAAATTTTAAAGACGATGGGTATCGATTGGGGTAGCGAAGCACATTGGGCGTAGCTAGAATTTACTCGTAATAAAAAACGCTAAAACTATAATTAACGCAAAACATTCGGTAAAAATCGCGAAAATTCCAGGAAACTGAAAACATGTAAAAGACACTTTTAAAGTGAAATTTTCAAAAACTCGCGAAAAGATACAAAATCAGACGCAAGTTTTAAAAAATTGATTACAAATCGCCAAAGCCATTACAAAAAAAGTTTGGAAAAAACGTGGAAAAATCGCAAGTTAGCAAGAAACTGCTATATATATTAAAGAAATTACTAAACCTGTAAATACTAAAATTCGCAAAAAAAAAAAAAATTAATTGATTCATTTTCATATTGGTACGTGATATAAGTAAATTTTTAAATAAGACATTTCATTTCTATAAATGTGAAATATTTGAAAGTGGCCCCATTGAAATACATATGTGCATGTATAATTATACTGCATCATCAGAATTTGATTATGCTGCTGCCGTCTGCAAAAAAAAAGTTAAGTAGCTGACTACAAAGCGACAAATGCTGCCAGCGGCATTTGAAGTAGTGTGTTCGTGTAGCCTGCTGCGATGAATGGGTTTAATGTAAATCATTAAAATATTGCTGATAGTTCTTATATAAAATATAAGATATTTCTTATATAAAATATAAAATATATATATATATATATATATATGACTTTGTTATGCCGAGTACGCACTATTGCTTTTTGTGACATCGCAATAGTGTATACCGGTGGCAACGTTTGCCATTTCCAATATATTTCGTTGTGTGGCATTGCTTTCCATATAAAAAAAAACATAATAAATGTCAGATATGTACTCGGCACTCGCTTTCTTCAAATATGTAAACTTTGTGGCAGCAGCACCCTGCTTCCTCGATATTTTTAGCAATTATCGGCGAAGTCAAATAACTAATAAAATGGCTATATAGCTTATAGTAATACGTGTATTTAATACCAGTAGCGCTGAAACGATACTATAAAATTAACAAAACGCACAATAGCAGAGTTGTAAAAACAAACAAAAATTATAATAGTATGTTTCCGCCGACTTTAAATCAAGTAGGTTTAAGTAAATCAGTTCGGTGTTTCCACCGTTTGTGGATATCGAGCCTTATTTTCGATTTAATCGCAAGCGACAAAAATGTAATTTTTCAGAAGGATTTTTTTAAATATTAAAATATGTTTTACGTACATACGTAAATTGTCGCTTACGATAAAATTTTACAGCCTGTTGTAGCATTAAACACATTCACCACAGCAAGCTACCGACTACAAAATGTCAAAAATAGAATACACATGTTTATATGAGTATGATTATTTTGATGGTTGTTGTCCGTGCAACATTTGTCGTTGTAGTCGAATTAAACTAATTTCTATTTTTTGTGGCTGCAAACCAAAAACAGTGTTGACAATATAGCAAAATACATATACAAATCAAATTAGTGCCAAGAAATATTTTTTATTGCAAAATAAGAAACAAAGTTATAAAACTTTAATGTTAATTACAAAAGTAATATATTTTTGCAAAATGAAAAAAGTTATAATACGCGAAAAGTTGCAAAATTTTAAAAAACCCATAATATTGATTAAAAATATGTAAAAAATTTGCGAAAATTAAGAATAAAAGCAAAACGTTACTAACAGCGGGATGATAACAAAGTCGAATAATGTGTAAAAATCTTCAAAACTTTTAGGAAGTTAAAAAACACACAAAGGGTGGCTTTTATTGCAAACTTTGCAAAAATCGCGAAAATTTGCAAAATTTTAAACCAGCCATAATATTGATTCAAAATTGCTAAAGCTTTAAGGAATTCGAAAAATTCGGCAAACTCGCGAAAATTACGAAAATCTGCAGAAACGTACTAACGGCGGGATGATAACAAAGTCTAATATTGTTGAAAAATCGGCAAAACTCGTAGGAAACTAAAAACATGCGGAAAGTCGCTTTTTTCACGAACTATGCAAAAAATTGCGAAAATTTACAAAATTTTAAAAATGCCATAATAGGGATTAAAAATTGCTAAAACTGTAAGGAATGCAAAAAAATCAGTAAAAATCGCTGAATGGCGAAAATTCGCAAAAACTTACTCGTACTAACAGCGAGGTAATAACAAAGTCTAATATGGTTTAAAAATCGGCTAAACTGTTAGGAGGCTGAAAGCATGCAACAAGTCGCTTTTATCGCGAAGTTTGCAAAAATTGGCGAGAAATTGCAAAATCGGAAGCAAGTCCTAAAATTGATTAGAAATCACGAGTCATTGAAAGTACAAAAAGATTGGAAAAAACGCGAAAAAATCGCAGGTTAGCGAAAAATTGCTAAAACTATTGAAGAAATTACTAAACCTATAAATAGTAACAATCGCAAAAAAAAAAATATAAAGAAACATACTGAATTGTTTTTATATTTTATAATAAACTATTTTATTTTTATAAATGTGAAATATTTGAAAGCTGCACCACTGAAATATAAATTTATGGAGTTGCTGCCGTCTTGAAAATAATTAAGTAGCTGGCTACTAGGCATCATTTGTTGCCAGCGGCACTTGTAGTCGTGTAGCCATGTAGCCTGCTGTGGTGAATGTGTTTAATGCATTTTGATAATTCCATAAAATTTTAATTTCAACAAAAACCGCAATGCCAAGCGTTGATAAATTTTGTATGGAAAAAAGGTGAAAAGGAACCCTATTGTTTTCGATACGCTGACCGTCGGTCCGTCACAAGCTGTTTTCTCGAGAACCGTAAGACGGACGGACCTGAAATTTCGACAGAATATGTAGAACTTTGGCCGCTACAACAACAAAGATATGACAGTTGAAAATTAAAGAGTGTTCCAAAACGAGCATGGAAAAATATTAAAATCCTTTGTACAATTATATAAAGACACTTGAAATTTGCAAGGTAAATGAATTTTTATACAGACTACAATAGTTAACACTAAAATTTAAAAATTAAAACTAAAGGTTGTTCTATCAGTTAATGTAATTTTGACAACTTGCAGTATCTTGGAAACCGTAAGAGGCAAACTCTTTAAATTTTCAAAAATGTTAAAACTAAAAAATCCACAAAAATTATAAAATCGCCAAACCAAAAAAATAATCGCCGAAAACTGAAAAAGATCACCAAAACGAAAAAAGCGCCAAACTAAAAAAATCTCTAAAATTAAAATAAATCGCCAAAAAACCGAAAAATACGCCAAAATTCAAAAAAATTGCGAAAACCCGAAAAAATATCGCCAAAACGAAAAAAACGACAAAACTAAAAAAATCTTCAAAACTAAAATAAATCGCCAAAACCGAAAGTAACGACATAAACGTAAAAAAATTCTAAAACAAAAAACAACGCCAAAACTAAAAAATCAAAGGAATAAAATCCACAACTACATATGTATGTATATGTACCAAAAATATATGTATATAACACAGTTTTTGTTTCATTTTTATCGTTATTGTATAATATTGCTACTACTGAACACATGTCATTTAAATGGTACTGTCATACATCAAAAGTTTTGTAAAGAAGCCGTCGTTGAAAGTACATTTAAAGATGCACAAAAATTTGACCCAAAATTGAAAAAAAAAATTTAAATGGACGAAAGTAAGTAAATTTTGAAGAAAAATTTGAAAATTATTAGGTGTGAAAGGTTATAGAACTGAAACTTCTGTCTTAAATATTTCAATGTCTTCACGAAAAATAAGTGAAATATTGTTACCTTTAAAACAATTCTACTCCGATCAAAATCGGTTAAGCGTATCAAAAGCTGTTATCAACCAAGTAAAAACGTACTTTTGAAACATGACATTTTTTAGCCAAAAACCTTGATCAATTTTCATGTTTAATATACCAAAATTTTTGTTTTTTAAGTTAAATTAGAAAACAACTTGTGCCGTTGACCTTTAAAAAAATTTTTTTTTGTGAAATGGTCTAATACATATATTCTATAGGCTACTTTTATATGAAAAATAGGCTACGTTACATTACATCTCTTTAACCATTTGCATTACTTTTCACACGACAATATCGATCAGCTGTTTCCTACTGTTGCAGTTACTTTACATTATAGTCGGGTAACTGAGCCTTGAAGTTCGTATCTAGTATCCGTAAGGAACCCTTCGTGTGCGAGTAAAAGTCGCACTTTACTGAATTAATTTTTTACTACATGTCGCTTACGATTACATCGATAATAGGGCTCCACACGTGTGTGCACCAGTTACTTAATTATACGACCATCAATTTGTTGTCACATCAAATGTTTCATAAATATTTTTTTGTTATTTTTTACTCAAATAATTAAAAAACACCTAAAATGGTTATAATTTGCAACTTCTAACGATTGCCATTTTAATTACACACTTTTTCTAAAAATATAAACTATTATTAAAACAACAATTAAAAGAAAAATAAAACAAACATGACATTTGCTTTAATGGGAAGTAGTCTATAAATATGACATGTTTGAAATAAAATTAAAAATTTTGTTGTCTTACATTTTAAAACGTTACAATAAACCGTTATAGTCGCAACAATACGTTAACACAAATGAAAAAACTAATGTTATTTGCTAAATAGTAGTTCCGAAACTAAAAACTAACTATACGACATAAATGCAAAGATTTCTAAAATGAAAACGTTTCTAAGTTTTATAGCGCTGAAGTCTTTGTTATTAATTTTAACATGCATTAAATTAACTCATTCTGTAAGGAAATATGCAATAATATAATTATAAATGGATATTCTATAATTGCCAAATTTGATATGCAGGTAACAATGGAACAGTTCGAACAGTCATTGGATATGATGCGGAATGGATGTGCTCCCAAATTCAAAGTAAATACTGATCAATTGGATGCATTGCGTAATGGATATTTTGATGAAAGTAATGCGGAACTTAAGGTATGTATGTAATTATTACTACGTTTATACGCAGGGCTTATTTGCAAATAAAACTGTAAATTGTTGCCATATTATTCTTTTTATTGCGACTTACTAATTCAGAAAACTATTCACGATTAACGCACTATTTGCAAATAAAATGCCTAAGGTTGCCACGCTTACAAATGTTTGATAACAAAAACAATAAATGGACAAATATTGCAATAAAAAACATTGATAGAAGCAAATAATGACAATTAAAACAAATAATTATTTGATATTTTGTGCATTTACACTATTTTTTTCTCAACATAAGTAAGCTTTCTATAGAAGTGCTACCAAGTTTGTGTACTTTTGCTAAGCCGTATAAACAGTGAGTTAATTTATTTGCAAATAATTTTATTTGGAAATAGTGCGCGTATAAACGTGGTATATATGTGTGTGCCCAAATTTAATGTACACGACTCATAGAGCAAAAATATACAAATGAAATACTTAAATATATGTATGTACATATGCCACTACCCAGTAAAAAAATTGGAAGTTATTCTTAAGGAACTACATTTTCATTGCTTTCAAAAAATTGGTATTTTTAATATGACTATAATTATCAAAAAAAATCAAGTATGTATGTAGAAGTTTATTTTAGTCATACAAAAACTTGTAATTCCTTTATAGCTTTAAAACATATCGCACACTAAATCATAAAGAATCACAACTCCAAAAATTTCAAAGAACTGTTGATTCCCTACAAACGAAGCAAGTATGTGACATAAAAGTAAGCATAAGTCCTAATTTACACTAAGCAAGTCTTATTGCTAAGCTGATTAGTTTATCGGAGAGAGAGGCGAGGGGAACATACATTTTTCTTTTCCCCTCTTCTCTCTCTCCTAAACAACTAATCAGTTAGCGTTTTAACTACTCCAAACGCGCTTTTTTTCGTCTTAGCGCGCTTAATAAAAAAAGCGCTAACTTAGCGCGTTTTGGATAAAGTCAGTAACATCATTTCAGTTAAATTCTTTTCTTTTTTTGTATAAATTTACCAATTTTCTAGTATCCAAAACTCTGATAAATTTTTTTTATGTGTAAACATCTATACGCTAGGGGGTAAAAATCTTTTTCATAATACAATCACAAATTTTGAGTAAGATGTTATCAAATCGGATAATTTGGTTAGAAAGTTGAAATATATAAAATAAGTAACATAAATGTAAACTTTTAAATAAAAGCACGTTTTAAATGTCAAATATTTGTTTAAAAGAGTCTTTATAAAGAATTTATAATATTATAACATATCTTCATTACGTAGTGTTGCCTTGCACTGAAGCTGGTGCACGACAATCGGGTAACAATCTCCATCTCATGCCAATTATTATGGATGGAGATTTTAATACAAATTTTGCAAACCCACAGTCGCAAGCTTTATCAAAATTTTTATTTGACGTTTTCCACTTGCATATGAGCAATTATCCACAAACCCCCACAACTAATAATTCCACTACAATACATGCAGTTTTCCATACAGTAGAGTCAAACATTTATATATCTTATTTTAGTTACCATAAGCCAATATTAAAAAAAAATTCATTACTAGATGTTTACACATCTCCCCTGTGATCGGACTCACATTGCTTCTATTTTTAATTTCGTTAATGATTTAGCTGTTGCAAATAAAATTTCCTTGCCTGTGATTAGAATTAAAAACGCATTTTAATACTGTAAATGCCAAATATCCTTAAATTTCACAACTACAAATATTTAGTCGTACTCGTGACCAAAAAAATGTATATAACTTATCAAGGATCTATTATAGCTGAAGCACAAAAATCATTTGAAT
Organism: Tachina lurida; assembly: GCA_944452675.1. NCBI lineage: Eukaryota > Metazoa > Arthropoda > Insecta > Diptera > Tachinidae > Tachina > Tachina lurida. The sequence continues at coordinate 43,155,257 of OX101754.1, forward strand.
CGCAAAACTTTTCGACATTTCATACGAGTATGTTGTTATTTGGTGATTCTGATTCTGTATTAAATTATTTTAGTTATTTAGGATATAATTTCGAAGAAGCAATATTGCAAAATCTGGAAAAGAGTTGCTAAACAAAAGTATATTTACTAATACATACATCGACTTTTATTAAAATTTAATTTAGCGCGCAGAAAAATAGCGCGTTTTAGCTATAAATAGTTGACAATGTTGTAACTCAGCGCGTTCTAGCGCGTTTTGAGAAGGGGAATAATAGCGCGTTTGGGTTGTAAATAGTTGGCATCACTGTTAGCAATAAGACTTGGTGAGTGTAAATTAGGACTAACGGTATTTTATATTATTCAAGAAGAAAATATTTCAAAAAAAATTGTTGAGGTCTTTATAGATTTCTTCAATTAACTGGTTTATAAAAAAGCAAAAGCACTTTTATAATTTTGAGTTGTGACTCTTTATGATCTAGTGTGCGATATGTACTTACCATGATTTTTAGAAAATCGATTTTTTAAGAAATTTATGAACTAAAAGAACTTATCTAACATAAGTTTCCATAAAAAGACTGTTTCGCGTTTAAATTCATACAAAATGAAACATATTGGGTAACTTTTTACCATTTTTCTTGGAGGAAAATATTAATATAGAAATTATCAAAATTTGAAATACTTGCGATCCGCAAACACTACATTTTCATGTCTTTTTTGTAGTATCTTTTCAACTGGGTAATATTATAAATTTTAAAGTTTGTATGTTTGGATGTTTGTTACTTTATAACGAAAGAACCGCTAAGGGGATTTTAGTAAAATTTAAAATTAATAATTTTAATAAAAGTTTATATAGCGAAAATGACACGCCCAGTAAAAAAAATTGGAAGTCATTCTAAAGGAACTACATTTTCATTGCTTCCAAAAAATCGATATTTTTAATTTGCCGATAGTTAGCAGAAAACCAAGTAGGAGTTTATTTTAGTTATACATAACCTTGTAATTCCTCAATAGTTTTAGAAATTACTCACCAGAATTTTTAAAATATCGATTTTTTTGAAGAAACTTATGAACTCATTTTGGTCTAAAATTGTGAAGTTATTTGCTTAAATTTACATGAAAATACTGTTTCGCGTTTAATTTCCTATAAAAAGAAACTAATTGTTAAAATAGGTAACTATTAACCATTTTTCCTAGATGAAAATATTATCAAAAGAACACAAAAAAGGACATTTTTCTTAAAATCGCTTCCAATTCGGTGACCAGGCATCGAAAAAGAGAACTTCTTGCAATGACAACCCTATGTAAAAATCATTAGATCGGATCGAAATTTGCACTACTTCCAGATCGCAAACTCTACATTTTCATGACTTTTTTGGAGTGTCTTTTTTTACTGGGCGGTTTAACCCATTATGGTTCCGCATTGTTCTTAAAAACTTTTAGATTTTTTAAATGACAAAACTGTTAAAAATTTTGACACAAATTAACCCATTACTGGCCAACAATTTTATTAATATTATACATGTGAAAGTTTTTGAGTTTAGATGTTTGTTGCAATTTAATGCAAAAACTATTCAATGGATTTGGATGAAATTTTGTAGACGGATAGCATATGGTACGGACTAAGGATTCCAAACGTTAAATCCCGAAATCGCGAAATTTTTTGGGATTGGTAAATCCCGAATACAATATCTTGTATTACTTCGCACCTCGTTCTCAAAAGAGTAAATACCAAATTTTAATACTCTATAGCTCCTATAGCTTTCAAGATATAATATATTTCATTCGTATGGGTGTGGCACTGCGCACTTAGGGTATGAAAAATAGATAACGAGCTATTCTCAGACCTACTAAATACACGCACAAAATTTCATGAAAATCGGTCAAGCCGTTTATATATATAGATGTATATAAATATAAAAAATATATCGCACTATTTCCTTTAGTTACATATGTCGCATGTTTTTGAACACGTATCCACCGATGACTGAGTCATATATTAACTCTGGTGAATAGGTCTTAATTTTCTATTCTCGTAACCATGGTGTGATTATACAGGTGACTGCGTAAGGATTTGTTATACAAAGATACGGCAACCATAGCTGTGTAAAGAACCGAAGAATGTCAAAAGCACAAAAATAATTGTACCAAAACCAAAACAAAATCGAATTTTTTGACATTCTTCAGCTACAAAGCACATAGAGTAAAAAATTATCAGCTGAAGTAGCGCTGCCACCTATTTAGATACACCTTGCTCGTAACATAGTCATTAAAAACCGAATTTTATAGTTAACATTCTATCATGGTGTGATTATACAGGTGACTGCGTAAGAATTTTTTATACAAAAATATGGCCACCATAGCTATGTAAAGAGCCAAAGAATGTCAAAAGCATAAAAATAATTGTACTAAAACCAAAACAAAATCGAAGTTGTTGACATTCTTCAGCTACAAAACACATAGAGCAAAAAATTATCAGCTGAAGTAACGCTGCCACCACAGTTAGATACACCTTCTATGTTAAATGAAAATTATGACAGTTGAATATTGAATAAAAATAAATAAAATAAAAAAGTTAATAAAAAAATCTATAAATATAATATTGAAGGGTAAAATCTGAGAGTGTAGTATGTAGTGGAAAAATCTTACACAGTTTTTATCACAGCTTGTTCTTCGACTGTTTGTGGAAACTTTACTTCCCCACCGAAATGAGCTGTTATCAAAAATGTCACATATTGGATAATCCTTGAAACTGAAGGCATCAAATAGATATGTATCCCTACGTCTCTACTAGCCATCGGCTTAGAGATGACATGAACATGATGCCGGCAGAGCAACTGTGAAAAATTCATCAACTTCTTTGTTGTGGTGAATACGTTCGATATCCATGTTCAGCCATATCAAAGTATTTTGCGTTAGTGAAATATAGATGGAATATTTACCAATTTTGTTGTGTCTCTTTTCTTTCTATTGCAGATGGTTGCCGACGGCGAATCTCATGTCGAATATTGTTGCTCAGACATATATTTGGGCATCCATGTCAGAGCATGGACGAAACATTTACATGAGCGGTCTCCATTAGCCATTTGCGATGTCCGACACGGTGCCCCTACCAAGTTAATGGCTAGTGGAGACCGCTAGTGTTTTAAATTGGTTTTTGCGTTCTTTAGTCATTTAAGGGTGTTAAAATTTCAATTATTTGTCTGCAGATTGCTTTTGGCAGTCTATAAAACTAAATGCGGACTCTTCTCCCTTATCTCAATTTTTCTTTTCATAACTTTATTTCGGTGCTCAAACATACTACTCGTAAATCTATTCCATCTACCATTTCCAAATTAGATTCATTTTTAAATTTATTACTTTAAAATGCCTGTCACAATTACTATGATAGTCTACATTCTTGGTCTTTATTTTAAAAATTTATGTAAATACATTTTTCTTTTGAGAATCGGAAATTTTAGTCTTTAGTCACAATGTTAAAGTTATGACTATTTTTCAGTCACAATACTTTCTGTGAATAGGCATGTTAATTTCCATTTAGCAAATAAACATTTTATATATGTACACTCTAATGTCTCGAAAAAAAAGTTCGCCGTACACCAACTATTGTTGCAAGGCAGTAAATGCCGACTGTTGAAGCAAAATATTGGTCTCCTCAATATATCACACTTTAAGATCCGACGTAAATGCCAAAGATATAATAAAAAATGTATTTTGGCAACCCCTACGTTCGGTAAAAAAAATTCGAAACTGCCTTGCAACATTGCTTTATATTGTAGTTATTTTATTATTTTATGAGTTTTTTCTATGAGACCCAACAAAAATTTTTTAAACTATGCTTTAATATAAAGACATTATGCAAATATGACCCAATAGCATGCCGTCTGAATACCCCAAATATATATACAGTGGCTCAATTTTATAACCGGACAGCAAGTTTGCAAAGAGCTTTTTCAATAAAACTCAAAACTGCGAGCTAAGTGCAAAGTTTAATTAAGCATTTCATTTATATACATACATATATATATCTATATATATATATATATATATATATATATATATATATATATGTACATATATATGTAAACAAACTTAAACAAGGATGGAGAAAAATATTTCCGCTAAGCGTTACAACAAAAATATTGTGATAAGCGAAAGCCAACATCAAATAAACATCGGACACCAAAATATCTCATGCCCGTAATTAATTTGTGTTTCGTTTTAATACTTCTTGGGCGGTTCTTTGTTTTTACGAATGACATCTTGCCTCTTCGGAACTGATTTCACCAGTTTTTTACAGTAATCAGGTTAAATTCTTCCGGTGAAAATTTAAAAAAAAAATTATTTATTTTCCAGATATGTCCATAAACTTTCTATGCCATTTATGTCAGGAAATTTTTGGTGGCCTTTCCATAATTTTAGGACTGTTGTACAACAACCACAATCGGGTATTGTTATTGTTCTTAAGTCTTGCTACATATTTGTACTGGTCTATTTTTCTATATATGTATAAAAACCAGATAACCCGGACCCGCAGCTCACAGAGACCCCCAATCCATCATACTTACAGAGCCATGCTTTATTTTATGTAAAATACTAGCATTTAACTAGAAACGAAAATCACCCTAACCACCCAAAAAATGCAAAACCGGTTCCAAACCGGATAAAAGAATACCTTATATTTCACGGTAGCTTTCCATTGCTGAAAATTTTTTCAAAATCGCTTTAGCGGTTTGGGCGTGATAGCGTAGCAAACAAACTCACTTTCACATATAGTCGTTGCTCTGACGTGATCGGTTATGTGTAGATTTTTTAAATTTTTTTATTTCACCATTATAAAACTTGATGTGTCATACATTCACCCACCAAATCGTTTAAAGATATCTTAATTGGTTTAGAAGTTAGCAAAACTAGACTTTACATATTTATAAAAAAAAATATTTAAAAAAAACATCTTTGAATGTGTTAAAATAAAAAAATTATTTTATTAGAAATGGTCTTGAAGCTGAACAACAAAATAAATTATGTGTAGTTTTTGAGACAATTCCATTATATCTAAGTTTGCAAAAATATTGAAAGTTTTCAAAATAAAACAGTTTTTTGCTTTCCTGAAAACTCAGTAAAAAAAAGACAAATACCTGATTTGGTCGGAGCAACGACGATATATAATAGTAGTAAGGATGAGGATGAGGATTGTAGTATTCGTTATATTTATATAAATGAAATACTGAATAACACTTTTTAGTTAGCTCACAAAATTCTAAAACTAAATTTCAGCTCTCTAGCTATATCGGAAGAGTCCCATAATCATGAGGGGTGAGTGATTCGATATATCTTAAAATATGCACTATTTGTACCTTCATTAAGCTCTCATTGTAAAACTTTCGCACATGAAGTTAGCTCCGTGGGATGTCCTTTTGCTTATTTGAGAAAACGGGTAAAACAGGACGAATGGTTTCTTGTGTGTATAGACCGGAATTTGGCCTGACGCGTTAACGAGGCCCAGATTCTTCCGCAATAAAACAACAAACAAATTCATTAATTGCCCAGTAAAAGAGATCCCGAACTTGTGATCCGGAAGTAGTGCTAATTCGGATAATTTCTGATGATTTTTTCATAGGGTTGTCATTGAAAGAAGTCCTCTTTTTTGTAACATATTCAGTGAATCTGAAACAATTTACATGCTGTCAAGGAAATCTGATTTTTGGTTTGTTATTTTTAATGAGTGCAAGGGAACTAGTTTTCCAATACTTTTATAGAGTTGGGAAAAACTCAGCACCAGCATCAACGAAATTCACCTAGATGTGATTAGCCACAATAAATATAATAATACATGATATTGATTTAATTTGCCTAAAAAATTCGAGAAATGAGTTCTTAATTAATGAAGGTTCAAAAACACAATTTTTTTGACACTGTGGAAGTAGAGAAAAAGTAGTTCCTTTAAATTTTTTCACTGCGTTTATTTATTTCTTGAAGCACTTTCAGTGCGTCAAGTATTTTGATTTGTTTGAGTTGCTGTCAATTCAAAAAAATATTTAACAAGCGGAATACATATATGATCAACTTGAAAGCGAGTTACGTATTCGATTTGTGGCTGAACTGTAAAGAATCATTTAAGATATTCTGCCTGTTATTAGGGTTCCGTACACCAAAGATGAAAAGGAACCCTATTCTTTTCGCTACGCTATCCGTCTGTCCATCACAGGCTGTTTTCTCTAGAACTGTAAGAGCTACGGACCTGAAATTTTGACAGAACATGTAGAACTTTGGCCGCTATAAATATATGACAGTAAAGAATTAAAGAGTGTTGCAAAACGAGCAACATACAATTATAAATAGATGGTTGAAATTTGCAAAGCTAGTGTATTTTTATACAGACTACAACAATTAACACTAAATTTAAAAAAAAATCAAAGTTAAATGTTTTTCTATTAGTTAATGTATTATTGACTATGTAATTTTGAGAACTTGCTGTATCTGGAAAACCGTAAGATGCAAACTCTTGAAATTTTCAAAAACGCTAAAGCTAAAAAAATCCCTACATGAAAAAATCGCAAGACCAAAAAAAAATCGCCAAACTAAAAATATCTCTAAAACTAAAATAAATCGCCAAAACCGAAAAAATCGCCGAAAAAGAAAAGAGGTGTCTTAGGACACTCGCTTATAGTTGTGCTGCTTAGTTATATAAAACAAATTTCATGTGTGAGGTAACAATGCAATCAAATTGTATTATATGATGATGTCAAATTCTCTGCAAATATTTCAAAACGTTTCCATTTATTTCCCATTATTTTCTTTTCTAGCGGCGTACGATTAAATTAGTGTATTGTTTGTGGTCGGTGACGGCTGTTAGCCGGCTTACAACCGATCGGCTGTATTCTTTGGTTTATGCTCATGTGCAAAAACAAATTGAGCAATCGTTCTAATTTTTTTTTTTTGGTTTTGTTTTTGTTTCACTCATTTCAAGGAAAGAAACAAAACAAAATCAAACAATTTGTTTCGTTTATTTTCGTACTATGCTTTTAAGTACAAAGAAAGCAAAACAAAAATGAATTTATAACTGTAATAGTGTCGATTATTTTTGTTACGAAAATCACGTACTAACTCCTGTAAAAAAAAACAGAAAAATCAATTTACCGGGTCCTTAATTCTTTTTAGAAAATGTCTACATCAGGCAAGATATTTGATTATATAGGCTAAAGTTCATCTAGTATTAGATATGTAGTGTGCGTACGGAACAGTCGTACTTTACTGAATTTATTTGAAAATAAAAACAAAATTTCATGTGAGAATTTATATTGAAAACGAAAACGTATTTTGCTATTTTATGGTTTTTTCAAAATCAATTCTCTAGCAGAATCTTGTTTTCATTTTCTAATACAGGCAAAATATTTTTTATAACTAAACTGCTTGATTTATTAATTGGCAAAAAAATGTTTTTCTATTTTTAGTGTTATACGAAGTGCGTGGCACAGTTAGCGGGCACGGTAAGTGAAAAAAATATAAAGCCAAGTTCCATTTCAGCATAGAAATCAAATAAAGAGAATTCTACAAAATGTATATACATATGATCGTATTCCCTGTATATATAATCGTTCATTTAATCAAACAACGTCATAACTCAAAAAAATAGTTTGCTAAAAACAAGTTTAAAGTCTTCAATTTACACACAACTTAATGGAAAATTTTATATTGCTTTCAAGACTTGATAGATGGTAATAATAAAGAAATATATATGTATGTAGTACATGTACATAACAAAAAATTTTATTAAACAAGGCATTTGTCTGAAGTTTTTACACAAAGTGAAGAATGATATGAGAATTAATTCTACATCATTGATTACAAATTCTTTTTGGAGTTACCACGTCGTTTGAGTAAATGAGCGATATGTATGCACATACATATATGCATATATATATCGCGATTTCGCCTAAAATAAAACATCAAATAAATATGTATGTAGTTTTTAACTTACTGCCAGTTTATAGAAGCCATGTAAAAATTCTCGTCTATCAAATTTGAGTGCTTTGTATATTCTTATGAATTGAATAGGCTAATGTTCGTAACGCTTTTTAAGCCAAATTACATGTGATAAATATTAATGAACAAATAACATCAAAGTTAGTTGCAAATATTCTGACAACAACACATAGTTGAACGGAACAGCCAGCCGTTTTCGAATGCCACTAAACCTTCCTCATCAGCGTTCTTCTGTGTTTTGGTCCACTGTGTGTGGTGTCACTTGATGTAGATGTCTGCCTTATATACGAAACTTTATTGCAAATGGAATATGTGAATTGGTTTGATTCATTGCATTTCAATTTGCTTTGTTTTTGTTTTCAATATAAACAGACAGACGAGAATTTTTACATGGCTTCTATAAACTGGCCCTTAGTCTAAACTTATTCAATTTCACAATGTGGCCACTTAAAAATCAGAAAATCTTTCCGTTGAAATTTTACATCACAACACAAATAGTTGTGATTATTTCTAAATCATGAGTACATTTTTCCGTATGGAAAAGTACATTTTTCCGTGTGGAAAAGTTTTGCTTTGTTTTATTCCCATCGGACGAGTTCACAGGTGGTGAATGGGGGTGACATCGGTTAAGGTGCGCTATTGGCAACTTGACATTAGTTGAGAAACTATACACGTTACTGCTTAGGAACTCTTTACACCTTGGGTTGATAACCGCTTACATTACCCCCAAAACTTTAGAGATTTTTGCATTTCTCGCGGACAAATTAAAATCAAGCTAAGGTGGAACCCAGTGAAAACAAAAAAAGATACTACAAATGAAGAAAAAAAGGTTACTGAGCTTAAATAACTCAGTACCAGCGTCTAATGGTTGTGTTTAAACATGCCCCCAGTCATCGTCATCAAGCGCCTGCAAGAAAACACCTCAGAGGTCTGCAACTTGGCCTCCGTAGTAAATGAAGTGTCAAGAAAGTCAGGGAACGAAGAATTGTATCCACGGGTGGGCTTTAAGCATCCCCAGCCATACAAGACGGGCGAGGTCTCCGATTCTTCTAACCCAAACAAGCAAAAATAACCCTCTATCAGGAATCTATCAGGTGCGCAACGAAAGAAAGCATCCAAAACAAAGTAAAATAAGCTAAATAAAGGTGTACAACGGGATACATCGAAGGAAAAACTGTTTCCTCTACACTCATCTCCAAGGAAGGGCAAGAAAATTCGGTCTCCGGAGGAGCAGAACACCGTTGATCACCACAAAAAAACTTAAATGAAAAGCACCCCACATGTAGGATGTATAGTATCTGGTGGTCCCCAAATCCCAAACGAGAACTCCTCGGAGGGCTCAAAGTGTAAAAGGAACCCACCAAAAGCAACTACCTGCAAACAACAGATGGCGTCGTCTTCATTTTCTAGAGGATCTTCCAGTAAAAAAAACCTCAAAATCGCTTAAGAGGAGAAGAGGGCTCAGGATCAGCCTTCATATATCAAAGTGACACATAAGAGGATGACATCAATGATGTTATCAACTACAACTGCCGCTCAGGCAAAATACCCATGGCACACCAGAAGGAGTTGGAGAATGCCATAAATGAGAATATTGTGGAATACGTTCTAGCATATAGAGAGCCGCAAATTTATCAGGGACGTGATGTATCTACAACTGGAGTCCGACTCCTGTGTAGAGACACTACGAAATTTGATTTAAAAAAAACATAAAAACCCCATTGGGAAGACTTCAGTCTCTCCCTACTAAAGAAGACTGACATCCAAGCATTTGAATTCATAAATGAAAATAACTTTTCGCCCTAAACACTGGAAATAAACCAACATTTATTAACAGAATAAGGGAAGAGGTTATTGATATTACTTTATGTTCAGAAAAATTAATTGATGAAATTCGTGATTGGCACGTTTCGGAGTTTCATTCCTTCTCGGACCATCACTACATTTTCATAACTATAGGCCACACTCCCCAAAACCTATAACTTGCTAAAATAGGACCGAAACTGACTAGTCAAGATTTAGGTTAAGCCTGCAACACAAGCTCGAAAACTACTCAGCACCAACTGACAGTGTGGAGCTGATAGATTCGGAGGTGGAAAGACTGAGTACTGACCTTAGGGACACCTTTGAGGAATTCTGTTCCTCCGTAATAGAAATAGCCCGAAAAAAAACCTTGAATGACAGGACATCTAACAAATCTTTTTGAAAGAAACCAGACGGAAAAAACTTGAAGTATACTGGGATGAATATTAAATGAAAGTCAGAATATAACGCGTGTTTTTTTAAAATGTTGCAACTTTGAGTTGACATCACTGCTTTATTTGAGCACCCACAAAAGCTGATAGTTGCTTTTTGTTTAGTTTGCTTTGAAATTTCATTATGAATCGAATTGCAACCAGAGCGAATGGGCTGATGCACAAATTTATATTGATTTTGAATTTACATTCAAAATTTTATTTTTCGATGAATCCCATTTCTGGTTCAATGGGTACGTAAATAAGCAGATTTGTCGCATTTGTAGTGAAGATAATCCACAAGCTTTTGTCGAAACACTATTACATCCACATAAAATGACTGTTTGGTGCGCTTTATGGGCTGGCGGAGTCATTTGGCCCATATGTCTTCAAAAACGATGATGGTCAGAATATTACTGTCAATGGTGAACGGTATAGTAAGATAATTCGAAATTTTTTCGTACCTCAATTACGTGTCATTAATTTAGGTGATATGTGATTCCAACAGGACAGCGCCACATGCCACACAGCGGGCGCTACAATTGATTTACTCCAAGAAACTTTTGACGTAAAAATAGTTTCGCGTAATGGCCCAATTAAGGTGGCCACCAATATCGTGTGATTTAACCCTATTGGATTATTTTCTTTTGGGTTATGTTAAATCACTTGTCTACGTCCATAAACCACAAACAATTGAACACATGGAAACCAACATGCGAAGAGTTATCGGCAAAATATGGCCGCAAATGCTGCGAAAAGTTTTTGAAAATTGGTGTTTCATATTGCGCCTTCTACGCGCCAGCCGTGGCGGCACATTTCAGAAATCATATTTTAAGCCCGTTTCATTGATATTAAAAATATATTTCCTTGTTTTATTATTATTTAAGCTTGTGTCACTCTATAAAAACACCTTTTACAACAAGAAAAACGGTGTCTATCTCCAAAATCAAAAAAATTCCTATCGAAAACTCGGATAGTATATAGTTCGGAAACGATGGAGGAACTATTAGGAATATTAATGAAGGCACATTTCTAGATAGGAGCTGTGGAGAATACGGAAGAGACACAGCCCTACAGAAGTATAGCCCCAGCAAATACAATTATCACCACTCATATGATAAACAATGTAATTATGTAGAAGCTTTTCTCAATTTAAAGCAGCTGCATGGACCCCACTGACATGGATAGAAGCAAGAGTTGTATTCATACCAAAACCAAGTAAGCAAAGCTATGCAAACCCAAAATCGTTCGGACCAGTAAACTTAACCTCATTCCTACTGAAAATATTGGAACGAATTGATATATTAAAATTTAAACAATAATATGTTCGCAAGAAATTTCAACATTTAAATATTACGTATTTCAAAACAAAACAATACAAATAAACGAAAATGTCAAATATCTAGGAGTGATATTTAATTGCAGATTGTCCTGGAAAGAAAACAGAGAAATTAACACTCAACGAGTTTGAACCTTTTGCAAAAGAGCTATTATATTCAAATTTGCATTAAATCCCAAGATGATAGACTGGCTTAACACGAGTGTGATACGACCAATCATAACGTAAGCATAATTAGAGTAATGGACATTTTTAGAAAAGAAGGTTAATGTAAAACCCCTTCAAAAAATGCAGACAGTGCTGTATTAGCATCTGTGGAGCAATAAAAACCACATCAACTAAAGCGATGGAAAACATTCTTTCAATTGTGCCAGTTGAGGCAGCTTTTTCCGCCACAAGACTGATGGCAATGGGTGAATAGCTAACAGGAGAACATTCATTCAGGTACCAAAGTATAATACATACCTTATCCAGGGAAACGTCACCACCGTCATGTGTGATAAAATTCCAATTAGAAAAGTACAAAGTATCTACATCAACGTCTGAAAGTATGGATTAGAAGAGAGTAACAATAACAGGGAATAGTTAGCCACGAAACTATCCTTTACAGGTACTGATCAAACGTTCTAAACTGATCGGCATGAGTCGTAATACACGTAAATTCTTTCGCTTGCCGAATCATAATACAGTCTTTCAAACCGGGATTACGGCTATAACGGAAGGCATGAAATATTTGAAGGAAATTGACAACGAACTAAATCTATTCGTACCTTTACGGATAGTAGAAAAATTATCGAAACCTTAATAGATCATAAAGTTCAATCTCAAAGCGTCCTTCAATGCAAAAATTAAATAAACTCATACAGGTATTCTAGAGAAATCAGGCGATCAGGGTGTCTCTGAAAACGAAGAGGCAAATAGGATTTCAAATACAGGATCATTACTGAACAACATCACACTAGGAAGCGCCAAACTCTTTCAAGAATTTAAAAGTTAATTGAAACAATTGGCTATAGAACAACTCACAAGGAATTTATAGAACTTTACTGTTGGAAGAGTGACCGAAATTATCTAGGGAGACCAAAATAGTGCAAAGACAATATAGATTATAAGTCAACAGTTCGGAATTTGGTTAGCATAATAACACATACAGAGTTAAAAATTCACCTGGCTCTCAAGGGTGTTATTGACGATACAACATGTAGAGCTTGCCAAGAGGACGATGATGAAACTCTCGAACACTATTTGTATCACTGTCCAGCATTCAGTCAAATTAGAAAACAAATCTTCCATCTGGAAAACATACCAAATATGGAATATCTTAGGCGTTCAGACTGGAAAAACCTAGGAAATTACATTGAGGAGACTAGGTTCCTAACTTGACTAAGTTTGAAAGATTTGGTTTGTATTGGACATCTCCTCAATTTCTCTTATTAAGAGCGCTCAACGTGCTATGAAAGTATAAGTGTAATCCGAAGCGGAATCGGTCAATATTAATTGCCCCTCTTTTCAACACAAACAAGTAAATTTTATAGAGATATAAATACCATATTACAATAATGAGGTTTTCATAATCACGTGTATATCTATGTATATCCAAAAATACATATTTAAAGGCATATTTTTTTTTTACTTTCTGATTTTTTATATTGGTCACACATATGGCAAAGCCACGTAGCTATAAAGGCAGGGTAGGAACTTCCTCCGGAGGCTGCAAGCGAACAATATCTTCGTATAAGAAATATGCATTCTAAGATCTAGAGTCTTAAGTGGTCTCCACCCGTATATGTCTTATTAAAAACGCTTGCGAGAGATAATGGAAAATTCCAAAGCATATACAGAGAATTAAATTTTTAATACTATTGACATTGCCAAGTTCAGCTGTTATTTGGCAGAATTGAGTTCATTGCCTAAAATCGGTAAATCAACCTTATATATTTTTAACCATATAGAGATTTACATAGATGTAATGTTTCGCTATCCAGGAAAATAAATTTCTTCTTCGGAAAATCGAGGTTTTTATTTCTGCTCAAAGTGAATCTTGTAATTTTTTCAGGGACATATGTATGTAACAGTTATAAAATAAAATTTATGAATTCAAATATTCGTTACAACCAACGATTATCGTAAGATAAATTTTATGTATTTTGGTTATTGTAACCAATTAAAGTGAGAAATTTTTTTTTTACAAATAACTATTATAGCAACCAAAAAATTTTTTTTATTACCAATAACTACTATCTAAAGAATTTAAATTTTTTTGGTTCTTGCTAGCTAAAATACGGTATTTTAGATGTAAAAGATGCATTTGTAAGGGGTATGCAGGGCAAGAAATTTAAATATCTATGGCAAAGTAGACAAAACGGGTAGTTTTATAAGAAATATTTATTAATTTCATAAGTAAAATATTTTGTTAAATTGGTTTTTTCTTCAAAACTTACAAGAGTAATTACAAATGCTTTTTTGAACATCCCAGAATGAATGATGAAATACATACAAATGTATATATAAACATACATATGTACATGCTTATATACTTAGAAATGCACCACCGGCAAATTAAGCGAAGTACTTCGATAATAACCACTGACGCCAGTATGACATCGTAAGCGAGCAAGTACTTGAATTGTAATGCACGTGTAATTTGATATATCATGTGTTAGCAACTTCGATTACGATGTAAGCAGGGATTCAGTTATTGTTTAAAACATCAGCACACAAGTTTTACTACGCTTCGCCTTTTGCGAATGTGAATATTGTATAAGCAGCAGCAATCAGTATCAGCACACAATGTAAAAAAAAACTATTTGCTAAATGCTGTGCTGTGAAATGTTTGAAGCAAAATGAAATTACTGAAAGAAATTGCTGATGCTGACCATCAGAAATTTTGTTTTCTTTGTTTTTTTTTTGCTGATGCTTCGGTGCTTTGCTGTGAAGGTTTGTCAGCATCAGTAATAGCAAATTTTAAAAACTGCTGTTTTTGCTGACTTCAGCATTGCTTCAAGATGCTTAAGCATTGCTAAAGAATTTATATTGTGTACAATATTAATAAATTCAGTAAAGTGCGACTTTGACGGAGGGTTCCGTACGTTGGGCTTTGATCATTTTTTTAATACAGTGTTTTTTACGTTTTTTCAGCTGAAATAATTTTTTTTTGTTATTTTTCGCTTTTTTCTTGTTTTGGCGATTTTTTTTTTAATTTTGGCGATTTTTTTCATTTTGGCGTTTTTTTTCATTTTGTCGATTTTTTTTCATTTTGGCGATTTTTTCATTTTGGCAATTTTTTTTCATTTTGGCGATTTTTTCATTTTGGTGATTTTTCCGGGTTTTCGCGATTTATTTTCGATTCAGAATTTTTTTTTAATTTGGTGCTTTTTTTCGTTTGGCGATTTTTTTTTATTTTGGCGATTTTTTTCGGTTTGGCGATTTTATAATTTTGAGATTTTTTTGTTTTACTGTTTTTGAAAATTTCAAGAAGTTTGCTCTTACGGTTTCCAAGATACAGCAAGTTATCAAAATTACATAGTCGAAATTACATTAACTGATGGTACACCCTTTAATTAAAATTTTTTAAATTTTAGAGTTAATTGTTGTAGTCTGTATAAAAATACACTAACTTTACAAATTTCAAGTGCATATACATACAATTGTATGTATATTACATGGGATTTTAACATTTTTCGTTGCTCGTTTTGGCACACCCTTTAATTTCCAACTCTCATGTATTTGTTGTTGTAGCGGCCAAGAGTCTTCACACTCTGTCCAAATTTCAGGTCCGTAGCTCTTACGGTTCTCGAGAAAATACCCTGTGACGGACAGACGGCCAGACGGACAGACGGACAGCGTAGCGAAAACAATAGGGTTTCTTTTCACCTTTGGTGTACGAAACCCTAATAAATTCAGTAAAGTGCGACTTAGACTCGCGCACGAAGGGTTCCGTACGTTGGGCTTTGAGCATTTTTTAATACAGTGTTTTTTTACTTTTTTTCAGCTGAAATAATTTTTTTTTTTACTATTTTTCGCTTTTTTCTCGTTTTGGCAAATTTTTAAATTTTTGGCGATTTTTTTCATTTTGGCGATTTTTTTCATTTTGGCGATTTTTTCATTTTGGCGATTTTTTTCATTTTGGCGATTTTTTTTCATTTTGGCAATTTTTTCATTTTGGCGATTTTTTTTATTTTGGCGATTTTTTCACTTTGGCGATTTTTTTCATTTTGGCGATTTTTTTATTCTGGCGATTTTTCCGGTTTTCCGCGATTTATTTTCGATTTAGAAATTTTTTTTAATTTGGTGCTTTTTTTCGTTTTGGCGATTTTTTTTTTTATTTTGGCGATTTTTTTTCGGTTTGGCGATTTTATAATTTTGAGATTTTTTTGTTTTACCGGTTTTGAAAATTTCAAGAAGTTTGCTCTTACGGTTTCCAAGATACAGCAAGTTATCAAAATTACATAGTCAAAATTACATTAACTGATGGTACACCCTCTAATTAAATTTTTTTAAATTTTAGTGTTAATTGTTGTAGTCTGTATAAAAATACACTAACTTTACAAATTTCAAGTACATATACATACAATTGTATGTATATTACATGGGATTTTAACATTTTTCGTTGCTCGTTTTGGCACACCCTTTAATTTCCAACTCTCATGTATTTGTTGTTGTAGCGGCCAAGGGTCCCATGTAATATACATACATACATACAATTGTATGTATATTACATGGGATTTTAAAATTTTTCGTTGCTCGTTTTGGCACACCCTTTAATTTCCAACTCTCATGTATTTGTTGTTGTAGCGGCCAAGGGTCTACACACTCTGTCCAAATTTCAGGTCCGTAGCTCTTACGGTTCTCGAGAAAATACCCTGTGACGGACAGACGGACAGACGGACAGACGGACAGACGGCCAGACGGACAGACGGACAGACGGACAGACGGACAGACGGACAGACGGACAGACGGACAGACGGACAGACGGACAGACGGCCAGACGGACAGACGGACAGCGTAGCGAAAACAATAGGGTTCCTTTTTCACCTTTGGTGTACGGAACCCTAAAAAGGGAAGAAAGTGAAGATGTATGGGTGGGAATATACACATACTACTTACACACATACATGTATGTTTGTATACTTATATTTTTGTTGTTTGTTTGAAAATTTATTTTTTATGAAACGAAGAGTTAATAGGGGTACAAATCAAATCGTTTTTTTATCAGGTGATGTGTACCTGTGTAAACATATGGGCATTTCTCTCAGAAGGTCTACCGAGGCAAAAAAATTAAAAGTTCTTTAAAAAAAACTTTTTCTTGCAAATTTTGAAAGAAAAACAATCAAATTTAATAAGTCTGCAAAAGTTTTGCATTTATTCATTACTCATTTCAAAATATTCATGTCCAAAGTCGAGCAAGTGAAACTTTTTTTCAATTTTTTTTTTTTTTTTAATTTGAAGAGCAATTTTTTTTTTTAAATATTCTTAGCGGTAGTCGTTATAGATTGAGTTTTTCTCCCTTCGATTTCGATTTTAGGATATCAAGTGTTAGAAAATAATGCACAAGATTCAATAGGACTAAAAAAACTATAAAATTTTGCTTTGCATTATCCTTTAATTCAATGTCCCATACGACATTGAAAAACACCATTTTGTATCAATACATCGAAACTGCTTGAAGAAAGTTCATCAAGTAATGATTACAAACAGAAATTTTTATTGCAATTAAAATATAAAAAAATATTTTGAAAATAGAAAGAATTGCGAAATAGGCGCCTATGTAAAATTTGTCTCGTACGACATCGCTAGTGTGAAATTAAAAAATATTAAAAAAATATTTTCTTTAATAACTAATTATTTTTGGAAGAGCATTATATAATTAAATTATTTAAATCAAGATGAATAAAAACAGCGAGATTTGAAAACGGTACAGAGAAAAATTAAAAGAAAATGAAATTAAATTGCAAAATTATAAATTAAAAAGCCGAGAAAGATCAACGCTGGGAAAAAGTCAAAATCTTTGGCTGAAGCAAATAAAGAAGTTTTTGAAGAGAAAAAGCGGTATGAACGTATACGTAAAAGGTAAAGTCGGGAGAAGCTTAAAGAAATTCAAAATAGAAACAAGCGCAGAACGAGCCATACAAATGCAAGCAACCAGTTGCAAGCTTCGGGGAAGAAGGACACAACTTTGCACTTCTTCTGTTGCAAAGGTAAGGGCAGTGGAAGCAGCTAAAACTGCATATTCCGGAAAAAAAACTATAATTAATATACCCAATGCTAATTGTATTTAATTTTGCACATTTTGTGAAATATATTTCCTTTTTTATCTCACTTTGTATTTTTTTAAGTTCGTAGTTATGTTAAAATAAACACTTCTAATGTGGTTTTATAGATATTGTATTTTATTACTATGTATTTTTTTTTTAATTTTTATTCATAATTTCGCAAAATAGGATCAGAAAAAAATGAAACATCATGATGGAAAAAAATGTCCCGTACGCCATGTCCCGTACGAATATAATAAAATTTATATAAGAAAAAAAAACCATTCATAATTTTCTAGCAAAATCTAACCCATTTTAAGAAACAATGACTCACCTCATTCTAAAATTAGTCACATTAACTATTGTTTCAGGTTTCGCTGAAGTAAGCATTTTAATTGTTTACCACAAAACCTACTTCCTGTTTTTGTCTCGTACGACAACCTTAGTTTTTTGCAATTATCTTTAAAACTAAAAATTGCTTATAATTGGATTTAGCACCATCAATAGAGCTAATCGGGGGTCATAACTTAGGCGAATAATTAAAACAATAATCTATTTTATTTTGATCTTTATTCCACTTTAAATGCGTACGATAGTATGGAATTGCCCATATACATACATATGTACGTGCTGGCGTTGGCTGAAGTAGTTAGCACGTTGACTACAAAACCGAAGGTCCTGGCTTCAATCCCTGTAACCAACAATCATTAAAAATAACAACACCACGCATTTTTCTATTGTGCATTAGTGTCACTTTGTATCAGTTGTTGTAGGAAAGTTCAAGTGATGAAGCCATAGTCACTGGTCACTGAACTATACCGACTTCAGCAGATACTAATTCTAATGTAACATCATAGCGTGCTACACAACGAAGGAGGTTGCGTAGCAGAATTATCGGCGAAGTAAAATAACCAATAAAATGGCTACTAAGCACAGCTTCAAAAAATTAATACGCCTCATTTACATCAGAGCCGCTGCAACACTGCATTATTAAAAACGTGCAAAAACAAGTTAGAGTGCTATATTTGGCTGTGCCGAATCTTATATACCCTTTACCAACGTACGTACATATATATAGTATACAGACACATACATACACATTTGTTTTGTAAAAAAATTTATAAATTTTTTAAAGTTTCCATCTTTGGAGCTATAATTTTCATTTTTCAAATTTCATACGCCAAACTTTTCTTTCAGAAGCATAAAATATATTCAATTTATAAAGAAAAAGAAACAAATTTTTAGACCTATTTAATTTTACATAACCAAAAAGTGTGAGTTTTCCCACCCTGGAGTCATAATTTTGGATTTTTCTGATTATTGATACCAATCTAGTTCTTTAAAAAATACATAAAATATGTTAAGTGAACGAAGCAAAAACGAAATAAGAAAGAACCTAGTTTCATTTAATTCCTTTAATATTAAAAAATTCAGTAAAGTGTGACATTGAATCGCGCACGAAAGGTAGGCTTTTTTGCTTTTTTGAAGTTTTTTTCAGCTTAAACGATTTTTTCAGTTTTGTCGCTTTTTTCTCGTTTTGGCGATTTTTTTCTGTTTTTGGAGGTTTTTTTATTTTGGCGATATTTTTCTGTTTTTGGTCTTTTCTTCATTTTGGAGATTTTTCCCATTTTGACGATTTTTTTTCATTTTGGCTTTTTTTTTTGTTTTTGGGTTTATCGCCTAAATAGGCGATTTTTTTATTTTTTTTTTTGTTTTTTTTAATTTTGGCGATTTTTTTGGGTTTTTTTTGTTTTGGCGATTTTTTTCATTTTGGCGATTTTTTCCCTTTTAATGATTTTTGTCTGTTTTTAGGTTATTTTTCGTTTTGGCGATTTTTTTTTCATTTTGGCGATTTTTGTCTGTTTTTTATGTTTTTTTTTTCGTTTTGGCGATTTTTTTCATTTTGGCGATTATTTTTCGTTTTGGCAATTTTTTTTTGTTTTTGGCGATTTTTTCCTGTTTTGGATTTTTTTTCATTTTGGCGACTTTTTTCTGTTTTTTTTGGGTTTTTTTCGTTTTGGCGATTTTTTTCATTTTGGCGATTTTTTTCATTTTAGCGATTTTCTTTCATTTTGGCGAATTTTTTTTGATTTTAGCAATTCTTCCGTTTTATGCGATTTATTTTAGCTTTAGAAATTTTTTTAATTTGGTGCTTTTTTTCGTTTTGGCGATTTTTTTTTTTGTTTTTGGCGATTTTTTCGGTTTGGCGATTTTATAATTTTTTGTTTTTTTAGTTTTACCGTTTTCGAAAATTTCAAGAGTTTTGCTCTCACGGTTTCCAAGATACAGCTAGTTGTCAAAATTGCATAGTCAAAATTGCATTAACTGATGGAACACCCTTTAATTACAATTTTTTGAAATTTTAGTGTTAATTTTTGTAGTCTGTATAAAAATACACTAACCTTACAAATTTCAAGTGTATATACATACATACATACAATTGTATGTATATTACATGGGATTTTAACATTTTTCGTTGCTCGTTTTGGAACACCCTTTAATTTCCAATTCGCATGTATTTGTTGTTATAGCGGCCAAAGGTCTACACACTGTGTCCAAATTTCAGGTCTGTAGCTCTTACGGTTCTCGAGAAAATACTAATATAGTTTTATACATAGTTAATTTTACATAACACAAAAAGTTAAAGTTTTCCAACCCTGGAAAAGTCTCTTTAATTTTTTTCATATTTTTTTAATTTAAAATACCAATTTTAGTCGTACTGAAGTGTAAAATAAGTTTATTTATTAAAAAAAATAAAAATTTGTTTTCGTTAGTTACTTTTATATGGCAAAATAAAGTTTAAGTTTTCCAGCTCTGCAATCGTCTGCTCGATTTTGCTGAATTTCAATACCAATCTATTTTGGAAAATTTCTGACACACCAGTCCAAGAACGAAGTCTCTAGCTTTTCTGGGAGCTTCGGAAAACCGATTTCACGTACAGACAGACGGACAGACGGACATCGCTTATTCGTCTTCCCTATGCATAAGGATCCAGAATATATATATTTTATGTGTCGCTTATTGATATTATAGAAATTACAAACGGAATGACAAACCTATATATACCCTTTTACCATTTTTGTTGGTAAAGGGTATAAAAAAGCAGAGTTTTAAAAGAATGGAGCTTTCCTCTATCTCTTCATTCACCAAAAACGAAAAAACCAAAATTGCGGATGGTCAGCATCAGCAGTTTTTCAAAAAAATACTATTGCTTCTGTAAGCATCAACAATTTCTTTCAGTAATTTAATTTTGCTGACTGCTTGTGCTTCAAACATTTTACAGCACAGCATTTAGCAAATAGTTTTTTTTTTCTTTGTGTGCTGATGCTGCTCATTTGCGTTAGCTTTAGTTCAGCAAAAACTAATTGCTTGAAAATAGTTAAGCAAATTCAAACCCTGGTTTAAAACAAATATTTGTTCTAAAACTAAATTAAAATACTGGCCTACTTTTCGGGTAAATTTATTATTATCCCCGATTACAACTCCGCTGTCGATGTAAGTGCAATGCCAGAGGTACGTACTGACATCGTAACTTACTTTGTAAGCGAGAGCGCACTACTTACGCGTCCTATGCAGTGTTGTTAGATTTGACGATTTTACGTCATTTTGACGATTTTTATAACAAATTTCCCAAAATGACGATTGACGATTTTGTTTCAAATATTCCTCATATTTTGACGATTTATTGAAATAAGTATTTAGTAACATAAATATGCCATCAATTCCTTGCAGAAAAAATTTTATTTTAATTACAGCATCAATTATTTTAAATATGGCTCTGAAATTCTTTCTTTACTAAAAAGTTTTTCCAAATCTTGTGTCTTAAGTCCCAGTTCACACTAGTCAAATCTTATTGCTAAAGTTATCACCTTTTCTTCTTTCAACTTTCATCGGCGTTCACACAATGCAAGTCTTATTTTTCAGATCGTATTTCTTATGCATAGTTTTGTGTATGCATGTGTGATTTTTTAACATTACGAAGGAGAAAGCAAAACTTATTGACAGTACATGAAGTTGAGTCAGTGTTACCAAAATATATATTCAAAATTACACCTCGTAGGTGCCAAAATTACCCGATTTCAAAGGAATTTCACCCAACATTAAAATAAATATTTGACACATTTCAAAAATCTTTTTTAAGGTATACTTACGATTTGGTATCAGCTCCAGTGAAATGCAACATATCGAGAGCATGTATTCAAAATACGTCAACTCAAATTTTCTCAAAATGAGTTTCCGATGACAAAAAACTCTCCTGTAGAATATTTATCTGTGATATAAATTTCGATTAAAAAAAATATTTTTTTTTGTATAAATTTTTTTATTCTGCTATCTAAAAGTATAATCTTTTTGGTGAAAATAAATGCTAACTCTCATGTAAATTTCCAAAATTTTAAAAAAAAATAAGTAGTTCATTATAAATCTAGCTCACCTTATTGCATTGGGCATGCTGAACACGTAAGGATTTTGATATCCTATGGCTAGTTTTTCAGATGTGGTCACTTTTAACATATCAGTACATAGGTGTTCCGATAAAAAAAATTGGTAATATACATAACTTTTAAACTGTCAATCCAATAGAAATATTATGTATGGACCGATTATAGTCAATGATATAAGCTTTCGAAATTGAAAATTTGGAGTAACCCTGCTATGTACAATAGAGATTGAGTTAGAGAGTGCCAAATCTGACCACCTCGAAATGGAAGAGGTTTTGAGGCAGGCTTAAGTTATATTTTTTATGGTA
Source organism: Tachina lurida (assembly GCA_944452675.1). Lineage (NCBI taxonomy): Eukaryota > Metazoa > Arthropoda > Insecta > Diptera > Tachinidae > Tachina > Tachina lurida. The sequence continues at coordinate 43,177,810 of OX101754.1, forward strand.
TTTTGGATTTTTCTTGTAACTTTTCAATTCTTATATCTAGTATTAAGTAAAAGATTTCACAAATACGTTTCTGATAACTTAACGCCTGTTTTAGTTGAAATTTATAAAATACAGATTAATATTATGTGTTCTAGCATCAGAATTTAGAAGAACACAATTTGGAAATTGACGATTTCAAACTTTTAGATTTTCTCGTTTTCGATTTTGAGCAAAAAAAACTCGTATTTTTTCACAAGACTGTTCACAAGTGAAAAGAAAATCGAAACGAAAAAATCTAAAAGTTTGAAGTTGTCAATTTCCAAATAGTGCTCTTCTAAATTTGGATGCTAGAACACATACTATTAATTTGTATTTTCTAAATTTCAACTTATGCAGGCGTAGCATGTGTTTTAACATCCGAACTCACAAGAAAACATGTGCAAACGATTGGAAAGCCAGAACGCATTCGATTTATTATATAAAACAAACTAATTTCAAATTACCCGTAAATTACACCTGAGAGCAATTACCCACGCGCTACACTTGCACATACAAATTACACCTGATTCGGGTAATTACCCGCGATTCGGCAACACTGAGTTGAGTACTCGTTTCTTTTCCCTTCGTCTCTCTCTCTCTCTCCAACAAACTAATCAGCTTAGCAATAAGACTTGTATAGTGTAAAATAGGACAAAAGAAAACTATTAAGGCATTGAAAATGAAATAAGAGAACTTAGATTTTTTAACTTTCAAGATAACGACTTATATCTATAGTATATTTTGGAAAAAAGTTAAATCGATTAAATTACAAAACAATAAACAATAAATAACTTATGTGAGTTTGTTATTTACTTTTGTTATTTTTCCAAACTCATCAGCTAGTGTTAAAAGCATATTTAGTAATATTAATCTTACTAAAGCCAAGATCTAAAATTTACTGGAAACAGAAACCCTTGAAATCATTGTGTTTCCGAATGATTATTTGAAGTGTAACTCTTCGAAATGTTACAATGTTGACATTAAGAAAAATTTTATAAAAAAAAACAAATTCTAAAATGTATAGTTTTATTTTGAAACTAGTTTTATTTAGAAATTGTTAACACACTATTATATATTCTGAATTTTTTGATTTAATTATATATATATATAGTTTTTATCTTTGACAATAATGTCGATGAATTGTTTCTTGTTACATAAAATAGTTTTTTATTTCTTATATCGTTACCTTAGTCGGAAAAAGTGCTAAGTCCTATTTTTCAAATTGTTCAGGAGAGACAAAAAACTGTGTAAGTTTTTCTTTAGTAGACTTTTTGAAAATCTATAAATGCAGTTTTTTTCTTTAGTCCATCCTCTTAAATTACCAGTAGTCGTAAGATTTGAAAATAAATCATTTGCGGACTTATAGGATTTTTTTGGACTTAGCACATTTGCTCTTTGAAATTTCATTATTTTAGTAGGGACTTAGCATATTTTCCTTAAATAAGTTTTCTTTCACTTTTGGAATTTAGTTTAAGGAATTGTTTCTTATGAAGCATAATTCATTACAACGCATACATCGAAAAGCCGACGCACCCAAAACGAGTCAATGTTTGGTGCGGATTTTGGTCCAGAGGCATAATTGGGCCATTTTTCGAAAATGAGCAAGGAGTGGCCGTTACAGTCAATGACGATCGTTATCGGGCCATGTTGAACGAATTTTTGTTCACAAAAATTGAAGAGGAGATATTGGCAACATTTGGTTTTAACAGGACGGCGCTACGTGCCACACAGCCGAAGCTATACTCGATTTTTTGCATAGCATTTAAAAAAAAAAAGTAATCTGGCTGACCCAAAAAAGTAAATGTATTTGTTGTTTACAAGAATGTAGTTATTTTATTGGTGTTGATAATCAAAATATTAATTGGTTAACAATAAATAAGAATAAGAATTATTAGTTTAAAGAAAAAGAAATAAATAATAATAAAAAGGTATATTTTTGCGATATAGGGAACATCCAATTGCTTAAAATTATACGATTATGTTGAATTCAATATTGTATTTATTTTAAGCGGAACCTTCCTATGTTAAAAAAATAGGTTCAGAATATTTAGAAAAATAAATCATAGATGAGGTAGATCATCATAAAAACGGTGAAAGTCTTTGGGTAAAGTCAGTTTTAAAAATTGCAGGTCTTCATATTTTCTTGCCGTTATTTTCCTTCTTTCGTTGTAGAGTGGTTCCAAACTCGAAAAATTAATAGGTTTTATATTTTTATTTATTTTCTGTGGTAAAATTTTCCACTCTTCGGTGAAACGAAGTTTATACTTTATTTCACAATTTGGTGTATATTTAATTGCACGAATATCCGTTACCTTGTTATCTCCTTTACCTCGTCCAGGCCGAATGGTTTTACAAAATTGCAAGGTGTTGACATGTTTAAAAAATTAAAAGTCCAAATATGTAACGTCGTATGGTTCAGGCTTTTTCCGGGCTGTTCTGCATATATCAATATATTCAGCAGGGACAGCAATATTTCTATTTTTAATTGCACGTTCAATGATGGAGTGTACACTATCAGCTTCCATTTGTGTGTGGCCAATTTCCAAGATTTTTTGTTCAATCGTTATATTATGTTGAACTGCTGAATTCACCAAGGCATTGCTCATTATGGTGTTTCGGTTTTGGTAGGTACAGCCGTCACTATAAAATGTAATTTTTTTCGGCTTCTCGTTTTCACAAAGGACCTTTTGTTCGATGAAGTATATCCAGATGCTCGAAAATTCTTCAGCACCTAATCCACCTTCCACTTCATTCCATATAAAGCAATAAGCTTTATTGTTTTTAAGGTTGAAAAAAACCAAGTTGTGGACTTGCAGCTTCGTGCGGTAGTACATGCTGCTTACCTGGGATTTTGGAGCCATCAATACGGCTTGAAGGTCCACTGCGAAAACATGTGTTTCTTCATCACGGTCTTTACTTTTTTCATTTCTGGCTTCTTCTTTTTTTTCTGGTGAAGATTGTATTCTTCTTGTGATATATGTCCGACTGAAAATTGTGCACATAATTGGTATAGGTCTTTTTTAGGAGAAAACAAACCCAGATTTTTGGAATAGAATGTTTGATAAAAGACGGCAGTTGAAAGAGGACGAATATTTCTTTTAGCGCACCAGTCACTAACATAAAAATCGTAGAGCTTCTTTTTCGAACTCCACTCCGCTAGTAAATACTTTTTTTGAGTTTTGGCGCGGCAATAATGGGATTCCATTGAAGGCAGGGAATTAAAAAAGGAATTCAAGCATTGCCTTTCTGCGGTTAAATTCTTTTCTTTTTGAGCAGTTTTTTTTAAACATGCTTTTGAAACTAAAGGCTTGTTTACCCACTTAAAAACAGATTGCCTGCCAATGTTCAAAGTATTTAAGAAAAATGTCTTGCATACTCGAATGTTTGTGTTTTCTACTCTAAAATAGTACTGGTACGTTCGACATCTTTTGGATTCGTTGGACACTTTTCGATTTCGAGGTCTTTTAGTTGGAACAATTTTAATCAAGCTATTAACATAAGCCTCTTTTTCGAACCATGACATTTTCCAAAATTCCGTAAATATTTTGCATCTTTCACCGTCTGTGATCTGCACGCACCTTATAGTAACATTTCCTTTACATTTGCATCTATTTCCTATCGCCCGTCGTTCTTTTCTTTTATCGTAAGTCCATATATTGGCTACTTTTCGTCTTCCCAAATAACCTTTACCTCTTTCTCTCCGTTTTTTATTTCTTGGCCCAAACCAAGCAGGGTTTTCTACAAGACCTCTCCTCTTGCGTTTTTTCGATATCGATGGTAACTCATACGAGTCATCGGAATCACTGTTAAATCCATAGGGTACCAGACCTTTAACTCCATCATCCGACTCGATTCCATAATCGTCACAATTGTAGTTCTTTTTCTCAGCAGAGTCCATGGCAAATATCTAACAAAATTTATAATTAACAATGGTTTCCCAGATACAATAAATAGTTACCTTCGGCGTCAAAAAACTGTATAATTATGGTATTTTGCAATATTTTATATTTTTTTAAATTCACAAACCCGTATATAATTCGACTGAAGACAGTAAATACATAAGATTGTATTTAGATGTGTGGTTATAACAACGACGAAAAATATATTGAAGATAACCAAAATTCTCAATGCATGCAAAAGCATTTAAAACTGTAATCACTTTGATATTAACGAATTATATGAAATGCAAAGTAGATATTTAATACTGAAGCCAAATTGCTGCAATTCTTTATAATCCAACTTGAAAAGAAAAGACTTTATTAAAAAAAATGTGTTCCTTTCAACTGGACTTAGCATATTTTCTTACTTTTAAAAATTTTTTTTTGGACTTAGCATATTTACCTACCACAGCATTCCAGCAAGAAAAATCAAGATAATGGTATTATTTTTGCTTGTAAATGATGTGTTTTGGAGTATACAAGCAAGCTACATCAAAATCTTAATTTCGACGAAAAGTGGACTTAGCACTTTTTCCGACTAAGGTAACGATATGATATATTAGTTGTTCAATAAAATAGATAATTCTTGTATGACGATTTTTCGACGATTTTTTTTGAAAATTGTGACGATTTTGACGATTTTATTTTAAAAAATTGACGATTTTTAGACAAAATTGTCTAACAACACTGGTCCTATGACACTTTTCTGTGAAATCTAAATAGCAAAATAAGCGAACGAATCACCACTAACTGCTACTAATGGTGTCTTTACATGTTAATACAAAGTATTACGACTTTGTAGAATCAAAATATTATGAAATCCTCTCCGTGTTAAAAAAAAAGAGAACAAGGGTCTGTTGTAGGAATTTTTTATGTTTACACTGATACTATAAGTAAAATGCAAGCAAAGTTATTCAACTGTTGAGTTTATAACAAAAATGGGAAAGTTACAAAAAAAAAAAGATGTGTACTAATAAAACTACATAAATATTGGAGAAAATACAATATTTACAAAAACAACATGAAAATTTCTTGAGTTGATTTTGGTTGCTTCTGCAAAAGCGTTAACACCTTCAATATATACCATAAGTGCTGCCAATGTTTACTTTGAAATACACCTCCGGTGTGATGAGAATACTTGTCCAATTTTTTAACTATATTTTCATCTAAATTTGGCATTGAGAAACCAAATTAATTGATGATTTTGATTAGTTGACAATGAATTTTCATTAATTTCATTTAAAAAATATTGATTGATACTGCATTTTGTTTAATCTGTATACATAAATCCTTTCTTATTGATTCTAAAAAAAATTGGTTTAATAACAGATCAGATCTTTTGGAAAGTCTATTTCACAGACCCTATAGGCTCTTAGCCACTGTTGACAAACACCAGGAAATGAATGAAATTTAAAAAATGCTGCACTCATTTTTTACTTAATTGTTTAATTTATACATTCTGTATTCTATGAAAACAATTTTGTAATAATTTTTGAATAAAATGTTCAAACAAACAGGAAACAGAGGGGAAATATTAATATTATTTTACCGGAAACTCCACAATAGATACTTACATTTGTACATTTGTCAGATTGTGAATGCCAATAAAAAATTAGAGAATGGAAGTTCCTTCTATATTTATATCATGCTCACAACGTTTTGGTGTACATACAAGTGCTATTTGTTTAGTTTACAGTGATTTCAGAAAATCAATTTGCCACAAAAATGGAAATTTAAAGAGAACGTTTTCGTTGGGTTATTTTTCACAACCTTCGACGTGGATTATTCGAGTTATCTGTATGGCGATAAGGCACCATCAAAAACCACAGTATATCGCTGGTATAGTGAATTCAATCGTGCTCGTAGTCCAAAATCGGTTGTTGTGCCACAAAAAAAAATCGAATGCAGTGCGTGACCTGATAATGCAATGTGAGATAGAGGCATCCTTTCACATTAGTTCCACTTCAATACATTCGATTTTGCATGAACACTAACTTGTAAAAAAATATGTTCTCGTTGTATACCCCATAATTTATCAAACGCTCAAAAAAAGGATCGCTTCAAGTGGTGTAAGGAAATGATTAAAAATTTCAACCGAGGTGCTTCAAAAGACCTGTGTAAAATCGTAAGGTGAGGTGACGAATCATGGATACATGCTTATGACCCGGAAACTAAACATCAATCGACCGTGTGGGTATTACAAGATGAGCTAAATCCAACAAAAGTTGTTCGTGGAAGAAGCACAGCGAAGCAAATAATAGCCTGTTTCTTCGGCCTAATTGGTCATGGCCACTATTGCGCTAGAGCAACCTCGAACTGCCAATTCTGAGTGGTACACGATAATTTGTTTGCCAGAAGTCTTCGGAGAAATTCGTAAAACTAACCCCGAAGACGAATCATTTTTCATCATGACAATGCGACCTCTCACACATCTCGTCAAACAAGTGAATTTTTGAGCAGTCAAAACATCGAATTGATGACTCATCCTCCGTACAGTCCTGACTTGGCACCCAATGACAACTTATTGTTCCCGAATATCAAACGTAAACTGCGTGGTCAACGATTTACGAGCACCGAAGAAGCAGTTGAAGCTTTCAAAAACCATGTTTTGGAGGTGTATCAAGAGGAATGAAAAAACTGCTATGACAAATGGATTGAACGAATGCAAAACTGTATTTATTGATCATCAAGAGGAATATTTCGAAAAAAAAAAATAAAACCATTGTCATTTAAAAATGTTTGTTATTATTTGCTATTCACGAAATATAGATAGTAGCCCTCGTATCTATGTGATCTAGTGCCCTATTTGTTTGACTCTTCGACTTTTCAAAAAGTCGAAAAAACATGTACATATATGTATTTCAAATTAAAAAAGGTCTTAATATGTATATGTATTTAAAATTAAAAGACACCTTAAGTTTGCCGAATTTATCAACACATATATTTAAGAAAGTCGTACAAACTACTCGTATATAAAAAAATCTTCCCTAACTGCCTTATTTTAAGCAAAAATAATTTGGCTTTGAAGTGTATGTTAAAGCAAAATGTCCATACAAGTTTTGACTAAAGCATAATGAAAAACTAACATGAAGCTAGCAAAAGTGACCAAAATTTAACCAGGTGTTAACGAGTTCCTCCATACATTTTGACATAGCCATTTACTTCCATCCTAAACCCACGCGATTAATATTCGTTTCATCGCACCAAGTAATTTCGTACGTCTAAGCAAACTTTAATTAAAACCTTGCGATGGACTCGTTTTACAAATGGTTTTCTATGATTGTTCATCCCTAAGCACGTAATTTTTAAGACATTTGCAGATCGTCTATCACTCACGTTAACTACAAGAGTTCTTCTTAGTACTGCAGTGTGTTTGAGCCTCTTAAAACGATTAGACGTTTGTTTAGCTAATCGCGCAACAGCTTTAGGTAGTTTTTGGTGACGGTCGACAAAATTTCGTGCCACTAATAAACTGTTCTGTTTCTTGATTTTTCTGATGAGTCCGAGTGAAATCTTGCATTTGTTTGCAATTAAACTATAAGAAACGCAATTTTGAGTTTCTTCTAGGATGCTTATCTTCAAACTAGGGCTTACAACTTTTCCCATTTTAAATAAGATGAGAATTTATTTAACTATTTACGTCTTATGTTTCTTAGGTACAACCCAATTAAATTTATTATAATTATCTTTATTTCTTTTAGTAAGCTCAAAATTAAAATATTTTTTCTCAAAAAAAATCTATGGACAATACTGTTTAGATGTATGTTTTTTATGTACATAAAATATCCAGTAAAAATATAAAAATATGTATTTAAAACTAATAACATATGCATTTATCAATTTTTTTTAACATTTAATAACATTAAAACTTAAAAAAATCAGCTTCATTGCTTTCTTAACAAACAGTTTGTCATTTTATTTATTTATTTATTGGTAGATACTCTACAAAGTAAATTTCTAGAATATGGTTGCACAAAAATGGACGGGTGACCAAGACCATATGTCCATGATGTTATTAACAGTATTCTTAAAAATGTTTTTGTGACTGACTATACCCTATATATGCCTTCACATAGGAAGTAGCAACGTGGTTATCAACGAAATTCCACAAAAGAACCGCAAGAATATGCGGTTATCCGTGGCAGATCAGTCAACCAGTGCGAGCGGGATGAAAAACTCTCGAAGGCCAAACAACACACACAAGCAACGACTGAAAGTTTGTCATTAAAAACTTAAAAACATAAAACGCTCTGCTTCAATACTTTTTTAACAAATATTTTGTCAAATCATATGGAATACAAAATAAACTTAATGATTAAACAGAATTGGGGCATAAACACATTTTCCATACAAAATGACACAAAAAACTAGCCTCAGAAAGCAGTCGATAGATAAAATCTATTTTATTTTGAGAACTTTTTTTCTTATGCTCTCACATATAAATAAATATTCTCTCAGACATGTTACCATACTTTCAATAAATTTCACACATATTGTGAACAAAACTACAAAGAAAAATAAGCACAAAAGAAAATAAAACAAAAATTAGAGAGCATTTGAAGTTACTGCCGTAGTTTTTATTATGGGCTTTGTTAATTTGACAGCGATTTTTCCTGAAGTTGCGGACTTATTCTGTTTAATCATTAAGTCCGCAACTTCAGGAAAATCGCTTTCAAATTATCAAAGCACATAATAAAATCAACGGCTGAAACTTCAAATGCTCTCTAATTTTTGTTTCATTTTCTTTTGTGCTTATTTTTCTTTGTTGTTTCGTTCACAAATTGTATGATATTTATTGAAAGTATGGTAGCATTTTGGATAGAATGAATATTAATATATGAGAGCATAATAAAAAACGTTGTCAAAATAAAATAAATCCTATCTATCGACTGCTTTCTGGTGCTGATTTTTTGTGTCAATTTGTATGGAAAATGTGTTTATGCCGAAATTCTGTTTGATAATTTAAGTCGAACTTTTGTTTACGTACATGAATGAATAAATGTTTTTTTTTAAATATTCAAAGGTAAATCTTTTTGAAAAAAAAACTTTTATGTAATAAAAATTAACGTTCCACGTCAGCAGAAGTTATTGGTGCGCATTTAAATACTGCTATTTCATTTATGGAATACAGTGGAATCTCTCTTGAGCGGACACTGAAGGGACCATTGAAATGTGTCCGTACAAGGGGACTGTCCGGTCAAGAGAAAACTAAACATTTAAATGGAGCGTTGCCGGGACCTGTCAAAAGTGTCCGTCTAAAGGGGGTGTCCGCCTATAGGAAGTGTCCGTTAAGGGAGATTCCACTGTATTCCGTTTCGAAGTTTTCGTTTTGTTAAAACCAGTTTTTGTATGGAAATTTTGTTTAAACGTTATTTTTTTTTTTTTTGCATATGCAGGAAAGTTTTTTTGACTTCAAAATTTCTTTAATTTTATTAATAGAAATATAGTATCCGACAACCTTCTGCCCCGTTCCCCATCTAGTTATTATAGGATGTATCCGTATCATATCATTGGATATTGTTCATTAAAGGCTGAAACACGAAAAAGAACTTTCAAAAGCACTTTATATCCACATGAAATTAATGCGGAACCAGTAGAGAGCGCTGCAAAAATTACATAAACATTGTTGGGTTTAAAAGGGCTATTATCCCATGCTCTGTTTTTTTTCATTTTCAATGGTATTGGTATTCTTGACTTAAGACAAGGTATTGCAATTTTCAAATGAGTTGAAGGAGACCTACGGTGTTTTTGAATATCGAATAATATCACAAAAAAATGCGATCGTAAATTTTTCTCGTTTTCCTTTTTTTTTTTTTTTTTTGTTCTTACACAGTCGTAAAACTGAATCTTTTAAATACTTCACAACTAATAAAAAATAAATAAAATTAGATTTATAGCATGAAAAAACTAAAAAATGTATTAAAAATATACATTTAGAATGAAATATGCAAAAATATGTATTTATTATAAAATATTCAAAAATATTCTCTAACAAATTGATGCCATTTTGTCGCAAATTTATTGATTCGCAAAGATATATTATTTACGTTGATCTACGACCAACGACATAAAACATGTATTTACATGAAAATCCTTTACCTAATTATCAGTTTTGTTGTCCACTGTATATGTGAATATAACATGCACAATTATTTTTTCGATGCGTTAAGTTTTTCGTGCTCAGCTATTTTAAATATAAATAACTGTTTAAAAAACAAATACAAATTGGTCTATGATATTGCAAACACTATTATGTTAAGAAAAAAATTTGGAATTAAGAACTTTAAATGGAATAGCATTTACATAACCGGTTGTTCCATATGTACATATATGAAAATTAATGAAAAACTTTATAAAAGAATTTTAACACGCATTTCATTTGAAATTTCTAGGTTACAAAAAAGGGTGAACTTAGCATATCGAAAGCAATCGCACAAATTCCCATAATATTGCCTGCTGAAATTCAGGAGAATGCAAAAGCAGCACTAAATTCTTGCAAGGATGTGCGTAAGTACAACAACAATAACAACTACATACATAATTATAAAGATGACTTTTAAAATAAATATTTTTTAATGCAGAAAAGGACTATAAGGATTCATGCGATCGTATATTCTATGTTACTAAATGTGTACGGGACTTTTCACCGGAAGACTTTAAATTTCCATAAAATAAAATTTTTATTAAAAATAAACTTACTGGATTTTTGTGTTTTGTTTTTACCCTAAAAAGATTAAATTCATTGAGTACATAGCGATATTCCATTCAAGTATACGAAGCTTCATAACACAAACCTGTTGCGAATTTTTATTTTTATCATTTTGTTGTTTGTTAGCTTCTTCTTCAGCCTTTTGTAAAACATCATCGACAAACTCACCAACCACAGCCATTTTTGAAGAATCGCTTTTGAATTCTAATATACGGTCTTGCAATACATTTTCTGTTGCACTGTCAGCCACTTTGGGCTGTGGCTCCTTTGTGCTATTGGAGTCTTGCTGCAAACCATCATCAGTTTCGGGTGAAGCAGGCACATCGTTAGCGAAATGAGCACGCATTTTCATATATTTTATTTATTTTAATCCCTTTTAAATTAATTTTATAAAAGCTATATTATTTTATATTATTTTAATTAAAAACACTGCTTTATTTAAGCATATACTTTAAAAACATCTAATTTTGTTTGTCGAAATTTTTGTGCCTAAGATGTTTACTGATGTATCTATAAACTACTTCTGTACATTGAAAAACCTATTCTTGGTTTGTAGTCTTGTATACCTTCTCTCCACTCACTCGTATCTCTCAGTAAGTATTGGTATTTTATTCACAAATGCGTGTTGAAACATTTTACATTTCAAACCTCCACCGAATCCACTCCATCTCAGCTACATAAATATGCATATATGCTATGCACAAATGTACATATGTACGCCTGCTACCCTCAAATACTCAAATGGGAATGTTTCCGAAGCAATAATATTCGAATGAATTGTTTTTCTCATAATTATTATACGTATTTGACTAATTCCTAATTTTACACTTATGAAAAACAAATCTGTACAATATAATAATTATATGTAAGCCCACTGTAGTACATTTAGACGAAGCCATTCGACCTGTTTTTTACCGCCCTCATAACATTGTTCCACTCAATCGTAAAATTATGAAATTTAAACCATAATTAGAATTAATAGAATTCATGTAACCTCATATTCAAAGTTTAATGCCCTAATTCAGTAAGAAGATTTAGGACGTTTTTGTTTGAAAATGCTTCTGAGTTCTTGTCTTTGAAGTCTCTAAATTATTTGCTTCAAAAATTGTTGTTGTCTTTGACAATGAAAAATATAAATATTATTGCCATGTTTTTTAAACATAAAAAATCAATTAAATTATTATACAATAGTTTGAAAATATATATGAAAAAATATGTGTTGGATATAATGTTTAGAACAAAATGATAAAGCAAATACACGAACCTTCTAGCATAGACAATAAATAATAATCGTTTTAAGGAATCAAAACTGCTTCTTTTTTTCGTCCACAGACAAGACGATACATTCGTCGAACAGAATTAGGGCATAAAACTTTTCCAATGAAAGCTTTTAAGACCTACTCACCGACTAACTGACCACTGCCACACTCATCAAATTGATGAAGCACTTCCGCTATAGTTGGAGAGCTGAAAATTTTAAGAATTAAAAAGTAAATCTAAAGCGTTTAACTCCGATTTTATTGAATTGTTGGAAAAACGTTGCGATAACACGCGCATAAAATTTATGCCTCCTGTTTCATGTACTTCGATTTAGCACATATAAATATTATTTATGTATTTATTATTATTAAAGATAATTAAAATATGCAAAAAAAATTAAAAATATGCGCCAGGAACAGCACGAAAAAAATTTCAAAATATGCACGGTTATATGCACAAATATGCAAGAATAAAATCAACAATTTTGTTACTTCAAAGTATTTTTATTCAAAGAGATCTTTATTACAATGAACAATCATGTGTTTTTTTTAATTTTCAAAAAGAAATTATCTTCTATTGTCACATAAAACATATGAATACATCGAAAATGTGCGTTCAACATCAGTAGATGTAACAGGAGCGTATTTAAATGCGAATGGACACCGCTCATGTCCATGTTTCGTCCATGCTCTGACATGGATGCCCGAACATATGTCTGAGCAACGATGTTCGCCATGAGATTCACCGTCCGCAACTATTTACAATAGAAAGAAAAGAGACAGAACAAAATTGGTAAATATTCTATCTCTGTTGCGCTACACCAAAATACTTTGATATGCCTGAACATGATGAAGTTGATGAATTTTTGACGGTTGCTCTGCCGGCGTCATGTTCATGTCATGTCCAAGTTGATAGCTCGTGGAGCTAACGACTTGTAACGAAAGGTATTTTTGAATCGAATATCTGCAAGCAAACGATCATAAGCCTCCGACGGTTATAGTTTCGGTTCGACTTTGTGGTAGAAGTTATAGAAAAGTAAAGAAAAAATTTAATAACATGCAGACATACATGTGCAAGAAGAGGAGAGAAATATATTTTATGTAAATTTCTTTTACACCAGTTTGAGTTATATGAGTCGTTATATATGAATCGCGTTGCCATAGTGAAAAATAAGCTTTTTTATGGAAGATGATCCAAAATAAGCATTTTTCTACAAAAAAATTAAAATATGCAAAAAAATGCTTTTTCTGGAAAAAAGCCAGAAAAATTAGCCCTGATTATTATCGTGGACAACTGGACACAAAATAATGTAGATGAGATCACCTAGAAAAGTCTAAAAACCGGAAAATTTAAATCAGGTGGACTGGGACACGCCCTTTAAACTCAAAATTAAGAGTTTAAGTTAAAGCGTTCAAACTCGATCGATTGTATTGAAACTTTTCATACACATTTCACTTATACAAGGCATCGATTTCCTGTTTGGAAAAGTGGCCGTGACTACACCCATAAAATCTTAACATTCCCTTTCACGGAAAAAATATCATCGAAATGCAACCAACAAAACAAATTGTTAATATTTAATTTAAAAATTAACAATCATCATTGTTGATATAACAAATTTAAATATTTGTAGTCAATTAAATTACTCAACAAAATTATTTGTTAAATTATATCATAACTAACGTGACCAGAAGCTTCCCAGCAAAAAATTTTCGATATTTTGTAATGGGTAGTACTCTTTTAATGGCTTACAAAGTAATGACTGATACTTATTTATGTAATTATTTTATGTGCATAATAATGACTGCCCTGTAATGAATAAAATAATAACTTATTTATATCATTACGTGAAAGTATTTATTGTAGTGATTTCCAGTTAATAAGGAAATATATCTAGAGAAAAATTTATTGATCGTGAAAATTATTTTAATTAGAAAAACTAGCAAATTAATTTAGAATAAGTTTAAGCAAAAATTAATCTATAAAATTTTGCATATTTGTAAGCAAAAAACAACCCATTAAATTTTGAGTACTTTTAGGCAATCAGTAATATATTAACTTTTGCATGTTTGTAGGCAAAAAGTATAGGGTACCGCATACTTTTTGAACTTCTCAAACAAAAATAATGGGTTATTCAGTCAAATTGTAAGTACTTACGACTGAGGAGTACATACACTTTTTTGCATTCTAGTAGGCAAAGTTTTTTGCTGGGTTTTTACAAAAAGCGGGACACGATCGTTCAAAAAGCGGGATTTTGACGAAAATACGGCCAAAAAGCGGGATTTTTAAATAAACAACTATTTGAAAGCGGGATGTGTAATACGCACATAAAAAGTTTCGTATGTACTTAGGAAACACAGTTTTTAACTCAAAAGAATCGATTTTAAATAAACAAAAGTTTTTATTAACAAAAATTTTTATTTAGTAACGTAAAATAAATAAAATTAAAGTTTTTTTGACTTCATTTACAAAACAAAATACGATTTTTATACAAAACAATGTACAAAAACTTAAGGCGAATGATAGCAAGTGGCCTTGTTAGTCCATATTATCATCAACTGACTACACCAATGTGTCAAACTCTTTATAAAAAAATAAGCAAGAACTTTTTATTTTATTATTGACAGTTTGGTGAATGTCAGTTGTTATTCTCCTAATAAGCCCTCTTGGTAATAAATTCCTAAAGCAGCAGAATGTCTGCACATATAAAGCACTGTAACAAAAGGATCTTTGAGTGTGTACGTTTGTATTTTTATTTTTTTCATTTGAGGAGCTGCCAGATCCAAAAAAAATAAACAATAACTACACTAAAAAATATTTGGAATAAATTTTTATCAGTTACATATTAATAAAAATATATTAAGAGATAAGAAATTTCAAAACTCTAAAAAGCGGGATAAAGCGGGATAAAAATTCAAGGCGGGATCAACCTCAGAAAAGCGGGATAATCCCGCATAAAGCGGGATGTCTGGTCAGGTTAATCATAACGGACACACATTTAGAAGGAACAAGTAAACATAATTTGTGCGTATTCATTATTTGCGTATCTAATAAAGTGGTGCTCTTTAGCTGAGAGGTAAGTAAGTCAGATTATTAGTGCTGAGGTTGCCGGTTCAACTCCAACCAAAGCAGTGTTGCAAGTTTTTTTCTAGAGCTTATCCCCAGTTTTTGATTTGTCATACCCAAAAATCCCCAAATTAAGTTTTTTAGAATCAAATTTTTTCTTTTGTGAAAAAAATAAAAAAAAATTTAATTTTATCAAAAAAAAAAATAATGGCTAAAGTAACATATTTATTTAATAAAATTCATTTATATCGAAGCTATTTTTACATTCATATTACATATTTAGTTGGGACTTATAAAAGTTGTAAAGAAAAAATTACACATAGTTTAATATACACAAATATAAAAAAATGTTAACCAAAGTTTACCATTTCAAAAACTTCACAATCTAAATCTTCTGGTTCATCAGCCTCAGAAATTGTGTTGTACATAGTACTTGTATTAAAAAGCTGTGTCACAACAAATTGAACTATTTTTAAAGTATGTGTTTATTCTAAGAAGTGCTTCCAACAAGTCGTATTGAATTTTGTTACGTATTTTTGTTTTGGTAGTGTTCATTATTGGTTAATCTGCCTTGATACTTCTTCTTTATTAGAAACCATTCACTATGAATAGTAACACACATTCTTAGGGTGAGTTTACATCTGACATTTCTTGTGTGCCATGTGCCAAAGAAAGCGTAACCACTAATTACCAATGAAAAACTGTTTGATGCAGACATGTATTTATTGATTTAAACTGTTTCCAATCATGTTGGATTCTATAAAATTGTCTATTAGTAATGTAAGAAAGTGTTTAACTTAATAAATACGTGTCTGAATCAAACAGGTTTTCATTAGTAATAAGTGGTTACGCTTTTTTTATGCTTGTATGGCACATGTCACATAGATGTAAACCCGGCCTTAGACTTGCCAGACGCATATTTCTTAGTTCAAAAATCATTCTTGTTACCATCAGTTTTAAAAAAATATCCTCAAAAAATCCACTAAAATGTGTTTATCATTCCCAAAAATACGAAATTTTCATCCGCAATCGCAAAAAAAAATTCCCAAAACTGGCAGCACTGAACCAAAGACATTTAGTTTTTCTCGCAGACAAGCATAATCGTTTCGAGGATTGTGATTGTGTATAAAAAACATTGTTAATATAACAATTATGATAATCAAAATGTGTACGGAAATTCAACCATTCACATTATTAATATAACAATAACTTTAATTGAAATAACTTTGAAATCTAGCAAAAATAAATGTTGAAAAAATAAATAAATTTCAACAAACTATTTGTTATATTTAATTGAATGTATTTTTCAGATTTTCCTTTAAATTGCAATTTCGTTAATTGTACTATTTACAAAAATTGTTGTAGGTTCAAAATCAATTAATTATTTAATTGATATAACAAAACAATTAATTGTATTTACAAATTATTTTTTCTGTGTTCATGTACTTCATATTAGCAGTTTTTAATATATTACTTATGTATTTCTCATAAGTCTTTTCCTAAGAAACTTTACATGAACTACATATAAGCATTAATCATAGCATAATCCTGAGATAGAAAATTGGTCGGGGTCACACCCATAAAAATTTTAAATTACATTTTGTGCTAGAGAGTATAAAATTTGATACACAAGCAGGGCTAGGTGAGTTAAGAACTGGAAAAATCTGAAAGCATGGATTGTTAAACCGCGGAGGTGGGACCACACACATAAAAATTAAACGTAATATCTAAAACATTAAACCAATTAAAAAGCTGCAACAAGTCACCTTTTTAATTGAGCTCTTTCCTAGGAATGAGGTGATTGTAAAACAGATTTCTCATGGGAATACTTTACTGACAAAACATCAAATTTACTGTGAACAATTGTATTTAGTTTTAAAAAAAAACATGTATTAAGGAGGTTTAAAAACATAAGTGCACACAGTATTAAACACGAATGAGACGTTAAGCACGATATTATGACACATTTCTATCATATTGATGCCAACGATTTTTGTTTGAGGCTTTAAAACTTATTATAATTGTATGTTGTTATTTTCAATAAAAAATTATAATGGCAGTAATCGATGTTTGATGCAAATTTTCGTGCGTTAGTGCAAATGCAAAATATCGTAGCTTTTCTTTGGATTGTGTGTTTTTTGTTGTTGGATTTTAAAGAAAAGCTACGATATTTTGCATTTGCACTAACGCACGAAAATTTGCATCAAACATCGAATACCGCTTATATAATTATAATAGAAATGAAAAAAAAAAACATCATAATAAATTGTAAAGTTTTAAATTGTAAAGTAAATTTTAAACCCTACAACCACAGGTCAAAAATAAAGAAAGCGTTATGACTGTTTTCCTATCAGCGACATCATATTGATGACATTTTGTCATTAAATTGATTACAATTCGTTATTTCTGTGATGTCAGTGTATCATTGCGTTGATGATAGATTTGTCATCATTGGCATTGATGACCACCTGCTGTAAAGATTAACATCACAATGATGAAAGTTACAAGGGGCCAAAAACGAAGACACCTTCTCGGCCAGCAATTGTGAAACTGAGTGGTTGGAACAAGTTAGTGTTGTGAAAAACCGAACTCGTGCACGTGTGACTGTTCTGGTTTATGGTCTATGGTTTGGCGAGGTCATTGGAAGTTACTTTTTTGAAAATGAAGCTGGAGGAACTGTTACGCCGAATGGATTGAGCAATTGAGAGGCTCATTAGCAACATTAATTAAAAAAAAAAAGGAAAAATTTAATTTTTTTTATTTATTTATAGTACATACTATCTGTATGTACTCGTATGTGTGGTACCCAGTTGCACAGAAACATGCACTATGTAGCTTTAAGCCATTACTTTTTAAGTTTAACAATAGTTTTATAGATGTAATAATCTTAAGCTTCTAAAATTAA
Source organism: Tachina lurida (assembly GCA_944452675.1). Classification (NCBI taxonomy): domain Eukaryota; kingdom Metazoa; phylum Arthropoda; class Insecta; order Diptera; family Tachinidae; genus Tachina; species Tachina lurida. The sequence goes on from OX101754.1 coordinate 43,195,706, forward strand.
GCTATCTCGAAAACTAGTGCTAACTTTAAATACAGTTAGCACAATCACATTCAGCGTCCTTGATTTATTTTTCACCCAATAAGTGTCCATTTTGTCCAAAAGATTGCAGTATTATTATAGCTATTGCTATTTATGGCGAGATACAGGGGTTAGAAAATAATTTTCGTAATAAAATTAATCGACACTATTACAGTTATAAATTTATTTTTGTTTTGATTTCTTTGTACTTAAAAGCAGCGTACGAAAATAAACGAAGCAAATTGTTTGAATTTGTTTTCTTTGGTTCTTTGAAATGAGTGAAAAAAAAAACAAAACAACAACAATGAGAAAGATCGCTCAGTTTGTTTTTGTATTATTTTTTTGCAAATAAGCACAAGCCAGAGAACATTGCCGATCGACTGTAAGACGAATAACAGCCGCCGCCAGCAACAAACAATATATTCATTTAATCGTGCTCCGCTAGAAAAGATAATAATGTGTTATAAATGGAAACGTTTTGAAATATTTTCGGCGAATTTGACATCATCATATAATATAATTTTATTGCATTGTATTGCATTAAGTTTGTTTTATACTAAGTTCACACAAATTTTTTTAAACATGTTAAATACATCGTCAGCTGGTTTCTGGCTTGCGGCACAGTATATTCAAAATACATTATGTCTGCAGCAAACCAGAAACCAAACGACGACATTTTCACAATTATGTTTAAGACGAGTTTTCTAAGAACCAAAGTTTTTTAAGAACTAAACACAACCGTTCATATTATATTTGAGATGTTTAAGGTTGACTTTTTGTCAATAAAAAATTTTAAATTATTGTATTGTAAAAAATTACGAATAATTATGCTTTTCAAACAACAAATGTTTTTGTAAATAATTGAGTATTTTTTAAGTAATTACTTGCTTACCAAATAATTTATCAGGTGCCGCCATTTAATAACAAAGCAAAGGTGCCAGAGTTATCAAAAAACGGACTGAACATACTATATTTAAGTGTTTAAGGAAGTGTTTAAATCTTAAATACTTCATTTGAGATGTTTAACAAAACACTTCATTTGAGATGTTTAACAAAACAAGTCAATGTATGGTAAAAAATCTCAAAATCATCGTGTTTAAGCTCTTAAACACGAATGAGGCGTTAAAAACGTTTAAAAACGATAAGTGTGAACATAGTATTATATAGCTTAGTAGCAATTGCTATAACCGGGTGTCCTAAGACACCTCTCTCCTTTTTATTATGTATTTTTATTGAGAACTGAGTCTTTGGTAGCCATCTCAAATATATTTAACAAACTTAATCAAATGAAGTTTGTATTAGGTAAAGGCAGTATGAGAAACAAAAATCAATATTCATATGGGACGGCACATGCGTTGTTCTTGCGTATTAAGATGAAAACAATAACACCAAAAAGTTTCGGTAGTAAAGCCATTTAGTTTATTATTTATGTTTGCTGCTACAAGAGTGTTTCATTTCAATTACTTACTTACAACAACTTATAATTCTTAATAAAAATACTTAAATTTAGAAAATATAATTAGAACAAATCTCATTAAGTCTCCCTTAGCTATTCCAAATGGGACAGATCATCTAATTCCGGTGGTGGACGAACTTCTTCTGTTTCAATAATAATAGAATTCGAATCAACAGATGTCTGAAATCAAAAACCAAATAAAAGCGGAAATCATAAATTAGTCATTGTTACAATGATTTTTGCTCTAAGACTGTTTGTTTGTAAATCAGCAGATAAAATTTTTAAGGGTGAATGCAGCAATGCACTATGGGTCCAAAATATTTTTTTTTTTTGCTTTTTTTTTCTTTATTTTATAAATTTATTATCTTGTTGATACATACACACATACATATATGTATGTAAATGTACGTATGTACTTATGTACATAATATATAAAAATCACTTGCTCTTGTGAACGTTTACAGTAATCTTGGAAACTGCAGCGCTGTTGTCGAAATTGCTTTTAAAATTCTTTCTATATACATATGTATATACAGATTGCAAGACACAGTTCTTTTGGGCCCTACATTTAGAGTTGTATACAATTATTTTAAAGCTGTTTTTGGTGCGGAATTTCTTAATAAATATTAAAAGATATGTTTAATAAGTTCTAACCATACACATATGAAAATTTTTTGCTCTCTATAAATCGAAAAATTATTTTCGAGTTAGAATTAAAAACTTCAAAAATCCACATTAAAATGTTATCAACCATTCTCTCATTTCGCCGTATTAAGCTCAAATTAGACGTGCCATAGCCATAACCAAACCAAAATTCAATTGGTTTCTATGGTGACAGTTATGGCGGGTCACCTATAATCAAATACATTCAATATATTCAATCTGTTTTATGTTACAAAACTTTTAAGGAATGAAATGAATATGTATTCAAAAGACATTTTGACTTTTTTGGAGCATCTTCACTAAACTGCACTTTCTATTTAAACTTTAAACACCAATAACTCGGGAAATATGGGCTGCACCCAATTTTTTTGATGAAGTTTTTTCTTATTTTTCAGATAACTATCCAATAAGCTATTTAAAAATTTATTTTTGGAGATTTTTCATAGTTTGCTATGAAAAGTGCAGAGCCCCATAACTAGGAAAATATGAGTCGCCGCCAACTTTTTTATTTAATTTTTTCTTCTTATTTTTTAATTTTCTATCACATAGGCTCCTTTTTATATATTTTTAGCTGCTTTACTACTAAACTCTCCAAATATTTATTTTTTTCCTATGTACTTCAGAGACGAATGAGAAAACTTTTCTCACACATACAACTATAGTTTTATTTTTGACATCAGTGGCGTAAAGGAAGCCAAAAATCCAAGAAGTTGTTATTTACAAAATGCACAATTGCACAGCTTAAGTTTTCTAGTGAAAATTATTGGGCAAATTTAACAGGTTTGTGTAAATAAATACATACATAAAATTTTTGACATTTTATTTACGAGAGTGTAAAAATGCACAATTGCACAGTTTGCGAGACTTTTGAACATTCTCATGAAATCCCTTAATTTATTTATACAAACCTGTTAAGTTTGACGGCACTTCTCAATCTGTATAAGATAGAATTTCCTAACGTTGTTAATGCCGGCCATACATTTTGCCACACAAAATTCGTTTGTTAAACCAAATTTAATTTTAACAATGATTTTTTCGTAAGCGGGATATTTTGTAATATTTTTTTTTAATAATACTCGTATAATTTCTTTTTTATAATATTGGTATCTATGTATTACTATTATATAAAGAACGGAAACGGTATTATATTTTGAGTAATATATGTATAAAACCAGACCTGGGCAAAATGCATTACTTTTGCATTAGCATTAAATTAAAAAAAAAACAATTCAAATGAAAATTTAATGCATTAGCACTAAATCATATGCTTTTAGTGCACTATATTTTGCATTGAACTAAAATCTCTTCAAAGTAATGCATTAATATTGCATTGACATTAAATTTGATATTTTTAATGCACTAATTTTTGCATTGAATTAAAATATCCTCAAAGTAATGCACTTATATTGCATTAGCATTAAATTGCATATTTTTAATCACTAGTTTTTGCATTGAATTAAAATCACTTCAATGCATTAATATTGCATTGGCACTAAATCACACGTAAAAATTGCACTGATTTTGCATTACCACTAATGAAGCAATGCAATATGATTGCATTGTCGCTAAAACCTATTGTACATAATAAAATTAAACAAAGGATGAACAAAACAAATAAATATTAAAAAATACAGTAAAGCTCACACTGAATCCACCTACATATGTATGAAGAATGTTCATTGAACATACGTATGTACATTAACTATGGCATAGTGTTATATGGGAATTCTTAGTAACGAGATTTCGACTTGCACGAACCCCTCACTTTGTAAGGTTTGGAAAAAAATATTCGAGCCAAAAAATGGTGGCGGTCAGATGGGGGCAAAGGTCTCCGCTTCGTGCTCAAAGTTGAGGGCCAAAGCAAAAAAAAATACAAATAATCATATAACTTTCCCGGGGTCATCGCTACAAGGGTCAAGTATATGACGAGCACCCATTAATTTTCTAAGCCCAATATCCTTTTTAAGCACACCGACCGCCTAACTTCTCTCCTTAAGGGGGCTCCCATACAAAGGAGAAATTTTTATAGCATTTACTCGCAGGGCTCTAACTGCCCCTAGGGCGTACCTATCGAAGTCAAATGTATGACTGACCTCCAATATTTTTTCATTACGAAGATTATCAAATTTAATGTCAATGCATCACCTTATTTAATGCAAATTTCCCAGGTCTGTATAAAACGTTATTATTTAATTAAAAATATTTTGTATTTGGGAAATCCCGGGGAGAAAATAGAGAAATTTATGGATTTATTATAGAGTCGCTTAAAATAATACCTCATTACAAATAAGGGACTCGGCTTCATTAGACTGATTTAAAGAAAATAAATAAAAATATTTTCCCACTCGACATCCCACATAATTACTTAAAAATATTTAAAACAAGCTGAAAATAAAAATAATAATGCATTTACAACAATAAAATTGCGGAATTTGACAAACTGATACTATCCGCAACACTCTTGCTTCGTTGGAATCTACACCTTTTCCAGTTGTAATTCAGATAGCGTTAATTGTAATTTAGATTTATCAATTTAAATACAGAAAGCGTCAATTGTAATTAAAATTTATCAATTTTAATAATAAATGTTAGAAAGAAAAATCATTACATAAAAATGTTATAGCCAAAAATTATATAAAAACATACACCACTGTTGTAGATAGTGCTTGTCTTACCAGCAGAATTATTGGAAAAAAAGCAACTGAGAGGGAAAAAATTATAAAAAAAATTGTTTTTTGCTATGTATAATAAAATTAAAATAAATTCATAGTTAATAAAATGTGTTCTTTTTCGGAATTACAATTGACACTTTTTGAATCACACTTGATCATGGAGGTTATTAAGATTTAAGTTAGATAGTTGTAAATAATTTCTTTAAATATTAAATCATTGTTTAATTGATACCCATTTTCTATGTCCTGTTGTGTCTGCTATTAGATAAATATCTAAAGGTCTAAAGGTGTCTTTACAAAGTATTACGACTTTGTAGAATCAAAATATTATGAAATCCTCTCCGTGTTTAAAAAAAAAGAGAACAAGAGTCTGTTGTAGGTATTTTTCATGCTTACACTGATACTATAAGTAAAATGCAAGCAAAAATATTGAACTGTTGAACTAATAATAAAAATTGGAAAATTCCAAAAAAAAAAAGATGTGTAGTAATAAAACTGAATATTTGGAGAAAACATTTTATTATTTCTATGTAATTTTACTACAAAATATTATTTTTTTTATACGTTTGTTTATTGTTTGGTTTTGCTGTACTATCAGCTACTTGATGGTTGCAGTTTACAATGTTTACAAAAACAACATGAACATTTCCTGAGTTTATTGTGGTTGCTACTGCAAAAGTGTTAACACCTTCAATAGGTACAATTAGTGCTGCCAACGTTTACTTCGAAATACACCTCTGATGTGATGAGAATACTTAAGTTTCTAAAATAGTTTAGAAAACAAAACATTTACCGACCGCTTGTCAAATTTTCTATCCGTATTCTCTCCTACTCGATACATTTTGCGTTTACATGATAAGATTTTGTACATTCTACAGCGTTTTTTTGACATGTCGTAATACATTGTATTACCATGTAAAGACTCCTTAAGTAATTTTGAGCAAAAAAAATTTTTGAAACGAGCAAAACATATTTTGAGTATAGTTATTTTTACATTTAAACACAAAAAATGCAATCTGGGAATAAAAAATTTATTTATTTATTACTCATATCTGTGTCGTGTTGTCCAGTTTTTATGATTATAAATTTAAAAATAAATAATTGACAGTGATATAAATTGTAAGTTTAAATCTGTGATAACATATTATGATCCTTAAATTATATTAAATTATTATACTTTTGTGCTAGATATCAATTAATAAAATACCACCCCTAAAGAAGTTTGCAAAAAAAAAACGAAACGTTGGGAAAAACTAAACAAAAATTATGTAATTTTTATTTATACCTATATGGAGAAAAATTTTTGACCACAAATAGCCCGAAAAAAAATAACATAAGAAATAAAAACTTTTTTTCTTTTTACTTAATTACTTTACACGTGTGAATTTCGGTCCCGATTTTAGTTTACAACAGTTGTTATTTTAATGTTGTATCTTTCAAATTGCGATTATGGCTTACAACACTTATTTGAGTGTTGTCATTTTAGTTGTCTATGTTGAAGTTCTTGCGATTATGGCTTAAAACATGTGTTCTTATGTGTTGTTAGAACTGTGAAAAACTGACAACTGCTCATTAGGTGTTGTCTTATTGTCGTTGGAGACAAATTTGTAAGTATACATACATACATATGTAAATGTTTTGGCATAGTGTTTATAACTGCAATTTAAAATATTTCTTAGAAAAATAAAAAGCAGATAGAAAGGCTGGTGGAAATAAATCAATAAAAAAATTAAAAATTTGATCTCTAAACTCGAATTGACAAAAACAGAATATAGGAGATGTGACGAGGATACACACATGTAGGGATGGGCAAATGAAAAAAATTTATCGATATATATCGTAACGATATTTTTGAACAGTATCGATATATATTTTTTGAAAACATCGATATTTCGATATATCGATATTTTTGCTGCATTCATTTCGAATGCACAATTAGTCACTTTAAGAAATTTAATACAAAAGAACTATTTATGTTAAGTTATATGTAACCTACTGTAGCTCCTTAAGACTTCATTAGCCTTTACTTTTTGTTCCTGCTCTGTGCTGTGCCGTTCTGTTTCTAAATTTTAATAGTTACTTTTCACAGTTTTCCACTAAAGTGATGAGTTTTGCATCGTCCATTGATATCAGAGTTTTTCTTTTCCCGGACCTTTTCATTTCCCAAGAAAGCGGGAACGACTTTTCGGTTTCCCGGGAATTCCCACCCGGTGCAAAACAATACAAACTATTTTTTTATTTGATTTTAATTTATTTATTTCAACAAAAAACAAATTATAATTCATGATATCGATTAAATAATAACGTTTTATAAACACATGTCAAAAAAGTAGTACAATTTCAGTTCCTGGCCGTAATTGTTGTAAAGTTTTAGCTATAGTTTTACCATCGCATTCATAAAGTGAATAACGACACTCATCGGGGTATGTGTACAAAACTAAAGTTGCCCGCAAAAATTTCCCATGATTTCTTTCCCGGAAAATGTGCGCGATCCCGGGAAATCCCGTATGAAAAACACTAACTGTTATGTTTCAATATATTTTTATGTTTTCCTGGTAAAAATTTAATTTTTTTTAATTCGAAATGTTATTATTTTATTCATACTGACGCTTACAATTAGCTAACAGTTTTTTATTTTCACAGGTTGAACCGAAACAGAAAAGAATGAAAGACAAAAACTAACGAATTGTATATGATTTCTATAAACCAAAAAGAGTCAGCTGATTCGTAACAGAACAGAAAGTAAAAACAAATTCTGCATTTAGGCTTATACCCACACAATCCAAAAAGTCACCTGCACTAGTTGGGTCACCTTATAAATTCGCCTCTTATTATCAAATTTCTCTTTTTTGCTTCGCATCACTAATAGTGATGTCAATGTCGTACAGTTAAAAAACGGCTATAGCTCTTAAAAGTATCGAAACCCGATACTCGTAAATAAGAATCGATGTACCGATATGTCGGTTTTTGAAATATCGGCGATATATATCGATATTTATTTTCTCAAATATCGATATTTCGATATATCGATATTTTTTGCCCATCCCTACACACATGTATCTTTTTAATATATTTGGTCAAAAGATTTTTCAACTTCTTAAATTTTCCTCTTTTTTTGGTTTGTTTATTCAATATACATACATATTTGTACGAATTAAAAGCAATGAATATAATAAAAGCAATACAGAAAATTTATTTATTTAAAAATGCAAGCATTAAAAGTTTTATCAACCTTAACATTCATGATTTTTTCTTTCTTGATACATTCTGTGCATATTTTTTTCAACTTCATTATTTTTTGCAGGCAGCTTTGCATTTTTATGTTAATATCTACTAAAATTAAAATACAACTGTAGGACATACACAACACCTAGATGCTGTAAACCATAATCATCAAAGGATTAATGGTTGTGTTGTAGCCCACACAACACACCATTTTTGTGTTTAGAATTTCAAAACATTACTTTACAACATGTAAAAAATATAGAAGAAATTAAGGAATTGAAAGTTCATAGTAAGGTGTCATATGGACTGAACGTAACATTGATAACTGCTATAACTATTGCACTTATATTAATCTATTTTATAATAAAGAAGAAAAAGATGGGTACAAATAAAACCCAACTCGTAACAATATCTCAGAGCCCTTCTGACATTGAGGATATCATAAATAAGTATAGACCGAATAATTAATAATTTGTTCTTATAAATGAACTTCAAGTTTTAACGGTCAATTATATTTAATCTTATAAATTTTCATAATAAAAGAAGAAATATACAAAACAAATATAAAAATATATGCATGTATAAGAAATCCAGGAGGATTTCAAACAAGGGGTGGAGGAGTTACATACAAAGCACCACACCAATGATATCGGCTGGCAAAGTGTGGGAAAACGTACATATAAGTTTTAAGTTACATTTTATTTTTGTTCCCACATTTTGCAAGACAGCAACGTCAGCATAAGCAACTGTCGTTACTCACCTTAAGTTAGAATTAAGAAATTATTGTAGTTTTACCCCCAATTTTTGACTGGCTAATCAAACTGTAATTATTTTTAAGTTCTAATTAAATACGAAATTGTGGTTTTGAGTGCATAATTAAATAATAATTAAATACCCAACCTTGTGTAATTAAATACTACTTAAGTTTTGTGAATGTACCATATGTTTTTATGCGTGTATGTGTTTATTGAAAACATACACATGACATCATGTGGTCGGGTTGAAAACATCATGTGGTCGGGTTAAAAAGAATTTCGTTTAAATTTCATAAATATATTACATATACAATACAAAGTTTCATATTATGGAATAAAGTAATAGAAAAATGTATTATGATGTTCGTTTGATTTCATAAAATGAGATTTTATGGAATTTTAATTTTCTACATGTTTATAACCTAACTTTTTTGTTTATGTTAAACAGCTGTTCTTTGGAAATTTTGCAGGGCTGCCGTGCTTTCAACGTAATTTAATAAGAACTTTAATTAACCACTGAAAAAATGAAATCGTATTTAATTACAACTTAATTTTAAATAAAAATTAGCTAATTACGTACTTAATTATTAAGTTAAAAACTGCGGGTAAGTCTTAAGATTCAATTTAAATAAAAAAGCTCTTAAAAGTGAACAAACGGGTGTTTTAATCGACACATTATTCGTGTGTTTTGATATAGATACATATTTTACTTTCTTCGGTAAATAAAAAATAATTAATAAAGTTTTACTTATTGCGTTAGCGTTTCATTGTAATGAACGTTGGTTCATACCCCGAGGTACAACCGGTTTCGTGGGCTTGGCGTAGCCGGAAAAAACAAAAGCAGCAAAACAAACGTCCACGCTCAGAGGAATTTATTGCATTACCACAAACGCAAGCATATGAACAGCAATACCCCAGATATTTAGTAGTTTTCGCAATATCACTGAAAGAAGATTAGGAAGTTCTTCCTGTCTCCTCATATAATGTCTTCAGAGTAGAAAAAGGTATATACCACATTTCACGCCACCGTTTGGAGGTAAGTGAGATGAGAAGTGGATATTATTGGCCTGCACAAGACCATTTATAAGACCTTTCAAGACATGCGACATTTTTCAAACGCTTTACTACAGCGAAATATTCTAAAATAAACGCTAAACAACACTGTTGGCAATATTTTTTTTGAGTTCTTTGTCTTGCCAACAGTGTTTTTAGCGTTTGTTTTAGAATATTTCGATGTAGTAAAGTATTTAAAAAATGTCGCATGTCTTGAAGGGTCTTATAAATAGTCTTGTGCAGGACTTTAGTGGATATCTACTAACTAAAGTACCTGACAAGATGGCAGAAAGATTTTTTTAAACATATTATATTAATACCATTCGTAGGGTATACCAGGGTCGTATTTTTTCTAAGAAAATCATAGACATTCCACAGCAGGAACTTTTGGAATGCCTCAGTGAACAGAAAGTAGTAGAGATTCGCAAGACAACAAGAAGAGGAGGCAAAAATATTGCTACGTGTGCTTCTATAGTCACTTTCACCGAGCAGAATCTTTAAAACTGGGTTGTGAAAGAGTATCGGTTCAGGAATATATTCCCAAACCCATGAAATGCAACTCTTGTCATAAGCTTGGTCACACAAAACACGGTGTAAGAATGTCCCCTTTGTAAGGAATGCGCTTTACATTCACCACATGAATTATGCTCAAGGAAGTATTGTATAAACTGTCAAAATGAAACACACCCATCATATGACCCAATCTGTCCTACATTCTGGAAATACAAGTTAGTGAATTATCTACGAATAACTATGATGCACATCTAGACGAACATGGGAAATATTCAACGAAAATTTCTCTCTATACACACTAACACCAGTTGCCAGAAAAGAAAAAAATATACACACATATAGTCACAATTAAGTTTTCTGAAAAAAATTTACTTACTTGTGTACGCTCGCGTATTCATCGCTTAGTTCGTATTCCCTGATAAGGATCGCGTAATCATCGCCAAACAAGCAATCAAAAATGTTTGTAGGGTATGCACAAATAGTCAGTAGCAGCAACAACAGCAACACACCTACAACCTCATTAGTAATGTTACAGAACAAAACGAAGTACGAAAAAAAAACTTTAACAGAATTAACCTAGAGTTTACACGTGCAAGTGAGCGTTCGAAAAACTCAATATAGTCAAACTCCTTTACTAACACAACTACACTTTCGGCACTTGCAGTCTACTTCCAAATCAACTGCCAAGGAGTTTTACAAGACAGTGTCTTGTTTTCAATTGTAGCAAGTAAATGAAAAGTTAGTTAACAGTGTTGCCCTATTAATATCTTAGTAAAAATTAACTGGATTGGAATGCAATGTTATTTAAGTTTTTACTTATTTTAAGTACATTTAAAAGCTTATTTGATATTTTTTTCTTAAATATTCATAAATCAAGAAGTTAATCAGGACTATCATGAATAAAATTCCTCGTGAAATTTCTCCCTTTTCCAATTAGAATTTTTTGTTTTCCCTATTATTTGTTATTAGTTGGAATTTTTCCCTGGGAAAAATTTCACGTGGAATTTTATTCATGATAGCCCTGAATAACTTTTTTAGACATACATAAATATCATTGAAACAATACGAATAGAGTTCACTAGTCTCTGGTTCCCTTGAAATTAAACTTTTTTATGCTGCACTAAAATGTAAACATGGAAGTTGCAATTAACGCAACATTAAATCGATCAACATCCACAAACAACTCTACTTATAACATTACTCAAGCTCAACAACAACCTTCCTCAGACAATTTAATGTATCAATAATTTTCACTTATCAACACTTTAAATGTAACAGCGCGCACCATATCTACAGGTGACTTACTTTTTCAGAGCATTACCATAACTTGCGGGAAAAAATTATGTATAAAAAATATATATAAAGAATGTGATTCAAATTTAACACCTACAATGGTAAATCACATTTCTCTCGCTGCTGGTATGCACGATATGGGCAGTTTCAATTTGCAAAATATTTAATGGGGCTCTTCTTCCAACTCGCCTAGTGGACGAATTTGGGAGGATTTTGCAGAAGATAAAAAATTAGTTCTTTTGAACGATGGCTCTCCAAATGTATTAAATACCAGAAATACTCTTACCTCGGCGGAGTATTTCCCTACTTCGCTCAAAATTTGGTTTGGTCTCGGTTAACAATGCCAGAAGTTGGAGATCATGTTCCAATAAAAATTTATAATTGTACTGACTATCATTCAAAAAAGTTTTCACCCCCGTTTCAAGGATAAATTAGCAAACTGGCCACGATTCATTGAAAAAGCTACAGTAGTTGTCTCCCAGTTCGAGAAATCATTGAACATCAACAAAGAAACTGCACAAATAAAACGCATACTTCGGAAGACAGCAAATGAAACTATACCCATAAGCAGAAAGTCGCACGATAGACATAGTCCAGTCTGGTTCAACACAGCTCATTCGCTTAAAACAACAGTCCTGTAAAATATTTAAAAGATTCAGAAGTAAAACCAATGTTCTTAATTTTAGGAAAACATGTGCTAAGGTCAAGACAGAATGCCGACTTGCAAAAAAAACAGCCTTGGAAAAATTTTTTGAATTCCTTTAACCCAACAATGGACACCAGGTATCTGTGGAATAAAGTAAAAATGATAGCAGAATATCACATCCCAAGGAGATAGCTGAAAATTTGCTGGTTTTTGGAGCTCGCTCTGCTCCGACAATGCTTTCAATCCGGAAGTAGTATCAACGAAAAGGAATCTTAACATCAATACCCTACAGGGGAACAACCAAAATTATGAATAGTAAAATAGAAATGGCAGAGCTTAACGATGTCCTAAAAACTCATAAAGGATCCATGCCATCATAGGATAAAATAACCTACGCAATGTTAAAAGATCAACCCATTGGCCTTAAATCTCGCCTGTGAGAGCTTTATATCAACATCTTAATACATGTGATATTTTCCCACATGACTGGAAAACCGCAGTCCTAACACCACCGATACCGTACTATCGAAGGTTTTTGAAAAAAAAATTGGCCAGGCGTTTCTGGGACTTTACAAGAAATAATATTTCCAAACTAAAACACGCTTTTATACGCAGGCACGGGTTCAGTCTCTGTCATCAGCTAGAAGAACAATTGCGAACGAATCTAAAAAGTGGCAGACATTCTTTGGTCCTCTCTGAGGATATTGAAAAAGCCTTTGGTCGCATCTGCATACATAGTTATGTAATATTGGAACTTCGAGAATGGGGCGCGCCAACAGCATTATTGAAAACATTGCTATCTTTTCTTCAGAATCCCACAGGGATCACCATTGTCAGTTGTTCTTTACACGGTTTATGCAAATTCATTGAGTAAGGCCATTGAAAACGTACCTGGCATAAAATTTAAATATTTGGACACCATTGCTGATCAGTGGGCAGTAAGCAGGGGAGCTATAATTCTAGGGAACAAGGTAGAATTACTGCACGTATGCAGAAAAAGAAATTGTACCGTAAACACCATGTTAATTAGAAATGTTAACATCCAAATTTCTGAACAGATAAGGAATCTCGGGCTCATTTTAACTAAAAACTTGATTTGGAATACACATATAAAACATTTAATGTATAAATTAAGTAAAATAAACAATTTGTTTAGACTAATATGTTTAAGAAATAGGGGCCCTCATATTGAAGTTGCATTGAATATCTGTCGCTCTTTGACAATTGGTGCTATATCGCATTGTCTGCCCTTGTATGGTTGGACTTCGAAGAAAAATATTTCAAAAATAAACACCTCTATCAATAATTGCTTCAGGGCTGCCTCAGGTTTGCTCCGAGCTACATTATGCAGATTTCCATAGTATATTGGAGAAAACATCAATAGCCTTGATCTATCACGCTACCAGCAGACAGATTACATGAAGTTTTTTGGGAACATATCACAGAACACTCCAACAAAATAACATCTGCTATTAACGAAACTGTATCTCTTTTGAGAAAACCCAATATACGCATTCCAAAAAAAACCTTTTAAGCATACGTTTCATGCGGGCAACACATGCCATACCATAGACGATACCCTCAGGGCCCACAATAGGAATTTGACTAATCCTGTTTGTTTCAAAAAAATTTTGGCTGATAAAATCTCAACTGTTAAACCAAGTTTGGTTTTTTACACACTACGGATCCGTTCAAAATGAAGCCACATCTTTCGCTGTAGTACAACAGGTAACTAGGTCAGATTACCAAATCATAAAGCAAACCCGATTATCAGTTCACTCAGGTATTTTCACCGCCGAAATGGCAGCCATAGAGGAAGCCATTTCCGACTCAGTTGGAAGGGGACAAAGTGCATTAATTAGCCCCGACAGTCTTAGCACAACCAGAGCTTTAAAAAATAATCTAAATGGTGTTTACGACAACATTTTACGCCAAAAATTAACACAAAATTATTTAATTCTTTGGATACCATTACACATTGATATCCAGGGAAATGAAAGAGCCGACATGGACGCTAAAGAGGCTTTGAACTTAGAACAAATAGGTGAATCAGCTTGTTTCCCCAAAGCTATAATTAGTCCTCTCAAGATAATTCAAAGGCTTGCTGCAAGACTGAAATACAATAACAATCTAACACGATAACAATGCATTATGTTGGCTCAGAGTTCGTAAGGTGAGGTAAGGAACAGACTGAACCACCAAAATGTACAACTTGTAATGTTTTCCTTACAATCCCACACATACTTGCCGTATGAACAAAATCTAAAATCGATGAGCCTTTGGAACGGATTCTGGCTTGTGCTTCTTGTTACCGATACGGAAACGTGCTACAAAAGCACGGAATTGATGATATTTGACACCAATATCCATTTTCTTAACAGAACTAACAAATATTTAGTACTTAGAAATTAACCATTTATTTTTCGAGTTCTCTACTTTATACTGTTTGATTTATGCCCTAATTCAGTAAGAAGATTTAGGACGTTTTTGTTTGAAAATGCTTCTGAGTTCTTGTCTTTGAAGTCTCTAAATTATTTTCTTCTTTTTTTTTTTTTTTTTTTTTTTTTTTTAACTCTAGAAAGGTTGGCGGAATATTATACATTCACAAAATGCCAGGTTAGTCTCATTAAGGAGCCTCCTCCGAGAAAATTCCAAACGACATACACCGTCGCATACGAAGCTGGAACCTCCAAATTCCTCTCCTTTTTTAATATCTTCAAAAATGAGTTTTTGTTTGGTTCTCCAACCAGTATTCTTTTATATTTTTTCTTATAATTGTTTTTGCATGTGGTTAATGGAAACCAACGAGATATTGCGGTGGATACCGTTAACCGACGCCAACCACTAATCACATGCGGTGAGACGCAAAACTCTCGAAGGCCAATAAACAACAGTGGCCTGGTTGCATTTAAGACATAATTGCCAACGACGCGTGATGTTGACTCGCCCAGAGCTGCTTTACGACTGTTATTTTCTTCAAAAATGTTTGTTGTCTTTGACAATGAAAAATATAAATATTATTGCCATATTTTTAAAACATAAAAATTTAATTAAATTATTATATTATTATACAATAGTTTGAAAAATATATGAAAAACTATGTGTTGGATATAATGTTTAGAACAAAATCATAGAGCAAACACACGAACCTTCTAGCATAGAAAGAATCAAAACTGCTTCTTTCTTCGTCCACAGACAAGACGATACATTCGTCGAACAGAATTAGGGCATTAAAGTTTCACTGTCATTGAATTTTTTTTCAATTTGGTTTTTGGGTTTTATGTCCTAATTCTGTTCGACGATTGTGTCGTCTTGTCTATGGACATAAAAAAGACACAGTTGTGATTCTTTAAAACACAACTGGGACGAACGACGAATTTCGTCCACGTCGACGAATTCATCGATAAGAATTCCTTGCGCAAATTCGTCGTGTGAAGTACAATAAAGATGAATTTATTAAGCGAATTCACCTCTTATAATTTTTTTTTTTTTTAATGCATGATTTTTTATTTATTGTATCTTCATATATGAACTAACAATAAGTATTCAAATCTTAAATCTAAAAAATATAATTAGGCCCGACCAGTGTCGGACATAAGCTTAGTAATAGTTATATATAATACATAAGTAGTGATAGTCATAAGGAAAAAAATAAAAGTATTTTCAAGAAGTCCCATCTGGAGTGCTATGAATAAGAGCCCTTGTGTCCCTCTTTTTTAGGCGGATGTGTCCAGTAAAGTTCAAAATATTACGGGCAAGCGGATTAGGATGTGACTCGAGTTTTGTTAAATATTTGCCAGCGTATTTTGCAATTTCTTCAGTCACTAGTGGCATATTTAAATCACGATGTATATTTGAATTTTTTATATACCATGGAGCCAATGTTATTAACCGTAAAATTTTGTTTTGCCTTCGTTGGATTCCCTCGACATTAGAAGCTGAAGCAGTGCCCCATAACTGTATTCCGTAGCACCATATTGGTTTCAAAATCGACTTGTATATTAAAAGTTTACAATCTAGACTGAGTGTTGAATTTCTACCAATCAGCCAATGTATCTGAGTTAATTTCAGTTTCATTTGTGTTAGCTTTGAGTCAATATGGGGCTTCCATGTAAGCCGTCGATCAAGGTGTATACCAAGGTATTTTACGTGTGAATGTTGAAGAACAACTTGATTGTTGATTCGAATTGGCGAACAAGTATCTCTTCGCAGGGTAAATGTTACCTGGACACACTTTTGCTCGTTTACTTTGATTCTCCATAAATTTAACCATAGTTCCAGTTGTGTAATATGTTCTTGTAGATATCGAGAAGCCTCGTGAGGGTTTTCGTGCATACTAAGGCAGGCTGTATCATCGGCAAACGTAGATGTATGGATATTGCTGCTCAAAGGCATATCACAAGTGTAAATCAAATACAAAACTGGCCCCAGTATGCTCCCCTGTGGCACACCGGATGATATAGATTCAGGCACACTCATGAAGTCTCCTTCCACAACCGTAAACTTCCGGGTAGTAATATAACTTTCTAATAGTTTCACAAAATTTGTTGGTAAATATGATTTCAATTTTAAAATAAGACCTTCATGCCACACTTTATCAAATGCCTGAGAAACTTCGATAAACAGCGCAGAACAATACTTCTTCTCTTCAAATGTTCTTCTTATAAATTGAACCAATCTATGAGTTTGTTCGATAGTGCTATGCTGACTTCTAAAACCAAATTGATGGTCCGGTATGCACCCACTATTAACTAGAATTGGGGACAATTTTGTCATTAGCAGTTTTTCGAAAAGTTTTGACATTGTTGACAGCAGACTTATTGGCCTGTATGACTCAGCCTTGGTAAAGTCTTTGCCCGGCTTTGGAATCATTTTAACTTTGGCAAGCTTCCAGCTATTTGGATAATACTCCAGTCGTAAAATGGCGTTAAAACTAAATAACAGGATTCTAATTGCAATACGAGGCAACTTTATTAGCATCTGGTTACTAATTCCATCAATACCCGGAGCTTTCTTCGGGTTAAGTTCAGCAATTAGTTTTTGTACATCACAAGTTCTAAATTTTATGGGTCGAGGGGGTAGCGCCACTACATTCGGCAAATCAATAACACCAGTACATGAGTTAGGGGTAAATACTGATTTTAAATGCTCAGCAAATATTTTACCTTTTTCAGTATCGCTTCTTTCCCAACCCCCTGTAGATGTACGCAGAGCTTATTTAAACGCAACAGGTGTTTTAAGCTTTCTAGCAGCGCGCCACAAAGAGTAATTAGATGCTGGTGTGGCATCAAGACCTTCCAGATAGTTTTTAAAAGATGCAGTTTTTTCAAATGCAAGCAAGTCTTGGAGTCGTTTAGTGCACTCTTTAAATCTGATTTTATGTTGGGGCGATCTGTGCTGTTGCCATTCCCTTCTAGCTCTTCTTTTTTCACTTACGAGACGTTCAATATCCGTAGAATAAATTCTATTAAATCCAGTCTGCGGGTAGGAGGTAGTCGCATGTTCAGCAGCCTGTTTTATATTTTTGATAAGATTGCCAATGTTAAATTCAATATCTTCGGATGTTCTTAGCGTAATGTTTTCCGTACAATGAGTACTGAGATATTTTCTGAACCCCAGCCAATTAACACGGTTGATCGTCTTCACATACGGGTGAGGTAAGTCCCTACTTAGTGGGCTATAAATTGTAACGATCGTGAGAGAGTGATCGGAGGACAGATCTTGAGACGCTTCAACATGAACTAATTCCCTAGAAATATTTTTCATGACTCCAAAATCTATAACATCCGGAATTTTTTGTATGTCCGTAGGCCAGTAAGTAGGCTCCCCACTCGAAATGACGTCCAAGCCTATTTTTGAAATTGTGTTGAACAATGCCCGACCTCTAGGTGTAATAAGACGCGAACCCCAGAACCTATGTTTTGCATTGTATTCGCCAGCTGCTACGAAGCAAGGGCCAAGGGATTTGTAAAAATCCTCGTATTGGTCCTCAGTAATTGTGAATCTAGGAGGGGAGTAAATTGATGATATGACAAAATTAGTGCGAAAATTGTCGACACAAATATTCGTTGCTTGTAAATGTTCTTCGCAAATGTTGTCAATAATATAATGCTTGAGTCTTGACTTTATTAAAATTGCTGATCCACCGCATGCTCTTCCTCTCGGGTCCTTTGAATCATATAAGGTGTAGCCATAAATTTTAAAAAGGCTTCTCGAAGTCAAATGAGTCTCAGAGACCAACATTATATCAATATTTTTTTCCGTGAGGAAGTGCTCAAGTTCATTTTTATGTTGGCGAATGCCGTTTGCGTTCCAGAAACATATTTTTAACGTGTTCATGGTTTGTTAACTAAAGCTTGAAGCAATGTATTCTGCATTCGCAGCATTTCTTGCATCATGCTAGTCATATTTGTTGTAAAATTGTTTATAGTTTGCACCAGATTTTCAATAGTAGCTTCAAGGCGATTAAAATTAAAGCCTGAGTTTGTATTTGTTGAAGTATTTGGCCGTGAAACATTTTGTATGGGAATAGAGCTTGTCTTTGCAGCATTGGCATACGATACACGGGAACTAACTGGTTAGCTAACTTGGGCAAGAGTGGCGGAGTAAGTGTTTGCTGTTTGTGCTGGAGCTACTTTAGGTTTTTGTCCCATAGTCTTTTTAACGAAGGAATATACAGGACATCCTCTATAGTTAGCGTTGTGGTTACCTCCACAATTACTGCATTTTTTTTCTGCTTGATCTTTTGGCTTCGTGCAGCTAGCAGTACCATGCAATTCACCGCAGATAACACAAACTGTAGGTAAATTGCAGTAAGTTTTTGTATGACCATATTCTTGGCAATTGTGGCACTGTACGGGACCTGAACGCTTATGTGGCTCTTCAACTGTAATTTTTCGGTATAAAAGGTATTTTAGGCTATAAATTGGATGTGTCTCGTTTTTCTTCAACTGTATATCATTTGGCTCCAGTTCAACACAAAATAGAGGCTGGGGGATCTTCTCTCTATTGATTATATTAGTAACACTATTTACTTTAAATCCTTGTATGATGAGTGCATCTTTTATTTCGTCGGGATTAACATAAGCATCAGAGGTCCAATTCGTCGCAAAATTGTCGGCGGCGGCGGCTGAGGAAATATATACCGGCGGCGGCGGCTAGCCGGCTGGAGCCGAATTTTTGTAATAACCAGAAAAATACAATATTAAGCAGAAAAATACAATGGTGTTAACGTTGGCAAAGCGTTTCCTAACTCTACGTCTCCACCTGACATGAAATTTTGCTGTAACTTGAAGTTATAACTGAATTGTTAAAACAAATGCACTAACAATAATGTTATAACTTGAAAAAAGCATTAACTTGAGCTGTCCAAACTTAACATTAACGTTGGCAAACATGACAAGTTCTACTTTTGGAGTGTTGTGCCAACACACAAATGATAACCTCATGATGGGGTTGGCCCATGAATCAAAGAATACAAGATTACGCATTCAGCTTTTGAAAAAATTATTCTTCTGCGCATGTACGTCACATTAGACGATAAACATAATCATAAGCACACACACAAATGTATTTGGTATAGGACAATTTTGTTTACATTTCAATTTCTACGTCATTTTGACGTCACACCAGCACACACAAGTTAAGAAACATGCGCAATGCGTAATCTTGTATTCTTTGATTTATGGGGTTGGCCTACTATTTTTTACGTCGTTTGCTAAACACTATGAAAACCAAAAATTAAAATGTTTTCCCAACATACTTTTTTTGTTAAGTGTTTAATATTCCCAATACTTGAAACAATTACTTCAGAAGATAATTGTAAAGAATGAATTTTTACATTTCAAAAGATGAATGAATTCTTATGTTTCAAAAGATAATTGTAAAGAGTTCATTCTCTTATATTTCACAAGAAAATGTATCAGCGCTTGAACAAAACTTGCTAATGGTATTTAAAAATTTACCTTTTCGAGTTTTAAAGAAAATCATACTATTGAATTTAGCAAACTGGAAAGCTACACAATTCCGATTTCTGTTTTGTGGCAGCAAAAATAAAATTAAATAAAAGAAATAAATACAAAAAGTTGAATTTAATAAATAAAATGGAGAATCGACCAACAAAAGAGCTGTTTAAATGCTTCCGTCAATAAAGTACTCATTGTGACAACCTTCTCCGTCGTTGCGTTAGTTTCAGTTGAAATAGGCGAAGTTTAACGTATGACGGATTCATTGTGCCCCGGCCATAAGGCTATACTTTTTTTAAAGTGAATACGCACATACATACATACATACAAAGATATGTAATTATTAAAATAAGGCAAACAGATAACTTATTTAAAGTTACCAAATGAAACATTATTTTAGTCTCCCGCTAAAAATGGTTGAACAATATTCATGTTGTCATGGATGAAGAGTTGTTTTTAATGGTTGAGGCATTAAGCCGACTTCGCTTTTCGTTCACACAAGATCCAGCAAACGAAAAGGCTTGTTTAGCTAATGCAGATGTCATAACTCAAAAACTGGAATTTTTGAGTTAATGGTGCAGAATTAATCCTCATATCGTTCTTCATATTGTGTAAAAATTTCGTACAAACATCTTGTGTACTCAATTCTGGAAGCAAAATGAATTTTTTTTTCTCATTAAGTTATGTGTAAATTGAATATAAACTTGTTTTCTGCCAAACATTTTTTTGAGTTATGATGTTGTTTGAGGAAATGAGCGATGTGTAGTATTTTATCAATCAAGAAAATATTTACGTAAAAACGCTTTTATTACTTTTACATTGCATGTGCATACAAATATACATACATATGTATGTACTAAAGGGTTGCACAGTTGGAACTGTTCACAACAGTTTTGCGTGTGTATTGGTTCTGATATGTTTAGCTATGTTAATTAGCGTTTCTGTCTCTAGTAGGTATGGTTGTTTTTCAAAACTGTTGTTGTGTGGTTGTATAATGAGCAAATGAGAATAACATGTTTTTTTGGATCTGTTTTTTTGAAACCAATCAAATACGTAAAACTGCTTTTAACATAAGTACAACATGGTGTATTGAAAAAATTACCATTGTTGATGAATGAAAGACTGCTTTATGCTACTTTGATTTTTTTTTCATAACGTTTATTTAATATAATTTGTTTAAAAAAACTAATTGAGTGCTTTGAAGTTAAACACAAATATTTTAAATAAAAATAATGTGTTTTTTTAATTTAAGTAAAAAGCAAATGCTTTTGTTATTCAATTTACCCATTAAATAAAAAACTCATAAATCATTCATGAGTTTCACCAAAAAATTAAAATAATTTAATAAAATAAGGTAACAAAAGTAATTCTTTTTTGTACTTATGTACATATATAAAAAATAAATATACACAGGTACATACGAATTTAAAAAAAAAATCAGGTAACAATAATTATTGTCTTTTGAATTTAAACATACTTTATGTAGTAAAAAATCAATTATTCAATAATAATATAACAAAAATTAATGTGATATAATTAAAAAATTAAGCAACAAAAACTATTAAATTTTTTAATTTAGACATAGGTACATCATTAAATTCAAAAATCAATTATTCAAGATAAGCATATAATATAAAGTAGATTAATTACGCAATACAAAAATATATGTATGTACATACATATATCTACATATGCATATCCATACATATATTTATGCATATACATATATATTATATCGAGTTTCTTGTATGCATATTTCATAGAAGAACTTCTAATGAATCGCAAAATTTAAGTCTCGTTTGCAAAAATGAGTTAGAGCTTTCTACATTAAGGTATCAGTATGTACATATGTACATATATACATATGTATATGATAGGCTTAAACGAAATTCGGTTCTTTGAATTTATATTCACAAATAAAATTTCATTGAATGATTTTTCATTAGTACCAATTTGTGATCGTTTATTTGTTATTAGTGCCCGAGCTATAGAAAATATCCTTTCGGAAGGAGCACTAGATGCTGGTATAGAGAATATTCGGCAGCTTAGCTTATATAACAGCGGAAACTCATTTTTTCAATCATCCCACCATTTCAAAATATTTAAATCACACTGTAGGTGTATAATAGTATTTTTATATTTATTAACTTCCCTTTCAATTAAATTTTTGTTAGAATCAGTCTTATCTATAGGTTGTATATAAAATATCTGTAGGTTGTAAAAATAAAATATTTTTTTCGCAATTTTTTAAACTTTAAACTTGCAATTGATTACAAAATTGCCTAGACACGTTCAGGTTATACTGATATGTTTATAAAACTAGTTCAGGTCTAACTTAGTTACAACTTTGTCAAATACTGTTAGCAATACGTTAAAAGTCCCTGTTTGTTATTCTAAAAAAAAGGCAAATAGAAATTATTTTTTTCGTAAAATATTAACATTTAGGGCTTGACCCACGATATCGACAAGGTCGACTTGTTACATTTGTTTTTGTTTTGAATGTAAATGTGTGACAAATCGAACGTTGTCGACATCGTGGGTTTGGCCTTTAGTGAACTCTTAGCTACATTATGGTATGTATAGTCACATATGTATATAAGTAGTACCACCAAGCCTGAATTAGCTGTTGGGCAAAAACTTGAGCGTGTACTGATTTTCTAAGTCTATGGAGGCCCATAAAGTTGGTCACCAAAATCACTAATTGAGTATATACATAGTTTTATTAACCTTTGATAGTATAATAGAACCTATACTGTCAAGTAGGTTCTATTGTGTTCAGTGTTCCTTTCACTGTTGTACATCTTAATTAATCAAGAAAAGCTTCAAATATCTGCGTAAAAAAAAAACAAACCAAAAATAATTGTAATAATTATTTACTTGGCAAGTGTTAATAACATGCACAAATTACACAAATTATTAAAAATACTGACTAAATCCAATTAACTTGAATTTTCTATGCATATTTTGTAAAATTAAAAATTTTTTGCATATACAATATAAAATATTATGTGTACAAAAAAGTGTCATTTTACATAGTAAATGTGTATGTTCATAATGTGAACAAAGCGTAAGAAATATTTCCTATGGCTTTCTGCTGCTCATCATTTATTTGTTGTACCAGTGCTTATTTTCATATACCTGTGTTACAATATGTTTTTGTGAGCAAAAACATATACAAACAGTTCCTAAGCAGCAATACAACAAGCAATTGTTATCTGTTTTACTTGTATTGCCATTTCGAAATGCAAACACACACAAGAACTGTTATACAAGTTCTCTCGCTCTCACCACAATTACATGGTACATACCATGGTGTATGTGGTTTGTCTATACTTATAAGTATACAAATGCAACCCTTTAGTATGT
The DNA here is from genome assembly GCA_944452675.1 of Tachina lurida. Lineage (NCBI taxonomy): Eukaryota > Metazoa > Arthropoda > Insecta > Diptera > Tachinidae > Tachina > Tachina lurida. Next base: position 43,219,330 of record OX101754.1, read on the forward strand.
ACATAGAAAAACTTGTTGGCAGTACTGCATATTTTTAACATTGTACATATGTATGTATCTAAAACTGCGTCAGTCAGAATTAAAAATTGAAATTGATAATAATATAAAACAAGTAAGAGTGCTATATTCGGCTGTGCCGAATCTTATATACCCTTTACCAACGCACGTACATATACATATATAGTATACAGACACATACATACATATTTGTTTTGTAAAAAAATGCATAATTTTTTTAAAGTTTCCATCTTTGGAGCTATAATTTTCATTTTTCAAATTTCATACGCCAAACTTTTCTTTCAGAAGCATAAAATATATTCAATTTATAAAGAAAAAGAAAAAAAATTTTAGACCTATTTAATTTTACATAACACAAAAAGTGTGAGTTTTCCAACCCTGGAGTCATAATTTTGGATTTTTCTGATTATTGATACCAATCTAGTTCTTTAAAAAAATACATAAAATATGTTAAGTGAACGAAGCAAAAACGAAATAAGAAAGAACCTAGTTTCATTTAATTCCTTTAATATTAAAAAATTCAGTAAAGGGCGACTTTGAATCGCGCACGAAAGGTAAGCTTTTTTGCTTTTTTGAAGTTTTTTCAGCTTAAACGATTTTTTCAGTTTTGTCGCTTTTTTCTCGTTTTGGCGATTTTTTTCTGTTTTTGGAGGTTTTTTTCATTTTGGCGATATTTTTCTGTTTTTGGGCTTTTCTTCATTTTGGAGATTTTTCCCATTTTGACGATTTTTTTTTTCATTTTGGCGATTTTTTTTTGTTTTTGGGTTTATCGATTAAATAGGCGATTTTTTTTTGTTTTTTTTTCATTTTGGTGATTTTTTTGGGGTTTTTTTCGTTGTGGCGATTTTTTTCATTTTGGCGATTTTGTTTCCTTTTGGTGATTTTTGTCTGTTTTTAGGTTTTTTTTTCGTTTTGGCGATTTTTTTTCATTTTGGCGATTTTTTTTCATTTTGGCGATTTTCTTTCATTTTGGCGATTTTTTTTTGTTTTTATTTTTATTTAGGCGATTTTTTTCTTTTTTTTTTTTTGTTTTTTTTTTATTTTGGCGATTTTTTTTAATTTTGGCCATTTTTGTCTGTTTTTTAGGTTTTTTTTTTCTTGTTTTGGCGATTTTTTTCATTTTGGCGATTTTTTTTCGTTTTGGCAATTTTTTTTTATTTTTGGCGATTTTTTCCTGCTTTAGGTTTTTTTTTATTTTAGCGACTTTTTTCTGTTTTTTTTTGGGTTTTTTCATTTTAGCGATTTTCTTTCATTTTGGCGATTTTTTTTTCATTTTAGCAATTCTTCCGTTTTATGCGATTTATTTTAGCTTTAGAAATTTTTTTAATTTGGTGCTTTTTTTCGTTTTGGCGATTTTTTTTTGTTTTTGGCGATTTTTGTCGGTTTGGCGATTTTATAATTTTTTGTTTTTTTAGTTTTACCGTTTTTGAAAATTTCAAGAGTTTTGCTCTCACGGTTTCCAAGATACAACTAGTTGTCAAATTGGATAGTCAAAATTGCATTAACTGATGGAACACCCTTTAATTAAAATTTTTTGAAATTTTAGTGTTAATTTTTGTAGTCTGTATAAAAATACACTAACCTTACAAATTTCAAGTGTATATACATACATACATACAATTGTATGTATATTACATGGGATTTTAACATTTTTCGTTGCTCGTTTTGGAACACCCTTTAATTTCCAATTCGCATGTATTTGTTGTTATAGCGGCCAAAGGTCTACACACTGTGTCCAAATTTCAGGTCTATAGCTCTTACGGTTATCGAGAAAATACTAATATAGTTTTAGACATAGTTAATTTTACATAACACAAAAAGTTAAAGTTTTCCAACCCTGGAAACGTCTCTTTAATTTTTTTCATATTTTTTTAATTTAAAATACCAATTTTAGTCGTACTGAAGTGTAAAATAAGTTTATTTATTAAAAAAAATAAAAATTTGTTTTCGTTAGTTACTTTTATATGGCAAAATAAAGTTTAAGTTTTCCAGCTCTGCAATCGTCTGCTCCATTTTGCTGAATTTCAATACAAATCTATTTTGGAAAATTTCTGACACACCAGTCCAAGAACGAAGTCTCTAGCTTTTCTGGGAGCTTCGGAAAACCGATTTCACGTACAGACAGACGGATAGACGGACAGACGGACATCGCTTATTCGTCTTCCCTATGCATAAGGATCCAGAATATATATATATTTTATGTGTCGCTTATTGATATTATAGAAATTACAAACGGAATGACAAACCTATATATACCCTTTTACCATTTTTGTTGGTAAAGGGTATAATGAAGACATAACTTATAAAAATATGTATAGATTGAAAAAAAAACCAAAAATATTAATTTACAAAAATCGGCTCAGCCATCTAGTTGTGTAAGCACCGCTGACGAAAACAAGCCGATGTCAGCCGCATGCATCGGCGGCGGCTTTGTCAATGAAAATTAGACCGGCGGCGGCTGTAAGCCGGCTGTAAGCCACACGAATTGGACCTCTGGTCACCCCGTCCATTTTTGTGCAACCATATTCTGCAAATTTGCTTTGTAGCATACTTGTATGTACCAATAAATAAATAAATAAATCAATAACTTTTATTTTCTGAGGAATAAATAAAAATCAAAAAATAACACAACGTGACAGTTTTTTGACCAAATGTATCTGACACCAAATCCTAATGTAAAATTGTTTGCTGAATCCGAATATGAAGTCAAAATCGTCGAAAGTAGAAAAGTTTTTGAGATATAGCCAAATTACCGTTATTTATGTTTTTTAAAAAGATGATGTGGCTTAAATGCAAATATCTTCAAAAATATTCGTCGGATTATACACTTCTTATTTTCGTTAAAAGATAGTAAAATTACTAAAATAAACATACATCTTATGTCAAGATTAGTCAAGAAATGATGGAGATACAGTGGACAAAATTTGAAACTTCATTATAAATTTCATGATTTTTTTGCAAGTTTGGTGTTTTCAAGTTTTCTTTTTTTAACCAAACAATTAAAAATTTTTAAATTTTTTTACAAAGGACATTAGCTAATTTCAATATAAATATTTTCCGCCCTACAAGGTCCAGATTGGTGCAAAAATTACAAAGCTACAGAAGATTTAGTGAATTAACCCCTTTTTAGGTTTTTATTACATCAAGAACCCAAAGGAAGTAAATCGCAGAATTTGTAAAACGAACGCTGTTAGTGTTATAAACATTGACAGCTCACAACTTCAAATTGTTCGCTTAAGGTTTTAATTCTCTAGAAACGTAGAATTCATATTTACAAAAATAAAATGCATAGTGCAAAACGTGAATTTTTTTTTTGCCAGAACAATCCGAACAAGTTTTGCAATAAAAGCGTCTTTTTGAGTGGTTTTTAGCCTGGCGTTGGTAGCATTTTGACAATTTTCGTCATTTCGCGAATTGTTTTTATTTATTTACATATACATACTCGTAAAATTGCACTAATTTTTATTAACTTAATAAAGCAAAATTAAGGTAAATGTAATTAAAAAACATTAGCACTTTTATAAGCGTATGCATTCCTGATGCCATTCTACATTCATCAAACATAGGGAAAAATGTTGTAGGTGTCGTAGCAAACTTTTCTATGGAAATTATCTACAACATTTTACAAATATTGTACAACTTGAGGACCTGCTACACTTACGCCCAGTTTTTGACTGGCTAATCAAACTGTAATTATTTTTAAGTTCTAATTAAATACGAAATTGTGTTTTTGAGTGCATAATTAAATAATAATTAAATACCCAAACTTGTGAAATTAAATACTACTTAAGTTTTATGAATGTACCATATGTTTTTATGCGTGTATGTGTTTATTGTAAACATACACATGGCATCATGTGGTCGGGTTGAAAACATCATGTGGTCGGGTTAAAAAGAATTTCGTTTAAATTTCATAAATATATAACATATACAATACAAAGTTTCATATATTATGAAATAAAGTAATAGAAAAATGTATTATGATGTTCGTTTGATTTCATAAAATGAGTTTTTATGCAATTTTAATTTTCTACATGTTTATAACCTAACTTTTTTGTTTATGCTAAACAGCTGTTCTTTGGAAATTTTGCAGGGCTGCCGTGCTTTCAACATAATTTAATAAGAACTTTAATTAACCACTGAAAAAATGAAATCGTATTTAATTACAACTTAATTTTGAATAAAAATTAGCTAATTACGTACTTAATTATTAAGTTAAAAACTGCGGGTTACAATAGGTTGTGAATTGAAGAAATATTTTTAATTTCACAAAATGTGCACAAAACTTAAAAAGGCTATAACTTTGGAACAGTAAGAGTAAATTCAATCGTGGCTATTCGGGAAAACGCGTCGAAGAAGTGAAACTTTACATTAAAGCAAAAACAAAGTTTCAAAAATTGTTTTTGTTTCCCATACAATTCTAAAATTAAATAATCGTGATAATTTCAACGCGTTGCTCTCTTTTTTAAAAACGGTAGATTTTGTATGATAAACAAAAACAAATTTTTAACATTTGTGAAGTTTTGTTTTTGTTCTACATGTAAATTTCACCAAGTCGACGCGTATTCCAGAATAGCCACCATTATTTTTTTCTTTAAATGACTCAGAATTTATCTATCATTTAAACTGCACCATTAGTTTTTTTAACTTCAATAGAAATTTAAAAAGTTAAAAGGCATTATTTTTAAAATGTATACTAAATTAAAAAAAAAAATCATAAAGGGTACCCAAATGAGCAAAAAAAAAATAGCCTTAGCTTATATTATATGCACAGAGAAGTAAAGTTTAAATAGTTTTCTTTTAAAAAAATTAACTTAGTAACAAAAAACATCGTGCTAATGGGTCGCGTAATGAACAAAATTAGAAAAAGTCGAGAAAAACCGATTTTCGAGTTAAAATCGATTTTAGCTACCTCTAAACCCCTTCCGAAAAATTTAAAAAAAAAACACAAAAATACTTTATCCTATAAGCTTTCAAAAAAATGCTGGAATACCTATAAAAATCGAAAAAAAATGTTTGGGACACACTAATATACATATTTCTATATTTAATTGATTTATCATTTTTGCACCGATCTGTATTCTATTAAGCACGAAATGTTTCTATTAAAATAATCTAACGTGATAAGTGACAAAATTAAAAAAATATATATAATATGTGTTTTTTTTTAGAGGTATAGAACTTCGAATTGAAATAAAACACAAGAAAATCGTTTTAATGTCCATCAATTTGGCTTTATTGGAAGGATAATTTTATGCCATTAATGTTTAAATATGATTTCGGGCATGTGGCCGCCGCGGCTGGCTCGAATAAAGCCAATTCTACAGGTCCAATTTTCAACCACTTTTTCGAGCATATGGGGCCGTATGTTGGCAATAACGCCACGAATGTTGGCTTCCAAGTCCCCTAACGTTTCTGGTTTGTTGGCGTAGACGAGCGACTTCACATATCCCCAAAGAAAATAATCCAATGGTGTCAAATCACACGATCTTGGTGGCCAATTGACAGGTCCATTCCGCGAAATTATGCGCTCATCGAATGTTTCCTTCAATAAATCGATTGTGACGTGCGCTGTGTGGCATGTAGCGCCGTCTTGTTGGAACCACAACTCATCCACATTCAAAATCTTCAAAATCTTCCATAAAGTTGATGGAAAAAGCTCCAATTGCTGTGCACGGTGGCGAATCGATTCATTCGGGTCCTCTTCAACACTTTGCTCTACAGCGGCAATTGTTTCTTCGGTGCGCACTGTTCGACGTCTCTGCGGATGCGTATTATCACATAGAGTAAACGTAGTGCGAAAACGATCCATGGTTAACCGAATTAATTGCTCTGATGGACGATTATGTCGACCATAAAATGGACGGAGCTTGCGGTAAACTTCGCGAACTGAACCATTATTTTCGAAATAAATTTGCACGATTTGCAAGCGTTGTTCTTTTGTCAACCTGTTCATGATGAAATGGCAAACCAAACTAAATATTAATCACTTGACAGCTGACAAAATGGCCGCCAGTTAAAGAAGTGATGCCAACTTAAAGTTCTATACCTCAATAAAAAACACCCGCTATTTGGTTTAAAAAAACTAAATTGAAAAAAGCAAAATTGCAAAATATCATTAACATTTTTGTGAAATTTTAATTTTGTTCAGTAATTTCTTGATCAATTTTTACAAGCAACAACCCATGGTTGCTTTACTAATTTCATATTCTTTCAACTAGAAGAAAGAAATAAAAAATCTATCTAATACTTACTAAGATTCTTTTATTATAGTGATATCATCTTTTTTAAAACCCAAATAACGGTAATTTAGCAATGTCTCGAAATCTGTTCTACTTTTGGCCATTCTGACTTCAAATTCGGATTTGGTGAAAAATTCTACATTAAGATCATGTGTCAAATTTATTTGGTCACGACTTTGTTGAAATTTTGTTGCGCAGTGTAATCGGTAAAGTTGAGTCCTTTAGTAAAAATCAAAAAAATAAAAATCATTGGATCTAGTAGTTCAAGTAACATGGAGTATCTTGGTATATTCCTTGTGCACGTAGCACTTCTTTATTAGTGCAATTTTTTTAGCATAAATTTGGAAAATAATCGTTATTTTTAAATCGGACAGTTTGGAAAAAAATATTTTTGGATATTCTTTATTTTTTTACTATGTTAATGTTCCTTCTCAACAGCACATCTCAGCAAATATTTTTGGCTAATAGTTACAGAGATAACGAATATTAAAAAATACGCGTTATAAGAAAATTATGTTAAAATAAAAATACCCAGGCAGAAATTGCCAACCGTACAAAAATTGTAGCACTGCGAAAGCAGTTTTACTTAAGAAACCCAAACGGTTTGCCAACGTTACGGTTTACAATCTCAAGAATTATTTGCCAATCCGTTTTAATAAATTTTTATTTTTTATTTCTTTTCGTTTTTGTTTAATTTTGACTTGGCTTAGCTTAGCGCCATTTGAATTTTTTTCTAGTCTAAATCTTTAACGACATATAATCATCCTACGTCCCTGGATGACAGTGGATACGTAAAAAATCAAGAATTTCGTTAAATTTGCTGCCTTTTAAGTAAATATTATCAAATTTGTATACAGAAAGTTTGCTACTAAAAATTTCTGATATAATCATGACATTTCCATTACTTAGTAAACAGATATTATCAAGAGGAACGGTTGTAACTTTATAGCCCTTAATTTTGAAAAAGAAAATAGTGTTTTCGCGTCAACTGTGTCTATAATTTTTTCCAGTAAATATTTTCTATTTTTAACACGAGGAAATACTAATGGTATATTATTTGAGAAACTGTTGTTATGGAAAATGTCCAATTTCCTTTGAATTTGCGCTATTGGATTTGTAGTTGATTTAACAATTGACTTTAAATACCCCAAACTATTTTCAAAGTCAAAATCTGAAAATTGTGATAAGGGAGCCCCTATGTTAATTACATCATTTGGTATATGGATTAGATTATGTATATTCATAGTTTGAGAATTAGGGCCGTAATATCGAGGCATAAGTTCAACAAATGATTTTAACAATTCTTGAACGTATTTTGATTTTAATGTGGCTAATTTGTTTGACGACAAAATCCGGCAAGAAGTTGATAAAATTAAAAAATATTTGTACATTTCAACATCTAATACATTTTTTAAAGTAATTAAAGCACCAGCAATATAACAAGAGGAAACGGAATTGTGTAGCTTTCAGTTTGCTAAATTCATTAAATCGTATGATTTTCTTTGAAACTCAAAAGGTAAAGTTTAGATACCATTAGTAGGTTTTGTTGAAGCGCTGATACATTTTCTAGTGAAATATAAGAAAATGGATTCCTTGGAATTAGCTTTTGAAGTAATTGAAGCATTGGGAATATATTACACTTAACAAAAATATTATGCTGGGTTTCATAAATTTTGTTTTTCATAGTGTTTAGCCAACGACGTAAAAAATAGTTCGGCAACCCCATCATGAGGTTATTATTTGTGTGTTGGCACAGCACTCCAAAAAAGCTTGTGATGTTTTGCCAACGTTTGAACCATCTTAGGAAACGCTTTGCCAACGGTAACGCAATTGTATTTTTCTGCGTGGGTACTCATATCTTTTTCAATATTAGTCCAAATAGAAGAATTTTTTTCTTTTTTCGTCGACTATCCAATAAACAACAGAAAAAAATTTTGCACAGGTGGCTTGGAAGTAGTTTTCGGGATTTACTATTTTAAATAAATTTTTTTCACTGTGTGTACTCTTTGATTTTCTTGAAATTTTTTTATATAAAACTTTGATTATTTCCACAAATTTTAAGACCTATTTAGTTGTGAGATTCATATAACTACTATTTGTTCTGATTTTTTTAAATTTGTTAAAAAAAAAGATATGTGAGTCCGATCACAGGGGAGATGTGTAAACATCTAGTAATGAAAATGAAAATTTTTTAAATGAAAATTTTTTAAGAAAACAAAGTTATTAAATTTTTATTTTTTATTTTTTTATTTATTTTTATCTTTATTATTGAAAAACACAAACTTAAGGTACTCAGAATTTAACAAAAAAAAGTTAAAACTAAAAAAACATTTTAAGTCGCAAATGTAAGCGGACTAAACTAAAGCACCCCCAATTTAAAGTACAAAAGAAAAGTATTGAAATCAATATTTCGTTGTGAATTCTTTATTCTGGATGACACACGCACATCTTTTAGGCATAGAGGATAATAAATTATTAATTATATCTGGAGGTCATGTAATTAACATACAAATTCGGAAGATTTTTCTTTCGTTTCGAATTACAGAGTAGACCCCATGGTGTTATTGCTTCCCAGGATTTTTTTTGCGGCTTCAAATAAATTTTCATTTGTTTTGCAATTTTCTCGGTTGTTTTTTAAGTTAACGATCTCCCACAAATTCTCAAATGGGTTAAGATCGGGGGTTTGGGCAGGCCAACGGAGAACTTCTATCATTTTGTTCTGGAACCACCCCTTAACAACTTTTGACGTATGTTTTGGGTCGTTATCTTGCTGGAGTGTCCATTTAAGTGGCATCTCTTCTTCAGGATTTAGGATTCAACCGTTGTCCATTTGGTTTGCGTTCCCGCCTTATGCCATCTAAATCCTTTAAATTAAACTTAGATTCATCAGAAAACAGCAGTCTTCCATTTTTGGACACCCGAATTGAGATGGGCCTTGGCGAATTCAAGTCTGGCTTTTTTAAAGCATGGAGGCGGCAACATAATGGTCTGGGGTTGTTTCTCTGGGCAAGGGATTGGGCCAATTCATAAGATTGATAGAATTATGGAACGTTTCATCTATCCTGACATATTAAAGGACGTGAAATTGCATCATGCTGAAGAAGAGATGCCACTTAAATGGACACTCCAGCAAGATAACGACCCAAAACATACGTCAAAAGTTGTTAAGGGGTGGTTCCAGAACAAATTGATAGAAGTTCTCCGTTGGCCTGCCCAAACCCCCGATCTTAACCCATTCGAGAAGTTGTGGGAGATCGTTAACTTAAAAATCAACCGAGAAAATTGCAAAACGAACGAAAATTTATTTGAAGCCGCAAAAAATAATCCTGGGAAGTAATAACACCAGATATAATTAATAATTTAATATCATCTATGCCTAAAAGGTGTGCGTGTGTCATCCAGAATAAAGAATTCACAACGAAATATTGATTTCAATACTTTTCTTTTGTATCTTAAATTGGGGGTGCTTTAGTTTAGTCCGCTTACATTTGCGACTTAAAATGTTTTTTTAGTTTAACTTTTTTTTGGTTAAATTCTGAATTCCTTAAGTTTGTGTTTTTCAATAATAAAGATAAAAATAAATAAAAAAAAAATAAAAATAAAAATTTAATAACTTTGTTTTCTTAAAAATATTATACTTTTAAAAAAATGTACTGAGGGATGCTTAGGTTTTGGCCGATACTGTATGCTTTTAGTATATTTTTTAAATTAATCAATTAATGCCCGTAATTTCTACAAATAGATATCTATTGGTGTCTAGATATCTATCGTGTAAGTTGAATTTTATAAGTGCAGTTCGTAGGTATAAACGTTAGGTAAATTACCTGTGTGTAGAAATTACGTGCATAAAAGTATCAAAACTTTCAATATTGTAAATACATACGAATTTGCTGGTTTTTGTTTGTTTTATTTAACTTATTTGGTTAGTAAATGGGCACACTGCAGTATATCGTCGGTTGGTTTCTGGTTTGTGGCACAGTATATTCAAAACGCATTACGTCTGCAGCAAACCAGAAACCAACCGACGATATATGTACTGCATTAAAAATTGCAGTAAGCAGTAAATTTACTGATTACTGAAAAAATTCAGTAAAATTTTTACTGATAATGAAATTTAATTTGCATTACCGTATTCATAATAAAATTGTAGCAAGTGGCAAAGTTTTTTTATTCAAATTTTTTAATTTTTGTATGAAAAAAATTTAGCCACTTGGTAGAACTTCATTATGAATACGGGCATTACTGATTACTGAAAATTCAATGCACCTCATCATATAATAAATCATTTATGCACTTTATAAAAATTGTAGAAAACAATTTTAGTAATCAGTAAAAATTACTTGTTAAAAAATTATTTTTACTGAAATTTTAGTAGTACTGCAAAGTGGCCATCTATGGTAAATGCCTTTTACTTAAAAAAAATCTTTTTCACAATACAATCACAAATTTTGAGTAAGATCTTCATCTGTGAAGAAGTATGACTGTATTAGTGTTTGAAAAAACCCTCTAGTCAGCCTAGAACCATATGTATCTATGTCAACTTTCTTTTCTCCAGCGACAATTGCACTAGTTGAAATGTCGACAACTTTCCTTTTATGCGCGACTAGAGATACATTAGAGACAACAGTTCTAGTGTATTTCTGCTGACATTGTCAATAATGTTAAAACTTACGTACATATTAATGTATGTATTTAAGTTTGTTGCCCCAACCCTTATAAAATTGTAGGCGAGGGTCTCTAAAATGTACTAGTGAATCTTTAGCTCAAATCTCTCCATATGGTCGTAAAAGAATAGTGCTAAAGTTTACTGGTAGATTTTCAATGACAACCCTATGTTATATGTCAATAGGCGATTACATTGGCTGCGGTACACCTATTCAGTTGTACTATTGACAATGTCACTAGTAAATCACTACAATTTTACTATTGATATCGAGCGAGGAAATATCGATATTGTAGACTAGAGCCCCTAAAATGTACTAGTGAATCTTTAGTGCCAATGTCTCCATGTGGTCCCAAAAGAACTACTTAGTCAGTATTGCTACAGTCTAGTGGTGGATTTTCAATGGCAAGCTAATGTTAAATGTCAGTAGATAATTACATTGGCTGGGGTACACCTGGTCAGTAGTACTACTGACAATGTCACTAGTAAATCACTACAATTTCACTATTCGCTTTTTCTGCAGGGAAGCAACACAAACAGCGTTACCGTTGGTGCTACTAAAGTAGCAATTTGCCACTTTTTTTACTGCTTGGAAACTATTGTGCTATCTTTACAAAATTTACCCAAATTTTATACTTTTTCTAATTTTTGCCATTTTTGATACTTTTTAGTAAATGAAGATGTACTTTTGTGTTCTTTCGGTTTTATTAATATATAAGTTATTCTATTTTTAATATATTGATACGTAAGCAAGCTTGTACATCTTTTTTCTTGTCGTGCATGGTTAGCTTATGCATATCTTTCGAATAATTAGTACGCTTGCTTATAAGTATTCGTTACCTCTGCCTGTATGTAGAAGCAATAAAAGACTGATTGTATTAAAGTATTTATTTAGATCCGATATTTATTAAATTGTTTCCGTTTTTAATAATATCATAAGCGAACTTGAGGTTTTTGTCACAGAGTTGAAGTTACGCGTATAAGAAAGCTAAACGAATAAAGAAAGCTGTGATGCAATTTGCAAAATATCTCAACTTGAAATGTTGGTACGAAAACAGCAATTTCTCAAATTGCTTGGATGAAAATTGATATCCAAAGTTGTTTACATTTGCTTCATATATATTTAGTTTGCTGCATAATAGTGGTCCCGCTAAGCGGTTCTTTTTCTAAATTGGCATCATAAGAAAATAAATTAACTAACGAGCTAAAAGTTGAAACTTGCCATTCCGTGATATCTGCTTTAAGTTTGTATCAAAGTGATTTGGAAGACTGGATTCCAAATGATGAACTTATTCAAAAACTGGTATTTTATAACTATTAAAAATCTCTAAAAAAGACCTTTTTCAGTTAATTAAAAAATTCAATGTACAGAAAATTTATAGAATCGTATTGTGTCTGTCTCTTCAGAATTAAATATTCAGATATTTAGCAAAAGTTAAATAAATTTTATCTAAAGTAATTAAGCATGAGTTTGTTTTTTATAAATATGTGCCAATGCCAAAAAAGCATTAAACATACATATATATTTTCTTCAGAAAATTCAAGTAATTTATTATTATAAGCACAGATTATGTGAACTATTTTTATATTTTGTGGCTGTACTTTATCATAAAAATAGTATTTTTTAGTTTTTATATATGGAAAACCTGATTTTTATTCATGATGTTTTCCAAAATAAGCAGATTTGTGTTAATTTGTCTTGTTTTTAAGGTTGCCCCTTTTTTTTCTTAAAATACCCTTTTTGATGCCACCTTTTTTTCAAAATCCCCTTTTTGTGCCACTTCTTGAAATTTTACAACGGTAACGCTGAACAGAAATCGTCACAGACGACATTGTCTTCGACGATTAATGTACGACATGTCGCCTGTTCATTAGGTTTTCTAATCGAAAATTTAAAGGAAATCGTCGTTCATGACTATCTAAGCGACAATATCCATCGTTTTGTCTTCAATAAAACTTTGTTGAGGACAATCTGAGCGACAATATTCATCGTTTTGTTTTCAATAAAGCCGTGTTGGTGACAATCTGAGCGACAGTGTCATACGTTTTGTCTTCAATAAGACTTTGTTGAGGACAATCTGAGCGACAGGGTCATATAAGTTTTGTCTTCAATAAAGCAGTGTTGACGACAATCTGAGCGACATTGTCGCCCAGCTCGTCTTGTGAAAATTTGTATGAAAATTTCGTCGACGATTTGTATGGGGCTGTCTTCAATATGTCTTTTACGACTTGCCATTGTCTTGTACCCGTCGTCAAAGGTGTCTTAAAGACGTGGCCAACTGAGATATTTAAAATATTGTAAATACATAGGAATTTGCTGGTTTTTGTTTGTTGTATTTAACTTGACAATTGCTTTATTTTAATTGCAATGCGTACACAACAACAAGAACAGCAACAACTAAACGATGAACAACAGGAATTAAAAGTAAAGACATTTACCATAGATGGGCACTTTGCAGTACTACTAAAATTTCAGTAAAAATAATTTTTTAACCAGTAAATTTTTACTGATTATTAAAATTGTTTCCTACAATTTTTATAAAGTGCATATATGATTTATTATATGATGAGGTGCACTGAATTTTCAGTAATCAGTAATGCCCGTATTCATCATGAAGTTCTACCAAGTGGCAAAATTTTTTTCATACAAAAATTAAAAAAAATTGAATAAAAAAACTTTGCCACTTGCTACAACTTTATTATGAATACGGCCCTACGATTTTACTGGTAATGCAAATTAAATTTCATTATCAGTAAAAATTGTACTGAATTTTTTCAGTAATCAGTAAATTTACTGCTTACTGCAATTAGCTTCGGCTGTGTGGCACGTAGCGCCGTCCTGTTGAAACCAAATGTTGCCAATATACTCCTCTTCAATTTTTGTGAACAAAAATTCGTTCAACATGGCCCGATAACGATCGCCATTGACTGTAACGGCCACTCCTTGCTCATTTTCGAAAAATGACCCAATTATGCCTCTGGACCAAAATCCGCACCAAACAGTGACTCGTTTTGGGTGCGTCGGCTTTTCAATATATGCGTGCGGGGTTTCTGTGCCCCAAATGCGACAATTTTGCTTGTTTACATACCCGCCACGATCAAAATGAGCTTCACCTGCAAAGGTGATTTTTTTTGGCAAAATCGGCATCTTCTGTAAGCAATATTACCCAGCGTTGTTCAAGCGTATACACAACCATATTCGTTCAGCGGAAGGATAAAACTAATTGTCTGTCAAATCAGACATGAGCTAAGTGTTACCATTTACGAAATAAGCACTAGTTGAAAAAAAAACGTTAGATAGCGGACCCTTTAGATGTTTACACATCTCCCTGTGATCGGACTCACATTGCTTTTTTTTATATAGAAATACTCTTTTCCTTTTTTATATTTTATTATGTCTTTTAAAGAGTAGGGCACACCTATTTATTTAAATTTTCAGCGCTACAGCCAGAATATACCTCAATACAATACAATCAATAAGGAGTGAGGTATGCTCTTTCTAATATGTAATGTCAGGTATAAATTCAGTCTAGTCTTCTTAAGGTGAAGTTTATTTTAGAAAATAGTCCACTAATATGGTGTCCGAAACTAAGAGTGTTGTCTAATAAAACACTAAGACATTTCATTCGATTGACAAAACCAATAGGTTGGCCATCGATCATGATAGACAGGTTAGCACTAGACGGTTTAAAAATCTTAGAAGAATTTATACTAAGTTTTCGTGAAACCTAACGTGAAACATTGGACATTAAAGTGTTAATATCATATTCGAAAACATCTATAAGCTGCGTATGACAATTAAATAATAGTTGTATATCGTCGGCAAAAACGAAAGATTCACATTCAAAGCCGTTAAGTAAAGCAAAGAAATCATTCATATATATCATAAATAGTAAGGGGCCAATAACAGAGCCCTGCGGCACACCACTAGTGACTGGTAGGCACCTCATATTAAGGTTACTGTATTGAACATATTGTGAGCGACCTGATAAATAAGAATATAATAATCTAATAGAGAAATCGAAATATGTGCAGTTTGTTGATTAAAATAACATGACTAACCTTATCAAAACCCTTTGATAGGTCTAAGGAAAGTAAAACAGCTACATCGTCCTTATCAATAATTCTTCTAATAGAATCGGAGAGACCAATTAAAAGAGAAGTTGTGCTATATCCTTCACGAAAGCCTGACTGATACGAGTTTAGCAAAAAATTTTGGTTTAAGAATTGTAAGATTTGATCTTTTATAACATGTTCAAAGATCTTGGACAAAACTGGAACAAGTGATATTGGTCTAAATTCGCTGTATGAATTTGTTTTCCTAATAGTTATAACTTTTGAAATTTTCCAATCCATGGGGAATTGAGAACTAGTGATTATATTGTTAAACAAAAATAAGAGTTCTTGATTTATGAGTGGAAAAATTAGCCTAACAAATTTAGACAGTGCATTACATAAGTCTTCGATTACAATGCTTCGAAACGAGAAACGATTGCTAGGAAAACTAATGTCAAAAGGATTAAAAGAATTAACAGTTCTACAGCTCGAAAATTCTGCATTCAGTGCATCGGGAGAGGGATTTTCTTCAGGTATTGTATCATACAGACCATTCTGCCGAAGTACTCTCCACATACCTTTGGTATCAAGATTCTGGAAGATGTTACTGTGTGCTTTACATTTCACATTGCGGATAACATATTTCGATTTGTTACGAGCTCTGCTGCTAAGAATTAGCGATCATGATTCAATGTACGTTAATGATTTTTTGGGCTGCAGTTTTAAAAGCTTCATACAGATTAGATAACTACTTTTCTTTTATAACGTTATGCTCACAGACTGTCCAGACTATGTCCATAGATATTTTACGTTTTTGCAAAGTGATAGAAACCCACAGCTTCTATTCCCCATTAGAAATCGTCTTATTTATAAAAGATCATTTACTGTACGAGTCGCCAAATGGTGGAACTCATTGCCACGATCCTTAAGAGCATTCCATCTTACTCGTAATTCATTCAAAGGTAAGCTTGTTGAACATTTCTCACAATTGAAGCGCCAATGAAATACGTACATATATAGACATGCTAAAGCACCAGCAAATAAATTTCAATTATTGTATGTAAACTTCTGACAATATGTCAAATAATAAATTTCTTCAAAATAAATCAAAAATAAATAAATAATAATATATATTTGGGGTATTCACAACAGTGTCTTAAGTGTCCTAAGTGTCATAATGTATTATCATTTTAACATAGTTTAAAAAAATTGTTGTTGTGGCTCAAACAAAAAGGTCATAAAGTAATAAGACTTTCTCAGCTATGTTTATTGTTTGTCATAACTCCATGTAGAAATGCGTCAGAGTTTACCAAAGAAATTGAGAGAGAGAGTAAGCAATGTACAAAGGTGCTAAAACTAAAATACAAGTAAGTACAATATTTTTAATTGTAAACTATGAGGGGTTACACACAGCATAATATTTTTTCGTGTTATTACTTTAAAACGTGTTAATTTGTGAGTACCATCTGAATACCCCAATTATATTATAAAAATATATATTATATTATAATATATAGAATATAGAGAGAATCTTTATGATAATTCTTTACATTTGAAAGACATTATCGAAAGCTTAAAAGAAAAATTTAATGATGTAAACACTAATCGAGATCAGAAAATGCAAATATTGACAGATATATTAGTAATAGCCAATACAAATAACAAAATAAATGAATTCGTATTTAAAATATATCCTGCCAAATCCTAGAAAATTTTCCCACAGTGGTTAATATCGAAAAAAAAAAACTTAACTAATTTCAAAAAATCAGAAAAAATTGTAGTTATTTGAATCCCACAACTAAATAGGTCTTAAAATTTGTGGAAATAATCAAAGTCTTATTTAAAGATAATTTCAAGAAAATCAAAGAGTACAAACAGTGAAAAATATTTATTTAAAATAGTAAATCCCGAACACCTCATCCAAGCCCACTGTGCAAAATTTGTTTCTGTTGTTCATTGGATAGTAGATAAAATAACAAAAATTAAAAATTTTAAAAACGCCCGATATATCTAGAAAAGATGTGACATCTTCTAAACGGCTGGACCGATTTTCTTCATGGTTAAGAACCATCTCGATCAAGTCACCTTTTAAACAGAGAAAACTAAATCAAAATCGGTCCAGCCGTTTGGGATGTACGTGGACACGGACAGACACACAGATACACAGACACACACTACAAACTTATAACACCCCTTTTTGTTTTGGTCGGGGGTTAAAAAGAAAAAATAAGAGTACCATTTGAATACCCCAATTGTTAAATGTAGAAGACTATATGAGAGTAGTATTGTAATTTTTACGACCAAATATAAGTAGAATTATCGAAAAACAACAAGCTAAAATTTCGCATTAAAAGTATTCTTGTTTTTAATTAGAAAAAACTGGCATGAAGTTAGCATAACGTCGGTTGGTTTCTGGTCTGCTGCAGATATTTGAATATATTGTGCCGCAAACCAGAAACTAACCGGCGATAAGTGGCAAAGTTGAACATGATCTTAAAGAGTTTTGCCATAAAACTTCACATTAAAAACCACGGTAGGACTTAGTAGTGAGTTAAAAGTACGTAACCCATTTTTAATATCAAATTGTATGGAGGAACTCGTTAACATCTAATTCAAATTCATCACTTATGCTTCATTCCAATTTTTTCTTATACATAACGCAGTTAATAAACGTTCTGTTATTTTTGTAGTACATATTATTTTATTTCACACATTTAACATAATTTTTTTATTTATTTATTTATTTATTTATTTATTTATTTATTTCAAAAAACCAACCGAGCTCATAGAGCCATATATAGTTGGTAGAGCAATATAAAAATTTAAATATAAATATGTAGGCAACAACTATTAAAACCAGGGACCGTAACGGTTACAATTTTTATTTTAAAAATCACTTTTTAATCATTATTTCTTGATTTTTATTTATCCCTCACAAAATAACTCTTATTTTGTGACTTTTATTTATTCCTCAGAAAATAACAGTTATTTCTTGATTTTTATTTATCCCTCACAAAATAAGAGTTATTTTGTGACTTTTATTTATTCCTCACATAATAACAGTTACTGTTTGATTTTTATTTTTTTGCTTAACTTTTAAAATGTAGAAAGCGTAATTTTTGCGTTAAAATGAATATTAACCGATTTAAAATTGAATTTATCGCCAGAGTCTTTAAAAAAACTCTTATATGTTAAATTAAATTTACTTTTTTATTATTTATTCATTTTAAAAATTAAAATTTTTTTGAGCAAAAAAATAAAAATCAAAAAGTAACTGTTATTTTGTGAGGAATAAATAAAAGTCACAAAATAACTCTTATTATATGAGGGATAAATAAAAATCAAGAAATAACTGTTATTTTCTGAGGAATAAATAAAAATCAAGAAATAATTGTTATTTTGTGAGGAATAAATAAAAATCAAAAAAATAAAAATCATTGCATCTATAGGTAGTCCATGTAACATGGAGTATCTTGGTATATTCCTTGTGCACGTAGCACTTCTCTATTATTGTGATTTTTTCACTTCAAATTTGGAAAATAATCGTTATTTGCGATCCCTGATTAAAACAATAAAGATTATAACAAATAATCATAAGAAAAAATTGTATCTTTATGTAGGTATAAATACACATATACATATACATACATATATAAATATAGAGAACTAACGTTTCCAAAATGACAATATGTAATGCGCTCTAAATTGTATAAGTAAAAAATGTCTAAATCTGAAAATTTTTGTTTTTATTTAAGTGTTAAAAATTATTCGATGAAGCATAAGCTACAAGATTTCTCTTGAATGTGATAGGGGCGACGTTAAATGCTTTAAGAGAACGGGGTAAAGAGTTCCATAACTTGATAACTCGTATATGAAATGATCTGTCATGTATAACATGGTATCTTACTGGAAATGACAGTTGTGGGGTTCTTTCAGATCTTAAAAATACAAAATATCTACTCTGGACAGTTGTTTACCAGAGTAGCTATTTGTTTACCTTGTAGTAGAAGAATAGCAGTCGGACGTTAACAAAACTCCTGAAGTTGCAACCCAAAAAGTCAATCACGTGTGGTGAAACAAGGTCGTGAATCTTTAATTTATAAACAAAACGTATTATTCTATTAAAAAGCAAAGAGCATCTATTGAAGTCATTAACACTACATCCTGAATAAACTTCAATGCAATGTATTCCACAAGATTTCGTGCAAGTTCGGACTAATAAGAGTAAAAAGAAAATTACTCGCTCAATGTGACAAAGTTGTCCAAAATTGCTTTAACGCAAAAATCCGTAATTGCACATTTGAAATACTAATGGTGCTTATTTTTTAAATTAAATTTAATTTAAGTGATTTTAGTCGCTTAAAACGCATAACATCACAAAAACAAAAATTTGCATCAATGGCGACAGCCTCTAACTGATCCGTAAAATAACTTTAATATATTTAAGAAACGGAGAAATATGCACAAATATACTTAAAACCTCAAGTTTTTTTAAACAAAACCTTCCATTTTAAATAAAAACTTGTTTTCTTTATTTGCAAATTTGCTGAATTTTTTCAGTTTCATATGTAAACAAAACACAGCTGATTATTTAATTCTTGTCCGAAAATTTGCTCTCAAAATTGCACAAAAATTTTTATCTGGAATAGGCCTATTATCATAAACTATTTTACGCAGTGTGTTAAAGGTAAGTAAATAATTTTTAAACTTATATTTTCCTTTATGTGCCGCCCAATTTTTCTTTAAGAGTGTGCCGCAGCAAAAAATATGTAAAACCTACTTTGGCTTGTCTTTTTTTTTAAGTTGCAACTCCGTCCAATGGAATTTAGATTAATATAAAACTATTTTTTCTTAATAAATTGGTTAAATTAAAGAATAACATAAGCGGAATTCACGGTTGGCCTTGTAGATCTTTTACATCTTGTAGCTTTGGTAAATTGTTGTTGCTTTGCTTTAAATTTAACAAAATTTACTCAAGCTACAATATGTAAAAGATCTACAAGGTCAACAGTGAATTCCGCTATAATTTTTCAATCCTTTAATGCTAAAAAATTAATTGATAATTGATTTAATAAAAACTTGTTCTACTACATTTCCTTAACATTATGACCGAAAGTGCTATTAAGATTATCGACATTTATGGTTTTAACTAATTCTTACCCTTTCACTTCGATTTAAGATATTAGTACCGGCAGAACTACTGGCGATGGTGCTGCTGCTGCCAATAACAACTGTACTGCTTACGTTAGACAAAATGCTGTTATTGCCTGTGTTGGACCCATTACCACCAACACCACCAAGTGAGCTATTACCACCGCCTGGACCATTTAGTGTTGCAGTATTTGTTATCAATACTGATTGTGGCGTTGATGGACGTTGATAAAGTGACTGTTGTTGCGTTTGTTGCAATTGTATTGTTTGAACAGGTTGTTGTATTATCTGTTGTTGTGCCTGTGAAACAATGACAAATTTTTGAGCTGCTGGTGGGGGTGGAGTTTGTTGTTGTTGTTGTATTGGCTGTATAGTTTGAATACCGCGTATTTGAGGTAATGAAGTTATCACAGGACTTCTGCAAAAGACAGAAAAAAATAATTAGTATGTGTAAATAACTTTGCTGACATAATTATGTAGATTGCACCGTGTAAGATTTAGCCAGTCTAAATGGACAAAATTAATATCTTGGAAATTAATTGAGCTGGAGTTTTGACTTTTCGTACAACTTATGACTAAACCAACGTGGAACTTTCTTGAATATTTAAGAAAATTTTGACAGCTGGTACACCCACTGCCCATACAAGTAAAAAAAATTCATTGAGTATGACGACAGTTACAATTGCGTTGTATAACTAAACCGCTAAAACCAATAACTGTTTATTTATTTATTTCATAACTACTTTACAAAATAAATTTGTAAAATATTAAGTGCGTTCGAGAACTCAAAAATTTTTACAAATTTGTACTATTTTTTACTGGATTGCGTTCGCGTACACAAATCCAGTATATGAGAGGGAGAATTGAGAGTGAAAAATGACAGTTAATTTACTGAGCAAATGCAAATTTTTGCCAATAAAATCCAGTAAAATGAAACCATATGTTTTTAAATATAAGCAAACAAAAGCAAATGGAAACAAAAATTTTTGGTTTTTGATGAAATTTTAAAAATAACAAAAATCAATTGTATTAAGTTATAAACAATATTACGTTTATTTAAGTTTGATGCCAAAAAAGTATTATGTATTCCACGCGAAATTAAAACGTGCGGAATTTTTATAGAATTGTTGGAATTATGTATTTAAAACAACAATTTCCGAACGATGTAATTTCACGTGGAATGCAGAACATAATCAATTGTTTTTGAACTTGAATAAAGTTAATAGATTTTTATAGTTAAATTTTTGTTTATACATATCGTCGGACGGTTACTGGTTCCCCGCAAGGAACATTAAAAAAAATTAGTTATTGATCGGTTATATACATATGATTAATGTGTACTTTTCATAAATTTGTTTTCAGTTTTTCGATATCTTGAATATATCAGGATATATAAAGTTATTTTTCCCTTTTATATTTCTCTTAATAAATGCACTCATTAGACCTACTTGAAAGGAAGTGAACAATATTGTCGTTATTGGTATAAGCGGCAACAAACATTTTTGTCTTTTTCTGTACATTCTAATCACTTTTCACATTTATTATTGCTTCTGTGAAGCACTTTGGTAAGGCAAAAAATTATGACTTTTTGGAAGTTGAATGTATTATTTCTAGCTGACTCATCTCGCACAAAAAAAAACTCCTTATTCATGCGCAACAGCAAGTGATTCTCTAACAATGTCTCCCTTACGAAAACGCTTCTAGGAAGCAGTAATTTTAGCTCGGTATTCGACAATATGTATGTATGTATGTATATATTTTATACATACATACATACATATGTATGTATAGTTTTGAATATTCTCTGCAGATAATGCGACTAGTCCATACATGTATGTATGTAAATACTCCAAAGAGGAGTAGGAATGCTCCAACACTACTCCAAATATATGAAAAAAGGAGGTTGATGTTCTAGGGTTGGACTAAATGGTCCAACTTTGCATTACATCGGACTAACCCCAAAACTGCTCCATATAGAATAGTTATAGACTACGATCATAATCGTTTAAACACGAATACTTATCGTGCAGCATTGAATGCTTGTGTGAAAACGATATGATCCATGACTGCATTACATGGGAACATGATGTAACTATTCTGTTTCATCTAGATTGGACCACGTATTCCAATATTACATGCAGGATTGCATATACGCGCATACATGCATATTAGAGTTTTTCTTTTCCCGGACTTTTTCATTTCCCGGGAAAGCGGGAAAGATTTTTCGGTTTCCTGGGAAATCCCGGGAATTCCCGTCCAGTACAAAACAATACAAAATATTTTTAAATTTAATTTATTTCAACAAAAACAAATTATAATTCATGAGATCGATTAAACAATAACGTTTTATACACACATTATTCAAAAAATACTACCGTTTCCGTTCTTTATATAATATTAATACATAGATACCAATATTATAAAAAAGAAATTATACGAGTATTATTTAAAAAATATATTACATAATATCCCCCTTATGAAAAAATCATCGTTAAACTTAAAATTGGTTTAACAAACGAATTTTGTATGGTAAAACTAGTTTTAACGTATGCTTTAACTTTAACAATCGTTTTTGCATAAGGGCATATTTCTTTGGAAATAGGACTTTAGTACAGAATAAGCTGTTAATGCTGTTAACCATACTATTTACCAAAGAGAATATGTAATTATTTGTAATTTTCTTTTATTTCCTTACTCATTTCTGTTTTTTACTTTTATGAATTGTTGTAGAATTAAATTTTTATCGTCGCGTTCTGCTTTTTCCAAATAAAGGCATCTAAGTCTCAGAATGCATGTGTACTAGATGTAAACTCGGCCTTAGTTGTTGTAAACCTTTAGCTAGTAGTTGTGTTCATTTACTAAAAATTTTTACGAATTTGTAACAATTGTTACTGGAATGTGTTCATTAACCCAAAAAATTTGCAACGAGAGAGCGTCGAAAGAGCGTAAAAAATTGAGAGACAGAAAAATTCTTGCAAGTTTTTACAAGTAAAATTTTTACTTGTAATAATTTTTCAAACAGCTGTTTTATCATTGTGTTTGCAAAACAATTTTCTAAATTAAGTTGAAAATAAAAATATTTTGGAAATTGTAAGTAAATGTAAACTTTTAAGACGATAAAAAGTATTAAAAAGATAAAAATTTATTTTTGTGTAACTAGCAACAGAAACAAAATAATATGTCTAATGAAATTGAACTAATATATATGTATATGCATTAATATTTTTCTACAGCCTCTGAAATGTTTTTGTTTTTCTTTAATTTTCACAGACCAGCTGTTATTTTTAGTGTTGTAAATATTATGAGTACCTAGCTAGTCGGTAATTTACACTAAGACGATATTTACACTGGGCCTTTTCTGGTTATCTGTGCAGGCATGCTTTTTATGTTTGTTGGTGAGAGGTGTTGAGAAGCATGCGGAGTAAAACAAAAGGCACGAAATGAAAATTCGAGGGGATTTTTGACATTTATCTTTGTTTTTTCGTACTCTCAGCATTAAGCATGTATATTGACGTCAAAAAGTCTTGAAGAAAAAAGTCTTAATGTAAATGTGCGTGACTTTTCGAAGGGGATTAAAAGAAAATTGTCGAAGCAAGGCAGGCTAAAAAGGCATAATTTGAATAGGCACTAAGCAGGCAAATAATTCAATTAGTTCAGATATATGTATATTTGCAAATAAATTTGAATTAACACATAATTTATTAGTCACGACAATGGTGAATATAAATGACCATAATCACATCATTTTTATAATAATATACATATACATACATATGTATAATATGTCCAGAAAACATAGGGGTAGTTATTGAGTACTCATATATACCTATACATTACAACACTACTTTAACTTGCAAATTTTAGCTAGTAAGTCATGTTTTACACTCGGCAGTTTTACTTGAAGCAAGTCTGAGTTTATAGGAGAGAAAGGAAAGAAGAAAGAAGAGGGGTACTGACTTGCCTGTACAGAAAAGTTACTTCAATTCTGTTTTGTTATTTCATTCGCTGCATTAAAACAATACGAAAATTGAACAAGAAACCGTCTGAGTGTAAACAAATGGGCAGTTTTAAAAGAGAATTGAAGAGAACTGCTTCAAGAAAAACTGCCAAGTGTAAAACATGACTAAAGTGTTCATTTACTTTTTCACATTTTTGAGAGTAGTTTTGAAAAATTTCTTGTTACTCTCTCGTTACTAATTTTTACTAGTAAAGTAAATGAACACACCTATTGTGATATTGCCATCGCTTTAACAAAGTGAATAAAGACACTCATCAAGGAATGTGTACATACAAATTAAGTTGCCATAAATTTCCCGGGAAATCCCGTATGAAAAACACTAATGCATATACATACATATGTATAATTTTTCTAGCGCCAAAATTGTCAATCAGCTGTGTTACATATTTTACTGGATTTTAAAATTTTTCCGTTCGCGTACTTTTATATGCAAACGTTTTTATTGAGAGTAACTTCTTTAAATTATTCAGTATTTACTCAGTTACTGGATTTTACTGGAAAAGTACTCAAACGCACCTATTGTTGCACAAAAATGGGCGGAGTAACTAGATCATAAACAAATTAACAGTATTCTTAAAAATGTTTTTGTGACTGACTATACACGACTTATGCCTTCACATAGGAAGTAGTAACGTGGTTGTCAACGAAATTCCAGAAAAGAATCGCAAGACGAGCGAGACGAAAAACTCTCGAAGGCCAAACAACACACACAAGCCTGACCCACTATTGGCAGATTTGCAGATTTATCTGCATTTTCCTGATTCTTCACTGCAATTATAAAGTTTTGCAGATTTTCACTGCCAAATTGCAGATTTTCTGAAATACTTGTGTAACATCAACTTAATAAGTAAAACAATATTTTGGGATTATAGTGCGTTTAAAAATTTTAAACTTAAATTTTAACAATTCCCATAAAAAACACTAATCAATATTTCGTGTTTTTCTTTACCCCGCACAGTGGAAGATTTTGAAAAAAAAAATTAATAATTCTGCAGTTTCTAAACGAGCCGTCCGATTGTTATGAATTAAAAAAAATAATTTTTGAATTTGTTCCTATCGTTCCATCTTTGTAACCACTTTAATTTTATACCAAAAAAAAACAAAATCAAACTTTAAAAACAGGTATAACTTTGGAAGCGTAAGAGCAAATAAATTTTTTTAAATTATTTAGAACTAATTGACTTTTTAACCTATATCATTAGTTTCTTTAATTTTCATAAAAATTTTAAAAGTTATAAAGCGTTATTTGCAAAGTTTATGGAAAAATTACAAAAATTGTAATGTAGGCTATCTAAAAGAGTAAATTCATTCCAAAAATAAAGCTTGGACATTTTTCTTTTAATTTTTTTTCAAAAGTGAAGAAAATCATGGCTATTTTTATAAATATGAAGAAAATACAAAAAACGGCCGGCAAACTCGATTTTTGGCAAAAAATTCGACTTGTGTCGCACACACTTTCGAAAAATCTGAAAATAATCTCAAAAATGCTTGGCCATATAAGCTTTGAAATTATACTTTAGCTCCAAAAAAAAGTTTTCTGGGACAGCCTTAATTATAATTACGAGAATTTTCTAGTCATATTTGTTGTACAGATATTGAACGTCTAGTGTGAAAAAAGAAGAGCTAGAAGGGAATGGCAACAGCACAGATCACCTCAACATAAAACTAGATTTAAAGAATGCACTAAACGACTGCAAGAGTTGCTTGCATTTGGAAAAACTGCATCTATTAAAATTTATCTGGAAGGTCTTGATGTCACACCAGCATCTAATTACTCTTTGTGGCGCGCTGCTAGAAAGCTTAAAACACCAGTTGAGTTTAAATCTCTTCTGCGCACATCTACCGGAGGTTGGGCTAGAAGCGATACTGAAAAAGGTAACATATTCGCTGATCATTTAAAATACGTATTTACCCCAAACACATGTACTGGTGTTGTTGATTTACCGGGTGTAGTTGCGCTAAGATGCGTGATGTACAAAAACTAATGCTGAACTTAATCCGAAGAAAGCTCCAGGTATTGATGGAATTAGTAACAAGATGCTGATGAACTTGCCTCATGTTGCAATAAGAATCCTGCTATTTATTTTTAATGCAATTAATATAGGCGTATAAGCTTACTATCAACAATCTCAAGCTTTTCAAAAAGCTGCTCAAGATAAAAATTTCCAAAATTTTAGCTGATAATGGGTGCATCCCGCACCATCAATTTGGTTTTAGAAGTCAGCTTTTGATGTTTCTCAGGCATTTCATAAAGTATGGCACGAAGGCCTATTTTTAAAATTGAATTGAAATTTTGGAGAGTTATATTATTGATAGGAATTTCAGTGTTCTAGAAGGAGACTTCATGAGTGTGCCCGAATCTATATCTTCCGGTGTACCATAGGGTAGTATTCTGGGACCAGTCTTGTATTTAATATATACTTGTGATATGCCTGTGAGCAATAATATACCAACCTCTACATTTGCCGATGATACAGCCTGCATGAGTATGCATGAAAGCCCTTATGAGGCATCCCGCAATCTCCATGAACATATTACTCAGCTGGAAACATGGTTGAACTTATGGAGAATTAGAGTAAATGAACAAAAGTGTGTTCATATAACGTTTACCCTAAGAAAAGATACTTGTTCCCCCATTCGAATCAACAATCAAGATATTCCTCAACATTCTCAAGTGAAATACCTTGATCGACGGCTTACATGGAAACCCCATATTAAATCAAAGCTAACACAAATACATTGGTTGATTGGCAGAAATTGAACACTCAGCCTAGACTGCAAACTTTTACTATACAAGTCGCTTTTGAAGCCAATATGGTGCTACGGAATTCAGTTATGAGGCACTGCTTCAGCTTCAAATGTGGAGAGAATCCAACGACGGCAAAATAAAATTTTAAGGTTAATAACATCTGCTCCATGGTACATCAAAAATTCAAATATACATCGTGATTTAAATATGCTACTAGTGGCTGACTAAACTCTAGCCACATCCGCTTGCTCGTAATATTTTGAACTTTACTGGACATATCCGCTTAAAAAAGAAGGACACTAAGGCTCTAATTCGCAATACCGCAGATGAAACTTTTTGAGAGTATTTTTGTACATCTTTCTTGTATTAATATTTACTATCACTAAATTTGTGTTCGGCATTGGTCGAGCCCATTAATTATATATAGACCTAAGATTTGATTACTTATTGTTAGTTCATTTATTTTTAAAGATACAATAAATAAATATTTTGAAGTATAAAAAAAAAAAATATTTGTTGTAAAATTATTTGTAGTTTGCACCAGATTATAAGTAATAGCTTCAACGCGATTAAAATTAAAGCTTGAGTTTGTATTTGTTGAATTGTTTGACGGTGAAACATTGTGTGTGGGAATAGAATAGCAGCATCGGTATACGATACACGTGAAGTAACTGGTTGGCTCATTTGAGCAAAAGTGGCGGAGTAAGCGCTTGCTGATTGAGCGGTTGCTAATTTAGGTTTTTGTCTCATAGTCTGTTTAACGAAAGAATATGCAGGACATCCTCTGTAGTTAGCGGTGTGATTACCTCCACCATTACAGCTAGCAGTACCGTGCAATTCACCGCAGATAACACAAACTGTAGGTAAATTGCAGTTAGTTTTTGTGTGGCCATATTCGTGACAATTATGGCACTGCACGCGTCCAGAACGCTTTTATGGTTCTTCAACCGTTATTTTTCGGTATAAGAGATATTTTAAATTATTAATTGGATGGGTCTCATTTTTTCTCAATTTTATATCATTTGGCTCAAGTTCAACGCGAAATAGAGCTTGGGGGATCTTCTCCCTATTTAGTAAATTGAATAAATTTTTTACCTTAAATCCCTGGAGGACGAGTGCATCTTTTATTTCTTCGGAAACAACATAAGAATCTATGCCCCTCAATACGATCTGCAGGCCTTTAGCACTCGTTAGGCTGGTATGTGTAGAAACTTGTTTTACTTTTTTCAAATTCATTAATCATTTTGCGAAAATCTTTTTCTTCATAAATTTGAATTTTCGTTTCATCAATGTTACCACGTTTTATTGGAACAATGTGAAATTTATTCTCACCAATGACCGAGATTAATTTTTTTTCATCAAATAGATTGGCGGCGGCTTGGAGATTTTATTCAAGGATACTCAGTATTGGTGTGAACTAATAATAGTAATACGTTTTTTTTGGCCTCTAGGATTTTGTATTACAATATGAACAAATAAATAAATAAATGTAAAATTGTATGACAAAGCTCGTTAATACCAGGTTTAATTTTACTACTTATGCTAACTTCATGCCAATTTTTCATTATTCAGAAAGCTGTTAAAATGTATTCGATCCGTGATCAATTCAATGACAAATTTGCTTTGCTCCAAAAAGTTAGCAATCGGTCTTTCATTCTTCGATCCTAATGTTAGTGTTAATATTAACAAGTAAGAGTGCTATATTCGGCTGTGACGAATCTTATATACCCTTTACCAACGTATGTAGTATACATACGTACATATTTGTTTTGTGATAAAATTTATAATTTTTTGTTATAGTGCAATTTTTAGTAAGTGACCGCTTGCTTTTTTGGAATCTTCCTGAAAATATTAAATTAGCTGATCCATGTTTCAACAAAATGGATAAAATTTATATATTGCTCGGTGCAGAATTTTACCATCAATTGATGCGCCCACAACAAATAAAGATCAACCAAAATCTACCAATTTTACAAAACACAGCTTTGGGTTGGATCGTCACGGGTAAATTACAAGAAAGAAACGACAACTTGGCAACTTGTGCAGTTTTTACCCCAGAAGAGCAAACAACAAACCAGCTTATTGAAAAATTCTGGAAACTTGAAGACACGAATAATACAGAACGAGCATTATCTCTGGCTGAGAAACGATGTGAGGATCATTTTGCACAAAACGTAAAAAGAAACGAGGACGGAAGATTCATTGTACGCCTACCATTCGCAGAAAATCCATCCGTTCTCGGAAACTCTAAAACAATGGCATTCAATCAATTTTTAGCATTGGAAAAACGATTGAACCTTAATCCTGAGCTTAGAACAGGATACAGTAAATTCATGCAGGAGTACGAAGATTTGGGGCACATGGAAGAAATTCAAGAAGACGACATTCCTGATTCACACTACGTCATGCCGCACCACTGCGTACTGAAACCTGACAGCTCAACCATTGTCTTCACTGCTGACATAGAGAAAATGTACCGGAGTAAACATCGATCCACCCGACGCAGCAGCGCCGGGACCGGAGAATGTGTCTACAGGCGAAGTAAACTATTTATCTCATGGATACATTTTTTGTCCATGAGAATTGGAAGAAATATTTGCATAAGGTTCTGCAAGACCATTTCCTTCTATGTATTTGTTACCTTTGTTGATAATATATAATATAATATTGCATGTTTTTTCTTGTATGACGTATTATTGCAGGGACAAGATATTTATCCGTTTCAGATCTTTTTACGAACTTTTGCATCGATTTGTTTGTTAGTGCATATTTTACCTTTTAAAGCATATTTCTGCATATATCATACATTTAGCATACATATTTTCTAATTTTTAGATCATAATTTACGCTTTTAGGGCATATTTTCATACTTTATAGATTTTTTTATCTGAATATGCTTACAAGCTTATGTGTTGGTCAACATTTGTATTTCATTTCCAATGTTCCATGTGCATATATGTACATTTTACTTATATTTATATTACGCAGTTGTTATATACGTTAGTTTTAATAAAAATTCGGTTTTGCTATTTGTGACGGACTCCGCCCGAGTAGACGTTGAAGGATATTTTTGAGTTTTTAGTGCATATTGAATGCGCATAAAACACTTTAGAGCATATTTCTGGTTTCCCTGATAATATATGTTGTAGTTTCATATGGAAATAAGTTATTTATGTGTATTAAAAATATTAAAAAATGAAGAGGGAAAGAAATGAGGAATTAAATACCATTTAAATAGTTTGACTACAATTTGTCTCTAGATTGTTTGGAATAAAGTGACTTTTCTGTAAAAAAAAATGCAAATTTAAATTTGTCGTACTGTGTACGAATCCATTAATTTTTTTATAGAAATTTATGCTTTGTATCATTTTCAAATATTATTTAATGACGATCATTAAAATTTTGGTTAGTTTTTATTAACATAAATAATTTTTTAATTTTTCATTTTGCAGGCGTAAATAAAACCTCAATTTAATGTTTATAAATATCACCTATAATATTCATATTCGTATTCAAATATTCGTATTTGTATTCGCGAATATCAAAAATTGACATTGGACACATCATTAGTACATACTAGTGATGCACGAATATTCGTATTCGTATTCGAATTGTCGAATATTCTGCCATTTTTAGATATTCGTATCCGTATTCCAAACAAATTTAAAAAACTAAATGCATAAATCCTAAACGAAATTTAAATAAATTAAATTAAATTTAATGATTTTCGTAACTTTCTTTGACCTTTTAGTTTTATTTAATAACTATTTTTTTTTGTATACATATATAAATAAATATTTTTAATTTTATTTATATAAAAAAAAAACACCTCAAGCTTAATAAAATAATTATTAAATTAAATTAAATTTTTTATAAAAATTTGTGCTTTGTATCATTTTTAAATATTAATGACGATCATTAAAATTTTGGGTAGTTTTTATTAACTTTAAAGTACGCCAACAGGAGTATGGAGTCCTTTTTCATAACAATTTTTTAATATTACATGTTGCAGACTTAAATAGAACCCCAATTTAATGTCTATAATTTTCTTATATTATATTCGTATTCGTATTCGAATTCGCGAATATCAAACATTGACATTCGTTACATCACTAGTCTATACTATAATAATTGGGTGAGACTTTCTTTTCTACCAGAACTAGAAGTGTTTCTTTCCGTTTATGACATTAAAGTCGTGGGGAATCATGAAAAAGAATTTAATTTCAAATATACTTACGGTTGTCTCTGTGGTATTTGTGTGACTTGTGGTCTTCCAATTGCCGTTGCGGTTTGAGCAGCAGAAGTTATGGGTCCACTTGGAATAGTGGCAGGACCAGTAACAGTAGCTGTTGTTGGAGCATTACGAGCTTTTACAACTGCTTGGCAAAGTGAGGGTCCTAGAAATCCAAAGTCGTTTCTTAAAAACAATAAATGGTAAATTAAAATATTTTACTTTTGCTTTCTAATTTATGTATTACTTATATTCATCAGAAAAATCTGGAGGATTGCGTATTTGTTTTAAAATGGGCGGACAAACTTTTTGTAACATTGCACGAATATGACCAGCAGCTGTCTTATCCGTGTTACTTTGAGATGAACCCAGCAAATGTCCTTCTATGCGTTCTGATATAAATTTAAGCCGTGGCACGATAAAAACTTTTATAACTTCTGCACCCAGTTCCGAAAGTCCTGCTATGGAGCCGTATAATGAAGACAAGTGAGTTTTATCATTTTGTAATGCCTTGCTAAATATTCTTGTTACACGAGTTTGCAAATTGTTAGTAGAAGTGTTGAAAGTTTTACAAATTTGTGACATAAGACGGGAAGCGAAATCACGCAATGCCCAATGGTTATCCAACTCTGGGCGCATGCACAATTGCTTCGATACTATGCAAGTGGTGACAGATGGTATAAGTTCATGTAGCTAAAATATAAAATTAAGATTCATTCAACACACGAGTTTAATATCCTGTTTATTCAACGTACTTATATACATATCGCACACTAAATCATAAAGAGTCACAACTAGGGTTTCTAATTTCCCGGACTTTTTCAATTCCCGGGAACCGGGAAGTAAAATGTTTTATTCCCGGGAATTCCCGGGATTTTCAAATACATATGAATTTAATTAAATGACGTCAATAAAAAATATAATTTTATGAAAAAGTATACATCACAAAGAAAAGTAATATGAATAATTTTGTAATATCTATTAAAATATTTGTAATATCAATTAAAAAATTAACTAAATTTTGACCTATAAACAATTTTATAATATTAATTAAGTTTTTCCACTCAAATTAATTAATAATTGATTCAATTAAATTAAATCAATTAAATTCTTAATTGAAAACATTAATTGGTGAATACTTTTTTCTGTGAACATTCAAATCAAAAACAAAACAACTTTATTCATTAATTTCATCAAGAACAATATTCAAAAAAAACTAATCAAAAACATCATATGCTTTGAGTTAAGCATGGATGAAAATTCCATCTAGATCTGCCAATCTATATCTGCCAATCTAGATACTTTTTTCTATAAAGACTTCATAAGTTAAAAATATTTCGTAACGCTGGAAGTTGTTGGATTCACATCGGAAGCCTCTATTACATCTGTTTACATGCTTATACATATTATGCATCGTTACAGAGTTGTATTTTTAAGCAATGAAACAACGAACAGCAATGTAAAAAAAGCCAATTCCAATAACCGATATATTAAATTCCCGAAAATTCCCGTTGAAAATTTCCCGGGACTTGCAAAAAAATAATTCCCGGGATTTTTTTCCCGCGTAGAAACTCTAGTCACAACTCAAAATTATAAAAGTGCTTTTGCTTTTTATAAACCA
This sequence comes from Tachina lurida, assembly GCA_944452675.1. Taxonomy (NCBI): domain Eukaryota; kingdom Metazoa; phylum Arthropoda; class Insecta; order Diptera; family Tachinidae; genus Tachina; species Tachina lurida. The sequence continues at coordinate 43,252,079 of OX101754.1, forward strand.
GTTAATTGAAGAAATCTATAACGACCTCAACAATTTCTTTTGCAATGCAGTCTTCTTGAAGAATATAAAATACCGTTTTGTTTGTTTTTATGTCACATACTTGCGTCATTTCTACAGTATCAACAGTTCTTTGCAACTACTCAGCATCTGATATTTTTTGAGTTGTGACTCTTTATGATTTAGTGTGAGATACATTGAACCAAAAAAGCATTCTTGAAACAAGAATTTCGCGTTTTCGTTTTAAGTATGCTGCATTTTTTAAAAATCATTTTTAAAATAAGAATGTTCTTGTAATATTAAACAATAACATTATTTTTATAAGGAAGCAGTTTTAAAACAATAATGTGTGTTTTTCATTTTAAAAATGATTTTTTTTTGTTAAATATTTTAGAAGTTAAGTTTAAGTTAAGTTTATTTGAGACTTTAAAACAGACATACATAAAAAACGAATTAAAAGGTCGAATTACAAGAAAACTTAAAACTATAATGTTTTGTATTAATGAATATTATTGTTTTACAGTAACAAACTTGTCTGTTTTTGTGAAAGATATCAAACATTAAAGATTATGGTGCTTGCTCCCGGTACAACATTTTTGAATAGTAGTAGAAAAGTATGTACTTAAAAACTAAACTTAAAGCTAAAAATTATAAAAGAAAGAAAGAAAAGAAAAAAAATTACCCCTTGTGGGCACCTTGAATTTTTGAAACATAAAATTTAGGTAATAAGTTATTTACGCATGTAGTTTCATCTTCCAAAAAACCTAAGAGTGAGTGGTAGTTGGTATTAAGCCAATTGAAACCAACTTGATCATTCAGCACATTTTGGATTAAAACATTATCGACATTATGTAAAGAGTCAATAAAGCGTTTCATTAAATCAAAAGCATATGAGGCTTAAGGTTTAATTTTTGTTAGATCATATATATATTTATTGGAAAATTTCTTGTGAATTCTTTCAAAGTGTTTGTTAACGCAAATTCTGAGAATTTTACGTTCGAAAATTTCAAATTCTTTCATTACCGTTGGTGAAACTGAGAACCATATCGAAAATGCATACATAAGAACCGGCCTTATGCTTAATTTATGAATTAACAATTTTGTCTTTTCTGGTAAATATCTGCTATTGAACAACCTTCCAAAAGAAATTTTAATTATGCGGGCTTTGTTGACAAAAATTCTACCGTGACGGTTAAAGTTAAAAAGCTTGTTAAAATGAACGCCTAAATATTTAAGATTGTCTACAAAAGGGATTTCTTGTCCATCAAGGGATAAACTAAGCTGCTTGGTCTCTGGTACAAGAAAATATTTGCATTTTTCAGAAGCGTTCCTTAAACAAATGGCTTCACTTTTGGATGCGTTTATTTTTATACCCCATAATTTATAAAAATTATTAACACAATTTAAATATGACGAAATAGATCTCAAAGTATTATTTGGAGAAGTTCCATGAGCGTAAAGTAGCGAATCATCTGCGTAAAGAATACCAGTAGAACAATTAAATTGGTGTGGAAAATCATGAATAAAAATGTTATACAAATGAAGGTTAGCCGCGAATAACGTTTTAAGTGACAAAATAGTAACTTTTGAGGATAGTCAAAAAACGTATTTTAAAGCAAGATTGGTTTTTTCGTTTAAATTTTTTTAGCTTATCGAAAATAATAATAACTAGCATTAACTTTTCTTTTTGTATCTCTGCTACATTTATCAATTATTTTCGACAATTTCGTTTGCATGTTTTTATTAGTTACTTACAAAGTTTTCCACCGACTGATTGGATTGTAATTGTATTTTGACGGCGATAAGATGCACAATTTTGGATGGTTTGATGTTTGAACAACGCAAGAGAGTTATGTGAATGTTAATCTGTGAAAAAACTGGTTTATTAAAAAATTTCTTTTACAACGTTACTCGCGGCTGTGCTTCAAATGTGGAGCCAAAATAGAACCTTGCGGCACCCCGCATCCAACGTTACCAATTGTAGATTATTCGTTTTGTAATTGTACGCAAAACTTTCTATTTTTTAAAAAATTTTGAATAAGCCCAACAATATGAGGTCCAAAACCAATATTTATCATTTTAAAAATTATGCCATCGTGGTAAGCATTGTCGAAAGCTTTTTCAATATCAAGAGACTCTGCTATAGTACAGCGTTTCTCTCTTAAATTATTTACTACATCATTTTGAAATTTTAGTAATGCATGACTGGCCGAGTAAAATTTTTTAAAGCCAAACTGAAAATTTGGAATATATGAAGTAGTTAAATTTATAAACATCTGAATTCGAATCACTTTTTCAAAGAGTTTTCCTAAATTGGATAAAAGAGAGATCGGTCTAATATTCTCTAATTCAAAATTGTTGGGTTTTTTTTGGATTGGGCAAATTTTTGCTATCTTCCAAGAATTTGGAAAGTATCCATTGTTAATGCAATTATTAAATATAATTCCTAAATAATCAAAAGTTAAGGGGGTAATTTTCTGATGATGAAGTTCGAAATACCGTCTAAGCCAAAAGATTTTTTGTTATTTAAAGATTTAGAAATTGACAATAGTTGATCAGTATTAGTTAAAGAACAATCATTTTGAACACTCAGTTCTCGTTGTACCTTCATAGTGAACAGACGTAATAGCGGAATTTTTCTTACATACAAACTAAACAAAAAAAATCATACAAAAAATATTCGTAGTACATATTGACTTTAATAAATAAGCTTTATTTGCTTTGCAAATATTTTTTACATATAGAAATAACAAAAACAAAAAAACCGTAAACAAAAAAAAACAAACAAAGTGCCCTTGAGGAATACTCTATATGAGTACCTCAAAGGAAAAAAATAGTGAAGTGAGTTCTAACGGCAGAAATGCTTATTTTACTGTGAGTTTTGATGCTCATAATGATAACAATAAAAATAAAAAATCTGATAATAGACTTGTTGTGAGTTCTGAAGCTCTTAATAAAAATCAAAAATCTGATAATAGACTTTTTCTAACGGCAAAACCACAGTTTCGTCAGCGATCAACTTCGCTTTGTCCAATGCCAACTAGTGAATCGTTGACATTATTGCCTAGTACTTCTACATTTAACTCAGCGATATCACCCGCTTCGGGCTCGGGGTCATCACTTAACCAAGTTGTCACTGAAGATAAGAGTAGCCCAAAACCCAAGGTCCAAGTCGGAATGGACAGATATATCACAATTTTAAAGCGCGGGCGAAGCCCAAATTCATCAAAAATTTCATCGGTTCCCAAGATATCCAGGGATAACGACGTCGCAGAAGTTAACCGTCAAAATCGTTTTTCAATATTGCAAGCAAATAACGACCAAGTCGTTGTTTCATCCAAAAAAACTTCCAAGCCACCACCAATATACCTGAGAGAAAAAAATTCGAATGCCCTTATTAAAAAATTAGTCTCGGCAGTTGGTGAGAACGCATTTCACGTTATTCCAATAAAACGTGTTAAAAGTTATGAAACGAAAATTCAAATATACGAAGAAAAAGATTTCCGCAAAATTATTACTGATTTCGAAAAAAATAAAACAAATTTTTATACTTATCAGCTTAAAAGTGCTAAAGGTATTCAGATCGTATTGAAGGGCATTGATGCTTATGTTAATCCCGACGAAATAAAAGATGCACTCATCATACAAGGATTTAAAGTAAAAAATGTTACTAATATAATCAATAGAGAGAAGATCCCCCAGCCTCTATTTCGTGTTGAACTGGAGCCAAATGATATACATTTGAAAAAAAATGAGACACATCCAATTTATAGCCTAAAATACCTATTATACCGAAAAATTACAGTTGAAGAGCCACATAAGCGTTCAGGTCCCGTACAGTGCCACAATTGCCAAGAATATGGTCACACAAAAACTTACTGCAATTTACCTACAGTTTGTGTTATCTGTGGTGAATTGCATGGTACTGCTAGCTGCACGAAGCCAAAAGATCAAGCAGAAAAAAAATGTAGTAATTGTGGAGGTAATCACACCGCTAACTACAGAGGATGCCCTGTATATTCTTTTGTTAAACAGGCTATGGGTCAAAAACCTAAACTAGCTCCACCTCAAGCAGCAAACGCTTACTCCGCCACTCTTCCTCAAACAAGCCAACCAGTTAGTTCACGTGTATCGTATGCCGATGCTGCTAAGACTAGTTCTATTCCCACACAAAATGTTCCACCGCCAAATAACTCAACGAATGCAAACTCAAGCTTTAACTTTAGTCGCTTTGAAGCTACTATTGAGAATTTGGTGCTAACTATTAATAGTTTTACAACAAATATGACTAGCATGATGCAAGAAATGCTGCGAATGCAGAATACACTGCTTCAGGCATTAGTTAAGAAGCCATGAACACGTTAAAAATATGTTTCTGGAACGCAAACGGCATTCGCCAACATAAAAATGAATTTGAGCACTTCCTCACGGAAAAAAATATTGATATAATGTTAGTCTCAGAGACTCATTTGACTTCGAGAAGCCTTTTTAAAATTTCTGGCTACACCTTATATGATTCAAAGGACCCGAGAGGTGGATCATCAATTCTAATAAAGTCAAGACTCAAACATTATATTATTGACAACATTTGTGAGGAACATCTACAAGCAACGAATATTTGTGTTGAAAATTTTTGCACAAATTTGTGATATCATCAATTTACTCCCCTCCCAGATTCGCAATTACTGAGAATCAATAAGAGGATTTCTATAAATCTCTTGGCTCTTGTTTCGTAGCAGCTGGCGACTATAATGCTAAACATACGTTCTGGGGTTCGCGTCATATTACACCCAGAGGTCGAGCGTTGTTCAACACAATTTCAAAAATGGGCTTGGACGTCATTTCGAGTGGGGAGCCTACTTACTGGCCAACTGACATAAATAAAATTCCGGATGTTATAGATTTTGGCGTCATAAAAAACATTTCTAGGGAATTAATTAACGTTGAAGCTTCTTTAGATCTCTCGTCCGATCACTCTCCCACGATCGTTACAATCTGTAGCCCACAGAGAAGTGATTTACCTCACTCGTATGTGAAGATGACCAATCGTGTAAATTGGCTGCGATTCAAAAAATATCTTAGTAGTCATTGCACGGAAAACATTACGCTAAGAACACCCGAGGATATTGAAGCTAACATCGCCAACCTTAACGAAATGATTGCACAGGCTGCTGAACATGCTACTACCTCCCATCCGCAGACTGGATTTAATAAAATTTATCCTACCGATATTGAACGTGTCGTGTGTGAAAAAAGAAGAGCTAGAAGGGAATGGCAACAGTACAGATCACCACAACTTAAAATCAGATTTAAAGAGTGCACTAAACGACTCCAAGAGTTACTTGCAATTGAAAAAACTGCATCTCTTAAAAATTATCTGGAAGGTCTTGATGTCACACCAGCATCTAATTACTCTTCGTGGCGCGCTGATAGAAAGCTGAAAACCCCCGTTGAGTTTAAACCACCTCTGCGCACATCTACCGGAGGTTGGGCAATAAGCGATACTGAAAAAGGTAACATATTTGCAAATCATTTAAAATACGTATTTACCCCAAACACATGTACTGGTGTTGCTGATTTGCCGAGTGTAGTTGCTCTACCCCAGCGACCCATAAAGTCTAATTGCTGAACTTAATCCGAAGAAAGCTCTATGTATTGATGGAATTAGCAACAAGATGCTGATGAACTTGCCTCATATTGCCATAAGAATCCTGCTATTTATTTTTAATGCCATTTTACGAATGCAGTATTTTCCACATAACTGGAAACTTGCCAAGATTAAAATGATTCCGAAGCCGGGCAAAGATCTTACCAAGGCTGAGTCATATAGACCTATAAGCTTACTATCAACAGTCTCAAAACTTTTCGAAAAGCTGCTCATGACTCAATTGTCCACAATTTTAGCTGATAATGGGTGCATCCCGGACCATCAATTTGGATTTAGAAGTCAGCATAGCACTATAGAGCAAACGCATAGATTGGTTCAAGTTATAAGGAGGACTTTTGAAGAAAAGAAGTATTGTTCTGCCCTTTTTATTGATGTTTCTCAGGCATTTGACAAAGTATGGCACAAAGGCCTATTTTTAAAATTGAAGACATATTTGCCAATAAATATAGAACAACTTTTGGAAAGTTACATTGTTGATAGGAAGTTTACTGTTGTGGAAGGAGACTTCATGAGTGCGCCCGAATCTATATCTTCTGGTGTGCCACAGGGTAGTATTTTGGGGCCAGTCTTGTATTTAATATATACTTGTGATATGCCTGTGAGCAATAACATCCACACTTCTACATTTGCCGATGATACAGCCTGTATGAGTATGCACAAAAACCCTGATGAGGCATACCGCAATCTCCAAGCACACATTACCCAGCTTGAAAGATGGTTGAACTTATGGAGAATTAAAGTAAATGAACAAAAGTGTGTTCATATAACGTTTGCCCTAAGAAAAGATACCTGTTCCCCCATTCGAATCAACAATCAAAATATTCCTCAACATTCTCAAGTGAAATACCTTGGTATACACCTTGATCGAAGGCTTACATGGCAACATCATATTGATGCTAAACTAATTCAAATGAAACTTAAGTTAACTCAAATACATTGGTTGATTGGCAGAAATTCAACACTCAGTCTAGACTGCAAACTTTTGATATACAAGTCGCTTTTGAAGCCAATATGGTGCTACGGAATTCAGCTATGGGGCACTGCTTCAGCTTCAAATGTGGATAGAATCCAACGACAGCAAAATAAAATTTTACGGTTAATAACATCGGCTCCATGGTACATCAAAAATTCAAATATACATAATGATTTAAATATGCCACTAGTGACTGAAGAAATCGCAAAATACGCAGATAAATATTTAACAAAACTCGAGTCACATCCTAATCCGCTTGCTCGTAATATCTTGAACTTTACTGGACACATCCGCCTAAAAAAGAGGGACACAAGGGCCCTAATACTCAGCACCCCAAATGATACTTCTTGAAAATAATTATTGTGCTTAATACGAAATTTATGTATTATTAATTACTATCACTAAGTTTATGTCCGATACTGGTCGGGCCTAATAATTATATATAGATTTAAGATTTGAATATTTATTGTTAGTTCATATTTTGAAGATACAATAAATAAATATACATATGTGTGTAAAAAAAAAAAAATTTTTTTTGAACACTCGTTGATGGAAAATTATTATCAAAGTAAAACAAACGATTTGGTATCTGAGACAAATGTAGTCTTATTGTATTTTCAACATCCCTATTAGGCACTGAACCAGAATAAATAGACGAAAAATGGTTTTGAATATGTAATAATTTCTGATTATTATCAATTATTTCAGTTCCGTTTACAATTATTTTAGGAAATGCAGACTTTCTTGAAACTCCTAAAATATTGCTGTAGGACCGGGTTTGATACCTGCAAGACGATTTTTGAAAATTTCGGCTTGTTCAATTTGAACTTGTTCTTTAATAATAATTTTAATCAGATGAATCTGTTTTGACAACAAAATATAATTTGGATTTCTTCTATCTAAAGTTCTTCTAAAAAGCCGTCTTAATTCCTTTTGCCAAGCAAACTTTAATTTATATAAATTTTTAATTTTATCTGATATACAAATATGTTTATTTTTTATACTGACTTTCTCACAGTGATTATCTGTTGCTTCAGTTACTGCAGAAGAAAACTCTTCAATAAAATTGTCAATTTCTATATTTGATAAGTTAATATTCGATGGAGGAAAATTTAAATTTACCTTAAATGCAACTTCATTTCTGAAAGAATGCCAATTAGTATTCCTAGAAGATGTGAATAAATTAGGTTGTCTTAAAATAAATTCAAAATTCAAAAATTTCAATCGAAAATGCAAAGGGAAATGATCCGAAAATGTTGGAAGAGATTTAATTGAAAAATTTGGATTAAACGTATCCACTAAATTTGTGCTTATCAAAAAATGATCCAAAAATGAATTCCCATTAGGGAAAGAAGGCATGGAATCGGAAAATCTAACAAAATCTGAACAAAAATCTTTCAACCAGTTGAATAACGCAATACCATTACAATTATTTAATACGTCACCCCAAGAAATATGTTTTGCATTAAAATCACCAGCCATTATAATTAAAATTACTTGGAAAGTATAAAGTACCAAACAACATTTTTCTAGGTAAACCGTCAATTAATAAAAAAAAACTTCAATAAATAGATTTGGAAATGAAATTGAATCGATTGTAACACGACGAAAAGAATAGTTTTCCCTTAAGGCGATGGCAACGCCTATGGAACTATCATCTCTTACAAAAGAGTAATTCTCTAAAAAAATTCTATGAGTTGGACTAAGATGTGTCTCCGGTATAAAGGCAACATCAATCTTATTACATTTCAAAGTATTAACTAAATATATTCTTCTACTGGAACTAACTAGGGAACGAACGTTAAAATTTAATATATCCATGGTTCTATTTACCATAAATAGATTCAATCTCCTTAAGGAGCTTCAAACAATCAGATTTTGCTTGTTATCTAGAGCAATTTTTATAGTTCCCAATAAAACTACGTATTTTATCTTCTAATGACATTGTTTCCTCCTTACATAAATCTTTAGCAATATTCAAAAACTCTTCAACTCTTTGATGGTTTAACAATTTTTTGAGACAAAGTAAAACAATTAGCAAATGTTTTATTAGATGTAATAAAACTAGATTCAATTTTGCTGGATGTCCCGAATTTTTACAATTAACACAAAATGGCTTGGAATTATCGTTAACTACTAATTTGCACTCACCCTGACCGTGTTTTTCAGAACACTTAACACATGCTTGAGGCCTGTTGCAGTTACTGGAATAATGTCCCCATTGTTGGCAACGCCAGCACTGAACCTTTCTAGAATTTGCCTTAGGAGATTCCCAGGAAACGAATTGATTTAGCAAATACCTAATGTGAGTAAAATCATTTGTGTTTTTACCGGGAAGCAGTATAATTAAAAATAAGCTCGTGTCAACATTATATTTTCTTGAAAACTTCGTATGAAATTTTGTAACCGCATCTACAGTATCTGGCAGAATCAAATCAAGTTCTTTCTTAATGTCACCAACATCTGTTTTATAATAAAGGCTACGGAGAACAATATTTGTCTTCTTGAGAGCTTTTGGAGTGAATGAGTATGATTCAATGCTTTTTTCCTTGAGCAACGCCATCATTTCTTGGTGAACACGAGGGTCGCGCACATAAAGCTTACTTTTGAATCTTGATTTATTAATGATTTTAAAATCAACATTTTTATCTTTTAATTGATCCACAAGACTTTTGATATTCAGGTTATAAATAAAAATAGGAGGGCAATAACTTTCGGCCCTGGGTTTTGCCGATTTATTTTCCTTATGGTCAGTTATGAGTTCATTATTAGTTTTGTCCATTTTAATTTCACCCAAGATTTGAAAACGGTTGTTATGATTAACAGTTGGAGTTTCAAACTCTGTGAGATCCAATTGAATTGGGTCATTGCATCTTCTTTTTTTACCTTTAACTTCAACAAATTGCTTAAGCTCATTTTCCAAAGTATCCTCTTCCATAGAAGATAATGAAAAAGACCTTGGGAGCGAGATTTCATAGTTACTTGATGTATCTTGAGAGAGGCTCGTTGAAACTCCTGGGTTCATGGGAATATTCAAATTGTTCGATGAAGGTCCTAACGGAGAATCCTCAAAAATCGAGATTAAAGTTGGAAAATTAGCATTGCCCGCAACATAAGGCTGATTTTTATCTGAAGGCAGTTTTAAAGAAAGCGAGCCGCCATCCAACTGCAGACTCATTATTTCACGTTTTTATTATTTAAAATTCTCAATCAGAAAAATAAAAATATTTTTTTTCAATATTTTATTTGGAAATTTAAATATAAAGCAAGACCTTCTTCGTTCGAAGTCAAAATCAAACTCTAAATATTTTAGAAATAATAATGTTTTCTGAATAAAATAAAAATTCTAATTTTTGAAATCATAATAAGAAAAAATATTTTTAACCATTTAAAAAAATGTTTTATCAGTACATATGTATGTATGTATCAAAGCTGTTCAATATGATTTTTTTTATTTGAATTTTTCCATAAAATTCAAATAAACTTAAATTTTATTTCTGTTTAAGAAATAGAATTTCATTGAAAACATTTATATTTCTCATGAAATGAATTAAAATTTGTTGTTCTTAATTTGAAATAAAAATTTTCAAATGTAAATTTATTTTTTTGTCAGAAAATTAAATTAAATTAAAATTCAAATAATAAAATAACAAATTAATGCTTTATTTGAATACAGCGATTGAAATTTTTTTAAATTCTATTTCTATAGTTTGAATAAAATTTTACTTTATTTCATTTGAGTTTTTAAAATTCAAATAATTTTTTGTTAATAAGTCAAATTCATATTATTCAAGAAAAACTTTATTGATTATTTCAAATTCATAAAAATAGTTTCAAATAGTTTTAAATTGTGAAAAAATATACAAATAAAAATTTTTTCTTTTATTAGTCAGTGTTCAGACGAAGAGATTCTTATTTTTAAGTTTGCTAGTTTATAGGCGAGAGAGACGAGGGAAAAGAAACGAGTACTGAGCTTCATGTACTGCCGATACGTTTTGCTTTCTCATTCGTAATTTTAAAAGAGCATACTTGTATACACAAAACCATGATATAAATATAGAAGGTACTTCCATTCTCTCTTTGTTTTTAAAAAATAAGTATTTTTGAAGTTTGTTTTTTGAGAGAAATAAAAAAAATGTTCCCATATCGTAAAAAATATAAGTCTTCCCCATGATACAATAATATAAAGGTACAACCGTTCTCTCTTTTCGTCGCCATATTAACCTTCTGACGTTTGTGCCGACAATTTTTTACTCTCAAAATTAATGCTACCTTATTAATTTATGAAATCCGAGTTTTTGATTAATTTTTTGACGTTCTTTTTTATTTATTGAAAAATATTGAAGAATATGTATTTAAATTATAATTATAAAAAAAATTTACATCAGCATAAACAATTCAAGGGAAATTACCAACGGAAAAGCCTCTGAATCAAGGGTGGGACTTTCTCTTCATACTTCTCTGGCTTATTGATTTACATCAGGTGCGTCCAAGTGATATGCACAATGTGCAAACTTTTTTAAAAGAGCGAGAGCACAATTGACAATCAGATCTCGGCGAGAACAATGCTTCCTCTTAATTTGAAAGGAAACAACAGCACACTTAACAGCTTTCAAAGCTGTTTGCCTCAAATACAATCATCAGAGTATGCCTGCTTAGAGCCTAAAATTATAAGCAAAAGGCCACCCGCGGGCACTTCGTTATGCTCTGTTTTAAACATACATATGTATGTATATATAAACGAATAAACGTATCATGGGTTCTAAGCACTCATTGGAATGATGAGCAGTTTTGCTAAATGTTCGCCCATGCTCGTCAATGACACGCCTGTGTTAAAATCATGCGTTCTGCACCTAAATTGAACCAAGTCATTAGCAATAGAACCCATGCATTAACTATTTCTTTTGCATGTCTTTTTTTGTTCAGATTATTCAGATGTAGCCCATCAAAAAATCATTAATTTGTACTGTAAGCTGCAATAAATTTGCACACGAAGTGTATGTAAATGTGTATTATATGCATGAAACACGCTCATCCATTCTACATCATATTATACACATGCATATTTCGTTATCCACGTATCCAATTAATACAACATTTAAAAAAGTGTGTATTAAACCATAATTTCTAAACTTAAAATTACACATTTCCAAAAACATTCCTAAAAAAAAGTTCCCCGTAATTTCGTGTGGCAACGTTTTCCTCTCTCTTTACAAAAAAACAGTAATCAAACAATTTTGGTAAAAGTCAAAATTAATTTTATACGTCAAATGTGGTTGTACCTTTATATTATTGTATCATGGTCTTCCCTTATAAATTTTTCACAAAAATGTGTAATTATCTTAACAAAAATTTGAAAATATATAAAGTAATATACATGACTATACATCTGTGAAGTTTAAAAAATAGTTATGTAATAACTTGGAGCATCTTTTTAAATTTTCTGCCTAAAATAAATATTTTAACTATATTTTCATCCAAATTGATTGATGATTTTGATTAGTTGACGATGAATTTTCATTAAGTTTAGCAAATATTGATTGATATTACATCTTGTTTAATCTATATAATTCGCTTTTTGTTGATTATAACATGTTTTTCTAAGAAATGGCTTAAATACCCGATCAGATAATTTTGGCAAGTCTATTTGACAAATTTTGCAGGCTCTTAGACACTCTTGGCGGACACCAGATAATGTAGAGAACTCAAGGAATGCTACATTCATATTTTTACAATGATATTTTGTACGTCCACAGTTTGTAATATGCAGTTAATTTCGCTTTCTTTAGAACAACAATACATTTACAATGCATTTCATTGCTTTTCAAGATAATAAAACAATTATAATCACGATTTCTTTTAAATTATTTGAATTTATAAAAAAAACTTCTGAAATAATTTTTCAATAAAATTTTCAAACAAACAGGAAACAGAGGGGAAATATTAAATTAATACGGTAGCACATTTTTACTGGAAACTTCAGAATACCTATCCTTGCCAGAAGGTGAATGTCAAGAAAAAATGAGAGAATGGAAGTACCTTCTATATTTCTATCATGCACAAAACTATGCATAAAAAATGTGCTTAAAAATAAGACTCGCATTGTGTGAACACCGAAGATAGTTCAAAGAAGAAAAAGTGATAAGTTTATCAATAAGACTTGACTGGTGTGAACTGGGACTTATTGAAAATATGTAGTCCTTATATGAATATTTCTAGTAATGAAGATTTTTCCTGCGACGACCTCGAGAGGAATCCACCTTTTGCTCAACTATCTGTAACCTTTGGTAATTGAAAAATACAGTAACAAAATATTTAGCTCAATGAAAATAACAAGGTATTGGGATTTTGCAAAACTTGCGCGAAACCATTACGTTCTAGGTCCAAATCAAATTAAAATTTCATTGTACACCTAAGGAAATTTCATAGTACAAAAATGTAATGAATACCAGAGGCTCAGTAGTAAGAAAATATGTAAGACAACCCACCCGTTCGCACAAAAAGTGCTCTTTTTCACTGATACCATGAGTCCGTTTTTAAAAAAAGTTCCTCTATAGAACTCTCTGGCCTAAATATATCATAAATTGTTGTTATATATGTTTAAGTTTAATAAATATTTCTTTTTATTTTTCAGAAATAGTTTCTACTCAAGAAATAACAGCCTGATTGAATTATAATTTATAGTTTTTTTTTTGAAATTAAATTCTGAGAAAAACTATTTGCTTTTTTGTAGTTAAATAATATTGAAATGAATTTTATTCAAATTTTTAATACTAAATTTCTTTATATTTTCTTTTGTTTTAAAAATACGAACAAAATTGTATTTCGAATATTGAAAATTGATTTATTGCCTGGCTCACGATGTCGACAAGAAATTTTCGTTCGCTTATTTATATTGAAAACAAAAACAAAATAAGAAAATTTGTTTTTGTTTTCAATATAAATAAGCGAACGAAAATTTCTTGTCGACATCGTGAGCCAGGCAGTTAATAGTCTAAAAAATTTATTTGAGCAATATGAATTTGAAAAAATTTCAATCGTTTTAAAATAAATAAATTGTATTGAATTTTCACATAACAAATAATTGTTTGAATTTTCATTATTTCTAATTTAAAATAAAAACTATAACTGAAATAAAAATATTTTTATTTTTCATTCTATTCACTTATTACAGCTATGGTATGTATAGGTACATATATCAAGAATTTGAATTTTTAAAAATTTCATTTTTCCCCGAGTAACATTTTACATTGTGTCGTATTTTCATTTACATTACCCAGTCTGGTTCTTAAATTATTGCAAATTTTAAAAATCAGTGAGTGATGTTCATCGAAATTTTTTGTCAAATGGTCCTCATAACCCAAAATGAAAATTCGTTCGATCAACGCTTTCGAAAGTCGAAGATCGATAGTTGTTCTTAACAAGGTCCTTTTGATTCCATAGTATGAAGTGGTATGAAAGTAAAATTTTTGCATTTTTAATTTTAAAACGAACCATAGGTAATTTGAAAATTCTCTATTAATTTCAAATTTTTAATTTTAAATTTAAAAACTCTCCATTATTAATTCAAAACATTTCATTATTAATTTAAAAACAATTAATTTTAAAATAAAAATGCTTCATTATTATTATAGTATAATAATTATACCATATTTCATTCTTAATTCAATTCAATTTATATCAGAATGTTGTTTTTTTAAACAAAAATAGTTATTAATCCCCGACCAAAAAAGGGGTGTTATAAGTTTGTAGTGTGTGTCTGTGTATCTGTGTGTGTCCGTGTCCACGTACAGACCAAACAGCTGGACCGATTTTGATTTAGTTTTTTCTGTTTGAAAGGGGATATGAATAAAATCGGTCCAGCCGTTTTGAAGATATCACAAAAATTCCAATAAATATTTAAGATATATTAAATAAATTTATATTAATCGAGAATAGTACAACTTTAAATTAACATGTTGCATAATTTAAAAATATTTTTTGATTTGTTCAAATGTAATTATGATTTATATGATTTAGACCATTTTCATAATTAAGGGCACATAAGTATTGTCGCCTTCATTTCACGTCAGACAAAACTATGTACATACATCATAGCTGCCAGAAGTAGCACCAAAGTGCCGAACATGAATCGGCTTCTTATACAAGTGAATACACATACGCGAATACATTTCTGACATGTTTCTCTTGGTGGACATCATTGACATACATACCCAGCAAAAAATTTCACATTACCATCAGAACTACTTGCCATATAATGACTTACTTTTCTGGTTACCAAATTTCATTACTCGATTACAAATCACATTACCTAAAATTTAAAAAATTATGTACAACTTGCTAAATGAGGAGAATTATTTTTTTAGGTTAAATATATTACGTGAAAAAGTTGCCAAATAAAAAAGTAAGTAATTCTCAAGAATCGATTATTTTAGTCTCACGCCTTGTTAAAATCATTAAATTGGTAATCCAGTAAGGAACAGCTTCCACCAAAAATGCTTAATTCCAAACCCGATTACCTTTTTTGAAATTTTTTGCTGGGTACATACTAGAGATGTAACGAATACCAGTTTAGCGAATGCGAATGCGAAAGCGAATAATACATTTTAATTTTTGCAAAAGCGAATGCGAATGCGAAAACGAATGCAAATATTACAATTCGTTAAAATATCACATGCAAATAAATTTATATAAGAGTAAGTATATATAATAATTAAAAATTTAGTTTACACAATGTTAGGCAATCCACCCATTCGTACTTTAGCCCTAAAACCTGGTACTCTGTTCAACATTTCATGTGAAATGCTGTCAAATACATATGAAGAAAACTTGGAATGAATTTTTCCTGAAAAAATCTTGCCGAAGTAGTACTCTGTTCAACTTGGGAAAAACATATGAAATATATCTTCAACATTTTAAGTTTTCATGAGAAATAATATGAGTGGCACTTGTTTCGCGTGGAATTTACAACAAACAAGGACTAGTTAATATTGTTTGGATTTGAAATTTGTTGTAGGAAGTAATGAATGACGTTTAAAAGTTTGAACAGACTAGTCTTAAGCAGAAAATATTTTCGCGCAAATCAAGCACCGTCTTTTCTTTTTCAAAACTGAAAAATATTTCCAAACACCGCTGGATTTGGGTTTCATTTTGATACTTATGAGAACTTATTGATTGAAGTTTTTCGCTAAAATATTAATGCTTTACATATATCTTTTTCATGCTGGCTTAAAATAATTTTCGTCTTTAAATTTAAAATTGTAAACTATTTTCGTAAAAGAAATACAAAATTTTTTTCCACCAAAATGGAGAAAAAAAAACGCACCAATTTTAGAATTTATTTTTTATATAAAATGTCAATAAACATTCAATTTTGCATAAAAATTATATTATTTTTATATTAAAAATATAACAATAAAACAGGTTTTTACACCTCAGGGTTTTTAGAAAAAAATAATAATAAAACTTAACATATATAAAACATGACATACTATTTTTTACCAATTTATCAACTTAATTTGCTTGCATATTCGCCAAAAATCAAACTGATGAAAAAACAAAATGAAAAATGAAGCTTTTAGCTATTTTATTTATTTCCAATACAAAAAAACATATGTATGTAAGCTGCTTGGTTTTTATGACACCTAAAACCGACACTATTCTTAGTTCGAACAAACAACAACATTGGATTTCATGACACCAAAATATTTTTTTCTGTCGGTTTCAAATCCAATTTTGATAATATTGGTTTCTATGACACCCCCGATTTATTTGAATTCATTTGTCTTAACAATTTATTATTTTTGATTTCATAAAATCTATACAAAACCTTTTTAAAAAGAGACCATCGATTTATAGTAAGGATTCAAAATTAATAATAGTTCAGTATTTATCCTTTTATTAAACAACGCAATTTATAAAAAAAATGAACAATGATCGTGAAAACTTTTACTACAAAAACAATTACTATGAAAATCTAAAAGGGGCATCAAATTTCATAAAATGAAATGTTCCTTCTCTTTACATAATACAAATTATCTACAACAAGACAATTTTACTTTGCGCATATTTTTATTTACAACTGACACAACCCGCGAAGAAGCGGAAAACACCCAGGCTCTATGTAGTGAATCGAACCCATTCGAACCTCTGGACTGAGAGGCAAGCATCGCTACCACTCAGTCACAGTGACTTGGTACGTCTTAAGGCATCATCATTCTGTGGCAAAAACGAAAAAGTGCGAAAAGTCGAGATAAACCGATTTTGAGTTAATGGTACCTCCGTAATCTGCATATTCGAAAGTACCCCTGGGCAAAATCTTAATTAACTTGAGCGATTTTCCAAGAAGTTATAGCAGAATGACTTGCGGCTTATATTTTTTAAACTTCTAATCTCATTTGGAATAATAGTTTAATTTAGGTTATACTTTGGTATATTTCAATTTGAATGTATTATGTGTAGAACGATGTTTGCTTAAAAATAAAGGATAACAGAGAATTTCCCAATTTAACTGTAAATGCAATAAATTTCTCAAAATCGACTTGAACGCTTAAAAGTTCACTCCTGCAAAACAGTCAAATATGACTTAAGCACTTTTTTCTTATTGCCACAAACTTGTTGTTCTCATTGTGGCTGTCAAATTGATTATAAAAATTTGAATGAAGTAGTATTGAAGTAGGTATATTTTATTGTACAAAGATTTTTTTCTCACGCTAAAACAAAAAAATGTGTTAAATTTGCTTTGGTGCCACCAAAAATTAAAAAAAAATTGCACCGAAATTTCACAAAAAGCGCACCGCGCAACAACTAAGAAATTTTTCGCACAAAAAAATTTAAAAAATCACCAAAGTTTTCAATTTTCACACAACTCAATGGATAAATAAAATTTAATTTTTTCTCAAGAGTTGAGTAAACAAGATATTTGTATAAAATTTCCACACAATATTAATAGCGATATAAGGATTAATTTTTCATGGCAATCCAGCAAAAAAAGTGAGGAAAAAGAAGTAGAAAAAGCACCACATCTACTGAATCAAACCATTTCAAATTTAGGTAAAAAACAATGAATTTTACATTGACGTTACATTGGAAGGAAGTGGTTCGCTTTAGAAATTTTTTTAACTAATTAAAAATCATGCTTTTGGTGCTATAAAATTCATTTGGTGTGAAAATAATTCACTTCACAAAAGTAGTTGAAAAGCTTTTTATTCAGTGACTAAAATCAGTTGTATATGATTGGAAAAGAAAAAGGTTAAATAATTTAATTTTTTGTCATTTTTTTTAATAATAACAATTTTTTTATTTAAAAAGTCTTAAATGTAATAAAAAAAACACTTGTATTCGGCTTGAGCCAAAAAGTAATGAATTTGTTGAAAACAAAGTAGTTGTTAAAAATATTTGTACTTTAAATAACTATACTTTGCATTTTAAATTTATATTGGTCTATGTTTCATTGATTTATAAAGAAATCAATTTCCTGGTTTTTTTGAAAATATTGATTGAGTAAAGAAAAGCCAAAAACGATAAAAAACTAAATTTTGAAGTTAAATTCTAATAAATTTTTCTTTCTTAATAAAATCGTCTTTTCTTTAATATTCTTCAAAATTTACAACAATTTAATAAAAAAAAATGTTTAAAACACCGCCAATTCCTAAGAAGGTCGTAAGCTGTGGTAAATGCGATTGTGGGGATACAATGGATATGGTCCAATGCGATAGCTGTGACGATTGGTATCATTTCACATGCGTAGGAGTCAGCCAATCTATTGAGAACCATGCTTGGGTATGTGCCAAATGCGGAAACCGGAACAGCCAGACGAAGGAAGATGTAAGCAAGAAGCCTGTTAAAACAAAAACCGTTTCAGTCAAGACGCCTAAGATTTCTGGTCTACAGAATAAATTACTATCGGAGAAAACACTAAACGGTTCAACGAAGACATCTGTAGAATCCTCCCGTCATTCTAGAATTAACCTCGAGCTTTTGAGATTGGAAGAAGAAAAGGCCCTAGAACAGAAGTTTTTGAACAAAAAATTTGAAATTATGGCAAATTCTGATAACAGTTCGCAAAGTGCGTATAGCAAATGTAGCGAACGTAGTGCTAGAACTCGTCGGTGGGTTTCAGAATTACCTCAAATAAATAATCCAGAAAGGCTAATTCAGAGTCATCGTGAAGAATTGTCCGATGATGTATACCTAACGCGTTCGAGAATTGCTGCTAGACAAGTCCTATCAAAAGACTTGCCTCTTTTTTCAGGTAAGCCAGAAGAATGGCCTGTATTTTTGACCTCATATGAGGAAAGTACAAAAATTTGTGGATTTTCGGAATCAGAAAACCTTTTAAGGCTACAAAAAGCTCTGAAGGGAAAGGCTTATGACTTAGTATGTAGTCAGTTACTATTACCTAAAAATGTACACGAAATAATAAGAACTCTAAAAATGATGTTCGGGCGACCTGAAGTAATAATTAACAGTTTAATTGAAAAAATACGCTCCGAACCGGCTCTGAAAGCAGACAAGCTCGAAGGTCTCACTTCATATGCAATATCCGTAAGAAATTTATGTTCTTCATTGGAAGCTTCAGGAATGTCAAATCATCTTATGAATCCACTTTTAATGCAAGAACTTGTAAGTAAACTGCCTGCACAAACTAAACTAAATTGGTCATTGTATATAGGCGAAAATGTGTCTGACATTTCAAAGTTTTCAAGCTGGCTTTTCGGCTTAGCAGAAGCTGCGACAAGAGTAAGTTATTCTTTTCCGACTAGCAAAGGAAATATTAATGTACATACAAGTGAATCTGAAAAGAAAACTGATAAAAAAAATTTGTGTTATGCATGTGAGAAAATTCATACGTTACAAGAATGTAAGAAGTTCGAGTCATTAAAACTACATGAAAGGTGGGATATAATTAAAGCAAAGAAATTGTGCCGCATCTGTTTGAAGAAAAATGGAAACTTTCGTTGCTCTGATAAAAAATGTTCTGTTCAAGGATGTGAATATCGACACCATAAGTTATTACACAAATTTTCTTCAAATTGTGCAACAGTAACAGCTCATTCAAATTGCTCAGACGTACCAAATAGAAGTCAAACATTTTTTAAAATATTGCCAGTCATTTTATATCACAATGATCGTTGGATTGAAATATTTGCTATGCTTGATGATGGATCAGATGTCACTTTAATGGATCAAGATGTTTGTGATTACCTGGGACTTCAGGGTGAAGCAGATACATTGTGTCTTAGGTGGACATCAGGAACTACGCGTAAGGAAGAAGATTCAGTAAGAGTAAATATGCAGATTTCGGGTTATGCTCAAGATGCCAAAAAATATTATTTATCCAACGTCCGGACCGTAAAACAGCTATGTTTGCCTACTCAAACCTTTGAAGATAAACAAGCTAAATATCATAGACATTTAAAAAATCTTCCTATTACAACATATGCCAATGCTATACCAAAGGTTTTAATTGGTCTCAACAACAGTCATCTTATTAATACTTTAAAAATGGCTGAAGGTAATTATAATGAACCTTGTGCATCTAAAACACGCCTTGGCTGGGTCATTCATGGTGGTGGAGAGTCTTCAAATAGTGAATATAATGTGTTTCACGTCAACACCTGTGAATGTAATTGTGAGCTGGATAAGCTGCAGACACTTATGTCGGAACATATTTCTTTGGAAACTATAGGAAAACCATATGAGCTGAAGTCAGCGGAAGAAGAAAGAGCGATTTCTGTTCTAGAATCTACAACAAAACGTATTGGACAGAGATTTGAAACTGGTCTGTTGTGGAAAAATGATAAATGTGACGTTCCAAATAGTTATCAAATGGCGCTGAGAAGACTTACCTGCTTAGAACAAAGAATGAATATGCCCGATAAGAAGAACGTGAACGAACAAATACTAAATCTTATAGCTAAAGGATTTGCCAGAAAACTAACTGCAGACGAGGTGTTAGAACCGCACGACAGAGTATGGTATTTGCCAATATTTACAGTGAGAAACCCGAACAAACCTAATAAAATACGTCTAGTTTGGGACGCTGCCGCCAAAGTTAAAGGAATTTCATTAAACTCAATGTTGTTAAAAGGTCCAGATCTGATGTCTCCTTTACTTAACGTACTTTATGGTTTCCGAATGAAGCGAGTAGCAATATCAGCCGATATTAAGGAAATGTTCCACCAAGTGAGAATACGTAAAGAAGATCAAAATGCCCAACGCTTTCTTTGGAGAAATAACACTTCAGAAGATCCAGACGTATATATTATGAGAGTTATGACATTTGGAGCTGCATGCTCCCCAAGCTCGGCTCAATTCGTAAAAAACAAGAATGCCTTAGAGTTTAAAGAAAGTCATCCAAGAGCAGTTAATTCTATTATTCATCATCATTATGTGGACGACATGCTAGACTGTGCTGATTCCCCTGAAGATGCTATTCAACTTGCTAGAGATGTTGCAAATATCCATAGAGAAGGTGGTTTCTTCATACGAAACTTTAAGTCAAATTCACCGGAAGTACTTCGTAGCCTTAAAGACCTAGAAGAAGATAATACTTTGAAGGAAAGTCTCAATATTGAATTATCAACGGAAAAAGTGCTCGGAATGTGGTGGCTAACTGAGACCGATGAATTTACTTTTTTATTAAAACTAAATCGGTTAGAGAAATCATTACTTCTGGGAGAAAAGAAACCCACCAAGCTTGATGTTCTTCGGACACTTATGTCTATTTTTGATCCATTAGGATTTCTTTCACCATTCGTGATTTACCTAAAAATCTTACTACAAGAAGTATGGAGAACAACCCATGATTGGAATTCATGTATAAATGATAGGCTATTTCAAAAATGGCTTATTTGGATAAAGTTTCTAAATAAAATAGAAAAAATTAAAATATCTAGATGGTATGGTTTTACATCAAATTATAACGTACAACTTCACGTTTTCGTTGATGCCAGTGAGCAAGCGTATGCAGCGGTTGCATACTTTAGAATTCAATGCAATGAAACGGTTTTATGTAAGCTGGTTGGTTCAAAATCAAAGGTCGGCCCAAAGCAGCCACTGTCAATTCCACGAATGGAGCTATTAGCAGCAGTACAAGGTGTACGATTAGCAAATACATTATGTAAAATGCATGAACTGCAATTTGAAAAGCGTTTTTTTGGAGTGACTCTAATACAGTTCTGTCTTGGATAAACTCCGAGGCAAGAAATTATAAGCAGTTCGTTATGTTTCGCATAGGTGAAATTCTTGAAGCAAGTGAAGCGTATGAATGGAGATATATTCCAACCAAATTAAACGTAGCTGATGATGCTACCAAATGGAAAGGTGAAACTATATTTGATCTTGAAAACAGGTGGTATCAAGGACCTTCATTTTTAAAAAAGGAGGAATACTACTGGCCCCAAAAACAAAAGTTCGAAAATGCAAAAGAAGAGTTGAGACCTCATATGATAATGATACATGCAGGCGAGCCTGATATGTGTAATAGACATTGCCTGGATATAACAAGATTTTCAACTTGGAAAAAGCTATTACAAACTGTTTACAGTCTTTTTAAGTTTTACTACTTACTAAAACGACAAAATGTACCTCGTTCCAAAATCATACTTAAAGCAGAAACCATTATTTATAAATTTATACAAAATGATATATTTAAAGATGAAATATGTTTATTGCGAACAGGTGAAGATATAAACAAATCAAGTTGCCTTTATATGTGTTCTCCATACTTGGATGAGAATAATGTAATACGTATGCGTGGGCGCATTGACTTGGCTAATGTAAGAGAGGAAACCAAGAGGCCTATAATTCTACCCCGAGAGCATTACGGAACTAGACTAATTATTCAACATTATCACGAGCAATACCATCACGTTCAACATGAAACTTGCATAAATGAAATTCGACAGAAATTCTTTATTCCACGATTGAGAACAGAGTTGAAAAAAATTCGTAACAAGTGTCAACATTGCAAAAACCTCAACGCTGTGCCAATAGTTCCTGAAATGGCTATGTTGCCAAATGCTCGGCTATCGTTCTCTGAAAGACCATTTTCCTATGTTGGTATTGACTACTTTGGTCCACTATATGTTACAGTAGGACGTCATAAGGAAAAACGTTGGGGTGTTATATTTACATGCATGACAATAAGGGCTATCCATATTGAAGTAGCAAAGGACTTAACCACCGACTCATGCATTATCGTGATACAAAATTTCATAGCCAGACGTGGAACACCATTGGAAGTATACTGTGATAATGGAACAAATTTAAGAGGAGCAGAAGCTGAGCTTAAAAAAACTCTTAAAGAAGTTGACTTCGACCAAATTGATAAACAGTTTTCATCAACATGGAAATTTAATCCACCAGCTTCACCTCACATGGGTGGCTGCTGGGAGAGACTTATTAGATCTGTGAAGAAAATACTCGGCAAAATAAGTCCACAGTTTTCTTTTCGTGATGATACGCTGATAAGTGCGTTAATTGAATGTGAACGGGTAATAAACTCGAGACCATTAACTTATGTTGAACTTGAGACTTCTTCAAAAGAAGCTTTGACACCAAATCATTTCCTGCTTGGTTCATCTAATGGATATAAACCTCTTGGCGATTTCACAGAATCGGATTGTCATCTACGCAAAAATTGGAGAAAATTGCAATATTTTCCAAACTTATTTTGGAAACGTTGGGTGCAGGAATACCTTCCAACGCTTACGAAAAGAACAAAGTGGTTTAAAAAACAAACAAGTATATCTATTGATGACGTGGTAATTGTAATCGATCCGAATCTTTCTCGAAACAATTGGCCACTTGGGAAAATAGTAGAAGTATATCAAGGCAAAGATGGAAATGTCCGCAGTGCAACAGTCAAAACTAAAGATGGAGTTTACACCCGACCTGTAACGAAACTAGCGATATTAGATGTTAGACACTCACAAAAATAGATTGTTAAAAAATATATATATATATATTCTTTTTTAACGAGGGGGAGAAATGTTAAAGATATTTGTACTTTAAATAACTATACTTTGCATTTTAAATTTATATTGGTCTATGTTTCATTGATTTATAAAGAAATCAATTTCCTGGTTTTTTTGAAAATATTGATTGAGTAAAGAAAAGCCAAAAACGATAAAAAACTAAATTTTGAAGTTAAATTCTAATAAATTTTTCTTTCTTAATAAAATCGTCTTTTCTTTAATAGTAGTGATTGAAAATTCCATTTGATATCTGGTTAAAAATAACTTCTTTACCATCTAAAAATATGCATTATTTCGAAGTAATTTAAAAGTGGTACGTAATGAAGTAATACTTTTATTTTTTGCTGTCACTTTAAAGTGCCCTTTTTCAGTTATGACGTTTTTTGAGTAAATGAGCGGTATGTATTTAGTTAAACTTTAAATTACATAATTTTAACATTTTCAGTTTTAACCCCCGACCAAAAAAAGGTCCCAGTGGTATGAAAAGGAACCATTGCCACCAAAGACACGCGAAGTAGTTAGAGCTTTTGCTCAATTTGCACTAGGGGCTACCCATGTGATATTCCATTCATATATACATCCCTCTCTAGACACCAATATCTAATGCTTTAATGTAAAAATAGATACCCACGTTTCGCTAGCGAATTATATAGCTCCATGTAATGCAGAAAACAATTTTTTTGCAACGATGGGTAGAAAACATACAGATCCCGTTATAAATGATCAAAACTTTTTTGTCTGCTTTTTGATGAATTTAATACGCAATGTCAGTTGAATTGGGGACAGTGCGGTGTATAGGTCTATGTCGGTATATACGTCAATTGCCACCACCGTAGGACATCCCCATGTTAAATTCAACAGCTAAAAGCATGTGAAGTTGATTGTGATGTACTAGTGATAGTTTTATAAAAACTGGAAAATATACACGCACTGCACTAGCCCCGTAAACCACTGGGGTGTTATAAGTTTGTAGTGTGTGTCTGTGGATCTGTCTATCGGTGTATCTGTGTGTCTGTACGAGTCCACGTACAGAACAAACGCCTGAACAGATTTTGATTTAGTTTTTTCTGTTTGAAAGGTGACTTGATCGAGAAGGTTCTTAGCTATATCTTCTATATATATTCGGGGGGTTTTTTAAATTTTTAGTTTTTGTTATTGCATTTCAACTTATATTTTTTCCTTACATATTTTTCCAAATATAACGATGGATTATCTAATAAAGCCTTCACCATGCGCATTAAATAAATAAGTAAAGCCAAATTATTCTGCACAACGTTGACTTTTACACCCTCCGCTATGAAAGTGCACATACGTGGCAGCATTTCGTGAAGACCTGGATCAGAAGCCAATGACTGCAAAGCTTCTGCACGACGAGGTTCATCAGAACCTACACAAGCTTCCGTTATCTCCTTGTAATACAACTGTTGCTCCACCGACAATTCATGAGTTGCCAATTGCTTGACATGTACTGTTTCCACATTTTTCAACTTATGAATTTTGCCCGTTGCCGGTTTTCCAGCTGTATCCTTTGTAACACCTTGTTCCAACTTTACAACTGGATTAACCGAATCCAATGCTTGCAAATCTTTCGATAAGGGTGGTGGATTTTCGGGTATAGTTGGCTGTATACCATCTACTGCCAACCAATGAGTTCTGAGCGTTATATCCAAAGGTACCTTAGGTACATTGCTTTGTACGATTTCGGTTAAATCCATTTCTTTTTCTTCGATAAAATGCAATTCTCTGCCACCTCCAGAAGCAAATCGAAATGGTATAAAATCGTTGGCTGTGAAACCGTACTGCGGTTCAATATTTCGTATTTTTAAAGCATGGTCTATGTCGCTAAGTATTAATTTATCTCGTTTTGAATGGTGCATAAATTTTGCAGCATCCTGCACTATTCTTTTAATTTTATAGGAAACATCCTCAGCTAACTCTTTAGCGGCATCGTCTGGTAAAGATCCAACGCCAATACTTTCAGCAATAACTTTCATTGACTCGGCCGATAATGTAGTACCGTATAACATGTCACCCGCGCTTGTATTAGATTTGGAACTCATTTTTTACTACAAAAATATATACTTTATTTCTTGAAACTTTAAAAGAATTTATTTATGTATATAAATTTACTAGAGCTGTGTCGTTCATGAACGAACGAGTACATTTGAACGAATCAGTGAAATGAACGAAGTGAGCCGGTCACTTTACTGAGCTCATGATACAATTATAACAGGTACATGCACAAGCCCAGCCTGTTACTGTATACATTGCAGATAAATGTCAAACTTTGTTTACAAGCTGCAAAAATGTTAGTGTATGTGTGTGAATAAAATGTTTATAGTGTTGCCAATGAATTTACACAAGGCTGTGTCTGCAATTAAACATTGAAGAAAATTACACTACACATCTTTTGTGTAGGTTAAAATTAAAAGAAAAATAAATACAAATAGAACCCAAAGTAGAATTTCACAGACATTATACAAGAATTTAATTCCATGGCCTACACATGTGAGTAGAAATTACACACTATTTAACTACACACAGAATGGCAACACTGAATAACTATAATCATGCAGGAATGCCGCGTCTGCAATTGTACTTTAGTTGCCCTGTAATTGCAATTTTTTATAAACAAAAGACATTTGTTTCTGACAATTTATCGTTTGTTTATAACAACAAATACAACAAAATTCCAATTGTTGTAGTCGTGCATGTACCTAGTATAATTGTATCATGACTGAGCTGTTTTGGCTCAGCAGCAGCGTGACCATATTAGCTTATTTTGAGCTAAATTTAGCTTATTTGTTTCAGATTTAGTCTTAAAATTTTCATTTAGCTCTTAGCTTATTTTTCAGCTTTTTTTAAAAAGTCATTTAGCTTTTTTAGCCTTTTTTTAGTCTAAATTGCGTGTTCTCTAAAATATATTAAAAACATAAACAACTTATAAAAATGATAATTTTTTAGCATTGCAAAATAGTTTACAAAAAATACAAAATGTAAATTATACGACAATTTTATAACAGAAATGGAAAGAAGAAAAATAGCAGATAATGGCAGAATGGTTAGTATTCCAATGGAAAAAGTTAAATTCATATTAGTGGCCGAAACACTTTTTGAGTTTTTTGGGTATAAAATTATTTGACTTGAGTTGAACGTTCCTTCAGCGGCATCAATTAACTTAAAACAAAAACCTGAAATAGCCTTAAGCCTGGATAACACTATGTACCGATTTTCGTCGGGCCACCTCAATAAAGTCATAAGTATTAAGCCAAAATGGCATTATTACTCAATTAATTCTGGAATAAGTCTATATGGGCTTATAACCAATGCAGTGTAGCTCAATTATGTCCTTGTATTTCAAGTAGTCGATAAATAAGAGCAAAATCTTTACCTATGACTTTATTTCACTTTATTTACCTTAAATAGCATTAATTCCAGTGATGATATCTCTAAGAAGAGCAAAAGCACATTAAGCTGTTGCAAAAAGGGTAAAAAGCGGAAAAAAATACGAAAAAGAGGGTAAAAAAGCACCAACACTTTTTTTAATTTTAATACATTAAGCCATTTAAAAAAAGGAGAGTTTGGGGTGTAAAACCTCATTATATAATTTCAAGTTTTTGTCTCAAAATATTTAATATTAATTATATTAATTTTTCAAAATGTTAGTAATTATATGATCTGTGTTAGTCATTTGGTAAGTGAAGCTTAGGCCTAGATTAGGATAAAGATGTTACTGAAAAATCATTTACACATGCAAAATGCATTAAAAGCAACACTTTTTTCTTAACTAGCTTAAAAGTTTTTTGTTTTTTTGCGATATTCACCCTTATTCCAGTTGTCAACATTGACAACACGTCAATACGATACCAAAAAATTGGGATTTGGCTACCCGTTGTCTAAAACAACTGACTGCTATTGACAACCTCATCCTGTCAATTGTTCTAGGATGATTAAATATTTGTGTAAACTTGAACAAATGCTTATTGCGTACTACTATCAATCAAATATTATGCAGAGAATTAATTAAAGAGATATGCTGCTATTATTAAAATTAAAAATATTTTAATTTTACAAAAAAAGCACCAAAAGCACTGTGAGAAATTGTTAAAAAGCACTGTAAATACCCGCTTTTTAAAAAAGGGTATTAACCAAAATTTCGCGTTTATGAAGAGGCAAAAAGCACCAAAAATACCCGAAAGGCACCAAAATACCATCACTGATTAATTCACTTAAAAAGCTTTCGTATTTTAGTATAAATGTTTTTACATTTTTAAAAACATTTTTACATTTTTAAAAACATTTTAAAATTATTTTGGGGAAGTTTTTGTTTTGTTCTTCATTAAATCTAAAACATTGATCATCAAAAGGCCGCCCGTGGGCACTTTGTTATGCTCTTTTTTACACGTACATTCGTACAAGTATGCAATTTGCTCTCTTTTACATTAGAGATTTATGTGTTTGCTAATCATTGATCTAAAATATAATAATTAATAAATAATTTCATTAAGCAAATATTCTATATGTATAATAAAAAAATATGTTTGTGTAACGTTAGTTTAGCAATAAGAAACTATTGAAAAGTGATCAAAGAAGTGGAAAAAAGTTTAGCTTTATTTTCTAGCCTAAAATGTAACTTTTTAGCTTATTTTAGCTTTTTTTCAAACGTGATTTAGCATAATATTATTTTAAAATCTGGTCACACTGCTCAGCAGTACTGATAAAAAGTACAATCACAAAACTGTGGTACAATTGAACGAAATGAACGACCGAGCACACTTGGCTCTTTTTTATTTTTTGTTTTGTTTGGCTTTTTCTTTGTTCATGTGAGATTTGTTGTCATATTCTTGTTTTCATTTGACTTTTTACATACTTTTATTAACACTGTGGCAATTATGAAATTAATTAAATTGCCATTCATATTTGTTAAGCTTTTAGAACATATGTATGTAGGTATTAATAGCTTTTTTATCGAAATTAGTTTAGATACATAGAGTTTATTTTCATTGTCATTATTGTGTACAAGTATATGGCTATTTTGGCGATATGAATCTTATTTCATTTCTTTACTTTCAATTCAAAACAAAATGCATTGTGCATGTTCAGATCTCCAAGTCGTTCTAAAATTTTCGGCGGCGGCGGCTTGGCTAAAAATGACCGGCTGCAGCCGACGATTCCTTATCATTTCAATTTTTTCAGTTATGATTGTACATCACAAAGTAGACCAGAGTTGAAGAAACTGACTTTTATACTATGTTTAGACGGTACGTGCTTCGCTCTCTATTCATGCTTCACGCCCCAATCATGACCGAATCCACTTGCTTCGCCATACAAAATTATGAGAGCGAATCAAGTAGATTCAATATGAATCTACTTGCGAAGCACGTAAAATTGGTATCTTCTCTAACTTTTATCGCAGTTAATCGCCACTTTATCTGAACTAGCTATCAAAACAAAATAGGTATATGTGTATGTGTGTGTTTGTAAACAAATGAAAACAAGCCAAAAAAACATAGATGAGAGTTTAATATAAATAAATTTAATTAAGTTATGAATAATATAAAAAGGAAAAATAAGAAGAAAATATAGAGATGCCTTCAAAAACAAGATTTTGCTTGAATCGAATTTATGTAAGTATGTATGCATGTATACACGTGCGTATGATACGTATGTTTGTGTGAATATACATAAAAAAATGCCACGCGAACAATGATGCCTACTTTTTCAGAGCAAAAATCACTGTGTGTTCATAAAAAAGCACTAAATGCAATATATTTTTTATTTATATTTTTATATTTATCTATTTATTTTCAATACAGAGAAAGCCCACATGGATAATTATATATGTATTGAATGAGTAGAAATTAAAAATTTAAGTTAACTACAATTTTAAATTTACTACATTTCATAGGTTTTTGTAATAATTTCAATTATATCGAGCCATATTTCGATTTTGCGTATAAGTAGAATATGAGTAGGAAAATAATTGAAGTTCCTTTGGCAGTACACTGCAATTATGGTGTATTATTTTAAGAAAATAGTATCAACGAGAATTATATCCTCGTTTCAGGAAATGCAGTTTCATTTCTTTCAGTATGTTACATTCTGTAGCTCGTTTCTGTATTTCTCGCATCGTAAAATTTCCCGCATGAAACAAGGGAATCGTAACAAAAACAGTGTAAATTGAAACACAAAATGGCTTTTCTCACTAAGTGTTTCTGTATATTTACTTTGCGAAAACTATCTGTCATTTATATAAATTTCCAGCAATTATTGGAAGGATGTGAGAAAGGGTGTTTCTGTAACAATATTCTGTGAAAAGTTTCTCGCAAGAACCGTCTAAATAACTCGCATTTTAAATTGGTGCGAGAACAACAAAATTTGTACAGAAACATGAAACATGAAAATATGAATAATAAACTAGTTGAAAAGATATGCAACGAATTATTGAACTAAAATTATTATTAAGGAGTCGATATCATTATATTTATTTACAATTTTTTTGTGGAGTTTTCTATAATAGAGACAGTTGCTAGAAAAAACTTATTTCAAGCATTTTACATTCACTTTATATTCATGTTCATTATAAAATTTTATTTTTCTTTAAAATTATTATTTTTAGCATTATGCAAAAAGTTAAAATCATCTGATTTGATCACTGTTAAAAAGGGACAAATAGTGTGTGTTTGTTATGAAAATTGCTTAGCAAAATAATCAAAACAAACAAAAGAAAATATAATAAAGAAATTTTAGCATTTTAGTTTTACAATATTAAATTAAATTAATTCAAATTAAAAGTATTTATTGGGAAAATATAATGTGAAAAAGATTATTGGAACTAAAATGTGTACATACGTATCAGATGTGTTTGTGAATGGTAAATGGTGTGTGTGTGTGTATAAAAAGTTAAAATGCCACAATTAAGTCCCTGTCTATAAGAAAACAGTGGCCAATATATAAAAAAACACGAAATTTATAGAAAATAAAGGTGAAAATGAGTAGCAAATGGATATACTCAATCATTGAAAGACAAATACTTGCTCCGGCGTACGTCATGTGTCTTATTTGGAATTGGGGTTGATGGCTGCCAGACATTCATCTGATGATGATAATACGATACCTATTGCGAAGGTAATGAACCAGTATTT
This sequence comes from Tachina lurida, assembly GCA_944452675.1. Lineage (NCBI taxonomy): Eukaryota > Metazoa > Arthropoda > Insecta > Diptera > Tachinidae > Tachina > Tachina lurida. The sequence continues at coordinate 43,282,844 of OX101754.1, forward strand.
TATTTATTTAAAGAGAATAATAATTTGGTTTCTTTTCATCATTCAGTGTGCTTGAAACATGGTATTCTAAACATCCGGATGTTATGCTACGTCCACTGTTGTCATATATTACTTGATCTAACTTTTCAACTTGGAAAAATAGTGAAATTGATCAATTATCGGGAATGAAAGTTCGCATGGAATGTGTTCCCTTTTCCTAAAACTGTGATCGCCAATGTTTGCGTTATTATTGTGTCATTATACCATTTTGTCCATTTCTTGTTGATGGGAAATATTTCAGGTGAACAAATTGTTCGCCTTTTATTTCCCATAATGGCGATTATTTGTGAATAGATTAAGTTCGTTTGGATTTTTCTTTATTTAGCTAATTAAAAACAACTTATTTTATTTTGCAAATAAATTTATGTATTTTATTTTTCTATTTTGTTTTTAAATTTTAATTATAAGTGTATTGAATTCAATTTATATTAATACTTAATTGAATTTATTATTGTGTTTTCAAAATGTTTATTTAAAAAATGTAAAACTAGTAAAAGAGTGTACAATTCCAGTTATATAAATGCACAAAAAAAAGAGTTGAATATTGCATTAAACACAAATAAAAACTTATAAAAATAAATAATTAAATTTTAGTATTTTTAGTTCAAAGGAAAGCATTTATATTACAATTACGGTAAGACTTGAAAACGATAAAAGCTGTATATACAAAAATGTGTAAAATATGTAGCAGGCATGTTTCGAGCATAGAGAGACGAGAATGGTACACTTCGCAGCCGCGATGTTCATTTACGTAATTTACAGTTTAGACCGCAAATAACACATCTATATTTAGATTTGCCATTGACGTGCATTTGTGGTTCGATATTTTTGGAAAATTGACTTGCATCAACATTTTTGTAATGGGCTACATAGTAACTGTTTTCATTAAAATCATTCATCGCCTGTAATTTGTTCTTCCTGATTTCTAATTCGCTTTGAAGCTCTGCGAGCGGGTCTGGTACTGGTGGAATTCACAGTGTATTTGATGGTCAAAGTTGGTGAGGGTGAATGATACTCTTGCTGCTGCTGCAATTAAATTAAAATTATTTTCACATGAGCCTAAGTATGTAGTTCCAATATACTTACAATTTTTTTTACTTGTCTTTGATGATATAGTAGGTGCATCTCTAATTTTGGCAAAAGCCTGTATAAATGCAGTTTCAAACGATTGGACTTGTTGCTGCCTCTGCTGTTGGGCTTCCAAACGTTTTTGTTCGATTTTGCGTTACATTTTCATTTGGGCCAATTTTTCATCGTCCTAATCGTTAATTTCATATTCAGCTAAGACATCATCTTCATTATAGCTGAAATTGTCGTATATGCGTTTAGTCATCACTCATTTCACTACATACTATCATCGTTGCCGTTCTCTGATGGTGGCTTAGCTTTTGTTTTAAAAACATACTTATCGGGTTTATATTCGTCTCCATCCTCCTTCAATTGACGTTTGCACGTTACGGAGTTTGCAACCGCATTTGAAGTAGAAGTTGATGTGGAAGAAACGGCAGTTTGTTGATTTTTTTACATCCATGGAACAAGTCGTAAGGGTAATTTTACCGCTGCCGGAATGCGACGAGACCCATGGTTTTCTCGGTCTGCGCCGAACACGTGAGTTCACAGAAGCGACGTACAATTGGATGTGCAATTGATTAAAGGCGTTTTGGCCATGGCAGCTCATGCTGCCGCGCAGCACAAGACAGGTGTGTGTAGGTACAAAATGTGGCTTGCAAAATTGGTTGAGAAAACTTTTCAACCAGTTGGCAGTTGTGCAGCTTCTACCCAGGCGGGCAGCCTTTTATGCATTTGTTGGTCCTAAGAAATTAAAAGTATTTAAAGTAATATGCATATATTAGATAAAATTATAGTTTTTTACTCACATAAGTATTTTTCAGCTTTGCCAAAAATGTGCTTCTGAAAATATAGAGAAAAAACTAGTTATTATGACAATATACAGACACAAATTATCAATTTCAGAAACTACTCACCTTTAATTTCAACCAAGATTGTGTTTTTCTCACAAAAATCTGCAAATAAATTAAATTTAAAACATATTTCTTCAAAAATAAAAAATTTTCTCCTATTACTTACCAAAATCACACCGCGAATAAGGCAACAAAGCAAACACGAAAATATTTTACAAAAATGGCATACGAAAATCATTAAAGAGGATTTGATGACTGTGTGAGCGAGACGTAAAGAAAACGCAATTTTCTTCCGTCTCGTGTCACCTCTGGTATTTGCGTTAGCTTAGAGTCAATGTGGTATTTCCATGTGAGCCTTCGATCAATATGTATACCAAGGTATTTCACATGTAAGTTTTGGGGAACAATTTGATTATTGATTGTAATGGGGGAACAAGTGTCTTTTCTTAAGGTAAATGTTACCTGAGCACACTTCAGTTCGTTTACCTTTATTCTCCACATGTTTAACCATAGTTATAGCTGAGTAATATGTTGCTGAAGATATCGGGAAGCCTCGTGAGGGTTTTCGTGCATACTAAGGCAGGCTGTATCATCGGCAAATGTAGATGTGTGAATGTTACTGCTCAATGCCATATCACAAGTATAAATCAAATACAAAACTGGCCCCAGTATACTCCCCTGTGGCACACCGGATGAGATTATTTCAGGCGTACTCATAAAGTCTCCTTCCACAACAGTAAACTTCCGGGCAATAATGTAACTTTCCAGCAGATTTAGAATGTTTATTGGTAGGTAAGTCTTTATCAAATGCCTGAGAAACGTCAAAAGTTTTTCTTATAAATTGAACCAATCTATGAGTTTGTTCAATGGTGCTATGCTGACTTCTAAAACCAAATTGATGGTCCGGTATGCACTCACTACTAACTAGAATTGGGGACAATTTTGTCATGAGCAGTTTTTCGAAAAGCTTTGACATTGTTGATAGGAGACTTATTGGCCTATATGACTCAGCCTTGGTAAGATCTTTGCCCGGCTTTGGAATCGTTTTACCTTTGGCAAGTTTCCAGCTGTGTGGATAATACTCCAGTCGTAAAATGGCATTAAAAATAAATAACAGTATTCTAATTGCAATACTAGGCAACTTCATCAGCATCTGGTTACTAATTCCATCAAAACCCGGAGCTTTCTTCGGGTTGAGTTCAGCAATTAGTTTTTGCACATCACGCGTCTTAAACTTTATTTGTTGAGGGGGTAGAGCGACTATTGGCAAATCAATTACACCAGTACATGTGTTTGGGGTAAATACGTATTTTAAATGGTCAGCAAATATGTTACCTTTTTCAGTATCGCTTCTTGCCCAACCTCCGATAGATGTGCGCAGAGGTGGTTTAAACTCAACGGGTGTTTTAAGCTTTCTAGCAGCACGCCATAAAGAGTAATTAGATGCTGGTGTAACATCAAGATTTTCCAGATAGTTTTTAAGAGATGCAGTTTTTTCATGTGCAAGCAGCTCTTGGAGTCGTTTAGTGCACTCTTTAAATCTAATTTTATTCTGGGGTGATCTGTGCTGTTGCCATTCCCTTCTAGCTCTTCTTTTTTTCACATACGGGACGTTCAATATCTGTAGAATATAGTATATTAAACCCAGTCTGCGGATGGGAGGTAGTGGCATGTTTAGCAGCCTGCTTAATATTTTCGTTAAGATTGGCAATGTTAGATTCAACATCATCAGGTGTTCTTAGTATAATGTTTTCCGTGCAATGACTACTAAGATATTTTTTGAATCGCAGCCAATTAACACGACTGGCCAACTTCACATATGAATAAGGTAGAGCACTTCTCAGTGGGCTACAGATTGTAACGATCGTGGGAGAGTGATCGGACGATAGATCTAGAGAAGCTTCAATTTGAATTAATTCCCTGGAAATATTTTTTATGACGCCAAAATCTATAACATCCGGAATTTTATGTATGTCAGTAGGCCAATAAGTGGGCTCCCCACTCGAAATGACATCCAAGCCCATTTTGGAAATTGTATTGAACAACGCTCGACCTCTGGGTGTAATAAGACGCGAACTCCAGAACGTATGTTTAGCATTATAGTCGCCGGCTGCTACGAAACAAGGGCCCAGAGATTTGTAAAAATCCTCATATTGATCCTCAGTAATTGCGAATCTAGGAGGGGAGTAAATTTATGATATGACAAAATTAGTGCAAACATTTTCGACACAAATATTCGTTGCTTGTAAATGTTCTTCACAAATGTTATCAATAATATAATGCTTGAGTTTTGACTTTATTAAAATTGCTGATCCACCGCATGCTCTTCCTCTCGGGTCCTTTGAATCATATAAGGTGTAGCCATAAATTTTAAAAAGGCTTCTCGAAGTCAAATGAGTCTCAGAGACCAACATTATATCAATATCTTTTTCCGTGAGAAAGTGCTCAAGTTCATTTTTATGTTGGCGAATGCCGTTTGCGTTCCAGAAACATATTTTTAACGTGTTCATGGTTTGTTAACTAAAGCTTGAAGCAATGTATTCTGCATTCGCAGCATTTCTTGCATCATTCTAGTCATATTTGTTGTAAAATTATTTATAGTTTGCACCAGATTATCAATAGTAGCTTCAAGGCGATTGAAATTAAAGTTCGAGTTTGTATTTTTTGAATTATTTGGTGGTGAAACATTTCGTGTATGAATAGAATTTGTCTTAGCAGCATCGGCATACGATACACGGGAACTAACTGGTTGGTTCACTTGCGCAATAGTGGCTGATAAAGCGTTTGCTGATTGGGCTGGGGCCGATTTAGGTGTTTGCCTAATAGTCTGTTAACTACAGAGGACAACCTCTGTAGTTAGCGGTGTGATTACCTCCACAATTACTGAATTTTTTGTCACTTTGATCTTTTGGTTTATTGCAACTAGCAGTGCCGTGTAATTCGCCGCACACAACACAAACAGTAGGTAATTTGCAGTAAGTTTTAGTATGTCCATATTCTTGACAATTATGGCACTGTACGGGTCCTGAACGCTTGTGTGGTTCTTCAACGGTTATTTTTCGATACAAGAGATATCTTAAATTATATATTGGATGGGTCTCATTTTTTTTCAATTTTATATCATTTGGCTCAAGTTCAACGCGAAATAGAGGTTGAGGGATCTTTTCCCTATTTATTATGTTCGATACATTTTTTACTTTAAAACCCTGGAGGACGAGAGCATCTTTTACTTCTTCGGGAGCAACATAACAATCTATGCCCTTCAACACAATCTGCATACTTTTAGCACTCTTGAGCTGATATGTGTAGAAATTTGTTTTACTTTTTTCAAATTCAGAAACCATTTTTCGAAAATCTTTTTCTTCATAAATTTGAATTTTCGTTTCATCAATATTACCACGTTTTATTGGAACAATGTGAAATTTATTCTCACCAATGACTGAAATTAATTTTTTAATAAGAGCGTTTGAGTTTGTTTCTCTTAAATAGATTGGTGGCGGCTTGGAGGTTTTGTTCGCAGATTCACCGGGTTTGTCATTGTCATCTTGCAATATTTTAAAACGGTTTTGCCGATTAGTAGAGGATGCGCTGTTATCCCTAGACATCTTTGGAGCAGATGCAATTTTAGTAGAATTTGGGCTTCGCCCGCGCTTTAAAATTGTAATGTATCTGTCCATTCCGACTTGGACCTTGGGTTTGGGCTACTCTTATCTTCAGTGACAATTTGTTTAAGTGATGACCACGAGTTTGAAGCGGATGATATCGCTGAATTAAATGTAGAAGTACTAGGCAACGGTAATTTCAACGATTCACTAGTTGGCATTGGAAAAAGCGAATTTGATCGCTGACGAAACTGTGGTTTTGCCGTTAGAAAAAGTCTCTTATCAGATTTTTTATTTTTATTACGAGCTTCAGAACTCACAGTAAGTCTATCATCAGATTTTATATTGTTATCATTATGAGCATCAGAACTCACAGTAAAATAGGCATTTCTGCCGTTAGAACTCACTTCACAATTTTTTTCCTTTCGGGTACTCATATAGAGTATTCGTTTTTGGCAATTTTGGGAGCTATATGGTCCAATATGCCCTGGAGAGCACTTTTGAGTTAATTTTTACACATAATCTACAGCTCGCGTAATTTTTTGTTCACATACGCCCACAGAATTTCATTTGTACTGAGGCCAAGGATCTAGGGAGGATGTGCCAGCAATTTTTTTCCATTGAATGGAAGCCATTCTCTTATTATTGAAGACGAAAGTTTCGGGTATTTAACTCTAACTAATCAATAGTCTCCACTTACATTTAATTTTGCAGCTAACTGTGCTAAGTTATCTCTTAGTATGTTTAAATAATTCATTTTATTTATTGTACGTTCTATAAAAACCCGATTTCATACACCACTCGATCCCATTGGGCCCCATACCATCATATTACACCCCCCATGCTTCACCGTGTTATTCAGGTTATTATCGTTAAGGCTGGAGCTTTTCTTTGCCACGCAAAGAAATATTATATTAATCACTATGATGACTTTTGGGACACTGCTGAATCCAAATTTAATATATTTGGATGTTATCGTTGTAGATTTTTGTGGCGAAGAGGAATTCCAGCATTAGTGATAAAAACCTGAATAACACGGTGAAGCATGGGGGGTGTAATATGATGGTATGGGGCCCAATGGGATCGAGTGGTGTATGAAATCCGCTTTTTATGGAACGTACAATAAATAAAATGAATTATTTAAAAATAATAAGAGATAATTTAGCACAGTTAGCTGCCAAATTAAATGTAAGTGGAGACTATTGATTAGTTAGAGTTAAATACCCGAAACTTTCGTCTTCAATAATAAGAGAATGGCTTCCATTCAATGGAAAAAAATTGCAGGCACATCCTCCATAGATCCTTGGCCTTAGTACAAATAAAATTCTGTGGGCGTATGTGAACAAAAAATTACGCGAGCTGTAGATTATGTGTAAAAATTAACTCAAAAGTGCTCTCCAGGGCATATTGGACCATATAGCTCCCAAAATTGCCAAAAACCCAGTTCATTCTATGAAAATAATATATTAGATGCTAGACGTGGCCACATTTAGTACTAATTTTTAGTGTATTCCTTAATTCATAGCTCCTTCCTGAAAGAAGAGTTAGTGTACAAGTTTTTTTTTGGCTCTTGAAAATAGTGTTATTTTATGTTAAGTTATTTTTTTAGTATTAAAATAAATTTCTTAATAAAATTAAAGATTTCTATAGAAAGCTTATTAATTTGTCTTGAAACTGCTTTTGGTTTTATCTTAGAATCTTACAAAGCAACAGAGATATTTTGATTAGAAGAGCGGAGCGTTTGCTGTACAAGTTTTTTCTTTGTTCACTGTACATACATATGTGAACTTCTCCGAGAAAAGGGACCTAGTGTGTGAAAATAAAGTTTTGAGAAAAACGCATTTAAAGTTTTATAACGCATTATCAATTTAAACACACCTTCAGTTGGGACATGCGATTTGGTATGGTTATAGTATGTTTACACGGTACGTGCTTCGCTCTCTATTCATGCTTCACACCCCAATCATGACTGAATGAACCTGCTCCGCCATACAAAATTATGAGAGCGAATCAAGTAGATTCAATATGAATCTACTTGCGAATCACGTAAAATTGGTATCTTCTCTAACTTTTATCGCAGTTAATAGCCACTTTATCTGAACTAGCTATCAGATACGTACGTATGCTTATGTGTATGCATACGTACGTATGATCAGCGTTGCCACAACCAAAATATTTTTGTAACCAAAATATGAAAAAAAGTAACCAAAAGAGAAAAAAAGTAACCAAAATTTTTTATGCATTTAATATATGAGTAATAATCGCTTAAGTCCTCTTAATCAAATGACTGTTTTTAGGACGTTTTCAAGCAAAACTATTAAAAGGCTCCAACGCAAGATAAAACTCTTGTGTGATCCTTTCTCTGCACATGTAGGTATTTTAACCACTCCAACTTTCATCCCTTATTCAACCGAAATATTGAGTACCCGTTTTTTTACACCTATTTTCAAACAAAATTCCACGCTTAATTAACTTTCGCTTAATTACCCAGAAATATTTTACACTAAAATGAAATTTCCCCTAAAATCTCTTCGTTTATTTACCCAAAACTTCCTAAGTACATATTTATGTAATTCTGTAATCGAATATATCGAGCCTTGAGCGCAACATTATCGTAAGCGACAATAACCAAACTTTACAGGAGAAGGTTTTTTTCGATTATTTCCAAATTTATGGATAAAATTGAAAATGTTTTAATGCAGTTTGTTATATTTTTGTCCCGGTCAGTGATTGAGAGCAAAAACAACTTTGTATTTTCATATTTGGCACTAGTTATGGCGCTTACGATAATTTTTTTTTTCATATTAATAGAGGAATTTAAAAATTTTTGTCGCTTACGATATTTTTCTTTTTGTGTTTTTTTTTATTTAATAAAAAAATAAATTGGTACATTTCGTTTTTTTTTTAATCTGATTACAATTAGGTTGCCAAAAGCAAAAATAGCATTAATATATTGGTAATAAATAGGTATTATTATAAAGAGAATTAACTAAATATTATAAGGTTTTTTTTATTAATAATTATGTTAGGTATTTAGCAGTAGTACTTTTGGAAATGGCACACCATACAAAAAATTACATGAAAAATAATGAAAATTTAAGTATGTTATGTGCTTCTATATTTAGTATTAAAAAAAGTGTATTATGTATTAAAGTATACTAAAATTTAAATGTAATCATCATCATCGTCACTCTCTGCTAGTACATCTTCAATTTTATCATCACTTTTCCTATTAATGTACTCTTGATGATATCTTTCAGGGATTATTCCATTTTTAACATAATGTCCACAAGTCTTTAAATTTTTGTACTGATATTTCTAATTGTTGTGAATAAAGAAATTCCGGCCCATCTTCAAGGAGCTGTGTATGTTTTCTTGAGCGAATTGCTAAATTAAGGTTTAACTCTTCGATTTTATCGTTATCCATACTTTAATTGTGCGTAAAACTTATTTTTGTCAAAGTTAATGGATCGTAAATTATTAAATTTTTAATTATGTGGAGTATGTCTTCCAATTTTGAAAATCAGTATAATATAGTACAATGCACTCTTATCCTTTGGGATTTGTACGCGAATTAGAAATTAGTGATGCCCATTAAGAAAGTACCCAAATAGTTTTATTTTTAACCGACTTAAAAAAAAGGAGCAGGTTAGAAATTCGTCTCAATTTTTTTTTTTGGTGTTACCTCATAGCTCGGTACATGTTAGACCGACTGTAAAAGTTCTTTTTTTTGTCTGAGAGGGTATGTCTTCCGATTGGTTCCATTGTAAAAAAAGGACGGGGACACGTCCACATTTTTTATTTAATTTTATAATATTCTACTTATTGGATTGCTGTGAAACCTATAAAACACCTTTCGTTCTTATAATTACACAATTTGAAAGTTGAAAAAATGGGCAGGGTTACGCCCATTAAAATTTATTATAGTATTTCACGCAGTTCTACCCAATCGGTTTTTATGAAACTTACCACACACCTTGCGCTCTAAAATAGACACAATCGTCAATTTAAAAAAATGGGCGGAGTCACGTCTATTAAAATTTAATATTTTATTTTAAATGGTTCTATTTTACCGATTTTTACAAGACTTAACACACACTATGAGCTCTGAAAAACACACAACCATGCATTTAAAAAATTGGCGGAGGTACGCCTATTAAAATTTAATTTTATATTTCACGTACTTCTTATCTTCTTCTATCATTAAAGTCGGTTTTTTTTTCGCAGAAAGAATTATTTTACTACCGAAAATCAGCAGAAATGTCAAAAAATCACAAAAAATTTGAGTGGCTACACTTCACAGTGCAAGGTCATTTTTATTTATATTCTTATTCACTAATAAGATCGTTAACACTTCTGCTTTAGGTGAATAAATTTACATTTAATTTCCTGTAATAGTTTACATGTTTCATAATTAAAAATAAAATATTTCAATAAATATGTGTCGCTTACGATAAATTTATTTTTTTTAAATGTAAACATCTACTTACGATAAAATCTCAACCACCGTATTTTTGAAACTATAAGCAATTTTGATATTTTGATAATTTAAAATTTTGGGCTATGGCATGAAATCTTAATTTCTCAAATAAATTTTTTTTTTACTGAATGTCGCTTACGATAATGTTGTGCTCAAGGCTCGATATGTACCTTATGTATTTATTTTTTGTAATATGAACTGTTTTTGTTATTTAATAAAATATTTGTTCCAAGTAATAATGTACTAAATACCATTGAGTTCCGATAAATGCATTTCTAAAGGTATTTAAGCGTATTCTCATTATTGCCTATATGATATAATTAATCGTCTTAGCTTTAATACCTTGCCCGTATAATCACACCTAAGTCATGACATTTTTGATGAGGCAATTAGCCGGGGTTTACTGTATAATCATTATTTAATCATATATTACCTATTACATTTAAATGTTTAATTCAGTTTCATAATTGTATTGTGCCTTATTTGCGATACTTATCGTAAGTGACATGTAATCAAAAATATACTTTTTTATTTAAATTAAAATTTTATGGGCCTATCCATAGTTTAGAACTATCAAAATGGCAAAAATTTTATAACTTTTAAGATACGGGCTGTAAAATTTTATCGTAAGCGACAATTTACGTATGTAAACAAATTTGAATATTATAAAAATAATCTTCTCCTGAAAACTAGAAACTAACTAGTAAAAAATTATTTGCATTCTGTAAATATTAGTCGGCTGGAAATATTAGTCGACTTTCACTTGTTAATCGGCTGCAATTATTAGCCGATGTGAGCCGTCTAATTCGGCGGCGGCTTGAGCCCAAAAATAATGTCGGCGGCTTTGCGCCGCCGGCTGTGAGCCGCACGACTTGGACCTCTGTGCATGTTTCCCTTTTTATGTACCGAATCAACTGCTTGTTTGTTTTCACTTGGTTCTATTTCTTGAAAGGAGCGGATGAACGAAATGAACGAACTCGTTCTTTTTTAGAAAATGAACGAAAATGAGCGGTCACTTGAATGAACGATTTGGCACAGCTCTAAAATTTACGGAAGAGACAGAGAAACAAGTCGATAAATAATGTCGGCGGCGGCGGCTTAGGTCAATAAATGTCGGCGGCGGCTAAAAGTCGGCTAGAGCCGTTGGGAGACTTTCAGCCGTTCTATGAAAATTTTGTATGAAAAGTATGTACAGTAGTTTTAGTTCTTTTTTACATTATTTTTTATTGCTCGTTCATATTAAATGTTCTATCAAAAATATTTTGCAAAACAAACGTCTTCATTCGATTTTGTGTAAATTTTTATTTTTTCACAACCTTTTTCCAATTAGTTGCCGCATAGGGTAACAATAAAAGAATTTAAAAGACGAAAATAAAAACAAAATATTTGTGTTTATATGAACATTAGGGAATAACTTTTTTAAATTTTTTGCAAATATCAAAATGGCCCTAGCATAGTCGAATACGTCACGATTTAAAAAATAGTACGTAGGACAATAGTTCGTACGTGAATATAGATCCGGCAGAATAAGTCCTCGTCCATACAGTGAAACATTTGCTGCGAGACATTTTTGATTTCTCTTTTGAAACTGCATTCGTGTCAACACTGTGAAGTTTATGTTTTGCAGCTTAATAGTACTTTTTTCCATTCCTCTTTCCCGTTCATCAACATGTTCGAATAAGAACAAAACATGAACATCAGCGGTTCACATTAGACACATTCATGTGCGAACGAAAATTTGTAAGTTGTCCGTACTTAATCTATGTATGTAAACAGTGTGTGAATGTCTTCATAGCCAGAGCTCCCAAGTGTGCAGATTTATCGCAGTTTTATGAAGTGTAGTCACGACGTTCTTGGTATTTTTTCAATTAATTTGGCATTTGAATATACTATTTAATATTCATTTTTATTATATCATATTTCGATTAAAATTTTATCGGCTAACATTTGTGAGCCGGAGCACGCCGGTCGCTTCGGCGGCGGCTTGGTTGCAAAAACATTTTCGGCGGCGGCTCAAAGTCGACTTTTAGCCGACTTGCAGCTGATCGACTTGTTTCTCTGGGAAGAGACCCAGAGAAACAAGCCGATCGGCTCACAGCCGGCTCAAGAGCCGCCGCCGACTTTCAATGTAAAATCAAGCCGCCGCCGATGCATGCGGCTACCATCGGCTCGAAATTGCAGCCGGCTAATTGTTTTTTGTAGTTGCAAGTTTGTACTAAAACTTAGAAATAATTTTTTTTTCAATTTTTTTGTAGAAATTTTTATTCAAAAACGTATAAAAACCGTAAGTGTCAGCCGGCTTATGAGCCTCCGCCGACTATTGTTTCCTAAGCCGCCGCCGCCGACTTTTTAAGACGGCTTGTTTCTCTGAAGAGACCCTACAAGAATTGAATAACTAAAACTAACACAAACAAGATTTGTTCACTAACACATTTGCACTAATTTTACATTGAATTCAATACTGACAGTCAATTGACTAGTCATTTGATCGGAAGTTTTGATGGATTTATTTATTAATTATAGCTGCCCCACTCTAGCATATATATTAGAGTGGGACATCTAATGTACATATGCCAAAACTTTTAAAACATCGAGTTTTATTTAAAAATAAAATACAATTCATTGTCTGTGAAAATTAAAATTTATAAGTGGCAAAAAGATAAGTAAAAAGTGAATAAAAGAAATTTACAAAATTTAATTTAATGCATTTGTTTTCAAAATTTTAGGTATTTGTTAAAAGCAAGATGCGTTGGTGATTAAAAGGTGTGACGAGGGCTAGATACCGCCTAGGTTATTCTGTTTTTGCTGAACTATATCTTTCGTTTAAAATGTTTTATGTCATTTTATACTTTTGAGTGGATTTTTATAATAAAAGAAAAACATATAAAATAATAAAAATTATATTTATTGTCAGTATGTCAATCATGTATGATTGCTCAATTGTGGGGGATATATTATTCAATTATGATCAGTCAAACTTGAGTAATATTTATGCTATTATTGATTACTACAAAGCACAAGAGTGAGCAATTCAACTATATGTTATATTCATTAGTTAGAGAGCGATGCAACATCACACGTACACAGAAGTTTCCATCACATTTTTCATTTTGCCTTTAATAATGTGATAGAAACTTTGTTCTACGCAATGATGAATATATCCTGCCTGACTTCCGATCAAATTAACAGTCAATTGACTGGTAGTGTTCTTGTAGGGGAAGAAAAAAACTTTTTCCCAAAAAACTTTTCTCCGCAGAGTTGCAAAAAAAGGAGTATTTTTGTTTTTGTTTACATTAAACGCACGTGCTCGCGCAATGCCATTATCAATTCAAACATATGAAATAAATTTATTTGTATATATATGTATAAGTTTTTACCTATAAAACCAAAAGCGTTACTTGTGCGCTATTGACACATATACCAATCAATGGGGAATTAAAATACCTTTAAGAACTGATATCTGAAAAATGTTCGTATTTATTGGTTTGAAGTAGGCAACACTGATCAAGTTTTGTTAACAAAAACATCAGCTGTCAATATTTCGCACGAAATAAATGCCAGTCTCAAGGCCTATTTATCAGGTCAACGCAATCGTCCTGATGATATTCTGTGTTTTCTTTTTTAAGCTGTCAAAAGTTATTTGCACCATATACTTTAGTTCATGTTTGTGTGTGTTTCTGACAACTTAAACATAAAGTTGTTTTTTGTATTGCTGTGTTTTTGTAGAGTTGCGTTGACCCAAGGCATATCAAACAGGTACACGTATCAGGCATATTGGTCATCCGCTGATTTTTTGTTTACAAGTTTATAACGAAGAATTCGTTTGACAATTACTTTTGTGCCTTGTTTGATGCATACAATTTTTTGACAATTACTTTGTAAAACTATATGAGAAGCACAGAGTTGCCACAGTGTTTTCTCTAATGCGTGTACCTGTAGTAAATGTGCCTTGCGTTGACCTGATAAATAGGCCTTGGCCAGTCTCATTATTTCACAGATAGCAAGAAAATGTTGCCAGATACATTTCATACATTTTTCACGAGTTGAACAGAGTACAAGTTTTGCAACATTATTTCATGAAAATTTCACGTAAACTTTTTTTGTATGGAATATGTCAACATTTCGCGTGAAATTTTGAACAGAGTACCAGGCTTTATGTCAAAGAACTCAATTGTAATAATTTTAATAGCAGCTGTAACGCTTAAGCCTCTAACCGTAATATTTGCATATAACTGCAAGTAGCAAAAAATATACATTTACATACATATGTATATTTTTGAACAAGACCACATATATACTACTTTTTGTTTGCTGGGTGTTTATCAGTATAACTAATTCAAATAAAATGCACAACAGCTGTTCAAAACATTATTTTTGATTGTGTGGAAAAAGTACGAAAATTATTTTAATGGTATCAAATCATTATTTTATACTTACAAACAATGTTATGACTTTGATATTTAGTGAAATTACAGTTTTAGCTTCATATGTATACATACATATATTACAACGTATTATAATTATAAATATATTTATATCTTTATTATCATTATAATTTTTTTTTAAAGAGAAGTAACACTCAGGCAATTAATGCCTACTACTATTACTAGGTGTTACCTTCTTCAGGAAAGGGAAAAGTGGTAGAGAAGACAGGTGGTGAAGGGAGAGATAGAGGAAAGCTTCATATTATAATTTTCTTTTTGTATTATTAAATAAAAAGTTTTTGTGCGCTTGTATGCTGTTTGTTCGCAGAAATGTACTATATGTAAGTTATATATTCATACATATATGTATATTAACAAAGAAATAAACAAATACGATTGGAAGTCTGTGATTAGATTTTGTAAAGAAACAAATTTTATTAGAAAATTTAATTTATTAAATATGTATGTCATGTACGTATACAAATTTAGCAACTCAAAAGCTTAAATTATCAAAAGAAAAGTACCAAAATAGGGCTATTGTGCCACACTCTCATTCAATATACATACATCCCATCACTGTCTACAAATGTCACGTAACGTCGTCATGAAATTCTATTTTCTGCAGGTTCAGACGTTACATTTACGTGACATTTCAGTCAGGTAAGCATTTGCATAGCTTTTCATGTAACAGATTCGATCAGCTGACACATTTACATTTACAGTTCTACATTTAAGGCCTCGTTAGCCGACTGTAGAAATCGTAGATGTAATGTAAATGTAATGTAAATGTAAATGTTTGAACGCTTATAGAATGCTTAAAAACGTGTCATGTGTTTTCGACACAAACAAAAAAACTTTTTTGTGCACACATACATACATGCTAATTGCTTTGTGCCCAGCAAACACTTATTTTTGGTTATAAATTGCGAGTTATTTGAAGTCAAACGTGAAAGTTCATATAATATTTAAATTCATGGAATTCATTTTAATTGAAATGTATGTATATGGATTGTGTGATCATACAAACATATTTATGTATGCATTACTGCTTATAAGTTAATAATATAGAAAATGGTAATGTTTCAATTAATCCAAGATTTTTTTAAAATTATTTCGCTGAAGCCATTATAATTTACTTTCTTTTGATGGCAAGTTTTTACTGTTGGAAAAAACTAATTGGGTTTTTGAAATACGACATCTTTTAGAATGAAAATGTGCCTAGAGTTTTTAAAAATTATTACTTTATGTAAAAGAACTCAATTGTAATAATTTTTATAGCAGCTGTAACGCTTAAGCCTCTAACCGTAAAATTTGCATATAACTGCAAGTAGCAAAACAGATTTTGAGCAATTTCATCAGAAAGACGAAGTGCTTGACTCCTTAATTTCCAGGAATTTCTATGGTTTCAGTAGCACCTCAATCATATAAAAACATTATTATATATCCACTTTATCGTTTTATACTTTTCTTATTAATGTCCGTTCCTACTAATAATAATTAATTTTAATCACAAACAATATACATTTACATATGTATATTTTTGAACAAGAACACATACTACTTTTTGTTTGCTGGGTGTTTAGCAGTATAACAAATTCAAATAAAATGCGCAACAGCTGTTCGAAACATTGATGGGAGTTCAATATCTTCACATTATTTTTGATTGTGTGGAAAAAGTACGAAAATTATTTAAATGGTATCAAATCGTTATTTTATACTTACAAACAATGTTATGACTTTGATATTTAGTGAAATTACAATTTTAGCTTTATATGTATACATACATACATACATTACAACGTATTA
Organism: Tachina lurida; assembly: GCA_944452675.1. NCBI lineage: Eukaryota > Metazoa > Arthropoda > Insecta > Diptera > Tachinidae > Tachina > Tachina lurida. Next base: position 43,299,117 of record OX101754.1, read on the forward strand.
TAATTATAAAAATATTTATATTGTTACGGAAATGGCCGTCGAGTTAACATAAGTGTTACGCAAGAATATTCGAACAGGGCCAATATAAAGAAACATCCAGAAGTATTTAAATAGATAACTAAACGTACACTCGTATTCACATACAAGCACTATAGCAAACAACTATATACACATGCGTAGCACATACATACGTGATTAAACGTAAACAAGCAACAACAACTACAAGGGTCTGCTTATTAAGAAGGTATACATAGCTACATACATACATGCCTGACAATTCCAACTAAAGGCAGAAATAAAAGTAAACAACCACTTAATGATGTATGCATATACACACGTATGTACATAGTTACCACACCAACTTAATTACGCGCTTTGTAAACAACATTGAAGATAATGATGATTCGGTCTAGACTTTGCATGAAAATTCTAGTGGTTGTTGTGCGAAGTATAAAAAGGGGTTGACGCATCCAACAGCAGTTCAGTCGCGATCAAAAGTTAGTTGGGAATAAGTCAGTTGCGAAGAAGCTCAGTTGCGAATAAGTGCAGTTGCTAATAAGAAGTCTGTTGTTAATCAAGTGAGTTGACAATTAAGTTGTGCGCAGTCCGTGATTTGTGATACAACAGTGAGTTGATATTTGAGTCTGTGCTTTACAATACGTGAGTTGGAAATTGAAGAGACTATAGTACAGTCTATAGTGACAGTTGGAATCTGTCGTGATTTGAGGTTATTGTGGAGACCCTTGACTGAAGAGTAAGGGAGCAGTGGAAGCTGATAAAGGTGTGTAAGTGAAGCCAGCGAGTCTTGATCTAGAGTGTATCAACTGCGAGAGTCTGCCATAGAGTTGTTATTGGTGTATCAACTGGAAGTGTCGGCAGAGTGAGTCTTGTGTGTGACGAGCAACAGAGAAAGCAGAATTGTGTCAACACTAGCGCAGCCAGTGGTCTAAGACGTGTATATACAACAGCGTGGAAGGCGTAGTGGTAACCAGTTGTGGTAAATTGAAGTAATCTTTGTATTTGTATTTAAGCTCTTGAATTGAATTTAGATTAGTATTTATTGATTAATAAAGAGTGTATCATTCTTAACCCTAATTAGTATACTGGGGTCTTTTATTTATTGCAAATCTACGAATCTACGGAAAAGCGTTTTTAACAGAGAATAAAAACGTAACATTTGGTGTCAGAAGTGGGATTTGCAAATAAAAGCGGCACGTTTAAAAAGGTTTAACGTAAAGTAAGAGTGATACGAAAAGGATAACCTCACACGTTTGAAAAGGTTAAACATGAATAAAACCACATACGTTTGAAAAGGTTAAATGTAATAATTGGTTTTGAGGAAAATGAAATATCAATAGCTTAAGGTGGAGCAACTCAAGGAAGAATTGAGTAAGCGGAAACTGTCGACAACAGGTAATAAGGCAGAACTTCAAAAAAGGTTAATAGACGAGTTCCAGCGACGCAACATCGACAGAAAGTTATGAGTTCGATGAAAAAGAAAAATATGAGATGGAAGCATCCACTCCTTCTATTAGCACTTCAATCAGTACAGACATCGGCGCAATGTTAGCTGCTTTGATGAACGAAATAAAAGAAACCTCTCGAGCAACCAATGAAACTTCTAAAGCTAACAGCGAGAGAGTTCTAGCTGAAGTTAAGGCCACAAATGACACACTTGACAAATGGAAGGCGAAGATTATGGTGAACGTTCAAGAATCGTCTGAAGCAATCTATGAGAAACCCCAGGAAATTGCTGAAGCCGTAAACAGACGGACAGATGGTGCAGAAATGCAAGTCAGTAAATCGGACGAAGAGATTTTTGACTTGAGAAACAGTGTCAACGAAGACATTTCTGGCACAGAGGAAGGCGCTGACGAAAAACAGAAAGTTGAAGATGAAATCAACAGTGGTCAGTGTAAACAAGTTGGACATGAGCGAAGTTTGCCAGAAGTTTCCAGCACAGTAGGGGACGTTGGTCACTTAGATGATAGTCAAGCTGTTTGTGACACGGCGGAATTAGCTATGGAAGAAATGGTCGCGTTTGCTCAGGGTAAAGAAACTGCTACCGTATACGAAGTACGCAGCAGAAAAGCAGTAAGGAAGAAGAAGACAACTTCTATGCAGAGCTTCAAGCGTGTGGTAAGGCCAACTCTAGTCAAGGGACAAGGTAGAGTCGCAGCCAAAGGCCACAAATATGAAAGGAGTAGTCATCTCCAGGGTATGGCAAGGCAAGCTCTAGTTGAGAGACAAAAAAGAGGCAGAGCCAAATACCACAAATGTGGAAGAAGTTGTCATCTCCATCTTAAAACAAGGCAACCAGTAAAGGAAATACAAAGCAGATTCTGTACCAAGGGTTGCAAGTGTCAAGGAAGGTTTCAGCTCCAGCATACGGCAAGGCAAGCAGCAGAGGAAATTCTAAGCAGAGTCAGTGCCACCAAGGGCCGCAAATATCGAAGAACTAATCTCCAGCGCATAGTAATACAAGTCCCAGTTGAAAGCCGAGGCAGAGCCAGAACTAAAGCCAACAAATCTGGAAGAGGTAGTCGTCTCCAACGTAACTACAAGGCGTATAGAAAACGAAGAAAAAGAAAGGCGATGATGTGCCTATTCGGGACGAATAGGCTTAAGTGGGCGGCAGTGTTACGGAAATGGCCGTCGAGTTAACATAAGTGTTACGCAAGAATATTCGAACAGGGCCAATATAAAGAAACATCCAGAAGTATTTAAATCAGTGTACGAAAATAAACTGTACATTATTTAATGTATTATACAGAGGGTAAGATATGACAACTTTCTACTTTGTGTATGTTTACATGTACACTACGCGATTGGAATCACAATGATGTTTCAACTCAAGTAAAATACTTTATAATGCACTCTGCTTGACGGTCATAGCATGTAAATTAAAATTGTTGTGTACATCTATGTGCAAATAAATTATATTTTAGTGTTCTTTGCCAAAGTGTTAGTGCTTCATAAGCAAACCTTGTAAAGATATGTACATCCATTCATGCATGCATGTATGCATGCATGTATGAATGGATGTTCATCAGCGTGACCATATTAGCTTATTTTGAGCTAAATTTAGCTTATTTGTTTCAGATTTAGCCTTAAAATTTTCATTTAGCTCTTAGCTTATTTTTTAGCTTTTTTTAAAAACTCATTTAGCTTTTTTAGCCTTTTTTTAGTCTAAATTGCGTGTTCTCTACAAAATATATTAAAAACATAAACAACGTATAAAAATTATAATTTTTTAGCATTGTAAAATAGTTAAAAAAAAATACGAAATGTAAATTATACGAAAATTTTATAACAGAAATGGAAAGAAGAAAAATAGTAGATAATGGCAGAATGGTTAGAATTCCAATGGAAAAAGTTAAATTCATATTAGTGGCCAAAACACTTTATGAGTTTTTTGGGTATAAAATTATTTGACTTGAGTTGAGTTGAATTCAGCGGCATCAATTAACTTAAAACAAAAACCTGAAATAGCCTTAAGCCTGGATAACACTATGTACCGATTTTCGTCGGGCCACCTCAATAAAGTCATAAGTAATAAGCCAAAATGGCATTATTACTCAATTAATTCTGGAATAAGTCTATATGGGCTTATTACCAATGCAGTGTGGCGCAATTATGCCCTTGTCTTCCAATTAGTCGATAAATTAGAGCAAATTTAGCTCTTTACTTATGACTTTATTTCAATGATCTGACGAAACTCGGTACATTGTGCAGATAGTGTGATCCATGCTTTACCTTAAATAGCATTAATTCACTTAAAAAGCTTTCGTGTTTTAGTATAAATGTTTTTACATTTTTAAAAACTTTTTAAGATTATTTTGGGGAAGTTTTTGTTTTGTTCTTCATTAAATCTAAAATATAATAATTAATAAATAATTTCATTAAGCAAATATTCTATATGTATAATAAAAAAATATGTTTGTGTAATATTTAACGTTAGTTTAGCAATAAGAAACTATTGAAAAGTGATCAAAGAAGTGGAAAAAAGTTTAGCTTTATTTTCTAGCCTAAAATGTAACTTTTTAGCTTATTTTAGCTTTTTTTCAAACGTGATTTAGCTTAATATTATTTTAAAATCTGGTCACACTGATGTTCATACAAAGATGTGAAATTTAAAAAAAAATTGGTTTTCGGTGAAAGGAAAGTAACTAAGAGAGAAAATTATTGAGAGTATAAAGCAACACATCGTCGGTTGGTTTCTGGTTTGCTGTAAATAGAATGTATTTTGAATATACCGTTCCGCAAACCAATAGCCAACCGACGACAAAACATCAGTGTTGCCGAACTCTTCGATATTATCTATACATGGAACAAACCAATTTTTCCACAACTATATTTGAATTACAAAATATATATGTAATTTTAATATAATTTTGCTAGAATTATTCAGTGGAAAGAATATTATAGTTTACACTTTTGATAATCACGTTGCATACATAAATATTTTGACACATTTCGTGTTATATTAAAAAATTATATAAAAAGTATTTTGTTTGTCATTTATATATCGCACACTAAATCATAAAGAGTCAGATGCTGAGTAGTTGCAAACAACTGTTGATACTGTACAAATGACGCAAGCATGTGACATAAAAACAAGCATAACGATATTTTATATTCTTCAAGAATACTGTATTGCAAAAGAAATTGTTGAGGTCGTTATAGATTTCTTCAATTAACTGGTTTCTAAAAAAGAAAAGTCACTTCTACAATTTTGAGTTGTGACTCTTTATGATTTAGTATGCGATATATTAAATACATGTAAATAATAAATTAAATGTTTCGTTGAATTAGTAAAGTCAAACACTTAAGTATGGAACTAAACGTGTGGCAAACCTTTAACTGATGGCATAAAATCTTCCACAGGCTCATCAAAATTTCATGAATGACACTTAATAAAATATGACATTTTAATGCCTTTCGATAGAGAAAAACATACCGCATCGATTGCCCTAAATATTTGTTTTAATTAGAAACTCTACATGTCGAAAAAACTTGACGTAATAGGTTAATTTCTTAACCAATGTATAGAAAATGTTAACAGTATTTTGTCTCTCCTGTAAAATTTTATTGAAGTGAGTTAGCAGGTTTGCACTCTAAGACGACGATATCTTACGATAATCGTTTATTGTAAGCATTATTTGAATTAATCAATTTTAAGGTTAAATATAACCTTTTTGTCATTTCTCCTATAATTGTTATGTCCCTGGTTATAACTTTTTATTTTTATTACTAAAATAATATTGCCCGCAAGATAGATCATTGGGAGAATTACGTCCAAATAAAGTTATATGTACATGTATGGAAGCATTTATGTATTTAAATAATTGTTTGTCTTATACGTACATATATGTAGAATTAGATTTCAAAACTCGCTACATGCAGGGTTAAAAAACGTTTAGTCCTAATTTACACTAAGCAAGTCTTATTGCTAAGCTGGTTAGTTTGTCGGAGAGAGATACGAGGGGAACATATAAGTTTCTTTTCCCCTCGTCTCTCTTTCCTAAAAAAAAACTAGTCAGCTTAGCAATAAGACTTGCTGAGTGTAAATTAGGACTTAATAAAGCAAGTGCGTCATTTACAGTTATGTATTTTCGTTATTTTGTTGGATAGGCACATACATAGTAAATTTTTGCAAAAGAAAAAATATTTTACTTAAACCATATATGTATGTATAGCAGCACTACTTGGCAACGGAAAGTACGACAACTACACAAAGCAAAAACAAAAGTTACACATTAGGCTGGCTATGGTGCAAGGGACGAGTTTTATTCTGTTCCATGTAAGCAAGAAGTTTTTTTCTAACTAGACAATGCAAAAAGAGAGTTTTGGAACTCCCTTCAAAGTTGAATGTAATTTTCAGTAATCATTGAGCAATTTGCTTGTTATTTGTCAGAAGTTACTGCTATGGTGATTTATTTATGTACATGCAAGTAATGTACATACTTATGTACATATGTATTTAGGAATAGAGCGCCGTAAATAAAATTACAAAAAATTTTGTTTGCGTAATATCTAAAATTTGGATTAGTTTTATCCCTGTAAAATGAATTACTATTCCGGCAACACTGAATAGAATACAAGATTAAACCAACCATGATACAATAATATAAAGGTACAACCGTTCTCTCTTTTCGTCGCCATATTAGAGTCTAAGCACAATGTTTGCGGTGCGGTGCGATTTCTCGTTGCGGGAGAGAAAAATAAACACAATACAACGGAAGACGGCTACGGCGATACTTGTCATTGTTTGTTTAAATTTTATTAATTTTTTTGTGGATACATTTTTATACAATTTTCTAAAAAAGTTACTGTTTGTTTAATATTTTGAAATGGAGGCCCTATGCTCCTTATAGGAACGACGGGAACATATATACATACATATATATATATATATATAATATTTTGTAATATCAGTAACTAAAAACAAGAAATTAATAACATTTTATACATTGGCAGATATATTTGATATATTTTTTAAACTTTTATATTTAATGACAAAAGTTTTTAACCCTTAAATGCATGAGGTCAGAACCTTTGACTTAGATCAAGTAATTCTAATGCAAATTTGGTCCCTAAACACGAATATAGGATTTATTTTCAAGAAATATTAACGGTTTTCGTGAAAAATTGGAAAAACAACTCTTTTTGAAAAATTAAAAACGAGAGAAAAAACTATTTAAAAAAATTAACTTCATCCAAATTTATTAAAATTCGTTAAAATAGTGTCCCATATACAATATGATACTAGTCTCCACAAAAATGGCACACATACTAATTATTTATTTACTTTTGAAATTTGGTTCACAAACTATATTTGTTCAAAAATTTCATACGTCAACTTTGGTAGCTTGCGGATGATATAATCAAATTAAAAACAAACTTAAACGGCGTTTCAAGGAACACTTATACAGTATTCTTTATTTTAAAAGGTTCTTTATTGGGTTTCGGTTACATTTACTATATTATTTTTATCAAATAAGTAATGTACAATTTATGGTACGGTATGCACTTAAGGGTTAAACTACAAAATCATTTTTTTATTCACAATAATGTTGTGAACACCGCCAATTATTCAAAAACTATGGCAACATCAGAAAGAGAAAGAGAGTCAAAATTGAGAGAATAAAAAAGTCCGCAGAGAAAATAAAATAGATTTTAATTTTATACCGTTCCGCACTGCGGTTTTTTCCTTCAAAATCGTATGAAAAACCGCACCGCAATAAATTATCGTTGCATTGTGTTCAGACTCTTAACCTTCTGACGTTTGTGCCGACAATTTTTTACTCTCAAAATTAATGCTACCTTATTAATTTATGAAATCCGAGTTTTTGATTAATTTTTTGACGTTCTTTTTTATTTATTGAAAAATATTGAAGAATATGTATTTAAATTATAATTATAAAAAATATTTACATCAGCATAAACAATTGAAGGGAAATTGCCAACGGAAAAGCCTCTGAATCAAGGGTGGGACTTTCTCTTCGTACTACTCTGGCTTATTGCTTTACATCAGGTGCGTACAAGTCATATGCACAATGTGCAAACTTTTTTAAAAGAGCTATTGAGCTTTCACACCGACGAGAGAACAATTGCCAATCAGATCTCGGCGAGAACAATGCTTCCTCTTAATTTGCAAGGAAACAACAGCACACTTAACAGCTTTCAAAGCTGTTTGCCTCAAATACGAGTACAATCATCAGAGTATGCCTGCTTAGAGCCTAAAATTATAAGCAAAAGGCCACCCGCGGGCACTTCGTTATGTTTTGTTTTAAACATACATAGTATGTATGTATATATAAACGAATAAACGTATCATTTGTTCTAAGCACTCATTTGAATGATGAGCAGTTTTGCTAAATGTTAGCCCATGCTCGTCAATGACACGCCTGTGTTAAAATCATGCGTTCTGCACCTAAATTGAACCAATTCATTAGCAATAGAACCCATGCATTAACTATTTCTTTTGCATGTCTTTTTTTGTTCAGATTATTCAGATGTAGCCCATCAAAAAAGCATTAATTCTTACTGTAAGCTGCAATGAATTTGCACACGAAGTGTATGTAAATGTGTATTATATGCATGAAACACGCTCATCCATTCTACATCATATTATACACATACATATTTCGTTATCCACGTATCCAATTAATATAACATTTAAAAAAATGTGTATTAAACTATAATTTCTAAACTTAAAATTACACATTTCCAAAAACATTCCTAAAAAAAAGTTCCCCGTAATTTCGTGTGGCAACGTTTTCCTCTCTCTTTACAAAAAAACAGCAATCAAACAATTTTGGTAAAAGTCAAAATTAATTTTATACGTCAAATGTGGTTGTACCTTTATATTATTGTATCATGAAACCAACCCAAGAACATTGCAGACGGACGACGCCATGCACTCTTTATACTTATCTATTGATAATTTTAAGCTAGGATTGCCAACTTTTACAAATGTAATGTAAAACCGTTCTTCTTGTATTAAGTTTGGCAATAAAGTGTGGATAAAAATTTCTAAAATTTTTTAACCTGCTTACATATGTATGTACATATGTACGTAGAAAATAAAAGAATATTGTTTATGTTGTATTTATCCTTTCTTGAATTTTAGCGGTAATTGCGGAATTTAATGTTATGGATTTGCAAATTGTAGCCAATGTATTCTAACGAGCTTTATTTTACTACATTTATAGTTAGGAAGCAAAGAAAACTACTCGTAACCAATTTTGCCGTTGAAAATGTCAAATTACACACACACACACAAATGCTATAAGCAAGGTATTTTTAAGCAATTTGACGTTAAAAATCAGACAATATTATGGTTTCTAAAGTATTTATTTCAAAATTAAATTTCATTTTTATTCTTTAGTTAAAATTTACACGAAAATCTCTTTCATATAAATATTTAAATTCATTGAAATGCGTTTATTTAATTTGGTAAAAGTTTAATAAAAAAGTTAAAATTATATTTTTGCTTGTTTTGTTGACTAAACAATGCATTTTTTAGCTTATTTTATATATTAAAAGTTATGTGTTTTACACAAATACATACATTCGTATATACACATACATAAACATATGTAAACATATGTAAATTAAAGCTAATCCCTAATTAAAAATATTTTATTACCCCTCTGAAACTAAAGATCGATATTTTTTAAAGAGGATTCCCAAAACAATTAAGGGATCTAGAGATAACCGTTCACGTATAGGACCGTGTCTAAAATAGGTAAATTTTTATATATTTTTTTGGAATACTTACGTATTTTTTCGCAAGGCAAATAATTAAAAAAAGATACTTCATCTGATTGATTTTTCAAGCCGCGTTCAATGGTGCATTTAACTTTACTGTTCGTACCATCAGCAATGTATTATTCCATTAAAACTACGATTTTTAAGCATCGTTATAGCCTGTGCTACTTATATTAAAATAAATTCTATAATTTCTTTAGCTATTATTTGACTCATTTGAGTCATTGTTTCTGTTAAAAGTTTTCCCAAAAAATTCCCTCAAGACCTTCCAACAGAAATAAGTTAACAATGACTCAAGTAGTTTGGCGTTTCTTAATATTTTTTTATAACGATGTGCGCCAGGCCGTGTAAAATTTCATTTTTGCAAAATTACAAAAAAAAAACTGTTACCCTAATATACATACATATTTCAATATTTGGAACTTAAATGCATTGTTTTTTGTTGTAATAAAGTACCTAAAACACTAAAGTACCTAAAACACTCTAATAGCTAATAAATCAGTGAATGTTTAAATATAGTTTGAGTTAATTTTCATTAAAAATTAAAATGTGTTTAAATACACTTTCATTTTTTCAGTGGTTAATTAAAGTTATTATCAAATTAAGTTGAAAGTACGGTAGCACTACCATATTATGGAAAGCTTTCCAAAAAACAGCTGTTCAATATAAACAAGAAAGTTGATTTATCAATTTGCAGAAAACACATTTTATGATACAAAAAGAGCATCAGAATGCATTTTTCTATTTATATATTTCATGATATGAAAATATAACAACAAATGTATTGTTGTACATTTGCGAAAATTAAACGAAATTCATTTTAATACGACCACATGATGTTCATGTACGTGACTTCAAAAAACACACACATGCTCAAAACATATGGTGTGTTTGTAAAATTTAAACAACACTTAAATCTACAGTGTTGGCTGTTTAAGTTTGATTTAATTGTGCAGTGAGAAACAAATTTTTGTGTTTAAGTAAGATTTAAAAATAAAATACACGTAATCATTGACTGATTTATTAGCCCTAAGGCACATACTTATACATATGTATATATGTAAATATATACTATATACATACACACAAACATGGCTTTAAGGTATAGCTTTCAATTATTTATGTATTTAAAATGAACATTTTAAAATTTTCGATGGAAAAAGTGGTTACAAATCCTTTTCGTTACCTGCTAACAACACACACGCATTATTATAAAAAAGAAACCATAAAACGTTGGAAAATCCCACAGCCCATTGTAAATGCATAAAATTTAAGTACCCAATTACTCGTAAAATCAAAGAGTATAATGGTAAAGAAAACATTCGACTTACAATTTATATTGAAAAAACAAAAAGAAATTTTCAAGTTTTATTTCGCAGTTCGGAAATAGGCCATATATGTATACAAAAAAGTAGTATTAATTCTTGTCATCTCTTTTTTACCGAACTTAGCAAGAAAAGTGGGATAAAATTACCTGACTAAAGGTTGGCAGTCCTGTAGTAAAAAAAAAATCTATATATGAAGTGCACAGTGGGCAGTTAAAAGCAAAAAATAAGAGCGAAATTGTACGGATAACTAAGACTTTTCGTTTTTTTTTAATAAATACATACATACATATGTACATACGCACATATTTTTGGAAATTGGAAATTGTTGCAATCAAAGATATGCCGTAGATTCTTAAAATTAGAGAATTTGTTTTCAAAAGGCAGATATTGAAAATAATATAAAATCAGAAAGTTGAAACTAATGAAATTTGGGGTTTCAAGTTCTTACTCAAAAGTAGAAATTGATAATATGTTAATAATTCGTATAGCCGACACATGTAAGCAAACGATTTTAAACAATACAGTGTTTAATATCAGTTGTGGCTATCTGGGTAATATACATATGTATGTATCTACTTAAAAGTATTAATATCATTGACGATATGCTTCAAAATATATACATACATATATAGGCAACGAGTTAGAATATTTGCAGTATGAAGTGTGTAGAATTCCGTCGTCTATTATTGTTATAAATTAAAAATATTTATTAATCATATGAGTGAAGGTGGATTAATAAGCAAACCGTAAAATTCGTTAAAATTAAAGGTCTTATATATTTTTATATTTTATATTTTTTTGTATTTTCATTAGCATTCACAAATTTAGACAATAATAAAAAAATTTAATTTTTCACTTTCAAAATTTATGGAGAAAAATTATAATTTGTTCCACTGTGATGTTTTCCCAGTTTTTTTGCTTGTTTTTTTCCTTATATTTTTCAGCCAATAGCAATGCATTATGCGTCAACAAGTACCGTAATCCTTTAAAAGATGCATACATACATATCTGTATCATACCTGATAGATGCTAACCAGTGCTGTCAGATTGATTTTTAGCCACAGCGCTGACACATTTGTCGTTTGTTATATGTTATACAACATTAAATATTAGTTAGCTACACAACATTTTTTATTTAAAATATAATTTTATATACATATTTTTAGGTTTTTAGAAAAATGTGGTTCATTTCATATTCGTTAATTTTAGGGTACGAAATGCTTCGTAGATATGTAGTAGATGTGATATTTCTTTATTTTACGAAATATTTGTTGTCTGCAAACAAAATTTTGTATTTCAAATTTTTTTTCGTAAATATAAGAAACACAATGTTAATAATACAAAATAAATTAGTGAATCATGAAAAGCAAGTTTGTGTTATATGCGAAATTTTGTATAAAATTAAAATCGTGGAATATAAAAATCTTCAAAAAATTTATATATTCTTGGAAAATAGTTTATTAATCTTTAATTCCTAGAATTGAAGGTTGTAATAATTATAAAAATAAAAAGATAACTTAAGGAAAGTTGTTACAGCCTCTGCATTCCTCACACATCACATACATACATACATGAATATTTTGCAATGAAACTCACGAATCAAACTGGGAACACAATTGGGACGAAGACGAAGTTTTCGTTGCGAACTTTTGTCATGGAAAATAATATATATTTGTTCATATTAAAATTAACACAACGCCTCCATAAAACGAAATTTGTAGAGCGTGACGAGCTCTGCGATAGATTTATTTATATTTTGTACACCGACGAACTATGAAATACAAATTTTCTCTTTCTCTGGCTTTGTAAATGCTTCAAACAACTTTATAAATTATAACAGCTGTATTCGTTGAGTAAATTCGTCGTTGTTGTGTTTCACACGACGAATTTATGCAGCAAACTCTGTGTGGACGAAATTCGTCGTTCGTACCAGTTGTGTTCCTAGCATGAACTAAAAACAAATTTTTTATTACAATAATTTTTTATACAATAACAGGAAAATAAATGGGGCATATAATAAAAAGTAAAACAAACCAACAGTTTTTATTATATGTTTAAATTGTTTTTTGTAAAATTCACGAAACTTGTGTAGGTTTAAGAATAAGTTTGTACTATAAACAAAATGATAACAAAACAAAATTTATTTATTTCACGAAATTGCCAATTTTGTTAGAATGTTTTATTTCTTCCTAAATTCAATGAAATAAACGAAAAATGTGGTACTATATACGAAAATAATTGTAGGAAATCGTTTTTGTAACTTAACGACATTCGTAAAATTATGAAACATGTTAAGGCCGTGATACACTATCATAAAAAGTCGTGCGATCTACGAATAAATACAACCCTGATATGATGGAGTTTATAAAATATTTCAAAAGACAAGAATTCATCACACAAGGGTTGTACTTTTTTCGTAGATCGCATGACTTTGTATGATAGTGAGAAATGGCCTTTATCCTGCAAAGCTACAAATATTTTAGTAAAAAACAAAAATTAAATTACGAAAAATTGTTTCGTATTTTTAAGCATGGAATATTTTGGAGTGTATTTCATTTATAAAACAGACATACATACAAACATACTGGAGTATAAAACATACTAAAAGTGAATTACATCAATATGAATCTTATTTTCAGTTATTTATATCCTTATCGTGATGCATAAGGCTATTGATGCATCATTATCCAAAATGCTAGTTCCAAATTAATAAAAGGAAGTTTTCCCCACTATGTTTTATAAAAACCACACTTTAGATATAGAAAACAAATTTCTTTTCATTAATTATTTTATGTTGTAGAAAACCCTTCCTTGTGTAAAATTTGCCATGTTTTTAACATTAATCTACATTGTTTAAATTGCATATGTGTGTTTAGCTTAAATAATCGCAAATGAGTTGAAATATATAAATGAACAAAAGGCTCGTCAAAATTATTATTTTAAAACAAAGCTTTTGGCGATTTAGAGACAAATCGTTACATCCGACAGCACTGGCGGTGGTCATACTCTCAATTTTCTATAATTGGGACAGTGCTATCAACTTTTAAATTTCGAAAGCACTGCAACTATGAAAAGCACTTAATTTATATAAACAGATGTACTCAATGTAATTGGGCCTTATTTCGAGTGTCGTATTACGACTTCGGCTACGACGATTTTGTAGTAGACTAAAGAACATTGCAAGATTTTTCTTTAATCTATTACGAAATCTTCGTAGTCGTAGTCGAATACGATACTCGTTATCAGGCCCAATATGTTTAACTTTTATGAAACCCACTCATATATTAAAAAACTCAAATATTAAGGAACATGTATATAGCAAAGATAAAAGAGATCGAACATAACAAGGTTTCATTTCATAAAAATATCACAGTCCCTATTTGAAAAAAGAACTTATTTAACAAAAAAACTGATATAAAAAAATTATAAAAAATAGAAAAATGTCAATTACAATAAGTAAAAAATAAGTTTAAAGTACTAAAGAGGTATCGATATCATCGTTTCTCCGACAAAATCAAGTTTGTTTTCAGGAGAGCAAAAAAACTGTGTTATTTGAAACCTGTAAATGTTTTTATATAAGTATTTCGTAAAATAATCTTAAATAATTGTAGATTTGAGAGGTATAGCGGAAGTGCCTCAAAAACTACTTATAACTCATTTTATTGTTCAGCTTCAAGAGCATTTTATGTTGAATATTTTTTCATAAATATGTAGTATACTTTTGCTAACTTCTGAACCGACTAATATATCATTAAATGATTTGGTGTGTGAATGTATGACACATCAAGTTTTATAATAATGAAATAAACACTTTTTCTGTCAAAGATTTAGAGCCGGACATTTTAAATGCGTACTTTTGTTTAAAATGTGACTTATTTTATTAACAACTGACTTTAACATTCAAATATTCTATTCAAATTAATTTCCGAATGTCACCATTTCGAGTAATTTGTGAAGCACCAAATAAACATTTACTCGTTTTTGAAAATTTCTCGTTTTGAAAACGTTCGGTTTACAGAACATACCCAATCACCTGAACATAACATAGTTTTTTTAAAGTTATATACATTACATTGCTATTTATATAAAAATCTTTATTATTTGTTATTTCATTGGTTTCACAACAAAAATTTATCGTTTCAGACATTTGTTATATGAAAACGTTAAACGCGTGCAAAATATTGTGGTAAACCTTAAAAAATTTATAGAGCTTAAAACCCGTTCTATTTCTACATGTTAATATGGATGTGACAGAACTTGTATGTCTTGACTAAATAGGTTTATATCAACTGAATCATAAAGACTCAATGTTTCTCAATTGCATTAATTGAATCATATTCCATATATTGTCTATACAGACCAAATTTCGCTATTCGACTCTATTTGAAATGCTGATGACATTATAATTATCTCTTGTTAGACAAAACACTTTTTACATTAATTAATTAAATATTAAAGTCAGTCTAACAATACAAAAAACATCTTGAAATGCACAATTTAAATTTTTAAATGACAAGCATGCTCAAACAAATTTGATTTGAAATTTTGAGTTTAGAGCTCTTAAGCAAAACAAATTGAAAACTAATTTAAAAAGCACTGAGCACTACAAGTATCTTCATATTTTTTCGCGTTTAAAATTTAAAAGCTGACAACATTGCAAAA